>CM040433.1:19669014-21004881 GCA_022702705.1 Papilionanthe hookeriana x Papilionanthe teres
AATTAAATAAAAAAATATAATAAATAAACTTTGAATCAAAATAAAAATACTTATTGTCGGCATATTTTTAGGTTATGTGTTGTCTTTTAAAAAAAAGGGGGTCGCCTACAGAAATTGTCGGCGAATTTTAATTTAATTTATATAAATAATTTGAAAAGTAATATTTGATTTTGAAAATAATTTTAAATTTGAAAATTTTAAGATATGAAATCAAACTAATCTCACATCCCGAATAGTTTATATAAACGAGCACCTCATCACAAACCATGTATCTATCCCGAAGAATAGACACGTTGCTTGATGATGGGGCTCGATTAAATAAACTAGAAGATTTGTGACATCCGTTTGGTCTGCGAACCAATTTTATAAGCCGACAAATTCCCCTGTTTAATATGAAAACATTAAACGGGGTTTATTTTACACAGGTTCTTAAAATTCCCTATAAGGGCAAGCCCTTATAGTTAATTACATCTTAAGTGACGGGAATCACCTAAGAAAACTCTCAATAATAATCGGTAGTTCTGCTCTCAAGAATTTCAAGGTTTAAGTTTTCAAGGGATTGAATTTTGGAATTTCAATAGGGAATGGATCAAATTTGGAACATTTTGTTTTGGGAATTCAAAGGAGGAAAGGTAGGAGAAATCACAGATTCGAAGCGAACTTCGGTAAATTTCCCGACTATCCTATTGTTTGGCTTGAATTTAAGAAAATCCTAATATTATCTGATATTTCAATCTTGCCAATTTTATTTAATTTGGACTTATATTTGTATGATAAAATAATACAAATAGCCTCAAAGATGTGAGGGATTATGTCGTACCAAACGACTACCTCGGAGTCCTAAGACCGATTAGGGCTTAATTTACATGACATGATCATGCAAATGCCTAACGAAGAGTTGAGGATTTATGTTGCACTAGGCAAACTACCTCGAAGTCCTATGGCTTGGTTATTTAATTCTAAGGAAGTTTTGCTGAAGTAGACTCAAGTTTTGCTGATGACGATGGCCGTGCTGCCCACCATGCTTCGAGCTCCTTGTTGTTGCAAAGGTTTAGTTTTAGAAGTCATAAATCAGGAGATGAGAGAAGTGTTCTGGTCTAGAGAAAATCTTAAAATCCAGGTGTTTTTAATATTTTAATTAAACAAATCTTAAAATTGATTATAACAACACCGGTTAAGATCCCACGGTTCCATCCTTCCGGCATCGTTATTTTTATCGGATTCACTTAGTCTAGATGAATTTGCTAAACTCAACTGAATGAGTTCCACACTTTCATTTAGACCGTGGGAAATCCCGTTAGCAACACGTAGGTTACATCATCTGAGGTATTCCCGATCATCCAACAAGACGTTTTAATTTAGTTGTAGTTGTAGTTTTGTCGTTACGTTTGTGATTAAATTTTGAGTTGTTTTATATTTTGAAATATTGTGGCGGTGAATTTTATCTTGTAATGACTTTTAATTTAGTTTTGGTTTCGGTTTTAGGGACTATCCTAAAGGTGTAGGTTTTCATGCAACGATTGTTTATCATGCAAGAAAAGTAAGTGCAATGCGATTAAATAAATTGCAATAAGGTAAATTGTAATAAAATAAAAGCGTACACAGGAGGTCTTCCCGTCATCCCAAGCTGCACTTAAAACACGGTTAGAATATTTAAGCATTTAAAGTAAGTTCCTAGGTAAAGCTAAGGGAAGGGTTATGGTTTTCTACCAAGTTCCTAATCCTATGAGCTAGTCATTTCCTATGACGTCTAGGTTCTTGTATTTTAGTTTGAGGACGATTTTCTTCATCAAAGAACAACTAAGTTCAATTGTTCTTATAAATATCCTATCATATTGAGGAAGTGCTTAAGACGAATCTTAAACATCTTTTTAACATTTCTAGGATTATTCTAAGTCAAAGTGAATTTAATTATACAAATGAATTAATCGTCCGGGAGTTTAAGTTTTGTTATCTTGCTCAGTGAACTAGGACATTTGAATATCCTATAAGTGAAGTAACATTTCATTTAACACTCCTCTTAAGAGTTATGACATCACTAGCTTTCGAGGGCAAATGGATGTTCAAGTGGTTCATGATTTAATTTTAGTTAATGGATTTAAGTTTGGAATAGTGTTCGAGTTGTTTTAGATCTATTTTGAATTTCTTTATGTCTTAAGTGATGTTATATTTAATTCAATTTAATTTAATTTAACTTAATTTAATTTAATGTGGTTCAATTTAATTTAATTTAATTTTAAGTTAATTTAATATGATATGGTTCAGCTTAATTTTATTTAATTTGATTTAATTTAATTTGATTTAGTTTTAATTTAATTTAGTTTAATTTAATTTAATTTAATTTTAATTTAATTTAATTTAATTTAATTTAATTTAATTTAATTTAATTTAATTTAATTTAATTCGATTGAATTTAATTTGATTTAATTTAATGTGTTTTAATTTAATTTAATTTAATTTAATTTAATTTAGTTTAATTTAATTTGATTTAATTTAATGTGATTTAATCTAATCTAATTTAATTTAATTTAATTTAATTTGTTTTAATTTAATTTAATTTAATTTAATTTAATTTAATTTAATTTAATTTAACATTTTATTTTAAAGGGATTTGCTTTAAATAATTTAACTTTAATTTAATTTCATGATTAAATCTTTTAGCATTTTAAATCTTAAACTTGGATTATCATTTTAATTAGGAATTAAATATTATTGGGATGATTAATTTAGGGATTCTTAAATTAAAGAGCAAATTTCTTCCTAATAACATCCCTATTTTAATAATTCCAAATTTATTATTCTTCCAAATTTAATTAATTGTTTTATTAAGGTTTATTTTAATTATTTTTAAATTGTTTAGTAGGTTTCTACCCTTTAATTATTTAAATTTCAATCATCCAAATCAGATTAAGATCAAATATTTTACTCTTTCATTTTATTAAGCCTAAAGTTTTAATTAAAGGTTAAAATTTTAATTACCATTTTGCCCTTTAAGCTTAATAATTTCATAACTCATTAAATTGAGCTTAAATGAACTTGAAATTTTTATGTGACTTCACTCATATGTCAATGAAGACATTAGAGGAGAAAATGTGATTTTTCTGTATTTAATTTATTTATGTAATTATTTTTGGTGGAAAATAAGGATTTTCAAGAAAAATTTAATAATATGACCAAGGGAAAGTTTCTGTCCTTAAGAAAATTATGGGACATTCCTAATGACCAGAGGACCACTTGGGCCAATTTTGGTGATTTTTTGAATTATACTATTTTTATTATAATTATTTTGAGTTTTGGAGTATTAATTAATTTAAAAATAAAATAAAGTTTGAAAAATGAATTTTATATTTTTCAAAAATCTCTCTGATATCAAGGAAATCAAAGAATCAATTTTTATAATTTTCTGATTTTTCTTTGATTTATTAGAATTATTTTAATAGAAATACTAGAAAATACTTTTTTTTATTTTAAAATTACCCTAGGGCTTTAAAATTTAATAACTCATCATAGAGACCTAGGAAAAATATGGGATTTATTCCTAAGTGACTAAAATTCAAAATATGACATTTTGGTGAATTTTATTATTTTTGTGATTTTTATTATTTTTTTAATTATTAAAATATTAAAAATAATACAAAAAATCAACTTTTTTAAAAAATTGAAATTTTAATTTTCTTAAATTCCCCTAATATCAGAGAGGCTCCAAAACCAATTTGGTGAATTTTTGAAAAGTATTTTGAAAGTTATGAATTTTCAAAGTTTAAATTGGCTAAATGGCTTAATCAACCCATTTGATAGGGCTAACCAAACCCAATTGACTTCAAACTTTTATGGTGGGTTCCTCTGATCCTAAAGGTCAGTGGATAATTGATTTCAAGTCAATTTGATGTATGATTAGCTCTAATTAATTAAGAACCTATTTAGGGTGTTTAAGCCAATTAGGGTTGTTCCAAGTGAATTAATTCAAAACCTATTTTTCCTAGGGTCCTCTGGTCATATGAAACATCACCAAATTTTCCTAGAATTTATTTCACAATATGCTAATTATTGGATTTAAAATACTCAAAACAGCAACATGAATTTGAAAAATCAATAACTTCTCATAGGGATGGCCTCTGACTTTGGAAAATTCAGGGAATGTTCCTAAATTCAGAGGCTTCAAAAGCCCTATGGTCTCATGCCATGGTGAATTTCCTATATGCATGGAGAATTAAAACAATGCGAGAGGGTAAATAAATCATTAAAAATAAAATACTGGATGAAATTAAATGATTTCTTTTCCACATTATTCTCCTCCGTTCACCGAGCGAGAGGGTATTTTTATTTTATTTTTAGGATTTTTCTACACAAAGTTATGAATTTTCAAAGTTTCTGATATTTAATAAATACATTAAATACCCTATTTATCTACTTATCCACGCGGCGCCAGCGAAACATCGGCAGCTCCGAAGGGCTACGTGTCGCGCCGTGATTGGGCGCCGCCATCCGAGTCGGCCGTCCGGGACCCGCGGTTCACGTAACATTCTCCGATCCGGCGCAATCCGAACCGTCCGCTCGATACACGCGCGATCCAACGGCTCCCGGTTGTGTCTACGGCGGGTGTGCACCGTGACCGTCAACCTTCTAACCCTAATTTCTCGCTCGATTCTCGACGGATTTTCATGTTCTTATGCTCTATGGATTCGTCTTGAAGAGACGAATACATCCATACTGATAAACATGCATTTAAATTGACTCAAATTAAAATGAGAATCTGCGGAAGCTCGGGAAGAAGAGGGAGTCCATACCTTTGCTCGGAGAAGTGAAGCTTCGATGCGAGAGTTGTGTCACCTTCGATTGGGTCTAAGTAAGCTCCGGATGAAGTCCCTTGGCACAGTGAATTGTCCAGCTATGAAAGTGACCACGGCCGATCACAAAAGCTTGGAGGCTGGAGCAAGCGAGTGGCTCGGAGATGGGGCTTTCGGTGGGAAACTTCTCCTCTTGGTCCGGTGAAGGTGTAGGACCAATCGATTTGGGGATTGGCTCACGCTGTGAAGAAGTGTCCTGGTTTTGGGCTTGGATTTCGACTACGAAATTGAGCTCGCGGAGAGGAAATGGCGGGGGATTTCGGTGGGGATCAAGTTCTCTATGTGTGGGGAGTAGTACGGAACAATTTTGGCGAGTTTCCTTAAGGTTTTTTTTAGCTCCTTATCATGGCCGAGAGGGGGTGGTGTTTAAATAGGCATGGCTGGAGGCTCTCCCGGGGGTGACGAGGGTTGGGATCGGCTGCTCTTGGCATGTGAAGAACGGCCATGGTGGCCATTGGGCATGGGGCAACTCGGCAAGGTGGAATTCCAAAGTTTGGCTCCTCCCGAGGTCTCGGCCATGGTGTTTTCCGGCGACCCGGGCGGGTGGCCGGCGAGCATGGGTCACCCTCGGGTCCGGGTGGGTCGGGGTTGGAGGTTTGTGCAATCGATTGGCCATGGACATGTGTAAAGGGTTTGGATTAAAATGGTATGGGGAGAGACTCATTTTGGGTCCAAATGGGTCAACCCACCATTTTGGGTTTGGTGCACCCTTCCATGGATGATTTGGGCTGAGGGAGGATCAGATGAATCGGCTAGAAAAGGGTGGAGAGGTCACCATCCATGAATATTTTGATTCATCATGGATTAAGGTGAAGCATTAAAAGGGTTAAAACCTTTTTAAGGGGGCTTAAAAGAGGCTCCTCCTTTTGCCATTAATGGCTTGATCACATGTCAAACCTTCCATGGCTTCATGTGGCTTGTTCATGGCTTGCATTTGGCTCCATTTGGCTTGGGAAAAGTTTAGTCGACTTCATAAAAATGGATTTTAAGGATTTAGGATATTTTGGTGGAAAGTTGGATGAAGCTTTATTTAGAATTATTTGATCATTGGATTAGGACTTAGGGATGATTTTAATTGAATGCATGATGAAGAGAATTTGTCATATGGGCCTTGGATTGATTTTCCCCCTTTGGATTTTGGTGGAGATGGGCTTTAGGAAGGTTTAAGAAAGTGGGCTTTTGGTTTTGGAAATAAATTTATGGATGGGGAATTTGTGAAGGATTGGGCCAAACAAATGTTGGTTTTAGCTCATGGATGGGTTATGAGTGATTTGGAGCAAATTTGGGGTGGTTTGGGTTTGAATTGGGTTGGATTTGGGCTTTTTTGGTGAATGGGCCAATATAGGTCAAATTGGGCTAACTTGGCCCAATGTTGGGCTAGGGTTGAAATTGATGTAAAATAAATGTTGGGAAATGTTTATGGGAGTGTTTCAAAGAGGTTTTGGCTTTGGTTGGGTTTTGATTTTGAGGTTTGGGCCTATTTGGGTTAGGTTTGGGTTTAGGTCGAAATTGGGCTTTTTGATTTTAGGTTGAATTTGAGTGGGGTTTGGGTCTAAATTTTGGGCAAATCATGTTAGTGTTTTATTTATGGGGATGTTAAGGAAGGTTTAGAAAATATTTAGGGTTAATTGGAGTTGAATTGGGTGAGTTTGGGCTAAGTTTGGGTCATGGGTCCAAATTGGGCTTTAAGGCCCAAAGTGAAATTGGATTCAAATGTCAATCAAATTGGACTTGGATTTGGTCTAGATTGGTGTTGGGGATGTTGAATTGAAGTTTAGAATTGAATTGGACCAGAATTTGGGTCAATTGGGTAGGTTTGGTTTGACATTGGGTTCACTTTGGGTTAAGATGGGTCAAATTGGGGATTTTGATAAAAGTGGGGTAAATTGACAAAATTAGCCCATGGTGTAGTTGAACAAAATGAAATTGGGAATATTTGGGATTTTTTGGAATTTTCTAGGAATTTTCTGAATTTTTGGATTTTTTGGCTAAGAGGGGTATTTTGGGTATTTGGAGGGTATTGGGAGGTATTTTTGGAATTTTTGGTATTTTTGGGTATGGATGATTAATTTGAGTAATGTGGGAATGTTTGGGATCAATTTTGAGGAATTTTGGGTAATTTAGGTGATTTTGCAAATTTTGGGTGGTTTCAAGGGTTTTGGGTAGGCTAGGCGGGTGTAGGATCCCGGGGGTCAAAAATTGAAAATTTGGAAAATTGAAGCTTGGGTGAATGTAAGTGGAATGAAATCATTTTGGTTGAGCCATGAAGCCATATCAAGCCCACATGAGCCATGAAGGGATTCATTTGAGGCACCCACTATGTTGTTCCTAACCCTGCTTGCAAGGGCTTAGGGGTTAAAGACCATCCATGTGAACCACCTGCATGAGTTAGGAGGTCAAATTGGGTATGGGTGTGGTTTAAAGAGGTGTGTGAAAGTGTAGTGTATAGGTGTAGTGTGTGTGTAAGTCAGCCCCCTTCACCAGACCAGGCCGCCAGGGCGGTCCCAGGCCAAAGAATCCTATGGGAACTCATTCTTTAAACTTCCACATTTAATTTCAACCCTCTAGGTGATTAGGGGTCTACAATCAAGTTTGTGGAGTTTGCGGGGAGTTAAGAAGTGGTTTGAATTTTTAAGTGGTGGGTCCCAATTCTAATCCTCTAGGATAGTCAAAGGAAAAGCCAAAGGCTAGATCCTAAGTACTAAAGAGAAGAAGAGAAGACCTCACCAAAAATGAGGTCAACACTTATCTTAGATGTTTCTTCTACTGAACTTCTGATTCCTACTGACTCCACAGCGTAATGAACTACATATGCACCAACTCTTTCAAACTCTAAATAAAAACTCTAAAATAAACTCACTAATTTATGAAGGAAAGTAAAAGGTGGCCCTAATATGATCTCTCTAATTCTCTCTCTAGGTTGGACTCTAGATAGGGGGGTAGATGGGGCGTTTTTCTCTGAAGGAATAGCCTCCTATTTATAGGCTTCAAGGGTTGCCTCAAGGCACCTCTTCAAAATGTGTCCACATTCAATGAATCTTCTAGAAGATGTGTCTAGCACCTAGGCGCCGGAATCTGGCACCTAGGCGCAGGACACCACATCTAGTTCTTCGCACCTCTTCACTTTGGATCGCACCTCTTCGCGATTAAAACCGTTTTGAAGCGTCCAAATATATTGTATCACATGTCCTATAAACTAGGAACAACTGCCAGTCTTCTAGAAGGTCCAATAACAGCTCACACCATCAAAATAAGCGCCGAAAGTCGTCGAAAACTAACGGTTTTACGTATCGAGTCGGCGCTTAGGCGCCGGACTGCGGCGCTAGGCGCTAGGCCAGTAATTTCGAAAATTTTGCATTTTGGCTCTATTTTTGCTCCTTTTTGCTCCTTTTTCATATTTTTCTCCTTCTTGAACATTTTTGTATTACCTACATCCAAAAACACAAAAATACCTTTTATTAAAGCATAATATCCTTAAAATTTAATAAAAATCAAGGCATAAAAATATGTATTTTTTCTTGAATCAATCACCTAATGTACCTTTGACATTTTTAATGGAAATGACTGTCGTACTTTGCCTTCAGTTTTGTGCAATTGACTGCAAATGCCACTAAATCTGAGTTTGACTCGATTTAGAGAAAAGTTGAACGAAGAACGATTTGAATGAAATAATAACAAAAAAATAAAAAAAATTCAAATTCGAAGTTTGAGTAAAACACAAAACTGAAACTTAAAGCAAATCAACCTAAAACCTCAAATTGTTAACCAAATAAATGAATGAATATCCAAATCAAAATGAAATTTCAATCAAAACGAAACTTGAAAAATCAAAATAAAATCAAATCACTAAGAACAACGAACAATGAAAACGAAACTCCGAATCTGAAATCCCCAGCCTCCTGCTGTTCTCGAAATCTTTTCGACTCTTCGCGATTCCTTCCCTTTTTTGAGAAGGTCGACTGAGTCTACTGACACAGAACCACGAAATTTTCAATTTGGTTCTGATGGCATGGATTCATATCCTTCACCAAACAATCAAACTTTTATCAACTCTCTCGGGATGTGAAGCACTCTCACATTCCATCTCAAACTTTTGCTACATAGAAATTTCCACGAAATCTTTGAAATCGAATTCCAACTTTTGAGACTGGTACCTAACTTCCGGTTCTCACCCTTTTGGGGCTGGTACCTAACTTCCAGTTCCCTCTCTTTCGAGGTCGATACCTAACTTCCGCCTCTTTTCCGAGACTGGTACCTAACTTCCAGTTCTCACCCTTTCGGGGCTGGTACCTAACTTCCGGTTCCCTCTCTTTCGAGGTCAGTACCTAACTTCCGACTCTCTTCCGAGACTGGTACCTAACTTCCAGTTCTCACCCTTTCGGGGCTGGTACCTAACTTCCAGTTCCCTCTCTTTTGAGGTCGGTACCTAACTTCTGACTCTCTTCCGAGACTGGTACCTAACTTCCAGTTCTCACCCTTTCGGGGCTGGTACCTAACTTCCAGTTCCCTCTCTTTCGAGGTCGGTACCTAACTTCCGACTCTCTTCCGACACTGGAACCGAACTTCCAGTTCTCACCCTTTCGGGGCTGGTACCTAACTTCCAGTTCCCTCTCTTTCGAGGTCGGAACCTAACTTCCGACTCCCTTTTGGGGCTGGTACCTAACTTCCAGTTCCCTCTCTTTCGAGGTCGGTACCTAACTTCTGACTCTCTTCCGAGACTGGCACCTAACTTCTAGTTCTCACCCTTTCGAGGTCGGTACCTAACTTCCGACTCTCTTCCGAGACTGGTGCCTAACTTCCAGTTCTCACCCTTTCGGGGCTGGTACCTAACTTCCAGTTCCCTCTCTTTCGAGGTCGGTACCTAACTTCCAACTCCCTTTCGGGGCTGGTACCTAACTTCCAGTTCCCTCTGTTTCGAGGTCGGTACCTAACTTCCGACTCCTTTCGAGACTGGTACCTAACTTCCAGTTCTCACCCTTTCGGGGCTGGTACTAACTTCCAGTTCCCTCTCTTTCGAGGTTGGTACCTAACTTCCGACTCCCTTTCGGGGCTGGTACCTAACTTCCAGTTCTCACCCTTTCGGGGCTGGTACCTAACTTCTAGTTCCCTCCCTTTCGGGGTCCGTACCTAACTTCCGACTCTCTCCTGAGGTTGGAACCTAGGTTCCAACTCTCATCTTGAACCCTTGAAATCAATCTTAAGTCAAATTTTAACCAAAATTGAAACTCAAATCAATTCAAAACTCAAACTTAAAACTTGAAACGAATTTGAAATTGAATCCCTCCAAATCTTGTGATTTGGAATCCATCTCCTTTTCCCCAGCGAGAGTTATGGAATCTTCAGTCCTGGAGATTTACCAGATACTCCCCAGTGGGAATTTTCTACGCTCCATTCTAAGTGTGTCACTTAGACATTTGTGTTGGTTTGTTGATCTCTTCGGTCAACGTCAATACGCGCGGTGTGCTCTTTTAGCACACCACACCTATTGGGGGTCCATTTGTTGACCTCATTTTTAGTGAGGTCTTCTCTTTCCTCTTAGTGCTTAGGATCTAGCCATAGGACTTCTCCTTGACTATCCTAGAGAACTAGAATTGGGACCCACCCTTTAGCAATTCAGCCACCTCTTGACTCCTCTTGGGACCCCACTTGGATGGTTGTAAACCTCTAAATCACCTTGGAAGGTTAAAACCACCATATGGGCAACTGATAGTGATTCCTATAGGATGTCCAAGCCTTAGGACTACCCTGGGTGACCTTGGGTGACTTGAGCTTCTCTTGCACACACACACACCCATAAGCCACTTAACCTAAACCTTGAACCCTTGCCTTTCTACCCTTATGAAACTCACATGGTTGAACCCAAGCCACTAATCTTTGATTAAGATGGCTAAGGTCAATATGTAAAGGATCATAAAGTGGTTACCATTTAGCTAGACTTTGTCCCAAAGTGGTTGGACTTAGCTAGGTTCATGGCTCATGCTTCCAAACCCTAATTCCATTCCAAATCACTTTTTACTCAATCTTGACTCCAATAAAATGGTCTCATTCTTCCTTATTTGAAACCCCATTCAATTGCCAAAATTTCTGGTTTTGACATTGGGTCCCCTAAGCTTACCCAAAACTACCTAAATGGCCCCCACAACCACCAAAATCATCCAAAAATTCCCAAAAATTACCCAAAATTCCTAAAAATCCTAAGAATCATTTCAAAACAATCCTTACCTTTTAAATCCACCAAAATACCTCAATACTCTCCAAATAACCTCCAAATACCCTAAATAACCCTTTTGGCCCAAAATTCCAAAAATTCCAAAAAATCCCAAATATTCCCAATTGCATTTTATTCAACTACACCATAAGCCAATTTTGCCAATTTAACCCACTTTTATCAAAATCCCTAATTTGACCCATCTTTAACCCATGTGGACCCAATGTCAAACCAAGTCAACTCAATTGACCTCAATTTTGCTCAAACCCAATTATAAACTTCAATTCAACATTTCCAATACCAATTTAAACCAAAACCAAACCCAATTTGACTCCACTTGAATTCAATTTCAACTTGAAACCAAAACCCCAATCTTAGCCTATGACCCAAACCTACCCAAATCCAACCCAATCCAACTCTATTTCCCCCCGAATCAACTCTAAATTCTTTCTAATACATCCATACCCAAAAAAAAACATCAATTGGCTCTCAATTTGAACCCAAACCTAACTCAAAATTCATTTGAAATCAAAACCCCTAAATTTTCCCTAAAGTTATCACCTACCCCTAAATCTCCAAATTGAATCCCCTAAGCCCAAAATTTTCACCCAATTTCTATCCTAAACCCTTCCTAACAATCATTTGAAACATTTTGGACCATCAATTGGCCTTGAACCAAACTCTAGCCAAACCTAAACCCAACCTAACCCATGGTGACCAAAATTGACCAAGACCCCAAAATCCTCCAAATTGAAACCCCAAATGAACTCAAATCCACTTCATGTCTTCATGAAAAATCTTCCTTACAATCATCTACACAATGTTGATCAATCAATCTGTTCCTATTCAAACCCAAACTCAAGTTAGCCCAACTCAAACCCATGTGAACCCATGTGTACACATGAACCAAATTGAACTAAACCAAACCAAAATTGACCAAACCAACTTCTTGGTTGCTGACCCTAGGCCTCCTAGGGTGGGTTTAACCTAACCTAACCCATGCCTCATGAGCCATGGACCAATGTTCCACCACTTTGGACCAATGGGCTAAGCCACATGGCTAAGGCCATGTCCCATCCTTAATCTCCCTTTACGCAACCTGCCTGCCTCAATTAATTGAGCTAAACTCCTCCTCCATTCCTCCTTAGCCTGCCCAGCCGCCTGACCATCCATGCCAGCTACCCCAGCCGCCAGAACAGTCACGCCCGAGCAGCCCATGTGTCCTTGAAACCCAAAATTTGGCATTGGCAGTGGGCAATCCTTTCACCAACCACCCTGCCTGCTCAGCCCTCACCCTAAGCGGCCTAAACCATTCATTGCCTGGCCCTGAGCTCCCCTCTCCGGCCATGGCTATAAAATCCCCACCTTTCGGCCTCGCCAAAGGTGCTGAAAATTCTTTCACCAAACTCCCTCAAATTACTCCCAGAGCTCCTCCCAGCCAAGAGAAGCTCATCCCCACTATTTTTCTGCCCCAATTCCCACTGGTTGAGCTCAATTTCAGAGCTCAATCTCAGGCAGGAAAACAGGACAACCCCAGAAACTCCACCAAAAAGTAAATTAACTCATCCACACCTTCACAGCACCAAGAGAAGGAGTTCCCCAGTGAAAGCCCTCTCTCTTAGCCACCCAATTGCTCTATCGGCCAGAGCTCGAAATCGGGTCTAGTCACTTTCATAGCTAGACATTTCACCAGCGCTCCAGGCTCAATCTGAAGCTTCCTTGGACTCTAACGAACGTGCCGAGCACATCCAATCGAGGCTTCACCTCTTGGACCAAGGTATGGAAACTCTTTTTGCTCCTGAGTTTCCAGCGATTCTCCATTTCGTTTAATGCAATTTCATAGCATGTTAGCTGTATAGATGTATTCTTCTTGTCGAGATGAGTTCATAAAGCATAAGAACATTTAATTTGCTTAAGTATCGAGTGAGATAATAAGACTAGAAGGTGGACGGCTCTTGGGTTGAACCGGACGGGGACGATGAGCGGATGTCGTCCATTCGGGCGTGTATCGGATGAATGGTCCAGATTGCGTCGAACCAGGAAATGGGGCAAGAACTGCAGGCCACGTGGCATCCCAGTCAGATGGCGGAGACGAATCAGAAGGCGACGCGTGGGCTTCGGATCTGCCGAGGTTGAGTTGGCGCCGCGTCACTTAAGTAGAAAATTAGGTATTTTTGATTTATTTAAATACCAGAAACTTCAGAAATTCATATCTTTGGATAGAAAAATCATAAAAATGAAAGAAAAATACCCCCTTGCTCAGTGAATAGAGGAGAACAATGTGGAAAAAGAATTAAGTTATTTTAATGAGTATTTTATTTTTAATTAATTATTTACTGATTTCAGTATTTTAATTCTCCATGCATGCATACAATTCACCATGGCATGAGACCATAGGTCTTTTGTAGCCTCTGTTCTTGGGAACATTCCCTGAATTTTCCAAGGCCATAATCCATCTCTATGGCAAGTTATTGATTTTTTAAGTTTAAGTGTCTGTTTTGGCATTTTAATTCCAATAATTAGCATGTTGATCAATAAATCCTAGAAAAATTAGGGGAGGTATCTTATGACTAGAGGACCCTAACAAAAATATATTTTGAGTTAACTCATTAAGAATAACCCTAATTGGCCTAAACATTCAAAATTGAATTTTAATTAATAGGGCTAACCATACATCAAAATCACTTGAAAACAATTCTCCGCTGATCATTAGGGTCAGAGGAGTCTCACATAAAAATTTGGAATCAATTGGAAATGATTTAACCCACTAAATGGATCATTTAAGTTGCATGGTCATTTTTTAAACTTTAAAAATTCATAAAACCCAAAATATATGTAAATAATTCACCAAATTGGTTTTGGGACTTCTATGATACCAGAGGAGTCTAAAAAATTTAAAATTGGATTTTTCTAAAAAACTTCATTTTTTACCCTTTTTTTATATTTTAATAATTAAAAAATAATAAAAATCACAAAAATATTAAAATTCATAAAAATGTCATATTTTGCTCTTTAATCCTTTAGGAACAAACTAAATATTTTTCCCAAGTCCCTAGGTTGAGATATTGAATTTTAAAGGCTTAATGTAATTTTTAATATTAAAAAATGAATTTTAAAACTTTCTCATTAAAATAATTCTAATAAATTATAGAAAAATCAAAAAAATATAAAATTTGTTTCTCTGGACTCCTTGAGGTCAGAGAGATTTAATAAAAAAATAAAATTGATTTTTTAATTTTAATTTATTTTAAAATTAATTAATACCTTAAAATTCAAAATAATTATAATAAATAAAATATAATTCAAAAAATCACCAAAATTGGTTCAAGTGGTCCTCTGGTTAATAAGAATATCCCATAATTTTTCTAAGGACAGAAACCTTACCTTGGCCATGTTGTTGAATTTTTATTAAAAACCCATATTTTTCATAAAAATAAATATATAAATTAAATTAAATTCAGAAAAATCACATTTTCTCCTCTAATGTCTTAATTGACATGTGAGTAAAGTGACATAAAAAATTTAAGTTCATTTGAGCTTAATTTGATGAGTTATGAAATGAACAAGCCTAAAGGGGCATAAAGGTAATTAAAGAATTTTAACCCTAATTAATATTTAGGTTTAATCAAGGGGAGGGTAAAATATCTGATTTTAAAATTTTCATTGGATGATTGAAACCTAGAGAATTAAGGGGTAGAAACTCATTAATTATCTTGAAAATACTTAAAGTAAACCTTAATTAATTAAGTGATTTGAATTTTGGAGGAATAAGCTAAAATTTGGATTATTAAGATTAGAGATGTGACTTAGGAAGATACCAATTCTTTAATTTAAAATCCCTAAATGAATCAGTTTAATAATATTCAACTCTTAATCAAACTCAAAAAATGATAATTGAAATTAATAATTAAATAATTAAAAGGAAAATAAACCTTAATTAAATTAAAAGCTTAAAACACTAAGTGATTTGATAATCAAATTGAAATAAATTTAAAACATTAAAATTAATTTGAAATTACTTAAAAAAAATAAATCTAAAACAAATTTGAAACATTAAAGAAAATCAACCTTAAGACAATTCATAATAAAAAACATTAAAAAAAATCAAACCAATTAAAATTGACCTAAAGTGTTACAATTAAGTCAAATTAAATCATTAAAAGTTTAATTAAATTGAACAATCTAAACACCTCTTTTAAATCAAACAATTTAAAACACTTAAGAGAAAATCAACTTGAATTTTGAAACTAAATTAAATCATCCGGAATCATTAATTCAACTTTAATCAAAGCGGTTAAATTCTTTAACAAACTGATTTGCCCCCCTAAAGGCTTTTATAACTCTTAAGTAAAACATCAAGTGAAATGTCACTTTACTTATCAGACAATCAAATGTCTAAGTTCACTGAGCAAGAGACAGAATTCAGCTAAACTTAGGATGATTAATTCACTAGTACAATAAAATTCATTTGGACTCAAAATAATCTCAGAAGTATTGAAAAGATGTTTGGGACTCGTCCTAAGCACTTTCTCAATATGATGAGATGTTTTAGAAGAATTATTGAACTTAATTGCTCTTTGGTGAAGAAAATCATCCTTAACAAAACACAAAAAAACCTAGACGTCATAAGAATTGACTAGCAACAGGATTAGGATTTTGGTAGATAACCAGAACCTTCCATTAGCTCTACCTAAGTGTTTTCTTGCAAATATATAAATGCTTTAACATGTGTTTAGGTGCAGCTTGGAATGATGTGAAGACCCAGCCAGGTACGCTTTTATTTTATTGCAATTTATTTACCTGCGCTGTATTTTACCTTCCTTCCTTGCAAAACTTGCATGTTAAACAAGATTGTCACCCTGCATGAAAACTGAAACTTTTAGGATAGCCACAAAACTGAAACCCATAACTAAATTAAAAGTCACAACAAGATAAAATTCACCGCCACAACATTCAAAAATATAAAATAACTCAAAATTTAATCACAAACAAAACAACAAAACTACAATTACAACTAAATTAAAACGTCTCGTTGGATGATCGGGAATACCTCGAATGATGTAACCCACGTGTTACTAACGAGATTTCCCACGGTCTAAATGAAAGTGTGGAACTCATTAAGTTGAGTTTAGCAAATTCATTTGGACTACGTGAATCCGATAAAAATAACGATGCCGGGATGACGGAACTGTGAGATCTTAATCGGTTCTAATTAATCAACTTTAAGATTTGTTTTTAACTAAAACATAAAGACATTTGAACCTTAAGACTTCTAAACCAAAACACTTCGCTCATGTCTTGATTGCCACTTTCTAAAACTAAACCTTCTGCAACAACAAGAAGCTTGGAGCATAGTGGGCAGCACGACCATCGTCGTCAGCAAAACTGGAATCTACTTCAGTAAAACCTTTCTTAGAATTAAATAACAAAGCCATAGGATTTCGAGGTAGTTTTCTTAGTGCAACATAAATCCTTAACTTTTTGTTAGGCATTTGCATAATCATTTTATGCAAATTAAGCCCTAACCGGTTTTAGAACTCCGAGGTTGTCGTTTGGTACGACATAAACCCTCACATCTTCGAGACTATTTTGTGTGATCATGTCATACAAATATAAGTCCTAATTAACTAAAATTGGCAGGATTACAACATTAAACAATTCTTCCTAAATTGAAGCCAAACAATAGGATAGTTGGGAAGTCATCGAAGTTCACTTCGGGTCTGTGACATCCCCTACTTCTCTCCCTTTGGACTCTCAAAATAACTGTTCCAAATTTGATCCATTCCCTATTGAAATTTCCAAAATCCAATTGCTTAAAAACCTTAAACTTTGAAATTCTTGAGAGCAAAACCACTGATTATTATCGAGAGTTTTCTTAAGTGATTCCCGTCATTTAAGATGTAATTAACTATAGGGGCTTGCCCTTATAGAGAACTTTAAGAACCCAGGTAATATAAAGTCTGCTTAATTCATTTATATTAAGCAGGGGAACTTGTCGGCTTATAAAATTGGTTCGCAGACCAAATGAATGTCACAAATCTTCTAGTTTATTTAATAGAGCCCCATCATCGAGCAGTGTGGCTATTCTTTGGGATAGATACACGGTTTGTGATGTGATGCTCGTTTACATAAACTATTTGGGATGTGAGATCGGTTTGATTCCACATCTTAAAATTTTCAAACTTAAAATTATTTTCAAAAATCAAATGCTTCTTTCTAAAATTATATATATATTTAAATTAAATATAAAAAATTAAGATTCACCGATGATTTTTGTAGGCAACCCTTTTTCAAAATACAACACATAACCTAAAAAATAAGCCGCACACCAAGAGGTGAGGCATCGATTGGGTTTTTTCTTGAGCTTCGCCTTGAGTTTACAAACATCCTCAAAATATTACTTTACTCTGTGATGGAGTCTATGTATAATCTCCTTCAGAAGTTGACTCGAGTTTCATCAAAGTCTAGAGTAGAGGGCTCGGGAAGAGCTAAATTTTGTAGGGAAAGTGTACTTAAGCTCTGGTGAAGTTTAAGAGTGGATCAGTTTGAAATTTTGATGGACTTTATGGTATGACCATGAAATGCCTTGGTTTTGGAGCTCAAAATTAGGGCAAGACAGTGGGGATGAAGAGCTAAAAATGATTGGATAGGCTTAAGATGAGTTCAATTGAAGTTTGGAGTGATTTTGATAGAATTTCCCCAAGGTTTATGCAACAACCTCTATTGGTCAAGAGGCGGTGCCCTATTTATAGAGTAGGAGGGAGGGCTCAATCGGTCGAACTAGTGGGTGCAAAGGGTTGCATAGGTGGAAGGGAGGAGAGGAATATTGGCCAATTGGAGTGAGCCACCTTGGATGAGCTTAATTTTGAGTGTTGACCATGGTGGAGCTTCTCGGGTTTGGGTTTTCTAGCAGCCAAGGTGACTGGTCGGTCAGGGAAGTTCACCATCTTGTTCAGGAAATTTAGGGCTGGAGATTGGTGAAGATAATTAGAGCTTAGCATGTGTAAAGGTGGTTAATTGAAATGGAAAGTGGATTGGGCTAGGTTTGGGTTAACCATGGTTTAGGTCTATGGAAATGGACTTGGGTGGCTTCCCAAGGCTGACCAAGCTCAAGTAGACCAGTTGAAATTGTGTGACTAAGTCCCCATCCAAGAGATTTGGGCTAATCATGGGTTAGAGCGACTCATTAAACGGGTTAAATACTTTTTTAAGAGAGCTTAAAGGGGGCTCCACCTTTATCTATCATGATTTCATGGATCTGTTATCCCAAGCTATTATGACCCTCTAAGTACACCTATTCATGAAGCTAGTCAATCCAACCAAACTAGAGACCCCTTGTCAGTAATCTATGAATTGCCTCATCCAAGGAAACCTCAGTAGCACTATGTAGTGGAAAGAAGACTTTAACCCCTATGACCCTTTATCAATAAAATCAATAAAATAAGTTTTATACTCAACAGGATAATGAAAATGAAGCCTCTAGAAGGAAGGGGAAAAGAGAGATCCAGCTATAGCTAAAAAAACTTCCACAAAGTACTTACACTCTATCTAGGTGGGAGAGTCTCTAACACCCTAGCGTGCTAAATAACCACCTAAGTAAAAATAGTATGCTTGGTCAGTTTATTGAACAAGCATGAAGGCTTCTCCTTTGGACATGTAGAATGATGAAATTATATAAACAACTGCTAATGTGGGGGCTCTATTAAAGATGACTTGGGTGATAGCAAACCATTTCAAAATAGTTCAACAGACATGTAAAAAAGTAAAGTGTTGATTTTAAATTGTTATAACATTTTAATCCTAAATACTAATTATTCTTAATATTTTATTATTAGGATTTAAAATGAAATGTTTTAGTCCTTAAAGAGCATATGTTACATTTTTGTTGAGTTTCCTAAATAAACAACAATCTAAGAAAGTGAGAAATTCAACACAAAGTGTAGAAATCAAACACACCAAATGAACAAATAAATGGACATGTCAGTGTCGCTAGGTCAGCAACACATCCCAGAAAGTAGAAAAGGTAGTCAAACTTCTCATATACATACATGGTCATAATTCTATAGAAGAATACAAATCTAGAATAAGGTACATGACATGGGTTACTACTCCTGGTCCTCTTCATTTGGTTCCTTGTATCAAACACCTCAGAACTCATGCCCGTATCATATTTCTGATATAGACTCAGCACAGGGACTTAACAAAATTACATGAGAAAGTCCAAAAATGAACTCAACCTACATTGAAATAATGTTTGCATAAAAGTATCTACATGCAACATAATTAACCATGCCCAACGGAAGGGACGCTAAGTAGTAAATGCATAAAATGTATTAGATCAAATCATTACTGTCACTCCCTTTTGGATATGGCTCCATGTAAGAAGACTAACCTAATATATTGTTGTCCACTAAACACACGAAGCATAAACGAAATGTCTAGCTAGGGCACAAACCAAAGAACAATAGTCAGGACATGAAAAACCTAACTGCATCCTAGCCCTATTATAACAAGCATCTATAACAAGGTGTTCTTTCACAAGCACCTAAGTGTGTGGAAAATGTGTGTTTAAGGCCTCGTAAGGATCCAAGAATTCTAAGATGTATCTCGAATATGCAAGTTTTGTGCACATAAAAGCTTTAAAAGGTCGACCTTACATATGGTATAAGCTATAAATGCGCTAATATTAATCAATTTTTTTTTTAAATATGATGGGAACTAATAATAAAAATATACATACTAGACCTTACATATTCTTTTAAAAATATACATATTATATATTTTTAAAACATGTACCAAGGAAAAGAAAAGGCTACATGGCACATATTAGACCTCTTAGAACCTTAGCACAAACATATGAGTGTTGATCACGAGTTAATAATTTGCATTACTTGTTGAGATATCCTCATGGCTAATGCTCATTAAATCATTGTGACCAATAATCATTCACTCATCTACCGAGGTTGACTCGCCATCAAGAATAATTGAGTGATGCTCATGCAAAATGCAAAGTAATTTTGCATCTTGGGTCACACTCCTGAAATGTGGATGATCACAAAAGACATCGTGGAGAATTTGGAGGTGGATGCCATAACAAGTGGACATTCACTTTTGATCTTATGTGTGCATACATATGATTTGGCACACATGCGTATGCGATATGCGGCACTCATATGACATGTAATATGGGCGCATTGGGTATAAGACACTCAATGAAAATCACAACTCGCCTAGAGGCAACCCAAATGCTCATGCAAGTGGCAAAAAATTAATTTTATATGACACAACTCAATGTGCATGATTGATGCCCAGCTCAATTGTCTCAGTATAGGATAACTCAAAGAGAAATTACACTTTATCCGAAGAGTGACCAAACAAACTCATGCAAGTGACAATCACGCACTAAGCATTAGATGCTCATCACCAAGTAATAAACATGCCACAAAGTTATGATATTGTCATAGAGGTCAAGTGGTGTACCTTGTGCTAGGTAAAAGTCACACACAAGTGAACATGCAATGCACACAAAATGGGTCCAGGGGATGAATAGCATGGCCCATGCTTAGTGACATAATGTGACAAGCTTGTGATGCTCTTAGGTAAGGTTGTAGGGATTGAGGTCGTATAATTCTTGTTAAGGAGAATTATGCAACTGGTGAATTTTTATGTTAGCCAACCCCCCTCAAGAGGTGAGCAAGTGTATAACCACAAACATATGATGATGTATGCGTAGAGGTGTTGCAAGTGTTGGTGCTCAAAGAGAGACATCAGGAGTGAACATGCTCAAATAAACACCAAAGCATGTCAAATGCTAAAAAGCAGAGTCATGGTAAAACATAATTTTAAATGCAATTGTTGAACTCACTTTTGTGAGGATTATTTCTAGATCATCTTGAGACAGAAATTTTACTAATATTGACTCCCTAAATCTCATTAATGGTCACCAAACCCTAATGTTTAGGGTAAAACCGTAACGAAGCCTTTTTAACCCAAATTCTAATGACACCCTAAAATGATCAAATCATCAATGACAAACCCTAATTTGATCAACCATTGACCAAAATAGTTAACCTTTGACCCAAATGGTCAAACTAGATAAAAATGGTTAACCTATTGACCCAATGACCACCCTATTTACCAAACTGGTCAATCTTTGACCCAAATGGTCAAACTAGGTCACAATGGTCAACCCTTGACCCAGTGACCACCACATTGACCAAACTGGTCAACCTTTGACCCAAATGGTCAAATTTGGTCAAAATGGTCAATCTTTGACCCAATGAACATCACATAGACCAAACTGGTCAGCCTTTGACCCAAATGGTCAAACTTGGTCAAACTAGTCAATCCTTTACTTAATGACCACCCTATTGACCAAATTGGTCAACCTTTGACCCAAATGGTCAAACCTGGTCAAACTGGTCAATCCTTACCCCCCATTGACCATCACATTGACCTCATTGGTCAACCCTTGACCTAAATAGTCAAATTTGGTCAAAATGGTCAAAACATGACTTCATGACCACTACATTGACTACATTGACCAACCCTTGACATAATCAACTCAACATTGATAAGGATGACCAATGTAGAACCCAAAGGTCGTCACATTGATCATTAGGTCAATATAAACCCTAAAATTGGTCAACATGACCAAATCAACCCAAAAATTCAAAACCCCCCCATGACCAATTAAGCCATGACAATGTTGGAAAAGTCAAATTGGTTATCCTTGGGCTAGAATAGGTCAACTTGGGTCAATTTGGGTCAACCATGGTCAACCTAAGTCAACATTAATCAATTTGGTCAAAATAACCATTGTTGAACCAAAATTGATAAAATTGATTAAATAATTAATTTCAAAAATAATTTTAATTAATTCATTGTTTAATATTATAATTTCTAATATTTTTTTAATTAATTACATAATTAATTAAAAATGGAATTATAATTAAATAACCATGAAATGAATTTGGACATGTGACATCACACATGACACAATAAATGACTTT
The DNA here is from genome assembly GCA_022702705.1 of Papilionanthe hookeriana x Papilionanthe teres. Classification (NCBI taxonomy): domain Eukaryota; kingdom Viridiplantae; phylum Streptophyta; class Magnoliopsida; order Asparagales; family Orchidaceae; genus Papilionanthe; species Papilionanthe hookeriana x Papilionanthe teres. Next base: position 19,691,082 of record CM040433.1, read on the forward strand.
CAATTTTAAAACCCAACAATTACATCATAAATGACACCATATGGGTTACACATGACCCATGAGACACTTTACCCTTAAGTTAACACATTGAATAACTCAAGACACATCATCATAACCATGGTTAAACATCATCATGAAGGCATCATGGTGAGTGAATTAAAGTGGAAAGACCTCCTCAACCCAAAGTATGAATCACTCTTTACCACAAGGTGAGGTGGATGACCACTTTAGATGCCATCTCACATGTTTCATGGACCACTTAATAAGGAGAAGACACCACTTAAGCTCTCTCCTTTACCATGATTAATCAAGATGAACATTCATCATGAAGTCATGATAAGTAAGCATATATGGTGTCAATTAACCAAGCCACCTTTGGGGAAGGCTTTGGGCGAGTCACTACTCACCTATCCCCTCACCCAATCAAAGGGAAGCTTACTTTAACCAACCCTTTCACCATAGGTTAAAGGTCATCATGACCAAGAAATAGAAGTGAGTGTAAGGAAATCTATGTGTCATATCCTCATGAAAATTGTTGTTGACATGCTAGCCTATGTGGAAAGAGATTAACAAACTCATCTTGGAGTCACTGTTCACCTCACCTCCAACCCAATGGAAAGAAGCCAAGGCTTAGCCAAATCTAATGCATTGAATGTGAATTCATCATGGACTAACCTAGGAATGCTTAACCATGGCTGCCACCTAGCTGAAACCTTATCTCCAAGTCATAATGAACATGTTATCACCTTCCCTAGGCAAGCCCAAGCTCAGCCAAGGCCATCCATGGCTATAAAAGAAGCCAAACACGAGAAGGCTAGAGAGGAGACCAAAAATAGGAAATACTTATACACTGCCCAATTCCCTTAGTTTTAAAGTTCTTCTTTAGGACTTGAGCAATTGATCCGCATTTAATCAAGCACCTCAAATCCACTCCTTCTTCCCAATTTAACCAACCCGAAAACCCTAAAACAGGAAAAAATTAGAGTTTGAAATGAAGTTATTCAAAACTTCAAATTGATCACTCCAGAAGCTTTCTAGAACCCTATAAAGATGAGCCCAATTGAAATTGCCCTCTCCCATAAGCTCTAAACTAATTTCCAACTTCAGCTTTCCAAGCTGAATCACACCTTGAACGAACTCATACTTAGGCTCAAATCAGTTCCAAATTGAAGTCAGGGCAAGCTTGCCGAGGTCGATACAAAGGTGGTGAGCCAATCAAATCAAAGTTTCATACACTGAAGCCAAGGTATGGCTCATTCAACCTAGCTTAGGTTCAGGTTTGACACTTTGTGAAATGAACCATTTCACAACCCCATCATCATCGTATGGATGACTTTGTCTTCTTCAGATGAAGCTCTAGAAACAAAAATCACTCAAATATATTAAGAATCGAGCGAGATTTTGTGCCCAGAATATGAATGGTGCATAGGTTGAACCAGGATGAAGAGGATGAACAGATGCCATCCATTTTCGTATTTTGGAAATGGACGACTCTAATTTAATTCAGCTTAATCCACTATTCAGAGTCCCGCAGCAGATCAAGCACATTTTTGACAGATCAGAGGACACACAGTGCTTTTTAGATTTTTGTGTTTGGTTAATGGTTTAATTAAATTAGATTAATCTTAAACTAATCAAAAATCCATATCTTTACATAAAAAAATCACAAAAATATGAAAAAAATACTCTTGGTTTCAGAATAGCGAGGAGAACAATGTGGAAATGAAATTTTAAATTTAGGATTTATATTTAATTTTTAAATAATTAAATACTCTCTAGAGTAATTTAATTATTAAAAATTATTTATAAATCAGAAAAATATGAAATTTTTTAGGGAATAACCTTTAAACCCTTACACAAGCCTCTGATATTTCTAAGGCTAGGAAAATTCTCTAGCATAGGATTCCCTAATTTTCATGAGATTTTGTAATTATTTTTAAAAATAATTATAAAAAATGAAAATAAGGGGAATTAAAGTAGAAATTGGTTGAGTGACTTAAGGTGACAAACATGAACCTTAAAATAATAAATCTTAACCTTTGGAAAATATGAAATGACATTTCAAACTTTTAGTGTTAATAATTATAAATTATTAATTTATATTTAACTAACTCTAAAATCTATAAATCCCAAAAATACCTCTTACTTAGTTCATTCCACAAATGAGTCAAGTAAATTTTGAACCTAACACTAACAGGTTCAAACAAGCCCTAATTACGTCTAATTATCATTAGACTTAATCAATTAGTTTAAGCCTTAAATAAATTAGGTATAAATGACAACTAAAACCCTCATTAAATTAGGCTTAAACAAATCAAGCCTTAATTAGGTCTAACCTATTATACCTAATTAATTCATTAAGTCTTAACCATATTAGGCTTAATCATCTTAAACACTAATTATTTCTAACTTATTAGACCTAATTAATCCATTAAGCCTTAACCACATTAGGCTTAATCATCTTAAACTCTAATTAGGTCTAACCCATTAGAACTAATTAATCCATTAAGCCTTAACCACGTTAGGCTTAATCATCTTAAATTCTAATTAGGTCTAACCCATTAGACCTAATTAATCCATTAAGCCATAACCACATTAGGCTTAATCATCTTAAACTCTAATTAGGTCTAACCCATTATACCTAATTAATCCATTAAGCCATAACCACATTAGGCTTAATATCCTAAACCCTAAGTACGTCTAACCTATTATACATAATTAATCCATTATGATTTAACTACATTAGGCTTAAACAACCTTAAACTCTAATTAGGTCTAACCCATTAGATCTAATTAAACCCTTAAGCCTTACTTAAATTAGGCTTAAAAAACCTTAAACTCTAACTAGGTCTATCCCATTAGACCTAATTAAACACTTAAGACTTACTTAAATTAGGCTTAAGCAACCTTAAACTCTAATTAGGTCTAACACATTCTACCTAATTAAACCCTTAAGCCTTACTTAAATTAGGCTTAAACAACCTTAAACTCTTATTAGGTCTAACCCATAATACCTAATTAAACCCTTAAGCCTTACTTAAATTAGGCTCAGACAACCTCAAACTCTAATTAGATCTATCCCATTAAACCAAATTAAACCCTTAAGCCTTACTTAAATTAGGCTTAAATAACCTTAAACTCTAATTAGATATAACCCATTAAACCTAATTAAACCCTTAAGCCTTACTTAAATTAAGCTTAAACAAAATTAAACTCTAATTTGGTCTAACCCACTAGATCTAATTAAACCCTTAAACCTTACTTAAATTAGGCTTAAACAACCTTAAACTCTAATTAGTTCTAACCCAGTAAAGCTAATTAAACTCTTAAACCTTACTTAAATTAGGCTTAAACAACCTTAAATTCTAATTAAGACTAACCCTAATTAGACTTAATTAACCCTTAGGCCTTACTTAAATAGGCTTAAACAATCTTAAATCCTAATTAAGTCTGACCCTAGTTAAACTTAATCAACTTTAAGCCTTACTTACATTAGGCTTAAACAACCTTAAATCATAATTAAGTCTAACCCTAATTAGATTTAATTAAAACCTTAAGCCTAACTTAAATTAGGCTTAAATAATCTTAAACCATAATCAAGACTATCTTTAATTAGACTTAAACTAAAACCTAACTTAAGTTCAACCTAGCTTGAACCCAAGTTAACTAAATATTAGGTTCAGCCCATATTGAACTAAACTCACCAAAAACCTAACTTGAGTTAAACCTAACTTAAACCCAAGTTAACCAAAGATTAGGTTCAATCCATATTGAACCTAACTCAACTAAAATCTAACTTGAGTTCAACCTAACTTGAACCCAAGTTAAACTAAACATTAGGTTCAACCCATATTGAACCTAACTCAACCAAAACTTCTAACTCGGGTTCAAGTAAGTTAACCAAACCTTAAGTTCAACCCATATTGAACTTAAGTTCAACCCATATTGAACTTAACTGGAACTTAATTTAAGTTCAATCCAACTTGAACTTAAGTCAAACTTAAAACCATTTAGGTTCAACATACATTGAATCTAACATCATTCCATACTTAAGTTTAATCCAACTTGAACTTAAGTCAAACTTAAAACCATTTATTTTAAAGTTCAATTCACCATAAACTTAAGTTAAACCTGAAACCATTTAGGTTTAATATCTATTGAACCTAATTTATAACTGAGGTTCAACTCACATTAAACCTAAATTGAACCTTCAACCTAAGACCAACCTAAAGTTGAACTTAAGTTAAAACATTTCATTTAAGTTCAAACCACACTGAACTTAAAAGATTAACTCAAAAATATTAGATTCAAACGACATTAAATCTAATTATTAAAGTCTAATCTACATCAAACTTGAACCAGAATCTTTGGATTCAATAGATATTGTATCTAAACCCTTAAATCTAATTCATATTAGATTTGATTTCAAAATAATAGATTTAAACAATATTGAATCCAATTTCCAAAGTATAATCTATATCAGACTTAAATAAATACCTTTAGATTCAATAGATATTGAATATAAACTCTTAAATCTACTTCCTATTAGATTTAATTTAAATATATTAGATTCAAGCAATACTAAATTTAATTTTCAAAGTCTAATCTATAATAGACTTAACACCTTTTAGATTCAAATGACATTGAATCTAAAATTCTAAAGTCTAACTTATGTTAGATTTTACTCAATTTAAGTCTAATCTACATTTGACTTAACACTTTTTAAATTCAAATGACATCAAATCTAAAATCCTAATGTCTAACTTATGATAAATTTTACTTAATTTAAGTTTGATCTACATTAGACTTAACACCTTTTATATTCAAATGACATCAAATCTAAAATTCTAATGTCTAACTCATGTTAGTTTTTACTTAATTTAAGTCTAATCAACATTAGACTTAACACCTTTTAGATTCAAATGACATCAAATCTAAAATTCTAAAGTCTAACTTATGTTAGATTTTACTCTCTTTAAGTCTAATCTGCATTAGACTTAACACTTTTTATATTATAATGACATTGTATCTAAAATTCTAAATGTCTAACTTATGTTAGATTTTACTCAATTTAAGTTTAATTTACATTCGAATTAACACCTTTTAGATTCAAATGACATTGAATCTAAAATTCTAAAGTCTAACTTATGTTAGATTTTACTCAATTTAAGTCTAATCTACATTAGAATTAATACTTTTTAGATTCAAATAACATCGAATTTAAAATTCTAAAGTCTAACTTATGTTAGATTTTACTTAATTTAAGTCTAATCAACATTAGACTTAACACTTTTTAGATTCAAATGACATCGAATATAAAATCCTATAACTTATGTTAGATTTTACTTAATTTAAGTCTAATCTACTTTAGACTTAACACCTTTTAGATTCAAATGACATCGAATTTAAAATTATAAAATCTAACTTATGTTAGATTTTATTCTTAAAATTCCTAGATTCAAACAACATTGAATCTAAAAAAATCTCAAGTCTAACTAGACCTTACAAACATTAGATCTAAATAAACGTGACCCCTTTCTTTAAGTCTAAATTACATTAGACTAAATAAACAAATCAAAACAGACAAATATCAAAATGACATACGTAAAATTTTAATTGGTTAATAAATTGTAAATTACTTAAAATTTTCCAACCTAAAATCTAAAAAGACATTAAGACTTAAATGAAACCTTAATGAATAAAGATCATCGAACGCAACTTGAACCCAAGTGTTCTTGATCTACGAAGATTTCCTGGATGACGTAATCCTGGTTTTTGATAGGAGTCGTCTGGTCCTGGTTTAAACACCTTTCAAACTAAGTAGATTAAGCCTCCTATTAACCCTAGGACGACGGAGCTAGTGACATCTTAACCGAGTTATATAAAGTCTAATCAATTAAAATAAAAGGATTTAAGAAATAAAATTGACATTTTTGCTTTTAAAGCAGACACTCTTTTCCCTTGCAAGTTGAAGACAAATTTTGCTATAGATTTACTTTACATGTTATTAGGGTCTGCTAACTCTATTTTGCAGGGTGACATTCTGAAGATAGGAAAACGACAATAAAACAAAATTAAAGCAATATCAAAACAAAAACATTAACAAAATAGAATAATACAAAATATAAACAACATTAAAATGACAAAACCAAAATAAAATAAAATCTAAACTTTTAGGATAGCAACAAAACCTAAACTTTTAGGTTAGCCACAAAACCTAAACTTTTAGGATAATCACCAAACAAATATTAAACGACAAGACAAAACAACAACAAAATGACAAACAACAAACAAAAATGAAATCGACATAACAAGTAATATTGATAAATTCAAACTCTTAAGGTAATATGACATATTACACTTAGGATTGAATGTTGACATTTCTTTTCTTATTCTTGAAACTTATTAGAAAATAAGTGTTAACATTAATCAGAAGTTTTCTTAGATAATTTTTAATTATCTAAGATGTAATTAACTATAGGAGCTTGCTCTTATAGGAGATTTACTCAGGGTAGGTATCACATTTAGAAATCTCTGGTTATCAAAATTTCATAAGTGATCATCCTTATATAAAATTTTCAGAATAAGGTATTCTAGAATCTCATTTTATGGGGATTTTCATCGACATTTTTTTATTCTACTGTTTTCTATTTTATTAGCCCTTACTTTCTTCAAGCATCTTACTATCTAAGGATCCTTTACATGATAAAAAAGAAATACGATTTCTTGAAGATTAGGGAAATATTATAGATAAACAGAGTGGCAGCTCCAAAACAATGACATCTACATCAACACGAGAAAATCTCTGACATGGCTCAGCATGCCGACAAGAGATTTTATTTGGCGACTCCACTGGGGAGGATCTTTCTTCTCATCTCTTATTAAATCACTCATTTTTAAAAAAGATGTTTTGTCCTTTGATATATAGGACCACATCTTTCAAAACTCTCTTTAAAGAGTTATTCTTGACATTTTATAAAGACAACATAATAATAATTTCTCAGTTTATAAATAAACTCCTTGACATTTTATTCTCCTTGAATTTTCAGAAAAGTTGTAATGAAATCCACAGATTTAGTCTTTTCTTATTATCAAAGTCTCAATGCGCCAATTGATGAAGACGTTTACCTTTATCAGAATGATTTTAGATTCTTTGATGAAACTGAATTTGTATTAGAAAATCCATATCAAATTGATATACAATCATTTGAAGAATTCAATCTGGAACCTTATGAAGATTTTTAACTTTACAGAAGACTTACCTCAATACATTCCTGTAGAACAATATAATTTTAAGAATTTGTAAGAACAAGTTGACAGAAAGGAAAGAAAATTTGTGTTGAACAAGAAAGTGACATTCCACCTCCATCCATATATGAAGTTGGATCTTGTTCCAAGAATGTTTCAAAAATTCAACAGAGAAATAAAACTTGTTCTCTCAAAAGAAAGAAAAAATGGAATGAAGATGAAAATTTTGAGACATCTAAATTTGAACAAAGTGTTTTTGGGAACCCTTCTTTCTCAAAAGAAAACTAATATATTCCAATACCTGTTGAACATGAGGAAAATACTTTCCAACCTAGAAATTTTCGGTCAATTCATGCCCTATATTGTGTGTTTAAAAGATTAACACAGAAAGATAGATGTTCAATTTCTCAACTATTAGATAAAATGGGATGTGCAGTCTCTACGACAATGAAAAGAAGAATTCTTTCGATTGAAGACCCTACTTACTTAGAAAGGGATCAACAATTCCCATTAGACAATCAATGTACTCAGGTACCAGTGAAATTTCGTCTAGGGCCAAGAGTAAAAGATGGGATTGTCATGAGATAGAGAACTAAGCATAAAAAATTAATATCAGAAGCTGAAGACACATCTGCTAAAATAACTACTTTGGTCCAAATTTTATAACATGGAGATCATTCTTACTCACAAAACGATGATATACTTCCTATGATATCTCGTCTTATACTTAAAAATAATGTATGGAAACGAGAAGCATTAGGAGAAATCTCAGATACCATGAGTACCCCTACAGATACTTCTCAAGAACGAACTTATGAAAAACATCCTATAAAATTATTCGAGGAAAGATTGAAGAAGTTAAAAAATGACAATAAACAATTCTCAATACGAAGAAAGGATAATTCTTTAAATAGTTCAACTGAGGAAGTCACCGAGATAAACATGGTAGAAATGCGATCGACCTTCTTAGCACTAGAATTAAGTAAAGAAGATATGACAAAAGAGTTATGAGCGTTATTCGTCAAAGGGATGAGCAAATCAATCGTCTTGAAAAAAATGGAAGAATTGGCGACAGTTTTACAAAACCTACCAACGAATAGCAAGAGGCAATACATATTTTTTAGGACAAAAGAGACTCGATAAAAATTGAAGAAAGTACACAAAAAAAGGAATAACACAATTCTATAACAAAAAATAAAAGAAACAACAGATCAGGTAAAGGCTGGATCATTAATTCCAAAGGGCAGACCTTATCCAGAGGAATTTGATTTTGTCCAACACCCCAAAGGGTTTGATCCTCCTCTCTTCAAAATGTTTGACGGGACTGGTAATCCTTGTCAGCATCTTGCACACTTCAGAGCGAGTTGCTGCAATGTAAGAGAAAATGAAGCTCTCTTATTCCATTAATTTGTTAACAGTCTCACAGGAGTTGCCTTTGACTGGTATGCGGAACTTCCTAACGGGTCTGTCAAAACTTTTATAGAATTTGAAAGCCTCTTCATTCAACGTTTCGTTGGAGTGCAACATCATACAATAGTCAGTGATCTGGTGGTAGAAAAACAAAAATCAGTAGAAAGTATTGTGGATTACATTTTACGTTGGAGAAATCTCAGCATGAAATGTGAACCATAAATCCAAGAACAACATGCTATCAAAATCCTGCTTAAGAATATATATGGTCCTAGAGCATTCATGCTCAAATAATTTACAATAAAGAGATTTGAAAAACTACTCATCAAAGCTGCCAATCTTCAAGACGAAGCTAAGCAGATGAGTGTAACAGAAAAGATAGAAAAGATAATGTCTGTTAAAACATTTGAGAAGAAGGTAGGAAACGTTACAGAGAAGGGTAAACAAGTGATGCAAGTTTAACCCAAGCAAAAGAAACAATGAGAGAACAATTGTTACAACAAACAACTTCTCAATTACAACTTTAACAATTGATTCCAGTATCAACGAACAAAGAAAATTGACTGAAAGAATGAATAAAGAATAACCTTTTAAGACAGAGGCGATTGGCAAAATATTTCGTAGCCTGCTGAAAATACCGGAGTTCAAGCTCGCTAAGGCTAAAAGGATGGGAGAGGTTGATATGAAGGAGAATCCAAATTATTGTCCTTATCACAGGATGTTCGGACACAAAATTAAAGAATGCTTTGTCTTTAAAGATTGGTTAGAGCGTAACTTTAAAGAAGAAAATATAAGAATCTTGAAAGAGTATTTGAAAGAACCTGAAAAAGGTTTAATCAATATAATTTCAATTGATAAACTTATTCCTAATCCTGATGACAAAAACAAAGACAACACTGTTCAAGGTAAATCTTCTGAGGAAATCCTTATGGACTTTCAAGTTACAAAATCTTCTAAGAAAGGAAAGAAAAAGAAAAATAAATAACCAAAAAGGATTAGAGGTTTTTTAGGCACATGAACTGTTGTTCCTTTTGTATCTTATTGTTCTCATCTTCCTTTATCTTCTACTAGGATAGTTGTCTCGGATGAAGGGAGAAAATCCCTCAAGCCGTTGACCTTGTGAGACTTCCTTTTTTACCACTATTATGAATAATAATACTTCAAGTTCTGCTTACATCTTGTCTATTTTATATGATGCTTCTGAAAATAAAAGTACCAATTTCCTGTAGACAATACTCAAATCATACACAATTTTGATTAATCTAACAAAAACCAAAATGACAATAACATTAATGATAACTTTGACAATGACAAAGATACTGTCACATTCCAACTATAAGGAACACCAATTTCCATAGAATTGGAATCTTCAGACTTAGAGATAAAAGAGTCGGACAGTAAACTAGAAGAAATGATTGAAATCAATTTGCGAAGTGGTAAAGCTCTGCCTCCCAGAATGTCTCCCCAAAAGAAAAAAAACAAAAAGTCATATTGAAAAAGATCATTCCTTAGATATACCAATAACTATCTAAACAAAAATTAGATAGTCCTCACAACAAAATAGATTACAATGTATTAGCTCATCTGAGAAAATTACCAGCAAAATTGAGTATTTATGACCCCTTATGCTTTCCAAAGAAATGAGAGTGTCATTGATAAAAACCATTTTAGACCCAGAAATTTGCTTAGCTCAACTTTCTAGTATCACTCAGAGTGAAGTTTATCCATTAGAAGAATAGAAAAAAATTACCTTTTCTGACAATGACTTGTTACTTGGAACGACTGAACACAATCGTCCACTATACATCACAGTAAATATAAACGACATGACACTTTCAAGCTTGCTTATTGATCCAGATGCCTCAATTAAAATAATGAATTTAAGGACTCTTGCATATTTGGATATTTATTCATCCCAACAATCAAGAGATACAATGATGTTATGAGGATTTAACCAACAAGGAGAACGTTCCCTGGGGTCAATAACACTACTCCTAAAAATGGATGATTTGGTGACAATGGAAAAATTCCATATCATCGATTCTAATAGTTCATTTAATGCTTTACTTAGTAGACTATGGCTTCATAGCATAAAATGGTTCCTTCATCACTACATGAATTCATAAAATATTTACAAAAAAAGGGAAGGAATGTTGTATCATAGAAGATCTGCAACAATTTTCAGTCAATGAAATTAGAATATATGTAGATGCTGCATATTATGCTTCAATAAAACAGACAGTATTCTCCAGAGAAGCAGTGGTGAATACAAAAGAGAAAGTCAAAGAAAAGAAAATAAATGAAAAAGATTATTCTTCTTCAATACAAGTAAAGGGTGATAATTCTTATCAAACTCGCACCCGAGGTCAAGGCCGGGGACGAGGAAGAGGGAAAGAAAACCCAACTATCAAAATGAAGAAACCATTGAAGTTCAAAATTCACCTGGACTCTGAAGGTGTTGCAAAAGAGAAAAGACAACATTGGTGGTTCAAAAAGAACCTCAGTTCAAAATACCTCTTGAAGAAGAAGACAAAGAAAAATAATTTGAATCTATGTATTAGAAAATTAATCATTATATACACACTATAACCCTAACTCCAATCTCTTCTTCTAAAATTGAAGATTTAGTGGTCAAAGAAGTATATGTTGATGATAAAAATCTAATTAATTTTAGACTTGGTTTTACTTCTTTTAGTACCAAAATTGATGTAAAATTAGAAGAGTAAAATCTTGCAAAATCAATGAAAATCCCTTTTGAGTTGTATTCTCCTTGGACACAAAAATTTATTCAAGATAGTTTAATGCTCAAACAATGGTCTTTAAAACAACCACACTTTATTGAATAAATGTGGGATAACAACAAACGAGACCCTAACTCTAAGAAGGGTATTGGATTTGGCACTCTAGAACCTCTAGATGATACAGAATTTTGCCTAGTCATCATCGAAGAATATAATTTTGAACAGATACCTAACCTTCCAATCGAAGATGCTCCCCCAGAATTGGAAGAAGAAGTTAAATTGACAGTTGATGAATTAAAAGAAATAGATTTAGGGACTGATGAAAACCCAAAACCAACTTTCATCAGTTTTTTCCTTGACAATAAAGAAGCAAAAGAAATAATTCAACTGTTGGAAGAATACAAAGACTACTTTGCCTGGTCTTATGACGAAATGCCTGGACTAGCTCCAGAAGTCGCAATCCATAAACCTAGGATAAATCAAATTGCAATCCCTATTAAACAAGCTCCAAGAAGGATGCGTGTTGAAATAGAGCAACAAGTCATTGTCGAAGTTAAGAAATTAATTGAGGCTGGTTTCAAACGAGAAGAAAATTATCCAACATGGTTGGCTAATGTTGTGCCAGTTAAAAAGAGAAATGGTCAAATTCAGGTATGTATAGACTTCATGGATTTGCACAAAGCATGTCCGAAGGATGAATTCCCTTTACCAATCCCAGAATTGATGGTCGACATAGAATCCACACATGCAAGATTTTCCTTTATGGATGGATCATCAGGATATAATCAGGATATAATCAAATAAAAATATTTTTAGAAGATGAAGCAAATACAACCTTTAGGACATTCATAGGGATATACTGTTACAAGGTTATGACATTTAGATTGAAAAATGCTGGTGTTAACTTATCAAAAAGCCATGGCACAAATTTTGACGAACTTATACACAATCAAGTCAAATGTTATGTGGACGATTTGGTTGTCTATAATTAAAAAAAAGACGATCACTTGTACAATTTGAGAATTATCTTCGAACGATTAAGCCAATATAATTTTAAAATGAATCCCTCAAAATGCACTTTTGGTGCACTTCAGGGAATTTTTAGGATTTGTTGTTTGACATCGTGGGACTGAAATTAATCCCCTCAAAATCGAAGACATATTAAATATGCCTCCTCAAAAAAATCTAACTCAATTACAATCCTTTCAAGGAAAACTAGCATACATATGACATTTTATTTCTAATTTGTCAAGTAGGTGTCAACCCCTCACCAACCTAACCAGAAAAGATACCAAATTTGTGTGGGATAAAAAAGGCCAACACGCATTTGAAAATATCAAACAATATTTAACAAAACCTCCAGTTTTAGCAGCCCCTGTGTTAGGAAGACCTTTGATACTTTACACCGCGACACTGGACAGTTCCCTTGGAGCGTTACTAGCCCAAGTAAATGACGAGGGAAACAAAAATGCATTATATTATTTGAGTTATTGTTTGGTTCCAACTAAAATAAAATATCCAGCAATTAAAAAGCATTGTTTAACTTTGATTTTTGGAGTTCAAAATCTAAGGCACTATATGCTTTCTCATAAAGTAACTCTTATTTCAAAAGTTAACCCATTACAATATTTGATGAAATGACTGACACTTTCTAGAAGATTAGCAAGATGAGCAATGATATTGCTTCAATTTGACATAACATTTGTGCCACTATGTGCTGTTAAAGGACAAATCTTGGCAGATTTCTTAGCAGCACATCCAATTCCAACTAGATCACCTCTTAATGATGATTTACCTGATGAAAAAATATTAGAAATAAAAAATTTAGACATACAACGATGGGAATTATACTTTGATGGAGCGTCATCTGCTCGAAAAGATAAACACAAGCAAGCCATCATACAAGGCAAAGCTGGGGTAGGAATAATTTTCATTACCCCAGATAAAGTAATGATGCCATTTTCCTATCATTTGACTGAACCATGCATGAATAATGGAGCTGAATATGAAGCACTCATAACCGATCTCGAATTGACAATACTAATGGAAATAAAAAAATATTGACATCTTTGGAGACTCTCAGTTGATCATCAATCAAATTGCTGGAAAATACTAGGCTTTGAAACCTCGACTTGAACAATACTCTCGTTACACTCTAAGACTGCTTTAGCAAATTCTTGATGTAACGTTCTTCCTAATCCCATGATGAGACAAATCTTTAGCAGATGCTTTGGCAAAACTTGCAAAAAAATTTGCTTGTCCAAAAGAAGACGACATACTGATTTCTATAAAAGGACGATAAGTTCTTTCTCAAATTGATATGGAAAATCTACACAAAATTGGTGAAAACATGATAATAACAACAATTGATGAAGAAAGGGTTGATTGGTGACAACCAATTATTTAATATTTACAAGCTGGAAGGTTACTCAAAAACAATTTTATCTCAACTCAAATCAGACAAAGAGCATTGCCGTATGCTCTAGTAAATGATATTATTTACAAAGCATCTTTTGAACAAATGTGGTTAAGATATCTAAAACAATCTAAAGCTCAAGAGATTGTTAAAGAGGTTTAGTCAGGCTTATGTGGTGCACACCAATCTGGACCTAATATGAAGATAAATAAAATGTAATATTATTGACCGACAATGATGACTGATTGTTTTGAAGCTATAAAGAAATGTCATCAATGTCAGATACATGGAGTGGTTTTACATCAACTGTCAAATTTATTACATCCAACCATTGCATCTTGGCCATTTGAATGTTCGGGCACAGACATAGTGGGCCCTATAGACCCTCCATCATCTAAAGGCCATCGATTTATTTTAGCAGCCGTAGATTACTTCTCCAAATGGGCAGAAGCAATACCACTTAGAGAAGTTAAGGTAGAACAAGTTCTCCATTTCTTCAAGACTCATATTTTTTATAGATTTGGAATTCCTTGAAGAGTCATATCAGACAGTGGACTGACATTTAAAAACACAAGAAGAATAATTTTATTCAGAGACATGGGATAGATTGGAGATATTATATAATTTATTATCCTAAAGCCAATGGTTTAGCTGAGGCCTTTAACAAAACATTTGTACAAATTTTTATGTAGACATTAATTAATAGTTCAAGATAGTGGCATGAGCGATTAATAGAAGCTTTATGGGCCTATAGGACTACATATCGAACACCAACACAGTCAACACCGTTTGCTTTGGTATATGGTTCTGAGGCCATTTTACCACTCGAAGTGTAAATTCCTTATCTCAAAGTTGCAGTCGCAAACAAAATAACTGAAGAAGAAAATGCTAAATTACAACTTGAAGAACTTGAGAGTTTAGAAGGCAAACGTCGATATCTCGGGGCTTAATCAGAAAGTCCTATATTACTTGATAAACGATACGTATACTTGCGTAGTATCCCATATTATAAAATCATTATTTTCATATCTTAAATCATCAGCGCACTTATATCTGACGGTACCAAGTTTTTGGCGCCGTTGCACTTATATCTATCGGGGATCAAGTTTTTGGTGCCGTTGCCGGGGAAAATTAATTTAAATTGCATTTTAAAGAGAATTTAGAAATTATAAATTTTTACTTTTCTTTGTTTTTATTAGTGTGTTGTATTTTGTTTTGTTTTATTATTATATGTGTAGTTCAGGTTCTGAAGGACTTGTGCCTTACGAATCTGAATTAGAAAGAACTATCAAAAAAATAAAAAAAAATTTAAAATACAGAAAGAAAAAAATATTCAAGAAATGGCAAATCATCAAAATCAAAATGTTGGCATCCATCAAGAATTAAGACCTTTAAGAGATTATGTTAACCCTACAGCAGATGAACTTCGTGGTAGTATTCAAAACCCTGCTGTAGCTGCTAATTCTTTTGAGCTTAAACCTGCTATTATCCAAATGGTGTCAAATAATCAGTTTGGGGGAGCAACAACTGAAGATCCTAATTTGCGCTAATTTTCTAGAGTTGTGTGCTACTTTTAAATATGATGGTGTTTCGGATGATGCTATTAGACTTAGACTTTTTCCTTTCTTATTAAGGGATAAAGCTAAAATGTGGTTACATTCGTTAGCACCTGGATCAATTAGAACTTGGGGTGAACTGTCACAAAAATTTCTTGCTAAATATTTTCCACCATCTAAGACTGGTAAGTTGAGAAATGAAATAACATCTTTTTGTCAATTTGAAGGAGAATCAATATATGAAGCATGGGAAAGATTTAAAGATCTCCTCATGAAATGTCAACATCATGCGATACAGATTGGTTAATAATTCAAACTTTTTATAATGGATTAGTTGGATCTCTTAGATCAATCATCGATGCTGGTGCTGGTGGATCATTAATGTCTAAAACATTTTCTGATGCTTATGCTTTAATTGAAGAAATGTATACTAATAATTTTTAATGGCCTTCTGAAAAGTTAAATCCCAAAAATGTAGCCAGTGTTTATGAAAATGATGCTTTTACAATGTTAGCAAATCAAGTTGCTGCTTTATCAAGGAAGATAGACCAATTTGGGATGAATTTTTCTCAGCCAAATCTCATGATTGAAGAAAATTCATTAGGCTAAATGGTTGATTCTTATTCTTCACCATAAACTGTGAATTCTATAAGCAAACCTAACAGCCCATATTCCAATTATTATAACCCAGGTTGGAAGAATCATCCAAATTTTAACTAGAATAACAATAATCAGGGTGGTGTTAATCAACAATGGGGGAACACCCAAGTAAACCCATTGGGGAATTGGAACAACCAAGGTAATAATAATAATAATTTAACTTATCCTTCAGGTTATAACAATGCTTTACAAAATAAGGAGAAGAAGTTGTCTATGGAAGAAGTAGTATCACATATGGGAAATCAATTAAAAATTTAAGGAGCAACCATCAGAAATATTAAAAATCAATTGGGACAAATTGCAAATGCCTTAAGTAATAGATCCCAAGGAATGCTTCCAAGTAATACTGAAGTGAATCCAAGAGAAAAGAATAAAGAACAAGTGAAAGCAATTCAACTTAGAAGTGGAAAAAAATTGGAAGGTAGAGTTCAAAAAGAAACTGAAGTAGAGAAAGAAGAGATTGAAAGACCTAAAGAGGACGCTCCAAAAGGTTTTGAAAGACCTATTTCTCCACCTAAGGTTGATTGAGAAAAACCACCACTTCCATTTCCTTATAGACTTTATCAACAAAAGTTGGATAAGCAATTTTTGAAAATTCTTGGAGATATTAAAGAATCTTGCCATCAATATTCCATTTGCTGAAGCCCTGGAACAAATAACAACCTTGCGAAATTTATGAAGGATATTCTTAATAAAAAGAGGAAGTTTGAATAAAATGAGACTGTTGCACTTAGAGCCCGTTTGTTTCGGGCTTTTCTCCGCGGCGCGGGGCGTCGCAATGGGCTTCGTCCGAATTCCTTCATTTGGTTGCAGCGGCGCGGCGGAAGCGGAGAAGAAGCGGAGACGACGTGAGCAGCGGAAATATACCCACAGCCCAGCTTCCTCTCGCAGGTTTTTCTCATCCCTACCCCGCGGTTGCCTTCCGTCTCCCTTCTGCCCGCTAATTATCTCCGGTATCTGTGGCCTTTTCTTCTTCCCTATCATCTCGAAACGGCCGATCTCAGGTAAAAATTGAGCCATTTTTGCCGATCTACTTGCAGATCTGAGGTATTTTACGTGTTTTATCGTCATCTTCCTTCTCTACTCCCTCCCGTTTTCTCGACATCTTATCCCTGTTCTTATGTTTACGCTTTATGGAACTCGTTTGGATCTGTGAGAGATGGCATGAGATTTTAGGGAGTTTACGCCTTTCTTGTTCTTTGCGGTTTTCCGGAATGAAGTTCCAGCTATCTCCTTATTCTCCATCCGACTTATGCTTCTTACACTGACTATGGATTCAATTCTTATTTGCGGTTTTCGGTATCTTCTTAAGGCTTGATCCGTTCAAATTAGTTGAATGTGAAAGAGCTAGAATGGTTTTTGAGTTATCTTCCACTCTCATTTCTATGCAGTAATGAAAAAATGGAGCTTTATGGCATGCTTTGCATTGATTATTATAATTAAATTAGCTCATTTGGCATGTTGTTGGGCTGATATGGCATTCAGAAATGTTTGGGGGCAGTTGGCCTTTCTTCTACCTTGTTGTTTTGGGTTATTTGGCTATATACGATATTTTGAAAATCTGAATTTTATTTGGGTAAATTTTATTTAGCATTGAAAAATCATTGAGAAGGATTTTTGGCATTAAGAAATCCTTGCAAAGTGGCAAAAAAATCCTGCAGTTAGGTTCAAAGCTCTTGCAGGTAGTTCTGATGGAGTATATTTTTTTTATATTTTATGTTGAACTGCAAATCCTAGTTCTCCTGCTGCTCTAAACAAATTTTGGAAGAGGTGGGCATCACATTATTTGCAATTTATTAACAATTTATGAAAGAAATCCTGGAAGAGATTAGGTGAGATTTGCAAAAGATCATATCTACTCTTGTTTTAATTCTCTTTGAATTCATGCATAACTGCTCCATGTCAGTTATATATAGAAGACCTTTTATTTGGCCTGTAACATGGTTCAATATGCAATTGCTATATATCTCATTTGATTTTTGATCGGATTGTTGGTTTATTACCTCTAATGGCTTATAATTCTAATGTTTTAAAGCTATATCTAACCTGTATATCATATAAATAAATTGAAAATTTCGAACAGTTTTAATAAACAGGGGCAGGCCGGTCATTTTTACAGAAAAAGCTGCCCAGCAGCTGTTTTCCCACAGCTGCAACCAAACAGACAGCCAGCTTCCCCGCAGCTGCTTCCCCGCAATTGCTTCTGAGGCGACGCGGTACGGCATTAGAAGCTGACATGTGCTAGCGAACAACCAAGAGCCCTTAGTGAGGAGTGCAGTGCGATAATTCAGAAAAAGCTTCCTGAAAAGCTTAAAGATCCTGGTAGTTTCACAATTCCATGTGCAATCAGAGAAAGATTCTGTGGAGAAGCTTCATGTGATTTGGGTGCAAGCATTAACATTTTTCCTCTATCAATATTCAAAAGACTGGGACTAGGAGAAATAACCCCGACTACTGTAACTCTGCAATTAGCAGATCGTTCGATCACATATCCTAAAGGAGTTATAGAAGATGTTTTGGTAAAAGTGGATCAATTTATTTTTTCTGTGGATTTCATTGTGTTATATATGGAGGACGATAAAGAGATACCCATATTTTGGGGAGACCTTTTCTAGCTACAGGCAGAGCCATGATAGACGTGTAAAAAGGGGAATTAACGATGAGGGTTAATGATCAGACTGTTACATTTAATATTTCAAAATTGATGAAATATCCTACAAAAGGTAAAGAAGATGAGTGTTTTAGGATGGATGTTATCGAATATTTAAGTGAATGTTATTTCAAATCAACTTATGAAGATAAAGCTGAAAGAGAAAAATTTGAATATAAGAAAGAAGAGGAGTTATTTGATTCTGAAGATTTTCAAGAAGAAGATTTATAGTATGTTCGTGAAAGTTTTGAATTGTTGGATATGACTGAAAAAGATAAATCTTATGGTCCATAATTTGAAAAACCTCCTGAACTTGAGTTAAAAATGCTTCCTGATCATTTGAAGTATGTTTTTATAAGAGAATCCTCAACCTTGCCTGTTATAATTTCCTCTTAATTAACTGGAAAAGAAGAAGAGAGTTTTCTTGAAATTCTGAAGAAGCACAGGAAAGCCTTTGGATGGACAATTGCTGATATTAAAGGAATAAGTCCTTCAATTTGTATGCACAGAATTCTTATGGAAGATAATAGCAAACCATGGGCTGATCCCCAAAGTAGATTAAATCCTATCATGAAAGAAGTTGTTAAGAAAGAAATTTTAAAGTGGTCGGATGCTGGAATTATCTACCCTATTTCAGATAGTGCATGGGTTAGTCCTATTCACTGTGTTCCTAAGAAAGGATTAACTGTGACTATTAATGAAAAGAATGAAATGATACCAACAAGACAAGTTATAGGGTGGCGAATATGCATTGATTATAGAAAATTAAATCTTGCCACAAGGAAAGATCATTTTCCACTCCCTTTTCTAGATCAAATGTTGGATGGTACGTGCGGGCATAAATACTTTTGTTTTACGGATGGATATACTGGTTACCACCAAATTCAAATTGCTCCTGAGGATCAAGACAAAACTACGTTTACCAGTCCTTATGGTACATTTGCTTTTAGAAGAATGCCTTTTGGTTTATGTAATGCCCCTGCTACATTTCAGAGATGTATGATGGTTATTTTTTGTGATTTAATTGAAAAAGGAATTGAATTTTTTATGGATGACTTTTCAGTGTTTGGAATTTCATTTGAATCATGTTTAGAACATCCATCTAACGTTCTAAAACGCTGTGAAGAAACTAATTTGGTCCTTAATTGGGAAAAATGCCAATTTATGGTAGCAGGAGGAATTGTTTTGGGACATCGGATTTCAGAAAAAGGTTTGGAGGTAGATCCTGCAAAAATTCAAGTTATATCTAACTTACCTTGCCCAACCAATGTAAGGGGAATTAGAAGTTTTTTAGGACATGTTGGATTCTATAGGTGTTACATCAAAGATTTTTCAAAGATTACAAAACCTTTATGCCGTTTACTGGAAAATGATGCAATTTTTAATTTTGATGATGATTGTCATAAAGCCTTTGAAACGTTAAAACAAAAATTAATCACTGCACCTGTAATAATTTCACCAAATTGGAAAAAAACCTTTTGAATTAATGTGTGATGCTAGTGATTATGCTATTGGTGCTATTTTGGGTCAGAAATATGATAAAATTTTTAAAGTAATTTATTATGCTAGTAAAACTCTTAATGAAGCTCAAACTAATTATACCACTACTGAGAAAGAGTTGTTAGCTATAGTATTTGCCTTTGATAAATTTCGATCATATTTAATTGGAACTAAATGTGTTGTGCATACTGATCATTCTGCTATCAAATACTTAATGAAGAAAAATGATGCAAAACCGAAACTTATAAGATGGATTCTTCTTTTGCAAGAATTTGATTTTGAGATAATAGATAGGAAGGGTTCTGATAATCAAATTGCTGATCATTTGTCCAGGCTTGAAATAGAAAAATCTTTCTGTGATATTGGAGAAATTAATGAACATTTTCCTGATGAAAACTGTTCACTGTTAAAGAATGGAGTGTTCCGTGGTATGCAGACATAGTAAACTTTATTGTTAGTAATATTATACCCTATGGTTTGACATATCATGAAAAGATGAAATTTCTGTCTGATGCTAAGACTTATTTTTGGGATGACCCATTTTTATATAAACAAGGAAAGGATCTTATAATTCGAAGATGTGTACCCTTGGAAGAGACTTATGAAATTATTCAAAAATGTCATGATTCTGATTATGGGGGACATTTTGGAAGTGATAAAACTGTATATATAAAATATTACAATCAGAATTTTATTGGCCTACAATTTTTAAGGATGTGAATGTTTATATTAAAAATTGTGATATATGTCAGCGTGTAGGCAATATTTCTAGATGAAATGAGATGCCCCTCAATTATATATTGGGAGTTGAAATATTTGATGTTTGGGGATTAGATTTTATGGGACCATTTACACCATCTTTTGGAAATGTTTATATTTTGATAGCAGTAGACTATGTTTCCAAATGGATTGAAGCTATTGCTTTACCTCGATGTGATGTTCAAAGTGTTGCAAAGTTCTTAGAAAAGAATATATTTTGCAGATTTGGAATACCAAGAGTAATCATAACTGATGGAGGAAGTCATTTTAGAAATGCGATTATTGGGAAGTTAGCAAAGAAATATCATATTAATCATCGCATTGCTACTGCTTATCATCCGCAGACAAGTGGTTTGGTTGAATTATCCAATCGTGAAATTAAAAGAATATTGGAAAAAACTTTTAATCCAAATAGAAAGGATTGGTCAATTAAACTGGATTATGCTTTGTGGGCCTATAGGACTGCTTACAGAACATCTATAGGAATGACCCCATATAGGCTAATTTTTGGAAAAGCTTGTCATTTACCTTTTGAACTTGAGCATAAGGCTTATTGGGTTATTAAAGAGTTCAATTATAATTTGAAAGATGCTGCTGAAAAAAGATTATTGCAATTGAATGAGCTTGAAGAAATAAGGAATGAATCTTATGAAAATGCTAAGATTTATAAGGAAAAAATGAAGTTATGGCATGATCGGAAGATTCTTACCAAAAATCTTGTACCAGGACAACAAGTTTTGCTATACAATGCTAGATTGAGAATATTTTTTGGAAAACTTATGTCCAGGTGGATGGGTCCATTCATTGTAATAAAAGTTTATTCTTATGGAGCTGTAGATATTCAAGATCCTAAGACTGGAAAATATTTAAAGTTAACGGATATAGACTTAAACCATATTTTTCAGTCAATAAATCTAAATCTGAAGACGTTATGTTGGGTCACTCAGAATGAGTTCTGGGCATGTCAGGCTGAAGACGTTAAAACAAGCGCTTTGTGGGAGGCAACCAATATTTATCGATGAGCTTTGCTTTATGTTTGTTTAGTGTGTTTCGTTTGCTTTGTTTGGTTTGTTTTTATGTTTATAGTGATAGTAATTTGGAGTTTTTAAACTTAAGTGGAGTTTATTTGACCTTAATTGATGATTTGGAAAAGTCAGAATGAGAATTTGGACACTTAGCGGTCCTGTGCTAAATTGTGCACTGGTGGCTAAGCGCCGACTAGTTGGCGCTTAGGCGCCACAGTTATAAAAAATGTAAAAATGTGAATTTAGAGCCTAGATTGTGGGGGAGAAGTTGTGGGAGTTATTTAGGAGATTCTAAATGTGTTGGAGAATATTCTAGCATCTCCCAAGTCTATAAAAGGTCCTAACTTAAGGAAAACACTTGCCCCAAGTCCTATTTTCATTTCTGAAGTCTAAGAAGAGAATTTTGAGCAACATGTCTTCCTGGGGGAACGAGATGAAGAAGAAGCAAGATTCTGACAAAAGTAATTTCATTAGTGATAGTTCTAAGGAGTTATTTAATGGATATCTGGCTGTTAGCATTCAAGGTATTGCAGAGATGATTGCAAAAATTGAAGCCCGAGTGACTTCAATGGAAGCAAAGATCAATGATATTACTTTACATCTGGATCACATGGGATGGCAACTCAAGATGCAATTCAATCATTCAAGGTATGTGGAAGAAATAGATAAGGTGATGTTTGTGAAGAACAAATGGATTGAAGAAGATGATATAAGAATGAACAATGATCACCCGTTCTATCAAATTTATATTCCTGAAGGTTCAAATGAGAATAATAGTGGTCCTGGTTATATTCTGCTTAATGGAGAGTTTAATTAAAAGTGTTTTGTTTCTATTTGTTTAGTGTCTTATGTGTTATGTTAGTGTTCTTGTGAGTTTATGTTTGGTGTGTTTAATGTTTTTATATATGTCTGATGATGTGATGGGTACATCTTAGAGATGTACACTTATCAGTTTAAGATTATAATGTCTTGTATTTTGAGAATTTTATCCTTTATGTTTGGATAAAAATATTAGTATTGTATTGAATGTTATGTTTGTTTTAATATAAGTTTGTGTTTTTGAAAAATTTGTGTGGAATCAATGGATATTAAATTTTGATTTGGAGTATTAGAAGATTTGTGGGGAGAAATAATTATTTTGGAGTAATTAAGGGTAATTAACCAAGTGATTTAGTGCATATACCTCAAGTATAAAAATTTGGGTATTGGCGGCTAAGCGCCAAAGTGCCGGCGCTTACGCGTCAGATTTCGTGAATAAGCGCCGATAGTTCGGGCTTAGGCGCCAGTTCGCGAAAATTGATTCCCAAAATTTAAAAACCCGAAAATTGCCATTTTCAACCGCCCCATCGTCTTCAACCTTTGCTTTGCCGCGAAAGAGGAGCCTAGGGTATCATATTGTGGATCATTTAAGAGCCGATCTCAACAAAAATTGTTAGATTTGGATTCCTTGAAGTAAGAGCACTACTCCTAAGTAAAATTTTTTGATTTTCACCATGTATTTTGAGTACATTTTGGAAGAACTTAAAATCACTATTCATGGTGAAAATTTGAGGAAAAGCTTGATAAATTGCTTGGATTTAGTGAAAATATCTTTTGGAAGATAATTTAGCAAGTTTAGTTTGATTTTGGAATTTATGGTGAATTTTTTGTGAAATTTTCATGAATTTTTAGAGATGGCTCCAAAGTCAAAGCATGCACGAGAAAAGATGAAGTTTGATTCTGACAAATTTGTTAGTTTGAGGGCTGAGGAACGATACGTCGATGCATTGCAATCACGTAAGTTGATTCCTGAGCGAGTGTTTAGTAAGCTAGGAGAGGTGATTGAAGATATGATTGCAAGAAGAAACTGGCGAATTACTGTTGCTTCTCCGTTGTTCTTGTTGTTTCGTGGTAAGAGAATTTTATGCAAATTTACTCTGCGAGAGGAAAATCGGGTGATGGTTAGGAGGCTTGAAGTAAACTTTTCTTCGGGTGCAATCAATACCTTTTATGGACTACCTCTCGACATGTTCTATTTTTATTATAACTATCATCCTTCGGAAGGAGAATTAGATGAGATTATGGAGTTTCGGTCGATGGAAGAGGATTATGGAAAATTACAAATGATAGAAGAGTGAACTTTCCGCTTCCAAATTGAATGACATTTCTAAGGCATGGCATTATTTTATCTCATCTAAGTTGTTACCTTCAAGTCATACCGGTGAAGTGACGAGAGAAAGAGCGGTGTTGAACCATTGTATTCAGCATGGGAAGCCTATTGATATTGGAAGCATAATTTTTTATTATGTTTTGAACTATGCTAGATCAACCACGACTACAGGTATGAGATTTCCTTCCTTGATTCATTCATTTTGTGAAAGATCTGGAGTGAAATTTGAAACACAGGAAGAGGTACTTGACCATTGAGACCAATTAGCGAGTGTAAACGTTGGTGCTTAGCTGTACATTCGGAGTATGGTTGGAGAGAAGGATTTAGTAGGGCTTCTACGCTATCGCCTCGTCGCTTACGCTTCTCGTGCTACTACTTCACGTGCTTCATCATCTACTGATTCACAAACTAGTTTATTAAGAAAGATTTTGAAAAAAGTGAGTCTTACTCGAGAGCATGTGAGAGATATGGATGGTAAGCTAGATAATCTTGAGAGATATATTGTAAAACATGATGAATATGAGGAGAATTACCAGCAATATTTGGATAGACTGATTAGAGGAGATCAGAGTGTTGAGATGCCACCTCATCCATTCTGTATACCTTATGTGCCATCCAGAGATTGGAATGATCAAGATGATGATGAGGAGGAGGATGAAGAGTAGATGTATGTTGTTTGTTTTAGTTGTTGTATTGATGTGTTGTGTCACTGTATACTTTATCTAGTATTTTGTTTGGTGATTGTATTGTGATGTGAACCTTGATAGTATGCAGATTGTAGTTGTATTGTTTATATGTTATGCATATTCAGGTATTGTTATTGTTTTATTGTTGATTTATATGTTGCTGTGTGGTAGTGTGTAATAGTAAATGTTTTTATGTGTATGTTATGTCAGAGTTTTTAGTAGTATGTATTTTAATTTCAAAAACTGTTAGGAAATTATAAACCCCTATTAGAAACTTCTACTTAGGAAAAATACATGTTTAAAATTCCTCAAATTCCACTATCATCTGTTATCTGTATCAGCGTGTTATTTTAGTTGGTGTGTATTTATATTGAAAACCTCCACTACTGTAGAAGTCTTCTGAAATTTTTACTTTTCTTATTATTATAAATAAATAAAAGAAGAAAAATGTTTTGAAAAACTAAATTTGATTTCATTTTACTCTTGTATTTAAATTGTTATACTTGCATATTAGGATATTAAAAATTCCTGCAAGCATGATATGTCAGTTTTTATTTCTCACCCATGTATCATTTATTATGCTTAAATGTTTTATCTTAATTAAAAATTTAAAGTTTGGGGGGGGGATTTTAAAAATAAAGATTTTCAAAAACCTAAAATATTATTTGATTCTCAAGAATACTTAAAATAAATCTTATTTTTGATTGAGAACAATTATGTACATAAAGTTATATTAGGGGAACAAAATTTTGAATATATAAATGAATAAAAGAATTTAGTTAAAATTTATAGTAATCAAGAAAAACTTAAAGTTAAAATTTTCTTAAAGAAGAAGTGTAAAATAAAGTTAAACTATCTTTAGTAAGAAGTTTTGTATTTTTGGATAAATAGAAGATTTGACTTTTATTCTTCAAAGCTTAAATTTCTTTTATTGAAGAGTAATTTCAGATACTATTATTATGATTTTTAAGCGAAAGATGTATATCTGATCTTTATTTTAAATGGAAGGATGAAATTCAAAATCATTAAAGGTCAATCCAAATAAAGTAATCCTTGGCTTATAAAAAAAACAAAAGTGAAAAATATAGTTTATGAAAAGGGAGGAGAAGCTTGAGGATTTAAGGGCCTAATCAAAAATTGGTTTCATACCTAAAGTTTAAGATATAAGTTCAAAGAAAATATAAAGCTTAAAGTTGTAATATATTAAGTAAAATTATTTTTCAAATAAAGATTTTTAAGTGAGAAAAATAAATGTTTGAATCCTATATTTTGAAAAATCTACAAATATTTCTGAAATAGATAGAGACTTATACTTATCATTTTCTTTTACTTAAGAACTTTCTAAACTTTAAGTTGATTTTAATTACTGAACTTTTTTCTAAATTGGACAATTCCATTTCTAGAACAAAATTTTGTTATTTTCCTAAGAAACTCATTACATAATTTGCATGCTAAAATGTTCTATGAGATTAACTGTCACTTGAGAACAAGTAACATTTTAAGTTTGGGGGATTTTGATACACCTAAAATATATAGTATTTTTATGCACATTTTTATGCCTATTTTTAATGATATTACACTTTAATGGAAAGTATTTTATGTTTTTCTTGCAGGTATGATGAAAATGGATGGTCATGATGAAAGGAGCAAAATTGGATCAAAATTTGGAACAAAAAAAATGAAAAATAAAAAATTTGGCACTGGCGGCTAAGCGCCACTGGGCCGGCGCTTAGCCGCCACAGTTAATAATCGAGATTCAAATGGATTTGGCGCCAATTTCAAAGGGGACGGGATGCAACTCTTGGTGGTAACGTCCATAACTTCCTTTGGGCGGCAAGTTTGAATGAAGGGGTGCGTTCCTTGGTAGATATTATGGACACATTTTGAAGAGACACCAAGGCACCTTTTGGTTTACTATTTAAAGAGAGTCTTAGGAAAGATTTTGGAGGAGGCAATGTGAGGAGACTCTTCCACTGCATTTTGAAGAGTACTTCCATTGTTCTTCCACTGCATTTTAAAATTTTTTATTTAGAGTAGGAGTAGAGAGTAGAAAGGAGAAAAGGGCCGGAGTGGTATTCTTCTTCCCACTTCTTTTCTTTCTTTTAGATTAGTTTTTATTGAAGTCTGAAGTCTGTATTCTGAGTCAACGGAGTTGGGAGACTTGCTCTGATAAGTAGTTTAGCGAAGAGTCAAAGTTTCAGAGGAACTTCCTTAGTCTTGTGGAGAGGATTTTCAGATAAGTGTTTACTTTTATTTAGTTTATTAATACTTGTTTTTGTTTATTATTTTTCTTATCGTTGTTTTTAATTTCAAATTAATGTGTTTTTATATTTTCTCAATGCATTCTGAGTAGTTTAATTTATCTTTTTCTTTCTTAAATGGAGAAGTAATTAATTTAAAGAGAATTGTTATGGAAAGTATAAGTGTTTAAAAGTTGGAAGAAGTTGTGAAGATTGATTATAAAAACTTTGTTTACTTTTTAATTTGGCATGTTAAGTTATAAAATTTCTTGAGATTATGTAAGTTCCAATGCGGTATTGTCTCATAAAAGTTAGTAAGAATCACATGAAATTATATGGGTGAGAACTGTAGTCCATATAATTGAATGTAATATTAGAAGATATTTTTATAAAAGGGAGTAAAATTAGAGGAATTTAGAGTGATAGGCTAAAACCCCCTAATTTGGTTTGAAGTTTTGAGTTTTGTTATGAGAAGTTAGCCCCAGGTGGTGGGAATCGAGGGAACTCTAGAGTGAGAGACTGGCATCTTCCCTGCCTAACCATGTTCAAAATAATATAAATTTCAAATTAACATATATTCTTTATAGAACCAAGTAAGGGTAAAGAACACATTTGCTTCTATTTGTCACAACAAAAATTTGAATACTTCCACAACAATACTTTAAGAATTATTACTACTTCATGAAAGGAAAGAAAAAGATATTCTAGTTAATAGTATTTTACATCCAGTGTTATTAGTTATTGTAATTTTAATTTCTTGTTTAACATTTTATTAAGAAAATTTCAAAAGACATATCAACCTTCAAAACTTTTCAAAATCAAGACTTACGTTTTCGAAAACAATTAAAGAAAATAAAAAGATAATTTCTCTGATTCCTTTAAAGATTTCACATTTTCCCTGTGGGTTCGATATCTCGGGGCTTAATCAGAAAGTCCTATATTACTTGATAAACGATACGTATACTTGCGTAGTATCCCATATTATAAAATCATTATTTTAAATCTTAAATAATCAGCACACTTATATCTGACGGTACCAAGTTTTTCGTGTCGTTGCACTTATATCTATCGGGGATCATAGGTTTAGTAGTTTCTAGGGTTATGAGAATGACAGACAAACGATCTAACCCATTAGACCTAATTAAATCCTTAAACCTTACTTAAATTAGGCTTTAACAATCTTAAATTCTAATTAAGTCTAACCCTAATTAAACTTAATTAACCCTTAAGCCTTACTTAAAGTAGGCTTAAACAAGCTTAAATCCTAATTAAACCTAACCATAGTTAGACTTAATTAACATTTAAGACTTACTTACATTAGGCTTAAACAGCCTTAAATCCTAATTAAGTCTAACACTAATTAGACTTAATTAAACCTTTAAGCCTTATTTAAATTAATATTAAATAATTTTAAACTCTAATCAAGTCTATCTTTAATTAGACTTAAACCAAAACCTAACTTCAAAACCTAACTTGAGTTCAACCTTGCTTGAATCCAAGTTAAATAAATATTAGGTTCAACCCATATTGAACCTGACTCAACTAAAACCTAACTTGAGTTCAACCTAACTTGAACCCAAGTTAACCAAACATTAGGTTCAAACCATATTGAACCTAACTCAACTAAAATCTAACTTAAGTTTAACCTAACTTGAACCCAAGTTAACCTAAACATTAGGTTCAACCCATATTGAACTTAACTCCACCAAAACTTCTAACTTGGGTTCAATCTAACTTGAACCCAAGTTAACCGAACCTTAAGTTCAACCCATGTTGAACTTAACTGGAACTTAATTTATGTTCAATCCAACTTGAAATTAAGTCAAACTTAAAACCATTTAGATTCAACATACATTGAACCTAACATTAATCTATACTTAAGTTCAATCTAACTTGAACTTAAGTCAAACTTAAAACCATTTAGGTTCAACATACATTGAACCAAACTTTAATCCATACTTAAGTTCAATCTAACTTGAACTTAAGTCAAACTTAAGACCATTTACTTTAAAGTATGAGCTTAAGCTAAACCTGAAACCATTTAGGTTTAATATATGTTGAACCTAATTTATAATTTAGGTTCAACCGACATTGAACCTAAATAGAACCTTCAACTTAAGATCAACCCAAAGTTGAATTTAAGTTAAAACTTTTAGTTTAAGTTCAAACCACGCTAAACTTAAAAGATTAACTCAAAACTATTAGATTCAAACGACATTGAATCTAATTATTAAAGTCTAATCTACATTAGACTTGAACCAAAATCTTTAGATTCAATAGATCTTAAATCTAAACCCTTAAATTTATTTCATATTAGATTTGATTTCAAAATATTACATTCAAACAACATTGAATCTAATTTCCAAAGTGTAATCTATATTAGACTTAAATCAGAACCTTTAGATTTAATTGATATTGAATATAAACTCTTAAATCTAATTCCTATTGGATTTAATTTAAAATATTAGATTCAAACAATACTGAATTTAATTTCCAAAGTCTAATCTACATTAGACTTAACACATTTTAGATTCAAATGACATTGAATCTAAAATTCTAAAGTCTAACTTATGTTAGATTTTACTCAATTTAAGTCTAATCTACATTAAACTTAACACTTTTTAGATTCAAATGACATCGAATCTAAAATCCTAAAGTCTAACTTATGATAGATTTTACTTAATTTATGTCTAATCTACAATATACTTATAATCTTTTAGATTCAAATGACATCAAATCTAGAATTCTAAAGTCTAACTTATGTTAGATTTTACTCAATTTAAGTTAAATCTTCATTAGACTTAACACTTTTTAGATTCAAATGACATTGAATCTAAAATTCTAAAAGTCTAACTTATGTTAGATTTTACTCAATTTAAGTTTAATTTACATTAGACTTAATGTATTTTAGATTCAAATGACATAGAATCTAAAATTCTAAAGTCTAACCTATGTTAGATTTCGCTCAATTTAAGTCTAATCTACATTAGACTTAACAATTTTTAGATTCAAATGACATCGAACCTAAAATTCTAAAGTCTAACTTATGTTAGATTTTACTCAATTTAAGTCTAATCTACATTAAACTTAACACTTTTTAGATTCAAATGACATTGAATATAACATCCTAAAGTCTAACTTATGTTAGATTTTACTTTATTTAAGTCTAATCTACATTAGACTTAACACCTTTTTGATTCAAATGATATCGAATCTAAAATTATAAAGTCTAACTTATGTTTGATTTTATTCTTAAAATTCCTAGATTCAAACAATGTTGAATCTAAAAAAATCTCAAGTCTAATTAGATCTTACAGACATTAGATCTAAATAAACTTGACCCCTTTCTTTAAGTCTAAATTACATTAAACTTAATTAAAAAAACAAAACCTACATATATCAAAATGACATACAAAAAATTTTAATTGGTTAATAAATCGTAAATAACTTTAAAGTTTTCAACCTAAAATCCGAAAAGACATTAATACTTAAATGAAACCTTAATGAACAAAGATCATTGAACGCAACTTGAACCCCAGTTTTCTTAATCTACGAAGATTTCTTAGATGACACAATCCTAGTTGTTGACAGTAGTCTTCGGGTCCTGGTTGAAACACCTTTGGACTAAGTAGATTAAGGCCCCTGATAACCCTGGGACGACGAAGCCAGTGACATCTTGATCGGGTTATCTAAAATGTAATAATCTAAAAAAAAACATTTAAGAAATAAAATTTATATTATTTCCTTTAAATCCGAGACTCTTTTCTCTTGCAGGTTGATGACAAATTTTTCTTTAAATTTACTTTACATGTTACTAGGGTGTGTTCACTCTGTTTTGCAGGGCGATATTCTGAAGATAGGACAAACAATAATAAAACAAAATTAAAGCAACATCAAAAGAATGACATTAACAAAACATAACAAAACAAAATATAAACAATTTTAAATGACAAAACCAAAACAAAATAAAATCTAAACTTTTAGGATAGTCATAAAACCTAAGCTTTTAGGATAGCCACAAAACATAAACTTTTAGGATAGTCACCAAATAAATAATAAACTATAAGAGAAAACAACAATAATATGACAAAAAAAATGAAATTGACATAACAAGTAATATTGATAAAAATCAAACTTTTAGGGTAATATGACAAATTACCCCTAGGATTGAATGTTGAAATTTCTTTTCTTGTTCTTGAAACTTCTTAGAAAATAAGTGTTAACATTAATCAGAAGTTTTTTTTGACAATTTTTAATTTTTTAAGATGTAATTAACTATAGGAGTTTGCTCCTATAAGAGATTTAAGGACTCAGGATAGGTATCACACTTAGAAATTTCTGGTTATCAAAATTACATATGTGATCATCCTTATATAAAATTTCTATAATAAGATATTCTAGAATCTCCTTTTATAGGAATTTTCACCGACTTGTTTTTATTCTACTGTTTTCTATTTTATTAGCCCTTACTTTCTTCAAACTTCTTATTATCTAAGGAACCTTTACATGATCCAAAAGAAATAAGATTTCTTGAAGATTAGAGCAATATTATAGATAAACAGAGTGGTGACTCCAAAACAACGACATCGACATCAACACGAGAAAATCTCTGACACGGTTCCGCATGCCAACAACAATGAATTTAATGATATAGGCATAAAACCAAGAAGACTTTCTATGCACATGAAAAATGCAAACATTAATCAAATTTGATTTCAATAAGATCAAAAAATATGATCATTGATGCGGTCCGACCTTTACTTATGTAATAATTTATGAATTTATATTTAATTATTCATAATAATTTTTGTAAAATTTACAATTTCAAACGCAAGTATACGTATCGTTTCAAGTAATACAGGACTCTATTGGAGTCCTGGTTATCGATCCCACAGGGAAGATTACGAGAAAATTAATTTAAGAAATTTATTAGATTTTCAAATAAAAAGTAATTATTATTTTTATTTCTTTTCATAATTGACATTTTTTTAAATTTAATAAAATTTCTACTAAATGTAAGTAAGCAGTAATAAAGTAAAGATTAATACAAGTATAAATAAAACAACTTTCTCCTTTTCAACTAATCTAAGAATTTTTAGAATAATTATCATTTTTGGAGAACTTAGATTATGATATTATGCCAAATAGAAGCATTCCTATTCTTTACCTTCGCTTGATAGTATAAAGAACGTTGGCTAATCTATAGATTGGTTCATGATGTTTTATTAATAGAATGTGTTAATCTAGGCTTACACTACTAGATGTCCAAGGGTGGCTATGGTTGGCCCTACCAGTGACCCGTTCCCTTTTATAAACCAAATTATTAGAATTTAGTCTGTCACTCTAAAAACTAATCAATTCTACGCCCAATAAACAATATCTTCCTTTTTATTTGCACTTCACCTTGAATAACCCGCATATAACCTTCAATTACCCAAGGATTCATGTGATATCTACTAGTGAAATCATCTCCGGATAGGTCTCAGAATTCTTCAACAGGTTTTAACAATTTAAATGGACAGTTTAAAAAGTAAATTAAGATCAGGTATTAATATCATCACAATTTTTATAAATATTTTAAGTGAAGTTCTCCAACAAAATTTCCCTCTTATCTTTTCATGGTTGAAAGGAGAAAGAAAACAAACTACTCAGAAAACATTGAATTCACACAACAAAACATATTTATAAAATTTTGAACTAAGTTAAAAATACTTATCTGGAATGTTCCTTCAAGTGATCTGCTGACTCCTACTGACTCTAATGCAAGGTACAAGACTTCAACAACAACAATACTTGAAAACTCACAATTACTACTTAAGGAATTTAGTAGTAATACTCAAAATAAAAGCACTAAATACTAAAGAAAGTGGCTCCCTAAAAGTGTAAGAGAACTCTAGAGTGATTGGGAACTAGAGAGAAAGCTAAAAGAGGCTTTAGAGTGCACTTTTCTCTGTAGAATTGACTCCTATTTATCGAGCTTCAAATTTGACCAGGGGTTTCTTAAGGCACCTCTTCAAAATTCATCCAAATACAATGTATCTTCTAGAAGTTATTTTTGGCGCCTAGGCGTCAGAATCTGGTGCCTAGGCGCCGGAGTCCGTGACTAAGTCTTCACACCTCTTCACTTTTGATCGCACCTCTTCGCCATTGAAACTGTTTTCACGTGTCCAGATGCATTGTATCACATGTCCTATGTATTAGGAGTAACTTCCAGTCTTCTAGAAAGTCTAATAACGCTTAACACCGTCAAAATAACTATCCAAAGTCATCAAAAATCTTATCTGCTTCAGTATCGATCTGGCGCCTAGGCGCCAGACCTAAAATTTTGGCAACTTTGCTCTTTAAGATCTATTCTTGCTCCTTTTTCCTTCTTAAATTCTTTTTTTATCACCTACATCAAAAAACATAAAAAATACTTGTCATTAAAGCATAATATCCTTAAGAATTGAATCATAATAAGACATAAAACAGGTATTTTTAAGTGGATCAAATTCCCCCAAACTTAAACATTACTTGTCCTCAAGTAACCCTTTTAATTACATAAGATATATAACATTTGGAATGAAGTTTCAATATTTAACATTCCTTGTAATTTTTGGTTTTATAAATACTTTAGCAATTCATTAACCAAATTTCTTTAATTAAGTTTAATTTTAAGAATTAAAGAATATTTAACTACCAAATCATAAGACCTCCAATTTTTTCATTTATTTCAAAAATAATTGTAATTTATCATATTAAGGTAACATAGAATATTTACAAGAGAAAGACTTTCATGAAACATTTTTCTAATAAAAATTTTTGTACATAAAAATGAAGTAAAAAAATGTTATTAGTTTTCTTTCTATAAGATAATTCAAGTGAAGCCAATTTTAATTAGGCATTTTCTCGACCTTCTCCTCACATTTCTTTGCTCTTTTATTCTTCTCTTTTTTTTCTTTTTTTCTTTTTTTAAGGATATTTTTCAATCCTCCAATTTTCTGTTTTTTTTTATTTGTGAGGATTACTATTTTTGGATAGCCTGTTAATGATTTTGAACTTCATTATCCTTAACTTATATTTAAAAACTTATACATTTTTACTTAATAAATATGACATTTTTAAAAAGTATTTTTAAAAAATTATTTCAATATTTTCTTTTTCAAGTAATAATCTTAATTCTTTAGTATTTCAAAAATACAATTCTCTTTACTATAAATAGAAAAAATTTTAATCTTATTATTCTTTAAGTTAAATAATTATATTCTTAAAATCAATCAAAATTTTTGGAATTTTAGTTAAGTTTACTAAATTATTTATAAATTCAAAATTTTAAGTTATCTTAAATAGATTTTTCATTCCTTATGTTATGTTAATATTTTTAAAGAAAATATTAGTTCATTAAGGACAAATAATATTTAAATTTCAAAGAATTTTCCCATCCCCCAAACTTCAGCTATAGTATAAAAATAAATCATAAAATTTTCTAAAACATGAGAGAAAGAAATAAACAAGAATTTATCTTGGTACAATGATAATGTAGTAAGGAAAAACTCATTTCTACTTCTACACATGATTTAATATGTATGTAACAGAAATGATTAAGCATATATAGAAAAGTTGGTAAAGCAGGAGTTAATTTCTACAATATTTAAAAAAAAATGCAACATTACTAACTATTCAAAAAGTCCACACAAAGTTAATTAACAAATCAACACTAAAAAATAACAGTAAAATCAGACTCATCAGTACTAATATACTAGAAATAAACTAAAAACAGAATGAACACATCTCAGGAGGTAAATCAAACTACTAATCACTAGCTGTAGCCTCGTCGTCGTCGTCACCAAAAGAAAATTCTACATCCTTCGGATCTACATAAGGTAAGAATCTAGGACAGGTACGGAACTGAACATCATGATTACCCTTCAGGAATCTAACAAGAGACTCAGAATACTTAGCATAATAATCACTCTTCCTTTGGGTGTACTCAGAAAGTTGATCGATCTTCTTATTGATCGTATATACTTTACAATGAGTTAGAAATAACTCATTCTGCTGCTCCATAAACTTATCATGCATGGATTCCTAGAAACTAGATGGTGGCTCAGCAGCAGAAGTAGAAGGTCCAGAAGTAGAAGGTCTACCAGTAGTAGGTAATGAACTAGAAGGTGCGGTAGAACTCTTACCTCGAAGTCGATCATAGATATTGACACTTTCTCTTCCAATAAGCTTTGTAGACTTGAGCTTTTCCTCTGAAAGCTCAGCAACAACTCCAACACTTTCACATAGAGAATAAATCAAGGATGGAAATCCCAGTCTAACAGAAGTGCTAGAATGAGCAGTGGCCTCTACAGACTCATAAATGATACTCCCAACGTTAATTAACTTCCTCTCTTGTATACAGTAGTTGAAGATAGCTCTGTCCTTGGTAACCTCACTCAAATGATTGGATGGAAGGAGCCGAGCAGAAATAAAGTAATGTCATGCCTTTGAAACACCATTTAGCTAGAAGATGAAAATTTTACCCATTTTTCATTCCGGATCTTCCAAGCTCCAGTGCCTTCTGTCAGGTAAGCAATAATTATCTCTAAATCTCCCTCATATGGAGATAATCCAGAGTAATAACACTCTATGTTCGGTGGCAGGCCATAGAAAATGTTGATTCGCTCTGGAGTAAATCCTACTCCAACTCCTCTTACAAAGATCTCGTACTCTTCAACATCCACAAAATTTGCATAAAACTCCCTGACGACAGGGATAACAACAACAACAGTAAAATAACAGAATCGTTGTCAGTTGAGTGCAACGATCTTATCTTCAATCCTTCCTCTAGGATTGTAAAAACTTTGTTCAGATATAAACTTCCTTGTCGTAGCAAAATCGTTGTAACGAAAATGTGCCGCAGTAGTGACAAACTTGCTACGATAAAAATTTTCTCGTTCATTTCCTCGCTTAGATTAGGTGCCATCTAAACGTGAAATAAAAAATGCAAAATAAATTTATAGAATCAAAGGAAATGAACTAATCTAAGCTTTACAAACTTGCAAGAGCTTAAAAATCCATGGGTTTATCTCTAAAAATAAATTTTTTTCCTCAAAATTTTGGTTCTCTTTAAAGAGAGCAGAATCCATGGTGAAAATCAAAAAATAATTGGTTTAGAATGTAGATCTGACCTTGGGATGAAGAAATCAAGTTATTCCAAGCTTTAAAACTTGAAAATCCTGCCTCAAATGGGATCTCTAGGGTTGATTTTCGTGCAAACAGGGAGAAGAAGGAAGCTTAGGTGTTAAAAAAGCGTTGGTGAGTTAATAAACCAGATTTTCCGGTGTAGGTTGAACCGACGCTTAGGTGCCAAGTTCTGGTGCTTAGGCGCCAGACTCGCCTTTCCAAAAATTCGATTTAAATTTTATATTTTCCACCAAAACTTATCAAATTCAACTTCTAATTACTCACATCAGAGTATTACTCAAATTTTTATCTTCCAAATATTTCCAAAATCAATTAAAATGATAACTTAGATCCACATTTCAAACTCAAGATGTAACCAAATTCTTCAATTCCATTTAATATTTTTCATTGCAAGCTCAATAAATTCCAGAACAAGACTATAACAAGGTTCATCATTCTATAAACAACACAAACAACATAAATTCAAAGCAAATTCTTAATCCAACAACACACATTGAAAAATTAAGCGAACACACAAACTCGATATTTGACACACTAGAACTTGACTCAATCACACCTAAAACACATAAAAGATCAATTCAACACCGAACTTCAATTTCCATCTCTTTCGCAATGAAGTTCGCTAGGACCGCAGGGACAGAAAAACAACACCCTTGGAAATTTTAAAGCTGTCTTTTCATCAATCCACTTGTTCTTCGCATACATTACTATTCAACCGTCTTGATAGGCCGCCATATGATCAAACTGAAGTTTTGTTTATCAGTCCAAATGCTTAATTTGATGATACATCTCATGCAAACGATTCCCAATGCTTTGAAGTTCTGCTTCAATCTTTTCTAAATGACTAAATAACCTCTCCATACTAATTGCAGTAAAACCATTAAAATAAGGTTGATGATCTTTGGGGGATTTGTCTCTTACCTCATTTCCATGATTTCCTTTATCCATTGCTTCCAAACTCCTCTTATCTCCTCCAAAATGGATTGCTCTAGTTGAAAATAAGGTTTCATAGGGATTGGGGACGAAGATAGGGCAATTTATAAAGAGATTTCGTGTGAAAAACTGAAGTTTTTCGGTTTTTCCACGATCTGTAACTGTGTCGCTTAGGCGCCGGACTATCGATACTAATGGTTATGCTGGCGCTTAGGCACCGACTTTTGGTGCCTAGGCGCCGGAACCATGTTCGACTCCGTTTCGCCTATCGTCAAATTTTACAAAGCTTCGGTCTTAAAAATAGGTCTGATAAAAGGGTGTGATCAACACACGAACAACGATTAAGTTAAATTCAAATCACAAACAATCACAATGATAATAAATGGGTTGCCTCCAATAAAACACTTGGTTTAAC
Organism: Papilionanthe hookeriana x Papilionanthe teres; assembly: GCA_022702705.1. Lineage (NCBI taxonomy): Eukaryota > Viridiplantae > Streptophyta > Magnoliopsida > Asparagales > Orchidaceae > Papilionanthe > Papilionanthe hookeriana x Papilionanthe teres. The sequence continues at coordinate 19,728,641 of CM040433.1, forward strand.
GTCGCCAGCCCTACCTAATCAGTTGAATTAATCGGGTAGACTCAGTTCGTAAGCCTCTTTGTAATTTGGTTTCATTTCTCCCATATAAGGCTTCAATCTTAATCCGTTAACTTTAAATATTTTTCCAGTTTTGGGATCTTTAATATCCACAACTCCATAAGGGTATACTTTCTCAATTATAAATGGTCCCATCCATTTAGATCTTAATTTTCTAGAAAAAAGTTTTAAACAAGCATTAAATAATAATACTTCTTCGCCAGGCTCAAATATTTTCCTTGAAATCTTTTAATCATGCAATTTCTTCATTCTTTCCTTATAAATCTTTGCATTTTCATAGGAGTCATTTCTTATCTCTTCCATTTCATTCAGTTGTAATAATCATTTCTCTCCTGCAGCATTCAAATCATAATTGAACTCCTTTATCGCTCAATAAGCTTTATGTTCCAGTTCAACAGGTAAGTGACAATGTTTACCATAAATTAACCGATAAGGTGACATTCCGATAGGTGTCTTATAAGCTGTTCTATAAGTCCATAATGCAGAATCAAGTTTATCAACCCAATCAGTTCTTTTAGGATTAACAGTTTTCTCTAATATTCTTTTAATTTCTCTGTTTGATACTTCAGCCATTCCACTTGTTTGTGGATGATAAGCAGTTGCAAATCTATGTTTAATTCCAAAATTTTCCAGTAATGATTGAATTCTTATATTTCTGAAATGACTTCCCCCATCTGTGATAATTATCCTGGGCATTCCAAATCTTGTAAAAATCATTTTCTTTAAAAATTTTGAAACACTTTTGGAATCGCAGTTAGGTAAAGCTACAGCTTCAATCCACTTTGAAACATAATCAACTGATAATAAAATATAAATCTTTCCAGATGATGGTACAAAAGGTCCCAAAAAGTCTAAACCCCATACATCAAAAATTTCAATTTCTAAGATATAGTTTAGAGGCATTACATCTTTTCTGGATATATTTCCCATTCTTTGAGATCGATCACAAGTTTTCACATAATGTCCAACATCTTTAAATAATGTAGGCCAATAGAATCCATAATTTAAAATTTTAAACCAGGTTTTATCAACTCCAAAGTGTTCTCCAAATTCAGAACCGTGTCATTTTTGAATAATTACAAAAGTTTCTTCATAAGGTACACATCTTCGAATCACAAAATCTCTTCATATTTTAAATAAATGAGGATCTTCCCAAATATATGATTTACAATCATTTTTGAATTTCTTAATATATTTGTTATTCAACCCATATGGTAAAATATTGCTAACCAAATAGTTAACTATATCTGCATACCAAGGCATTTGTAATCCTTAAATAACATAGAACTGTTCATCAGGGAATTTCTCATTTATATTTTCTTCATAAATCTTCTCACTATTATTTTTTATTCTTGATAAATGATCAGCAATTTGGTTGTCAGTTCCATTTCTATTCACTATTTGAAAATCAAATTCTTTTAAAAGTAAAACCCATCTGATCAATTTAGGTTTAGCATCCTTTTTAGACATTAAATACTTAATAGCAGACTGATCAGTATGTACGATACATTTCATTCCAAGAAGATAAGATCTAAATTTATCAAAGGCATATACTATTGCTAAAAGCTCTTTTTCAATAGTAGTGTAATTTATTTGAGTTTCATTAAGAGTTTTGCTAGCATAATATATAACTTTGAAAATTTTCTAATATTTTTGTCCCAATACAGCTCCAATGGCATAATTACTTGCATCACACATTAACTTAAAAGGTTTAATCCAATCAGGTGCAACAATAATAGGTGCAGTGATTAATTTTTCTTTTAGAATATTAAACGCATTCAAACAATCTTCATTAAATTCAAACTTAGCTTCTTTTTCTAATGAATGACAAAGAGGTTTAGCAATTTTAGAAAAATCCTTTATATATCTCCTATAAAATCCAGCATGACCCAGAAAACTTCTCACATTAGTAACGGTAGTAGGTGGTTGAAGTTCGACAATAATTTTCACTTTTGCCTGATCAACTTCCATACCTATTTGTGAAATTTTATGTCCAAGTACAATTCCTTCTGTGATCATAAATTGACATTTTTCCCAGTTTAGAACTAAATTTGTTTCTTCACATCATTTCAAAACTTTCGTTATATTTTCCAAGCAAGACTCAAAAGAAGTTCCAAAAACTGAAAAATCGTCCATAAATACTTCAATTCCTTTATCAATTAAATCACAGAATATTGACATCATACATCTTTGAAAAGTTGCAGGTGCATTACATAAATCGAAAGGCATTCTTCTAAAGGCAAATGTTCCATAAGGACTTGTAAATGTTGTTTTCTCTTGGTCCTCAGGAGCAACGGGTAATTGATGATAACCAGAATATCTATCCAGAAAACAGAAATATAAGTGTCCAGCTAGTTTATCCAACATCTGATCCAAGAAAGGTAAAGGAAAATGATCCTTTCTAGTGGCGTTGTTTAATTTTCGATAATCAATGCAAATTCACCATCCAGTAACTTGTCTTGTAGGAATTAATTCATTTTTATCATTAGCAATGACAGTTACTCCTCCTTTCTTGGAACATAATGAATAGGACTTACCCATTGACTAGTGGAAAAAGGATAAATAATTCCAGCATCTAACCATTTCAAAATCTCTTTTTTAACAACCTCTTTGATAATTGGGTTCAATCTTCTTTGAGGTTCAATAGCGGGTTTACAATTTTCTTCCATTAAAATCCTATGCATACAGATTGAAGGGCTTATTCCTTTTATATCTGCAATAGTCCAACCAAAAGCTTTATTATAGTTCTTCAGAACTCCTATAAATTTTTCTTCTTGATCTTTGCTTAGTTCTGAAGATATAATCACAGGTAAAGTTAACGAATTTCCAAGAAATGTATACTTTAAATGTGCAGGAAACATTTTTAATTACAGTTCAGGGGCTTTTTCAATTGAGGGTAAAAGTATATCATTTTTAGTTGTGTCTAAAATTTCTCAATTATCATGAATATAATGTGTTTCTTCAGATAAATTTTCTTCATTTACTTCTTCAATTTTTTTCACTTAATGACTCATTATTTAACACAAATTCGTCATCTTTTTCTTCAGAAATGACCTTACATTTTTCTTGATAATGCTTTTCAATTATATAATCAAAAATATCCATCCGATAGCATTTTTCTTTTTCAAGATACCTCATTGATTTCAAAACATTAAATGTTATCTCTTGATCATTAACTCTCATCGTTAATTCTCCTTTTTGCACATCAATCATAGCACATCCGGTAGCTAGAAAAGGTCTCCCTAAAATAATAGGTATTTCTTTATCTTCTTCCATATCCAGTACAATGAAATCCACAGGAAAGATAAATTTATCCACCGTAACAAGAACATCCTCTATAACTCCTTTAGGATAAGTGATAGATCAATCAGCTAACTGAAGGGTTACAGTGGTGGGAGAAATCTTTCCTAAATCTAACCTTCGAAAGACAGAAAATGACATGAGACTAATACTTGCTCCTAAATCACATAAGGCTTTTCCACAAAATTTTTCTCCAATAGCACATGATATAGTGAAACTTCTAGGATCTTTAAGTTTTTGAGATAATTTCTTCTGAATTATTGTACTACATTATTCACTTAATGCAACAGTTTCATAAGCTTCAAATTTCCTTTTCTTGCTTAAAATATCTTTCATAAATTTTGCATAGCTCGGTATTTGTTCCAAAGCTTCAGCAAAAGAAATGTTGATGGTAAGTTTCTTAAAAATCTCAAAGAACTTAGAAAAATTGATGGTTAAGCTTTTGCTATTTTAGCCTTTGAGGAAAAGGTGGTGGTGGTCTTTCAACTTCCACTTCAATAGGAATTACAATCTGATCTTTACTTGAAGAAAGAGTTTCTTTAGGTTTTTCAATCTCTTCAACTTCTCTCTCTTTTTCAATTTCATTCTGAATTTTCTCTTTTAATTCCTTTCCACTTCTAAGTTGTACAGCTTTCGCTTGTTTATGATTTTTTTCAGTTTCTTTTGGATTAATTTCGACATTGCTAGGCAGTGTTCCTTGAGGTTTGTAATTAATAAAATTAGCAATTTGACCCATCTGATTCTCAATATTACGAATAGTAGTGTTTTGACTTTGTAGCTGATTACCTAGTTGCAGGATCAATTCTTCTACAGATAACTTTTTCTCCTGATTGTTAAAACCAGGAGGATAAGTTGGTCTAAAGTTTGAATTTCCTTAATTGTTCCAATTTCCAGTTGGATTAACTTGATTATTACTCCATTGTTGTTGTCCATTATTCCAATTAAAATTAGGGTGATTTTTCAACTTAGATTATAATAATTAGAATAAGGGTTATTAGTTTTACTAGCAATAGCTTGCAAAGTTTCTATTGTTTGAGAATCATCTGAATTTACAGAATTATCATTACTTACATACGACATGTTAATAGAAAAATTATCTAATTTCTTAGATATTGCAACCACTTGTGAAGCTAAAATAGAAAATGCTTCATTATCTTGAATACTTGCCATTCTTTTAGGATTAACCCTTTTAGAAGGCCATTGAAAATTATTATTAGCCATTTCTTCAATTAAAGTATAAGCTTCTTCAAATGTCTTAGCCATTAAAGAACCACCAAGTAGAGCATCTATAATAGATCTAAGTGATCCAATAAGTCCGTTATAAAATGTTTGAATAATTAATCAATCTGGTAAAGCATGATGAAGACATTATCTTAATAGTTCTTTAAATCTTTCTCATGCTTCATAAATTGATTCTCTATCAAATTGCATAAATAAAGTAATATCATTTCTTAATTTAGCAGTTTTAAAAGAAGGAAAATATTTAGCAAGAAATTTTTGTGTCATATCTGCCCAAGTTTTAATACAATAAGTTGCTAATGAATTAAGCCACGTCTTTGCTTTATCTTTTAAGGAAAAAGGAAAGAGTCTAAGCCTAACAGCATCATCAGAAACATTATTATATTTAAAGGTAGCACAAAGTTCTAAGAAACTAGCAAGATGTAAGTTTGGATCCTCATTTGGTGTTCCACCAAATTGATTATTTTGAACCATTTGAATAATAGAAGGCTTAAGCTCAAAAGAATTATCTTCTACAGCTAGCATTTAAATACTAATATGTAGTTCATCAACTGTAGGGTTTGCATAATCCCTTAATGGTTTATAAACATTTTGTTTATTAATTTCTATTGGATTTTGATTATTGTTATGTAAGTTAGCCATTTCGTGATATTTTTGAATTTATTTTCCTTTTATAATTCTTTTAACTGTTCTTTCTAATTCAAAATTAAAAGTTAATAATCCTTGAGATCCAGAACTACGCATAAAAATAAATTACAATTTTTTTAGTATTTTATTATTTTATTTTATTATTTTATTTTTACAGAAATAAAAGTGTATAAATTATTTTAATTTGAGAAATGTAAAAATTGTCTTTTTAACTTTCTTCCTTATCTTCCCCGACAACGGTGCCAAAAACTTGATGCGATCCGACCTTTACTTATGTAAGAATTTTTGAATTTATATTTAAATATTTATAATTATTTTTGTAAAAGTCACAATTTCAAACGCAAGTATGCGTATCATTTCAAGTAATACAGAGCTTTTTTGGAGTCCTGGTTATCGATCCCACAGGGAAGATTACGAGAAAATTAATTTAAGAAATTTATTAGATTTTCAAGTTAAAAGTAATTATTATTTTTATTTCTTTTCAAAATTCAGATTTTTTTCTTTTTTTTAAATTTAATAAAATTTCTACTAAATGTAAGTAAGCAGTAATAAAGTAAAGATTAATGCAAGTATAAATAAAACAATGTTCTCCTTTTCAACTAATCTAAGATTTTTAGAATAATTATCAGTTGTGGAGCACTTAGATTATAATATTGTGTCAAATAGAAGCATTTATATTTTTTACCTTCGCTCGAAAGTATAAAGAACATTGGCTAATCTATAGATCGGTTCAGGATGTTTTATTCGTAGAATGAGTTAATCTAGGCTCACACTACTAAATGTTCAAATGGTAGCTATGGTCGGCCCTACTAGTGACCCGTTCCCTTTCTATAAACCAAATTATTAGAATTTAGTCTGTCACTCAAAAAACTAATCAATTCTAAGCCCAATAAACAATATCTTCCTATTTATTTGCACTTCACCTTGAATAACCCGCATATAGCCTTCGATTACCCAAGGATTCATGTGATATCTACTAGTTAAGAGCTTATCTCTGGATAGGTCTCAGAATTCTTCAACAGGTTTTAACAATTTAAATGACCAGTTTAAAAAGTAAATTAAGATCAGGTATTAATATCATCATAATTTTTATAAATATTTTAAGTTAAGTTCTCCAACAAAATTTAATTATCTTATTATCTTTTCATAGTTGAAAGGAGAAAGAAAACTAACCACTCAGAACACAATGAATTCACATAAAAAACATATTTATAAAACTTTGAACCAAGTTACAAATACTTATCTGAAATGTTCTTTCAAGTGATCCGTTGACTCCTACTGAATCCAATGCAAGGTACAAGATTTTAACAGCAACAATACTTGAAAACTCACACTTACTACTCAAGAAATTGAGTAGTAATACTCAAAATAAAATCACTAAATACTAAAGAAAGTGGCTCCCTAAAAGTGTAAACGAACTCTAGAGTGATTAAGAACTAGAGAGAAAGCTTGAAGGGGCTTTAGGGTGCACTTTTCTCTGTAGAATTGACTCCTATTTATAGAGCTTCGAATTTGACCAGGGGTTGCTTAAGACACCTCTTCAAAATTCATCCAAATACAATGTATCTTCTAGAAGGTAACTGTGGCGCCTAGGCGCCGGAATCTGGCGCCTAGGCGCTGGAGTCCGTGACCAAGTCTTCACACCTCTTCACTTTTGATCGCACCTCTTCGCGATTAAAACTGTTTTCCCGTGTCCATATGCATTGTATCACATGTCCTATGTATTAGGAATAACTTCCAGTCTTCTAGAAAGTCTAATAACCGCTTAACACTGTCAAAATAACTACCCAAAGTTGTCAAAAATATTATCTGCTTCAGTATCGATCTGGCGCTTAGGCGCCGGATTCTGGCGCCTAGGCGCTATACCTAAAATTTTGGAAACTTTGCTCTTTAAGCTCTATTTTTGCTCCTTTTTTGCTTCTTTTTCCTTCTTGAATTCTTTTTTTATCACCTAAATCCAAAAACATAAAAATACCTTTCATTAAAGCATAATATCCTTAAGAATTGAATCATAAATAAGGCATAAAAATAGGTATTTTTTAAGTGGATCAATCATTAAGCCTATATGTTTTAATATATTGATTTTAAAAGCCATACATCAAATACAAACTCTTACATGCAAGGGTGTCCTTTTGAAAGTCAAGCTGATCAAAAGGTTTGGTCAATTGAAAATGATCAACTGATCAAAATCACATGCAAAATATATTTTTAGGATATTTTGAAATCATGTGAATAAGACAAAATCAAATGCAATTCATATGCTCATCATGATGATATGACCCAAAACATTCGACAGTTAGTCAAAACATCACCTAAACGACACTCTCGTAGGCTCTAGGCTTAGAAGATGGAGACATTTTCCAATGCCTCTTTGCGCGAGGCAGTAAGACGTCCAACTTGGTTTGCGTGGCCAAGAACAAAAAAATACTTACAAATAAAAACTTTTCGAGAACCTAGAGAGTAGAGATGAAGGATTTTTCTCCACACTCTAGATTTGTGTCTTCACTTTTCCATCAAAGTAAAGCTACATGACAAACGACGAGATTAGTACAACTCATCTTTGTAATGGGTTAAACATCTTATTCCTTTTTGATCAATCACTCAAGAATTGTAAGGAAATTAAAGAAAAAGCTTCCTAACTGAAAGCTTTCTTTAACAATAGCCTAGATCTATAACTTTAACATAAATTCCTAAGGAGGTTTTCTAGAAATGAAAACCCAGCGGATTTAGAGATTTTCACCTTTGCAATGTTTAAAAATGCATTCTCTCAGTTTGCTCGTAGCTCCATCCACGCCAAATGCAATATTGAAGTTCTACTTCTCAAAGAAAGCCTAAGAACTCCAAATAAATCCTCATATAGTCACTCTCCTCTGAAGAAAATTAGATGGAAGTGGAGAAGATGATGAGGAAGTAGAAGAAAAATCCGTGAGAAAGAAGAAGATGGGAGGAGAAGGTAAAAACCCTAAGGCTCAAGCTCTCTTCAGTCCAAGAAATTCAAAAGCCTTTAAAAGCCAAGAGTCCAGAAAAATCTCCCCAAGCCTAGCAGATATCAGTTCTATCTTCTCCGTAGAGACTCCTCCATAAGTGGAATGATGCTCCCCTTTATCTGATGGTCTTCATGTTCAAAAATGATATATAGACCATGAAATTGGGTGTTTTTATCATGTTCTAGCAATGCAAGCTTTTTGGCTTTGATGTGAAAGCCATGGGGAACTTCCCATATCACCAAAGGACCAAATTAGCCACCAAGTGATATGGTTTAGCTAAGGGGGATCAAAACAAACCAGAGCATAATTTGACACAATGCTGGTATGTCGGAGTCACGATGCGAGTGCATCAAATCTAGCTGGTCAAGCATGGGTGAGCCAGAAATTGAGCGTAGGAGCTTCAGGATGAAGTGGAGTGGGTGCACTAGGTTTACATTGATCATAATAAAGATGTGTGACATAAATTGCTTAAAGTAGACCTTATCAGTGTGTATAATGGGATTAGCTTAGCCAAATGATCTAGAGATTGTTGAAATCATAAGAAGTTTGATAGAGATAGCACCCATTTCAATCGAGAAGACAATTTAAGAGTTAGGTGAAAGAGGAACTAAAGCTATGAAATCAGTAGAGAAGTTTCCAAAGTTGGAGTTGAAGTAATTTCTTAGCCACCATAAATATGCTTTTCTAAGAGAAGAAAGCATACAATTAGGTCTCCACCAAACTACATAAGGAATAAGAAGATAAGTTATTGATAATGTTAAATTAACATAAGTCACCCCTAGGATGTTCAAATTTAGATATTAAGGGCATTAAACTGTCCATCTGCATGCATATGATATTACTTAAGAAAAAAATTAAGCCAACAATAGATCATCAAAGATAATTAAATCCTAACATAGAGAAGGTAGTAAGAGTAGAAGTATTAAAAATTTTAGATCTTGGGATTATTTATCTGAATTTTGATAGATCGTGGGTAGTGCTAGTTCAGCCTAAGAAAGAAGAAACTACTATGCTGGGAAGTGAGAATAATGACTTGATTCATACAAAATTATCAATAGATGAAGAGTTTCCAAAGATTATAGAAAATTGAACAAATCCACCTGGAAAGACCATTTATTAATGCTATTTATTGATCATATGTTTGGTCTACTTGTGGGACACCCCTTTTAGTTCTTCTTGGATGCATATTTTTGGTACATTCCAATTTCAATTATCATAGAAAGTTAGGAAAAAGCTACTTTTAACTAGCCATATAGAACATTTGTTTATTGTAGAATGTCATTTGATTTGTGCAATGTTCCAGCCACTTTTCAGTATGTATAATGGTCATCTTCACAAATTTGGTGGAGAAGTGAATGGAGGTATTCATGGATGATTTTTAGTGTTGGGATCAAATATTTCACATATGAGACATTATGAGGCAATGCTCACGAAATTTCAAGAGACAAACTTGAGCTAAATAAGAAGAAATGCACTTCATGGTTGATGAAGAAATTATTTTGGTACATAAGATCTTCAAATCAAAAATTAAGGTTGATAATGCAAAGGCTGAGGATATTGAGAAGCTTCTCCCTCTTCCAAAATCTAAAGCATACTATAACATTTTGGGCTATGTTAGTGGTGGGGTGGTGAGCTATTCGATTTAAGGCTAATTCAAGGGTGACTTGAAAATGGATTGAATTGGCAGCTTATGGATAAAAATTGACTCATGGATCGATTTGATCAATTTTCGATCTAGCTCTGATGACTAATTTTTAAGATGACTCGAATTACAAATGAGCCAGCTTAAATGACATTTTTCCTCGTAAGACCGAGCAATCTCGAATATTGTTCGATCTAGTTCAATCACATGGTCGATCAAGCTCAAAATCATCCTTTATTTAGCTCAAACCCGGAATGATCCAAACTGAAAGAAATAATAAATTGGCTCAAAAAATTAATTAAAATAGTAATTAATTATAATTATTAAAAATAAAAAATTAAAATATTCAAATATAGAACAAGAATACATTTTTTTTTCATTGAAAAATTTTACAAATTAAAAATTTATAACAATGTCAAACATTTATGATTTTTACACTTATATAGCCTCAGACTATTTATATAATAACTATTCAAAAATTTCAAATTACAAATTTACAAATGAACATTACAAACTAAAATTGACAAGCATAATTGAAAATATCAAAATTATATATAATGTATAATTTTGATTAAAAAAATAACTTCTATAAAAGATATAATATTTGTAGGATAATATAAAGAGTAATTATATTTGGATTAGAGCATACCTTAACTCATCATATTCATTTTGTACATTAATTAACAATTACTTGCATCATGTTCTTATAGAATAGACAGGAAAAAAAAAACTCAAACTGAAAAAAGTCAAAAATAGAAAACTCAAAAAATAGAAAACATAAAACTAAAAATAGGAAGATAACATCACTATATAGTTTTTCATATCAAATTAGTTGGACATATTATAGCTTTTTAATTATTGTAAACATATTTGTACCTTACTAAAACTAAGTGCACGATGAATTTTAATTCATCATTGTCAATTTGACTCTAAATTCCCAACTGTCAAGTTCAAGGCCCGAGTAGCCTACCCCACGTCCCAAGTATAAACTCTACCTGCTAGCAAGAACCCAAAGCCAAGGCCCAGCCAGCCAACACACAAGTCCGCAATGACACAAAGAACAAAAATTAGACAATAAAGAAAGATAAAAAATATATAAAATATAAATAGAAAAAGGTAAGAAAATATCATGATTCGGTGATTTATATCAAAATAATAGAGCACATTATAGCTTTCTAATTGTTTTAAAGATATTTGCGCCCTTAAAAACAAATTAAGTTTATGGTGATTTTGAATTCCTCACTATCAATTTCACATATTTGTGCCCTCAAAAATTAGAAAAAAGAGAAAAAAAAAAACCTAAATAACACAGCATCTTGGAAATGCCAACTCCGAAGTTCCAACCTTTATGCTACCAACAGCAGCCTGCAAAGAGCCAAGGCCAACCAACCAACCCACAAGTCCCAAGTGAAAACTCCCAATGAAAGCATATTAATATGATAATATCTTCACCACTCACCAATCACCATCAGGAAAATAGAAACCATAGAAATTAAAAAACATAAAATATAGGAAATAAAAAATAGCATTTTAGAATCAAAATGACACAACAGAACACACAATAGAATATAATTTATATCATTGACCAAACATTTCAAAATCCTCAAAATGATTATCAAATACACACACACACACACAAACACACACACACACACAAATACAAACACACACACACACATACAAACACATGCACCTCAGTTTTTTCATCTCAATTTGTTCTAATCATTGTGGTTAAAAAAAGCTCTCTTCCACAAATCATAGGTTATTTTAAAATAATTTTAAAATGTAGTCAATTGAGGACAAATAAAGTTTAGTTTTTAAAAGGTTTTCTCCCTGCACCAAACTTAAATTTTTATACAATTTAAAAAATTTAAAGCAGAATTGTTGGTAGGAAGAAAATTTTCTAAAATGTTTTCAGTCAAGGGTTCTAAACATAAAAAAGTATACTTGTATAAACATTAAAGAATAGGCATGTAATAGAAAGTAACTCTCAATAAAACATGTTAGAACATAAAGATTTGCTAAGTAAAAATTACTCTAACACACAAGCAGACAAATATATGAACTAGAATATAAAGAAAACAGTTGTACAAATAAAAATAAAACGCACAGGATCCACAAATATTAGTATAAAATCCAGTACAACTAAAATAACTAAAAGTACATAATAAAGTCATAATCATTAAAGAAAAATAAGTACACCCAAACTCAAAACAACTCCTCCTCCTCATCGTCATCATTATCCTTCTCATCATCATCTTCTTCCATATGATTGTGTCGTTCAAGCCTCATATAAAGTAGATATGAAAGAAATTCCATAATCTTATCTCACTTAAGAAAACTCACCAGAGAAGTATGAAATCCTGCCTTAGAATCACTTTTCCACTTTACATAACAGTCAAAGTGTTCCAAATGATCATCAATATCTTGTATATCATCATGAATCTCTTGATAACAATCACGAAGTTCGTCCAAAGATGCACGAGGTGGAGCTGCAGCACAAGAGATAGAAGGCTTAGAAGCAGAAGTAGATGGAATATTTGAAGCTCGGACTCCAGTACTAAATACAACGTGCTTCTCATATACAAGCACATTAACCTTACTGATAGGCTTTAGTGGATACAACAACCCTTCCCATTTCTCATAACTGACTCTGGATTGTTGACATGAAGTAAAGATAAGAGAAGGATAACCTAATCCAGCAGTAGTACCTCCTGAACAAGAACTGATAATAGACTTGTAAATGAGAGATCCAATATCTATATATTTCAACTTTTGAATGTAATAGTTTAAAGTGGATCTCTCCCTAGTCACTTCAATTAAATGGTTTGTATGTTGGAGTCTAGCAGAAATGAAATAGTGTCAAGCCTTTGATGGTGCATTCAGTTTAGAAGACGAGAAATTTACCTTATGATCATTCTTGACTTTCCATGCTCCCTTTCCATCAGTAAGAAATGAAATAATCTCGTCGAGCATCGAATCCGTTGGGTTGTAATTATAATAGTAGCAGTCAAGAACATCCCCTAAGGAGTATTAAGCATTGATACTTTCAGGAGTGAAGAAAACTCTTTTCTCCCTAACTATCACTGATTCATTAGAAATCTTAAGAAGGTTAGCATATAACACTCACGAACGATTGAAATAACTGTTGCGGTAGTAAATTAGTAGATAATTTCCCAATATCGTGCCACAATCAAACTTTCCACAGCACCTCCAGGTCTTATAAAATTTCTTTCTAGGCTTCAAGATTGACAAATCTCTTGTGATTATAGAACTCTTTTCCTTTTCCTCTCTTAGTTTTAGGAGTCATATCAAATCTAATAAAAATTGAATAAAAATCCAAATAGATTCTAAATATATATTCTATAAGCTCCTACAAGCATTTTCCAAGCTAAGAAGCTTCCTACCATGGTTTTTTTCACTAATTTCTCAAAAGTTGTAAATTTTTGGCATTTTCACAATGCTGAAGAAATCCATGGTGAAAGAAGAATTTATTTGATAAAGTGTAGATCTTCCCCATAGAAATCCAAAGATTTTGAGCCAATAAAATGTAAAAAATAGCAAGGTAGGAGAAGCCCTAGGGTAGCATCAACGTGAGTTGGGGAGGAAGAAGATGCTTGAGCATCAAAAATGGCGTCAAACCAGCAATTTTCATGATTTTAGGTGTTAAACCGGTTGTTCAACCATTCGGCGCCTAGGCGCTGGATTTTAGCGCTTAGGAGCCCTGCTCTCGAGTAAGTGGCGGTTAGGCGCTAGCGCTTAAATTTTTTTATTTTGATTTTTTTTCAAAATAAGCACCACACACCAAAGGTTCCAGACCCTAAATTGATTCGATTTAACATCATTTAATAATTTAACATCTTCCAAACTTATCCCATCATTTGTTTGCTCAAACACTTGACACCTTACTAGCAATCCCAATATATCGATCAACCTAAACACGACAACACATAATTATAGATAAAACACACTAAGAAATACACAAACAAACACGAAAAACTATCATATAATCAAATACATCAGTTTTACACAAAACATCACACATAGATCCTTCATAAACTGATAAACATAAATAAAAAATAAGAAAACCAATACATAGACATACAGATATGCAGACACTCAAACACATAATTAACTACAAATCAGAGTTCAACCCACAAGCATAGACACACACACACACACACACACATATATATATATATATATATATATATATATATATATATATATATATATATATATCAAAGTTCAGCACATAATAGCCACTAGTCACTATTTTTATTAACACTATTCTCCTCAATAATCTCATTAATTGACTGGTGGTGCACATACAAATTATAAAAAAGAAGAGTGAGAAAATTATTCTGCAGATTTATCTCCGATCCACTTGTTTTTCTGATACATTCTTACTTGTGTCTCCTGTAAATTAGCAACATGTTCTGCTTGAAGCTTAATCTGCCAGTCCAGATGGTCAAATAAATCAGAGATGTTGCTAACTCTGGTTTGAATAATCACTATTTTCCTCCTCTGTATTCATAATTGTTTCAAGCACACCTTCACTGCTAACAACTAGCCGTGGTCTTGACAATGTTATGGAAGAGCGAGAAGAAGACTGATCCATATAAGGTCTATCACCTTGTAGTGCCAAAATATCAATGTTATCACACATCACAATGAATTGGTCCATTGGCTTCCAAGACAGAAATACCTTTTCCTAATTCTCATATGGTACTTGGGCTTAACTACACAGAGAAATAATAACAACCAGATGTCTTAGCACCATAATAGGTTTATTCAATGCAAAACCAAATTAACGATTGAAAAATCAACTCTCCTATATCAATTAGCTTACCAATCTAAATGCAGTAATTGAGAATAACACTTTCCTTAGTTACTTTCTTGAGGTTAGTGGTAGAAAGCAACTTGGCAGCAATGATGAAAGGCCAAGCTTTTGAGGGTGAGTTTAAATTTGAAGATGAAAAACTCAATTCATTCCTCATTCTCCAAATTCTTTCATTATCAGTAAGGAATAAAAAATTTTTTTCCAATTTGTCTTGGTTGGGGCAAAATTGACATAACTGCATATAGAAACATTCTCCATAAGAAATAATTCATTGATACAGAAAGTTTGACTTATCATGAGTTACTTCTCACAGATGATATTCTTAAACATAAAGAGTTGCAGATTCCCTCACAGTGCACCTTATGTAAAAGAGAAGAGGAAACTATGATACATATTTTTTTGTCTTGTTCATACAATCAAGCTATGGAAGCATATCAGGTTGTGTTTTGAAATGCAGGTACGTGAAATGGGGTGGCTATCTTTCAAGCAATGTGTTGACTGGTTGATCAGGATGCAAATCATATATGTTGCACAATACCATATGTAATAATATGGTTTATCTGGAGGGTACATAACTCAAAAGAGCACGAAGATGCATTAATCAAGGAGGAGCGTCTAGCTGCTAATGCCATAGCATGCATATATATTTATATAAATATAATAGTGGATTATGACAAGGTGGAGGCTGTCTTCATTTTGGGTGCCAGTTTTTGTAGGAAAAATTCATGGAAGTAGTTAGGAGGAAGAAAGAAAAAGATATCAATTATTTGGAACAAACCATGTAAACTATGGATCAACGTAAATTTTGATGGAAGCTGGAATAATGGGAAAGTGGGTGTTGGTGGTATTTTTAGGGATTATACTGGTAAATGTGAATGTTTCTTTTCTTCCTCATGTGAGGCAAATTGTGCTTCAAAATCTAAAGTTTGGGCCGTCCTCTTGTCGGTGAAGGTTGCGGTAACACTTAAATTTGGCTTTATTCATATGGAGTTAGACTCTTTTGAGCTAACTAATATCTTAAAAGGTATAAGACCCTCACCATGGTATGTCTCATTAAATATTAATCGTATTTTCGAGATTATGGGAAGGTTGAATGTAATGTGGAGTCACAGTTGACCTCACTATTTTTTTGAGGTCTAATCTATCTTTAGAATAGCCTAGGGTCTAGCCATAGAACTTTCTTGGTGACTATCTTAGAAGACTAGCAATGGAACCTTTACCCCATAGAAATTCAAAACATTTTCGTACTTCACTTGGAGTTTCATATGCTTAAATCTAACTTCTAAGTACTTAGGAGAATGAGACCAAGCATAAAAAAGCTCAAGAGGAGTTATTTATAGGATGATCAAGCCTTAGGACTCACCCTGGGTGGTCTGTTCTGGGTCAAGCTCAAACACACACACCTAAACTTTACACTTACACTCACCACTTCTACCTTGAACCAAAGTTCCTCAAACTTGATCCCATACTCTTTAGAAACTCATGTGGGCGGTTCCCCAAGCTCTTAGTCCTAGACTAGGGTTTGGCTAGAACCAACACATGGAAGATCCAAAGTGAGAACTCTCTTGTTCCATGGCTCAAGTAGGTTGGGATCCTCAATTGACACCCAAATTTACCAAAAATTCTAACTATGACCCCTTACCCCTAAAACTCCACCAAATTACCACATTGCCCTTAAACCCTGATTTTAAACAAATTCCTAAAATTTCTCAAATTACTCAATCCTATCCAAAAATCATTCCAAAATGTTCCACACCACTCAAAATACCTAAAATCTAACAAAATTCGTAAAATACCCCTAAATTAGCCAAAATGACCAAAATTCCCCTCCAAATTCAAAAATTTCAAAAATTCCCAAAAAATTCAAAATCATCCTAAATGTCCCCAAAACCAATTAAAATCACTTCATTGGACCCAACTTGACCAAATTGATCCAAATTGACCAAAAGCCCCAAATTGTCCCTTAAGGCCCAAAATGCCCAAATCTCCTCAAATGTCCACCTAATTGACCTAATCCTCCCCAATTTCAATCCTAAACTCAAATTCATCATCCCCAATCCTAATTGAAACCAAATACAAGCCCAATTTGGCCTATTTCAAGCTCAATTTCAATCCAAATAAAAAAGCCCCAATTTTGACCATATGACCAAATTCCCCTAAATTGAACCCCTTAGCCAAGTCCATTTCCCCAAATTTGAACTCTAAACTTTTCCTAACATTACCCTAAACCAAATTGATCCACCAATTGACCCTAATTTGAGTCCAAATCTCACCCAAATCCAACCCAAATCAAAATCCCTAATTTTGTCTCAAAAGTGCCACATATCCAAATGTCACTAAATTGAATGCCCTAACCCAAAAATTTCCACCCAATTTCTATCCATAACACTTCATCACATCCCCTAGACCAATTGGAACCATAAATTGAACCCTAGCCAAGCTCTAGCCTAACCTAAAACCAAGACTAATCTAAGTTAGCCCAAATTGACCAAATGTCCAAATTCCACTAAATTCACCTTCCAATCCAACTCAAAATCACTCTAATCCTTTTCTAAAACCTTTGTAATAATCATACACACCATTTTGAACCATCAAATGGACTCAACCCAAGCTTACACCCAACCTAGCCCAACTTAAACCCAAATGACCCAACATTGAACCTAAGACCCAAGCCCACCCATACTTTGTCAAATTGACCAAGACAAGTCCACCACAGCTAGCATTTGGACCCTAGGAGCCATCCAAGATCCACTTAGTGCAACCTACAAGGGTCATGGACCAAGGGTCCCCTAAATTAAGGGATTTCCTTCCTCAAATGGTTAAACCGAAGTGGATTTCTTACCCAAAGCCATTAGCAACCCAAACCATCACTGTAATGGTCTGACCTTTAGCTCACCTAACCAATTGACCCCTCCCATGTCCTGGCCGGCTGGCCTAGTCACCGGAGGAGCCAAAACCAAGAGCCACCATACTTAAATCCAAAGCCAATTGCACCCCCCTGAGATATCTAACTCTGATTTATCACTTGTTCCTTATTGCCTTCAACCTAAGCAACTAAATACACCCATGTCAGTCATTAAAAATATCATAATATCTCATATCTCTCTCGTTGTGGGATTTGAAACTTTACTTTTGAAAATTGTGAAATATATTTTTATAAAATAAGGTTTTGATTTAATTTAATATATATGGATTTTTAGAAGTAATATTTTAAATTTTAAAAATAAGAAATCAACCGATCTCATATGGATGATAGTTTAATAATCGAGTACTTCACCTCAAGACATGTATCTATCCCAAAGAATAAATACATTGCTTTGTGGTGAGGCTGGATCAAATAAACTAAAGAATTCATGACAACCATTTAGTCTGGGAACCATTGTTAACAGACAATTTACCCTATCTAATATGAAGGAATCAGATAGGGTTTATATTAATATGGGGTCTTTAAGTTTCCTATAAGGGCAAGCTCCTATAGTTAATTACATCTTATATAACCAAAATCACCTAAGAAAACCCTTGATATAGATCAGGAAATATTATACTCATAACTTCCAAAGGGTAGGTTTCTTCAAGAAAATGTGGTAATAGGAAATCCAATAGATAAGTGGCTCAAATTTCAAGTCTTTGTAGGAATCCAAAGGAAAGAGAGACTACGGGAAAGACATAGATCCAAAAGAGTCCTTAGTGTTTTCCCAAACTATCATATGGTTTGGCTTTAATTTGAGAAAATTATTTGGTGTTTCATCCTACCAATTTTATTATTTAGGGCTTACATTCACTTGATATTGATCGTGTGAATAGCCTGGAAGATGGGAGGATTTATGTCATACCTGATGAAAATCTCGGAACCTATGATGAGATAGGGCTTTTATTGCACAAAGTGCAAAAGCCTAAAGGGATAAAGTGAGGGTTTATGCGGGACTAGGCAGACTATCTCGAAGTCATATGGCTAGTTGTTTTAATTTCTAAGGAGTTTTGCTGTTGAAGATGGTCGTGCTGCCCACTATGCATGCTCCAAACTCCTCATCGTAGTAGGTTTAGTTTAAAGAAGTGTCAATTGAAGAGAGAAGAGAAGTGTCATATTTTAGAAGTATTTAAATTGAGGTGTCTTAATTTCTTATTATGGGACAATATTTAAGTTGATTAAGCGGAACCGGTTAAGATCCCACGGTTCCATCATCCCGACACCACTATTTTCTTCGGATTCACTTAGTCCAGATGAATTTACTAAACTCAACTAAATGAGTTCCATACTTTCATTCAGACCGTGGGAAATCCCGTTAACAACCGTAGATTGTATCCTCCGAGGTATTCCCAATCCTCCGATAGAGACATTTTAATTTAGTTGCAATTGTGATTTTTGTTTTGTTCGTGATTAAATTTTGAATTGTTTTATATTTTGATAGTTGTGGCAGTAATTTTTATCTTTTTTTATTTTTTTTATTTTGATTTTTGTTTTGGTTTTATGGCTATCCTAAAAGTTTTAGTTTTCATGAAGGGTGACATTGTAGTTTAACATGCAAGCTCATAAGCAAGAAGAAGTAAGGAAAGTGTAGGAAAAGAAAGCGTTGTAAACTATAAAAGTGTACCTGGGGAGTCTTCTCGTTCCTCCACCTGAAAATTTGGTATCTTTTGCAGTAAACATTTATAATTTTACAGAAAAGTAAAAGCCTATATATAGGTTTTTCACAGGCCGACCAAACTCTATGTCATAACTTGGTGGGTTCTATTCTTAATTTAAGAAACCTTTTTATTTAATAAATATGATAGGTTCAGTCATCCTAAAAGGTGTCCAGAAGATTTGTGAAACAGGTCTAGGAGGTACCTAGACATTTCACAATTCTTTTGAGCTTCCTTGATGTTATTTTGGACTTATCATAATTATTAAATGACTCATCTGTCTCATACTCTTATGCTTAGTGAGCCAATGTTTTAATTATCCATAAAGGTGGAGTAGTTATCATTTGATATTTCATTTACAAATTAGGTAAGTGGGGCCTTTAGAGGCAAACTTAATTTATGGAAGAATTAAATCAATTTTGATGGGCTTGTAGTGTTTCAAAAGTGTTTTAAGATTAATTGTATTTCCTTTTCTAATCCTCATTAGTCAAATTTTTAATCAAGCCTAACTCACTACTAAGCCCTTAAGATTTTAGCAGGTATATTCTGTGATTAAGTTATATAATTATGACTCTTATAAAGCTAATGAATTATTGATGCGACTACGCTAACCCAGCTTTTACTTATGTAAGAATTTATGAACTTATATTTAAATATTTATATTAATTATTGTAAAAGTCACAATTTCAAACGCAAGTATACGTAACGTTTCAAGTAATACAGGGCTCTATTGGAGTCTTGGTTATCCATCCCACAGGGAAGATTATGAGAAAATTAAGAAATATTTTAGATTTTTCAAATTAAAAGTAATTATTATTTTTATTTCTTTTCAAAAATTCAAATTTTAAATTTAATAAAATTTTTACTAAATGTAAGTAAACAGTAATTAAATAAAGATTAATGCAGGTATAAATAAAACAACTTTCTCCTTTTCAACTAATCCAAGATTTTTAGAATAATTATCTTTTGTGGAGAACTTAGATTATGGTATTGTGCCAAATAAAAGCATTCCTATTCTTTACCTTTGCTCGATAGTATAAAGAACATTGGCTAATCTATAGATCGGTTCTGGATGTTTTATTAGTAGAATGGGTTAATCTAGGCTCACACTACTAGATGTCCAAGGGTGGCTATGGTCGACCCTACCAGTAACCCGTTCCCTTTCTATAGAACAAATTATTAGAATTTAGTCTGTCACTCTGAAAACTAAATAATTCTACGCCCAATAAATAATATCTTCCTATTTATTTGTACTTCACCTTGAATAATCCGCATAAAGCCTTCGATTACCCAAGGATTCATGTGATATCTACTAGTTAAGAACTCATCTCCAAATAGGTCACAGAATTCTTCAACAGGTTTTAACAATTTAAAAGGCCAGTTTAAAAAGTAAATTAAGATCAGGTATTAATATCATCACAATTTTTATAAATATTTTAAGTTAAATTCTCCAACAAATTTCAATTATCTTATTATCTTTTCATAGTTGAAAGGAGAAAGAAAACTAACTACTCATAGCACATTAAATTCACACAACAAAACATATTTATAAAACTTTGAACCAAGTTATAAATACTTATCTAGAATGTTCTTTCAAGTGATCCGCTGACACCTACTGACTCCAATGCATGGTACAAAACTTCAACATCAACAATACTTGAAAACTCACACTTACTACTCAAGGAATTGAGTAGTATTACTCTAAATAAACTCACCAAATGCAAAAGAAAGTGGCTCCCTAAATTTATTGGATGCTAGAGGGGGGTATATGGGGATAGATTGGTTATGGGGGCTAGTAGGGGCGCTTTTTTCTGTAGAATTGACTCCTATTTATAGAGCTCCAAATTTGATCAAGGGTTGCTTAAGGCACATCTTCAAAATTTGACCAAATACAATGTATCTTATCGAAGGTAACTATCGCGCCTAGGCGCCGGGATCTGGCGCCTAGGCGCCGGAGTCCGTGACCAGGTCTTCGCACCTCTTCACTTTGGATCGCACCTCTTCGCAATTAAAACCGTTTTCCTGTGTCCAAATGCATTGTATCACATGTCCTATATATTAGGAGTAACTTCCAGTCTTCTAGAAGGTCTGATAACCGCTTAACACCGTCAAAATAACTGCTCAAAGTCGTCAAAAATATTATATGTTTCTGTATCGAATTGGCTCTTAGGCGCCGTATTCTGGCGCCTAGGCACCGGACCTATAATTTTGATATCTTTGCTCTTTAAACTTCATTTTTTCTCCTTTTTCCTTCTTGAACTCTTTTTTTATCAAGTAACCCTTTTAATTACATAAAATGTATAACATTTGGAATGAAGTTTAAATACTTAAGATTTCTTTTAATTTTTGGTTTTATAAAAGCTTTAGCAAATCATCAACTAAATTTCACTAATTAAGGTAAATTTAAGAATTTAAAGAATACTTAACTACCAAATCATAAGCTTCCAAGTTTTCATTTATTTCAAGGATAATTATAATTTATCATATTAAGGTCACATAGAATATTTACAATAAAAAGATTTTCATGAAATATTTTTCTAGTAAAAATATTTGTACATAAAAATTAAGTTAAAAATGTAATTGGTTTTCTTTCTATAAGATAATTCAAGTGAAGTCAATTTTTTATTAGACATTTCCTTAAGCTTCTCCTCACATTTCTTTTTTCTGTTTTTTTCTTTTTTTATTATTATTTTTTTTAAGGATATTTTTCAATCCTCCATTTTTTTATTTGTGAGGATTACTATTTTGGAGAGCCTGTTAATGATTTTGAACTTCATTATCCTTAACTTATATTTAAAAACTTATACATTTTTTTACTTAATAAATATGACATTCTTAATAAGTATTTTTCAAAAATTATTTCAATCTTTTTTTTCAAGTAATAATCTTGATTCCTTAGTATTTCTAAAATACAATTCTCTTTACTATAAATAGAAAAATTATTAATCTTATTATTCTTTAAGTTAAATAATTCTTATTCTTAAAATCAATCAAAATTATTGAAATCTTAGTTAAGTTTACTCAATTATTTATAAATTCAAAAATTTAAGTAATCTTAAGTAGATTTTTCATTCCTTATGTTATGTTAATATATTTTTTATAGAAAATATTAGTTCGTTAAGGACAAATAATATTTAAATTTGAAAATGTTTTCCTTCCTCCAAACTTCAGCTTTAGTATAAAAATGAATCATAAAATTTTCTAAAGCATGAGAGAATGAAATAAACAGGAATTTATCTAGGTAAAATGATGATGTAGTAAGGAAAAACTCATTTTAACTTCTATAGTTAATTTCTACAATTTTTTACTATTTTTATACTATAATTATTCTTTTCTTTATATATATATATATATATATATATATATATATATATATATATATTAAAACATGCAAAATTACTAACTATTCATGAATACTAAACAGTAGGCTGAAACAGAAATAAACTTTTATCATAGAAAATAAAAGTTCATCCATATTTCAGTCTTAAATACATAACACATCAGATGATCTAAAACTGTCTCAACATCAAAAGTTCACACAAAGTTAATTAAACAAATCAACACTAACAAACAACAATAAAATCAGACTCCTCAGTACTAACAAACAAGAAATAAACTAAAAACAGAATCAACACATCTCAAGAGGTAAATCAAGCTACTAATCACTATCTGTAGCCTCGTAATTGTCCTCACCAAAAGAAAATTCCACAACCATTGGATCAACATACAGTGAAAATCTAGGACAGGTAGGGAACTGAACATCATGATCACCCTTCAGGAATCTAACAAGAGACTCAGAATACTCAGCTTCATAATCACTCTTCCTTTGGGTGTACTCAGAAAGATGATCGATCTTCTTATCGATCGTATCTACTCTACAATGAGTTAGAAATCACTCATTTTGCTGCTCCATAAACTTATCATGCATGGATTCCCAGAAACTAGATGGTGGCTTAGCAGCAGAAGTAGAAGGTCTAGAAGTAGAAGCTCTACCAGAAGTAGGTAATAAACTAGAAGGTGGAGTAGAACTTTTACTCGAAGTCGATCATAGATAATGACACTTTCTCTTCCTTTAGGCTTTGTAGACTTGAGCTTTTCCTCAGAAAGCTCAGCAACTACTCCAGTACTTTCACATAGAGAATATATCAAAGATGGAAATCCAAGTCCAACAGAAGTGCTAGAACGAGCAGTGGCCTCTACAGAATCATAAATGATACTCCCTACATCAATCGACTTCCTCTCTTGTGTGCAGTAGTTGAGGATAGCTTTGTCCTTGGTAACCTCGCTCAAATGATTGGATGGAAGGAGGCGAGCAGAAATAAAGTAATGTCATGCCTTTGAAACACCATTAAGCTTAGAAGATGAAAAATTTACCCGTTTTCCATTCCGAATCTTCCAAGCTCCAGTACCATCAGTCAGGTAAGCAATAATCATCTCTAAATCTCCCTCAGATGAAGATAATTCGGAGTAATAGCACTCAATCTTCAGCGGCATGTCGTAAAAAATGTTGATACGCTCTGGAGTGAATCCTACTCCAACTCCTCTTATGAAAATCTCATACTCTTTAGCATCCATGAAATTTGCATAAAATTCCCTGACGATAGGGATAACAGCAACAACAGTGAAATAACAGAATCGTTGCCAGTTGATTGCAACGATCGTATCCTCAATCCATCCTTCAGGATTGTAAAAACTTTGTTCCGAGATAAACTTCCTGGTCGTAGCAAAATCGTTGTACCGAAAATGTGCAGTATCAGTGACAAACTTGCTACGATCAAAATTTTCTCGTTTCTTTCCTCGCTTAGATTTGGTTGCCATCTAAACGTGAAATAAAAATGCAAAATAAATTCATAAGATCAAAGGAAATAAACTAATATAAGCTTTTCAAACTTGAAAGAGCTTAAAAATCCATGGATTTAACTCTAAAAATCAATTTTTTTCTCAAAATTTTGGTTTTATTCAAAGAGAGCAAAATCCATGGTGAAAATAAAAAATAATTGGTTTAGAATGTAGATCTGACCTTGGGATGAAAAAATCAAGTGATTTCAAGCTCAAAAACTTTAAAATCCGGCCTTAAATGGGATCTCTAGGGTCTATTTTCACAAAAACAGGAGGAAAGGGAAGCTTAGGCGTCAAAAATGGCGTGGGGGTGATTTAAGAAGATGAAGTTTCGGATTCAAGCCGAACCGGCGCCTAGGCACCAGACTCGCCTTTCCAAAAATTTGATTTAAATATTATATTTTCCATCAAAACTTATCAAATTCGACTCCTAATTACTCTTATGAGAGTATTAATCCAATTTACATCCTCCAAACATTTCCAAAATCAATTTAAAATGATAACGTAGATCCATATTTAAAACACAAAATATAACTAAACTCTTCAATTCCAATTCATAATTTTCATTCCAAACTCAATAAATTCCAGAACAAGACTATAACAAGGTTCGTCATTCTGTAAACAACACAAACAACAAAAATTCAAAGCAAATTTTCAATCCAATAACACACATTGAATAATTATGCAAACACACAAACTCGATATTCGACACACTAGAACTTGACTCAATCACACCTAGAACACATAAAAGATTAATTCAACACCGATCTTCAATTTCCATCTCTTTCACAATGAAGTTCGCTAGGACCGTCGAGATAGAAAACCAACGCCCTTGGAAATTCCAAAGCCGTCTTTTCATCGATCCACTTGTTCTTCGCATACATTGCTACTTGAGCGTCTTGATAGGCCGCCATATGATCAAATTGAAGTTTTGTTTTCCATTCCATATGCTCAATTTGATGATACATCTCATGCAAACGATTCCCAATGCTTTGAAGTTCCATTTCAATCTTTTCCAAACAACTAACTAACCTCTCCATAATAACTGCAATAAAACCATTAAAATAAGGTTGAGGATCTTTGGGGGATTTGTCTCTTACCTAATTTCCATGATTTCCTCTATCCATTGCTTCCAAACTCCTCTTATCTCCTCCAAAATGGATTGCTCTGGTCGAAATTAGGGTTTCTATGTAATTGGAGACGATGGTAGGGAAATATATAAAGAGAATTCGTGTGAAAAACTGAAGATTTTTTGTTTTTACAAGATCTATAACTGTGGCGCTTAGGCGCCGGAATCTGGCGCCTAGGCGCCGGACTATCGATACGCATAGGTTATTCTGGAGCTTAGGCGCCGAACTTTGGCACCTAGGCGCCGGAACCACGATCGACTTCGATTCACCTATCGTCACATTTTACAAAGTTTCGGTCTTAAAAATAGGTCTAATAAAAGGGTGTGATCCACAACAATTAAGATAAATTCAAATCACAAACAATCATAATGATAATAAATGGGTTGCCTCCCACAAAGCGCTTAGTTTAACGTCGTCAGCATGACCTAATCAATTGAATTAATCGGGTAGACTCAGTTCGTAAGCCTCTTTGTAATTTGATATCATTTCTCCCATATAAGGCTTCAGTTTTAATCTGTTAACTTTAAATACTTTTCCAGTTTTTGGATCTTTAATATTCACAACTCCATAAGGGTACACTTTCTCAATTCTAAATGGTCCCATCCATTTAGATCTTAAGTTTCTAGAAAAAAGTTTTAAACGAGCACTTCTTGTCCGGAATCAAATATTTTTCTTGAAATCTTTTTGTCATGCAATTTCTTCATTCTTTCCTTATAAATCTTTGCATTTTGATAGGATTCATTTCTTATCTCTTCCATTTCATTCAGTTGTATTAATCGTTTCTCTCCTGCAACATTCAAATCATAATTGAACTCCTTTATTGCCCAGTAAGTTTTATGTTCCAGTTCAACAGGTAAGTGGCAATGTTTACTATAAACTAACCGATAAGGAAACATACCGATAGGTGTCTTATAAGTTGTTCTATAAGCCCATAATGTAGAATCAAGTCTATCAACCCAGTCAGTTCTTTTAGGATTAACAGTCTTCTCTAATATTCTTTTAATTTCTCTGTTTGATACTTCAGCCATTCCACTTATTTGCAGGTGATAAGCAGTTGCAATTCTATGTTTAATTTTTAATTTTTCTAGTAATGATTGAATTCTTATATTCTGAAATGACTTCTCCCATCTGTGATAATTACCCTTGGCATTCCAAATCTTGTAAAAATCATCTTCTTTAAAAATTTTGAAACACTTTTGGAATCACAGTTAGGTAAAGCTACAGCTTCGATCCACTTTGAAACATAATCAACTGATAATAAAATATAAATCTTTCCAGATGATGGTACGAAAGGTCCCACAAAGTCTAAATCACATACATCAAAAATTTCATTTTCTAATATATAGCTTAGAGGCATTTCATCTTTTTTTGATATATTTCCCATTCTTTGACATCGATCACAAGTTTTCACATAATGTCCAAAATCTTTAAATAATGTAGGCCAATAGAATCCATAATTTAAAATATTAAACGCAGTTTTATCCGCTCCAAAGTGTTCTTCAAATTCAGAATCGTGACATTTTTGAATAATTGCAAAAGTTTCTTCATAAGGTACACATCTTCGAACCACAGAATCTCTTCCTATTTTAAATAAATGAGGATCTTCCCAAATATATGATTTACAATCATTCTTGAATTTCTTAATATATTTGTTATTCAACCCATATGGTAAAATATTGCTAACCAAATAGTTAACTATATCAGCATACCAAGGCTTTTGTAATCCTTGAATAACATATAACTGTTCATCAGGGAATTTCTCATTTATATTTTCTTCATAAATCTTCTCTCTATTATTTTTTATTCTTGATAAATGATCAGCAAATTAGTTGTCAGTACATTTTCTGTCCATTATTTGAAAATCAAATTCTTGTAAAAGTAAAACCCATCTAATCAATCAAGGTTTAGCATCCTTTTTAGACATTAAATACTTAATATCAGAATGATCAGTATGTACGATACATTTCATCCCAAGAAGATATGGTCTAGATTTATCAAAGGCATATACTATTGCTAAAAGTTCCTTTTCAGTAGTAGTGTAGTTTATTTGAGTTTCATTTAGAGTTTTGCTAGCATAATATATAACCTTGAAAATTTTCTCATATTTTTGTCCCAATACAGCTCCAATTGCATAATCACTTGCATCATACATTAATTCAAAAGGTTTACTCTAATCAAGTGCAACAATAACAGGTGCAGTGATTAATTTTTCTTTTAAAATATTGAGCACATTCAGACAATCTTCATTAAATTCTAATTTAGCTTCTTTTTCTAATAAATGACAAAGAGGTTTAGAAATTTTAGAAAAATCATTTATATATCTTCTATAAAATCCAGCATGTCCCAGAAAACTTCTCACATCAGTAACGGTAGTATGTGGTTGAAGTTCAGTAATAATTTTCACTTTTACCTTATCAACTTTTATACCTATTTGTGAAATTTTATGTCCAAGTACAATTCCTTCTGTGACCATAAATTGACATTTTTCCCAGTTTAGAACCAAATTTGTTTCTTCACATCTTTTCAAAACCTTCATTATATTTTCCAAGCAAGACTCAAAAGAAGTTCCAAAAACTGAAAAATCGTCCATAAATATTTCAATTCCTTTATCAATTAAATCACAGAATATTGGCATCATACTTCTTTGAAAAGTTGCAGGTGTATTACATAAACGAAAGACATTCTTCTAAAGGCAAATGTTCCATAAGAACTTGTAAATGTTATTTTCTCTTGGTCCTCAGGAGCAACGGGTAATTGATGATCACTAGAATATTCATCCAGAAAACAGAAATATGAGTGTCCAGCTAATTTATCCAACATCTGATCCAAGAAAGGTAAAGGAAAATGATCCTTTCTAGTGTCGTTGTTTAATTTTTGATAGTCAATGCAAATTTTCCATCTAGTAACTTGTCTTGTTGGAATTAATTCATTTTTTTCATTAATAATGACAGTTACTACTCCTTTCTTCGGAACACAATGAATTGGACTTACCCATTGACTATCCAAAATAGGATAAATAATTCCAGCATGTAACCATTTCAAAATCTCTTTTTTTACAACCTCTTTCATAATTGGGTTCAATCTTCTTTGAGGTTCAATAGTCATTTTTCTTCTATTAAAATCCTATGCATACAGATTGAAGGGCTTATTCCTTCTATATCTACAATAGTCCAACCTAAAACTTTCTTATAATTCTTCAGAACTCATATTAATTTTTCTTCTTGATCTTTGCTTAGTTCTGAAGATATAATTACAGGTGAAAGAATGAATTTCCAAGAAATGCATAATTTAAATGTGCAGGTAACATTTTTAATTCCAGTTCAGGGGCTTTTTCAATTGAGGGTAAAAGTATATCTTTTTTAGTTGTGTCTAAAATTTCCTAATTTTCATGAATATAATGAGTTTCTTCAGATAAATTTTCTTCATTTACTTCTTCAATTTCTTCAGTTAATGATTCATTATATATCACAGATTCATCATCTTTTTCTTCAGAAATGACCTTACATTTTTCTTGATAATGCTTTTCAATTATATAATCAAAAATATCTATCTGATAGCATTTTTCTTTATCAGGATACCTCATTGATTTCAGAACATTAAATGTTATCTCTTGATCATTAACTCTCATCGTTAATTCTCCTTTTTGCACGTCAATCATAGCACGGTCGGTAGCTAGAACGGGTCTCCCTAAAAAAATAAGTATTTCTTTATCTTCTTCCATATCTAGTACAATGAAATCCACAGAAAAAATAAATTTATCTACCTTAACAAGAACATCCTCTATAACTCCTTTAGGATAAGTGATAGATCGATCAGCTAACTGAAGAGTTACAGTGGTGGGAGAAATTTCTCCTAAATCTAACCTTTGAAAGATTGAAAATGGCATGAGATTAATACTTGTTCCTAAATCACATAAGGCTTTTCCACAAAATTTTTCTCCAATAGCAGAGGTATAGTGAAACTTCCAGGATCTTTAAGTTTCTGAGGTAAATTTTTCAGAATTATTGCACTACATTCTTCACTTAATGCAACAGTTTCATAAGCTTCAAATTTCTCTTTCTTGCTTAAAAAATCCTTCATAAATTTTGCATAGCTTGGCATTTGTTCCAAAGCTTCAGCAAAAGGAATGTTGATGGTAAGTTTCTTAAAAATCTCAAAGAACTTAGAAAATTGATGGTCAAGCTTCTGTTATTTTAATCTTTGAGGAAAAGGTGGTGGTAGTCTTTCAACTTCCACTTCAATAGGAATTACAGTCTGATCTTTACTTGGAGAAAGAGAATCTTTCGGTTTTTCAATATCTTCTACCTCTCTCTCTTTTTCAATTTCATTATGAATTCTCTTTTAATTCATTTCCACTTCTAAGTTGTACAGCTTTTGCTTGTTCATGTTCTTTCCCAATTTCTTTAGGATTAATTTTGACATTGCTAGGTAGTGTTCCTTGAGGTCTGTAATTAATAAAATTAGCAATTTGACCCATCTGATTCTCAATATTACGAATAGTAGTGTTTTGACTTTGTAGTTGATTACCTAGTTGCAAGATCAATTCTTCTATAGATAACTTTTTTTGCTGATTGTTAAAACCAAGAGGGTAAGTTGGTCTAAAATTTGAATTTTCTTGACTGTTCCAATTTTCGGTTGGATTAAATTTATTATTACTCCATTGTTGATGTCCATTATTCCAATTAAAATTAGGATGATTTTTCTAACTGGATTATAATAATTAGAATAAGGGTTATTATTTTTACTAGCAATAGCTTGCAAAGTTTCTATTGTTTGAGAATCATCAGTATTTGTAAAATTATCATTACTTACTGTTGACCTCAATTTTCGTGAGGTCTTTTCTTCTCTCCTTAGTGCTTAGAATCTAGCCATAGGTTTTCCCTTTGACTATCTTAGAGGATTAGAAATGGAACCCACCACCACTTAGAAATTCAAACTACTTCTTAACTCCCTGCAAACCCCACAAGCTTGATTGTAGACCCCTAATCACCTAGAGGGTTAAAATCAAATGTGGAGGTTTAAAGGATGAGTTCCCTATAGAACTTTTTGGCCTTAAGAATACCCTGGATGGCCTGGCCTGGTGAGGGTTGACTTTCACATACACTACACTCTCACACACATCCCAAGTCCTAAAAACCACACTCTCACCCAACTTGACTTCCTGACTCATGTAGGTAATTCATATGGATGGTCCTTAACCCCTAAGCCCCTGACTAAGAGGGTTAGGAACAACATAGTGAATGCCTCAAATGAGTCCTCTCATGGCTCATATGGGCTTGATATGGCTTCATGGCCCAACCAAAGTGATTCCATTTTACTCACACTTGATCAATCTTCCTTTTTTCAAAATTTCAGTTTTTGACCCTCGGGGCCCTACACCCGCTAAACCTACCAAATACCCTTGAAATAACCCAAAATTTGCAAAATTACCTAAATTACCCAAGATCATTCAAAATCAATCCCAAACACTTCCCACCACTCAAATTGACCATCTTTGGCCAAAAATACCAAAATTTCCAAAAATACCCCCTAAACCCCCCCCCCCAAATTACCAAAATACCCTTTTACCCAAAAAATCCAAAAATTCTACAAATTCCCAGAAAATTTCAAAAAATCCCAAATATTCCCAATTTCATTTTTTTCAACTATACCATGGGCCAATTTTGCCAATTTACCCCACTTTTACCAAAACCCCCAATTTGACCCATTTTCAACCCAAGTGAACCCAATGTCAAACCAAACCACCCCAATTGACCTCAATTGTGGTTCAATTCAATTCTAAACTTCAATTCAATATCCTCAATATCAATTTAGACGAAATACAAGTCCAATTTGATTGACATTTATGCCCAATTTAAATTTGAAGACTAAGGCCCAATTTTGACCCATGACCTAAACCTAGCCCAAACCAACCCAACTCAACTCCAATTGGCCCCAAATCTTTTCTAAAGCCTTCCTAACATCCCCATAAACAAAACACTAACTTGACTTACCCAAACTTTGAACCTAAACTCCACCCAAACTTAACCCAAAACCAAAATCCCTTAAATTGACCTAAGCCCAAACCTAACCCAAATGGGCCTAAATCCCAAAATTAGAGCCCAACCAAAGTTGAAAACTCTTTGTAACACTCCCATAAACATTTCCCAACATTAATTTTACATCAAATCCAACATTAGCCCAACCTTAGCCCAAGTTAGCCCAATTTGACCCACTTTGGCCCCTTTAACTAAAAAGCCCAAATTCAACCCAATTCAATTCAAAATCACTTTAAACTTGTTTCAAATCACTCATGACACATGCCTAAACCAATTGCAACATTTATTTGGCACAATCCTTTACAAAATTTTCATCCTAAATTTACTTTAAGCCAAAAGCCCACTTCCTTAAACCACTTTAAAAGCCCATCCAAAATGATTTCAAAAAGCCCAAAATCAATCCAAAGCCCACATGACACTTTCATCTCATCATCCATTTAATTAAATCACTCCCTATGTTTCAAATTCATCATTGAATTTTTCTAAACTAAGCCATGTGCCAAATTACCCCTAAATACCAAAAATCCTTAAAACCCTTTTTCATGAAACAAGCCAACCTTTTCCAAGCCAAATGTGAGCCATTTGCAAGCCATATGAAGCCATGAGAGTTTTGACACCTCACCATGTCATTTATGGCAAATAGAGGGGCCCCTTTCTTAAGCCTTCCTTAAGCTTTTTAACCTCATCCATGATACACACTAAACCATGCTTAGCCGCCTCACCATGGATGGAGACTTCTCCACTCCAATTCAGTTGAGCCATATGATTCCCTTCAGCCCAAATCAGGCCTTGGTGGGTGCACCAAACCCAAATCCATGCATTTGACCAAACCAAGCCCAAAATGATCCCTTCCACTTTGATTCAACTCCTTTACACTTGGCATTTGCCAATTGAACTCACAAAACTCAAGCACGCGACCTCCACGACCCTGAGGGTGACCCATGCCTGGCCGGCCAGCCACCGCAGCCGCCGGAAACCACCAGGCCGAGAGGCTTGATTTGAATCAAAAATTCAATTTGAATTAGCTGACTTGTCCCAACCTAAATGGCCATTACAGCTGTTCTTCCCTTGCCTTGAGTAGTGGATCCAAGCCATTAAACCCCCTTGGGAGGCCCTCCAGCCACCTCTATTTAAACCCACTTACCTCTCAGCCAAACAAGGTGATGAACCAGACCTTAAGGAAACTCTGCCAAAATTTCTCCAGGACCTTCTCCTAACCCAGAGCAATTGATCCCCAGTGTTCCTTTGCCATAAACCCCATTAACAGAGCTCAATTTCTGAGTTGAAAATCCACCCAAAAACTAGGACACCTCTGGAACCTCCACCAAATCCAAATTAAACTCACCCACACCTGCACAAGACCAAGAGAAGGAGTTCCCGAGTGAAAGCCCCCTCTCCAGGCCACCCAGTTGCTCCAGTCTCCAAACTTTGAAATCGGCTGTGGACACTTTCATACTTAGACGATTCCCAGGAGCCGGAGACTTCATGCGGAGCTTTCTTGGACTCGATCGAAGGTGACACAACCCTCGGATCGAAGCTTCACTTCTCTGAGCAAAGGTATGAACTCATTCTTCCTCCCGAGCTTCCAACAATTCTCCATTTTGTTTGAGTTAATTTCATAGCTTATAAATCATATGGATGTGTTCTTCTCTTCAAGACGAATCCATAGAGTATAAGAACTCGAAAATCCATTGAGAATCGAGAGAGATATTAGGGTTTGAGTGTGAACGGTCACGGGTGCACACCAGCCGTAGATGATGACCAGGAGCCGTTGGATCGCGCGTGTATCGAGCGGACAGTCAAGATCAAGCTGGACAACGGAATGTTACGTGAACCGTGGGCCCCTGGAGCGCTGAGTCAGATGGCGGCACCGAATCACAGAGCGACGTGTGGGCTTTCGATCCACTGTAGGTTGACGCGGCGCCGAGTCGGATAAGTAGGAAATTAGGATATTTTTGAACTATTTAAATACTAGAACTTCAAAAATTCATATCTTTGCATAGAAAAATCACAAAAATAAAATAAAAATTTCCTCTTACTCAGTGAACAGAGGAGAATAATGTGGAAAAGAAATCAAGTTAATTGGATGAGTATTTTATTTCAATAATTTATTTATTGTTTCCAATATTTTGATTCTCCATTTGCATAGACAATTCACCATGGCATGAGACCATAGGGCTTTTGAAGCCTCTGATCTTGGGAACATTCCCTGAATTTTTCAAGGTCAGAGGCCATCTCTGTGAAAAGTTATTGATTTTTCAAGTTCATGTCACTGTATTAGGTATTTTAATTCCAATAATTAGCATGTTGTAAAATAAATTCTAGGAAAATTTACTGATGTTTCTTAGGATCAGGGGACCCTATGAAAAATATATTTTGAGTTAATTCATTCATAATAACCTTAATTGGCCTAAACCCCCAAAAATGAATTTGAATTAATTAGGATTAACCACACACTAAATTGACTTGAAAACAATTCTCCATTGCTCTTTAGGGTCAGAGGAACCTCACATAAAATTTTCAAATCAATTGGACTTGATTAACCCCACCAAATGGATTGATTAAGCCTCATAAGCAAAATGGAACTTTAAAAATTCATAACTCCAAAAATACTTTTCAAAAATTCACAAAAATGGTTTTGGAGCTTCTCTGATATCAGGAGAGTTCAAGAAAATTAAAATTAGAATTTTCTAAAAAAGTTGATTTTTCACAATATTTTAATATTTTAATAATTAAAAAATAATAAAAATCACAAAAATGTTAAAAATCATAAAAATGTCATATTTTGACTCCTAATCACTTAGGAATAAACCAAATATTTTTCCTAAGTTCCTAGGATAAGATATTGAATTTTAAAGGCTTAATGTAATTTTTAATATTAAAAAATGAATTTTCAACCTTTTTTTACTAAAATAATTCTAATAAATCAAAGAAAAATAAAAAAATTATAAAATTTGTTTCTCTGGACTCCTTGAGATCAGAGAAATTTAAAAAATATATAAAAATCTATTTTTCATTTTTTTTTATTTTAAAATTAATTAATACTCTAAAACTCAAAATAATTATAATAAACAAAATGTAATTTAAAAAATCACAAAAATTGGTCCAATTGGTCCTCTAGTCATTAGGAACATCCCATAAATTTCTTAAGGGCAGAAACCTTTCCTTGGTCATGCTGTTGAATTTTCCTTGAAAACCCCTATTTTCTACTAAAAATAATTATATAAATAAATTAAAGTCAGAAAAATCACATTTTCTCCTCTAATGTCTTAATTGACATGTGAGTGAGATGACATAAAAATTTCAAATTCATTTGAGCTCAATTTAGTGAGTTATGAAATAAATAAACCTAAAAGGGCATAAAGGTAATTAAAAAATTTTAACCATTAATTAAAACTTTAGGTTTAATCAAAATGGCGGGTAAAATATTTGATTTTAATTTTCTCTTGGATGATTGAAACTTAGGGAATTTAAGGGGTAGAAACCCATTAAACACATTGAAAATATCAAAATGAAACTCTAATTAATTAAATAATTTAAATTTTGGAAAGAATATATTTAAAATTTGGATTATTAAAATAGGGATATTATTAAGAGGATATTCATTCTTTAATTTAAAAATCCCTAAATAAGTCACTCCAATAATATTTAGTTCTTAATTAAAAATTAAAATAATAATTAAAATCAAATTTAAAATCTTGAAATTAAATTAAATTAAATTAAATTAAATTAAAATTAAATTAAAATTAAATTAAATTAAAATTAAATTAAAATTAAATAAAAACTAAATTAAAATTAAATTAAATTAAATTAAATTAAATTAAATTAAATTAAAATCACTTAACAACAAACCTAAATGAAATCATTAAGAGTTAAATCAAAACATATAAATAATTTCAACACCTCTTTCTATCTAAGTAAATTTAAAACATGAACATCAATCTGAAATACTAAAATAATTGAAAGTGTAAAGATTTAAATTAAATCTAAATTAACTTGAACACTATTCCAAACTTAAAATTATTAATTAAAACCTCATAATTAAATTAAATCACTGTAAATCATTAACTCAAACTTTTAATTAAGAATGATTAAAGTTCTCAATAAACCAACTTGCCCTTAAAGGCTTTAATTATTATAACTCTTAAATAGAGTATTAAGTGAGATGTCACTTCATTCATCAGGTAATCAAATACCCAAATTCACTGAGCAAGAGACAAAGCTTAAACTAAACTCCTGGGTGATTAATTCACCTGTGCAATTAAATTTACTTGGACTCAAAATAATCCCAGAAGTATTGAAAAGATGTTTAGGACTCGTCCTAAGCACTTCCTCAATATGACGTGATGTTTTAGAAGAACAATTGAATTTAACTGTTCTTTGATGAAGAAAATCATCCTTAAACCAAACCAACAACCTAGACGTCATAGGAGATGACTAGTTATAGGATTAGGATTCTGGTAGACAACCAAAACCCTTTCTCTTAGCTTTACCTAGGTATATCTTACAAGAATATGTTTAAATGCTCTAACATGTGTTTTAAGTGCAGCTTGGGATGACGGGAAGACTTTCTAGGTACGCTTTTATTTTATTGCAATTTACTTTATTGCAATTTACTTAAATGCATTGCGCTTTACTTTTCTTGCATGTTAAACGAGACTGTTGCATGAAAACCAAAACCTTTAAGATAGTCCCTGAACTGAAATCAAAATTAAATTAAAAGTCATTGCAAGATAAAATTCACCCCCACAACATTCCAAAATATAAAACAACTCAAAATTTAATCACAAACGAACAACAAAACTACAATTGCAACTAAATTAAAACGTCTCGTTGAATGATCGAGAATACCTCGAATGATGTAACCCACGTGTTTCTAATGGGATTTCCCACGGTCTAAATGAAAGTGTGGAACTCATTCGGTTGAGTTTAGCAAATTCATCTGGACTAAGTGAATTCGATGAAAATAACGGTGTCGGGATGACGGAACCGTGGGATCTTAATCGGTTCTGTTTAAACAGTTTTAAGATTTATTCTAATTAAAATATTAAAAACACTTGGAATTTAAGATTTTCTCTAAACCAAAACACTTCTCTTATCTCCTGATTTATGACTTCTAAAACTAAACCTCTGCAACAACAAAGAGCTCAGAGCATGGCAGGCAGCACGGCCATCGTCATCAGCAAAACTCGGGTCTACTTCAGCAAAACCTTTCTTAGTTTTAAATAAACAAGCCATAGGATTCGAGGTAGTCCGCCTAGTGCGACATAAATCCTCACCTGTTCATTTAGGCCTTTGCACAACCTTGCTGTGCAATATAAGCCCTAACTCGCTTAGGATTCCGAGGTCGTCATCCGATAAGACGTAAATCCTCATACCTTCCAGGTTATTTGCATAACTAGGTGATTATGTAAGTGTAAATCCTATAATTAATTGGCAGGATTGAAACTTAAATAAATTCATTTTTCAAAATTCAAAGCCTAACATTAGGATAGTTTGAGAAGTCACCGAAGTTTACTTCGGGTCTGGGACATCCCCTACTTCTCTTCCTTTGGACTCCTGAAATAAAATGTTCCAAATTTGAGCTAATCCCTTTTGAAATTCCAAAATCCAATCTTGGAAACATAAACTTTGAAATTCTTGAGAGCAAAACCACTGATCATTATCGAGAGTTTTCTTAAGTGATTTCCGTCACTTAAGATGTAATTAACTATAGGGGCTTGCCTCTATAGGGAACTTTAAGAACCCAGGTAATATAAACCCTGCTTAATTTCTTTATATTAAGTAGGGGAACCTATCGGCTTATAAAATTAGTTCGCAGACCAAATGGATGTCACAAATCTTCTAGTTTATTTAATCGAGCCCCATCATCAAGCAGTGTGTCTATTCTTCGGGATAGATACACGGCTTGTGGTGTGGTGCTCGTTTATATAAACTATTTTGGATGTGAGATCGGTTTGATTTCATATCTTAAAATTTTCAAACTTAAAATTATTTTCAAAATCAAATGCTACTTTCCAAATTATATATATTTAAATTAAATTTAAAATTTAAAATTCGCCGACAACTTCTGCAGGCGACCCCTTTTTTAAAATACAACACACAAACCCAAAAATATGCCGACACTTACATGTGATATGTTTATAGCAAAATTATCTAATTTCTTAGATATCGCAGCCACTTGTGAAGCTAAAATAAAAAAGGCTTCATTATCTTGAATAATTGCCTTTCTTTTAGGATTAACCCTTTTAGAAGGCCATTAAAAAATATTGTTAGTCATATCTTCAATTAAAGTATAAGCTTCTTCAAATGTCTTAGCCATTAAAGAACCACCAGCAGTAGCATCCATAATAGATCTAAGTGATCCAATAAGTCCATTATAAAATGTTTGAATAATTAACCAATCTGTAAAGCATGATGAGGACATTTTCTTAATAGTTCTTTAAATCTTTCTCATGCTTCATAAATTGTTTCTCCATCAAATTGCATAAATGAAGTAATATCATTTCTTAATTTAGCGGTTTTAGAAGGAGGAAAATAGTTAGCAAGGAATTTTTGTGTCATATCTGCCCAAGTTTTAATAGAACAAGTTGCTAATGAATTAAGCCACATCTTTGCTTTATCTTTTAAGGAAAAAGGAAAGATCTTAAGCCTAATAACATCATCAGCAACATTATTTTATTTAAAGGTAGCACAAAATTCTAAGAAACTAGCAAGATGCAAATTTGGATCCTCATTTGGTGTTCCTCCAAATTAATTATTTTGAACCATTTGAATAATAGAAGGTTTAAGCTCAAAAGAATTAGCATCTACAGCTGGCATTTGAATACTAATATGAAGTTTATCAGCTGTAGGGTTTGCATAATCCCTTAATGGTTTATAAATATTTTGTTCATTGATTTCTATTGAATTTTGATTATTGTTATGTAAGTGATTCATTTCCTGATATTTTTGAATTTGTTTTCCTTTTCTAATTCTTTTAACTGTTCTTTCTAATTCAGAATCAAAAGGTAATAATCCTTCAGATCCAGAACTACGCATACAAATAAACTAAAATCTTTTTGGTATTTTTTTTATATATTTTTTTATTTTTTTTAGTTTTTTTTATTTTAAAGATATTAAAGTGTATAAATTATATTTAATTTGAGAAATGTAAAAATTTGTCTTTTTAACTTTCTTCCTTATCTTCCCCAGCAACGGCGCCAAAAACTTGATGCGACTACGCCAACTCGGCTTTTACTTATGTAAGAATTTATGAATTTATATTTAAATATTTATATTAATTATTGTAAAAGTCATAATCTCAAACGCAAGTATACGTATCTTTTAAAGTAATACAGGGCTCTATTGGAGTCCTGGTTATCGATCCCACAGGGAAGCTTATGAGAAAATTAAAAAATATTTTATAACTTTTAAATTAAAAGTAATTATTATTTTTATTTCATTTCAAAAATTAAAATTTAAATTTAATAAAATTTTTACTAAATTTAAGTAAGCAGTAATTAAATAAAGATTAATGCAGGTATAAATAAAACAACTTTCTCCTTTTCAACTAATCTAAGATTTTTAGAATAATTATCATTTGTGGAGAACTTAGATTATGGTATTGTGCCAAATAGAAGCATTCATATTCTTTACCTTCATTCGATAGTATAAAGGACATTGGTTAACCTAAAGATCGGTCCATGATGTTTTATTAGTAGAATGGGTTAATCTAGGCTCCCACAACTAGATGTCCAAGGGTGGCTATGGTTGACCCTACCAGTGACCTGTTCCCTTTCTATAGACCAAATTATTAGAATTTAGTCTGTCACTCTAAAAACTAATTAATTCTACGCCTAATAAATAATATCTTCATATTTATTTGCACTTCACCTTGAATAACCCGCATAAAGCCTTTGATTACCCAAGGTTTCTTGTGATATCTAATAGTTAAGAACTCATCTCCAGATAGGTCTCAGAGTTCTTCAAAAGGTTTTAACAATTTTAATGGCCAGTTTAAAAAGTAAATTAAGATCAGGTATTAATATCATCACAATTTTTATAAATATTTTAAGTTAAATTCTCCAACAAAATTCAATTATCTTATTATCTTTTCATAGTTGAAAGGAGAAAGAAAACTAACTACTCAGACCACATTGAAGTCACACAACAAAACATATTTATAAAACTTTGAACCAAGTTACAAATACTTATCTGGAATGTTCCTTCAAGTGATCCGCTGACTCCTACTGACTCCAATGCAAGGAACAAAACTTCAACAGCAACAATACTTGAAAACTCACACTTACTACTTAAGGAATTGAGAAGTAATACTCTAAATAAACTCACTAAATTCAAAAGAAAGTGGCTCCCTAAAATGATTGGATGCTAGAGGGGGGTATATGGCTATAGGGTGCTAAAAGGGGGCTAGTAGGGGCGCTTTTCTCTGTAGAATTGACTCCTATTTATAGAGCTCCGAATTTGACCAGGGGTTGCTTAAGGCACCTCTTCAAAATTTTTCCAAATATAATGTATCTTCTAGAAGGTAACTGTTGCGCCTAGGCGCTGAAGTCCGTCACGTGGTCTTCGCAGCTCTTCACTTTGGATCACACCTCTTTAAGATTAAAACTGTTTCTTGTGTCCAGATGCATTGTATCACATTTCCTATATATTAGGAGTAACTTCCAGTCTTTTAGAAGGTCTGATAACTGCTTAACACCGTCAAAATAACTGCCCAAAGTCATCAAAAATATTATCTGTTATTGTATCGAGCTGGCGCTTAGGCGCCGGATTCTGGCGCCTAGGCGCCAGGCCTATAATTTTGATAACTTTGCTCTTTAAGCTCCATTTTTGCTCCTTTTTGCTCATTTTTCCTTCTTGAACTCTTTTTTTATCACTTACATCCAAAAACATAAAAATAACTTTCATTAAAGCATAATATCCTTAAGAATTGAATCATAAATAAGGCATAAAAAATAGGCATTTTTAAAGTGGATCAATTATCATATAAACATCAAGTAGGGGTATTAAATTAGTTAATTATCAACTTCAAAAAATCAACCCCTAACCTTAAGGATCACTTAATTTAATATTTCCTTCAAAATTATAATGATTAATTAAATCATAAACTTTATCCTTTTAATGTGACAAAAATGAGATGGGTTTCTACCATTTATCCATTTATGTTTCAATCATTCAAACATAATAATTAAGATCATTCATTGCTCATTTTCCATTTTAATTAAGTCTAAATATTGATTAAGGCCAAATTCCTCAAAATTACATTTTTGCCCCTAAAGGCCTTGTCACTTTATAATTCCTTAAATTTAACTCAAATGACCCTGAAAATTTTATCTTACTCCAATTATAGGTCAATTAAAACATCATAGGAGAAAATGTGATTTTTCAAATTTTAATTTAATTTATATATTTATTTTAATGCAAAAGAAGGGATTTTCAATGAAAATTCAATAACTTGACCAAAACAAAATCTTTGACATTGAAATTTTTATTTTAGGTAGATTTAGACCAGAAGACCACTTGGACCAAATTTCATGATTTTTTTAGCTTTAATTTAATTACTAGAAGTATTTTAAATTCTGGAGTATTAAATAATTATAAAATATTTTGGAGGTTGAAAATTAAGTTTTATATTTTTCTTGGATATCTTTATTGGGGAACCCAGAGAAATAAATTTCATATTTTTCTAATTTTTATTTTAATTTTAGAATTATTTTGGTACGAAGTTAAGGAAATTCATTTTTTTAAACTTTAAAAATTAATTTAAGCCTTTGAAAATTAATATCTTGACTTAAAGACTTGGGAAAATTATTTGGATGGTTTTTAAATGATTACGAGACCAAATGTAAAAATTTGGTGAATTTTAATATTTTAGTGATTTTTATCATTTTTCAATTATTTTAAAATCACTTTTAAGCTTAAAAATGAAATGTTTATTTTAATTGCCATTTTATTTTCGTAACATTCTACTAGTCACGAGGAACTCCCAAAACCGTTTTTTTTAATTTTTGGCTTGTATTTTAATTACTAAATATCATTTTAGTGGTAAAAATGCCTTTTAACTTAGAAAATTCAATTAGGTGGTAAATGAATTCCAACTGACTTCGAATTTTTTAGTAGAGTCCTTCTGACCCTAAACCACAGTGGAGAATGATTTTTGATCCATTTACATATTTAGTTTATTCAAATTAATTCCACCATAGTTTAGGTTAAAACGAAAATTAGGTGCA
Organism: Papilionanthe hookeriana x Papilionanthe teres; assembly: GCA_022702705.1. Taxonomy (NCBI): domain Eukaryota; kingdom Viridiplantae; phylum Streptophyta; class Magnoliopsida; order Asparagales; family Orchidaceae; genus Papilionanthe; species Papilionanthe hookeriana x Papilionanthe teres. The sequence goes on from CM040433.1 coordinate 19,770,219, forward strand.
TTCTTAAAGATTTAGCTCAATTCTAACTTTTCCTCAGGTACTCTTGTCATAAGTAACCTACCAATTTTTATCTTGCATTTTTTGGATCAAAATTTTAATTATTATAATTATATTATCAAAACAAACACAATATTTTAAAAAATAGGGATCTCCTCATAGAGATCTCCCCTGGTCTTGGAAAAAACAGGGAATATCCCCCATGACAGAGAGATCAAAACCCCTAAATTTCATGGCATGGTAAAATACTTAAGCCAATGGAGAATTAAAATACTCCAGACTGTATTTAGTTAATTAAAAATAAAACGTGCATCAAATAAACTTCAAACCATTTCCACATTGTTCCCCTCTATTCACTGAGCATTAGGGTATTTTTTCTTATTTTTATGATTTTCTACACCAACTTAAGGATTTTTAAAGTTAACTGAATTCAAATAAATCAAAATACCCCTAATTTGTTATTATTCAGTGTGGCACCACGCAATCATACGGTACGTCGAAGAGCTACGCGTCGTCTTCCCATTCGACGTCGCCTTCTGAGTCAGCTGCCATGTGACTGCACTTTATGTTTAGATTTCCTATCTGGCGCAATCCTGGCCATCCATTTGATACACGCGCAATCCAACGGTGCCTGGTCTTCATTCCCAACTGTTTCATCATGTGATCCATCCACCTTCTAGCCTTAAGAACTCGAGATACACTAAACAAAATTGCATGGCGTTTGTTCCTAGAGCTTAATCTGGCCTAGATGAACCTATATATGCGGCTAACCTAGCCTAAAATTGACCTAAAATGTATGGAGAATCGAAATAAGCTTGGGAGGAAGGTGAGGTTCAATACCTTTGTCCAAGAAAGGAGGACTCAATCGGATGGTTATGGCAGCTTTGATTGGTCCCAACAAACCTCCAAATGAATCCTTTTACTGTGGTGAAATGTCTATACCTGAATTTGACTAAGGTTGATTTTAGATGTCGATCAAAGCCTGGTGCAGAGGCTCATTGTGATTGGGCTTTGATGGGAGATCTTCTTCTTTTAGTGTTTTGAAGGTATGGGTGCAATTCATTTGAGTTTAGTGCACTGTGGAGCTGTGGTGAAATGCATCCTGATTTCGACTGAAATTTCAGAGGAGAAATTAGCTCTAAATATTGGGGATCAATGGCTGAAGGCAGTAGGTGACCCAAGGAAAAAATGTTAAGATTTTCATGCCTATGTTATACTGATTTTGATGATATTGCACTTTAAAGAAGGGTATTTTTGGTGTTTTTCTGCAGGTATGAAGATTTAAGGACAATGGAGCGAAAATATGCAAAAAGGAGCGATTTGGAGCAAAAATGACCAAATTATTAAAATTTGACCTAGGGCGCCGAAGGTGAGGTCGATGACGCCGACGGCATGATTTTCTTGAGAGTTCAGAATATATTTCAAGGGAGGCCGCCAACGGCGGAGGTCGAGGCCCCCGACAGCGGGGCCAGTTCAAGGCAGTGTTTCTAAAAGGCCGCCGACGGCGGGATCGATGGTTCTTTCACAAAATATGTCGAATGTGGATAATTTTCAAAGGGATGCTTGGAAAACCATTGGAGACTCTTCAACTACTTTAAAAAGAACAATTTTAGGCCGAAAAAGTGTCCTATTTTGGTCCTCTAAAAGTCACTAAGAGTCTTTAAAAAGTCCTATTTGGGTCTTCTAAAAATCACTTAGTGTCAAATAGAGAGTACACTAGTGTCCATCATTGTTATTTGTGAGTGTTAAATAGTAAGTTTAGATAGAGAAATTGGTGAGGAATTATTCGAAGGATTGTAAGAGTGTAAGGGAAGTGAGAGATCTCTTCTGCATTGCCGTTTTGAAGGAGAATTCTGCATACTGTAAAGAAAGTAAGAGATTCAGAGAAACTTTAAGGAGTTTGCTTGGGGAGGAATTTAAGATAAGTTTTGTTTATTTACTTTAGTTTGTAGAACTTTACTTTTATATATGAAATCCAAGTTTTATTGTATCCTCTCCATGAAATTTGAGTAGTTTTTCTGTCTTTCTCCTTGTTTTGATATTTTTGTGAAATGGTACATTGAATTAGTGTGTGTCATAAAAGTTTAAACAAGTTGTGATAATCTTTTACTTAGATCTTAATTTACTTTCAATCTGACCAATTGAATAGTTAAAATATGTTGAATTTAACAACTATAGTAAAGATTACATCCGAGATTCAGGGAGGTCTGTCGGCATATTTTTAGGTTAAGTTGTATTTTGAAAAGGGGGTCGCCTACAGAAATTGTCGGCGAATTTTTAATTTAATTTAAATAAATAATTTGAAAAGTAGTATTTGATTTTGAAAATAATTTTTAAATTTGAAGATTTTAAGATCTGAAATCAAACTGATCTCACATCCCAAATAGTTTATATAAACTAGCACCGCATCACGAACCGTGTATCTATCCCGAAGAATAGACACACTGCTTAATGATGGGGCTCGATTAAATAAACTAGGAGATTTGTGACATCCGTTTGGTCTGCAAACCAATTTTATAAGCCGACAAGTTTCCCTGCTTAATATAAATAAATTAAGCAGGGTTTATATTACATAGGTTCTTAAAATTCCCTATAAGGGCAAGCCCCTATAGTTAATTACATATTAAATGACGGGAATCATTTAAGAAAACTCTCGATAATGATCAGTGGTTTTGCTCTCAAGAATTTCAAAGTTTAAGGTTTTCAAAGGGTTGGATTTTGGAAATTTCAACAGGGAATGGATCAAATTTGGAACAGTTTATTTCAAGAATCCAAAGGAAGAGAAGTAAGAGAAGCTGAGGATCCAAGAAGAATCTTGGCAACTTCTCAAACTATCCTATTGTTTGGCTTCATTTTGAGAGAATTAATCAATGTTTCCATCCTGCCAATTTTAATTAATTAGGACTTATATTTGCATGACATGATCATACAAATAGCCTTGAAGATGTGAGAGTTTATGTCGTACTAAACGACTACCTCGGAATCCTAAGACCGGTTAGGGCTTAATTTACATAACATGATTATGCAAATGCCTAACAAAAGGGTTGAGGATTTATTTTGCACTAGGCAAACTACCTCGAAATCCTATGTTTTGGTTGTTTAATTCTAGGAATGTTTAGCTGATGTAGAGTTGTTTTGCTGACGAAGATAGTCGTGCTGCGCACCGTGCTCCACGCTCCTTGTTGTTGCAAAGGTTTAGTTTTAGAAGGTGACAATCAAGAGGTGAGAGAAGTGTTTTGGTTTAGAGAGAATCTTAAAATCCAAGTGTCTTTTTTAGTATTTTAATTAAAACAAATCTTAAAGTTATTTAAACAGAACCGATTAAGATCCCACGGTTCTGTCATCCCGACACCGTTATTTTCATCGAATTCACTTAGTCCAGATGAATTTACTAAACTCAGCTGAATGAGTTCCACACTTTTATTTGGACCGTGGGAAATCCCATTAGCAACACGTGGGTTACATCATCTGAGGTAGTCCCGATCATTCAATGAGACGTTTTAATTTAGTTGTGATTGTAGTTTTGTTGCTCTGTTTGTGATTAAATTTTGAGTTGTTTTAGATTTTGGAATGTTGTGGTGGTGAATTTTATCTTGCAATGACTTTTAATTTAGTTTTGGTTTCAGTTCAGGGACTATCCTAAAGGTTTTTGTTTTCATGCAACAGTTTTATTTATCATGCAAGAAAAGTAAAGTACAGTGAATGTAAGTAAATTGCAATAAAGTAAATTGCAATAAAATTAAAAGCGTACCTGGAGGATCTTCCCGTCATCCCAAGCTGCACTTAAAACACATGTTAATGCATTTAAATATATTTTTGCAAGAAATACCTATGTAAAGCTAATGCAAAGGGTTTTAGTTGTCTACCAGATTCCTAATCCTATAACTAGTCATTTCCTATGACGTCTAGGTTCTTGGTTTGGTTTAAGGATGATTTTCTTCATCAAAGAACAATTAAATTCAGTTGTTCTTCTAAAACATCCCGTCATATTGAGGAAGTGCTTAGGACGAGTCCTAAACATCTTTTCAATATTTATGGGATTTGTTTTGAGTCCAAGTAAATTTAATTGCATAGGTGAATTAATCATCCAGGAGTTTTAGTTAAACTTTGTCTCTTGCTCAGTGAACTTAGGTATTTGATTACCTGATGAATGAAGTGATATCTCACTTAATACTTTATTTAAGAGTTATAATAATTAAAGCCTTTAAGGGCAAGTTGGTTTATTGAGAATTTTAATCAAATTTGAGTTAATGATTTAAAGTGTTTTAGTTTGATTATGAGGTTTTAATTAATAATTTTAAGTTTGGAATAGTGTTCAAATTATTTTAGATTTAATTCTTAATGATTTCATTTAGGTTTGTTGTTAAATGATTTTAATTTAATTTAATTCAATTTGATTTTAATTTAAATTTAATTTAATTTAATTTAATTTTAATTTAATTTTAAATTTAATTTAATTTTAAATTTAATTTAATTTAAACTTATTTAATTTTTAATTTAATGTAATTTTTATTTAATTTTTATTTAATTTTAATTTAATTAAATTTAAATTTAATTTAATTTAATTTTAGTTTTAATTTTAGTTTTAATTGTTAATTTGGATTATTATTTTAATTTTTAATTAAGAATTAAATATTGTTAAAGTGACTTATTTAGGGATTTTTAAATTAAAGAATAAATATCCTCTTAATAATATCCCTATTTTAATAATCCAAATTTTAAATGTATTCTTTCCAAAATTTAAATTATTTAATTAATTAAATTTTCATTTTGATATTTTCAAAGTGTTTAATGGGTTTCTACACCTTAATTTCCCTAAGTTCCATTCATCCAAGAGAAAATTAAAATCAAATAGTTTACCCCCCCATTTTGATTAAACCTAAAGTTTTAATTAAGGGTTAAAATTTTTAATTACATTTATGCCCTTTTAAGCTTATTTATTTCATAACTCACTAAATTGAGCTCAAATGAATTTGAAATTTTTATTTCACCTCGCTCACATGTCAATTAAGACATTAGAGGAGAAAATGTGATTTTTCTGAATTTAATTTATTTATATAATTATTTTTAGTAGAAAATAGGGATTTTCAAAGAAAATTCAACAACATGATCAAGGAAAGGTTTATGTCCTTAATAAAATTATGAGATGTTCCTAACGACTAGAGGACCACGTGGACCAAATTTTGTGATTTTTTGTATTATACTTTATTTATTATAATTATTTTGGTTTTTAGAGTATTAATTAATTTTAAAATAAAATAAAAGATGAAAAATAGATTTTATATTTTTCTTAAATTTCTCTGACTTCAAGGAGTCCAGAGAAACAAATTTTATAATTTTTTTATTTTTCTTTGATTTATTAGAATTATTTTAGTGAAAGAAGTTGAAAATTCATTTTTTAGTATTAAAAATTACATTAAGCCTTTAAAATTCAATATCTTATCCTAGGGACTTAAGAAAAATATTTGGTTTGTTCCTAAGTGATTAGGAGTCAAAATGTGACATTTTTATGATTTTTAATATTTTTGTGATTTTTATTATTTTTTAATTGTTAAAATATTAAAATATTGTGAAAAATCAACTTTTTTAGAAAATTCCAATTTTAATTTTCCTGAACTTCCCTGATATTAGAGAAGCTCCAAAACTATTTTTGTGAATTTTTGAAAAATATTTTTGGAGTTATAAATTTTTAAAGTTTCATTTTACTTATGAGGCTTAATCAACCCATTTGATGGGGCTAATCAAGTCCAATTGATTTCAAAATTTTATGTAAGGTTCCTCTGATCCTAAAGAGTAATGGAGAATTATTTTCAAGTCAATTTGATGTGTGGTTAACCCTAATTAAATCAAATTCAATTTTAGGGGTTTAGGCCAATTAAGGTTATTATGAATGAATTAACTCAAAATATATTTTTCATAGGGTCCTCTGGTCCTAAGAATCATCACCAAATTTTCCTAGAATTTATTTTACAACATGCTAATTATTGGAATTAAAATACCTAAAATAAAGACATGAACTTGAAAATTCAATAACTTTTCACAGGGATGGCCTCTGACTTTGAAAAATTCAGGGAATGTTGCCAAGATCAAAGGCTTCAAAAGCCTTATGGTCTTATGCCATGGTGAATTGTCTATGCAATTGAAGAATCAAAATACTGAAAAAAGTAAATAAATTATTAAAAATAAAATACTCATCCAATTAACTTGATTTCTTTTCCACATTATTTTCCTCTGCTCACTGAGCAAGAGGGTATTTTTATTTTTTTTTTTTGTGATTTTTCTATGCAAAGATGTGAATTTTGAAGTTCAGGGCATTTAATTAATTCAGAAAATAGGGATTTATCTACTTATCCACGCGGCGCCGCGTCAACCTCGGCAGCTCCGAAGCCCCTACGTGTCGCGCTCCCATTCGACGCCGCCACTTGAGTCAGCAGCCACGCGTCCCGCATTCATGTATCATTGCACCGTCCGACTTGATATCGACCGTCCGCTCGATACACGCGCGATCCAACGGCTCCTGGTCATCGTCTACGACTGGTGTGCACCCGTGACCGTCCACACTAAAACCCTAAGATCTCACTCGATTCTCAATGGATTTTTGTGTTCTTATGCTCTATGGATTCGTCTTGAAGAGACAAACACATCCATACAGTTTATAGGCTATGAAATTAACTTAAACAAAATGGAGAATCGCTGGAAGCTTGGGAGGAAGAGTGAGTTCATACCTTTGCTCAGAGAAGTGAAGCTTCGATCTGAGAGTTGTGTCACCTTCGATTGAGTCCGAGCAAGCTCCAGATGAATTCTCCGGCTGCAGGGAATCGTCTCAGGTATGAAAGTCACCAAGGCCGATCACAAAGCCTGGAGGCCGGAAGCAATGGCCGGCCCGGTGAGGGGCTTTTGCTGGGGAACTTCTCCTCTTGGTCTGGTGAAGGTGTAGGACCAATCAATTTGGGGATTGGCTCACTGTGGTGAAGTGTCCTATTTTTGGGTGGGTTTTCGACTCAGAAATTGAGCTCACAGAGAGGGTTTCAGGGCTGGATTTCAGTGGGGATCAAGTTCTCTATGTCTAGGGAGGAGTCTGGAATGATTTTGACAGAGTTTCCTTAAGGTCTGGTTCATCACCTTGTTTGGCCGAGAGGTGAGTGGGTTTAAATAGAGGTGGCTGGAGGGCCTCCCAGGGGGGTTTAATGGCTGGGATCAGCTGCTCTGGTGAGGAGAAGAACAACCATGGTGTCCATTTGGGTTGGGACAGCTTAGCCAGGAAGAATTCAAAAATTGGCTCACATGGGTGCTCTCGGCCTGGTGGTTTCCGGCGGCTGTGGTGGCTAGCCGGCCAGGGTCAAGTCACCATCCTGATCAGAAGGGTCAGGGCTTGAATTTGGTGAAGTCAATTGGAGTTGGCCAAGTGTAAAGGGTTGAATTGAAATGGAATGGGGAGAGGCTTATTTTGGGTTTAATTTGGTTAACCCATGGTTTTAGGCTTGGTGCACCACCCAAGGCCTGGTTTGGGCTGAAGAGAAAGTCATTTGGATCAGCTTGATTAGTGGGTTCAAGTCACAATCCAAGTATAATTAGGCTTAAGCATGGGTTAGTGGAGACATGGGAATGGTTAATGACTCTTAAGGAGTGCTTAAAGGCCTTCCTCCTTTTTCCATTTATGGGGTGTTGACAATCCTAAGATTCTCATGGCTCTCATGTGGCTTGTGCATGGCTCCAAGGCTCCATGTGGCTTGGGAATGGCTTAGCCAAGTTTCATGAAAATGGATTTTAGGGATTTTTGGCATTTAGGGGTGATTTCGCATGAGGCTTAATTTGGAATAATTTGATGATGGAATTGGGACTTAGGGAATGATTTTTATTAAATGGATGGCAAATGAAAATGTCATATGGGCTTTAGAGCCAATTTTGGGATTTTGAAATTGTCTTGGGATGGGCTTTTAAAGTGGTTTAAGGAAGTGGGCTTTTGGATTTAAAATAAATTTGGAATGAAAATTTTTGTAAAGGATTGTGCCAAATCAATGTTGGGTTTAGTTTAGGGATGTGTCATGAGTGGTTAGGAACAAGTTTAATGTGATTTTGAATTGAATTGGGTTTAATGTGGCGACTTTTGGTAAAGGGGCCAAGGTGGGCTAACTTGGGTTAAGTTTGGGCTAAAGTTGGATTTGATGTAAAATTAATGTTGAGAAATGTTCATGGGAGTGTCACAAAGAGTTTCCAACTTTGGTTGGGCTCTAATTTTGGGATTTGGGCCCATTTAGGTTAAGTTTGGGCTTAGGTCAATTTAAGGGATTTTGGTTTTGGGTTAGGTTTGGGTGGGGTTTAGGTTCAAATTTTAGGAAAATCAAGTTAGTTTTTTGTTTATGGGGATGTTAGGAAGGCTTTAGAAAATATTTGGGGCCAATTGGAGTTAAATTGGATTGGTTTGAGCTAGGTTTAGGTCATGGGTCAAAATTGGGCCTTAGGCTTCAAATTGAAATTGGACTCAAATGTCAATCAAATTGGACTTGGATTTGGTCTAAATTGATATTGGGGATACTGAATTGAAGTTTAGAATTGAATTGGACCAAAATTGAGGTCAATTGGGGTGGTTTGGTTTGACATTGGGTTCATTTGGGTTTAAAATGGGTCAAATTGGGGGTTTTGGTAAAAGTGTGGTGGCAAAATTGGCCCATGGTGTAGTTGAACAAAATGAAATTGGGAATATTTGAGATTTTTTGGAATTTTCCGGGAATTTTTAGAATTTTTGGATTTTTGGGGTAAAAGGGTATTTTGGTAATTTTGGGGGGTTTTAGGGGTATTTTTGGAATTTTTGGTATTTTTGGCCAAAGATGGTCAATTTGAGTGGTGGGAAGTGTTTGGGATTGGTTTTGAGGAATTTTGAGTCATTTCAAGGGTATTTGGTAGGTTTGGTGGGTCCGGGGCCCCCGGGGTAAAAAATTGAAATTTTGGGAAAATGAAGATTGATTAAGTGTGAGTGAAATGAAATCATTCTGGTTGAGCCATGAAGCCATATTAAGCTCACAAAAGCCATGAGGAGACTCATTTTAGACATTCACTATGTTGTTTTTAACCCTCTTAGCCAGGGGCTTAGGGGTTAAGGACCATCCATATGAATTACCTACATGAGTCAGGAAGTCAAGTTGGGTGAGAATGTGGTTTTAGGACTTGGAATGTGTGTGAGAGTGTAGTGTATGTGCAAGTCAACCCTCACCAGACCAGGCCACCCAGGGTATTCCTAAGGCCAAAAAGTCCTATGGGGAACTCATCCTTTAAACCTCCACATTTGATTTCAACCCTCTAGGTGATTAGGGGTCTACAATCAAGCTTGTGGGGTTTGCAGGGAGTTAAGAGGTGTTTGAATTTCTAAGTGGTGGGTTTCATTTCTAGTCCTCTAAGATTAGTCAAAGGAAAAGCCTAAGGCTAGATCCTAAGTACTAAAGAGAGAAGCAAAAGACCTCATCAAAAATGAGGTCAACAAGGTCAAAGTCCTTGGAAGTAGGGTGCAAATAAATAGGGAAATAATATTCATCGGGCATAGAATTGGAGATTTTAGAGTGACAGACTAAAATCCTCAATTCGATCCTATCATTTGGGTGTTGAAGTGTAGATGTTAGCCCTCAGGCGAGGGGAACGTGGGAGCTCCAAAGTGAGAGTCGGTATCCTTCCAGCCTAGCTGCAGATTCAGTAACCAAGCATAGGATTAGTCAATGTTCTTTATGCCTGGACCAAAGGGTAAAGAATAACTATGCTCCTATTTGGCACAACACCATTTTAAACTAATTCTAATTATCTATTCACTTAAATATCTTAACAAAGGAGAAAGATTCTTGCTTATATATTTGAACTTCGCTTTATTAGTAGAATTAGTTATCTGTTAGTAGAGCTAGTTTAATTAAAACTTAATATTATTGTCGATTGCGTATTAGTGACAGATAGGCAATTTTGATTTAGTTGTGATTCTGAATTGATTTCTATAATCCTAGTCTGTAGCCTCAAAAATATTTCCTGTGGGATCGATATCCAGGACTCCACTTGAACCCTGTATTACTTGAGCGATACGTATACTTGAGTTAAAGAGTAACTCTGCGATTAAATAATATATTATATACTTGTTACAAAAATTAAAATTATGCTAAGTGTCCGCCGCGCGGAGTGGAAACTCGCCCCAAGTCATTTGGCACCGTTGTCGAGGAATATAACATAATTAGAGTAACGGACGATTTAGGACTGTTAGAAAACTTCTTTATAGAATTGCAACTTAATTAGTTAACTATTTTGTTGTGCACTGATTTCGATTGTATGCATAAATTTGGTTCTGAAAATCTTACACCCTACGATTCAGAATTCGAACGCACAGTTAGGAGAATTAGAAAAGTGAGAAAATAATCTATAAATTCTGAAACAATGGAAAACAACGTAAACAACCAAAGAATAGAAAATGAACATCAATCTAGACCACTAAGACATTATGCTAACCCTACATTAGATGAAATTCACTTAACTATCCAAAATCCTGATGTAGCTGTTAATTCATTTGAGCTTAAACCTGCAATTATCCAAATGGTACAAAATAATCAATTTGGTGGGACTTCAAATGAAGATCCTAATTTACATCTAGCAAGTTTCTTAGAACTTTGTGCTACTTTTAAGTACGACAAAGTGTCTGATGATGCTATCAGACTTAGACTTTTTCATTTTTCACTAAGGGATAAGGCTAAGGCTTGGTTAAATTTGTTAGCACATGGATCTATTAGAACTTGGGGAGAAATTTCGCAAAAATTCTTATTGAAATATTTTCCACCATATAAGACTGCTAAGCTTAGAAATGATATCACATCTTTCAGTCAGTATGAGATAGAATCGATTTATGAATCTTGGGAAATATTTAAAGAACTTCTTAGAAAATGTCAACATCATGTTTTACCAGATTGGTTAATTATTCAAATATTTTATAATGGGTTAGTAAGATCTTTTAGATCTATTATTGACGCTGTTGCTGGTGGATCACTAATGTCTAAACCTTTTGAAGAAGCCTATGCTTTAATAGAAGAAATGGCTACTAATAATTTTATATGGTCTGCTGAAAGGGTAAATCCTAAGAGAGTAGCCATTATTCATGATTCTGATGCTTTAACTATGATAGTTTCTCAAATTGCTGCTCTTTCAAAGAAAATAGATCAATATGGAATGAATTGTTCTCAAACACCTCCAATGTTAGAAGAAAATTCATTAGGACAAATTGTAGATGCTCAATCTTCATATGAAACTATAAATTTAATAAATAATAGACAAAATAACCCTTATTCAAACTATTATAATCCAGGTTGGAAGAATCATCCAAATTATAATTGGAATAACCAAGGTAATGCTAATCCTGTTAATCCTCAGTGGGGGAACAATCTTGTAAACCCATTAGGAAATATAAACAACCAGGGTAATTCTAATTATAGACCTTCTAATCCACCAAGTTTTTATAATAATTCACAATTTAAGGAGAAGAAGTTATCTATGGAAGAATTAGTTTTGAATATGGGTAATCAATTACAAAGTCAAGGAGCTGCTATTAAAAACAAAGAAAACCAATTAGGGCAAATTGCTACTGCACTAAGTAATAGACCTGTTGGAACTTTACCTAGCAATGTTGAAGTAAATCCTAAAGATCAAGGAAAATAACAGATTAAGGCTATTCAATTAAGAAGTGGAAAAGAGTTGGAAACAAGAGTTCAAAAGGAAACTATAGTTGAAAAGGAAAAAGAAGAAACTGAAGGAGAAAACGAAAGTTTATATCCTGATTTTTCTCTGAAACCTATGAAAATTACTGTTGAAATACCACCACCACCATTTCCTCAAAGACTAAAGTAACAAGATAAAGGAAAAAGATTTGCTAAATTCATAGATATTTTGAAAAAATTGTCAATAAATATTCCTTTTGTTGAAGCTTTGAAACAAATGCCTGATTATATTAAATTTATGAAGGATATACTCAAAAAAAGAGGAATTTACTATATCATGAGACTGTTGCACTCAGTGAAGAGTGCAGTGTTATAATTTAAAGAAAGCTTACTGAAAAACTTAAAGATCCTGGTAGTTTCACTATCCCGTGTGCTACTGGTGAAAAATTTTATGGGCGAGCATTATGTGATTTGGGAGCTAGCATAAATTTGATGCCTTTATCAACTTTTAAAAGGTTAGGAATTGGAGAGATTGCACCAACTTCTGTAACTCTACAATTAGCTGATCGATCTATTACACATCCTAAAGGAGTTGTAGAAGATGTTTTGGTCAAGGTTGATAAATTTATCTTTCCTGTGGACTTTATAATTTTAGATATGGAAGAAGATGAGGAAATTCCAATCATTTTAGGAAAACCATTCCTAGCTACAGGAAGAGCCATGATAGATGTTCAAAAAGGAGAATTGACTATGAGAGTAAATGATCAAGAAGTAACCTTTAACATCTCAAAGTCAATGAAATATCCTTCAATAGAAAAAGATGATGAATGTTTCAGAATGGACATATGTGATTATCTGAAAAGAGAATATTTCAAAGAAATTTATGTAGAAAATGAATATATAGAAAAAGATAATTATGATGAAAATGATAGCGAAGAAGTTGATTATATTCAGGAGAAATTTGAAACGCTCAATTCAACAGCACCAGAAAATGGAATATTAATTCCATCTGTTGTAAAACCCCCTGAACTTAAACTAAAAAATCTTCCAAATCATTTGAAGTATGTATTTTTAGGAGATTTTTCAACATTACTAGTAATTATATCCTCAGACTTAAATGAAATTCAAGAACAAAAAATTAATGGATACATTAAAAAAATACAAAAAAGCTTTTGGATGGACTCTAGTTGATATTAAAGGAATTGGTCATTCAATTTGTATGCACAAAATTTTATTAAATGAAGAAAATAAACCAAAAATTGGTTCACAAAGGAGACTGAACCCTATTATGAAAGAAGTAGTTAAAAAAGAGATTTTAAAATAGTTAGATGCTGGAATTATATATCCTATTTCGGATAGTACTTGGGTAAGTCCAATTCATTGTGTTCCCAAGAAAAGAGGAGTAACTATTGAAGCAAATGAAAATAATGAATTAATACCTATCAGAAAAGTTTCCGGTTGGCGCATTTGTATTGATTATAGAAAATTAAATGCCACCACCCGAAAAGATCACTTTCCTCTTCCTTTTCTAGACCAAATGTTGGATAGACTTGCTGGACACAAGTATTACTGCTTTCTGGATGGATATACCGGTTACCATCAAATATCTATTGCTCCTGAGGATCAAGAGAAAACAACTTTTACTAGTCCTTAAGGAACTTTTGCTTTTCGAAGAATGCCTTTCGGACTATGTAATGCACCTGCAACATTCCAAAGATGTATGATGTCTATCTTTTGTAAATTAATTGATAATGGAATTGAAGTATTTATGGATGATTTCTCTGTGTTTGGAACATCGTTTGATGCATGCTTAATCATCTTGAAAAAATTTTGGAGCTATGAGAAAAACTAACTTAGTTCTAAATTGGGAGAAATGTCAATTTATGGTTGCAGGAGGAATTGTATTAGGACATAAAATTTCAGAAAATGGCAAGGAAGTAGACTCTGCAAAAATTCAAGTTATAGCTAAATTACCACATCCTACTACAGTGAGAGGGGTAAGAAGTTTTCTTGGACATGCGGTTCTACAGGTGCTATATTAAAGATTTTTCAAAAATTATCAAACCTCTATGCCAACTTTTAGAAAAAGACAAGAAATTTGAATTTACCAAAGACTGCTTAAATGCCTTTGAGTTATTAAAGGAAAAACTAATCATAGCACCTGTAATAGTTTTACCTGACTGGGAGAAACCATTTGAATTAATGTACGATGCTAGTGATTATGCTATTGGAGCTGTTCTTGGTCAAAGATATGATAAAATTTTTAAAGTTATATACTAAGCTAGTAGGACTCTTAACGACTTTCAAATTAACTACACGGTTACTCAAAAAGAGTTACTGGTTGTTGTGTATACTTTTGATAAATTTAGATCATATTTAATTGGAACTAAATGTATTGTGCATACTGATCATTCTGCTATTAAATATTTGATGTAAAAGAAGGATATTAAACAAAGATTAGTTAGATGTGTACTTTTAATGTAAGAATTCGATTTTGTGGTGATTGATAGAAAGTGAACTGACAATTAAATTGCTGATCATTTGTTGAGACTAGAATATCATGAATCATCTGATACCGACAATGAAATTACAGACAGTTTCTCTGATGAAAACTTTATAATATTAATGAGTGGAAAATACCTTGGTATGCTGATATTGTTAACTATATAGTAAGCGATATTTTGCCATCTATGCTAACTCTGTAGCAACAGAAAAAATTCATTCATGATGCAAAAGCATATTTTTGGGATGAACCATATTTATATAAGCAATGTAATGATCTTATTATTAGGATATGTGTGCCTTATGAAGAAACTGAACAGATTATTCAAAAATGACACGATTCTGAATTTGGAGGACATTATGGGATTGACAAAACTGCGCATAAAATTTTGCAAGATGGATTTTATTGGCCTACTCTTTTTAGAGATGTTTACAGATATATCAAAACTTGTGATAGATGCCAACGAGTAGGTAATATATCTAGAAGAAATGAAATGCCTCTGAATTTCATGTTAGAAGTTGAGATTTTTTATGCTTGGGGATTAGATTTCATGGGACCATTTATTCCTTCATTTGGGAATTTATATATTTTAATTGCAGTTGATTATGTATCAAAGTGGATTGAAGCACAAGCTTTACCTCATTATGATGCTAAAAGTGTTTCAAGATTCTTAATCAAAAACAATTTCACAAGATACGAAATGCCGAGAGTGACTATCACTGACGGTGGATCCCATTTTAGGAATAAATATATTCAAAGATTGGCAGAAAAGTTTAACATTGTTCATAGATTTTCTACTGCCTATCATCCTCAAACCAGTGGTTTAGCTGAAGTTTCTAATCGTGAGATCAAACAAATTTTAGAAAAGACTGTAAATCCTAGTAGTGTAGATTGGTCTATGAGACTGAATATGGTATAATGGGCATACAGGACTGCTTATAAAACTCTTATTAGTATGACTCCTTACAGACTTATTTATGGAAAAACTTGTCACTTACCAGTAGAATTGGAGCATAAAGCATATTAAACGATTAAAGAATTCAATTATAACTTGAAAAATGCTGGTGAGAAGAGATAGTTGCAAATGAATGAATTAGAATAATTAAGAAATGAATCTTATGATAACGACATAATTTACAAGGAAAAACTGAAGTTCATGCATGATCGAAAGATTAACTAAAAGAACTTTGAACCAGGACAAGAAGTTTTGCTTTACAATACAAGGTTGAAATTATTTCCTGGGAAATTGAAGTCTCATTGGTTAGGACCCTTTACTGTGACTCAAGTTTACACTTATGGAGCTGTTGAAATTGAAGATCAGAAGAATGGGAATAGATTTAAAGTAAATGGACATAGATTAAAACCATATTTTGAGGGTAAAAGAGCAAATTTTAAAGAGGTTTTAATGCTGAGTCAACCTGAATAATATCTGAATAGGCCGGGCTGACGACGTTAAACCAAGCGTTTTATGGGAGGCAACCCATAGTTATCTTTATTTGTTTGAGTGTTTGTTTAAATTTATCGTTAGTTTGTAGTAATATTGAATTCTACTGCTTGTATTTGGCCTTTGATTATCAAGAATTTGGATACATAAAGAAAATTTGGATCGTATTTGACCACGACGTATAGGTGCGAATTTTTGCCTAAGGCACCGAAGGCAGGTTTTTCTTGAGAGCCCTGGAATTTAATTGCACAAGGCTCGCCAACGGCTCCATCGAGGCCGCCGACAGTGGGGTCGGCGACTGGGCAGTTTATCGAGTTCGATATGTCAGATTTTGGCGGTTTTTAGCGAATTCGTCCCTTATAAACTCCCATGAACGGTTCCTAAACACTTAAACTCCCAGAAATGAATGGAAACAACTTTCAATTCCTCTCTAATGGCTTCCAATTCAGTAGATTACCCTAGATTTCAAGTTTACAACTGGAGAAAGTTCATCAGTGCCGAGGCTCAGCAACTTTTCAACAAGGTGATGTCCAAGAGAAGGCTAATCAAGGAAAGAGGATTCATCAATCGAGGATTAAGCAATTCTTCGTCACCAATTAAAAAAATGATTGTGCGACGAAGATGGGAAGTGTTTTGCTATACTACTGCCGCAGCAGTTGTTCCAGTGGATAAGGAATTCTACGCTAATTTACATGGAATCAACCAAGGAAGCGTCTATGTGCGAGGTAGGTGGATAACATTTAATTCTGGAAGGATTAATGAGTTATATATTGTTGACCTCATTTTTGATGAGGTCTCCTCTTCTTCTCTTTAGTACTTAGGATCTAGCCTTGGGCTTTTCCTTTGACTAATCTTAGAGGACTAGAAGTGGAACCCACCCTTTAGAAATTTCAAACCACTTCTTAACTCCCTGCAAACTCCACAAACTTGATTGTAGACTCCTAATCACCTAGAGGGTTGGAATCAAATGTGGAAGTTTAAAGGTTGAGTTCCTATAGGACTCTTTGGCCTTAGGACTGCCTACGGGTGGCCTGGTCTGGTGAAGGGCTGATTTACACACACTACACCTATACACTACACTTTCACACACCTCCTAAAACCACACCCACACCCAACTTGACCTCCTGACTCATAAAGGTGATTCACATGGATGGTCCTTAACCCCTAAAGCCCTTGGCTAAGAGGGTTAGGAACAACATAGTGGGTGCCTCAAATGAGTCCCTTCATGACTCATGTGGGCTTGATATGGCTTCATGGCTCAACCAAAATGATTTCATTCCACTTACATTCACCCAATCTTCAATTTTCCAAATTTTCAATTTTTGACCCCCGGGACCCGACACCCGCCTAGCCTACCCAAAACCCTTGAAATTACCCAAATTTCTCAAAATTTCCCAAATCACCCAAAATTCCTCAAAAACAATCCCAAAAATTCCCACATTACTCAAATTGATCATTCATAGTCAAAAGTACCAAAAATTCCAAAAATACCTCTCAATACCCTCCAAATACCCAAAATGCCCCTCTTAGCCAAAAAATCCAAAAATTCAGAAAATTCCCAGAAAATTCTAAAAAATCCCAACTATTCCAAATTTCATTTTGTTCAACTACACCATGGGACAATTTTGTCAATTTACCCCACTTTTATCAAAACCCCCAATTTGACCCATTTTAACCCAAAGTGAACCCAATTTCAAACCAAACCTACCCAATTGACTCAAATTCTGGTCCAATTCAATTCTATACTTCAATTCAACATCCCCAACACCAATCTAGACCAAATCCAAGCCCAATTTGATTGGCATTTGGATCCAATTTCACTTTTGGCCTTAAAGCCCAATTTGGACCCATGACCCAAACCTAACCCAAACTAACCCAATTCAACTCCAATTAACTCCAAATCTCTTTTAAACCTTCCTTAACATTCCCACAAACAAAACACTAACATGATTTGCCCAAAATTTAGACCCAAACCCCACTCAAATTCAACCCAAAGCTAAAAGGCCCAATTTTGACCTAAACCCAAACCTAACCCAAATAAGCCCAAACCCCAAAATCAAAACCCAACCAAAGCCAAAACCTCTTTGAAACACTCCCATAAACATTTCCCAACATTTATTTTACATCAATTTCAACCCTAGCCCAACATTGGCCCAAGTTAGCCCAATTTGACCTATATTGGCCCATTCACCAAGGAAGCCCAAATTCAACCCAAGTCAAACCCAAATCACTCCCAACTTGCTTCAAATCACTCATGACACACCCATGAGCTAAACCCAACATTTGTTTGGCTCAATCCTTCACAAAATTCCCATCCATAAATTTATTTTCAAACCAAAAGCCCATTTTCTTAAACCTTCCTAAAAGCCCAAACTTCATGCTAAAGCCCATATGACAAATTCTTCTCATCATACCCTTAATTAAAATCATCCCTAAGTTCAAATCAATAATCAAATGGTTCCAAATCAAGCCATGTGCCAAATTTCATCAAATCACTCCTAAATTACCAAAATTCATAAAAACCTCTTTCATGAAAGTTGACTTAGCTTTTTCCAAGCCAAAGGCAAGCCATGAAGCCTTGCATGAGCCACATGGAAGCCATGAAAGCCCTTTACATGTCACCATGCTATCTTGGACAAATGGAGGGGGTCCTTTCCATATTCCCTTAAGGTGATTAACCATGTTCATGTCTCCCCTAAACCATGTTTGATCTTAATTGTACTTGGATGGTGACCTTTCCCCACTAATCAAGCTGACCTAAACCACTTTCTCTTCAACCCAAACTAGCCATGGGGAGGTGCACCTAGCCCAAAAGGATGGGTTGACCCAAATCAAGCCAAAATGGCCTCTCCCCCATACCATTTTAATCCAAGCCCTTTACACATGTCCATGGCCAATTGACAAGACAAACTTCCAGCCTCGACCCACTCTGGACTCCGAGGGTGACCCATGCTGCCGGCCAGCCGCCTGGGTCGCCGCAAAACACCATGGCCGAGACCTTGGGAGGAGCCAAACTTTGGAATTCCACCTTGCTGAGTTGCCCCATGCCCAATGGCCACCATGGCTGTTCTGCCCTTGACCTAAGCAGCTGATCCCAAGCCCTAACCCCCCCTGGGAGGCCCTCCACCCTCTCCTATTTAAACACCACCCCCTCTCGGCCATGGAAGGTGCTGAACCAGATCTTACTGAAACTCTGCCAAAATTGCTCTAGATCACTCTCCATACTTAGAGCGCTTGATCCCCGGTGCCAATTCGCCCTAATCCTCACCAACGGAGCCCAATTTCTCGACCAAAATTCCACCCAAAACCGGGACACTTCTCCACGGTGGATCAATCCTTAAATTGATTGGTCCTACACCTTCACCGGACCAAGGGAAGAAGTCCACCAAGCAAAAGCCCCTCTCCGGGCCACCCATCCGTTCCGGACTCAAGCTTTGTGATCGGGCTTGGTCGAAATCATACCTAGGCAATTCACCAGACCAGGAGACTTCATCTGGAGCTTGCTGGGATCCAATCGAAGGTGACACAACCCTCAGATTGAAGCCACACTTTGAGCAAAGGTATGAGCTAACTCTTTATCCCGAGCTTCTGGAGATTCTCCATTTCAAATGCCTTAATTTCAATGCATGATCACCATATAGATGTGTTCGTCTCTTCAAGACGAATCCATAGAGCACAAGAACACGAAAATCCGTTAAGTATTGAGTGAGATATTAGGGATTTAGTGTGGACGGTTCTCGGGTTAGGAGGCTTGGGGACGATGAACGGATGCCGTTCATTTAATACACGCGGGGACGGACGGCCAGGATCGCGCCGGACGAGGAGACAGAACGATACAGCGGGCCCCTGGAGCGCTGAGTCGGATGGCGGCATCAAATCAGAAAGCGCCACGCGGTGCTTCGGAGCTGCCTAGGATGAGTCAGCGCCGCCGTTTTAAATAGAAAATTAGGGTATTTTCTTATTTATTTAATTCCCTAAACTTCAAAAATGCATAACTTTGTGTAGAAAAATCAGAAAAATAAAATAAAAATACCCTCTTGCTCAGTGAGCAGAGGAGAATAATGTGGAAAAGAAATCATTTAATTTCATCAAGTATTTTATTTTTAATGATTTATTTACCCTCTGTATTGTTTTAATTCTCCATGCATATAGGAAATTCACCATGGCATGAGACCATAGGGCTTTTGAAGCCTCTGAATTTGGGAACATTCCCTGAATTTTCCAAAGTCAGAGGCCATCCTTATGAGAAGTTATTGATTTTTCAAATTCATGTTACTGTTTTGAGTATTTTAAATCCAATAATTAGCATGTTGTGAAATAAATTCTAGGAAAATTTGGTGAAGTTTCTTATGACCAGAGGACCCTAGGAAAAATAGGTTTTGAATTAATTCACTTGGAATAACCCTAATTGGCTTAAACACCCTAAATAGGTCTTTAATTAATTAGAGCTAATCATACACCAAATTGACTTAAAATCAATTCTCCACTGACCTTTAGGATCAGAGGAACCCACCATAAAAATTTGAAGTCTATTGGACTTGGTTAGCCCTACTAAATGGGTTGATTAAGCCATTTAGCCAATTTAAACTTTAAAAATTCATAACTTTCAAAATACTTTTCAAAAATTCACCAAATTGGTTTTGGAGCCTCTCTGATATTAGGGAATTTAAGAAAATTAAAATTTCAATTTTCTAAAAAGTTAATTTTTTGTATTATTTTAATATTTTAATAATTAATAAAATAATAAAAATCACAAAAATAATAAAATTCACCAAAATGTCACATTTTGAATTTTAGTCACTTAGGAACAAACCCCATATTTTTCTTAAGTCTATATGATGAGATATTAAATTTTAAAGCCCTAGGGTAATTTTAAAATTAAAAAAAAATGTATTTTCTAGCATTTCCACTAAAATAATTCTAATAAATCAAAGAAAAATCAAAAAATTACAAAAATTGATTCTCTGATTTCTTTGATATCAGAGAGATTTTTTAAAAAAATATAAAATTCATTTTTCAATCTTTATTTTATTTTTAAATTAATTAATACTCCAAAACTCAAAATAATTATAATAAAAATAATATAATTCAAAAAATCACCAAAATTGGTCCAAGTGGTCCTCTAGTCATTAGGAATGTCCCATAATTTTCTTAAGGACAGAAACTTTACCTTGGTCATGTTATTGAATTTTCCTTGGAAATCCCTATTTTCCACCAAAAATAATTACATAAATAAATTAAATACAGAAAAATCACATTTTCTCCTCTCATGTCTTTATTGACATATGAGTGAAGTCACATAAAAATTTCAAGTTCATTTAAGCTCAATTTAGTGAGTTATGAAATTATTAAGCTTGAAGGGCAAAATGGTAATTAAAATTTTAACCCTTAATTAAAACTTTAGGTTTAACAAAATTAAAGAGTAAAATATTTTATCCTAATCTGACTTGGATGATTGAAATTTAATAATTAAAGGGTAGAAACCTATTAAACAATTTAAAAATAATTAAAATAAACCTTAATAAAATAATTAATTAAATTTGGAAGAATAATAAAATTGGAATTATTAAAATAGGGATATTATTAGGAAGAGATTTGTTCTTTAATTTAAGAATCTCTAAATTAATCATCTCAATAATATTTAATTCCTAATTAAAATGATAATTCAAATTTAAGATTTAAAATGCTAAAAGACTTAATCATTAGATTGAATTAAATTAAATTATGTAAATTAAACCCTTTTAAAATAAAATATTAAATTAAAATTAAAAATAAAATCAAATTAAAATTTAAATTAAATTAAATTAAATTAAATTAAATTAAATTAAATTAAAACATATTAAATTAAATTAAATTAAAACACATTAAATTAAATTAAATTAAAACACATTAAATTAAATTAAATTAAATCAAATTAAAATTTAAATTAAATTAAATTAAATTAAATTAAATTAAATTAAATTAAATTAAATTAAATTAAATTAAATTAAATCAAATTAAATTAAATTAAATTAAATCATATTATATTAAATTAACTTAAATTAAATTAAATTAAACCACATTAAATTAAATTACATCAAATTAAATTAAATTAAATATAACATCACCTAAGACATAAAGAATTCAAAAATAAATCTAAAAACAACTTGAACACTATTCCAAACTTAAGCCCATTAATTGAAATTAAGTTAAATCATAAATCATTTGAACATCCATTTGCCCTCGAAAGCTCTTGTTGTCATAACTCCTAAATGGAGTGTTAAGTGAAGTGTTACTTCATTCATAAGATATTCAAATGTCCTAGTTCATCGAGCAAGATAACAAACTTGAACTCCCGGACGATTAATTCATTTGTATAATCAAATTCTCTTGGACTTAAAATAATCCTAGAAAAATTGAAAAGATGTTTAAGACTCGTCTTAAGCACTTTCTCGACATGATAGGATATTTATAAGAACAATTGAACTTAATTATTCTTTGATGAAGAAAATCGTCCTCAAACCAAAATACAAGAACCTAGACGTCATAGGAGATGACTAGCTATAGGATTAGGAACTTGGTAGAAAACCATAACCCTTCCCTTAGCTTTACCTAGGAACTTGCTTTAAATGCTTAAATATTCTAATTGTGTTTTAAGCGCAGCTTGGGATGACGGGAAGACCCTCCAGGTACGCTTTTATTTTATTGCAATTTACCTTATTGCAATTTATTTAATCGCATCGCACTTAGTTTTCTTGCATTATAAACAACTGTTGCATGAAAACCCACACCTTTAGGATAGTCCCTAAAACTCGGAACCAAAACTAAATTAAAAGTCATTACAAGATAAAATTCACCGCCACAACATTTCAAAATATAAAACAACTCAAAATTTAATCACAAACAGAACACAAAACTACAACTACAACTAAATTAAAACGTCTTGTTGGATGATCGGGAATACCTCGGATGATGTAACCTACGTGTTGCTAACGGGATTTCCCACGGTCTAAATGAAAGTGTGGAACTCATTCGATTGAGTTTAGCAAATTCATCCGGACTAAGTGAATCCGATAAAATAACGATGTCGGAAGGATGGAACCGCGGGATCTTAACCGGTGTTATTATAATCAACTTTAAGATTTGTTTTAATTAAAACATAAAAAGCACTTGGAAATTAAGACTTTCTCTAAACCAAAACACTTCTCTCATCTCCTGATTTATGATTTCTAAAACTAAACCTCTGCAACAACAAGGAGCTCAGAGCATGGTGGGCAGCACGGCCATCGTCATCGACAAAACCCGAGTCTACTTGCAAGAAACTTTCTTAGAATTAAATAACCAAGCCATAGGACTTCGAGGTAGCTTGCCTAGTGCAACATAAATCCTCAACTCTTCGTTAGGCATTTGCATGATCATAACATGTAAGTTAAGCCCTAACCGGTCTTAGGACTCCGAGGTAGTCGTCCGATACGACATAAACCCTCATGAACGCTGAAAAATTTATTAAGAAATTCATACCTATTTTTGATAAAATTGCACTTTAAAGAAGGGTATTTTCTTTATTTTATTGCAGGAATGAATAATTTAGGTGATAAAAGCAAAAATCATAAAAAGGAGCGAATTTGGAGCAAAATCATGCAATTTAGTCCTGAGTCGCCGACGGCGAGATCGAGCCGCCGACGGCGAGGTTACAAGAAGAAAATTTTGAAGAATTTATAACCGTCTCGGCCGACGGCGAGCCCGAGCCCGCCGACAGCGAGATAGAGCGGCTTGAAGATCTTCTAGAAGCCTCACCGACGGCGAGGTAGTTCGCCGCCGACGGCGAGGTAGTTCGTCGCCGACGGCGAGGTAGTTCAAATGGCACGGATACATTGAACCCGGACACTTTTGAAGAGATGCTTACACACCTCTTGGACCTTTGCTTACCTCTATATATGAGGCCGAAAATCGGTCTTTTGTGTGTTAGTTTTGTGCGAGTCTTTTGTGTTCTAAGTGCAATCTTTTAGTCTTTTGTGAGTTCTAAGTGTAATTTGTGTGCGGTAGTGTGTCTTTAGTGAGTCTTTTAGTAAGTTTAGTGAGTAATTAGTGAGTCGTCATCGTACTTGGAAGGAAGAGTCAAAGGAACTACGAGGAGTCCGTTTTGGGGATAAATCGAGGTAAGTATTTGTATTTATTGTTTTTAACTTTAAATGAAATCCATGCTTAGTTTAGTTCCCATGCATTCCGAGTAGTTTATTAGTCTTTCTCCTCGTTTATGAAATTAAGTGACTTGATGAAATTAAAATATAGATACTTATATATATTAATAAATTGTGATAATTTTTACTTAAAACTTAATTTACTTTCAAACCGGCCATTTGAATTGTTAAAATATGTTGGTTATCAACTATAGTAAAAATTACATCCGATATTCGGGGAATTCAAAAGCCTTGGAAGGAGGGTGCAAATAAATAGGAAATAATATCATCGGGCGTAGAATTGAGTATTTTAGTGTGACGGACTAAAATATTCAATTCGGTCCTATTGTTCGAGAGCCGAAGTGTAGATGTTAGCCCTCGGGAGAGGGAACGTGGGAGCTCGAGTGGCGAGTCGGTATCCTCCCGACCTAGCCGCGATTCGCAATCAAACATAGGATTAGTCAATATTCTTTACACTGGACCAAAGGGTAAAGAATAGGAATGCTCCTATTTGTCACAATACCTTAAAATTATCTATTTAAATTCATCAATTACTTAAATTTCTAAACAAGGGGAAAGATACTTTTTCTGAATAGTTAAGACTTATTTAGCAATTAGTTTAATTTCCTGCACTTTCAATACGTATTAATTTTCTACTTAGTTAAGTTACCTAATTAAAATACTTAGTTTACTTTATTGCGCTCAAATTTAGAAGTCCAAATTTTCGTATACTATTTTAAAAATTATTATTATTATTTTAAATTAGTTGTTATTTAATTTTCTCTTTCCCCGTGGCATCGATAACCGGGACTCCACTAGTAGCCCCGTATTACTTCGATACGATACGTATACTTGCGTAGCATCCACAACATAAACAATTACAATTCTATACATATAAATTGCGGGGTCAAGTTTTTGGCGTCGTTGCAATTAAATTAAAAATATAATAATATAAAATTGTGGGTCAAGTTTTTGGCGCCGTTCGTTGGGGATAGTAAGAAAAATTTACTAAAGTAACGGATCTATTTTAAAATAATCATAATAAATAAATTAATATCTATTCCGAAATTGTATGCGCAAATTTGGAAACGAAAATTTAATACCTTACGATTCCGAATTAGAGCGTACAATTAAAAGAATTAGAAAACAAAAGAAACAAATTATAAATTTAACACAAATGGCGAATATTCCCGAAATTCAAAATATGAACCAACAAAGACCATTAAGAGATTATGTCAACCCTACATCGAGATGAAATTCATTTAACTATTCAAAAACCCGATGTAGTCGCTTAATTCATTTGAACTTAAACCCGCAATTATCCAAATGGTACAAAACAATCAATTTAGTGGTTCACCTACCGAAGATCCTAACTTACATCTTGCTAGTTTTCTAGAACTTTGTGCTACTTTTAAATATCAAGGAGTATCCGACGATGCTATAAGACTTAGACTTTTTCCTTTTTCATTAAGGGATAAAGCTAAAATGTGGTTGAATTCGTTAGCACTCGGATCTATTAAAACTTGGGGAGAATTATCACAAAAATTTCTATCCAAATATTTTCCACCATCTAAAACTCGCTAAGTTTAGAAATGATATAACTTCTTTTTGTCGGTTAGATGGAGAATCAATATATGAAGCTTGGGAGAGATTTAAGGAACTTCTTAGGAAATGCCCACATCATGCGCTACCAGATTGGCCGATTATTCAAACCTTTTATAATGGATTAGTAGGATCTTTAAGATCAATCATCGATGTCGCTATCTGAGGTTCATTAATGTCTAAACCATTTGATGAAGCTTATGCACTAATCGAAGAAATGACAATAAATAATTTCCAATGGCTCGCTGAAAGAGTAAATCCTAAAAAGATAGCCAGCATTCATGAAAACGATGCAATATCTATGTTAGCTTCTCAAATTGCTGCTATATCTAAGAAATTAGATCATTTTGGAATGAACTACTCTCCTATTTTAGAAGAAAACTCATCTGGACAAATCATAGAATCTCAAACTAATTATGAAACTTTAAATGTTATTAATAATATAACTAATAACCCTTATTCAAACTATTATAATCCTGGTTGGAAAACTCATCCAAATTTTAATTGGAATAACACATCTAATCAACAATGGATGAATCAACCTAATCATGCAAATCCAAACTATAAACCTAATTACCCACCTGGATTTAATAACAATAACCCTCAATTCAAGGATAAGAAATTATCCATGGATGAATTAATTTTGAATATGGGTCATCAGCTACAAAATCAAGGAAATCAACTACAAATTCAAGGAAATCAATTACAAATTCAAGGAACATCTATTAAAAATATCGAAACTCAACTTGGACATATTGCTACTGCGCTAAATAATAGAATACCAGGAACTTTTCCTAGTAATGTGGAAGTAAATCCTAAAGATCAAGGAAAAGAACAAATTAAAGCAATACAACTAAGGAGTGGAAAAGAATTAGAACCTCAAATTCAAAAAGAACTTGAAAGCCAAAAAGAGGAAGTGGAAATTGAAAAGGAAACAATTCAACAAGATTCAAACTTAGAACATCCTATAATACCTATGAAAATTTCTGTTGAAAAACCCCCACCACCATTTCCTCAACGACTAGCTCAACATAAAAAAGATAAACAATTTGCTAAATTCCTTGAAATATTAAAGAAATTAACAATCAATATACCTTTTGTTGAAGCTTTAGATCAGATGCCAAATTATGTAAAATTTATGAAAGATATTCTAAATAAGAAAAGAAAATTCAACGATAATGAAACTGTCGCACTTAGTGAAGAGTGTAGTGCTATTATTCATAAGAAGCTTCCTGAAAAATTGAAAGATCTCGGTAGTTTCACTATACCTCGCGCTATAGGAGAAAATTTTTATGGAAAAGCTTTGTGTGACTTAGGAGCAAGCATCAATCTAATGCCTCTATCGATTTTTAAGAGATTAGGATTAGGAAAAATTACACCTACTTCGGTAACCCTTCAATTAGCTGATCGTTCGGTTACTTATCCTAAGGGAGTTATTGAAGATGTGTTAGTAAAGGTGGATAAATTTATCTTCCCAAGTAGATTTTATTGTTTTAGATATGGAGGAAGATAAAGAAATTCCTATCATTTTAGGAAGACCATTTTTAGCTACTCGGAAAAGCTATGATTGATGTTCGAAAGGAGAATTAACTATGAGAGTAAATGACCAAAAAGTTACATTTAATATTGCAAAATCAATGAAATATCCTGCGCTAGAAAAAGATGATGAATGTTTTCGGATGGAAATACTTGAATATTTACAACAAGAACATTTTAAGGAATATTACGAGGATAAATTAGAAAAAGAAAACACTGAATTAATTAAAGATAATCATGAAGAACTAGATTTTATTCAAGAAAGATTTGAATTTTTGGATAATACCGAAAATACCGATAAGAATATAGTTCCATCAATTATTAAACCTCCCGAACTTGAGCTAAAAATATTACCCGATCATTTGAAATATGCTTATTTAGGTAATTCTTCAACTTTACCGATTATTATTTCATCCGCATTAAACGAATCTCAAGAACAAAAACTTTTATAAACTTTAAAAAAATATAAGAAAACTTTTGGTTGGACTTTAGCGAGATATTAAAGGAATTAGTCCTTCAATCCGTATGCATAGAATTATTTTAGATGATGAACATAAACCTAAAGCAGATCCCCAAAGGAGATTAAACCCGATAATAAAAGAAGTAGTTAAGAAAGAAATTTTAAAATGGTTAGATAATGGTATTATATATCCTATTTCCGACGATGCTTGGGTAAGCCCAATTCACCGTGTTCCTAAGAAGGGAGGAGTGACCGTCACCGCTAATGAAAATAACGATCTTATTCCTATAAGACAAGTTACCTGGTTGGCGTATATGTATTAACTATAGGAAATTAAATACCGCCACCAGGAAAGATCACTTCCCTTTACCATTTCTAGACCAGATGTTAGATAGATTAGCGGACATAAGTATTTTTGTTTTCTAGATGGATACACCGGTTATCATCAAATACAAATTGCTCCTGAGGATCAAGAGAAAACTTCATTTACTAGTCCTTATGGAACTTTCGCTTTTCGAAGAATGCCTTTTGGATTATGTAATGCACCAAAGAACATTCCGGAGATGTATGATGTCTATATTTAGTAAGTTAATTGACAATGGAATAGAAGTATTTATGTTTGATTTCTCTGTATTTGGAACATCATTTGACACATGCTTAACTCATCTTGAAAAAGTATTAGAAGTATGTGAGAAAACAAATTTAGTTCTAAATTGGGAGAAATGTCAATTTATGGTTGCGGGTGGCATTGTATTAGGGCATAAAATTTCGGAAAAAGGCATGGAAGTGGACCCTGCAAAAATTCAAGTAATAGCTAAATTACCACCTCCAACTACGGTAAAAGGGGTAAGAAGTTTTTTTGGACATGCTGGATTCTACAGACGCTATATATAAGATTTTTCAAAAATTACTAAACCTCTATGCCAACTTCTCGAAAAGGATCAGAAATTTGAATTTACAATCGAATGCCTGAATGCTTTTGAACTCTTAAAAGAAAAATTAATTACAGAGCACTTATAATAGTTTCACCTAACTGGGAGAAACCATTTGAGCTTATGTGTGATGCTAGTGATTATCGTCGTAGGAACAGTTCTTGGGCAAAGATATGAAAAGATTTTTAAAGTTATATACTATGCTAATAAAACTCTAAATGATGCTGAAATAAATTATACAGTTACAGAAAGAGAACTATTAGCGGTAGTATATGGTTTTAATAAATTTAGACCTTATCTGATTGGAGCAAAATGTATCGTGCATACTGATCATTCTGCTATCAAATATTTAATACAAAAGAAAGATTTCAAACCAAGATTAATTAGATGGATGCTATTAATGCAAGAATTCGATTTTGAGATCGTTAATAAGAAAGGAACTCGATAATCAAATTGCGGATCATTTATCAAGATTAGAAAATCATGAATTATCCGATATTGAAAATGAAATTATAGACAGCTTTTCCCGATGAACAACTATATAATATCAATGAGTGGAAAATACCATGGTATGCTTATATAGTAAACTATATAGTTAGTAATATTTTACCACCTATGCTAACTTTGCAACAACAGAAAAAATTCATCCATGATACGAAAACTTATTTTTGGGATGAACCATATTTATATAAGCAATGTAAGGATTTAATTATTAGAAGATGTGTACCTTATGAAGAAACTGAACCAATTATTCAAAAATGCCATGATTCTGATTTTGGAGGACATTTCGGGATCGATAAAACTCGCTTATAAGATTCTACAATCTGGATTTTACTCGGCCTACTCTATTTAGAGATGTATATAGATATATTAAAACTTGCGATAAATGCCAAAGAGTAGGAAATATATCTAGAAGAAACGAAAGGCCTCTAAACTTTATATTAGAAGTTGAAATTTTTTATGTTTGGGGATTAGATTTTATGGGACCATTTATTCCTTCGTTTGGAAACTCATATATATTAGTAGCTGTTGATTATGTTTCCAAATGGATTGAGGCACAAGCTTTACCTAGGTGTGATGCTAAGAGTGTTTCAAAATTTCGATGAAAAATATTTTTACTAGATTTGGAATGCCGAGAGTGATTATCACCGACGGAGGAACTCATTTTAGAAATAAATACATTCACAAACTAAGTAGAAAAATACAATATTACTCATAAGATATCCACTCGCTTATCATCCACGGACTAGCGGATTAGCTGAAGTATCTAATCGTGAGATTAAACGTATTTTAGAAAAATCTGTAAACCCAAATAAGTTAGATTGGTCTATTAGATTAAACACTGTATTATGGGCTTATAGGACTGCTTATAAAACTCTGATTGGAATGACTCCTTACAAGCTTATATATGAAAAAACATGTCACTTACCAGTTGAATTAGAACATAAAGCATATTGGGCGATCAAAGAATTTAATTAAAATATGAAGGAAGCTGGTGAGAAGAGATTGTTGCAATTAAATGAATTGGAAGAATTAAGAAATGAATCGTATGATAATGATCGGATTTATAAAGAAAAGATGAAATCATGGCATGATCGGAAGATTAATCGGAGAAATTTTGAACCGGGACGAGAAGCTTTGCTATATAATACTAGATTGAAATTGTTTCTGGAAAATTGAAGTCTCGATGGTTAGGACCTTTCACCATAACTCAAATATTTTCATACGGAACTATAGAAATCGAAGATCCAAAAGCTGGACATAAATTTAAAGTTAATGGACATAGATTAAAACCATATTTTGAAGGTATAAGACCTAACTATAAAGAGGTTTTAATGCTTAGTCGACTCGATTAATAATTGAAATTAGGTCGGGTCGACGACGTTAAACCAAGCGCTTTATGGGAGGCAACCCATATTAGTTATCTATTTTTATTGTATCTTAATAAGTTAGTTTATATTATTGAAACTTTACTACTCAATTATTATTAAGAATCATCACATATTCGAACCATTATGATGAGAAAAGAAATTATTCGATTTAGAGCGAAATTGGACATTATTTTGAAATCTCGCCGACGGCGAGGTCGATACTCGCCGACAGCCGAGGTTCGCGCCTAAATTAGATTCGGCTTATTTATCGAGCTCGCCGACGGCGAGAAACGAGCTCGCCGACGGCGAGAACCGGAAGACGGTTTTATAACTAAGTCGCCGACGGCGAGAAACGTCCTCGCCGACAGTGAGGAAGTTATAAAAATGAGTTATATATACTTTAAATGCTGATCTGAACGGTTTCAACACCAATTCCTTTGTGAAAACCCATTCTTAAACCATTCTAAGTCTGCCTTCTTCACTATAATTCATTCCATTCACCATAATGGCCTCCAAATTCTTAGATTCCTCTAAATTTGGAGTGTTTAACCGGATGAAATTTGTGAGTGCGGAAGCGCAGCGGATCTTCAACAAGGTTTTGGTAAAGAAAAGAGTTATCAAGGAACGGGGATTTGTCAATCGAGGATTAGAGAATTCCACTACGAAGATAGAAGAAACGATCGCACAGTCGGCAATCGGGAGGTATTTTGTTACACTACGTCCGCCGTTGTTATTCCGATTAGTGAAAGAGTTCTACTCTAACTTACATGCGATCAACAATGGGAATGTCTACGTCCGAGGAAGATGGGTGACGTTTACTCCATCAAGAGTAAATGAATTATTCTCTATAGAAAACACCCCGGTATGTCACTATTCAAATTTTCGTGCCTTCTCGATATAATATGAATGAGATATTTCGATATCTAACCGACGAACCGGAAGATTTGGAAATGCGGGAAGACGGGTATGTTAGTTTCTCCGCATCACTTTTGAATCCCGTCTCGAAAGCATCGGCACTTTTTCATCTCATCTAAATTATTACCTACAATGAGGGTAAACAAGGTTTCGAAGGAATGCGCTATATTGAATTATTGTATTCAAAGTGGATCGCCTATTGATGTTGGATCAATAATTGTTAAGTCCGCATTAGGTTTAATTGTGCATGGGTCGGCTCACTCGGACTAGGACACCCATCTACTATTTTTGCTTTATGTAGTCAGTACCAGGTTTCTTATGAAGCTTGGGAAAAGGTTCTGTTACCTTGGAAGCCGCTTGATCCTACAGATATGTTCCCTACTTTGGACAATAATGAAGACATTACATTTATCTCTGATAGAGCTTCACAGAATAATCCTATAGCAAGGCCTATTTCGGATAAAACGGAGTTACTTATGAAGAAAATTAAAAGAATGGAGAAAGAACTGCGAAAGTGAGAGATTTAATCGACAATATATCCGATTTATTCGATCACATTGACCGGAGGATGAAGGAACACTTTGATCATTCCGGACACACGGAAGCTAGCTTTCTTCATTTACTAAGACAGAAGGGTTGGATCACTGAAGAATCTGCTTCGGAATTTCCCTTCAGGCCTTTCTATAACTTATTTGTGCATCATCGTCATATCGGAAATATCAGAGAAGATGAAGATTCTGACCTTGAAGAGTAGTAGTAAAGATTTTCATAGTATGTTTGTATTTATGTTATTTGATTTGATTTAGATTTTATTATGTGTGGAGTGATGATTTGAATATCTCAAACTTAATTGAGATATGCGTCATAGTTTTGTATCAGCATTTAGTGTGTCGTGGATTGGTTTGCGATGCTGATTAGTAGTAAGGATTGAAGTTTGAAGTTTGATTATAGAGTCTAAAATTATGTTAGTTTGTATGTCACATGGATTTCAATATTAAAGTTAATTTGTTGTGTTGTGTAAATATGTTTGTGTATAAGTAGCTAATCTTCATATTAAATTAATAAATGATATGATCGGAAATATAATATAAGGCAAATCGAGGTTGAAAATGATTGACGAAATTCAAAAATTAAAATTTTTAGGACCTCGCCGACGGCGAGAAAAATCCCGCCGACGGCGAGAAAAATCCCGCCGACAGTGAGATCGATCTCGCTGACAGCGAAAAATTTCTCGCCGACGGTGGATTTTTCCCGAAACTTTTGCCTTATGGAATTAATTAGCTTCGTCGACGGCGAGAAAAATCTCGCCGACGGCGAGAACGTAAAAAGACCTATATTTGACCGGTCAAAAACACTATTCATCATCCCCAACCTCTTATTTTCGCAAAACCGACCTAGGGCTTCGAGAGATCTTGGATTTAGAGGCGATTCCATCACTCAAAAACACCGGATTTCATCTTCTCTTGGTAAGTGCTTCACTCCTATGCAAAAATTTTTTATTTTCATAATGTATTTTCACCACATTGCAAATTTTGGGAAAAATCAAAATATGGAAGAAATATTCGGTGGAAATCCATGGAATTTAATTTAAATTGCTTCTAAATGTTGTAGGAAGCCTTCTTAGGATTATTTTTAAGTTTAGTGAAAATTTTCATGATTTTCATAGATCGATCGTATGGCTCCACGACAAAAACGTCGAGTAGAATTCGACGAAGACCGATTCATCAATGCACGAGCACGTACTAAATATTTTGAAAATATTCAAGGAAGAAAGTGCATTGCGGATCGGGTTTTCAAAAATCCGGGAGGAGAAGTAGAGCGGATTATTAAGGAACGAGGTTGGGAGAATTTACATTACGTTCAATATAGAGCAGTACGTGGAAGTGGTTAAAGAATTTTATGCCAATTTAACTGCCGCTGAAGATGCACCAGTAAAGGTACGAGGGTTTTTTGTAGAATTCAATGTTGCAAGAATAAACGCGTTCTATGAAGTTCATGACTCGCCCTTTAGCGAGTATGAAACTTTTGGAACGATGGAAGGACCACTGGAGGAAGTCATTAACTTTCTCAGCTGATGGGACCGGAGTTTGGAAAATTAAGCAACAGGAAAGAGTGAATTTTCCTCTTTCTAAATTAAATGCGGTCTCCAAAGCCCGGCATTACTTTATTTGTTCTACTCGTTACCCACCTATCACCACGAGTGAGGTAACACGAGATAGAGCGACTCCGAATTTCGTATTCGGAATAATGAAGCATCAACATCGGGAGACTTATTTATCGAAACATCCCGGCCACTCCTAGAAATGAGAGTGGAGTCTGGATTGGGACACCCCGGATTAATTTTTTCACTCCGCCAACTCTCTGTAGAGTTGAGGCTAGTAGATAATGAAGAATGGGTAGAACCAATGAAACCACTCACAGTGCCAATATTAAGAAGTATGAATCTCATGAAGGGTGGAGAGCAGGAGTAAGAAGTTATTTCACTCGGTCAGTAGAGATATACCCTCTACTAGCCATGAACCTCCCGAGCCTACCACCCCTACCCTACAAGATCCGATGAATGAATTGACACTCGCATAGAAGAAGTTTTGAGCGGTTTGGAGATACAATGGGGAGAAGATTTGATCATTTTGATCAAAGAATTGATAATCCGGAGAGGAGACATGATTATGATAGCGAATATCTCCAGCGACATTCGAATACGAGATTGCATACTATGAAGGCGAACGTCGTTATAGGAGTGGTGATTTAGATGTTGTCTTTCCCGAGTGCCCCCGATATTCACGAGTACCGGCTGCTCGGTCTTCTCGACCTACGGATCAGGGAGGAGATGATATAGATTGGAACTTTGGTGCTGAAGATTAGGACTTTATTTGTTTTATTTGTTTGATGTTAAGTTATTTTGAAGACTTTATATATTTGTAATATTCAGTACTTTATGTTTTGAGACATTGAATGTTTGTTAGATTATTTGCTTGAATTGTTGTAGTAGTTTAGTTTTTGTTTTTGTGTTAGTTAATTACATTTGTTTTTATGTTAAATAGGATGTTAGTTTTCTTTAGTATGTTTTTATTTTATTCTGTAGTGTTTAAAATTGCAAAATTGTTAATCCGTTAGTTAAAATGTTTTTAATATGTTAGTAATTCATATGTATAGTGTAGAGTTAATTTTAATTGTTATAGTTAATACTTATCTTAGATTTATCCTCGCATTTTCTTTAAATTGTTATATATATGGAGAATACTAACGATACGGGTTCAATGAAAATGAAAAAGCTCGCAAAAATTTCAAAAAAAAGAAATACCTAAACTTCAAAGGTATGATTTATTTACTTTCCCTTTTTCATTATTTAGAATAGATATAAAAATTTAAGTTTGGGGGGGAGTAAAATACAAATTTAGTTATTAACTTGTTCTAAATTTCTATTTTCAAATTATTATAAAATGATTTTTATAGCAATTTTTTCAATTTAATTAATATGAATTATTTTATTTAATTATTATAAAAGGTTAAATGAAATATTTCTAGTACTTTAATTAATTAAATAGAATAAAATATTTGGTTAAAAGGAATAAGAATATAGTAAACTATTTTTAGTAAGGAAAACTATATTCTAAAATTAAAATTCTTAAGTATTCAAGTGAAAAAGAAAAGATTGAAAATCAATAAAGTAAAAACTATGAAGTATATATAAGCTAAGAAATATTCCTAAGTTTCAAATTTAGGAAGATGAAAATGAAGTTCAAAATTATTAACAGGCTCTCCAGATACAGTAATCCTCATTATTAAAAAAAAAAAAAAAAGAAAAAGAAAAAGAAAAAGAAAAAGAAAAGAAAAAGAAAAATGAGGAGAAACTTGAGGAGATGCCTTATCAAAAATTGGCTTCATTTGAATTAACCTAAAAGGAAAAACTTAGATATTTCCAAACTTATATTTATGGATTAGAATTTTACCTAATAGTGTTTTCTTGAATTTCTTATCATATGAATATCTTAAGTAGTTATTCTTTTAAATATAGTCATTCCTGAAATGAATAGTAAGCTAGAAATCTTAGACTCGATAACTAAATAATTTATTTCTATAAGATTAATTAAATAACATGAATTATTTTTATTTAACTTTATTATGATATTAATTAATATAATTCATAGTTTATTTGAATTGAAAAATCTTACTATAGAAATCATTA
Organism: Papilionanthe hookeriana x Papilionanthe teres; assembly: GCA_022702705.1. NCBI lineage: Eukaryota > Viridiplantae > Streptophyta > Magnoliopsida > Asparagales > Orchidaceae > Papilionanthe > Papilionanthe hookeriana x Papilionanthe teres. The sequence continues at coordinate 19,805,499 of CM040433.1, forward strand.
TTTTTATGTAGTATTAAAATTACTTGAGGACAAGTAATAAGTAAGTTTGGGGGATTTTGATCGCCGAAAAATTTATTAAGAAATTCATACCTATTTTTGATAAAATTGCACTTTAAAGAAGGGTATTTTCTTTATTTTATTGCGAGAATGAATAATTTAGGTGATAAAAGTAAAAATCATAAAAAGGAGCGAATTTGGAGCAAAATCATGCAATTTAGTCTTGAGTCGCCGACGGCGAGATCGAGCGCGCCGACTGGCGAGGTTACAAGAAGAAAATTTTGAAGAATTTATAATCGTCTCGCCGACAGCCGAGCCCGAGCCTACGACGGCCGAGATAGAGCGGTTTGAAGATCTTCTGAAGCCTCACCGACAGCGAGGTAGTTCGTCGCCGGCAATGAGGTAGTTCGTCACCAACGGCGAGGTAGTTCAAATGGCGACGAATACATTGAACCTGAACACTTTTTGAAGAGATGCTTACACACCTCTTGGACCTTTGCTTACCTCTATATATAGAGGCCGAAAATCAGTCTTTTGTGTGTTAGTTTTGTGCAGTCTTTTGTGTTCTAAGTGCAATCTTTTAGTCTTTTGTGAGTTCTAAGTGTAATTTGTGTGCAGTAGTGTGTCTTTAGTGAGTCTTTTAGTAAGTTTAGTGAGTAATTAGTGAGTCGTCTCTGTCATCGGAAGGAAGAGTCAAAGGAACTACGAGGAGTCTGTTTTGGGGATAAATCGAGGTAAGTATTTGTATTTATTGTTTTTAACTTTAAATGAAATCCATGCTTAGTTTAGTTCTCATGCATTCTAAGTAGTTTATTAGTCTTTCTCCTCGTTTATGAAATTAAGTGACTTGATGAAATTAAAATAGAGATACTTATATATATTAATAAATTGTGATAATTTTTACTTAAAAATTAATTTACTTTCAAACTGGCCATTTGAATTGTTAAAATATGTTGGTTATCAACTATAGTAAAAATTACATCCGATATTCGGGAATTCAAAAGCCTTGGAAGGAGGGTGCGAATAAATAGGAAATAATATCATCTGGCGTAGAATCGAGTATTTTAGTGTGACGGACTAAAATATTCAATTCGATCCTATTGTTTGAGAGCTGAAGTGTAGATGTTAGCCCTCAGGCGAGGGGAACGTGGGAGCTCGAAGTGACGGTCGGTATCCTCCCAACTAGCCGTAGATTCGAGTAATCAAACATAGGATTAGTCAATATTCTTTACACACTGACCAAAGGGTAAAGAATAGGAATGCTCCTATTTGTCACAATACCTTAAAATTATCTATTTAAATTCATCAATTACTTAAATTTCTAAACAAGGGAAAGATACTTTTTCGAATAGTTAAGACTTATTTAAGCAATTAGTTTAACTTCCTGCACTTTCAATACGTATTAATTTTCTACTTAGTTAAGTTACCTAATTAAAATACTTAGTTTACTTTATTGCGCTCAAATTTAGAAGTCCAAATTTTCGTATACTATTTTAAAAATTATTATTATTATTTTAAATTAGTTGTTATTTAATTTTCTCTTTCCCCGTGGGATCGATAACCGGGACTCCACTAGAGCCCCGTATTACTCGATACGATATGTATACTTGCGTAGCATCCACAACATAAACAATTACAATTCTATACATATGAATAGCGGGGTCAAGTTTTTGGCGTCGTTGCAATTAAATTAAAAATATCATAATATAAAATTGTGGGTCACCTCACATCTTCAAGGCTATTTGTATGATTTTATCATACGAATATAAGTCCTAATTAATTAAAATTGGCAAGATCAAAACATTAAATAAATATTAGGACTTTCCTAAGTTCAAGCCAAACAGCAGGATAGTCGGGAAATTACCGAAGTTCGCTTCGAATCCGTGATTTCTCTTCCCTTTCTTCCTTTGAATTCCCAAAATAAAATGTTCTAAATTTGATCCATTCCCTATTGAAATTCCAAAATTCAATCCCTTGAAAACTTAAACTTTGAAATTCTCGAGAGCAGAACTACTGATTATTATCGAGAGTTTTCTTAGGTGATTCCCGTCACTTAAGATGTAATTAACTATAGGGGCTTGCCCTTATAGGGAATTTTAAGAACCCGAGTAATATAAACCACTGTTTAATGTTTTCATATTAAATAGGGAATTTGTCGGCTTATAAAATTGGTTCGCAGACCAAATGGATGTCATAGATCTTCTAGTTTATTTAATCGAGCCCCATCATCAAGCAGTGTGCCTATTCTTCGGGATAGATACACGGTTTGTGGTGCGGTGCTCGTTTATATAAACAATTCGGGATGTGAGATCAGTTTGATTTCATATCTTAAAATCTTCGAATTTAAAAAATTATTTTTCAAAATCAAATACTACTTTTCAAATTATTTATTTAAATTAAAAATTCACCGACAATTTCTGTTAGGCGACCCCTTTTCAAGATACAACATTTAACCCTAAAATATGCCGACAATTTATGGAGATTCCGCTGGGGATAATTCCTCTCTCCATTTTTTTTAATCAGATAGTTCTGCTTTCAAAAATCGGTAGTGTATCCATGTCCCTAGTTGATCAAACTACCCTTCTTTCCGTTGGAATATTATGTTCATTTCTACCTTGAACGAGTATAGCCAACATTCTCTCGGATTTAGGAGCCACTTGTTTAGACACCCCTAAACGGAGAGGTTCGAGATCCTTTTACCTCATTTACGAGGTGGGGTGGACCCCGATAGGTGTTAGTTTAGGAGTGATCCTCCGAGTCGAGAAGTCTTGCATAAGACTTTCTTTTCCTTTCCAACTGCGAATCGGATTCATTACCTTCTCTACACCTTTGAACATTCAGTTCTAAATAAACAAACCCTCTAATGAATGATTCTTTTAACAAATATACATGAACAAGAATGTGTTCGGACTCTTTTCGATTCCTTTCTTTTCGTCCGATGAGAAGAAGCATAACTTGGGACCGACAATCGGAATCTACCCTGCAGAAATGGAAGCCCCAAAGTCGATTTTCTCCTTCACCGATGGACTGGACTTCGCTGTTTACAAGGATGAAGCTGCCCGACAATGGGATCATTCGGTTTGGACAAGGATTCGAGAACACAAATGTCAAGATCGGCGACGTTACCCTCTTCGCGCCGACAAACAAAGTATACGGACCGAAAGACCCTTGATCGAGTTCAACCTTAAGTCAACTCGAGAGTTTCCTCCCCTGCAAAGGGTTCCGAGTTTGAAAGGAGTACCATTGTCCATGAAGGACCGTTATCTCTACCCCACGCTGGTCTAGTCGTCTCGCACCTACCCCGGCTCCCGCCAAGCTGAAGGGGAAGGAAGTTCAAATTTGTAACGAGCATGTTACCGTGGAGGGTACAGATTTCCGTGCGAGACCTTCGTTTTTGAAATTGGGTCCGGCTCGAGGGTTCCCCCTAACACGGACTCGGAGATGAAACAGAGGTAGGAAGATTGCTAGGAAGGCCGAGGCTGTCGAAGTCGCTTTCTTAGAAGAAATCCACGAGTACACTCCATTACTCGAATACATACCATTGCTCGAATATACACCCCTTTTGGAAGGAAGTAGATTCCATCCCCTTCCGCCGCGGTGACGAGGAAAATGTCCAGCGGGATTGCCTCCACATTACCTCGACACCGCATACTATAGCGACAACGAAAGAAAAGGGCAAGGATTACACCATTTGCCCGACTAAAGACTGTGATTGAGAAGTTAGCAAAGAAAGAAAAATGCCCTGTATCGGAAATTTTAAGAAGGATAGGGCGGGTGCCGGCCAAATCCCGTCTTGGGCTACGAGTAGAACCTGCCATCGCTACAGAAGAGCCGAATAAGAAGATGAAAGCTAGTCCACCTGTCGTTGTTTCAGGACTACAGATTAGGGAGGATACCACCTTCCAGCATTTGGCTGACAGACCATCCGGTCCTAAACCTTCTGCTGCTAGAAGGATGGTATGGCGTCCCACTACTGGGACGATTAAGATTGAAACAACGACTCGAGAAGGAAAGTCTCGTCGGGAGACTTGAATCCGAAGAAAGTGCTTCTTGCGATAAAGGAGACTCATGAGAAGGAAACCCGACAGTTATCACATGACAACTGCAAGGATGTATAGAAAAGACCACTAGAAGATGCTATGGAAAAGTTAAGGACTGATATTCGACGATTAGCAAGGGAGAGAAAAGAGAAATTCGGAGATGAGATTGACTCGTCAGAGTTCATGGATGATGAGTATGCAGAAATTAACATGGTTGAAACACGAGCTTCGTCGGCTTCACAAGGTGCTCCTGCGGCCGCGAAGAGAGGAGCCGGAAGTAATGAGGAGGCGGCTTCGAGAGAAAGATGATACGATCGCCCGAATGGCAAAAAGGATGGAAGAGATGGTTGTAGCCCTAGCCACTCTCCGGAGTCGAGTTCAACCCCGAAGAGAGACACCCCGGAGGTCATTCACATCGTAGACGGAGGAAAGGAGATTACATCCGTCAACGGGGATGATCAATTAAAGAAGGATGCAACACTGAAAGCATGATTCCGGAAAAGGATATCAAGAGCTTGGTGGAACAGCAGGTGCGAGAAGCCTTGGCACAATCAAAGAGCGGGACATCCATTCGGACGGGTAGACCTTACCCTAAAGAATTCGACGTTGTCCAATATCCAAAAGGCTTTGTACCACCTTTGTTCAAGACCTTTGATGGAACCGGAAACCCTCGGCAGCATCTTGCACATTTTCGTGCATGAAGGAACCCCAGAAAGGAGGTTCCGTCAATGTTATCTCGACGGATTTCATTGTTCCGATAGATCCCTATGCGACTGACGATGGATGGAGTACCGCTTGGACAAAGTCTTCGAAGAAGATTTTGGATCGCATCCAAACCACTTCGGTGCGAGCTTCGATTCGAAAGTTCGAAACTGTCGAGTCGGCCACTATCACTTGCGATAGAAGAATCACCTCAACAGGAGACGATTGAAGAAAAGAAGAAAATTGACGAAGAAGAGAAGACCGAGGCTCTTAAGGCTAGACTAGGGGTTGCTTATCCTAGGATAGTTGTTTCTGATTCGGGGGAGAAATCCATCGAACCTCTGACTCTGTATGATTATCTGTTCACTCCGGTGGGTTCTTATAATGATGAGGGTTATGGCGTTGGCTACGTTTTGACTGTTTCTAATGATTACGTAACTAGCGACAATCAACCTAATCCGGACGTCGATTCCGATACAAATAACAATTCTCAAATCATACACAATCTCGACGATCATAATGACAAAGAAGACATCCACCAAGGAGGCTACGAGAGTTCAACAAGCAACGAATCTATTTGCGAGTTTCGGGGAGCTCCAGTCACAATAGAGTTAGAGCCTTCGGACTCCGAAGCTAATCCGGGAAGAACTCGTCATTCCGATTCGGAAAGAGACACCGGCAAACTCAATACTAGATTCGAAGAAATCACGAAGTCAACTTAAGAAGTGGAAGAGTTCTACCTCAGAGAATGGGTCCGAAGGACAAGGAAAGCAGGTGGTTGTTCGGGAAGAATCAACCCGACGGAGGAAATACCCATTCGGGAAGAAAACGAGACACATGAAAATAAAGTGGACTACAACGTGCTAGCCCATCTTAGGAAACTACCGACCAAATTGAGCATCTACGACGCTCTCATCTTATCAAAGGAGATGAGAGAAGCTCGATCGAGGCCTTACTTGATCCGGAAATTTGCTTAGCTCGAATGATCGGAGATTCCTTAGATGAGGTTTGTTCGTTAAAGGAACGACGAGGTGTCACCTTCACGGACAATGACCTACTACTTGGGACGGCGGACCACAACCGGCCGTTGTACATTTCGATTACAATTGGGAGATTTACACTCTCCGGAGTATTGGTGGATCCGGGAGCATCAATTAATATAATGAATCTTCGAACGCTAGCATACTTGGAAATTGATGCTCGAGAGCTCGAAGCGGACAAAATGTTATTAAGAGGATTCGACCAGAAAGGAGAAAGAGCCCTCGGCTCGATAACACTGCTAATGAAGACCGGTGACTTGGCAAAGACAACCGCGAAATTTCACATAATTGATTCGAAATGTCATTCAACGCTCTACTTGGGCCGACCATGGATACATGAAAATAGGATGGTACCATCATCTCTACATCGATGCATCAAATACTACGATGGAGGGGAACGATTGCATCAAAGGTGACTTACAACCATTCTCCGTACATGAAATTGGAATCCATGTAGATGCGACTTATTACGCACCTCCGAAGAAAACAATCTTCTCCGAGAGATACCATAACAAATGAAGCAAAGGAAATTTGGGACGACGAAGAACACTGAAGTTCCGAGTCCAACGGTCACTCACCACTCCCTTACGGCGAGATGGTGAAGGTTTCTCCACAACTCGCATCCGAGGTCGAGGCCGGGGACGAGGTCGTGGCGGAGACGTTAGGACGGTTGGACGGAGGAAACCGGCCATCAATGTTGAATGGGAAGATAGTTACGAAGAAGAAAAAGAAATCGAAGCAAGAAGCAGCGACAATAAGTCGGAAGAGGCCGCAATTCGGGATCTCTCTCGAAGATGAAAAGAACGAGGAATATAAATCGATGTACGAGAAGATTAACCACTATGTACGTACTATGACCACGACCCCGATCCATTCTAATAAGATCGAGGGTATGGTGGTCGAAGAGGTACGTAGCGGCGATACAAAGCCCATCAAGTTCTACCGTGGTGCTCCTTCCTTCAAGCCGAAAACAATGTACAATTTGAAGATGCTACTTCATCGGAATTAATGGAATTACCTTTTGAGTGGTACTCTCCTGTGTGCAAAATTTAATTCGGCGTGGTTTCTTACCTCGACAATGGACAAAAGGTCGATCACAACATTTTGAAAATTTATGGAATAACTCCGGTCGTCCACCCAATTCAAGACATGGTCTCGGATTCGGCACAGTAGGATCAGTTGACGATACTGAATTTTGCTTGGTGTCACTTGCGAGTCTAATGAAAATTGCATGGAAGCTACAGAAGAACTTGAAGATTTACAAATTGGAAACGCTCCACCGGAGTTCGAAGAAGAGATCGAATCTACGATAGATGAGTTAACGGAAGTTAACTTAGGTACTAGCGAAGAACCTAGACCTACCTTTGTTAGCTCCTTACTCGATAAAGAAGACTCCGAAGAAATAATCAAGTTATTGATGGAATTTAAAGACTTGTTTTGCTTGGAACTACGATGAGATGCCGGGATTAGCTCCGGAGGTCGCGATCCATAAGCTAGGAGTGGATCCTACTTTTGTTCCGATCGGACAAGATCCCAGAAGAATGCGTCTAGAAATCGAACAACAAGTCATAGCTGAAGTTAAAAAGCTAATAGATGCTAAATTTATCTGTGAAGAACAATACCCGACTTGGTTAGCAATTGTGGTACCAGTCAGGAAGAAGAATGGTCAGATTAGAATTTGTGTGGATTTCAGAGATTTAAACAAGGCATGTCCGAAAGATGAATTCCCTCTACTGATCCCAGAATTAATGATCGACATCGCTTCGACACATGAAATATTCTCATTCATGGATGGATCTTCGAGGATACAACCGGATAAAAATGGCTCCGAGAAGATGAAAAACTTACGGCATTCGAACGCCGATCGGATTATATTGCTACACGGTGATGCCATTCGGATCGAAGAACGCAGGAGCGACCTACCGGAGAGTGATGACAAGAATTTTTGATGATCTCATCCACGATCGAGTCGAATGCTACGTGGATGATGTGGTCATCAAAAGCAAAGTAAAGGAAAACCACCTGTATGATTTGAGAATTGTTTTCGAACGATTAAGACAATTTAACCTTAAGATGAATCCCTTAAAATGCGCCTTCGGCGTCACCTCCTGGAAATTCTTAGGATTCGTTGTCCGACATCGTGGAATTGAAATCGACCCGGAAAAGATAAAAGCCATCTTAGAAATGCCGCCTCCTAAAACCTTAAAACAACTACGATCTTTTCAAGGGAAGTTGGCATATCTTCGACGCTTTATCTCGAACTTGTCAGGTAGGTGTCAGCCTTTCTCGGCACTAGTTAAAAAGGACGCCAAATTTATTTGGGAAGAGAAATGCCGGAGGGCCTTTGAGGACATTAAACAATATTTAATGACACCACCTGTCTTAGCAGCCCCAGTCTCAGGTAGACCGCTGATACTTTATACCGCGGCTTTAGACGACTCTCTCGGAGCCCTGTTAGCCCAGGTCAATGATGAGGGTAAAGAAAAAGCTTTTTATTACTTAAGCCGACGTTTACTTCTGACGGAAATAAGGTATCCCGTAATTGAAAAGCATTGTTTGGCCCTGATCTTCGCCGCTCAAAAGCTCAGGCACTACATGCTTTCTCATAAGGTCGACTCGATCTCGAAATTTAATCCATTGCAATACTTGATGACCCGTCCGACGCTTTCGGCGGACTTGCCGGATGGTCGATGATATTATTGCAATTCGATATAACTTTCGTGCCTCTTCGTGCCGTAAAGGGACAAATCCTAGCAGACTTCCTCGCGAGCACACCCTTTGCGGCGGAATCTCCTCTCAATGACGACTTGCCAGACGAACAAATAATGAGCTTAGAAGACCCTGATGATCGACGTTGGGAATTATATTTCGATGGAGCATCTTCAGCACACAAAGACGAAGAATCGCAAGTGATAGTGCCCGGTAAGGCAGGGATCGGATTAATCTTTATAACACCGGAGCGGGGGATGTTGAGATACTCCTACCACTTGACAGAGCCGTGTACAAACAACGAAGCAGAATACGAAGCCCTCATAACGGGATCGGAATTAACTATTCGAATGGGGATAACAAACATCAACATCTACGGGGATTCGCGAGTTAATCATTCAACGGATCGCCGGACGATGCAGAATTTTAAAACCAAGACTCGAGCGATACTTCCGGTATGCCATACGGTTGTTGGAACAGATTCCAAATGCGACGATCTACAAAATTCCCAGAAGAAAACGCTTTAGCGGATGCGTTAGCCCGCCTCGCAAAAGAATTTGCACGCTTGTAAGATGAATCGATGGAAGTGTCGGTTCACGGACGTCGGGTCCTATCACGGCTCGACATAGACACAATACACAAATCGGAAAAGGAGAAGAATCGGTTGCGGCGGTGACGGAGAACACGGAAGATTGGCGACGGCCATTAATGAACTACACACGCAAACGGGAAAACTACCGGACGATAGGTCGTTAGCCCATCGGATCAGAAAAGAACTCGTCTTACGCATTAATAAACAATACATTATACGAAGGTCTTTTGATCGGATGTGGCTAAGATGCCTAAGCGGGTCCGAGGCTCGTGAAATCGTTAAAGAGGTGCATTCGGGACTCGTGGCGCTCACCGGTCGGGTCCGAAGATGAAAATGAAAATTAAAAGACTAGGGTACTACCGGCCCTCGATGATGACCGACCGCATGAAAATCGCCAAGAGGCGCGACCAATGCCGAGTGCACGGGTGGTTCTACACCAACCTCCAAATGTGCTACATCCGACAATTGCGTCGTGGCCATTTGAATGTTGGGGCACGGATGTGGTGGATCCGATAGAACCACCATCTTCAAAAGGACATCGTTTCATCCTTGCGGCTACGGATTACTTTTCCAAGTGGGCGAGGCGGTTCCACTCGGGGAAGTGAAAGCACACCACGTCGCTACGGTTTTCAAGAACCAAGTTGTCTACCGTTTCGGAGTGCCGCGCGAGATCATCTCGGATAATGGGTCGGCATTCGAAGCACACAAATCAACAATTTTGTCGGGAGACACGGAATCGGCGGCGATATTCAACAATTTACTACCCAAGAGCAAACGGCCTTGCTGAGGCTTTTAATAAAACTCTCGTTCAAATCTTAAAGAAAACCTTGGACGATAATAAGAGAAATTGGCACGAGAAGTTGTTAGAAGCCTTGTGGGCCTACCGGACAACCTTCAGAACTCCTACTCGAAGCTACACCTTACGCTGCGGTGTATGGGTCCGAGGCGATGTTACCTTTAGAGGTCCGGCTTCCTTCACTCGGAATTGCGGTTGCAAACAAAATCACGACGAGAAGAGAATGTCAAATTACGACTAGAAGAATTGGAAAGCCCGGAAGGGAAAAGACTTACGGCGCGACAGAATTTAGAATTATACCGAAGCTAAGATGGTTCGAAGCTCATGACGGACTGGTCCGCCGAAGAACCTTGAAAGTTGGTGACTTAGTTCTCGTTCTCGAGAGACCTATCCTTGCACACCGCAAGATAGGAGGAAATTTTGAACCCACTTAGGAAGGACCCTTTGTTGTTGAGGCGGTCTACTCGGGAGGCTCCTACCGGCTAAGTGAAGCTGCAGGGGAACGACATATGCTTCGATCGACGGACGATACTTGAAAAAGTATTACGCTACTCGATGTTTCGAATGAATGAATTCTTCAACCCTAGAAGCACGGGCGAAGTAGTTACTTATGAGTCGGGTCCGAACCCAAAAATAATAAAAAATGTGCTAAAATAAATAAAATCATGATAATAAAGTTTTCCTTGTTTTCTTTTCCAAATCAAAATCTCTTTCCTAATCTTATCCCACTTCATTCATGTTGAATTTAAAAATATAAAAGGAATAATATAAAAAAAAACTGTCTTTAATAAACATTTTCTTAATGTTCTTGTTCTTAGTACAGCCCCTGATCCTTTTCCTTGTCTTTTCGCAGGGAAATGTCGAACGGGCGGTTGGTCCTGAACTTTAGAAATGGCGTAAGCCTTGCACTCGACGAAAGAGGGTGAAAGATGGAGCGATAATCGAGATCGACTCGGACTTCGCACCGGCGGGCTCGCAATACGAGGAAAGTGGCCGGGTCCCGGTTGACCGAGAAGAACTGCCGGTCCGGACGATAATGAAAGTGGGTGGCCCAAGCCACCAATCCAGGCAGAAGAAAAGGAAAACAAGCACTGAAGAAGACAAGAGAATCAAGTCCGTAGTCGCTACGACGGAGGGCAGGCTTGTCAGCGCCACGCCCACAGAAATTCAGGAAGTACGAAGAGCTACTCTCACAGCAACTCAGCGAAGAAACAAAAATCGATGTATCCGCAAGATGTTAACTAAACTAGCAGCGGACCAGCGCGATGAGGCAGTTGCTACTGCCAGTGCATATACTTCAAGGATACCGGTTCGCCGAGAACTCGAAGAAAGAAGGCCGACTCGAGGGATAACAGAAGAGACCAGGGAAGTCTCAAGAAGAACAGAGGAAAGAAGGCTACAACGCCACCAGACAAAGCCACCGGTAATGCATAACCTTGTTGCAGAAGCAACCCCGGAGGATGTCCCGACGGACACCATCCCCGAGGAGCCGAGGTATGCAGGAGAACGTGAAGGGATTGAACCATATATCACACAATACGTCACCAGGCCTCGCCATTTGCAAATTATTCCAGAATACGAGTTAGAACGGATGCAGAATGTCGAGAAGAAAACTTTTGAATACTTCGAGAGAATCAGAGGCAGGAGGATCAATATACTAGAAGGCATCGAGCTACACACAGACGTGTTCTCAGAGCACGAACAACAACAAATCGTAGACTGTATCCGGGATTTGAAAAGAATGGGCCGAGCGGGCCGCCTAAGAGAAAACACTTACTCAGAACCCCGGAGATGGATGCCAGGGAAAGGTAGAATTACCATACAGTGTGGGTGCTGCTACAACTTCACAGAAGACAGGAAGGGAAACCCGCCGGGAATACTCCGTCATGGTCAGGTGGATCTAATGTCATTAGTCATCAAAAGGATGGTAAAAAGAATGATAACATGGAGGGTACTGCCAGCAGATTGCATACCCAACAGTTACATCATTAACATTTATAAGAAGGGTGACTGCATACCCCCGCACATAGATCACCACGATTTTGTCGGACCTTTACGCACGGTTTCTTTTACGAACGAATGTAATATCATGTTCGGATCCGACCTCCGGATAGCGAGGCCGGGTGAGTTCCGAGGGCCGGTAAAGATACCATTACCGGTAGGTTCCGTCATGATGCGAAGGGCAACGGAGCGGATGTCGCTAAACATTGCATACCGGGAGTACCGGTGAAGCGGATCTCAGTTACTTTCGGAAGGATGGACGACAGGAAAGCACCTTACCACTTCCAGCCAGACCCGGAGCTAGAGAGCCTCCGGCCTTACGAGCTGTGAGTTACATGGAAAGTATCACACCTCCAACGTACATCCATACGGCATCCTTGCCAAGGATAGCTTGGAAGGTGATGTTATTGACCATGTACCTCAATATTCAGACATGGATTTTTGACAAATGCCTTTTTGGATAGATCGACAAAGATCATACATAGTCCGTTTTGAGTCTATATGGATTGTATGAGATGTATTCTAGATCGAGTTGTATGATGTATCTTCTGCATGATTGGAATGAAAGTGACCATGTCACATTTTTGGCCTTCACCTCTTTTGTGCAAGTCGTGAGAAACGCCATTAAAGTTAAATGAACTTCGAACAAAGAACGAGAAAAGAAACAAAAAGAATAAAAGAAAACTTTCCTTGAAAATCTAAAAAATAATAAACTCCAAATTCACGATAAAATAAAATTTGAATCGTTAAAGGACAAACAAAATGACCACAAATTTTAAATCAAATTTCAAATTCAATCTTTCCAAATCTCAAATCAAATCTACATCAAATCCAAATTTTTGGGGTTGAGGATTTTACATCCGAGACTGCATTGCTTTAGGTTCTTTCCCTATTGCAATGAAATACATCAAAATCCAAACTTTTGGGGTTGAGGATTTTACATCCGAGACTGCATTGCTTTAGGATTCTTTCCCTATTGCAATGAAATACATCAAAATCAAATTCTTGGGGTTGAGGATTTTACATCCGAAACTGCATTGCTTTAGGATTCTTTCCCTATCGCAATGAAATACATCAAATTCAAATTCTTGGGGTTGAGGATTTTACATCCGAAACTGCATTTCTTTAGGATTCTTTCCCTATCGCAATGAAATACATCAAATTCAAACTTTTGGGGTTGAGGATTTTACATCCGAGACTGCATTGCTTTAGGTTCTTTCCCTATTGCAATGAAATACATCAAAATCAAATTTTTGGGGTTGAGGATTTTACATCCGAGACTGCATTGCTTTAGGATTCTTTCCCTATTGCAATGAAATACATCAAAATCAAATTTTTGGGGTTGAGGATTTTACATCCGAGACTGCATTGCTTTAGGATTCTTTCTCTATTGCAATGAAATACATCAAAATCAAATTTTTGGGGTTGAGGATTTTACATCCGAGATTGCATTGCTTTAGGATTCTTTCCCTATCGCAATGAAATACATCAAAATCAAATTCTTGGGGTTGAGGATTTTACATCCGAAGCCGCATTGCTTTAGGATTCTTTCCTATCGCAATGAAATACATCAAAATCAAATTTTTGGGGTTGAGGATTTTACATCCGATACTTGCATTGCTTTAGGATTCCTTCCCTATTGCAATGAAATACATCAAAATCAAATTTTTGGGGTTGAGGATTTTACATCCGAGACTGCATTGCTTTAGGTTCTTTCCCTATTGCAATGAAATACATCAAATTCAAACTTTTGGGGTTGAGGATTTTACATCCAAAACTGCATTGCTTTAGGATTCTTTCCCTATTGCAATGAAATACATCAAAATCAAATTTTTGGGGTTGAGGATTTTACATCCAATACCGCATTGCTTTATATTCTCTTCCTATTGCAATGAAGCACACCAAATCAAACTCTTGAGGTTAAGGATTTTACACCCAATACCGCATTGCTCTGAGATCTCTCCTCATTGTAATGATTCGATCCAATCAATCCAATTTTCTTTTGAGGTTGAAGATGTTACATCTAAAACCACAAAATTTCAATTTTCATTTCAAGATTCAAACCCCTCCAAATTAATTTTTACAAAACTTCAATCTAAATTAAAACTCAAGCTAAAATCTGAACTTACACATCAAAACTTAAACTGAAACAAAATGAAATCTAAATCGAAATTCCCCCAGATCATGTGATTTGGGGTTCACCTCCTTTTCCTTCCCTGGCGGGAATTCGAGAATCTCCGGTCTCGAGAGATACTTGACACTCCCCGAGGAAACTCTCCTACTCTGTCCTAAGTTTGTCACTTGGACTTTTGTGTTGGTTTTGTTGATCGCTTCGGTCAACACCAATACGCGCGGTGTGCTCCGTCAGCTCACCACACCTATTGGGGGTCCATTTGTTGACCTCATTTTTGATGAGGTCTCCTCTTCTTCTCTTTAGTACTTAGGATCTAGCCTTAGGCTTTTCCTTTCGACTAATCTTAGAGGACTAGAAGTGGAACCCACCCTTTAGAAATTTCAAACCACTTCTTAACTCCCTGCAAACTCCACAAACTTGATTGTAGACCCCTAATCACCTAGAGGGTTGGAATCAAATGTGGAAGTTTAAAGGATGAGTTCCTATAGGACTCTTTGGCCTTAGGACTGCCTCGGGTGGCTCGGTCTGGTGAAGGGCTGATTTACACACACTACACCTATACACTACACTTTCACACACCTCCTAAAACCACACCCACACCCAACTTGACCTCCTGACTCATAAAGGTGATTCACATGGATGGTCCTTAACCCCTAAAGCCCTTGGCTAAGAGGGTTAGGAACAACATAGTGGGTGCCTCAAATGAGTCCCATCATGACTCATGTGGGCTTGATATGGCTTCATGGCTCAACCAAAATGATTTCATTCCACTTACATTCACCCAATCTTCAATTTTCCAAATTTTCAATTTTTGACCCCCGGGACCCTACACCCGCCTAGCCTACCCAAAACCCTTGAAATTACCCAAATTTCTCAAAATTTCCTAAATCACCCAAAATTCCTCAAAAACAATATCAAACATTCCCACATTACTCAAATTGATCATTCATAGTCAAAAGTACCAAAAATTCCAAAAATACCTCTCAATACCCTCCAAATACCCAAAATGCCCCTCTTAGCCAAAAAATCCAAAAATTCAGAAAATTCCCAGAAAATTCTAGAAAATCTTAAATATTCCTAATTTCATTTTGTTCAACTACACCATGGGCCAATTTTGTCAATTTACCCCACTTTTATCAAAACCCCCAATTTGACCCATTTTAACCCAAAGTGAACCCAATGTCAAACCAAACCTACCCAATTGACTCAAATTCTGGTCCAATTTAATTCTAGACTTCAATTCAACATCCCCAACACCAATCTAGACCAAATCCAAGCCCAATTTGATTGGCATTTGGATCCAATTTCACTTTTGGCTTTAAAGCCCAATTTGGACCCATGACCCAAACCTAACCCAAACTAACCCAATTCAACTCCAATTAACTCCAAATCTTTTTTAAACCTTCCTTAACATTCCCACAAACAAAACACTAACATGATTTGCCCAAAATTTGGACCCAAACCCCACTCAAATTCAACCCAAAGCTAAAAGGCCCAATTTTGACCTAAACCCAAACCTAACCCAAATAAGCCCAAACCCCAAAATCAAAACCCAACCAAAGCCAAAACCTCTTTGAAACACTCCCATAAACATTTACCAACATTTATTTTACATCAATTTCAACCCTAGCCCAACATTGGCCCAAGTTAGCCCAATTTGACCTATATTGGCCCATTCACCAAGGAAGCCCAAATTCAACCCAATTCAAACCCAAATCACTCCCAACTTGCTTCAAATCACTCATGACACACCCATGAGCCAAACCCAACATTTGTTTGGCCCAATACTTCACAAAATTCCCATCCATAAATTTATTTTCAAACCAAAAGCCCATTTTCTTAAACCTTCCTAAAAGCCCAAACTTCATGCTAAAGCCCATATGACAAATTCTTCTCATCATACCCTTAATTAAAATCATCCCTAAGTTCAAATCAATCATCAAATGGTTCCAAATCAAGCCATGTGCCAAATTTCATCAAATCACTCCTAAATTACCAAAATTCATAAAAAACCTCTTTCATGAAAGTTGACTTAGCTTTTTCCAAGCCAAAGGCAAGCCATGAAGCCATGCATGAGCCACATGGAAGCCATGAAAGCCCTTTACATGTCACCATGCTATCTTGGGAAAATGGAGGGGGTCCTTTCCATATTCCCTTAAGGTGATTAACCATGTTCATGTCTCCCCTAAACCATGTTTGATCTTAATTGTACTTGGATTGTGACCTTTCCCCACTAATCGAGCTGACCTAAACCACTTTCTCTTCAGCCCAAACTAGCCATGGGGAGGTGCACCTAGCCCAAAAGGATGGGTTGACCCAAATTAAGCCAAAATGGCCTCTCCCCCATACCATTTTAATCCAAGCCCTTTACACATGTCCATGGCCAATTGACAGCACAAACTTCAGACTCCGACCCACTCGGACCCGAGGGTGACCCATGCCCGCACGGCCGCCGCACGGGTCGCCGGAAAACACCATGGCCGAGACCTTGGGAGGAGCCAAACTTTGGAATTCCACCTTGCTGAGTTGCCCCATGCCCAATGGCCACCATGGCCGTTCCGCCCTTGACCTAAGCGAGTGATCCCAAGCCCTAACTCCCCCTGGAGGCCCTCCACCCTCTCCTATTTAAACACCACCCCCTCTCGGCCATGGAAGGTGCCGAACCGGATCTTACCGAAACTCGCCAAAATTGCTCTAGATCACTCTCCATACTTAGAGCGAGTTGATCCCCAGGTGTCGATTTGCCCTAATCCCCACCAACAGAGCCCGAATTCTCGACCGAAATTCCACCCAAAACCGGGACACTTCTCCACAGTGGATCAATCCTTAAATTGATTGGTCCTACACCTTCACCAGACCAAGGGAAGAAGTCCACCAGCAAAATCCCCCTCTCCAGGCCACCCATCTGTTCCAGACTCCAAGCTTTGTGATCGGGCTTGGTCGAAATCATACCTAGGCAATTCACCAGACCAGGAGACTTCATCTGGAGCTTGCTGGGATCCAATCGAAGGTGACACAACCCTCAGATTGAAGCCACACTTCTCTGAGCAAAGGTATGAGCTAACTCTTTATCCCGAGCTTCTAGAGATACTCCATTTCAAATGCCTTAATTTCAATGCATGATCTCCGTATAGATGTGTTCGTCTCTTCAAGACGAATCCATAGAGCACAAGAACACGAAAATCCGTTAAGTATTGAGTGAGATATTAGGGATTTAGTGTGGACGGTTCTCGGGTTAGGAGGCTTGGGGACGATGAACGGATGCCGTTCATTTAATACACGCGCGGACGGACGGCCAGGATCGCGCCGGACGAGGAGACGGAACGATACAGCGGGCCCCTGGAGCGCTGAGTCGGATGGCGGTGTCGAATCAGAAAGCGCCACGCGGCGCTTCGGAGCTGCCTAGGATGAGTCAGCGCCGCCGTTTTAAATAGAAAATTAGGGTATTTTCTTATTTATTTAATTCCTTAAACTTCAAAAATGCATAACTTTGTGTAGAAAAATCAGAAAAATAAAATAAAAATACCCACTTGCTCAGTGAACAGAGGAGAATAATGTGGAAAAGAAATCATTTAATTTCATCAAGTATTTTATTTTTAATGATTTATTTACCCTCTGCATTGTTTTAATTCTCCATGCATATAGGAAATTCACCATGGCATGAGACCATAGGGCTTTTGAAGCCTCCGAATTTTGGAACATTCCTCGAATTTTCCAAAGTCGAGGCCATCCCTATGAGAAGTTATTGATTTTTCAAATTCATGTTACTTGTTTTGAGTATTTTAAATCCAATAATTAGCATGTTGTGAAATAAATTCTAGGAAAATTTGGTGATGTTTCTTATGACCAGAGGACCCTAGGAAAAATAGGTTTTGAATTAATTCACTTGGAATAACCCTAATTGGCTTAAACACCCTAAATAGGTCTTTAATTAATTAGAGCTAATCATACACCAAATTGACTTGAAATCAATTCTCCACTGACCTTTAGGATCAAAGGAACCCACCATAAAAATTTGAAGTCGATTGGACTTGGTTAGCCCTACTAAATGGGTTGATTAAGCCATTTAGCCAATTTAAACTTTAAAAATTCATAACTTTCAAAATACTTTTCAAAAATTCACCAAATTGGTTTTGGAGCCTCTCTGATATTAGGGAAATTTAAGAAAATTAAAATTTCAATTTTCTAAAAAGTTGATTTTTTGTATTATTTTAATATTTTAATAATTAATAAAATAATAAAAATCACAAAAATAATAAAATTCACCAAAATGTCACATTTTGAATTTTAGTCACTTAGGAACAAACCCCATATTTTTCTTAAGTATATATGATGAGATATTAAATTTTAAAGCCCTAGGGTAATTTTAAAATTAAAAAAAATGTATTTTCTAGCATTTCCACTAAAATAATTCTAATAAATCAAAGAAAAATCAGAAAATTACAAAAATTGATTCTCTGATTTCTTTGATATCAGAGAGATTTTTTAAAAATATATAAAATTCATTTTTCAATCTTTATTTTATTTTTAAATTAATTAATACTCCAAAACTCAAAATAATTATAATAAAAATAATATAATTAAAAAAATCACCAAAATTGGTCCAAGTGGTCCTCTGGTCATTAGGAATGTCCCATAATTTTCTTAAGGACAGAAACTTTCCCTTGGTCATGTTATTGAATTTTCCTTGGAAATCCCTATTTTCCACCAAAAATAATTACATAAATAAATTAAATACAGAAAAATCACATTTTCTCCTCTCATGTCTTTATTGACATATGAGTGAAGTCACATAAAAATTTCAAGTTCATTTAAGCTCAATTTAGTGAGTTATGAAATTATTAAGCTTGAAGGGCAAAATGGTAATTAAAATTTTAACCCTTAATTAAAACTTTAGGTTTAATAAAATTAAAGAGTAAAATATTTGATCCTAATCTGACTTGGATGATTGAAATTTAATAATTAAAGGGTAAAAACCAATTAAACAATTTAAAAATAATTAAAATAAACCTTAATAAAATAATTAATTAAATTTGGAAGAATAATAAAATTGGAATTATTAAAATAGGGATATTATTAGGAAGAGATTTGTTCTTTAATTTAAGAATCCCTAAATTAATCATCTCAATAATATTTAATTCCTAATTAAAATGATAATTCAAATTTAAGATTTAAAATGCTAAAAGACTTAATCATTAGATTGAATTAAATTAAATTATGTAAATTAAACCCTTTTAAAATAAAATATTAAATTAAAATTAAAAATAAAATCAAATTAAAATTTAAATTAAATTAAATTAAATTAAATTAAATTAAATTAAATTAAATTAAATTAAAACATATTAAATTAAATTAAATTAAAACACATTAAATTAAATTAAATTAAATCAAATTAAAATTTAATTTAATTTAAATTAAATTAAATTAAATTAAATTAAAATAAATTAAATTAAATTAAATTAAATCAAATTAAATTAAATTAAATTAAATCATATTATATTAAATTAACTTAAATTAAATTAAATTAAACCACATTAAATTAAATTACATCAAATTAAATTAAATTAAATATAACATCACCTAAGACATAAAGAATTCAAAAATAAATCTAAAAACAACTTGAACACTTATTCCAAACTTAAGCCCATTAATTGAAATTAAGTTAAATCATAAATCATTTGAACATCCATTTGCCCTCGAAAGCTCTTTGTTGTCATAACTCCTAAATGGAGTGTTAAGTGAAGTGTTACTTCATTCATAAGATATTCAAATGTCCTAGTTCAGCTGAGCGAAGATAACAAACTTGAACTCCGGACGATTAATTCATTTGTATAATCAAATTCTCTTGGACTTAAAATAATCCTAGAAATATTGAAAAGATGTTTAAGACTCGTCTTAAGCACTTTCTCGACATGATAGGATATTTATAAGAACAATTGAACTTAATTATTCTTTGATGAAGAAAATCGTCCTCAAACCAAAATATAAGAACCTAGACGTCATAGGAGATGACTAGCTATAGGATTAGGAACTTGGTAGAAAACCATAACCCTTCCCTTAGCTTTACCTAGGAACTTGCTTTAAATGCTTAAATATTCTAATTGTGTTTTAAACGCGGCTTGGGATGACGGGAAGACCCTCCGGGTACGCTTTTATTTTATTGCAATTTACCTTATTGCAATTTATTTAATCGCATCGCACTTAGTTTTCTTGCATTATAAACAACTGTTGCATGAAAACCCACACCTTTAGGATAGTCCCTAAAACTGGAACCAAAACTAAATTAAAAGTCATTACAAGATAAAATTCACCGCCACAACATTTCAAAATATAAAACAACTCAAAATTTAATCACAAACGAACACAAAACTACAACTACAACTAAATTAAAACGTCTTGTTGGATGATCGGGAATACCTCGGATGATGTAACCTACGTGTTGCTAACGGGATTTCCCACGGTCTAAATGAAAGTGTGGAACTCATTCAGTTGAGTTTAGCAAATTCATCTGGACTAAGTGAATCCGATAAAATAACGATGTCGGAAGGATGGAACCGTGGGATCTTAACCGGTGTTATTATAATCAACTTTAAGATTTGTTTTAATTAAAACATAAAAAGCACTTGGAAATTAAGACTTTCTCTAAACCAAAACACTTCTCTCATCTCCTGATTTATGATTTCTAAAACTAAACCTCTGCAACAACAAGGAGCTCAGAGCATGGTGGGCGAGCACGGTCATCGTCATCGCGAAAACTCGAGTCTACTTCGACGAAAACTTTCTTAGAATTAAATAACCAAGCCATAGGACTTCGAGGTAGCTTGCCTAGTGCAACATAAATCCTCAACTCTTCGTTAGGCATTTGCATGATCATATCATGTAAGTTAAGCCCTAACCGGTCTTAGGACTCCGAGGTAGTCGTCCGATACGACATAAACCCTCATGAACGCTGAAAAATTTATTAAGAAATTCATACCTATTTTTGATAAAATTGCACTTTAAAGAAGGGTATTTTCTTTATTTTATTGCGGGAATGAATAATTTAGGTGATAAAAGCAAAAATCATAAAAAGGAGCGAATTTGGAGCAAAATAATGCAATTTGTGCTGAGTCGCCGACGGCGAGATCGAGCCCGCCGACGGCGAGGTTACAAGAAGAAAATTTTGAAGAATTTATAACTGTCTCGCTGACAGCGAGCCCGAGCCTGCTGACAGCGAGATAGAGCGGTTTGAAGATCTTCTAAAAGCCTCACCGACAGCGAGGTAGTTCGTCGCCGATAGCGAGGTAGTTCGTCGCCGACGGCGAGGTAGTTCAAATGGCACAGATACATTGAACCTGGACACTTTTTGAAGAGATGCTTACACACCTCTTGGACCTTTGCTTACCTCTATATATAGAGGCCGAAAATCGATCTTTTGTGTGTTAGTTTTGTGCGATCTTTTGTGTTCTAAGTGCGATCTTTTAGTCTTTTGTGAGTTCTAAGTGTAATTTGTGTGCGGTAGTGTGTCTTTAGTGAGTCTTTTAGTAAATTTAGTGAGTAATTAGTGAGTCGTCTGTATCTTGGAAGGAAGAGTCGAAAGGAACTACGAGGAGTCTGTTTTGGGGATAAATCGAGGTTAGTATTTGTATTTATTGTTTTTAACTTTAAATGAAATCCATGCTTAGTTTAGTTCCCATGCATTCTGAGTAGTTTATTAGTCTTTCTCCCTGTTTATGAAATTAAGTGACTTGATGAAATTAAAATATAGATACTTATATATATTAATAAATTGTGATAATTTTTACTTAAAACTTAATTTACTTTCAAACTGGCCATTTGAATTGTTAAAATATGTTGGTTATCAACTATAGTAAAAATTACATCTGATATTCGGGGAATTCAAAAGCCTTGGAAGGAGGGTGCAAATAAATAGGAAATAATATCATCGGGCGTAGAATTGAGTATTTTAGTGTGACGGACTAAAATATTCAATTCGGTCCTATTGTTCGAGAGCCGAAGTGTAGATGTTAGCCCTCGGGCGAGGGGAACGTGGGAGCTCGAAGTGGCGGTCGGTATCCTCCCGAGCCTAGCCGCAGATTCGATAATCAAACATAGGATTAGTCGATATTCTTTACACCTGACTCAAAGGGTAAAGAATAGGAATGCTCATATTTGTCACAATACCTTAAAATTATCTATTTAAATTCATCAATTACTTAAATTTCTAAACAAGGGGAAAGATACTTTTTCGAATAGTTAAGACTTATTTAGCAATTAGTTTAATTTCCTGCACTTTCAATACGTATTAATTTTCTACTTAGTTAAGTTACCTAATTAAAATACTTAGTTTACTTTATTGCGCTCAAATTTAGAAGTCCAAATTTTCGTATACTATTTTAAAAATTATTATTATTATTTTAAATTAGTTGTTATTTAATTTTCTCTTTCCTCGTGGCATCGATAACCGGGACTCCACTAGAGCCTCGTATTACTTGATACGATACGTATACTTGCGTAGCATCCACAACATAAACAATTACAATTCTATACATATAAATTGCGGGGTCAAGTTTTTGGCGTCGTTGCAATTAAATTAAAAATATCATAATATAAAATTGTGGGTCACCTCACATCTTCAAGGCTATTTGTATGATTTTATCATACGAATATAAGTCCTAATTAATTAAAATTGGCAAGATCAAAACATTAAATAAATATTAGGACTTTCCTAAGTTCAAGCCAAACAGCAGGATAGTCGGGAAATTACCGAAGTTCGCTTCGAATCCGTGATTTCTCTTACCTTTCTTCCTTTGAATTCCCAAAATAAAATGTTCTAAATTTGATCCATTCCCTATTGAAATTCCAAAATTCAATCCTCGAAAACTTAAACTTTGAAATTCTCGAGAGCGAACTACCGATTATTATCGAGAGTTTTCTTAGGTGATTCCCGTCACTTAAGATGTAATTAACTATGAGGGCTTGCCCGTATAGGGAATTTTAAGAACCTGTGTAATATAAACCTTGTTTAATGTTTTCATATTAAATAGGGGAATTTGTCGGCTTATAAAATTGGTTCGCAGACCAAACGGATGTCACAAATCTCCTAGTTTATTTAATCGAGCCCCATCATCAAGCAGTGTGTCTATTCTTCGGGATAGATACACGGTTTGTGGTGCGGTGCTCGTTTATATAAACTATTCGGGATGTGAGATCAGTTTGATTTCATATCTTAAAATCTTCGAATTTAAAAAATTATTTTTCAAAATCAAATACTACTTTTCAAATTATTTATTTAAATTAAAAATTCGCCGACAATTTCTGTTAGGCGACCCCTTTTCAAGATACAACATTTAACCCTAAAATATGCCGACATATATGCTTGAGAATGTTCTTGTCTGCCATTATTCAAATTTCATACTGACGAGAGACAAGATGAATGAAATTTTCCAATATTTGATGGACAAAATTGAAGACTGGGAAGTTAGAGAAAACGGGTACGTTAGTTTTTCTACAATACTTTTAAATCCCGTTTCAAAAAATTGGCACTTTTTTCATATCTACTAAGTTATTGCCGACGATGAAAATTGGAAAAGTCATGAAAGAAAGTGTTATATTGAACTACTGCATTCAAATGGGATGGCCCATTGATATTGGATCAATTATTGTGAAGTCTGTGTTTGGTCTGATCGTTCAAGGATCATCTCAAGGGCTTGGACATCCTTCAACAATTTTCTCAATATGCAGTTTGTTTCAAGTATCGTACGAGATTTGAGAGAAAGTACCGCTACCCTGGAAACCTTTAGACCCAACTCGTATGTTCCCAGCCAATGATGAGGAAGATGACACGGGTGTGATTATGGATCAAGCATCGCAAAATTATGTTCCTATTCAACCTCTAGTAGCGGACAAAACACCAATGATTTTACATCGAATTAATAATCTGGAGAAGCAGGTACAAAATTTAACGAGTACAGTTAACAATATGTCTGATTTCTTTGATCATATCGATTGGAGGATGAAAGAACATTTTGATCATACTGTGCAATTTGAAGCAAGTTTGATACGCTTAATGAAGAAGATGTGATGGATTGATAAAGAGATGTGGGCTTATGACTGCTAATCCTTCAGTGGCCTGGTTGATTGTGGCTGTTTATGGGAATATTAATAGATGAAATTGGTAAGATGATTAATGTTTAATTATTACTTATGAATATGGCTGCTTATACTACACTGGAAATAGGAATGTCAACCTGTATCATCACTTCTTGAATCAATTTATAGCTATTTTTTCTAAGAAAGAGTTTGCTTTGCTTTTCTTCCTTGGTTTTGTTGGAGGTACCAGCATCACCTTGGCGGTTTATTTTGGGAATTGGAATACAGGATGGGTATTAGACCAGAAAACTATGATTAGAGTATACATTGTGGAGCCTTTGACTAGGTACATCTTCAACTTACTACTTCTCTTCGGGTTGTCTGGTTTTTTGGTACAAGTTATATAGGTCTTTCTTTTTTGACAGATCTTTACAAAGTTTTCCGATAAAATAGTATACTTTTTATTTTTTCGGAGAATCTTTAGGATATACTTGTAATAATTTTGGAGATCTTCTTTTATGTGAATTATACTTGTAGTGGTGGAACCCATAGGTGTGCATTATGTACTTTTTAGGATTTTTGTAGCAGGATTCGCAATCCACAAACATGTACCTATTGCTTTGATGGAATAAAATTACATACGGGTTTCTTTAATATATATATATATATATATATATATATATATATATATATATATATATATATATATATATATATATATATCCTATCTGTGAATGATGAGTTCAGGAATTATTCCTCTCCGAGGCAAAAAAAAAATTGTTGAGTGTTGTTCAATGTTCCCTTACTCAAGATTTGATTGAAGGACCTTTTTAGATGCATTTGGAATGCAACGTTCAAGAACTTTGGCTAAGTTATTGGAACTCGCCAATAAATTTTTATATTCAACCATGCTAATAGAGAGGAATACAATTGTGAGATAGTTGTCTCTTTAGTCAATTAAGAAGTTTTGGACAAAGTAGGGACATTTCAATGACTTTTTTTGGGATCTATGAAGTCACCTGAAATTTTAATGATCAAAAGAAAGTTCACACATCAAAAACTTTATTATTAGGAGAGACAATTGAAATGGAAGCCAAGATGAAGGGGTAAGAATGCAAAAATTTCTAGAATCACTCTACACTATCAGATTATTACGTATTTGCAAGTTTTAATGTCCAAACTTGTAGAGGTCATTCAAAAAAAATATTACTTAGAAAGTGACTTGCTTCGATGAAAGTGGGTTCTCAAGTGAGGCAACTATCAAAGCACTATGCATTTTATAAAAACATGATCATGAAGAATAGAGTTGGTGACGTCTAAGTGACTTGGTAAAGGAATTGATTGAGGTGGGGAAGTTGATAGAGTTTATTATCGTAAATTGGCTAAAATGTTGGGTAATGTGTTGATGGAGAACCTATCTCAGCGCAAGCAATTCATATAGCCATAGTGCCTGCCATTTTGGATGGATTCTTATGACTACTTTTGAAGAAGCGAACTTAGTACGTTGCGACACTAATAGTAGGCTTGGTATCTGTTTTTCTCTTAACCAGATAGGTGATTAAATTGTAATTTGTACATTGAAGCAATTTTGATTACTACTTCGATTGTTAATTATCAAATTGACATTATTTTAATTGACAAAGGGAGTTTTGTGAATATAATTTTTAGAATTGTCCTTGATAAAATGAAAATTGGAGGTTCTTGTCTGTTACAAAATGTGGAAATTCTATTTGGCCTTCTAGGAGAAAGTAGAGAAATGAATGGTGTGATATCACTACTAGTTACATACGAAGCAGGAGAAAGATAGTAGACAACAATTGCCAATTTCATCACAGTTAATGCTCTAGTGACTTACAGTGCAATCTTTAGCTAGCAACGCTTAAACATTTTTCGATCAGTCTTCTCTAATTTTCATGTTGCTGTGAAATTTCTAGTTGGTGATCATGTAGCGACTGTAAGGGGTGACTTGTTTCAATCAAAAACATGCTATTTTAAAATGGTGGGAATTGTCTAGTAGGAAGTCCTTAATATTAAAATTCAATGCGGTCAGAACTTAGAACTTTTGAAGTGATAGATGAAGTACTAGCTGTTGATATTCAAACTGAGACCTTTCAAATAAGCACCTTTTTTTTATGAAGAACATAAAGCTAGTTGATTGAAACATTGAAAGAGAACATGGAATCTTTTACCTTGTATATAGCAGTGATGCCCAGCATTCACATCAGTGTTGTTCATCATAAACTAAATGCCAATATGGACAACTATGTTAATTTAGCATAAATCGAAACTCTCATGAACCAGTTCTTTTTGAAATGCTAATGCTTTTAGAGATCGGAGTCACTAGAGATCCTAAATGGATTTCTAATGTTGTGATAGTTCAAAAGTAAAATGATAAGCAAAGTGTGCATTAACTTTAGAAATCTTAATTTTATCTGCCCCAAAGTTAGTTATCCACTTCTAAAGATCAATGCTCTAGTCTACTCTAAAGTATGCTTTCTTGTTATGAGTTTTTATAATGTATTCTCTCATTATCATCACATTAAAATTTATCTCGTAGAATTTGAGAAGACTACTTTGATTTTGAGTGATGGGTTTTAATTTTCAAATGTCATGCTATTTGGATTTAAAAAATGTGGGTGATTTATCAGAAGATTATTGATTATATTTTGAAAAACGAGAAGATAAAAAATACTAAAGTCTATGTAAACAAGTTACTGGTGGATAACATGACTTTAGGGTAGGACATACTTGATTTGAAGGCATTTGCTACTTAAAAAAGGTATACCTTGGGGCTTAATCTTCTCAAGGCAATATAAGGAAATTTTTTGGTTTTTTTTGCTCAAGCCAAAATAAATCAATTTGTATAAAGATAAAATACAAGAAATTCTAGAAATGTCATTTCGTAAAAGTGCAAAGAAGTAACCAAAACTTAAAGGCCAAATTTTAGGAATAAATATTTTCATTTATAAATATGGAGAGAAATGCTTATCATTCCTTAAAAAACTAAAGAGTGCTAACTACTTCTAATGGAATGAAGAATATGAAAAAGCTTTTCAAGATCTGAAATCACCCTGTTACCACCATCATTTTTTCAAAGTCCATAGCCAGGGGTACATTTTGGAGTTGGTGAAGAAGCTTTTAGTTCTTTCCTGATTAGAGAAGAAGGATAAAAGCAATGACCAATTTACTATGTGAGTATTGTGCATCGAAAAGCCAAACTCAGATATCCTATTATAGGGGAGGTAGCGATCGCTTCGATAATTATGACCAGATGACATTGACCACTCTTTCAAGCAAACATTGTTCCAGTTGTCAAAGCTCATTCGCTTAATCTAGTTTTTAGCAAAACTAAATTATTCTAGGCGATTACGTACAGTTGTGTAGCTAAGCAAATTTCAAATCTCATGTGTTCTGATAATCGTTATCATGGCCTAGGCATTGATCGATTTCTTTTTGGACTTCATTATTGATGGCAAAATGAAGAGGCGGCTTGTTTTGGACTTCATATATTAATGTACCATCTAGCAGTTAAGGATTTGGAATTAGAATGACATTAAAAAATTCCATCATGAATCACGCTAGCTAATGCAGTACGAATCAATTTTCAAATCATAAACAATCAATTCAAATATGAAAACTTTGATTGCCGTCTTGAGATTTGTTGTTGGCATTGGACCAAGGCATTTAATAGTGCGTTTAAATTTGCAATTGATTGTTAATCATGAGTTGGGTAACATGAGACAAGAAAAAAATTTTATAGAAGTAAATTTTTGAAGTGGTAGCTGAAATTCAGAAATTCAGATATTTTAAACTCTGAGCAAATCCCCATAGATCAAAATCAATCGCTAACATGTGTTCTATAACTAAAACCCCTAATGGAAGATTGTTGTGAAATTTAGAACGAACAAAACGCAAATCCAGAAGAAGAAGACAGATTTAACGGGTTCGGCAAAGATGCCTACATCCTCGGGAGCAGAGTGGCGAATTCACTATTTCAGAGGAGTTACAAGTTCGGTTCACATACCCATATGGTTACACATCTATTTATAGATAAAACCCACACAGATAAATTACTAAAATGTCCTCGCACCCCCCAACCCACTAAATTCCAAGAGACACTTCTTTTCATCAGGAGACACACATCTTTATTCCAAGAGACTCCAAATTTCCGGTATATGAGCAATACCTAACAAATCTCCACCTTGGCGAATATCGAGCCCCTTAGAAGAAATGCATCACCCGATATATGAGTCATACCTAACAAATCTCCATCTTGGCGAATATATATCCCCTTAGGAGAAATGCGTCATGGAGTTTCTTACACCATAGTGGGTTAGTCAACCATGCTAATTACAACACTTATTCTGTTCGAACCAGCACCTCAATCGACTGTTGTCTCGCGAGCTCCGAATCTCTTCGCGCCTATTCGCGGAATACCTCCTCGAAACCCCTGTTCGCGAATACTCACGGCTCATCGCTTCCTGCATCCTACCGAACTCCACCTGTCGCAAATCCTCATGCTACGAACTGGCGAATTTCGCTGGTCGAACTCCTCTGTTGGCAAAACGAGGTCCTATTCACAATAACAACACGCGAACTCCTCTCCTCTGTGAAACTGACAAACCACGCAACAGCCTCCTTTCCTAGTCACGAACTCCACCTCGCCGAACGTCTTCCCGCAAGCAATCGCGAATCGTTGTGACACCCCCTGCAAACCAGAAGCACGCCCCTATGAACTGTCATGACTCGAAGAACTGCAGGAACCGCCACCGCTCCCCTTGTTCCGCTCGAACTGTCGCGCCATTGGAACCGCTCCGCCCCTGAACTGCTTCTGGGAACTACTTCCCGTCTGAACTGCTCCCATCCGAACTGCACTGTTCGCAAAACATGGTTCCTATTCTTCGTAACCAAACTCCACCTGTTGCAAAATCACTTGCAACGAACTTGCGAACTGTGTTTTGCCTCTGTCGCGATTCACCTGTCGCAAAATCACCTGCAACAAACTTACAAACTCCACTGACCAAACTCCTCTGTTCGCAAAACCAGGTTCATATTTACCGGAACCAAACTCACATGTTGCAAAATTCTTATGCGACAAACTGACTAATTTGTTGGCTCCACCTGTCGTAAATCCTCATGCCACAAACTGACGAATTTTGCTGTCTCTACTTGTCACAAATCCTCACGCGACAAACTGACAAATTTCGCTAGCTCCACATGTCGCAAATCCTCATGCGACAAACTAACGAATTTCACTGACTCCACCTGTCGCAAATCCTCATGCGACAAAATGTACCTCGCCAAACCGTGAAACTGTACCTCGCCAAACCGAAATTGTAGCTCATCAAACAGCGAACTGTTGCGCCTGTTTTGCCTCCTTTGCTTGCGTGGAACCTGTGGAAGCCTGCTGTATTCGTCGAACTGTTCCTTCTCGCCGCTCTCAATCAAAATGTCGAACTGTTCCTCCGATCTATTCCTACGAGCCAATTGCGATTCGCAAATGCTTCCCTTGCCGAACTCCTCGGCTCGGTTGCCAAAGTGCTGAAGCTAGAAAATTTCTTGCTCATAATATTTCCTGCCCCAGAATCTTTCCTGTCCCGAAATCTTTCCTCTAAGAAAAAATTAATTTCTAAAATTAATTTCTTGATTAGTATTTCCTCGGAATCTTTCCTTCCAGCAGATAATTTCGTAATCAGAAATTATCAATTTCCTGATTAAGATTTCCTTTGCCAAGCTTGCCTTTCTGAGCAAATTTTCTGATTGAGAAACTTTCATTTTTCCTCCGCTTCAGAATTTTCCTTCCAACGCTTGGAATTAACTTTCCCTTAATTAAGCCTTAATCAGTTACCTTAATTAAGCTTTCCTTCCAGCGCCCCAACAGAAAATTAATCCTCCCTAATCACAAAGAAATTAATTTCTGCAAACATAAATTAATTAAGGAATTTGATTTCCCTTTGTCTTCCTTCTCCGCGTGCAGAAATTAGGGAATTTAAGCCTGGCCTTTCTGAGGTTTCTCGAAAAACAATTTTCTTCTCCAAGAATAAGAAAATTGTCTTTCTTGCCTAATTTCCTTTCTTGCCTTCCTCCTTCACGCGTCCAGCAGAAAACTCAAAGGAATATTCCTTCTAGATTCCTTTCTTCTCCGCTGATCCTCTGCGCTGAAGCCAAGGGCCACCTGCACGCAATTCCACCGGCGAGTCCGCACAACTCGCCTGTGTCGGAACCCACTATGACGGTTCCTTCGCGAAACTATGCCTCTGCTGTTCCGCGCAAGTTTCACGCCTATTTGCGATCCGCCGCAGAGACGTCGTGCCTGTTGGAACTGCCAAAGCCTCTGAAGCCCTTCCTCTCTCCGGAATTCCTGCTCCAAACCTCCACACGTGCGGCCTCCACACGCGTTTGGAACCGAACTCTTCTGCACGACGCACCCGCGAACTATCGAACCTGCTCTTGTCGGATCCGAAACCGAACTTTTTGCCTCTGCCGCAAATCAAATCTCAAAATCTTTTTCTTCCCTGCGTTGATCTCCTCCGCCCTAGAACCAGGCTCTGATACCAATTGTTGTGAAATTTAGAGCGAACAAAACGCAAATCCAGAAGAAGAACACAAATTTAACGAGGTTCGGCAAAGATGCCTACATCCTCGGGAGCAGAGCGGTGAATTCACTATTTCAGAGGAGTTACAAGTTCGGTTCACATACCCATAGGGTTACACATCTATTTATAGTTAAAACCTACAAAGATAAATTACTAAAATGCTCTCGCTCTCCCGAACCAACTAAATTCTAAGAGACATTTCTTTTCATCAGGAGACACCTGTTTATTCCAAGAGACTCCAAATTTCCGGTATATGAGCAATATCTAACAAAGATCGATTTAGAATTAACTTGATTGAGGATTGAAGAAGTTATCGATGTTGACTAGTAGGTCAAATTGAGTTATATGATAAATTTATTGAATACTTAGAAGTAAAAAATTGAGCAGATTGCAAATTAAAATTAACTTATCGATATGCTTTATAAAACAAGAAATCCTAAATTGATTCGATGAGCGTTGAAGAATTTATGGATGTTGACCATCAAATTAAAATGGGTTTTGATTAACCCATTTATTGAATACCTGTAGTAAAAAATTGATCAAATCTCCTGAGATGAAAACTAACTTGCTGACATACTTTTAAATACTAGAAATCTTGATGGAAAATCATTTTTAGAATTAATTCAGTCGAGTATTTAAGAAGAGGTTATGGATGTCGACTATCAGCTCAGACTGAATTGGATGTCAACCATCGAGTTGAGCACTATTATGTCTATTGTTAAAAATCCAAGAAGAATTAAAATCAATGCCGTTCAATACTTATTAATGTTGAATTATTCAGAATTGATAACTTAACTTATCTAGAAGGTGTGTGAGATTGGAGTCTCCAATATTCTCAAAGTACATTTTTTTATTAGAATATGATAGTCATTTAGTTGGCAGATTTTTAGTTAATACAATATACTAAGGCAACGCTAATTATGGCCTGCTATTTGAGAAGACATTTAAAATTTTTCAATACGATGTTTATAATATCAGAGATTTATTTTAATGCAATTTCTACCATCTTATAGATTGCACTAATCCTAATGTTTCCCATTCACAATCTGAGAATGGACTAAACCAGCCCCTTGCCAGCATCAAAATGACGAATTTTATTTTTGTAGTGATTGACTACGTAACAAAGTTAATTGAAGCGAAGACATTGGCAAAAGCCATTGGTTAACCTTAACTGGATGATATAATTTGTTTATATAGGCAGCCACTGATCATTATTATTGATGATGATCTACAATTCTTAGACCAAAAAAAAAAAAATTCAAAACCAACTAGTTAAACTCAAATTTGCCTCCATTCATTATCCTAAAATAAATGTCTTAGTAACAGCCTCTAATAAATAAATTCATAATCTTCAGAGAAAGGAAGTGGAAGGTACCAAAGACAAATGGGCAGAAATGTTACCATTAGTACTTTTATCATTAGAAACAACACCATCATCAACGATTGGGTAAACTCTTTTTCTATTATCACATTATGTTGAAGCATTAAAGTTAGTTAACTACAATTTACATAGTTAAGGAGAGTCCGATGACTGGAGAAGTTGAAATGAAGGGGGGATTGAGATATGTATTTGATTTACTTGAAGAGATGAGAAGTCAGGCGTCGTTGAAGCAAGATGAGATATAAAGAAAAATGACCAAATAAATTCAATTTTAAATACAAAAAAATTTCATGCAGGCAACTTGGTCTGGAAGTAAGTAGGTACTGTTGTTCAACAATCTATACTTTGACAAATTGGGTTTTCAAATGAGGAGGAACTTATATCATCAAATAATGTTTTCAATCATCAATGCGAAGTTGCTCCGAATTTGACTTAACAGAACTCAAGCATTAACTTGACGTCTCTAAAAATGCATTTTCTTGGAAGCTAGAATTTGATTTTCTCCTTTTGTAATAAGATACATATTATGTGGCAAGTAAGTTCATTCTACGTGGTGAGTATAACTGGTTATCCCTATGAAGACAAGATCTTGAGAAATGTAAGGCCCATGATGTCAGCAACTTACCGTTGGAATATGATAAAGCAAAAAATGCATTAAACTTAAGAGAGACGGCTACTTACCAAAGGAAAAATGTTCCCTCACTAAGTTGAGAGCTCGTTTTCATATTCAAACTAGAGTCATTTGGAAAATAAAATGTTTACTTGTTCTAAGACGAGAACTTGCTCATATTCAGCCATTCTAAATTTATTAGCAATTTATCTACTCCTTCAGGCTGGTTATTCATTCATATTACACTATATTTATGCTAGATAGCAAATAAAAGCTAAAAGAAAAGTGGAAAGACAACCATATTGATTCGAAGTTTTCTTCACAAAAAAAGGAAGAAAACACGTTACAAAAGAATGCAACTTTCAAGCTGTACTCTCTCCGTTTAAACTCAACTCTTTAGTGATCATAGTTTAGGAAGTTTCTATATCTTTGTGGACAAGTGGAAGGACTCTTTTGTTGACCTTTTCAAGTAATGTGTAATAATAAACATTAAAATAATAATAAAAATACTTAATTAAAAATTTAAATTAAATAACAAGAAGAAAAATAAAAAATATCATAGGTTAGCAGGTGTCGTTCGAGCGAAGAAGTCGCCGCTCATGGGAGAGTCAAATTGTGGCCCCTCGTCTCCTCTCATTCGAGGAAAATTATTGCATACGGAGGACGTACCTATCGCTGCGTGCGGAGGCTAATTGAAGGACGTTGCATAAGCAACAGTGGTCCCACCAATAAAAAATATATAAAAAAAAATCAATCAAAATGCATGGCCCGCCTACCCAGGCCGCCGAAAATAACTAGTGAATAACCACTTCGTACCGTGGTTATAACCCCCGTGGAATAGCTAATAACCTAAGAGTAACTTCCTTGTACCGCTCGAGTAACCGCCAACCAAATAAGCCAATAACCTTTCTATAATCACTCAATACCTCAACCGTAACCGTGCATCGCTCAAGCCGCGGTACAGGCTCAATAACCCTGCGGTAACGCTCGCGTGACCTCTGAAATTCGCGACCAAACCTGGCGCTTGCGTGACCCCCGAAAATCGCGACCAAATCCTCTGATAACCTTATTTTAATTCTGTTATAATGAAACAATAATCGTTCCCCTTAAAACCTCATGGTGCCTCTCGAATATACTCCCCTAACCGCTTGAATAACTCACTAGTAACCACTCACCAGTTTAAAATTTGAGCGCTTGCTCGGCTGATGCTATTTAGTCGAAGTTGCTAGGGTTTACCGTTTTATCCGCCACTGTTGCCACAAACGCAATTTTTTCGTAAACCTGGCCAGATTTGTTGAAGATGGAGGACATAAAGAGCCCTTATAGATATGCAGGGGAAGCGAGTTATCCCGCAAACATAGAAAAATAGGAGATGAAATTTGAGGTTTGTTTTATCCGTCAATGTTTGTTTTTTTTTTAAGACGTTTTTTTAGTTGTGCCAAAGGTTTTTTTGCTTGTAGGTTGTTGTTATTAGGGTTTAGGTGTTTTTTTTTTTTTTTTTTTGCCGTGTATTTTCGTGGAGGTGTCAGGTTTGAGGTATTTTTTGAGTTTTTATTATTAGGGATAAAAGGAGGAGATTTATCTTAAGTGACCATGTTTGAAGTTTTCCATACCCTTATGTTGGAAGAAACGCATGAATTAACTTTCACACCCTAATCTTAACTTATACTGTTAAGATTAGGGTTTGAAGTATTGTTGGTTAGTTTCATGTAAGATGATATTTGAGCAGTCATGTTAGCATACTAAGAAATGTAAGAGCATATATATTTGTCATGTTTTGAAGATTAACATTCTTGACTGTGCAGGCTAGCGGAGCTGGCGAGGGTGGAGATAACTGTATCCTGCAAACTGCAGAAATATTACGTAACATTGTGGTCCACAATGAGAAAGAAGCTTATGAAGTACATTGTGCTTACGCTCATCTTAGTGGATTTAGTGTTTGTAAGGACCACATTACTTATTAGCCTAACTCAAGGAATCTTAAGACAAAGGACTTCGTATGTGGAAAAGCTATTTTCAAGAAAGAGTTGAAGATCACGGAAACTATGAAATACAAAAGAACAACAACAAGAAGTGGATGTTCTGCAATGATTCGATATGCAGTTGATGTTGAAGGCAATTGGATAGTGAAAAAATTTATCGAATCTAATAACCACTCATTAGCGAACCCCAATGAGAAGCACATATTGCATTCCAGCAGAAAAATAAGTGATGTGAATGAGATGTGCTCAGATTATTGACACATCAGGGGTAAGAATTACAGACGCATTTAACTATCTGACTACAAAAGTACGGGGTGTGGAGAATTTGGAATGTACGAAGCGAGATGCCTTCAATTTCATTTAGAGAGACAAGAGATCTAGGATTGAAAATGACGACGTCAATGCTTTATTGCAATTGTTCACAGAGAGAAAGATCGAAGATAGCATGTTTGAATAGGACTTCAAAATTGATGAGACTGGTGGGTCGACGAGTTTTTTTTAAAGTTATGACACATCCAGGCTCGACTATGACTGCTTTGGTGATGTTATTTTTTATACTAGCTACAGGCTAAATAAATGTAATTTATGTTGTGTTTCTTTTGTCGGCGTCAATCACAATTGACAGAATGTGCTTTTTGGAGTCGATTTTTTGTCAGATGAGACGGTGACGCCATTTAGATAGCTGTTTAAAACTTTTATCCGTATCATAGATGATAATCATCCAATTACAATCTACACTTATCAAGATCAAGCAATGTCTAGAGTCATAGAAGACGTTCTCCTAAATACATGTCACAGATTATGCCAGTGGCACATTTACAAGAAATTGCCTATGAAAGTTCACTTTGGGGTGGTGAATAAGATAGCGACGAAGCTTTTTTATAAATGTATGAGCAGATGCTAGTCTGAAGAGGAGTTCGATAATACATGGGAGGTGATGATTCAAAAGGGTAGCTACAGGTCAACGTCTGGCTTGATGAGATGTACAATATTAGACATAGATGGTCACAGCTTATAATAAGGATGTATTTTGAATGAAAATGTTATCAACTCAAAGAAGTGAGTGAACAAATAATATCTGTCATGGTATCTCAAAGCCCACAAGTTTTATTACATATTATTTTTTGGGACTTGAAAATGTCATGAGATCATGGAGGCGCAACGAAAAGGACAAGGATTTCAAGTGCGATCAATCTGTGATTACTCCAGTCGCTAGAAGCGGTTCAACACTTAGGCAGGCTGCTGCATTTTATGTAAGGAAGCTCTACTCAATGTTTGAGGAGTTTATACACGGATCATGCAGTCTTCAATTACATGCATCTGCAAACAACGAATCTAAATTTTTCATTATGAATTTGGACGATCACTTGACAGATAAACATTGGGTTGTTTACTTTGACAAGTTAAGTATGGAGATTGAATGCAACTGCAGAAAGTTTGAAATGATGGGGCTACTATGTGCATACTCTCTAAGAGTCCTGAACTTTATGCATATGAAGAAGATACCAGATAAATATCTCCTACTAAGATGGTCTGCAGATGCAAAAAGAGATGTATATAACAGTTGTGGATATAAGCATATCCAACAGACAAATTTTTAATGACAGTAAATGTAACATAATATTTCAAACACATATGCAAAAATTTGCATATCTAATTACTAATGAAACAAAGAGAAACGTAGAAGCAGAGCAATGCTTGAAGGAAGCCATAAAGAAATTATCATTGAATGTTGACAACATTATAAGCGAGAGAGCTTGCAGGCTAAGCATCAACCGAAAACAACTAAAAAACCAGTAAATAATAAATCGAACGTGAATGATCCCGACAAAATGCGTCTTAAAGGAATATCTAATTCCATGCTGAAGGTTATTGGGAGACAAAAAAAAGAGCAAAATGTATATTTCTACCATTCCAATCTGTTTTCATATGTTTCAGCGAAGAACACTTTTTTCTCTGCCATAACCATTATACGTAGAGGAAAGCAGAAGAAAGTTTCATCCAGCCAAAAACCAGAACCATTACCATGTGATTCTAATATGTGCTCAATTACAGATTTTCTAACACAGGTTCTATTGTTACTTTTTTTGCTTCTATTAATACGTGAAGAAAAACTCATACTCAATAAATAACGATACATTGCAGAATTTCTTTACACCACAATCCAGGGAATCATACGCCGATATATTGATGGATTCATTACGTGAGATGTGAACACATTCGAGGAATTGCTTCACGGTCGAGGAATCCAATGTACAAATAGAAAACTAATTGAGCTTTTGTTGCCTATGATGCTACTAAAAAACTCGAGTTATGATTGTAGACATTTCATGTTTATTTATTGTACAAGTACAATGTCATATATATATATATATATATATATATATATATATATATATGTTTAATATGTGTTTGTGTTGTTTCGTGTTCTTGTCCTCAAGTCATTGTCTTGAGCATGTTTGTCCACCTATATATTATTTGAACATGCAAGTCCACCGAGGTAAGTCCTTACATAGGTTTTTGCGGAATAATATTTTAATTTAAACTTTTCTTAACGAAGTATGTTGTTCTATGTATTACTCGCAAATGGCTATGGCAAGTTTCCTTAACTTTGCTTAATGAAGTGGTTTTTTCTTAAAGCACAATGATTGCAGGAGCCATGGAGTCGACTTACATACCTCAGCAACTTTCACTTCTTGAGGTTGTAGAGGAAAAGATGAAGCAGATTATCAGGTTGAAGAGGAGAATGATGAAGTAGATGATTAGAAAGCCAGAGCAAGTACCATAACTGCTCAGAAGCATGTCCACCAAAGCATTCGTTGAAATATTTGTAGATACAATTGTTATATGATACGAGAGATGTTCTCTAACAATTCTATCATATGTTTGTAGAATGGTGTTGTGAAAAAATATATTACTTCATTCTCTTGTTATTATCCTTACCTTTCTGTGGATCACAAACTTAATTCTCAAGATTGCTGAAAATAAAAATGCAATTTTTGCATTGGGTTTGATAAAACTGCTAATATTGATGGCTTCAATTCAAAGTTCCTCAAAGTTTGTTGGTCCATTATTGGCTCTTCTTTTATTGCAATTATGAAATGTTTCCTTCAAACTTCCAATAATCTAAAGAAAGTTAAACATTCAACTATTATTCTCACTCCAAACAAATTATACGTAAATCTTCCAAATTCTTACTAAAACATTGTAGACAGTTTTCACATTGTAATAGCTTTTAAAAAGTTATATCAAAGCTAATTTCCAATAGGCTAGAGCCTTGATTTTCTACTAATTTTGAAGAAATCAAGGCTTTAGCCTAATTTCCAATAAGCTAAAGCCTTAAATTTTTCATCTCGATAATATTATTTTCTTAAAACAATTGTTTAGTAAGAATTTGGAAGATTTACGTAGATACCACTCATATCCTCTGTATCCACATTTGATTATAAGAATTGAGTGGTATGTATGTAAAGACCCATTAAAAATTTTATCTAATTATATATTAGATAAATTCCTAACAATCTATCATTCCTTGAAATATTTAGTAATTAAGATCTTGCATCTCATTATGGAATACAATACAGTAATAATTACATGCAGAGAAACTTCGAATATCATTCTAACCAAAATCAAAACAAAAAAAAATTTAATTCTTGTCATAAACATTACAACAATAATGATGAAATCAGAATGTTAATTTCCACTGCAATAAGCAAAGTCAGTATTAACCAACAATGACTTCAAAGCAGCACAACAATAACGATGAATACTAAAAAAACAAACTTATAATACAAAACAATCAATTCTCCATTTAACAAGATTGAGCAAAGTCAAGCAATCTCAAAAGCAAACAGGAAAACATCCCCCAAAATTTTTCTAAGAGCATAACAGCCTTGAAAAGAATTAATTGTGAGATCCCTGGATAGTATCGATTAAAGGAGAGGTTTGGCATGCATCCTCAACCGAACAGTCCATCTATCTCTGCAAAATCAGCTCAGCATTGCTACCCATTTTATGCTGCAAAACAGCTGACCCTATTGGTCCAATGAGATTTATCCTTTTAGTAGTTGAAAGAACATCCCTCACTGCCAAGTGCATATAACCCCGTTGAGAGAACTCACTTCCAAATCCAAGTAAACCACATACAAGCTGAAAAACTGTTGCATTGTTGAAAGTGTTATAAAAGAAAATATTAACTATTCTGATTCATTTACATACATACCACATTCATAACATACATACCACATATTTAGCTACTATCAAATGAAACAAAAGAGGTTGTGAAGTTGTGTAGATTAGCTAGGAGAGTTGTTTTTAGATGCAACCATCAAGTGGATACGAGGTACTTCGCCAAAACTCTGCATGAAATTAAAACAGAAAACTTAAAACAGTCGATGAAGATAAAACATCCTGAAATCAGACATTTAAATAGAAAACATAAAGGTACTTAACTGAATATCCCATCAAACATCAACCAAACGTCTATTACCATGATTTGTAAAAAGCAAGTGTGTAAACTGTTCTTTCCAAAACTGATATATTTTTTCTAAGTGAAAATTTCATTTCTCACTTCTATAGCTTTAATGTTTGATGAATTGGTTTGGCACAACGCGAATTTACATATCTCATATCCTATTTGTGCTCTAAATAGTGGCATAGAGTATTGTCATCCTAACTTATCTGCCCACTTCTCACTATTCTTCTGCACAAGGGTTTTCATATATTTACAAACAAACATACCACAGTCGAAATCATTACTCTGCGCCAGAACGCCTTTGGCCATTACAACTTCCCATTTTGTCAAATCGGTCTTGAAAGCTTCACCGACATGCTTCACAAAATATTTAAACTGTTATTTCCAAAACTGATATACTTTTTATAAGTTAAAATTTTCATTTCTCACTTCTATAGCTTCAATGTTTGATGAATTGGTTTGGGACAACGCGAATTTACATATCACATATTTTATTTGTGCTCTAAATAGTGGCATAGAGTCTTGCCATTCTAACTTATCTTCCCACTTCCCACTATTCTTCTGCACAAGTGTTTTTATATATTTACAAATAAAAACGCCACAGTCAAAACCATTACTCTGCACCAGAACGCCTTTGGCCATTACAACTTCCCATTTTGTCAAATCAGTCTTGAAAGCTTCACCGGCATGCTTCACGAAATATTTAATCTGCATGATTAAATGTAGGATTCAAAACAGTGTGCAAAAAAATTTACATGTCTCAATTTTTCAACATTTAATTATCAGCTGCGTGATCTTACAATATCATGTGTGATACACAAATGAATTCTGTTACGCAATGAATCATATAATCGCCATTTGCGCTCCGTTATTGCCCCATCTAGCAGTATCCAGTGTTGATTATTGATTATTGGTAAATCAACATTTTCCATACTCTACTTCGTGATGTGATCAACAAAGCTTCTAACATTAAGATGTTTATACAGCTGCATAAAAGATCGTTATGAAATAGGAACTATTAACATGTTATATGTGTGTAAACGAATTGTGAAACACATCAACCTTATTACTTACCCAATGGAGTGGAGACACATATACATGGGATCTGTATAATTGGGGTTCTTTGCACCTTTTATTTTTCATTAACATAGCAAAAGAATCCACTTGTTCATTTCCTAATCATCCATTCGTCAATAATTCATCGAAGTAGCATCGAGTCAAAGAGATATGACCCATACTAATGAGAAAATTTTCGCTGCATTCCAAATATGTTATTGGTGCAACATATATATAAAAAAATAATGCAATGCATAAAATAACAAATAAATAAAGTTGAACTAACTAGTTAATAAATTTGCTACAGCACATTTCGATTGTTTCACGCATGTAATCTGGTATTTGTTCTCTAGCGGAAAGTCGAGTACCGGTAGCGTTGGACAAACCTATAAGATCAGCAACTCCGAAAATTTAGTCTATATTTGATTACGGAGTATAAATAATAGAAGTAAACATTATATACCTCATCAAGGTAATCATCGATCACAAGTACTATATCTGATTTGTGTGTATCTTCCTCTTTATGTACATCTTGAACCGCTTCTTTATAGGACAGTGTTTCTTGAACTTTTGTTTGCTGTGTAATATATATAGTTCCTGAGTCAGAAATAATATCATCTTGTATAGGTTGTTGTGAAATGTGCTCTTCGTCTTTTTCATCGTCATCAACCTCCTGTTGTTGATTTTGATGTGGGATAGACTTATCCCCTTCCACATTATCAACCTCTTCAATCATCTTCTCTACTGTTTTTTTCTTATCTTTCGCTCAAAAATAATAAATGGAGAATTGATTTGCCTCTTTCTTCTATTTTCCTTGGCATTAATCCTCTGAATTAAACCGGCATGTGGTGATTCTTTTATCCATGTCTTCGCTGATTCCCCACATGGTTGTTTTAATGTCTTCTCTAATTCACTGATTTTGAACTTTAATTCTGACACTGTGGTATCTAATGTAGTAAAGCGGGCATTAACAGAGAATTGAAAATCCACAAGTAAATATATTTCTTCCAATCCTATATGACGGGGTGTATGTGTTTCTGTATGTACATGTATTGGTTGATGGCAGGTATTATAAGGAACTATAGTTAAAAATTTCGAAGAGATTGGGTGAGTGTGGACTGGAGTGGGTTTCCTGCTGTGGGAGATGCTTTGGAGTACTACATGGCTCTTCAATTGGAGGGGCAATTAAAGCGTGTTCACAGTCTTTTAAATCAAGGAAATGATCATAGATCTGCAAAGATTTACAAAGAAACATTGTCAATGAGAACATCACATTCACATAAAAACTAAAAACACTTTTAAGGATTATGAAATAATTGACTCACCTGTGAAAGGTTTAGCTTATTAAAGGCAAGTTCAATCTGTAGTGAGTTCCACCTCACGTTTACTGACCACCTTAGCATTTGAGGCCTAGCATCTGGAACAGCATGGAGGACCAAAGATGTGTCATCATAGAACCAGAGCTGTGCAAAACATGCAAAATAATTAATTGCTACATCAAGATTTACAAAATTAAACTTGAGGAGTTAGGTGCGAAACACATACCGTTAGAAGAAATAAAAAACCATTGATGCATCCCAATGGCTGCCCCCTCCGTATTTTCGTGGCACTCTCCTTCAATTGCTCGGTGAGAAAATAACATATTGTAGTTGGTCAATTATAAGAAGAGAAAACATGTATATTCTCACAAAGTGAATACAACCCTTGGGACACCCAAAAATTGCTTGAAGGAAATATTAAATGTCATAAAAAACTTAATAAAAAATGCTACAAAGCGATCAGAAGACTCCCCTGGTAAAACATGTTCAATTTCATCATTTATTTGTCTCGCATACACACTACAGGGCGGACCTTTATTCCACGATGATGGTGACCCTCTGTTTGGCATTCCTATTAGCAAGGCAACTTGGCCTGCATCAAACCCTATCTTCTTCCCACCCAAATTGAATACCGTTCAATCAATATCCCAGCAGTTTGATATGTGCATCGTCAAAACATGATCTTGAGGGTATGGTGGAAGTTCAAAAAATTGAATCAAATTCATTGCTTCCAATCTATGTCATGTCTCCTCCTAAATGATTGGCCGGACTTTATCAAAAAACTCCTCTCACTGCAGATGGACGGCATCTGCAATTCATGAATTTTGTGCTCACAAACCTACATAAATACATCACCAAACTTTAAACCAAATAAAAACCTGAAACACAAAATAGGTTTTATGAAAGTAATTTTAACAAAATATCTAATATCGTCACTTTCATTTATTGTCTATAAAATCATTTGTATTTCCTTCTACTCATTATAGCTTGAATTTGGTTACGTTTTTCCATCCATTTTCATTTATTCTCACCGGTTTAATTTATGTGCATTGTTACCTTCTACCTCTTCTACTGGATTTCCCTAGTGTAGCAGAATTGGATAGACGCCAATTCTTTCAATTAGTGGTTCGTGTCACAGGGGCAAAATCAAATGTTGTAGACTTTGCATTATATTATAAAGAAAATTCATTGTTTATTTGTTGTATGACATGCCCCATTCTAATCAATCTCAGTCAGGCATGAGGCATCGCAGATTATAACTCACACTTTCGTAATCATCTAAATAAATACCCGGTATAATTGCCAACATAGAAACGTGCATAATTTAAATTAGCCAAAGAGCTTCTAAGAATATAAAATATCTATACATATTAGAAATAACCTTTAAATCATTAACATTCTTCAGACTTCAAATAAATCCCTATCTAAGAAACATTAAAATTTATCACATACACATCTAGACCCTAAGATGATTACAAACAAAAAAAAATCCCTAAAACAGAAAAAAAAACCTTCAGACTTCAAAGCTTCTTTAATGCATTGGGACATTTTCAAATGTCGATTAATACACTGACTGCGAGATGAATTAGAATATTAGGGTTTAGAGTTTACGGTTACCTTGAAACGTTTTGCGACCTGTTACCGGAAACATTGACCTCCTTCTTTGACTCCTTGCGACCACCTTTTGATTTTCTCTTCGCCTCTTCGAACTCCGGCACCTCACGACTTCCAACTCTGGCTTCTCCACCTCCTCCAACCCCGACTTT
The DNA here is from genome assembly GCA_022702705.1 of Papilionanthe hookeriana x Papilionanthe teres. Lineage (NCBI taxonomy): Eukaryota > Viridiplantae > Streptophyta > Magnoliopsida > Asparagales > Orchidaceae > Papilionanthe > Papilionanthe hookeriana x Papilionanthe teres. The sequence goes on from CM040433.1 coordinate 19,848,765, forward strand.
GTACTCTCGATAATGTCGTTGTCCTCCATTTGAATCTTAAACCTACCGCTCGTTGCCATTCTAGCGGAGGAGAAACCTCACCGGCGCGCGAAAAAAAAAAACCAGACCTTTTTTGTAAAATGGTTTTTCACCGTCCACCTTTTACTATTTACCAATAACAAGCGGTCCGCAGATTATTCGGTTATGCGAAGGTTACAATGAGTTTATATCGGCAGTACCGCGACGAGAGCAAGGCTCGTTTACGGGGGCGTCAATTATTGGTTACGGGAAGGTTATTGAGCCTGTACCGCGGCTTGAGCGAGGAGCGGCTACGGCAGCGATACCGCAACGAGAGCGGGGCTCTTTTAGAGGACGTCACTTACCACAGGGTTACTGAGCCTATACCGCGAATTTTTATTGTGTTTAGATGGCGTACGCAACGCTGCGTCCGGACGCCAATAAAGCGTCACCACGAGGATTTCGGGTCCCACCATGGCGAATTTGAAAAAAATGCATTTTAAAATCATTTCTGCCGACCCGACCCGACCCGAGTTGAGGCCCGCGACAGAAAAAAGCAAAATTTTCGCATTTTCGTTCCCGCCAAAGTATAACGCCTTATTTTGTCTCCATTATCTTTAGGATGCGGAGACTTTTTTTTCTGACCTAGCTTGTCGTGGACCTGAGGATTATTTGTCTGCTTTTAATTCTAATCTAAAGCTAAAGCATGCTACCGTTCGCACATAATATATCCGATCAAGTCGACAGTGAGTTGGAATCTCAAAATATATTCGAGGAACAAGATTTTCAGCTTAGTTTAGCTGCGACAGAACATATCCCTCAGGTTGGTAAAATTTGTTGTATGCACTGTTCTATTACTGTTTCACTGTTTTTGTAGTTTTATTATGGTAGTATGCATGTAGTTTCAAAAGAGTAACCTCAAGTTCTCTTTCATAGTGGGATGTGGTGTTATTTGGGTAATATTATAGGTGTATTCAGGTAGTTTCAGAAAAGTATATTCGTTAAGTATTCTTTCAGCGGTACGTGGAGTTATTATGGTAATTTTGTGGTGGTATTAAGACAGTTTCTTAAGAGTAACTTAACTTTGCTTCAGATTTGGCTGTGGTTTTATTTAGGTAATTTGAAATTAGTATTCTGGTAGTCTGAGGGAGGGGACGTTTTATCACGGTAGTATGCCCGTAGTTTCAAAAGAGTAACGTCAAGTTCTCTTTCATAGTGGGACATGGTGTTATTTGGGTAATTTTATGGGTGTATTCAGGTAGTTTCAGAAAAGTATATTATTAAGTATTCTTTCAGCGGTACGTGGTGTTGTTTTGGTAATTTTATGGGTGTATTCAGGTAGTTTCAGAAAAGTATATTCGTTAAGTATTCTTTCAGTGGTACGTGGTGTTATTTTGGTAATTTTGTGGTGGTATGCAGGCAGTTTCTTAAGAGTAACTTAACTTTGCTTCAGATTTGGCCGTGGTTTTATTTAGGTAATTTGAAATTAGTATTCTAGTAGTTTGGGGGAGGGGACGTTTTATTATGTCTTTAATATTAGGGTGTTATTGTGAAATACTGTCGGGTGTGGTGCTTTTATAGTTATTATTAGGGTTACATGTGTATTATTCGTGATAATACCTAAAAAACACCAATGCTTTTATAGTTATAATTATGGTACCTTGGTGTGACTGTGGTGTTATTATGGTATTTTTTTGTATTATTCGTTGTTAATGATAGTTTTACTGACATACAAATCCCGATCCAATTGCAGATACTCGAGAGAGATAGTGCCTCAAATGATCCATTTGTAAACATATTGCTTCAAGCTGTTATCAATAATGAGAGGAGGCTGTTGACCTCGTTTTTGTCAAGGTTTAGTTTTCCTCCTAGGATTTAGGGTTCTAGCCTTAGGAGCTTCCCCGACGATCTTAGATTTCTAGCAGTGGACCCACCTCGTTTTAGAATACCTCTAGCTCATAGCAGGTTGGAATTGACGTTAGGAGTCCAAATCGAGTTCCTATAGGACCACCGAACCTTAGGACAGCCTCGTGCATATTTCTTTGCACCATCGAGCACAAATTCCTCGATCCACGGCCTCGACGCTTTCAACCACTCCTCGACGGATCAAGATCGAAGTTGCACTCGACTCGCCGTCCAGGTAAGGCCAAGGTAAGCTCTCCTCCCCTTGGCCTATTTAAACCCAACTTGGGGTAGGGAATGAAAGGTTGGACGAATTTATGTTGGTAAGGAGGTGCTGCTAGGAAAACTTGGGCTTATTGCATAAAAAATGATCTTAATCTATTAGAATTAAACGAAAATTTGACACTAAATAGGACGCAATGGAGAAAAAGGATTCATGTAGCCGACCCCACTTAGTGGGATTAAGGCTTTGTTGTTGTTGTTGTTGTTGTTTGTAAGGAGGTGCTGCTATTTGTTCTCTCCCTCTTTTCTCTCCTCTTCCTTCCTTTTGCTCACGTTTTTTTCTTGAGTTCGTGTGTGTGTGTGACGTGGGGAAGTGCTGTTAGCTCTCTTCCCTGAGTTTTTCTGGAGCCTTGCTACTCTTGCCGCTCGGTTTTGAGCTTGGACTGTGCTATTTCCTCATTGTTGTTGGGCCGTGGTGTTGGGTTGTTTAATCCTCCATTGAGGTATGAGCTTATTTAGCCCTAGCATTTATCATACTTTACTTTGAGATACTTTTGGTGGAATTTATGGTTTAGCTAGCTTCTTTTTTTTTCTTTTTTTCTACTTTCTATTTACTTATTTCTTGTTACATATCACACAAAGCATGGCAAAAAAAAAAAAAAAAAAGAAGGGGAGTTTTCTTTTCAAAAATTTAAAGTCAAGGGTAACTTTCATGAGATTTGGAGGTCTTTAAATGCTTGAGGGTGAAATAAGATATTTCCTTTTTTTTTATATATGCATGAAGGCGGGGTAACTTATTTGTGATGTTTGGAGGGGTGCACTCCCTCTCCGATTCATATTACTAGTTCTATTTTGATTGGCTATATAAAATAGAGAAAGAGGCATGTTTTAGAGATCTTTCCTTTTATGCAAGCATTGAATGTGACAATTTGGTTTAAGTATTATCTATGCAAGTTGAGATTGTGGCTTATGCGGAACACACATATATCATTAGGTGCATCTATTGAAGGCTTGAGCATTGGAAACATAATTTTGAAAAGCTCATTGTTTAATTAATGCTTACGTGGAGGAGTTAGGGGCGGTTTGGGCATTGTTGTGCTACTCGGTTTTGGTATTGTTGCCTCTCGGTTTTGAGAATTATGGGGCTATTTTGGTGGCTTTTGTTACTCAGTTTTGCCCTTGCTGGGCTGCGTTTTTATGGTTGTTTGTTTCTCAGTTTTGCCCCTTTGCTGGGCCGCGTTTTTGTGGTTTGTTACCTTTCGATTTTGCCCCTTGCTGGGGCTGTTTTGTGGTTTTTTGCCTCTCAGTTTGCCCCACTTGCTGGGCTGGTTTCCCTCTTATTACTTCTCGGTTTTGGCCTTTTTGGTGGACTTGGGTTCTTTGTGTTGGATCCATGCTTTAGTGGTGTTTGGACATATGTTTTTGGGCTTGATTACGATGTTATATGGCTTAAATTGTGGTATTCACTTGGGATGTTATTGATGGTATGTTTGAGCCTGATTCTGTGGCATTGAAGAGGTTACAATTTTAGTAAGGTATGACATCGATTTTCAAATGTATAAAAGAGGAGGCTATGATTCTAGTGAGGGCTTTTCCGCGCATTTGTGAAGAGTTGGATTGAGGCCTGTTTGGGGCTTGGTCGTGAGCCTCATGGAGGTGATTTGGATTTTGGGAGGCCTTACTCCTTGCTGTTCCTTTGTTGTAGCCTTGGCCGTGAGCCTTTTCTCCTGTTTGTAGCCTTGGTCGAGAGCCTTGGTGGGGTGATTGATGTGGTGGTGGTCTTGCTTCTTGCTCTACTTGTCTATGGAATTGATTGAATGAATTTGGAAGTGTTTCCTGATTTGCTTGTAGGAAAGAAATTGAGCACGATACTTAAGGCTTCCCTTAGATGCTTTATTTGGTGGAATTGGTATTAATTTGGTGGCTTGTGAGCTTGTCCATTCACTCTCTTAGGTGTTGAAAGTTTATTGATTTTCCTATTGCTATAGCCTTGGTCTCGAGCCTGTAGGTGGACCTACTGGGAGATTCTATGTTTCAGGACTTGAAAATTAATATGAGATTTGGCAAATTTGGATCTTATTACGGGTTTGGAGATTTTAGTAGCGGGTTTTCCCCGAGTCATTTTCTTTCCGTTTGATTTGCGAGATTTTAAATGATTTCTGGATTTTCCTTCTTCTTCTTCTTTTTTGTTTGATTTTATCTGAATGTGAATGACACTGCATTTTGGGGCGATCCAGTTATGCCTAAGGGAGAAGATGATATCCTCAGGATTGATTCAAGGACCTTGGGCTTCTCTTTTAGTGTTCTACTTTTACATGTGTTAGGGGCATTTTAGATTAACCCTTCTTCCGTTTTGGTCTTTCTCGGATTTGGAGATGAGTTAATCTCCTTCCTTTCCCCTCCCCGTTGACTGACACGTTTTCCCCGCTTCACTCGGAGTTGGTTTTTATTTTGTTTTGTTTTGGGGCAATGACGGCGATGATGCTAAAGGCACGCCAGTGATAGAGTAGAATGATATCCCATCCTACGACATCAGGACTCGCTCCAGGGTCCCGGTGAACCGTAGGATGACGGTATCATTCACCGCTACAAGGCAAGCGGGGCACCCGTACCTTCTTAGGATTGTTAGTGATCCTACACCCGACGAAATGATCGACTCGTGGACAATCCTGATTTTCAAAACCTGATAAGAATATGATACTACATTTTGAAACAAAAAATACATATTTCCACTACAATAAAAAAAAATTGATACAAACTCCCTTTTGTATGCCTGAAACTCATGTGCATGCTAAAAACATAAATTTTAAAACTATATTATAAAATATGGTTGTCCACTTGTTGATCATCAGTCTCGGATTGAGGAACACTCTCCTGAGTTAGGTTTAGTAGGACACCCTTCTTGCTGAGTGGCGGACTCTATACACTCGGGTGACCGAGTAGCCTTCGACGACCCTCGAGCAGTACTACACAGTTCTGAGCCTAGTCCCGACCCGAGTGCTTGCGGTTTTCTTCGGAATTTTCTTGTGATTTTTGGATGAAGCACTCGTGGTCCTTTTTTTTAGGATTTTCCCGAGGTTTTTATGACTTTACTTTGTTTTTGTTACTCACTTTCTCAAGCCTTCTGTTGTGGGTCATTCACCGCCTTTTCTCGAGCTTTTTGGATGATGTTTTTTTCTGTTTTCTGCTTGGCTTTCGCTTGTATGACGCACTTCAGCTAGCTACAATAGCGGATCTCCCAGGTATACAGGTTTGTTTACATTTACAGCGTGTTATTCATATTTTCTACTGCTCTTTTTTTAGCACGTTGCACTATATTCTCTTGCATGCTTTACTTCCTGTGCTTTATACCCTGCTACACACTGTACAACTTTAAACATACTTGCATAGGATGTTTAGAAGAACTCGACCATAAGGCCACCTGATTGAACATTTTAACTTGCCACATTAGAAAACTCAACCTCTTCACAGCGAGGAGCTTGGAGCAGATTCCGGGGGCAGCTCGTTCAAGATCATTCCTTAGTCTAAATAACAAATCTTAGGACTTCGAGGTAGTCCGCCTAGTGCGACATAAATCCTCACCTGTTCTTTTAGGCCTTTGCGCAACCTTGTTGTGCAATATAAGCCCTAACTCGCTTAGGATTCCGAGGTCGTCGTCCGATACGGCATAAATCCTCCTATCTTTCAGGTTATTTGCATAATCAGGTGATCATGTAAATGTAATTCCTATAATTAATTGGCAGGATTGAAACTTAAATAAATTCATTTCCAAAATTTAAAGCCCAACCATAGGATAGTCTGGGAAGTCATCGAGGTTCTCCTCGAGATCCGTGACGTCCCCTACCTCTCTTTCCTTTGACTCTGGAAATAACTGTTCCACATTGCGCCTTTCACCTGTTGGATTTCCTATTGCCACACTTTGTTGAAAACTCTACCCTTTGATTTCATGAAGACAAAAACCCCTGATCTAAATCGAGAGTTCTCTCAGGTGACTTCGGTCATTTGAGGGGTAATTGACTATTGGGGCTTACCTCTATAGGGAGCTTTAAAGACCCCATATAATATAAACCCTATTTAATTCTTTTTGTATTAAATAAGGGAATTTGTCGGTCCACATAAAGGTTCGCAGACCAGAACGGATGTCATGAATTTCGTGGTTTATTTGATCGAGCGATATTGTCAAGTAGGGTGTCTATTCTTCGGAATAGATGCGTTACTTGCGATATTACGCTCGTTCATTCAAACTGCTAAATGAATGAGATCCGTCCATTCTCATTCTCATATTTTTAAATTTAAAACTCTTACTTTCAAAAATCAATATATACATTAAATTAAATCTCACGCACTTTTCAGCGGCCGACAGAGGCCCATAAACAATATTGTGCGTATGTACACATTGTTGGATTTACTGTGCGAAATGACCACATTGGTTTTTGGCCGAATTCAAAGAGGATCAAGATAAGGGAATATGTTTGTGGTAAGGCTGGTGCGAAGAGAGAATTAAAGGACAATGTATCGGTGAGGTACAAGAGAGCGGATACAAGAACTGGTTGTGCTGTCATGATCCAATATGTCGTTGATGTCCAAGGGAACTGATTGGTAAAGAAATTCATAGAAAGTCATAACCATTCATTGGCGGATGTTGGCGACAAGCGCCTGTTGCGTTCAAGCAGAAAGATGAATGACATCAATGCGGATGTCCTCAGATCGATGACAAAATCAGGGATTAGAACCACCGATGCGTTTAGCTTCCTAGCCACAGAAGTTGGTAGAGTGGAGAATCTTGACTATACGAATAGGGATGCATATAATCTCCTACAAAGAGAGAGAAGATTACACATCGAACTTGGGGATGCTAATTCCTTATTACAACTATTCACTGTACGGCAAGTTGAGGATCCAATGTTTACGTGGGACGTCCAAATTGATGAGCCAGGCAGTTTGTTGAATTTCTTATGGAGCGATGGGATGTCCAGACTCGATTATTACTGCTTTGGTGATGTCATAATATTTGATACAAGCTGTAGACTGAATAAATACAACATATGTTGTGCACCGATTGTCGGTGTGAACCACTACTGGCAGAATGTGCTTTTTTGCAGTTGGTTTTTTGTCGGATGAAACGATTGAGTCTTTCAAGTGTTTATTCAAAGCCTTTATTTCGTATAATGGATAACAAGCACCCAATCACAATATTCACTGACCAAGATCAAGCAATGACTAAAGCAATTCAAGAGTGTTTGCCGCACACTAGACATAGATTATGCCAATGACATATATACAAAAAAATTATCTTCAAAATTGCATTTTGGTTCGGGAAAAAACAAGAGAGTACTCGATCTCTTTTATAAATGCATGAGTAGATGTGACTCAGAAGTGAAATTCGAAGAAACTTGGGGCGAAATGATTGAGATGGGAGAACTTAAGGAGAATGTATGGTTGGATGAATTGTATAATATAAGGCATCGTTGGTCAACAGCCTTCAATAAAGACATTTTTGGAATGGGGATCCTATCAACGCAGAGGAGTGAGTCAACTAATAACATATGTCATAGTTTCTCCAAGCCAACAAGCATGGTAACTGAATGTTTTCTGACCCTCGAACATATCGCGAAAACTTGGCGAATAAATGAGAAGGACGAAGATTTTAGATGCAAGCAGTTTGCTATTGTCCCTGCAGTAAAATGCAACCCTGTTTTAAGGCAGGTTGCTTTACTTTACAGACGGAAAATATACTTGAAGTTCGAGTCAGAGTTTCTTTATGGTTTGAGTGGACTTGCTTTGGAAGGCTTTGCCAACAATGATTCAGAATTTCACATAAGAACCTTCGATAATAAAGACACAGACAAATACTGGATTGTGAAACTAGACAGCTAATTCAGATATCACGTGCAGTTGCAAAAAATTTGAAATGATGGGTTTACTATATGCTCACGCTCTAAATGTTGTTCAACATGAAAATGTGTACAAAATTTCTGAAAACATATATTACTTCGGTGGTGTACACATGCAAAAAGGGACATATACAACAGTTTAGAATATCAACATCTCAAGGGGTCTCAAATGTTGTCAATCGCCTCAAGTGGACTTATATATCGCACACATGTTCATAAATTAGCATACCAGATAAGTAGAAGAACGCAAGGCCATGAAGTTGCTGAGAAGTTTGTGCTAGATACATTAAAGAAACTAACACTTGATGCTGATGAAATATTATGTGGGAGAGAACTCCAATAAAAGGCGAAACCAACTAAGAAGAAGACCCCGTGTAAAGAGAAAAACCTGAATGACCCAGTAAAGATGCGTCCTAATGGAATATTTAATTCAAGGTTAAAAGGATATCGGGAAAAAAATAAGAGAACAAAAAGTAAGTTTAGTTTGCTGAAATAATTTTTATTTCTTAAATTTATACTGTCTCCTCCATAACGTGTCAACTTTTTTTGTAGGAACAGAGAAAGATGTCAGTCCAAGTGATGCTAGAGTTCTCCAAAACAAAGCAAACTGGTTTGGAACATTGGATCATTTAAGCTAGGTAAATTATAATATGGACGAGACTATTCATTTATTGTTTAATTTGCGATGTTTACAACTTTTTATTGAAATTACTCCAGGAACTGCCTACATCACAACAGACAGAGACATATACAAGCATGCTATATCTAGATTGCTAAAGACTTCTTCCACTGATGCTAATGAACATAGAGGATAATTTGTTTGAAGATTGTTTTGATTTATTTGAATGACAGAAACATTCATTATCGTTGAGTTATTATCGTTGAGTTATTATCGTTGAGTGACTACCGTTGGAAAATAATTTAATAACTGTATACGTACCAAAAATGTAGTATTATTTTAGTTATATTTTTGTGTCATTGTCGTTTTATTCTATAAGTTGTGTTTTTAATCCCCTCATTTGGTTGCATTGGATTAATCACCAGATAATACACCCTAAAAACAATTGAAATATCACTTAAATACAATAGAGCATCGGCCTGATTGGAATCAATGCTGTTGTATCAGAATATTCCTCGTTTTATTCCTGAACAACGCGTGGCGGAATACCTTTCCGTAGTCGGTTGTATTTGAGTATTCATCGATGTATTCAAGTCATACCGCGGATCCGCCGAACTGGTTGTATTGGAATATTCCTCGTTTTATTCCAACAACTCAACAGAATAATACACTAAATACGACCCTAACACAATGGTGATAATGTTCAAATACAACAGAGTTAAATCGTAAAAGTGGATGAATCAGAATGTGGGCGAGGCTGTGTATTTGAAATGTCGAATGATTTTAAAAGGAATCCAAATAAAGCCGAGGTAGAATTGCTATTTTTCGGTTTACGGTATGCATACATTAATTAGTTTATAAATAAATTTTTATAATAGATATCTCCAATTTTATTCTGGATATATTCTGGTATTATTGAAGTTGTATTCCGTGCACTATTACGATAAAGCAGTACCAAAAATTCAGTCTTATTTTGGTTATATTTTTGTATTACCGTCGTTTTACTCTATTAGTTGTGAATTTTTTATCCCCTCACTTGGTTGCATTGGATTAATCACCAGCGGACTCCTAACAGAGAGATGTAAAGCTTTTCGGAGCATACAACCGTAAAACCATTGTAAAATCACTTAAATACAACCGAGCATCGGCCTTATTGGAATCAAATGCGGTTGTATCAGAATATTCCTTGTTTTATTCCTGAACAATGCGCGGCGGAATCCCTTCTAGTAGCCAGTTGTATTTGAGTATTCCTCGATGTTTTCAAGTCAAATCACAGATCCGCCGAACTGGTGTATTGAATATGAAAGCAGAATATTTCTAATACTACCGCGCCGATTGTGTTGGAATATTCCACATTTTATTCCAACAACTCAGTGGAATAAGTCCTTGAATACAACCTTAAAACATTGTCGATATTGTTCAAATACAACGGAGTTAAATCGTAAAAATGGATGTATCAGATATCTCCAATTTTATTGTGGATATATTATGGTATTTTTATAGTTGTATTCCGTGCACTATTACGATAAAGCAGCCTGAAAAATTCAGTCTTATTTTGGTTATATTTTTGTATTACTGTCGTTTTACTCTATTAGTCGTGAATTTTTATCCTCTCACTTGGTTGCATTGAATTAATCACCAGCGGAATCCTGACAAAGAGATGTAAAGCTTTCCGGAGCATACAACTGTAAAACCATTGTAAAATCACTTAAATACAACCGAGCATCGGCCTTATTGGAATCAAATGCGATTGTATCGGAATATTCCTCGTTCTTCCACTGATGCTAATGAACATAGAGGATAAATTGTTTGAAGATAGTGTTTTGATTTATTTAAATGACAAAAACATTCATTATCGTTGAGTTATTATCGTTGAGTGACTACCGTTGAAAAAAAATTTAATAACGGTATATGTACCAAAAATTCAGTATTATTTTAGTTATATTTTTGTGTCATTGTCGTTTTATTCTATAAGTTGTGTTTTTAATCCCCTCACTTGGTTGCATTGGATTAATCACCAGATAATACACCCTAAAAATGATTAAAATATCACTTAAATACAACCGAGCATCAGCCTGATTGGAATCAATGCGGTTGTATCGGAATATTCCTCGTTTTATTCCTAGACAATGCGCGGCGGAATCCCTTACAGTAGCTGGTTGTATTTGAGTATTCCTTGATGTATTCAAGTCAAACCGCGGATCTGCCGAACTGGTGTATTGAATATGAAAGCGGAATATTTCTAATACTACTACGCCGGTTGTATTGGAATATTACGCGTTTTATTCCAACAACTCAGCGGAATAAGTCCCTGAATACGACCTTAAAACAATGTCGATATTGTTCAAATACAACAGAGTTAAATCGTAAAAATGAATGTATCAGACATCTCCAGTTTTATTGTGGATATATTATGTTATTTTTGGAGTTGTATTCCGTGCACTATTACGATATATCAGTCTTATTTTGGTTATATTTTTGTATTATTTTTGTTTTATTTTGGAGTTGTATTATTGTCTTCTTTACTCTATTATTAAAAATATGTGATTTTCAAATAAAACTGTCTTAAAGCATTTCCTGATGTGGTTGTTAAATCTTGCCAGTGTAATTTCGAATAAAATACAATAAACATTGTAAAAAATCCTCCAATACACTGCAATATACTGCAAATCCCCATCAAGCCAAAATAAACATTGTAAAAAATACTCCAATACACCCAAAAAATGACAAGAGAAATGTAGCATTGGGATATTACAGCAATACAACCAACATAAATAGTTTCATTTTAAATACAACAAACTATTCCAGCAGTACAACAAATTTCACTCACTGTCAGAACCTGTTCGATTATATTTAATTACAGACGGAAACCACAAGCAAAGGTCATATGTTAATTGAGCGCGGAATTTGAGCATATTTGCTTGCCAATTCTGCTCTAGACTCCAGTCAGGAGGGGTAGCCCGAACTAGTCTTTCAAGGTATTTGCAGACAAACATGTCACAGTCAATGTTGTTCGTCTATTTTGGAATACCCTGGACGTTAGCCAGATTCCATTTTGCGGGTTTCCTATTCTTGAAGCATTCTCTAGTTAAGTTTGTAAACAGGTTGATCTACAAATTGCAATATAACTGTTTTTATTAAATCAACAAAAGACAAGAGAAATTAAATTATATTCCATAATATACTCACAACTCGGGTGCAAAGATCTTTGTGTATGTCGTTGGGCAGAGAATCGTATAGTCGTCACTTCTTTTTTATTAGGTCGCAGACCAATAACATCCAATGAGAATTATCCACAACAGGAAGAATTATCATATCGGAGTCGTTCACCGCTCTGGGAGTGATGTGTGACAGGAAATTGTAACGGGACACCCCCATTTTATGATAACTCTGCATGAGACGACATTTAGTTAATATTTTCGTGTCATTCATTAATATGTCAAACACATTACACTCAGGTTATTACCCAAAATAATGGGTACACGTATAGGTATTTTTGGTACGCATTGGGATTTTGTCTCTTCATTTGGTGCAGGATGGCGGCGAGGGCATCGACATGATCATTCCCGACGAACTCATCAAAAAGTAGGTCATCCATCATTCCACGATCTATCAGCAAGAAGCGTTGGTTGATGATAATATCACCCACTGCATTAAAAGCAAACTTATTTTATGTCAATTATATCTAAAAGAGATTTGGAAAACATCATGAAGAAGTTGGTACACATACGGCGCAGGATAACTTGACAAAAACTGTTCAATTGCTCCGCGATGTTCAACGCTAATAAGCTCTCTCCCAGGATAATTTACGAGCGCTTTCGACGTTCTCTGCTGTACATAAATGAAATCAACGTTAATGTATGATGTTTAAATAAGAGCATATATAAATGCATTACGTAATATTTATAGTACCGTTGGAGCAAGCACGGCTGATGTCGGTTGATGCACCACTAATGTTTTAGCAATCCACGGTTCACTGTGTGCATCTGCCTGTGGAGTTGAACTGCTAAAGATCCATATGAGGCTGGACTGCCCAAAGATTGTGTATCTGCATTTTTTTATGTGTCTTGATCGTTGTCAGCAGTAATACCATCAGCATCCTCAATAATCTTCTCAATTAAAGCGGATATCTGAGCAAGAGGTTTTGTTCCCGGTGATAACAAGGCTTCTTTTTCTGTCAATTGATCGTGTGTCTTATCTTGGTCTTCCATGCTCTCTACAGTCGGGTTCTGCGGGTCTTTTATATCATTTACCGTCTTCCTCCTTTTGAATGGGAGTTAGTGAAAGGAGATTTCACAACCTTCTTCCGCCTACTCCGTTGGCCCTTCACCCTTTGCATCAAGCTAGGAATGGATGGTGTGACCTCGGCATGAATATTTACATTAGTTTCACCTTCCGGCATGAAGGTGTCTTCGTCCTCACCCTCTCCGGTTTGGGAGTTGTGACTTGCCTCATCTTCGTCCATCATATTTTCATATGCATTGAAAGGGACTTCACCGGGTTGTTCTGGCGCACCCGTTCTTTCTTCAGCAGTATGGACTTCAGCAGTATGAACTTCAGCAGTAGGGACTTCAGCAGGCGGGCTGGCGAGTGGGTCGAATTCTCCAACCAAATTTGGTCCTTTGACTGATAAATGTTGCTCAATCTTTTCAACTTTTTCGTTCAGTGCTGACATTTGCTCCTGCAGCCCCGTCACCCCAACACTTACTGTATCGATGCTTCCTTGATATTGCAGGAACCATTTCTCCTGGCCTCTAAGCAATTCATTCATAACTTCCATGTTACGATTCATGGTAGCAAGTATCGGAGCAATGGTGTTATCGTCTGCAGCAACGGTACCCATAGCAAATGAAGATGGTGAGGGAGATCGAATTTCAGTTTGATGATCTTGGACCGGACTTGGAAGGCCCTCATCCAGGTTGGCAATCAAGAGAAGTTCATCAGCCGTGCCATCAGTGAATTTGTCGTGCACCTAAATACAGTTTCAAGAAGATATAAAATGCTTTATTAACTATTACACAGCAGGTATTTGTTAAGAAAGTTGGGCATGACTTACCTGTTCGGTATATGCCTCTTGAAGAATATATCAGTTTGTGACGCGTTCCATTTAACAGACCTCGGCCACCGCAACATTCTGGGTCTAGCATCGGGAGCTGTGGGTGTCACTAGAGAAGTGTGCTCGTAAAACCAAAGCTGCGTGGAATCAATGTAATATTACCATTACCGATCAATCAATAAAGTAACTAGAATGATTAAATAAGATACTAACCGTTAATAAAAACACAAACCCATTTATGTAACCGATGGATCGATTCAATCTAACTTTAATTGCAACTGCGTTGATTTGCTCTATAAGATATTCACATAGAGTCGCAGGCCAGTTGTACGAGGAGAATGTCTCTACATTATCACCATATGCGTCAAGATCTGAAGGAACACAAAAATTACTTGATGGAAAGAATAAATTTGACAACAAATATTTTATGTAAATATTCTCCAATGAGATCGAAGTATCCCCGCTTGCAAATGCTAATATTATGTCCCTTATGTTGACAGCATTCATTGTGGCTGATGGACGTTGCTTCCACTTCGACATTGCTACTCGGTTTGGCATCCCAATCAACAATGCAATTTCATTAGGCAATAACCTAAGCTCTTTCCCACCCAATTTGAACAACATTTTTTCATGTTGCCAATATTGTAGAATTTGAAGGGTAAGAATGTTTTCCTGGGGATACGGAGGTAGATCAAAGAACTGGTCGATATTCATTCATCTGAGATTACTCATCACATCTTCAGACACTGCAGGCCTGACCCCATCAAGTAGCTCTCTCACAACGGACGGCAGGCATCTACAGCTCATGTTTCTCGAGTTAAGAAACCTGTAGAGAAAAAAAAAATCATAGTTGTATTATTAAAGTTTTGAACAAGTCTTGGTTGAGTTTTATTCTAATAGTATTTTGGTTTTATTTCAGTTTTATTTGTAAAGTGAAGAAAGTAAAAATTATTTTATTTTGTTAAGTTGCATAACAATTGTATTATCATTAGACTCGGTTTTATTTTTGTAATGTTTATGTTTTATATGAGTATTATTGAGGTTGTATGTTTTATGTTTTCTGTTACGATATATGTAAGCAGTATTGTAGGTTTATTTCAGTAGGTTTAGCTTTATTCTAGTAGTATTTTGGTTTTATTTCGGTTTTATTTGTAAAGTGAAGAATGTAAAATTCTTTTTTATTTTGGTAAGTTGCATAACAATTGTACTATTATTAGACTCAGTTATATTTTGTAGTGTTTATGTTTTATATGAGTATTATTGAGGTTGTATGTTTTCTGTTTTCTGTTACGATATATGTAAGCAGTATTGTAGGTTTATTTATTCTAGTAGTATTTTGGTTTTATTTCAGTTTTATTTGTAAAAGTGAAGAAGATAAAAATTCTATTTTATTTTGGTAAGTTGCATAAAAATTGTACTATTATTAGACTCAGTTTTATTTTGGTAATATTTATGTTTTATATGAGTATTACTGAGGTTGTATGTTCTCTGTTTTCTGTTAGGATTTATATAAGCAGTATTGTAGGTTTATTTCAGTATGATTTTTAAAGTGCAGAAGGTAAAATTTCCATTTTATTTTTGTAAGTTGTATAACTATTGTACTATTAATAGATTTATTTTTATTATGGTAGTATTTATGTCTTATATGAGTATTATTATTGTTATAGGTTTTTGTTTGCGGTTAGGTTATACACTGGAAGTGTGCGAATTTTATTTGGGTCATATTCAGGTCATATTCGGGTTGTACTTCAGTATTATTCAGGGTTTACATGTAAGAATGCTTTCTCCTAATAAAAATACGAATACAAAATAAAAATATTACCTCGACGAACTGTCGGTGGTGACATTTTTGCTGCTAGTCCCCTTTTTCTTTTTTTTCTCATTGGTGACCTTCTGCGTAGGCTGTTCGGTTTGTTGCTGCTCATTGAGCAGAACCTCTGTTTCCATTTGAACTGGAATATCTTGTGCTTCCATCATGGTGTTCTCTGCTTCCATCTATGTAAATTCCTGGAAATGGAAAATGTATTTTTGTTCCTGATTGGAAACGCAATGCCCTAAAATCCAAAAAATTTGGGAGCGATGAATCGTGGAGTAGTTTTCCTCCGAGCAAAGTACTCGACGAGACGTTTCGTTTCCGGTTATATTTTCTAGGTGTTGGCACGGAATTTGAAAAGTGTCGGACATTTTATAATAAATATTTTTTACGCTAGTTTTATGATTGTATTCTGCGGAAAACATTGTCAGCGGAATATTCCAATACAACCAGTTTAACGTTCGTTTTTCTTCTGCCGCCGTTGTATTTAAGAAATATTACAAGTGTTTTCAAGCTGTATCTTTACAGCCGAAACCGCGGGCTCAATTGGAATATATTGCGGAATATTCCAATACAATCAGTTCTGCAGCGCGTCATTCCCATCTAAGTACGTTATATACTATGCTTGTATTTCCATCATATTGCGATCGTTTTACGATTGTATTTTCGTGTTATTCTGAAGTAATACCACTGTAATACCGCAATAAAAACCTCAATGTTATTAAAATCAAACCAAAAACTTGCCAACAGGGTATTAAATTAAAATTATAGAAAACGCTTACAAAGCAACTTTCAGTATTACTCAAATAATACTGAATTACAACCTAAATAATACTCTAATAATACCAAAATCATAATGTCGTAATAAAACAGGCATAATAAGAAAATAAAACTTAAATTTTACAAATGCAGAACGTAAACGTAATACCACAATAAAAACCTCAATATTATTAAAATCAAACCAAAAGCTTGCCAACAGGGTATTAAATTAAAACTATAGAAAACGATTACAATGTCACTTTCAGTATTACTCAAATAATACTGAATTACAACCTAAATAATACTCTAATAATACCAAAACCAAAATTCCCTAAATAAAACATAAATAATAAGAAAATAAAACCTAAATTTTACAAATGCATAACGTAAACAATACTTAATATATTCATCTTCCAAATCCATCTTCACTTGTTCTACCCCACCTCATAAATGCGTCGTCCCTCCAAAAATCCACAAAAGTCTCCGCGTCCTAAAGATAAATGGCGAAGACTTTGTACTTTGGCGGGAACGAAAAGCGCGAAAATTTTGCTTTTTCCGTCGCGGGCCTTAACTCGGGTCGGGTTGGGTCGGCAGAAATGATTTTAAAATGCATTTTTTTCAAATTCACCATGGTGGGACCCGAAATCCACATGGTGATGTTTTATGGCGTCCGGACGCAACGTTGCGTACGTCGTCCGGACGCAATAAAAATTCCTGTACCGCAGCTTGAGCGAGGCGCGGTTACGGCTGAGATATTGAGTGGTTATCGAAAGGTTATTCGCTTATTTGGGTGGCGGTTACTCGAGCGGTACCAAAAAGTTACTCCTAGGTTATTAGCTATTCCGCGGGGATTATAACCACGGTAAGAAGTGGTTATTCGCTCATTATTTTCGGGGCAGGCAGGCTGCATGTTTCGGATTGATTTTTTCAAATATTTTTTATTTCTGGGACCGCTTGTCTTGAGTCGGACTCCGCACGCAGCGATAGGGTATGCAATAATTTTCACCCATTCAAACTCACACTTAGCAGGGAAAATTTTTCCATCAGGACTCCGCATGTAGAGCTACGTGCGGAGTCCAATGGAACTCCGACACGTGGCTCTACGCCACGTGGCAAATGTGGGTCCTGCTCGGAGAGAAAAATTCGCAAATGTTGAGACCCGGCCCGAAACCCTAACCCAATCTATTTCCCGCATGTTCTATTCCGTCAAAATATTTTGGCGCCCGAGGAAGGAAGATAGTACTGTTGAATTGCAGCTAAATGAATATTTTGGAGCTCAGGTTCTATTCGGAGCTTAGGGTTTAGGGATTCGATTTCGACGAACTTCTCCATGGACGGTGAAATGCTTGAGGAGTTGAACCCATCATTCTCCCTTAACTTCGAAGCAACTGAAGTGAGTATTAGGTGATTTTTTTGTTTTACTTTACGTTAAGTTAGAGTATTAAGTGAGTTTTAGGTGATTTTGGGAATGTTCTGTAGGGTTTACTTCGAAGAAGATGAATTAATATGTTGGTGTTATTACGGTTGCTACGTTTGTATTATTATTGTGTTATTTTGATGTTATTTTAGTGTTATTTTGTATTAGTTGAATAAAATATTGGGTTTAAGGTGTTACTAAGATACTACTCCGATGTTTAGTTGGTTTATAGCTTTGATATAGCACTGTTATTGTAGAATGATAGTTTGTTTTGTCTGGGTTAATGGTTATTATGGTGTTATGCTCGTATTATTTCTGTGTTATTATGATATTATTGATGTGTTATCATTGTGTTTTGACGGTATTTATTTGTTTGTTTAGGATCATATCATGATACTGGTGTACTTTTGTAACGCAGGGAACTATTTTTTATCATGTTATTACTTTTGTTGTCACTATGGTGGTTAGCTTGTGTTATTCTAGTATTACTCTGGTGTTATTGAAGCCAGATTGTTGTTTTTGCTTGCATGATATATGGTGTTACTCTCATTTTAGGATCCAGGGATATTGGGTTGTGTCATCATGGTGTGGGAGTGGTGTCATCATGATACTGGTGTTATTATGGTATTATTCTAGGAGTGGTGTTATGCTGGTGTTATTATGGTATTATTGTAGTGTTATTCTAGTGTTATCCTGGTGTTGGAGTGGTCTCATTATGGTATTATTGAAGTGTTATACCGGTATTATCATGACGTTTTGATGCTCTTTTGACATTGTCTAATTTTGTATAAATATATTCATCAAATATGCAGTCAGGTGAGGCTACAGAATCTTGCAATCCAGCAATTACAGAGATATTTTTGAGAAGCAACGTCTGCAATGAGGAATAAGCTTATGAAAGCTACTGTCTATGCACATCATGTAGGATTCACTGTTCGGAAGGACCATACTAGCTACTGGCCCAACTCCAAAAAACTGAAGAGCAAAGATTATATATGCAGGAAAGCCGGGTACAAAAAAGAGCCTAACAACATGGAGAGCGTTAAGTACAAAAAATCGGACACGAGGACCGGCTGTAAGGCCATGGTTCGATTTGCTGTTGACCTTGAGGGCAACTGGACAGTGGCAAAATTCATTGAAATCACAATCATCCTTTGGCTGAAAGTGGTGATAAGCATCTTCTTCGTTCCAGCAGAAGGATAAATGAGTTGAATGCAGATGTCCTAAGATCCATGACAGGTGTAGGAATCAGAGCAACAGATGCATACAATTTCATTGCTTCAGAGGTTGGTGGTGTAGAGAATTTGGAATGCACCAAGACAGATGCACATAATTTCATTCAAAGAGAAAGAAGAGAAAAAATTGAGCAGGGCGATGTCAATGCACTAATACTGCTGTTCATGGAAAGGCAGGCTTGTGATAGCATGTTTGCTTGGGATTTTCAAATAGATGAGTCTGGAAGGCTAACAAACATTTTCTGGAGTGATGGATTATCCAGGTTGGATTATGATTGTTTTAGGGATGTTATAATATTTGACACAAGCTACAGATTAAATAAATATAACTTATGTTGCGCTCCATTTGTGGGGGTTAACCACCACTGGCAGAACGTACTATTTGGAGTTGGATTTCTATCTGATGAGACCACAGATTCATTCGTGGCTTTTCAAATCGTTTGCTCAAATAATGGGAGAGGGAGACCAGCACCCAATAACAATCTTTACCGATCAGGACCAAGCAATGGCAAGAGCCATTGCAGAATGTTTCCCCCAGACACGTCACAGATTATGTCAATGGCATATCCATAAAAAACTTCCTTCAAAGGTAAATTGTGGAGTTCTTACTAAGAGCATCTGTGGTCTTTTTTATAAATTCATGAGTAAGTGTGACATCGAGGTGGAGTTCGAAGAAACGTGGTCCTTAATGATTGAAGTTGGGGAACTTCAGAATAATACGTGGTTGGCTGAAATGTATCGTCATAGGTACAGATGGTCAACAACATTTAATAAGGATGTATTCGGTATGGGAATCTTATCAACACAGAGGAGCGAGTCAACCAATAATATATGTCATAATATTACAAAACCAACTAGCTCTCTATCGGATTGTTTCGTTGGACTTGAAACCATCATGAAATCTTGGCGTTGCAACGAGAAAGATGAAGATTTTAAATGCGGTCAGTCCGTCACAACACCCATGGTTAAAAACAATCCCGTGTTGAGGCAAGCTGCTGCATTCTATACAATGAAGCTTTATTCAATGTTCGAACAAGAGCTACTGAATGGATTATGTGGGCTTACAGCTGAATTATCTGCGGATAGTGATGCTAGATACAATGTAATGAGTTTGGATGAGGAGGGGACAAGGAAGTCGTGGACTGTATTAGTTGACAAAGTAAGTTATGAGGTTACAGTACTTGCAAAAAATTTGAGATGATGGGACTGTTGTGCTCCCATGCTCTATTTGTACTCAATGTAGTGAAAATAAAGGTGATTCCAGATAAGTATTTCTTACTGCGGTGGTCTAAAAATGCTAAAAGGGATATCTACAATAGGCATGGATGCAGAGATCTGAGAAATGTCAATGTGAACAATGTTTCATCAAGTGCATTGTTATTCAAGTCCAGTTCTCAGAAGTTTGCGTATCAACTCATAACTATGGCACAAGGACATGATTCAGCGGAGGAGTTTTTGTGGACGAACTTTAAAAAACTATCTGTTGACCTTGGTGACGTTCTAGTAGGGAAAAAACCTGAATCGAATACAACGACGAAGAAGAAAAAAATTTCAAATGTAGGACTTTCTGTTAACGACCCCGCAAAGATGAGGCCGAAAGGAGTTTCAACATCGAGGTTGAAAGGATATTAGGAAAAAACTAAGAAATGCAAAAGTAAGAAGTGCTTGAGTAATGCTTTCTTTCTAAGTATTTTGATTTTTGTTCTCTTCTGGGCAATAATTTTGAACTTTGCTTTCAGGAAAGGAACAACATGCGTCATCTAGTCGTGAAGCTGTTAACATATTCGAAGAAATGTTAGCTGATTGTCTTACACAGGTGCGTTCAATTTATTCAATTCACTTGGCTCTCCGATGAAATTATGCAATTCAAGTTTACCCGGTATTAACATTGTCTTGCAGGAATACTATGAATCGCAAACAGTCGGTACATACACTGGAATGCTAATGGATTCCATAAGTCAATGATATGTTGTTTGGTTCCCAATATGATATAGATGTACTTATTGTAAATGTGGTTCATATTATGTTTGACAAGTTGTTCAGTTTATATTTTGTTGGAGAAATAATTCAGTACATATTATGAATGATAAATAGTTCTGTTTGGATTATTAGAATTCGTTCTGCACGTTAGCAACTATAGAATAACAAACGTAAAGGAGTTTAGTAACAATATAATAACACGCAACAATAGTATAACACGCAATAATTTACAATAACACGCAAATAATACGTCAATAACACGTAAAATAATACCAGAATAACACGCAATAACACACAATAACACGTAAATAATACTGCAATAACACGCAATAAAACATAAATAATACACCAATAACAGGTAAATACTGATAGAATAATACTTGAGTAACACTTACCAATAGAATAACATGTCCCAAATGGGACAACATTCAGGAACAACAGGGAAATATTCATTCTGTGAGTTACCAACTTTAGCAGGAAAATATTCATTTTGTTAGTTACCAACTATAGCATAACAAACGTTAAGGAGAAGTTTTTATTCTGAATGTAGATAACACGTCAATAATACGTCTATAATCCGTAAATAATATGTCAATAACACGTAAATAAAACCAGAATCACCCACAATAACACGAAATAATACGTAAATAATACTAGAATAATCCCCAATAACATGTAAATAATACGCCTATAATACGTTAATAATACCAGAATAACAGAACGATTAATATCTCGTAAATAATACCAGAATAACAGAACGATTAATATCTCGTAAATAATACCAGAATAACAGAACGATTAATATCTCGTAAATAATACCAGAATAACACTTAATTAACGTTAGAATGACACGTGCCAAACAAGCCAACGTGCAGGAAAATAACATGCAAATAATACGTAAATACCACGTGAGTAAAACCTACAATATCCTGCTCGTGTTACCGCGCGTTCGACTCTCATATCGGACCGTGTTACTGCGGCTTTTAATCAGCAAATAATCGTGTTATTATGAAATATTCCGTCTGTAAATCGACAATAAATCGTGTTACTGTCAAAAAAATCGGGAAAAAAATCGTATTACTGTCGAAAAAATCGCGTTATTCTAAATTAATATATTTTTTTAGAAATATTTATAGCATACTAATATAATTTTCTGTACTTGCAAATCATTATAATATATAGCAATGCAGAAATTTTAATAATGGACACCTTCATTTATTTTAGACATGGCGGAAATATACGAAACAATTATAGTTACATAGAGCTAATGTTTTAGAATCCATGTAGCAATTTACGATAAAGCTAATATTTCAGAAAAAAATCAAATATTTTAACCTCTCTTATATTTTACGAAACTAATGTTTTAGAACCATATATAACATTTTATGTTTCTGAGGGGCAGTAAACACTTTGATATTAGAAATGATAGATTTACATATGTACCACTAAATTTCTATACATTTACAAGCTTATCAACTACACTTTCAAATTCTTCCTATATACATGCCATCATACATATTTCCAAACATAAAACATCCACATGCTAAGCCTTCCGAGCTATTTGATACCTTTCACCACCCCATGGATGCAATCTGCTATATACTGATTGCAATAAAAAAATGTATGGAATCAGTAAGAAATGCACTGCTATATACTGTGTTCAGCATTCCAAAAGATTCAAATATTAATAAATTTATGGAGTACGTAAGAAAGTCTGATCATATTAATAAATTTAATCCCTTAACAGTATGCAAATATCATATGCAAATTCTGTTCTGAATCTTAACATTTCATCCTGCCAATTTAAGTATTGTTTCCAATCGGGGTCTTCGGCCAACACGAGTGTTTCCATGAACTTACATACGAACATCCCACAGGCAACGCTGTTCGATTGTGTTGGTGCATTCTGCACTATTGCCTTATGCCATTTTAAGATTTCGCTTTGAAAAGATCTCCACAATCTCTTGCGAACATTTCGATCTGCATACAAGAAACAAATAGTAAAGTGTAACTTGTGTGTTACTATGTGTTATTATGTTTTGTAATAAATCTTACTCTGAATTTGAAAAAATATTTGAAAAAGTTGAATTTACTTACAACTAGTTCATCATAGGCCTTATGAGTCTGCTTTGGAAGGGAGTCATAAATTCTCCATCTAAAGTTACTGATATCGTGCACCAACAAAATCCAGTGATCATTATGCACAATTGGAAACAAAATTGTCTATGTGCTACTTAAAGTCTCCACAATTATGTGATCAACAAATTGTTTGCTATTGCTATATTTCTTGTGCATCTGAATAAGATCATTAGTTTTAGTTTAGCCATATTTATTAAAAATTTAATGCAAAGTGGAGTGACTATAAATATTACCAGATATGAAGGTGAAACATAGAGGTAAGGCTGGTATAGCTCAGGTCTCCTCAATGTTCGTTCGCGCAATAACGTAGCAAAAATATCAATGTGTTCATTTCCGAGAGACTTATGCAGCAGAAGATCTACTAGGGCTATCCTGTCAATCAGAATGCCTCCTCTAAACAACACAATATCGCTACTACATTGATAACATAGCGTTTATGTTAATTCACATTAACTTAAAAAACAACTGCAAAAATTGAAATTGAATTTTCACATTAACTTACGGTCCTAGGTGGCTCGCAATGCACTAATCGATAACTTCCTGCATTTCCCGTGGTATTAAAGATCTGTCAGGATAATCAACAGGTCCAGTTGCAGGACGGCTTTGCAACATCGAACAATGTTTCTCAAAGACATGGAGAATATATAAATTATAGTTCAACCTTTATTATGTACTTACAACTACGGCGAATTGGGCCTCAGCAGAGCTCGGACTAGATATTTCAATGTTTTCTTCCATATCTTTGTCTCCTTGACCATCACCCTCTTGGGCATCAATATCTTCACCTGATGCCACAAGACGCGTCTGCAATAGAAAATATGTTTTTAGTAAACATACAAGGAAGGTAGATCGTATCGTTAAAATAAAATGATGTAGTACTCACCGATATAGAATCTAACATACTCTTTATTGCTCGGTCGACTTCATCGGGGTCTTCCTGCAATGTCGAATCCCCAACATCCTGGGCGACTTCTACATCCTTACTATGATCGTCGGCCTCTTGGGCCACTTCTGGAGGATCAATCTGAGCATTGCCCTCTTGGGCCACGTCCGGCAAATCAATCTGAACATCGACCTTTTGGGCCACTGCCGGAGCATCACTCTGCAAATCGGCCTCTTTGGCCACTGTCGGATCATCAATTTGAAGATCGGCCTCTTGAGCCACTGCCGGATCCTCAATATGCACATCGGCCTCTTAGGCCACTGTCGGATCCTCAATATGCACATCGGCCTCTTGGGCCACTACCGGAGCATCAATCAGCAAATCAGCTACCCTAGGTCTTCTTCTGAATTGGTATTGAGTGACCGGTGGTTCGAGCGACCTCTTCCGGGAACTACTACTGGACTGCTCCTTCTCCACCTCCTTATCAGCCATGTTTTCAACCAACCTATGTACAAGGCCTGTGAGGTTGGTAATAGCATCAGACATCGTATGCAGCTGTACATCATGTGAGTCCACTCAGTCTTGTATATGTAAGCTCACTTGGTGCTGATGTCTCATCAACTCATACATAGTTTCAAGATCAACAGGTCCACTAGTACGACCAATCACAGGGGTCATCTCACTTGACACTAGTGTACCCGCTCTAGGTGAGGATGGTCCTGCCTCGGTCTCGTGCTGTGGGCGAGGCCTTGGAGGAGTACGTGGTCTCTGCTCTGGATTTGACAGCAGCTGGACTTCATCTTCCCTCAAATTCAAGAACATGTCATTGACCTGCAATGAAATTAAACATGTCATTGTATAACCATTTACAATTAATTTAATGCAATAAATGACAAACCTGTGAAGGATGAAGCCCCTTAAATGCTTCATGGATCTGTTTCGCTGTCCGTCTATGACTTGTTGGCCATCTCAGCATGCGTGGTCGAGCCTCAGGGGCGGCAGGAGTAACCAGTGATGTTATCTCGTAAAACCATAGTTGAGGATGTCATACACAATAATCATTAATGTAAGAGAAAAAAACAACAAAACTAAAATTCATAATGAAATGTTTTAAAGAATGGAAGAATTACATACCGTAAGCAGAAATACGAAACCTTGGATATAGCCCAATGATTTATTATTCTTTAATTTTGTGTAAGCTGTGGTGACTTGTTCTAACAGCATTTCACATATGGCAGCAGGCCAATTAAAGGAGGGAAAAGCCTGTGGATTATCAGCAAACGCAGCAAGCTCTGCGTGCACGTGAAAATTGCTAGACGGAAAAAATAGGTTAGATAGCAAAAATTTTAAATACAACTGCTCAAAAGGAGGAGTAGATGCTCCTTCTGCAAAAAAATATGTCATTTGTTCCTTTATTGTTTTGGCATCGTCCGCAGCTAGTCCACTTCTCTTCTATGCGGCACGCTCTCCTCTGTTAGGCATGCCAAGCAACAAGGCCACGTGGTCAGCATTTAGCTTCACCTCTTTTCCACCCAATCTGAAAACCCTCCTCCTGTTATCCCAACATCTCAAAATATGCAAAGTCAGGACATTGTCTTGGGGATAAGGGGGCATGTCAAAAAAAGTGTAGACTCTCATTTCCCTTAAGTTATGAACTGTCTCCTCGGAAATGCGATCCCTAAGTCCATCCAGTACAGCCCTCACTGTAGATGGACGACATCTGCAGTTGAAAGTCCTTGCACTCATTATCCTGCAAAATGAACAAAGTTATGCATAAATAACACACCAATGACTCATGAAAATTGTATTTCACATGTTAGGATAAGAATAACACAATAACAGATGATTAGTTATTCAAAATAAATCAAAATAAAACAGTAATACATGAATAACACGGCCAAACAACAGAAATACATCAATATTAATACAACAGTAATACAAGAATAACACAATAATAATACAGGAAAACACAGAAATAACACATCAAAAAAATATAATAACCTAAACACTAAAGAATAACACATTGACAGGGGATAACACATCAAAATAAATCAAAATAAAATAGTGATACATGAATAACACAACCATACAACAGAAATACATCAGTATTAATACAACAGTAATACATGAATAACACAATAATAACACGGGAATAACACATAAATAACACATCAAATAACACAATAACCTAAACACCTAAGAATAACACATGAACACAAGAGCAACACATCAACTAAAGTAAGACATTAATAATACATGAATTACACACTAATAATATGTGAATAACACTGTAATAACACAACAATAACACAATAATAAAACGTCAAAGCAGTGTTTCATGTATGTTCTTGTTGTATAAACAAACCAATAACCTAAACACATGAGAATAACACATGAACACAAGAGTAACACATTAACTAAAGTAACACATCAATAATATTTGAATTACACAGTCATAAAACTTGAATAACACGGTAATAACACGATAATAATACAACAATAACACATATGAAACATTGTTTAATTTATGTTATTGTTTTATTTAGGATGTCAATTATTGAATAGAAAAATTTTTACTTAGAATAATACAACAATACCACGCAATAAATACATGTTTTATTCGGTTATTGCAAGTTTATTGTTGCGTTACTTGTGTATTATTGTTGTATTATTCATGTTTTAGAGTTCATGTTTTAGAACTTAGTTTTTAGAATGTAATATACACTATGTCTTTGTCTTGTTGAGGTTTACTAAACATTCAGACTTGTTTTAGGTTTACTAAACCCTAAGACTTCTTTAGGTTTTTCTTCCGGAACAAAATCTTGCATATACTTTGATTTAATCGACCGCTCGGACGCCATTGTCTCCTCATTCGCTAGCGCTAGCACCGGAATTGTGTTCGTGTGGTCGACCGGCGAATATGGATAGCGAAATGGCCGCAGAATTCCAATTCCAAAGAAGATGAACGGTGAAATGGCGAAATGCGTTACGAGAGAGATGAAAAGGTTTTTTTTAACGACGGTCGGTCCGGGTTTCGGGCCGGGTCACAATTTATTTTGATGTATTTAATTTTTTCTCTCCGAGCGGGACCCACATTTGCCACGTGGCAGTATACGTGGCGTAGAGCCACGTGTCGGAGTGCCATTGGACTCCGCACGTAGCTCTACGTGCGGAGTCCTGATGGAAAAATTTCCCCACTTAGCAGGCACGAAAGAAAAGGGTGAGACCGAGAGAGCCAGAGAGTGAGGTAGAAGAAGAAGAAGAAATGGAGGAGAAAAAGTGATTGAGGAGGAAGAAGAGGAGGCAAAGGAGAAGGGAAGTTACTCATCTGGTCATTTTCCTCCACTGAGCATAACCGAATTGAAGGGAAGGAGGGCCTAGCGGCCACTATTGACGGTCGTGAGAAACAAGATTAGTCGAGTTTCCTCACCTATTTCATCAAATCAACAGCTCGGTGAATTGCGAAAAATCTTCCTGTGGGCTCGAGACGATCAACGCGACTCCTTCTGTGCCCTAACCGAGCCGCATAAGAGGAAGGCGAGCTCGTGCGGCTCGCAGAGGAAGGACTCGCTGGAGAGGGCTTTCTGCATGCGAAGGAGGCTCAAGCTGCTGGTCTGAAGCTCCACCGCGAGCTTGGGAAGGAAGAATAAAGGGCTTGCGGGAGCTCCGTTTGCGTGGAGTAAGCTCGACCGAGCCTTATTGCAGGCAGAGATTTTAATTAAATGTAAAAGACTAAACTATTTAATTATTAAAGTTAAGTTATTGAAATTAAATTATGAAATAATCCCAACGCCGCCTCTTATAATAAAAAAGAGAAAGGCAATTTAAGTATAAAATTAGGCTTCAATAATGAATTATTAATTTTTTATTAAATCATATTATAATGAGATTAAAAATCCTAAAGTTAAAATTCAGTTATAATTAAATTGTTATTACGATAGGTATGCAAAAAGAAAAATATTAGAAGCTTTAACATAAAATGTAATTTGGATATTTCTCCATTCGTACGTTTACATATATATGTATAAATGTTTATATAAGTAACTAAATAGCTAATTAGATAAATAAATTATGATAATAATGGTAGAAAATCTGGACTTAATAAGAAAGAAGATTAACACTGAATAAAATATTATTAACTTAATTTGTTATTATAGGTGTACCCAAAAGTTTAGACTGACTGAGGAAAACGGTAGCATACGTAGTCATTGAGACAGTTTTATTTTACAATGATTTTGTTTATTTGCGTTTTTTTTCCCATTTTTTATTTTTTAAAATGCAAAAAATTCAATGTTTCCTTTTAAATATTAAATACAAGATAAAAATGAATAAAATATGATATATGTATGCATATGAAAGTCACTCATTGATGGTCCTAGCAGAGGAATGCATTGTACCTGTGCACAAAATAGAAACAGACATTGTTGTCGCTCTTTATGGTGGGTTGGAAAACGTTAAACGTATATTTTTATTAAGTATATGTTTAGGCAATGCCTCCCAATTATGAAAAGTGTAACATAAATTAATGAAGAAAATTAAATTTCTTACTTTACTGTTCTGTTTTAACTGTAGACTTTTTCTTTTAATACACTTTTGTAAAATATTTTAAAATGAGAATTATTATATTTGGAAACATTTACCTATTGAGTAGTTTTAACTCAAATCGTAGATGCTAATATTTTTACAAGAAAACCAACTGTAGATTACATGGACCCTAGGAGTGCATGTACATTCGTCGATAGGTACTGTAGTTTAGTTTAATTGATGTTTAAATGTTTAAAATATGATCATCTCTTGTAAATATAAATTGATAAATAGAATGACTCTTTTGTGTTTAGATTTTATGTTTGTGATGAAATGAAACTGTTAGATAGGTTTCCTCCGTCCGACCTTTAGTTCCCGTCTTGGTAATTCCAAGTTCACCATGCCGGGTCGTAACGAGTGGTTTCAGAGCTCCCAATTAAGGGCAGTAAGGAAGTGATCATAAAAGAGCAATTAGGAAAATCATTAATTTTATTAAGACTATTGAAAAAAGTAATTAAATGTTTATGTTGATAGTTTAAAATTATGTACTCATGGCAATTGATTTTGATTCGGATGATACAAATGGAAATGATAGAGATGTACGTGGTGTTGATTATCAGGATCGGTTGCCTCCAACGCATCATGATCCTCCATCTAGTGGTGCTAGCATCACGACTTATTCAGGGTTCTTTGACTCAAGCAAATGGTAGTGGAATAGCTCAGACGGATAAATATCTAAAGCTATTTCAAGACATGTGACCACCACTATTCTCATAGCGGGAGGGCCAGTGTAGGCGGAGAACTGGTTGTTGGGAGTAGTGAAAATCAATGAGGTTTTGTTATGTCCTCAAGAGAGGAAGGTAATATTAGCTGCTTTTGCTTTTGAGGAGGAAGCAGAGAGGTGGTGGCAGTGCTAGCTTCAAGAGAAGTTTGGTGGATGACCCAATAGTTAGATGCAGGGGGAGGATTTTGTGAAGGCTTTTCATGACTGGTATGTTTCATGTAGGATTGGTTCATCAGACTATGCAGGATGACTGGTCCCTTATGCAGTATGAGGCTAAATTCATGATGTTGACCAAGTCTGCACCTCATTTGATGCCAAAATCTGAAGAAAAGTGTCACTACTTCTCTTTGGATTGAAGGATGTCATTTGACAACCTTTAATCCCTCTTGGCATTGAGGATTAGCCACTGCTTAAAGAGAGGGCTAGGAGGGTAGAGATTGATTTAATGACTATGCAGAGGCGTAGAGTGTTCCAGAAGATGAGAGGAGATGACATGTCAAGATCGGTAAAAAACACTTAATTTGTCCAGTCTAGGCACTCGAGTATGAAAAAGCATCGACCGAGCATCAGTGTTATTGGCAGTGGCACTAGCAACAGCAACAGCGGTATGATTACTTGCGCCAATTGTGGAAGTGCACATAGAGGAGAGTGCTTGTCGGGCACCAACACCTATTTTTGGTGCCATCAGCCCGGACACATGACGAGAACGTGCCCTATCTTAGGCCAGAGACCTCAGGTTGATGCCAGAGTTAGTGCTCCACCTATTCAGAGGACTTTCGTAGATAGAGGGCAGTTGAGTCGTCAGGATTAGCTACAACTCCAAGTCAAACCTGTTATGGTGTACAACTTAGAGTTTATGCACGGACTCAGTAGGAAGCGAAGGATCCACCTGACGTCTTTATAGGCATTTCTTAATTTCAACAAATCTGTCAAATCTTTATCTATATTGCAAGACTTTTATATTATATTTTATTATAGGCTTTATATCTATTCAAAATATATTCTTCCGAACATTATTTTATACTGGGGCACACATCTTCAGGATTGAAAGCTTTCAGAATGCTCAATGCCTTATCAGTTCTTCTACCTAAAGGGTCTCGCACGATGGCTGATAGAGACAGTTGTATGAATCTGATCATGTGCGATAGAAGTTTCAAGCCGATTTTGATAGTGCTACCACTTAATGAGTTTGAAGTGATCCTAGGGATGGATTGACTTTCTAATCATTCACAACTATTGATTGCTCTAAAAAGATAGTTAAACTTAGTATCCCTGGAAAAGAAGAATTCAAGTTCATAGGAGATAGATGAGTCTTGTCATTGATGATATCTATCTTGAAGGCATGAAAATTGTTAGCAAAAGGGTATCAAGGCTTCTTAGCTCAACTCATTGATTTTGGGAGTAAACTAAAGAAGTTATAAGATATAACGGTAGTGAAGGAGTATTCAAATGTGTTCGTAGATGATTTGCCAGGTTTGCCTCCAAGAACAGAGATTTTCCTATTGATTTAATAACAAGTGCAGAACAAGTGGCGAAAGCACTTTATAGAATGACAATCAAGGAGCTGCAAGAGTTGGAGAGCTAGCTGTAGGATTTGTTGGAGAAGGGGTTCCTCAGACCAAGAACTTTCCATTGGGAGCTGTAGTATTTTTTCTTAAGAAAAAAAAAATGGGAGCTTAAGGCTATGCATACCGAGAATTAAACAAGCTCACAATCAAGAACAAGTATCATCTACCAAGGATCAATGATCTTTTTGACCAGTTAGAAGGAGCTTTAGTGTTTTCCAATTTTGCTCTGGGCTCAGGTTATCACTAATTAGAATTAAAGAAAATGATATTGCAAAGACAGCTTTCAGCATCAGATATGGGTATTATGAATTTGTTGTAATGACTTTTGGGTTGTCAAATGCACCTGCAATCTTTATGGACCTGATAAACAGAATCTTCAAACCATTTATGGATAGATTTGTGATAGTCTTCATTAATGACATATTAATCTATTCCAGTAATGAGAATCATCACGTAGATCATCTTCACACTGTTCTGTAGACTTTGAAAGAGAATAAATTGTGGGCTAAGTTGTCAAAGTGTGAATTATGGTTGAAGAGCATAGTAAAGTTGGGTGTATCATTAGCAATGAAGATATGATAGTGACCAAAACAAGGTTAAAGCAATAGATGATTGACCCAGACAAACCACAGTTACAAAAGTTCAGAGTTTCTTAGGTTTGACATATTACTACAGGAGATTCGTTGAAGGGTTCTCGCAGATTGCAATGCCATTGTCCAGATTGACTCAAAATGCGGTGAAATTTGAATGGACGAATCGCAGTGAGGGAGTTTTCCACAAGTTGAAGATGGGTTTGATGACAACTCCAATATTTACTGTCCCCTCAGAAACATAAGACTTCCAGATCTATTGTGATGCATCTTTAAGTGGACTTGGGCGTGTCCTTATGCAACATAGAAAGGTAATTGCTTATGCTTCTAAACAACTGAAGAATCATTAGAAGAATTATGCCGACACATGATTTGAGTTAAAAGACCTTGACATGTATAAGAAATGGTTTTAATTTATTAGAATTAAATGAAAGTATGACACCCAATATGACACAACGGAGAAAAAGGATTAATGTAGCCGACCCCCACTTAGTGGGCTAAGGGCTTGTTGTTGCTATTGTTGTTGTAATGAAGTCAAAGACAACTTTACTAGAGCTATAATCCCATCATCTGTTCTATTTTTTCATCATAATAAACTGTTTAGTCGGTTCCTTCAGTGAGTTGCCACAATAGGGAGTGAGGTTTCTGGGTTTGAAGTTTTCATTTTAGTGATAGCAGAGGTTACAGTTGCAGGAGGAATGAATCATAGAGGCTCAATTTTCGTTATGGGAGGGATTGGTGAAATCTCTCGGAGAGTGAAAAGGTGAACTCACCTTTTATTGAAAACTAGCTGTTATTGCTTGAGAAGCAACTTCATAATCATGTGATGCATAGATTATTTTGATACCAATTGAAAAATATAGTTAGATTCCTTCAATTTTTTTTTTTTATTATTATTGGAGATCTTTTCTCTTTCTTCACTACTATTTTTTGCAAGACCCTCTTCCAAAAATTACAGTACATCAACATCATTCAACACCATACATATTGAGATCCATTGAAGAGAAAAAAATAGAGATGAGTTTGCTAAATTCACGAAGGAAATATGAAAGCCAAGGTAGAGTACTCATGGAAGAAATATTTCTTGATGATCTGTGCTTCAGGCTTGTTATCCATCCTCTTGTTGGTCAGGTAATCTAAGGATGTACTGATTGGGAAACACTTGATAAAACAAACAC
Source organism: Papilionanthe hookeriana x Papilionanthe teres (assembly GCA_022702705.1). Taxonomy (NCBI): domain Eukaryota; kingdom Viridiplantae; phylum Streptophyta; class Magnoliopsida; order Asparagales; family Orchidaceae; genus Papilionanthe; species Papilionanthe hookeriana x Papilionanthe teres. Next base: position 19,881,325 of record CM040433.1, read on the forward strand.
TTTCTTTCCAAATTGTTTATGATACTCTCCAATCCTGACATTTTTAAAGATTGGACGAGAACTGTATGTATGTTTTATGGAATGCTTTGATTGGGAAAAGATGCCTAAAGAAAGTGATGCTTAGACTTCTTTTCTTGCAGATGAATCATAAAATGGATGACGCTGACAAAAGAATTCTACATAGTTAGCGCCAGTCTGACTTCGTAAGATTTAATAAATCTGACTAACTATTTGCACAGGCGAAATCCCAAGGAAAATCTAAACTCGTTTTATAACAACATAACTAGGGTTGTTAATATGTTTAGTTTGAACGAGCTCAACACTTGTTCGTGTTGGCATGTTTGAAATTGAATTGTGTTCAAATGACGCATGAATAGTATATTCATGTTCGGCTGGATTCAATTTTATTTGTTCCTTTTTAGCTTTTGTTCGGCTTAAATTTAGTTCAAATTGTTTAAAAATAATAAAATTTAGCATTTTTGTAAAAACAATAGAAACAATTAATTTAAAAAATTTATGCTAAATATTATTTATTTAATTATTTAATTAATTGAAACCAAAACAAGCCAACTATGATTGAGCAAAGGTTTGTTTGTATCTGGCTCATTTATAAATCAAGCTCATAAAATTATCCATGTTCGGCTCACTTTACTAGCAAATTAGCAAGCCAAATTCGATCTTTTTGTGAATGATGAGTTTTTTTTTTATATCCCTAAATGCAACTCATCATCAATAAATGTATTCACAAACTCATTGGTTTTTGGAGTCCGATTTAAAAATGAGTTGTCAAAGATTTATATCATCTATAGAAACATTTATCCAAACAATCAAGTACTCCCAGTTTTGAAATAACCTGTAAGTCTTACTCATAGAATTTGCCATTAGAAAAGCCAAGGATGATTTATATAGAGAAAAAATCTCAAATTCGAGGGAAATATCAAGAAGCATAAAGTTTCTAGGTGGAGACCAGTGCTATTTTTAAGTTAGAGAAGTAACAATTTTGAGTAATGTCCAATGAAGCTTATTTTAGGAAGATTTCTTTTCAAAACAACACCTATTAACGTTTTTGAGGAGTCTTCATCACTAACAACTATTACTTGAAAGCAAATAAATGAATAATGACCAAGTAAAATTTTTTTTGCATTCCATAATGTAAATACAAAGTTTATATTAAATGTGAGTTGAAGTTGCAGCTTCTTTTAAACAGGCTCCAAATACAATATGAAAAACTTTAAAAAATGTTTCATCTTTGAACTCGATCCTTTTTGTCATATTCTGTATTTTCGGTGAAGTCAAATACGACTTCATTAGAGCCATCATTCCATCATCTCTTCATTTTCTTCAACATAATAAAGATTTTAGCCGGCTCTCTTAGGAGTTGCCAGAATCGGGACTGAGGTTTCTGGGTTTGAAGTTGTCATTGTAGTGATAGCAGAGGTAACAGTTGCAGGAGAAGGAACGAATGTTGGAGGCTCAATTTTCATTGTGGGATAGATTTGTGTATTCTCTACTGGAATTGGAGAGTGAAAGGTTGAACTCTCTCTGTTGTTTCTTGAAGAGCAACTTCATTATCATGAGATGCATGGATTATCTCAATGATAGAGTCTGAATACCGATAAAAAACTGTACTTGGATTCTTTAAAATTTCCTTTATTGGAGATTTCTTCTCTTTCTTCACTATTAGTTTTTGAAATTCCATCTTCTAAAATTTTAGTACATCTACATCATTCAACACCATACATATTGAGTTCCATTGAATAGAAAAATTAAAAATTAGAGACAAGCTGCCAAACTCACGAAAGAAAAAAAGAAGCCAAGATAGAATACCCATGGCAGAAATACTTCTTGATGATTTATGCTTCCAGATAGAAGTGTTAAGGTGATTTTCTTCAGCTATAAAGGCTTGCTTTAGTCCTCCTGCTGGTCGGATAAGCTAAGGCTCCCGTCTAAGAATTGGGCTGGCTTTCTTTTAAATGACTGCTGCCTGAAACTCTTAACCAAACAAATGTAATGTATATGTTATTTAATACTTTGATTGGGAAAAGGTGTTGGAAGAAAGTGATTCTTAATCTTCTTTTCTTGCAGATGGATGATAAAATGAAAAGTATTGACGATGGAATTCTACATAATTAGCACCGGGATGACTCAATAGATTTTGATAGTGTTGACTAACTGTTTGCGCAAGGGAAATCACTTGGTAAGTCTAAACTAGTCTTCATAAAAAAAAGTGCTGAGCTTGAACAAGCCTAGTACTCGTTTGTGTTTGGCTCGTTCAACGTGATTTTATTGGACATTGGCTCATATGCGAAATGGCACGTGAATAAAATATTCTTGTTCACTCCCTTAGAATTCATTTGTTCATTTTTTGCTCATGTTAGGATTGAATTTAGCTCAAATGATTTTTAAAAATAATAAAATTTAACATTTTTTTGTAAATTCAACATAAAATATCAATTTAAAAAGGTATACTATATATCATTTATTTAATTCATTTGAGTCAAAATAGTATATATGATTAAGTAAATGTTTGTTCATGTTCAACTTATTTATAAATCAAGTTAAAACAATTATTTGTATTTGACTTGCTTAATTAAAAAATCGAATACGAGCTACTTAACTAGCTCAATACAACTTGTTTGCGAACAATGAGCTTTTTTGATAGCCCTAAACACGACTCATCGTCAATAAATATTTTCATGAACTTACTGACTTTTGGAGCCTTTGTAAAGAATGAGTTGTGGAAGATTTAAATCATTTGAAGAATCTTTATCCAAGAAGTCATCATTTTGGAAGTGGGCAAGTGCTATTTTTGAAATAATTTTTAAGCCCTACTCGTCACATTTGCCACTTGATTAGTCGTGGACTCATGCAAGGATTTATATAGATAGTAGAGGGAAATCTCAAGAAGCATAGAGTTTCTAAGTGGAGCCCAATGCTATTTATAAGTGAGAAGTAGCAGCTTTAAATAACGTCCAATGGAGTTTATTTTAGGAATTTATTTATTTTGAAAATGACAACACCACTATTAATAATTTTTTTGGAGTGGTCATTGCGACCAAGTAAATTTTATTTTATTTTTATTTTTTTTTGCATTCCATAATGTAAATAAAAAATATGATTACATTTGTTTGAGAAGGCAGTGAGGCTCCCTTCGGTTGCAGTGAACGCTGAGGCGTGGTTTGGTGAGGCAGCTTCTCCTGGATGTCTCCTGATGTTGTTTCGCAAGAACGATAATTTTTCACGGTTTTAGATCACAGATCGCCCTCTCTGTTTCGGCAATGTGGCTTTCAAAAGAGCTTCTTTGAACTGTGAAGCTCATTCAAACAAAGCCTAAGTATGACTTGAAGCTGACACTTCTTTTAAGTTGTCTCCAAGGGCAATGTTAGAAAATTTTAAAAGATGGGTAAAAAATAACATTATTAGAAATTCACTTGCTCTTGATAAGCTACTGTGGAAACTACTCCTTACCAACAAGAAGTTGACTAGACCATGAAAACTCTAAAAATTTGAGGCTTTTAATAAATTCAACCTTCCAATCATAAAATTCTTGGCAGAAAAATGTATGTGAATTTATCAAAATCAACATTAGGTTGACATTCAAAAGTACTAATCTTGTCAAGCATTGTTTTTCTTCTTTAACTCTGCCTTCTTTAGCTCATTTTGTTTTTTACTGAAGTTAAGGACAACTTCATTAGAGCCATCACCCCGTCATTTCTTCCATCTTCTTCATCATAATTGCCATTTTAGGTTACTTTCTCAACAAGTTCGACATAGAACTATGGGCACCATGTAAATATTTTCATAGCCTAGACGTAGGTGTTTTTTGTTTGCTAGTTGTCAACTTGGCTGGTCTTCTTAAGCCGCATTTTGCATATCTTGATGAGTGTGAAGTGTCGTCTCGATTACGAATTCATTTCTTTTTTTGGATATCTCAATTTTGAAACATCGTCAATGGCCCTTACCTCAACTTATGAGGGAGTAAGCCCGAAAGAGAAAATTCTCCTTAACAAAGCTAGAATTGGTTCTTCGGGATGCTATAGTAAAGTATTAACTCAAGTTTTCAGAGATGTATTTGCAGAAGTCACTACAGGTTCAGCTTTGACTTTGAAATATGACCCGACCTTTACTAAAAACCTATCATTGTATTATAAAGTAAAACACAACTTAGGAAATGCGAAGAAAAACTCTCAAACAAAACACCTTTCATATTAGAGTGGGACAATATACCTTCTACTGAAATTTTCTCGCCAGCCAACACTATAGTCATCTGAGCCACTCTAATTACCTTTAACTTCTATCTCTTTTTGATATTTGATTTTTGAAGTGAATAGATGTGTCTTTTGGGGGAAATACTCTATTTAAAACTTTAATTTTTTGAAGTAAATGGGGGTTTGATGTTTTGTGCAAAATTTGAGTTATTCTAAGGTGATTGAAGGAGGCCTAGTGGTTGGCCTTTATAAGGGTTTGGATAACCGTAGAAATTCTTGCTTTGAGGAGTATCATGCTTGCAATTTTCGTTTTGAATTTCATGCTTGCAATATTTTTTGAATCAATATTTTTATTGTGTTCTCAAATAAAAATTTAAAATTTTCCTTAGTTTCAATTCTAATGTCTAATAAAAAAATTAGTAAGTTGATTGAAATTCTAGACATGTTTAGAATCGTTTTTAATTGACTTGTCAATTCAAGGATAATGCATCTAAGATTTTCAGATTATTTGACCTCACATCTATCTATATTATCCCTAATTTGTTTGCGGCAATTGTCAAAATTTTGGAGATTTAAACTCTAAACTCTAAACTGTCTGTAATAGTTATTTTTCCTATTTTTTGTTATATATTTCCTCTGAAAAAAAATATCAAAAAGTTAAATAAAAATTCTCAAAAGCTCTAGTTCTTAAAATTAGGATTTTAGTAATATTTTCCAAGTTAAATATTTGGATCATAAATCATAAATCTGGTATGTTTTGAATAAAACAGACTCTTTCTTTCTCATAAGCCAATTTTACTGTCAAATCTTGGCTAAACTTAGTCAAATTTATACATTGATAATAGACTCAATTCCCTACAATTTAACCCTAAATCTATCTACTTTGGACTTTTGTAGACAAAGATATTGAGAAAACAAGTAGGAATAATAGGTTCTAGATAGAAATCCAAAATTCTCCTTCTAAATAATCACTACCTTTATATACTTAACCCCTAAAATCCATTGGACTCAATAGATCTCTTAAACTCTCCTAAGCATCTAAGGAAATCCCCTCATCCACCAATTGGATCATTCAATGATCTAACCCAACTCCGCATCATCAAGTAGCGATGAACGACTTAACCTACTCGTTTGACTAGTGGTGTGAACCTACTCAACTCAAGACGATCTCTCTTGACTCGTGACGAACTCATCAAGCTCAAAACAAGCTCACTAGATTGAATATGCTCAAGCATAATAACATGAGCGGATGAATGACTCATCAAACTTGACAACAAAATAATGACTTCTCAAGTCTGTTACAAGTTCAAGTATAGAGTCAGGCTACATGTCTCTTGTATTTTACATGAGTAATCAATAGTTTTTTGCACCTCGCTATAAAATTTTATATTATTTGTGTAACTCAATATGTTTTTTTTCTGGCGCTCAAACCCATCTAAACCTAAAAAGAGAGGGTTTTCGAGAAGAACCGTTGGGTCATACAATCTTATGTATGGCATATTCAAGTGAAACCATATAGCTTCCTACTTAAAATTTCATGTCTCTTTCTCTCATTACTTTATTTCTTCTTTCATGGAGCATTAGCTAGATTGTAATATAATTTACAGACAATTGAAGTTTCGTTAATAAATATAAACCACAATTCAACTATTTAACTTTTAATCAATAATTATCTGATGGCCTAAATGAATACTTTACTAAAAAAGAATTATCCTGATCAATGAACTAGCTTCAATTTATTAATTAAAAAGACTTGATTCATGTAAAAAATCAATCTTTAGTTTTTTTACTTTCCTCTAATATGGTCCTAATTATTGAAATACAGATGAATTTAATACCTTAAATATCAATTAATTCCTAATTAATTATTATTCGAGTTATTATATTACGTATATTATGTTAATGTAATTAAATTTTCTAAGCTAATAAATATTTATCAATTAACCTTTTGTTAAGTATTATGATTTATTTTTTATACAACAACAACAAATTTTCATTATCCAGCACCAATCTTGAGGCACAACACGAATCTCAGTGCAATCATTTGAGCAAGAAACGTTCAAATCTTGATAAAAAATCATCCAGAGCTCTGATTTCAGCAAACTTATAGTCAAACTGACCAGCTCAATGAGACGAACCTAATGATATAAAAACTAGTCCAATCCGAGTCAAATCAAGCTCAGATCAAGTCATTAAACAATTATTAAAGGATTTTCAGACACGTTTGGAAGCTCAAACAAATGCTGACACTAGCAAACCTATACTCGAATCGAGTGTCTCGACAAGACGAATCTAACGAGCCCAAGATTACTCAATTTTGACATTGTTATGACCATCAAATACGTCTTAAATGTCTTCTGATCAGGGGGAGCCCTCTGGACCGTTCGATCAAACTGGCTGCATTAATTGCATCCAAAACACTATAAATAGACCCCCAACCCTCACATGAGGGGGAGTGGAAGCCTAGATAGAGAGTCTGAAGCCTTGAGGAGAAGCTGCTGCTTAGCACCACCACCGACCGCCGTCGACTACCGCCAACCTCCGTCGACCACCGCCGACCTTCGTCGACCTCCATCATTGTTGACCGCCATCACCGTCGACCTCCGTCGCCGTCGATCTCCGTCAACGTCGACCACCGCTGACCTTCGTCTACCTTCATCACTGTCGACCTCCATCGCCTTCGATCTCCGTCACCGTCAACCTTCGTCGACCACCGTCGACCTACGTCAACCTCCATCATTGTCGACCTTCGTCACTGTCGACCTCCGTCACCGTCGACCTCCGTCGACCTTTGTCACCGTCGACATCATTCACCGTTGACCTCCGTCGCCATCGATCTCCGTCACCGTCGACCTCCGTCACCGTGGAACTCCTCCAATCATCGTCAATCACCACCAACCAAACACCGTCAGTTGACATTGTAGTCTGAAACATATAATTACTCTCTCCCGTCTGTGGGACAGAGAATTTCTGTAAACATCAATCAATAGTGGATTCTCGCAACTGGGCCAGGCCCCGTGATTTTTCCCTTTACGGGTTTTCCACGTAAAAACTTTTGGAGTCGTAACCGCTTATTTTTCATCTTTGTGTGTGCTGAAATTTCGTATAACACTAAGACAATAATCCGCTACTCTACCGCTGTGAATTTTCCAGCACGCATCAGTTTGGCGCCGTCTGTGGGAAGCTCTGGATCCCACCACTGAAATACTTGCTCAATTTTCTACATGGCAAACAGACAAAATATTTGGGATAATGAAGCACCTCACTCCAACACATATCGTTCCAAGGAGCAGTCACGAAGTCAAGGGCGGCATGTTTCTTTATCTTCTCATCCTGGAACACACTATCCTGCTAACGAGGGGGTTTCAGGCCCTTCTATGGAAGAACGAATGCGTAGAATGGAGGAGTCTCAACTGCAGATCCTACGACTTCTACGTGGAACCCAACAATCACTGATGAACGAAACTCGTTTACCATTAAATCCGTGACATATGAGAAACATGCCTGAAGGAACTCGTACCGGTCCCCCTCCCCAAGAAGGAACACTTCTCGTGCCTGGTCATGATGCTGAACTCCTAGACTCTGCAAGCTCCACTCATCCATCTCATGCAACTCACCTGGCATCGCCACATCTTGCTATTGTTCCAAGTGATGTCATCTGTAATGAACTGCGTGACTACACAGGTGGCACGCACAAGGTGGATATGTTTGCGGAGCTTTATAACTATATAAGTGTTTAACAGAGTAAAAATAACAAATGTGCCCCTTTTTATCAACGCAAGTATACGTATCGTTCAAGTAATAAAGGGCTCTAATGGAATCCTAGATATCGATCCCACGGGGAAGTTTAGAGATTAAGAACTAATTTCAGCATATGCAATTACTATCTAGTATACGGAAATAAAGAACGCTTATACTAAACTCTATTACTTAATTGAAGATTGTAATTTAGAAAAAGTATCTTTCTCCTTGTTAAGAGAATTAAGTGAATGGATAATTAATTTAGTTAGAAGTATATTGTGTCAAATAGGAGCATTCATATTCTTTACCCTTTGGTCCAGACATAAAGAACATTGACTAATCCTATGCTTGGTTACTGAATCTGCGGCTAGGCTGGGAGGATACCGGCTGCCACTTCGGAGCTCCCACATTCCCCTCGCCTGAGGGCTAACATCTACACTTCAGCTTCCAAATGATAGGACCGAATTTGAATATTTTAGTCTGTCACACTGAAATATTCAATTCTATGCCCGATAAATAATATTTCCTTATTTATTTGCACTCTCCTTTCAAGGCTTTTGATTTATCTGAATTTTGGATATAATCTTTATTATAGTTGATAATTCAACATATTTTAACAGTTCAATTGGCCAAATTGAAAGTAAATTAAGATTTATGTAAAAGATTATCACAATTTTTATTTAATATTTAAGGCACAACTAATTCAATTTTCCATTTCACAAAATCTCAACAACAAGGAGAAAGACAGAGAAAACTACTCAGAATGCATAGGAAGAATAACACAAAACTTGGATTTCATTTAAAGCTATAAAATAATGAACAAAAACTTATCTCGAATCTTCTCCCCAAGCAGACTCCTTGAAGTTCCTCTGACTCTTCCTTCTTGTATAACACACTCAATTAAACTTACTAATGAACTCTCTAGAACACACTCACACACTACAGACTCTCCAGAATCAGACTCTCCAGATTCAGATTAAGACACACACACCAAAAGAACACACCTTTTTTGCCTAAATCTGTCTCTATTTAAATAGGGAGAAATATTTCCAAATGTTGCTTAAGCACCTCTTCAAAAAGCATCCAGATTCATTGAACATTTGCTTGAACCGACCTTCTCTCCGCCGGTAGGCTCGATGGCGCCGTCAGCGGGCTTCTAGAACATTTTACAACACACTCAATTAAACTTACTAATGAACTCTCTAGAACACACTCACACACTACAGACTCTCCAAACTCAGACTCTCCAGACTCAGATTAAGACACACACACCAAAAAAACACACCTTTTTCGGCCTAAATCTGTCTCTATTTAAATAGGGAGAAATATTTCCAAATGTTGCTTAAGCACCTCTTCAAAAAGCGTCTGGATTCATTGAACATTTGCTTGAACCAACCTTCTCACCGTCGGCGGGCTCGATGGCGCCGTCGGCGGGCTTCTAGAACATTGGCCAACTGCTAAGGCTCGCTGTCGGCGGGCTCGATCTCGCCGTCGGCGGGCTCCTTAATAATATATTCAAAAACTTTCGGGAAAATCACGTCGTCGGCGGTCTATTCCTCGCCGTCGGCGGGATAGTTAAATTTTCATCTCTTTTAGTCCTTTTTGTTCTAGATTCACTTCTTTTTGATCTTTTTGCTCCCATTACCTATAATTCTTCATACCTGCAATAAAACATAGAAAATACCTTTCTTTAAAGTGCAATTTCATATAAAATTGGTATGAATTTCTCAATATATTTTCCTGTGATCACTACGTCGCCTCATCTAGGAAGAGTTCCCTATAGAGAAAAATGATTGCTTCCACGCTCACCATAATATCAATGAATCCTCTCCTTTACCGAATGTAGTCCTCCTACACCCCATCCCAACTGGCTTCAAGCTGCCAAACATTGACGCATATGAAGGGATAACTGACCCCTATGAACATATTGATCATTATCGAACCATCATGCACATTCAACGTGCCTCTGATGCGCTTATGTGTCAGGTTTTTCCTGCCACTCTTAAGGGACAAGCTCGAATATGATTCTATTCTTTCTCGAGTGGCTCTGTAAACACATTTAACGAGCTGGCCAGACTGTTTGTGGAGCAGTTCATAACAAATCGACGGATTATCAAGGATTCATCCCATCTCTCAGGAATTCGTCAAAGTGAAGGAGAGTCGCTCAAAGACTACTTCCGCAGGTTTTCTGCTGAAGCTCGTCAAATTCCAGGAGTGGATCCAGAGTTATTAAGGGGAGTCTTTCTTGGGGGCCTCCGCCCAGGACTCTTCTACTCATCACTGATGCGCGAGACAGTTCATTCTTATACTGACATTATTCATTGTATTAAGGCCCAAATCACTACAGATGAAGCCGTCAATGCACATAAGGAGCAATTTGAGAAATTTGGGGGAAAGCGTAAGGGTAACTCTAGAGACAATAATCAATCTTCACAACAGAGAAAGTTCAAACAACCGAAGAATAGTGACCTCCTTCAACCTGCAGGCCAACGAACTGAATATCGACCCAAGAAAGAATATACACCCCTCAACACGTCGCGTGCTAACATATTGATGACCATTAAAGATGAGCAAAATATTAAGTCGCCTCACCCCCTAAAACCTAACTCGGGGAATCAAGAGAAATACTGTCATTTTCATAGAAGTCGTGGCCACACCACTGAAGAATGTAAGCATCTCAGGGAAGAGATCGAACGGCTGATTCAACAAGGATATCTTGGTCGATTTATACAAAACAAACTAGTCGGTATTGATAATGCTCCTACTGGGGGGCAACAAACACAAAGGCAACAACATGGGGGTCACCCTGTCGTGGGCGAAATTCAGACAATTGCGGGAGGCCCATTGCTAACTAATCAAGTTCTTATCACTACACCTAGTGAACCAACACAAAAAAAATTGCGCCTTGAACCTATCACTTTTGATGATTCAGATTTAGAAGGAGTTCGAGTACCTCACCAAGACTCGCTTGTCATTAACGCATGATCAGGTGAACTCTGCTACAACGTAAAAAGGATCATGATCGACAATGGGAGCTCTTTTGATATTTTGTTCTACTCCACTTTCCTTAGTATGGGACTGACAAGAGAAAAACTTTAACTTGCATCTGAGCCATTATATGGTTTAGATAATTGACCAGTAAATGTTGAGGGAACAATAAATCTTCCTATTGTCTTGGGAGATTTTCCTCGACAGGTAACCCGCTCAGTCCAATTCATTGTTGTCAAGTCAGAATCAGCAAACAATGCCACCTTCGGGAGTCCTTGCAATCCATCTTTGGAATCGTGACTTCTGTTCTACACTTGAAGCTCAAGTTTCCAACCCCAGCAGGGATCAGTGTCATCGGAGGAGATCAACAGATAGCACAGTCATGCTACCTCAGGCAAGCTCAGCCACGCCCGTCAATGACACTTAACGTCAAAAACTTTAATCTCCGAGATGAAGAGGTATCTCAACGAGCTTCTCCCGTGGAAGATTTGGTTCACGTTCAGCTCTCAAAGGAATACCCAACAAGAATAGTGCAGCTTGGTTCCTTACTCTCCGAGGAGCAAAGGACATAATATGTAGATCTCCTCCAAATAAATCAAGATATTTTTGCATGGACCCCAGCCGACATGCATGGAGTCGACCCTGAAATAATCACACATTCCTTAAAGATAGATCCAGCCTTCAAAACGGTCATCCAGTAGAAGCGCAATTTTACCCCAGATAGTTTACAGGCAATTGAACAAGAGGTCAACAAGCTTCTTGAAGCAAAATTTATACGGGAAGTGCACCACCCTACATGGTTGGCCAATGTTGTCATGGTGAAAAAGGCTAATGGGTCATGGAGAATGTGTGTCGATTATACAGACCTCAATAAAGCTTGTCCGAAGGATAGTTTTCCCCTCCCGCGCATATATCAACTCGTTGATGCCACTTCCGGACATCAGATGCTTAGCTTTATGAATGCATACTTAGGGTACAATCAAATAAGGATGAACCCAGTAGACAAGGAGGCCACCTCTTTTCAAACAGATAAATACTTATATTGTATCAGGTTATGCCGTTCGGATTAAAAAATACTGGAGCAACTTATCAACGTCTCATGAACAAGGTCCTCAGAAACCTTCTCGGGTGTACAATGGAGGTTTACATTGATGACATGCTAGTAAAAAGCTTGGAAGCATCTCAACACATTTCTCATCTGGAGGAGTGTTTTCAACTCCTTCGTCAATACGATTTACGAATTAACCCGGCTAAAAGTGCTTTCAGGGTCACATCAAGAAAGTTTCTAGGATCATGGTTACTCATCATGGAATTGAGGAAAACCCAGAAAAAATCAAAACGCTGAGAGATATGGTACCCCGGAACATCAAGGAGGTACAACGCTTGAATGGACGTATAGCCGCTCTATCTCGCTTTTTGGCTCGTTCTGGTGATAAGTATCTGTCATTCTTCAAGATATTACGGGGTGTTCGAACTACTGGATTTCAGTGGACAGATGACTGTCAGATTGCTTTCGAGCAACTTAAGACATACCTTGCTTCACCACCCCTCTTATCAAAGCCCGTCCAAGGGGAGGTGTTATATATCTACTTGGCTATTCCACCTCACGCAATAAGCTCTGTCCTTGTTAGAATGGAAAACTCAGTAGAGAAACCAGTATACTACGTCAGCAAGATTCTCACTAATACAGAAACTCACTATCCAATGGCGGATAAGACCGCGTTAGCCCTGGTATTCTCAGCAAGGAGACTTCATCTATACTTCCAGGCTCACACTATCAGTGTCTATACACAACTCCCTCTAAAGGCTATCCTACAAAAACTATAAGCATCGGGAAGATTAGTAAAATGGTCAGTAGAATTGGGAGAATTTGACATTCATTACCTACCACGACCAAACATCAAATCACAGGTGTTGGCCGACTTTGTGGTGGAATGTACAGTGCCCATCTATGATGAAACACCTTTTTCTCCTCCACTGTCACCCTAGTGGACACTATACGTGGACGGAGCATCTGGAAACTCAGGAGCTGGTGCAGAAATACTACTCATCTCCCTGAAGTAATACATCTTGGAGTACGGACTTCGCTTGAAATTTCCAGCCACTAATAATGTTGCTGAATATGAAGCACTGGCAGCAGGATTAAAACTTTCCATAGACTGTGAAGTACAAAACATGATTATCTACACTGATTTTCAACTCATCGCATCTCAAGTAGAGGGAGAATTTGAAACTCATAAGTCACAACTGGTGCAGTATCTCAGTTTAGTAAAAATACTTCTCACCCAAATTGAAACATGTCAGCTCATTCACATACTTCGAGAGCATACCACCCGAGTTGATGCCCTCTCCAAGCTCGCAACTTCAACAACTGGAGATCTCTATAAAAGGTGTATTGAGGAGATACATTTTCCCAGTATCCAAGATCCGTGGGTGATACTGTCTATAGATGATCCAGGGGAGCCGTCTTGGATGGATCCCATCATCTTATTCCTTTGAGACGGAACATTGTCAGATGATGCTACTACATCAATTCGTCTCCGACGCATGGCTGCCAACTTCATCCTTATTGGGGATGAGCTGTATAAGAAGGTATTTGTAGGTCCATACCTCAAGTGTCTTCCTCCATCTGAAGCTGATTATGCATTAAGAGAAGTTCATTCTGGGATATGTGGGGAGCACCTTGGAGGCAGGGCTCTTGCTCTGAAAATAATGAGGCAATGCTTCTATTAGCCCACAATCAAACAAGTCGCATTAGAGTTTGTGCAAAAATGCAAGAATTGCCAACTACACTCCAATCTTACGCATGCACCGCCAGAACTCACATCTTTTCTGAGTCCTTGGCCATTCGCCCAGTGGGGGTAGATATCATGAGGCCATTTCCGATAGCTACTGGATAACGAAAAATTCATCATCTTAGCTGCCGATTACTTCACCAAATGGGTAGAAGCAGAGCCTCTTGCCAAGATCACTGAGGCAAATGCCAAACAGTTTCTCTGGAAAAACATCATCTGTCGATTTGGGCTTCCTGCAAAGATTATCATCGACAATGAGACTCAATTCACTGGAAGGGTCTTCACATCATTCTGCAAGGATTTTCACATTCAGTTGGTGCGCACCGCTGTGGCTCATTGCCAAACAAATGGACAAACAGAGGTGACAAATCAGACAGTGCTCAAGGGGTTAAAGACTGGACTTGAGAAGGTTAGGGGGCAATGGGTAGAAGAGCTGCATAACGTCATCTGGGCAAATCGCACCACTGCATGAACTCCTCCCGGTGAAACTCTATATAACTTGTGTTTTGGCACCGAGACTGTCATCCCCGTAGATATCGGAGTTCCAAACCCACGAGTCAAGTCTTTCAACTCAGATAGCAATGAAGAAAAGCTCCGACAACAGTTAGATCTTCTCTCGGAAATATGCGATGTGGCCCACCTCAGAGCTGCTTCCTACCGCCAAAGAGTTGCTTGCCACTTAAATCAAAGAGTCAAGCCTCGACCAATCTCCACCGGTGACCTATTCTTGCGTAGTATCGAAGTAGCTGGTCAAGGTTCCCAACACAACAAATTATCCCCTTATGGGAAGGCCCATATATTGTGGCAGTCATGATCAAGCCTGGAACCTTCAAGCCCAAGATTCAGATGGGAGAATCCTGCCCCGGACTTGGAATGCTGAAAATCTTCGTAAATACTACCAGTAACACTTCAGTCATATCATCTATGTCATAATGAATGCAATGTCAATGTATCTCAGACTTATTATATACTTGCTTTCTTTCACAAAAAAGGAATATCTTTAAAAAGTGCAACGGCTCATTCATAAGTACTTTATGCTCTCGATCCAAGAAATGCACAACTCCGGTTGTATCTTAGTCAGAGCAAGATCAATCCAAAGGGAGATTTGATCTGACATCTTCCATGCGGGTTAACATTGTTGAAATTTTACTTCGTTAAACAACCCATGAAAGGTTAACAGTCCTTGATGGGCTACACCTGACCCCTTCCACATAGGTTCGCAAGTGAGCAATGCTCTAGCAAACAACCTCGGATGGGTTAATAAGTCTTCAACAGACTTTCATCATCTCTTCCTATACAGGTTAACATCATTGAGTAATAATCTGATGCATAGCCTTAGCCAAGTCCAAGGTCGCAAATGATTTATCCCTGGGATAACTTTCTTACGTATTAGAACTTTTAAGATATCTTGTATCCACTGTGAAATAAAAGGAAAACATGTTTCAACATTATCATTAAAAAAATAATAATAATACCGGATGATTTCTTCTTCAGTAAATAAATTTTACCATTCATTTATCTCAACATCGGGTACACAATCACGAACTTCTTGGACATTGGCAACGCGTCACCGCAATACATCGCCCTGTCGCAACTCGTCGCCACGCTGCATCACCGTGATGCACCACTGCAACACGGCACTCCATGACATTGTGTCCCAACAAAGGCCTTCAACACGCATTGCCATGACGCCCCACCAAAACGCTCCGCTACTACTCACCGCAATGACAAATCATCGTAACGCTTCGCCGCATTGTGCCACCTCGACGCATCACCACAACACTCTGCTGCGATGTGTAACCGCCACCGTAACGTCGAATCACCGTAATGCGTCGCTGCATTTCGCCACCTCGACACGTCACCGCAACACTCCACCACGATGCGTCACGACGTCGCTTCGCTACAACGCACCGCCGCGCTGCGGCGCACCGCTGCAACGCGCCGCGTTGCACCACCAACCCGCGACGCACCGCGGAGCACCGCCGCAACGCGCCGCGACACTGTGCTAAGGCTCCGCTGCGACATGCTGCGGCAATTCCACTTCCTACCTTTTAGGGGTATTTATAGGCTCAAAAAGAGCCTAGCCATTAAATACTCATTATTATATAAATTTAAAAAGAAGTGCATGCATTAAATATTCATAAAGGAAGAAACTTTTCATATTCTTCCAAAAAAAAAAAAATAACGCAAAAAAAAGTTCTTTTTATGATAATACGATAATATAAATAAGAGGTTTCAGGCTTTGATCTTTTCGAATAATAAAAATGTTCTCACCCGAAAATAGGGGGCAGCTGATAGAACAACAACAAATTTTCATTATTCAGGACCAATCTTGAGGCACGACAAGAATTTCAGTGCAATCCTTTGAGCAAGAAACATTCAAATCTTGATAAAAAATCATTCAGAGCTTCGATTTCAGCAAACTTATAGTCAAACTGAGCATCTCGATGAGACGAACCTAATGATATAAAAACTAGACTAATCCGAGTCAAATCAAGCTCAGATCAAATCATTAACCCATTCTTAAGGATTTCCAGACATATTTGGAAGCTCAAAGAAATGCCGACACTAGCAAGTCTATACTCGAATCGAGCGTCTCGACGAGATGAATCCAACGAGCCCAAGATCACTCAATTATGACATCGTTATGGTCATCAAATACCTCTTAAATGTTGTCTGATTAGGGGGAGCCCTCTGGACCGTCTGATCAAACTGGCTGCATTAATTAGACCCCCAACCCTCACAATGGGGGGGGGGGGGGTGGAAGCCTAGATAGAGAGTATGAAGCCTTGAGGAGAAGCTGCTGCTTAGCATCACCACCGACTGCCGTCGACTACTGCCAACCTCCTTCGACCACCACCGACTGTCGAACTCCGTCACCGTCGACCTCCGTCACTGCCGACCTTCGTTGTTGTCGATCTCCGTCACCGTCAACCTCCGTCGACCACCGCCGACCTTCGTCGACCTCCGTCACCGTCGCCGTCGATCTCCGTCACCATCAACCTCCGTCGACAACCTCCGACCTTCGTCGACCTCCAACCTCCGTCGACCTCCGTCACCGTCGGCCTCCGTCGCCGTTGATTTCCGTCACCGTGGAACTCCTCTAATCATTGTCAATCACCACCGTCAGTTGACATTGTAGTCTGAAACATATAATTACTCTCTCCCGTTTGTGAGAAAGAGAATTTCTGTAAACATCAATCAATAGTGGATTCTCGCAACTGGATCAGACCCCGTGATTTTTCCTTTTACGGGTTTTCCACGTAAAAACTTCTGGAGTCGTCACCGCTTATTTTTCATCTGTGTGTGCTGAATTTTTGTATAACGCTAAGATAATAATTCGCTACGCTACCGCTGCGAATTTTCCAACACGCATCAATTTTTGCCAATGGACTTCTAATTAGGCAGTTTATTTTCTTATCGTTATTATTCTATAATAATCTCCCATCATTCTATAATTAATCTCCACTGAACTAATTTGCTCATTAATTTTATATATATTAGTAATTACAAAGGCAAATGATAATGTAACTTTAATGTACAGTTTGAACTCACATTTTATTTTCATGAGGACAAACAGGAACTCATTTTCATCCAGATAAGTGCTTGATATCACTTATAGAGAAGTGAGGGCCACCCCCAATTATATTAAATAAAAGAAAGATACATTAAGATCTCCAATTCAACTCAACCCAAAAGTAAACCAAAAGAAACCACCCCTCCCAGAACTAGGGATAAAACAATCAACTGAAAAACAACAACTAAAAACCCCAATAGAAACAGAAAAAAGAAAGGAAACAACCAAAAAACAACAAATTATAAAAAAAAAAAACCTTGAACTCTAAGATAACAACAGAACTTACCAGACAACAACAACGGCCAAAGTCAGCAACAATGAGAAAAAGTTCCACAAATCCAGTACTGTAGCAGTAACCAGATAGAAACCAACGAGGAGAGGCATCAAATATCCAAAACATTAGTAGCTTCATAATTTGCTTAGCAGCAAGAGAGCCTCAAAACAACAACTGATGAAATTGAGCTCCATAGAGTAACAGGTAACATTCTAACAATAACAATCGAATCAGTCCTTCTAACAATAACAATCGAATCAGTCATTATCCTTGAAAAAAGCTAAATGAGTGAAGAAAATGGCCACAGAACGGTAATCAGCATTAAATGAACCTGCCAACCACAACAAACAATAGGAGAGCCCAAAAAAGAAAAAAAAAACAAATAACCAAAAGCCAAAACTACAAATATAAAACAGAAACCAAGAAACAATATAGGTGCCAAATCATGTGGAAGAATGAAGAAGAGCTCAGCCAAAACCCAAGTCCAAAACTAAGAGAAACCCATCTAGTTCAAACATAGTAAAATCTTGGAAGGATGATCAGCAATTCTCTCAAAAATATATATATATATTCTAAGGCAACCAAAAGGACCTTAAAGCCAAAATAAGATAGTAAGTATAGAACACAGCCACCCCATAAGTTGATTACTTTGTCGGATGAAAATAGGAATTAACTGCTTGTATAAATAGTCATGAGGTATTTATTAAATTCTATGAATTACATCATCCTGTTTGATATTTTCTGTTGCTATAATACTTTATGGGTGATTTCAACTATGCCAGCTTCCACTATATTTACATTTTAAGTATTGGATCCTGTTAACTTCAATTTTTCTCTCTTTAATGATTGTCTTATTGATATGTTTGATGCGTTGAATATTGTGAAAATATGTCAATCAAGAAGGACGAAAATCAGGCCGTAGAATCTTCGTAATTATGAGGAGGCAATCACTCAGTAATTATTACAGAATCTTCATAATTATTATGAGGAAATTAGTCTGTAATTATTAGGAGTGATTCACTTAAAAATTACTTACCAGTATTAGGTCAGATTTTATTTATTTCTCTGTTTAAAAATTACTTTAATTTGTTTCACGTTTTAGGCTATAAATATAGGTTGTAATTTGTTCCTATTTAATAGAGAAAAATAAGGAAAAATTCTCTCAATTCAATTTATTCTCTTAATTATATCTTGAAATCTCACATGGTATCAGAGCAAAAAATTTTGCGCTAATCACTGGTAATCGTTGGAGGACAGTGAAAACTCCCTTCTTGTCGGCTTTCTTGCGGGAAGGGAGGAAGTATGTCTTGCCTTGATTCCCCGTCCGCATTGGAATCGTTCGAAGGCATCTTCGTCTGCCTTCGTCTTCTTCGTAAGCGACATCTTCGACTCCGACGCTTTAAGATCGCTTCGTCGCGCCACTCTTCTTCGATCATCGCCGGCCATTCGATCCTCGCCGGCTTTTCGGTCCTCGCCGGCCCTTCGATCCTCTTCGGGCCTTCGGTCCTCGCCAGCGATGTCCTCCTCTGCCGCCAGAGCTCCTAGCCAAGGCACTCCCGGCTTCGGCACTTTGGGCTTCGACACTCCCGGCTTCAACACTCTCGGTTTCGGTACTCCCGACTTCTGCACTCCCGGCTTTGACACTCTCGGATTCGGCACTCTCAGCACTCTTAGCTTTGACACTCTCAGGCTTCGGCACTCACTGCTTGAGGATTTTTTGTCCTGACAATGTTATCAGTTTCTTGGTAGCGAATTGATGCTTCTTGACCAATCAACATCAATTTGAGGAGGGATGTAAAAATATGTCAATCAAGAAAGACGAAAATCAGTTTGTAGAATCTTCGTAATTATGAGGAGGCAATCACTCAGTAATTATTACAGAATCTTCATAATTATTAGGAGAAAATTAGTCTGTAATTATTAGGAGTGATTCACCTAATAGTTACTTACCAGTATTATGTCAGATTTTATTTATTTCCCTTTTTCAAAATTACCTTAATTTGTTTCACGTTTTAGGCTATAAAAATAGGTTGTAATCTGTTCCTATTCAATAGAGAAAAATAAGGAAAAATTCTCTCAATTCAATCTATTCTCTCAATTCTATCTTGAAATCTCACAAATATGATGAAAGTATTAAAGTTTGAGCAATTATGGACTTTGTTGTACACTAGAGAATAACTAGTTTACCTGGTGCATGCTAAATTGCTTGTCTTGTGAGACTATAATTCGACTTAATCTTATTCAATCTTATTCTTTCAAGAATTATCTTATTAGGAAAAGGATCAATTTGATAATAATCCTTGTATAATTTGCGGCAGGAAGAAAAGATTACAAAGCAAATGCAATATTATTTTGGATAATTATTTTCAAATAATTATTCTTAAAATATGGCATGGAAAAAAAATTATTAAAGCGAATTTTTTAACTTCTTAACTATATTTCTGTGCAAGTCCAAGCAAAGGAGTCTTAAGGATGTGATTTGGTTGGGACAGTCTTTCATTTTGCTATATCTTTAAATAAGTTGCATTCATACAATAAAACATAATAAAAATTATATTATAAAAATTATATTATATTCATGTTCAATGATGTTTGGAAAATAGTGCAGTAAATTATTATGTTATGATTGTGGTGTTGTGCCATGTTTAAGTAAATAGACGCAGCACTGAGAGGATAGATGCAAAGCCAAGCAAAATTTTATCTACATTTTAGTTTCTTAGAATTGAATCAGACTATTTTGACCGACTCAAATTTATTAATGATCTCTTTGTCAAAACTAACTTCGATCTTACTTTTCCAAGCCTAATTTGCCTGATTGTTACTCTCCTAGAAATTCTAACTGTAATTTATGGTGTGATTGCTCTCCTCTTTTGGTTTGGTGACCTTAGTAACTTGTGTGTGGATTTTTCCCCTAAAATATTGATGATTTTGGGAAGTGGGGACAGGTTTTTAGTTTAATGCAAATGGAAAGAGTTGAATTAGGTGTGTATATCTAACATACATAATTTCCTTCCTAATTTTATTTGTCTAATTCCACACAATGAGCATAATTGATGTAATGCATGGTTGAATGTGATGAACAATTGAAATTGATTAGTGTTGGAAAAATTTCTTTCGGTTGTCATCGTTTGTCCATCACATATATTGCAAAATTTCTATTTTAATTATTGAATGCCTCATTTGAAGCATAATATAATACACTGAGAAGTAGAAATATGACTTTAAAATGGATTTAATAATTCAAATGAGGAAAATTTTTAAGATTTATGAGTCTGCATAATCAAAGATTTTCCTCCTACCTTACGAGTACAAGATGTTGTTTATTTTATTCTCGGATCTGTTATCTCTGTATAGGCAAACTCTCATAGGTAATTACATCCCAGGAGTTGGGGACGCCTGAGAATACTATCAATTAAAGTATTGATTTATATTATGTAGGATTACAAGTTTGTTGTCTTAAAACAAAAATATTCGAGTTTCGAAGAGATTTTCAAATGAGGGAGTTTCAAAATTTTAAATGATTTTGTGTGGAATTCAAATGTTGATACTTACAGTAAAATGACAATGTCTCTTGAAAATACCCAGAAAAAATGTTAGTCAATGTATCCAGGGGATTGAAAATGTAAAATTGGTGAAAATTTTATGTTTTACTTGAGTACTGGATTTGAATAACATTTTTTATTTTGGAAAGCTTAATATGAGTCGATTTGGTTTGAATATTTTTATTTGATTTGATTGAATTGAGTTGAATGTTTGTTTTAAAGATTTGATTTGAAGGGTTGAATTAAGGTTGATTTGAAGTTCGATTTGAAGGTTGATTGCCAGTTATTGGTTGAATGTTATTTGAAGGTTATTTGAAGGTTGATAGAATGTTATTTGAATGTTATTTCAAAAATTCTTTGAAGATTGGTTTGAAGGTTTAAAAGGCCTGAGGTTTTATAAGATTTGGAGTTTAAAGAAGCTTTGGAGTTTGAAATTTTGATGTTTTTGAAATTTTGAAAAACGTTTGAAAAGATTTGCAGGTTTGAAATTAGTAAAAATAGAGATTGGTCAGTTTTGAAATGGGTTTGAAATGATTTGCAGGTTTGAAAAAAAAAATTGAAAAGCTTGAAGTTTTTGAAATTTTGAAAAATTTTGGAGGTTGGTAGTTTTGAAGTTTTAAAAGGATTTTGAAAAGTTTTGCAGGTTTAAAGATGTTTGAAGTTGAAAAGGATTTGTTTGGAGTGATAAAGTTTGAAGGTTGAAATGCTTGAAGTTTTGAAAAAAGTTCAAAGTTTGAAAATGTTTGAATTTTGAAAAGGTTTTTAAAGTTTGAAATGATTTGGAAGTTTTGAAATTCTTTAAAAAAGAGGATTGAAGTTTTTAGAGTTTTGAGAAAGCTTTGGTTATGAAATGGTTTTATGTTTGAAATGGTTGGTTTTGAAATTTTTAGAAGGGTTGAAGTTTTAGAGATATTTGAAGGTTTTGGAAGTTTGAAGTTTGAAAATTTTGAAGTTCGAGAAGTTTGAAGTTTGAAAATGTTTTTGAAGTTTTGAAATTTTGAGAAGGCTTAGATTTTAATTTAAAGCTTTGAATTTTTGAAGTTTTGAAATGGTTTGAAAGTTGAAAATTTTAAAGGATTCAGACTCAAGATGAAAAACTTTATTTTAGAGGTTTTAATTTTAGGGGTTTGGTTTGGAAAAGTTGATTTCAAGGTCTTGAATCATAGATTGAAAGGGTAAGATTGGCAATAAGGATTTCGAGATGGAAGTTGACATCCTAATCCCATGAGAAGTTTAGACTTCATAAGGAGGCTAAGTTGGTGGACTAGCCTATTTTTTTTGGTATAACATCCCCGTTTAAGATGCCCATGATTTTCCACCGTTCCATATTTATCTGTATCCTTAGACTATAACCAACTATATAAAAAAGTGATCTCCACTATTTTCATAGTGATGATGAATGAAAATCTCCATAAATATTAGGTGATTTGAGGTGTTTCTGTTAAATAACCATTAGTTACTTCATCCTTTGACACCTAAATAGTCAAAGGGGATACAAGCTAATTGTTTTATGTCATAGTCCTTAACACTAAGTAGGGCTACCTAGTAGTCTAACATATGCTTCTAGACTAGATTATCTTAGGGGATATGTGATCCTTGGCTTCATTTAAAACTTAGCTAACTTAATGTTTACAATTGATCTATGCAGTAAGGTTTGGTTTCAAGTGTTGAAATTTTACATTGAAGTTTATATGAAATATTGCAAACTCTTTTATTTTGATATGAGATTTTACTAATATGAGATTACGTTTTTTTGATAAATTTAGTGGTTTTGATAATTTTTCAAAGGAATGATTAAGTTTATATGAAAATTACAAGCTCATTTGTTTGTCGGTGTCGGTCGTTAAATTGTTGGGAGATTGAAACTTTTGAAATGTGTAAAATGTAGTTTTATAAAATAGGGTTTTGATTTAATTTAATATATATATGGATTTTAGAAATAATATTTTAAATTTGAAAAGTGGTAATGGACAAATCTCATTCATTTAGTAGTTTGAATGAACGAGAACAATATTACAAGCGATGCATCTATCTCGAGGAACAGACACACTGCTTGATGATACGGCTCGATCAAATAAACTACAGAATTTATGACATCCCTTTGGTCTGCGAACCATTTATGTTAAGCAACAATTTCCCCTATCTAAAATGGAGGAATTAGATATGGTTTATATTAATCTGGGGTCTTTAGGTTTCCTATATGGGCAAGCCTCTATAATTAATTACATCTTAGATAACCGAAGTCACTTAAGAAAACTCTTGATATAGATATGAAAATATTATACTCATGACTTCCAAAGTGCAAGATTCGTCAAGAAAGAGTGGTAATAGGAGATCCAATAGGTGCGTGGCTCAAATTTTGGAACAATTTTTGTTGGAATCCAAAGGAAGCAGAGACTCGGGGAAAGACATAGATCCAAGTGAGATCTTGGTTTTCTCCCAAACTCCTATATGGTTTGGCTTTAATTTAGAAAATTTATTTGGTATTTTAACCTGCCAATTTTATTATTTAGGGCTTACATTTACTTGATACTGATCATGTGAATAGCCTGGAAGATAGGAGGGTTTATGTCATACCGGATGACGACCTCAGAATCCTAAGATAAGTTAGAGCTTATATTGCACAACATGGTCATGCAAAGGCCTAACGAGATAAGATGAGGGTTTATGCTGCGTTATACAAGCTACCTCGAAGTCCTATGACTTGTTGTTTTAATTTCTAAGGAGTTTTGCTGTTAAAGATGTCCGTGCTGCCCACTATGCAAGCTTCAAGCTCCTCGTCATAGTAGGTCCAATTTAAAGAAATGTCAATTAAAGAAGAAAAAAAAATATCATGTTTTGGATGTTTTGAATTGAGGTGTCTTAATGTATTATTTAGAGAATATAAAAGTTGATTATAATGACACCGGTTAGGATCCCACGGTTCTCTCCTTCTGGCACTACTATTTTCTTTGGATTCACTTAGTCCAGAAGAATTTACTAAACTCAACATAATGAGTTTTCTACTTTCATTTAGAACATGTGAAATTCCATTAGAAGCCATAGATTGCATCCTCCGAGGTATTCCCGATCATCCAATAGAGACGTTTTAATTTAGTTGCAATTGTGATTTTTTTTTTGTTTCTGATTAAATTTTGAGTTATCTTATATTTTTGACTGTTGTGGTGGTACATTTTATCTTGTTTTGTTTTAATTTTGTTTAGTTTTGGTTTTGTGGCGACTCTAGAAGTTTTAGTTTTCATGTAGGGTGACATTGTTGTTTAACATGCAAGTTCGTAAGCAAGAAAAGTAAAGTAAAGGAAGAACTGAAAAGAAGGTACCGGGAACTTGTAAAAGTGTACATGACAAGTCTTCTCATTTCTCCACCTGAAACTTTAGTATCTTTTGCAATAAACATTTATGATTTGGAAGAAAGTAAAACCTATAGATAGGTTTGTCACAGACCTACCAACCCTATGTCTTAACTTGGTGGGTCCTATTTATTCATTTACGAGATTTCTTTTAATAAATATGATGGGTTCAGTTATCTTACAAGGTGTCCAGAAGATTTGTGAGAAGCGCTTAGGAGATACCTAAACATTTAACAATTCTTTTGAGCTTCATTGAGTTCATTTTGGACTTATCATAATTATTAAATGATTCATCTGTTTCATATCCTTATGCTTAGTGCACTAATGTTTTGATTATCCCAACAAGTGGGGTAAACATCGCTTGATATTTCACTTAAGAATAATGTAAGTGGGGTTTTTAGAGGCAAACTTAATTTATGGAAAAATTCAATCAATTTTGACGGGCTTGCAGTGTTTCAAAATTGGTTTAAGATTAATTGTGTTTCCTTTTCTAATCCTCATTAGTTAATTTTTCAATTAAGCCTAGCTCACTACTAAACCCTTAAGATTTTAGCGAGTATATTTTGTCATGATAGAAAA
This sequence comes from Papilionanthe hookeriana x Papilionanthe teres, assembly GCA_022702705.1. Taxonomy (NCBI): domain Eukaryota; kingdom Viridiplantae; phylum Streptophyta; class Magnoliopsida; order Asparagales; family Orchidaceae; genus Papilionanthe; species Papilionanthe hookeriana x Papilionanthe teres. The sequence goes on from CM040433.1 coordinate 19,906,379, forward strand.
GTTAAGTTATATAATTATGACTATTATCAAGTTAATGAATTATCATTTAAACATCAAGTAGGGGTATTAAATTAGTGAATTATCAACTTCCAAAAATCAACCTCTAAACTAAAGGATCACTTAATTTAATTTTTACTTCAAATCATAATGATTAATTATATCATAAACTTTATCTTTTAATGTGACAAAAATGAGATGGGTTTCTATCATTTATCCTTTTATATTTCAATCATTCAAACATAATAATTAAGATCATTCCTTACCCATATCCCACTTTAATTAAGCCTAAATATTAATTAAGGCTAAAATCTTCAAAATTACACTTTTACCCCTAAAAGCCTTATCACTTCATAATTCATTAAGTTTAACTCAAAAGACTTTGAAATTTTCCTATCACCCCACCCATGGGTCAATTAAAATATTAGAGGAGAAAATCTGATTTTCCCATATTTAATTTAATTTATATAATTATTTTAATGCAAAAATAGGATTTTTCAAGGGAAATTCAATAACCTAATCAAAACAAAGTTTCTGTCCTTAAGAAAATTATTGGAGGTTCACATAGAGTAGAGTTCTAGTTGGATCAAATTTCATGATTTTTTAAATTTTAGTTTAATTATTATAATTATTTCAATTTTTGGAGTATTAATTATATATAAATATTATATTAGTAGAAAATTAAGTTTTATATTTGGAGTATTAATTATTTCAATTTTTGTTGAACCATTTTGATTGAGGCTACCCCTCACAGACAAAGTTATTGAGATATCACCTCCTCCTGAGCCTATTTTGATTCCTTATGCATGTATATTGTATTTCATACCTTATAAACAGTATAAATAGGTTTGTCTCACTCAGATGAAGCTCTAGCAACAAACGACACTCTATTTTGTTGATTCTAGCCTGAGATCTTAGGGTTAGAAGGTGGACGACTTACAGGTTGAACTAGTTGGGGACGATGAACCAGCATAGTCCAATCAGGTGTATATTGGATAGATGGTCCAAATCGAGCCGGATGGAGAGATGAAGCAGAACGACAGAGCTTAGTCAATGCTGAGTCAGATGGCGGCATCCAATAGCATGGTACCGCGTGTGCTTTTGATGCATACGAGGCTGACATGGATAAGTAAGAAATTAGGGATTTATTTAATTTATTTAATTTAGTCCACCTTAAAAAATTCATAACTTGGTGTAGAAAAATATTAAAAATAAAAAAAATACTCTCTTGCTCAGTAAACAGAGGAGAGTAACGTGAAAATGGTTTCATGTTTGTTTGATGCATGTTTGATTTTTAATTATTTAAATATTTTGTTATATATTTACATTCTCCTTTTGCATAGACATTTCACCATGGTTTGAGCTTTAGGGCTTTTGTTCTCTCTGTCATAAAAGATCTTCCCTGATTTTTCCAAGGTCAGGGGAAATCTCTATGCGTAGATCCCTCATTTTCAACTTAATCATCTCTGTTTTAGTATAATAATTATAATAATAAATATGTTAGTCAAAAAAATATATAACTTATTTTGGTAGGTTCACTGTGATCAGAGGACCCTATGAAAAATATAAACTTAGTTTAACTCATTAAGAATAAACCCACTTGTCATCAATCCCATAAAACAAAAGAAAATTAAACTTAACTAACTATAAATGTAAATGACCTAAAAAATTATTCCTCACTCTAATTTAAGGTCAGGGAAACTCCCAATAGAAACTTAAAGTCAATTGGAATTGATTTGGTCCCTAATTGGATTTTCTATGTGAAATGACATTTTTGGTATTAAAATAATTATAATAAATTAAAATACAACTAAAAAAATCACAAAATTAATTTTGAGAGTTTTCTGTGTTCAAAGGAACCTAAGAAAAATAAAATTTGAATTAAAATAAATATTTCATTTTTAGCTTTTTTTAATAATTAAATAATTAAAATTTCATTAAAATAAAAAAAAATCACAAAATTGTAAAAACATATCAAAATGTCACTTTTGGCTTCCTAATCACTTGGGAGAAATTAAAATAATATTCTAATTTTTTAGGAAAAGATATTAATTTTTCAAAGACTTAAAATAATTTTAAAGGTTAAAAATGGATTTTTCCCTAATATTTCATTAAAATAATTCTAATAAATAAAAAAAATATAAAAAATATAAAATTTGTTTCTCTAGATTCTCTGAGCTTAGAGAGACTTAAGAAAAATACAAAACTTAATTTTCAACTCAAAATATATTTTATATTTAATTGATACTCAAAATTGAATAATAACTATAATAATTAAATTAAAACTTTAAAAATTATGAAAATTGGTCCATGTGGTCCTCTGACCTAAGTGAACCTCCACTAATTTTCCTAAGACAGAAGCTTTGTTTTGATTAAGTTATTATATTTACTTTTAAAATTCATATTTTTGCATTAAAATAATTATATAAATTATATTAAAATAAAAAAAATTATATTTTCTTCTCTGATGTTTTAATTGACCCATGAATGGGGTAGCATAAAAATTTTAAAGCCATTTGAGTTTAATTTAATTAATTATTAAGTGATAAAATCTTAAAGGGCAAAATAATAATTAAAGAATTTCAGCCTTAATTAATATTTAGGCCTAATTAAAGGAGTAAATGGGCAATTAATGATCATAAATCGATAGTCCAAATGATTGAAACATAAAGGGATAAGTGGTAGAAACTAATTTCACCTTCGTCACAAAAGGGATAAATTTGTAATTTCTTTAATTATGTTAATTTGGAAGATAATCAAAATTAAATGATCCCAAGGTTACGAGTTTGACTTTGGAAATTAATAATTCATCAATCTAATACCCCTAGTTGGTGTTTAAATGATAAGTCAATATTTTGATAAGGATTAAGTTCACAAAACTTAACCTTTCTTAAAGTTACAAATTTACCCTTAGGTATGGGCTTAGTGGTGAACTATGTTTAATTCAAACTGTTTAATGAGATTTATAAAAGACAACATGATTGATCACAAACATTCTTAAAACACTATTAGCCCAACTCTAAGTTTAATTTGGCTAGGTTCCTTAGTAAATCAATTCGCCCCTTAAGCCCCACTCACATAATTCATGAATGAAATATCAAGTAATGATCACACCATTTACAATGATAATTAAAACATCAAAAGGTCTACTAAGCATGAGGGTATGGATTGGATGAACCACTTAACAACATGTAAGTTTAAATGAACTCGAGACGATTTCAAGGATTATGAAATGTCTAGGGTATTACCCAGGACCTTTTCATAATCCTTTGGATACCTTAGAGGACACTTGAGCTTATTATAGATTGCTTAACAAAATCATCCTCATAAATGAATAGATAGAAACCCACCAAGTTATGACATGGGATTTGGTAGGTGCACTTTAGCCCTATTTTTCCTATTTTCTGACATGCAATTTCAATTACCTACAAATTGTACATACATATATGCTGCAAATGGTAATATCTCAGCTGAAGTGCGAGAAGTGAATTGGTACGCTTTTACATTTTTATCATTATTTTCTTTTCTCGCATTTACTTTACTATACTTTCTTCTTATAAATTTGCATGATAAACAACAAGGTCACCCTGCATGTCAAAACTAAAACTTTTAGGATAGCCACAAAACTAAAACTAAAATTAAATAAAAAGTAAAACAAAACAAAGATAAAATTCACCACCACAACAGTCAAAATATAAGACAACTCAAAATTTAATCACAAACAAAACAAAACCACAATTGCAACTAAATTAAAACGTCTATATCGGATGATCGGGAATCTCTCGGAGGAGGTAACCTACGATTGCTAATGAGATTTCCCACATTCTGGATGAATTTACAGAACTCATTTGATTGTGTTTAGTAAATTTATCTGGACCGAGTGAATCCAAAGAAAATAATGGTGTTAGAATGAGGGAACCATGGGATTTTAACCGGTGTCACTATAATCAACTTAAATATTCCCCTAATAAGACACTAAGACACCTCAATTTAAACATTTTCAAAAAATGACACTTTTCTCTTCTCTTTAGTTGACACTTCTAAAATGAAACCTGCTACGATAAGAAGCTTGGAGAAAACATTGTGGACAACACGACCATCTTCAATAGTAAAACTCCTTAGAAATTAATAACAAGCCATGAGATTTCGAGGTTGTTTGACAAATGCATCATAAATCTTCACTTTATCTCTTTATCACTCATCTTAGGACTCTGAGATTGTCATCTGAAATAACATAAATCTTCCCTTCTTCTAGGCTAATCACATGATCGGTATTAAGTGACTGTAAGTCCTAATTAATTAAAATTGGTCAGATGAAACATCAAATAATCACCTCGAATTGAAGCCAACCCATAGAATAGTTGGGAAGTCACCAAGATTCTTCTTGGATCTATAACTTCCCCTAGCTTCCATTCCTTTGGATTCTTATAAAAACTGTTCCAAAATTTGAGCCACCCACCTATTAGAATTCCTACTACCACACTCTCTTTTGAAAAATCCTACCCTTTTGGAAATCATGAAAATATTATTTCCTGATCTAAATCGAGAGTTTTCTTAAGTGACTTCGGTTATCTAAGATGTAATTAACTATAATGGTTTTCCCTTATAGGAAACCTAAAGAGCCCGGATTAATATAAACCCTATCTAGTTTTTTTTTTGTATTAGATATAAGAATTTTTCGGTCAACATAATGGTTCGCAAACCAAACGGATGTTATGGATTCTTTAGTTTATTTGATCAAGCCGCACCACCATACATGGCTTCAGGTGTAGTGCTTGATTATTTAAACTATTGCATATATGAGATCGGTTTAATCTCATATTTATTTTTTAAGTTAAAATGATATTTTCCAAATTCTCTCTCTACATACCAAAATTAAATTAAACATCTGGCACCGACATATAGTTATATATGTGTTGGAGTGTGATGTTTGTATTTTGTCTTTTGTACTTAACTGTTTTTGTTGAATCAGTTAATTCTAATTTTCTAATGTTTACCATTTTGCTCTAGTTTATATGCTATAGTAGGATTTTACTTTATGTTTTTATTGATATACAAGCTAATCTTGTGTTTATTACTACTCTGCACTTGTCTTTACTTGTACTTGCACCGATTTACCTATTTCAAATTCTATAATTTTTCTCTTTCTTCATGAATTTTCTTGTTTTAAATTAGTTAAAAATTTAAGTTTGGGTGAAGGGAGAAAAATATTTTTAAGAACTAAACTTTATTTATCCTCAGAGAACTGTATTTTTAAATTTATATTTAACATAACTTGTGTTATATAGGGTTAACTTTAGATAACTATTTTTTTGATTTTATGAATGATATAGAAAACTTAAGCAAACGTTATTTTTAATAATAAATGCTAATTCTAGAGTTAAGATATTTAGTAGGAAAAATATAAAGTTATGCTTTTACTATTTAATGTAAAGAAAACTGTATTTTTAAAAATATTAAGAATCTTAGATTTACACTTTATGAAAAAATTTTCTCAAAACTAATACACATTTGTTAAAGTAGGGAAATATGAGATGCTTTTAACTTTAAGAAGATGATATTGGAGTTCAAAATCATTAAAGGCTATCCAAATATAATAATCCTCACATGACATGAAAATAAAAAAAAATGATTGAAAATGATTCTAAAAGAAAAAGAAAAGAAAAATTAAATGAAAAAGAAAAACAAAAAAAAGAAAACATGTAAGGAGAAGCTTGACGAGATGCCTAATAAAAAATTGGCTCTATTTGAATCATCTTAAGGAGAGGAACTTAATTACATTTCTAAACTTAGGCTTAAAGTATTAGCATATTTACTAATAAGGTTCTCATGCAATTCTGCTTGAATCATCTCAAGTAAATGAACTTAATTACATTTCTAAACTTAGACTTAAAGTATTAGCACATTTACTAATAAATTTCTCATGCAATTCTTTTTCTTGTGATTATTCTAAGTCTTAAGTATGACAAATTACAATTATTTTTGAAATGAATAGAAAATCAGAACTTTTAGACTTGACTGCTAGATATTCTTATATTTTAGTTTTTAACCCGAGTTATTAAGAATTTTTCTGAAAGTTTCACTATAGTATTTTTCAAGCAAAAGCTATAGAAGTCTTTAAGTTAAACTCACTACAATAAGTTATAAAATTTTATATGGTATAAGGAGTTACTTGAGGACAAATAACCTTTAAGTTTTAGGGAATTGATCCACCTAAAAATTATCTATTTTTAGTGCACATTTTATAAGCATTTTATGTACATTTTTAATGATATTGAACTTTAAAGGAATGCATTTTGTATATTTTTTGTTTCAGGTACATAGAATTGACATTTAGAGAAAATGAGAGAAAAATAAAGCAAAATAGGGCTACTTTGCGTGGTACTATCACGCCACCTTAGCACCATAGCGTCACCGTACAGAAAAATATGGCGCTATAGCGCCGTATCCTAGTGTTATAGCGCCACATCCTGGGTGTATAGCGTCATTAACTAAATTTCTAGATGATACATTGAATTTGACCAATTTTGAAGAGGCGCTTGAAGCAATCCTTGGTTATTTTCATTATTCTATTAAAAGGGAATAATTGGCCGAAAATAAGAGACTTTGAAGAGACTTTAGAGAGACTTAAGAGAGACTTTAGAGTTGAATTTTAGTGTTCTTTTTATTGTGTGTGATTGTTTGTGAGTCATTGTTGTGTAAGAGTTTGGAAATTGTAGGGAGGAAACTCCAGAAATTTGCTTGGGGAGAAGACATAAGGAAAATCGTATTTGTGTTTAAGTTTTTATTGTAAGACTTGGATTTCAATGCAAAAGATGTGTTTTCGTTTAATCTTCATGAATTTTAAGTTGCTCCTTTTATTTCTCCTTGCATATGGGAATTAATCTTGTGGGATGAATGTGATTTAAAAACTTCTTTTTACTCTTAAAAATTGTGATATTATTTTCACTGATTCGGCTTTGCAAATTGGCCAGTTGTGAGGTTAAATTTGTTGAGAAACATAATGACTCGAGAGGGCTATAATTTCACTCAACTAGTGAATACATGAGATCACCTAAGGGGGAGTGCAAATAAAGAGGGAAATAAGTTTTGATAGACGTAGAATTGCTTTTTCTAGGGTGACAGACTAGATTATTTTATCATTTTGGTTTAGAGTTTAGATCGTAAGGGTCCCTAGTATGGCCTATAGAGAGTGCATAGTGGGTAATCTGGAGGTGAGAGGTCAGATCTATTTAGCAATACTACACAAGCTAGCGAAAAACTCTAAATTAGTTAATGTTCTTTGCTAGCACTGTGAGAGGGTAAAAATTTTGAATGCTTCTATTTGTCACAATACATCTTCTTGTTTTTAGTCACTTGAATCCTACATAGGTTAACATCTATTTGAAAGGAGAAAGATCTTTCCATAATATTCAAACTCGTTAGTTTGCTTTATTAAACTATTACACTTCGTTGTTACTTTATTTTCCAAATTTAGTAATAACTTTTGGCAAGCATATCAACATTGTTCACTTGTCTATTTGATCTGCAATTTAGGTAAAAATTTTGCAATTTTATTTTAATAGTTAAAGTTTTCCCCGTGGGATCGATACTGGGGTTTTTAATGAAAATCCTATATTACTTGAAACGATACTTATACTTGCATAGCACCCATAGTGTGAAAATTTATTGTATATTTCTTAAATCACTACATTTATTCACATTAATAGCTAAATATAATTTGAGATATATTTTTGGTAATATTTTGGAGATTAAAAATACACGTAATTGTAGGTTGGGTCAAGTATTTTGCGCCGTTACCAGGGTCAACGACTAAACTTTTTAACTTTTGAATTATACTTGAATTGTAGATCTATTTTTAAGTGATTTAATTTTAAATTTTAATTTTAGTATTTTAATTTTATTAAAAAACCAAAAACCTATAAATTTATTGTATATTTCTTAAATCACTACATTTATTCAGATTATTTAAGGAATTATGCAAATCCTACAATAGATGAAATTCATTTAAGTATTCAAATTCCTATTGTAGAAGCTAACTCATTTGAACCTAAACCTTGAATTACACAAACGATGCAAAATAATCAGTTTGGGGGAATACTTAAACCTTCAATAAACCAAGGTGGTCGGTCGAATCCTCATATGGTCGGCCCTTGTTGGCCGACCGGTGGTCCATCAGGTGGTCGGCCCTGGTTGATCGGTCAAATGCTTGCTTGGTTGATCCAATAGATTCGTGGTTGCTAGTGCATCTCCAAAGGCGACGACTCCTCTCTGTCTCGCCCTTTTTTACGCTATACATATATTATTATTTAGTACAAATGGAGCGTAAGCAAGCTCCAAAACTTCGGCTCATACGAACACTTTGTGCGCACAGTGGGCCCATTTTGTGAATACTTATAAAAGAGTGGACGCATTCTTAAACTACCTTGGCCTTAAGAAGGTACATTCCTTACGTCGTGGAAAAGAATGCAATATATCGCTTTCTCAATTTTCTACCCAGTTCAAAATGATAGACCATATTAATACGTTATTATATATATATATATATATATATATATATATTATCAAGTAATAGCTGAAATTTTAAATAATACAAATAAAAAAAAAAGGATTATTTAGGCAGTTCTCTCAAATTTAATTGGATAAAACCTTCAATCGATCATACGTGCACACATAAATAAATTATGAATTTTATTTCCGATAGACTTTTCTCCATTTAATAATTTATTTTTTATTTGTTGATCTATTGTCAACTTTCATCTAAACATGTGAACTATTGTGCGATTATATTTAATTATTTTCTTGATAATGTTTCATTTCCTCAAGTTTCTATTAAATAATAATACGAATAAATACCTCCAACTCATAATTATGATTTTTTTTTTTTTTTTTTTGTAGAATTTCTATTTATCAAGTTTTTTTGTGCTAAAGAGGAATTCTTGTATTTGGCTCAAAATAAAAAAATCAAATAAAAGAGAAATAATAAATATGGAGTCATCTAATTATATGCGTTTGGGGCAAATTGTGCTTATCCAGATAAGTTGTTTATCTGGAAACACAGACTGAGGGATTCGACCCGCTTTCCGTATTTAGTGTAAAATATCAACAATGTTTTCGGATAAGCCATGCAAAAGCAGTTTCCAAATGGTGAGACGGTGTGTTCAAAACGCCGCTGCATCAAATAAACTGCCCCAAACGCACCCTTAAAGAGTCAAAGAGAATGAAACATAGGCTGCATTTGACATCTCTATCTCTCTCTCTCTCTCTCTCTCTCTATATCTATCTATATGTGTGTGTGCGCGCGCACGCAGAGAAAATTAATAGAAGCAATTTTCAGAACCACAAATTATTACAAAACTCAAGAAAAATATAATACACTATTCCTAAGAAAACAATGTTTTGAATTAGAAAGCCACTGCATTTACATAATTATTAAAAAAAGAAATGGCCCGGCGATTGGATTAGTTTGCATTCTAATCATTGATAGCAGCTAGAAGAAGCAATATAACTAATCTAGGTAGACTCACACTCATTCATTGATGAATGTCAATATCTAAGTTTCTTAATAATAAATTAAATTTTTTTATCCAAAAAAATAGGAGAAATCTCATTATTATTTACAACAACAATAACAACAAAGTCTAAATCCCGCTAAATGGGGTCGGCTACCTGAATCATTTTTCTCCATTGCCCTATTTAGTGTCGTAATTTCATTTAATTCTAATAAATTAAGATTATTTTTTATACATCTGCTTTGCTTAATATAAGTCGAATCTAAAACATCCACTCTTCCAATTGGATAATTAGATTGTTGACGTTTAAAGTGATCAAACCATCTAAGGCAACTCTCTCTAATTTTGTCCGTCACTTGAGCTACACCAACCCTATCACAGGTATATTCATTTCGCATTTTGTCTCTTAAGTGTAAAGCCACTCGTCCACCTCAATCTCATTATTATTTATTAAAAAAAAAATGTAGAAACTAAAGTGGTTTGGCAAAGGACTCCACGCTTAAATCATGCACCTAATACCTCGCATCCAGGATCTCGCACTCACAAACTTCTGAAAATATTCCTGAAATCTGGCAAAACAAATTGGTCCAGCTAGAAGGACACAACGCCAAAACCATGCACCCAACTACCTCATATCCGAGAACCTGCAATAACCAAGTTATGACAAAAATGTCCCATAAAAAGGCCGTGTGTGTGTGTGTGTGTGTGTGTGTGTGTGTGTGTGTGTGTGTGTGTGTGTGTGTGTGTGTGTGTGTGTGTGTGTGTGTGTGTGTGGTAGAGGACCAAATACCGATTTCTCATGCGCACCCTAGCCCCAAGATGAAAACCATGTCATATATCTATAATTCGAGAGCCCCCACGCTACGGTGGGATCGAACCTCTGACCTGATGGGACTTACAGTGACCCTGCCACCAACAGCACAAGACACGTACGGCATATATATATATATATATATATATATATATATATATATATATATATATATATATATATATATATATATATATATGCATGAACCCTAATATTAAAATAAAATCCGGGACTTAATTTTAGTGTTTAAGATTTCGTTGCACGAAGGTAAAACTTCGTTAGGCGGAGTTCAGTTGAACAAACTAGGCGTTGTCAGAAGAAGGCCATAGGAGTTAGCTAGCTGCCTCAAGTAGTTTGCTTGTAAGCATTTCTAACTTGTAACAATGATTCTAATAAAGGGGAGAGGGAGTCTTGGAAGAAAAGAAGTGCCTGTTAGTTGAATATTTTGGCTAGTTGTTCCTTCACTGTCACTCCACACAACACTGCTACGTCATATATTGAGTAAAGTTTATTATTATTATTATTATTACTTATTTGTGAGATGGAGGCGAGATGTGACTGGTACTAATTGTGTGCATATTTTTTATTAAAATGCTGTAAATATTTTGGGTGGGGGTCATGATCGAGTCACGCGTGAAGCGAATGACTGCATCCACCGTTGGAAGTGCGGATGAACTATACATCACTCAGTTTAGCATATAATTGAGTTGCCGTGTGTTAATGAATTGTTGAACATATAAGGATTTTTTTCAGCCCACTCAGTAAGTGCAATGAGCACAATTATGCTGATGAGGCTTGAGGGTGTTTTTATTTTTTTAAAAGAATCTCGAAGGAAATTTTATTTCTATAAAAAAAAAATTTACAGAATTTGTGACCGACTATTTCACTAAACACCAAACCACCCCAGACTTGTGCAAAGAAATAAAAACCTAAGAACTGTCAGTCACTAAGTACAACTCACACAAAAAAAATCTAAAGAATACTATTACATTAAATATAAGGAGTTTCTAAGTAATCACTATGAATAATAATATAAAGCTCGTGAGGTACTCGAACCGAAAATATGAAGTCTTGTTTCTCCAAACCACGCTTAGCAGCCTAATTTGTGCATTGGTTTCCTTCTCGATAGATATGTAGCCAATTAACTTGCACTTTCTTAAGGAGAGCAAATATTTTTTTTCATTTGGATGATAAGACTCCAATGATACGTTTTCTTCTTAGTACAATAGTGTTCCAAAGTTCCAAAGAGTCCCTCTCAATATCAACAAATGCCAACCGCAAATAACAGTTAAAGTTAACGCAACTATAATAGCTTCAACTTCAGTACAAATATGAGACAAAGCTACAGCAGGAGCATAAAGCCAAAAAATACATTTTCCTTCAAATTTTCGACACAGTCCACCAATTGTACCAAAAAAATTTATTCCAACTCCCATAAATATTAATTTTAAAAAAACCACGCAAATATTTTTTACAACAGATTAAATCAGTAACAAGTTTACAAAAAAGAGTATCTATATTATATCTAGCAACCTGTTTTTGCATGACAAGTTTAAGTAATTCATCGGCCAACCCGCATAAATATGATGATGACAGACCATTTACCTTTAACAAATGACTCGGCTTCATCAAGCTTTTATCTAGTCAACATAGGCTAATGAAAGCTCAGACGCCCAAGTGTTCAACCAGCTCATTATGATGTTCATTCATTCAAAATTCTATGAACATTAAATCATAAATAAAATTTTTAATAATAAAATAACATTATATTATAAAGTTGTTAAACAACCCATCACAGCCTACGCAAAGGTCCAAATGTGTGCTCATGTCTGTGCTTCACTTTTTAAAGAAAATAGAGTGCACAAATCTGCACTTTACTATTTAAAGACCGGAAGTCTAGGATTTTAAGATATGGGACTAAATGATAGTAACACACAACATTCCACTCCATGCCAAGATTTAGATATTGAGTTTAAATGCATTGATATACATGCCACTCAATTTCTATACATATGTATATGTGTGTGTGTGTGTGTGTGGCCTAAATTCTAATTTTTTACAATTATATCACCTGAAATGATTCATATCACATAAAAATTATCACTATTTTAATTAAAAAAAATGTAAAATATGCTATTCATGCATATGTAAGTGATATGTATAATAAAAATAAAGTTTAGGTGTTAAATATGTAAATACATATAAATTGAATGATATGTACGTAAATCATTCTAAATAATATAAAAATAAGATGGCCATTTGCTCAAAGATTTTTGTTTTTGTTTTTTTTTCTGTTTTTTTGGGTGGCATAGGGATTTAAGCAAATTCATAAATCAAATATATTTGGTTTAAAAATATTAAATAATTTTCAATTTATAATATCTAACGAAATGATTATAAAATTGATAATACATGATTATACAATAATTTTAACTTATATACTTTTATTATAATTTTTTATTAGCATATTCTTATTAATTTTAGATAAAAATTAAATAAAAAGTAAAGATTGATGTTATTTTGGAAATTATTAATTTACATCCTCTTTGAAAAATTTTTCGACTCCACTCCCTGCTCTCTCTGACACTCCACTTGGTCTCACTTGCTTCTCTAGCTATCATGTATGGTTAAGGCTCAATCTTCTAGGCCTTGCTCGGATGTTCTGCTCAACCTCTCTAGCACGCCCGTACGTTGAATTTTTATTCTTGCTATTAAGCTTATAATGATTTATATTTAGTTATTTTTTACCCATAAACAACTTTTTATTTGATTACTTATGATGTTGACATGCCAAAGCTATTAGGTGATTTCAGTCATGAAGTAGAAATATATATTTTGTTATCTAAATATATAATAGCTATTAGATGATTGGTGTATTATCATCAGATATCTCGATGTCAGTAATTTTCTTTTTCATGCTTTAGCTAGTCGTTGCTAGCCCAAAAGGGTTGAAACTAGCCCTTCAAATCCTCTATATAAGACTCGGTCAATATCTTGCTTCTCATTTCAATTTGATCGTAACCATATTGTCTTCATGATCTCTAACAAACTATGTATGATTAAGAATGTGCATTCTATGAACCCTTTCTTTTTTCACTTTTTTATATTCATTTAGCACTGAAATTCATTATTTTGAATAATAATTTTGTTAGTATTGTTTCCCTTCTTATGCGGCATTTATAACAATACAAACGAAAGTTTGACCTCTTGTAGAATAAAATTTTTATGATATGTAATCTAAATGATATTTGTAAAGCTACAACACATCAATCCCAAAAATGATCTCATAAAATAATACTAGATGAGTCCACACAAATAAATTTAAAATAAAATACATATTTATCTAATAGATGGGATATTAATCACTTGATAATAACCGACCCAACATAACATCTGATTTATAACAAAATTAAAATTTGGGAGTGCATCTCTAGATTTGTATTAACAATCATTTAATAAATAAAAAAAGTTATATAATCCTTAATCAAAGAAAAGAATTAAAACATATTTTGTGTGGAACAAAGCTGATAAGGACTTTGCAACAAACTGTAAACTTTGTTTAATATAATTAATATATTCAATAGGTTGATGATCAGCAGAAAATTTTTCACTAACGCCAATTTTGAAAAGTTAAATAAGTTGGTGAAAACATTATTTCAAATAAAGGTTGTAGGCTTATTTTAGAGTGATGTTGAGAAGAGTTGATTCTGTTCTCTATTTTATACTTAGAAATAAGTGCCATGAAATCATTATGAAACCTTGATAAGTATCAATTTTGAAATTATTAAATTCAAGCTGAGATACATTGAATACATCACATAACATACTCTAATGACCGTTAAAATCTCCAAACTTTACTAAAAATATAAAAGATGATAGAAATTGTGCATGTAGGGCACAATATGTCAAATTTTTCTTCAAATCCAAAAATATTAGGTGAAATTCAACTTTTTAAAAATTTAAAATTTTTGTGTATTCTCTTTAAAAAGATTGGAATGACAATATTTTTTTAGCAAGCATGATGGTAGATGAGAAACATCGCCTCCCATGAGTCGATACCTCAACAGATGGAAGTAATAATTTTTTAAGTTGGGTATCATGAGCCATAGGAAGGTTGAGCTTTGTAAAGCACCGCTTTAGATTCAAACAAAAGTAACTTTACTATGTAGATCGCACAATGTTGCACCTGAATGTTATATTTTTTTTATTCTTTTTCATCTTTATCTTAAGAAAGAATTATTTTTTAATTTATAAAACTTTTAATCAATACTATATGTTTTTTTTTTTCATTTAATATTGTTATGAAGGTGAGTCACTATTGATAGCGAGGGAGTGATAATGTACATGTCCACATTTTAGAGCTACTCTCAGTGATGTAGGATTAAACTTTATTAGACACTTATAATACATTTGATTTGCTAGTCATTTCCTTGCAACGCTTGCATAACATTAATCATGAGATACCAACAAATTTTATTAATTACCTATAAGTAAGAGGACTATGATATTACAAGATATAATGCTGATAGTAGACATCTGAGTTGATAGTTAGTCTCACACATGTTATTAGTTGAATTGATAATTATTGGTATAGGTAGGAAGTGGGCATCATGATCTTGCTGTTCTGAAAATTGGTTAGGTGAATGGAATAGAAAGATTTTATACACACTTTTGGGATTAAAGCCATGGCTACATGTTTTCTCTAATCAGCTTGTTTCTTATTACAAACACATTTGGGCCAAAGATTTATTAACATCACTTGCTATGGAGGATTTAACAATATTATTGTACTACTTTATTGGTGCAATAATATTAAAAAAATTATGTAAAGTTGAAGGAGGTTGATAAGCCTTGATGGGTCAATATGATAGGATGTCTGCACTACTATAGATATGGTGCTAAGAGTGTTTTCATATCTGCAGATTGATACTTTGAGTCGCTTAACCTATAGAAAATATTGGGAGGAGCATCGGGTTCTAGTAATTATTCTGCAACTTACTTTAAATAATTTTTTGTTAGTTTTTATAAAAATAAAATTTCATAGTTAAAGTACATGCAACTAATGAGCCTCATTTTAGTTAGCAACTAAGTTGCATTCGAGACTACCAAGAAGAGTTTGATGGGCTGTTACAAAGCCATGTTTATTAATTGTTTTTTTTTTGCATTTTGTTATACGTGTTTATATATATATATATATATATATATATATATATATATATATATATATATATATATATACATATATATATATATATCTTCATTTAAATCCTTTCTTATTTAATATTTATAGATTCTCTAGCAACCATATGACCACCAAATATAAACGTGTTGCACATTTATGCAACAAAAAAAATCTATTTAGGAGATTACTGCCCACTGATAAGCTGGCATTGGGTTGGATGACTTTTATTAAATAGAGTCACATTATGATTCAGATTGATTCCCAAAGTTGGCATTGAGCCAATGGAGATAATTTCTAGCATTTTTATAAGGCTTGGGGAAGACTAGAGTAAACTCAACATACTAGCACCAATAGTACTTTGAGATGTGTGATAATATGAAGGTCTACATTGTTGTATATGATGATTAACACGTAGATTGAGAGAGAGCATTTGCACTATACATTAGGTGGTTTCAGTCATACTAAATGATCCCATAAATCCTTCACACATATATTACCAATGTCCCCTATCCAATGAGTGATGACATGTCATAAATTCTTTTATGTAGAAACATTCTTAGCATGCTTTTTAATTAATTCATAATTTGAATATAATCCAATTTTTTAGTGTGATTTTATTATGAAGATTAAGAATTTATTCCAATGATGTATTAATAGTCTATGAAGGTAGTCTGAAACAAACAGTGATCGATAAGTTTGAGAAGATATGTAGTCGAAAGTGATGATTGTCCTACTTCTCAAAGTGTGCAATAAGAGAGGATGCTATAACTAAGGATTCATGTGCTCAACCACTGACCCATGTAAACCCTAAACCATCCCCCTATTTTGCTTTTGAATCTTTCATGTATGAGGCTCCTCCCCCTCTGACTTATGAGGCATGGGAAACATAAAATTTGTTGCGGGGAGGACCATAAGGATGCATCCCTAGACAACCATTGTTTACACCTTTAGCATTTTTTAGATAAATATTTTATTTGGGTGACAACACGTAGCGTTCCTTCCACATAGTTGTACAAGGGGTAGTTCAAGATGACCATTGTCACATTATCTTCTAAAAAATAATAAGTTTTGGGACCCAAAGTTAGTTCAATATTATAGGAGCAACAATTTCAATTATATCATGTCCATGAATTTCATTGTCACAAAAGCAAAGGATGCGCTTGACCCTTATTAGGAATATTAATTTCATTTAAGGATATACCATGCTCTAAATTATTATATTATAGGTGGTTGAGGCATAATGTCTGGGTAACACCATATGTCTTAGTAAGGCATAAATCTACGCTAGAGTCGTATGATGTATTTTCCTTTTTTTTATTGACATTTTAGATGTACTCTATTTTATTTCTATCATATATAGTTTTTATGCTATCTCTTTTATTGTTTATTTTGATTTTTATCTTTTACATAATACAAAACTACAACTCATCTTACACAAAATGTAGACTTCACATTAACATTTATAAGTCTGTAAATCAATATTAAATTATTTCTTCAAAATTAGAAAAAATCAATAAGATTATGCAAAAAAAAAATATTTTTGAAAATAAAAGGCAAACTAATTAATTAAATTACTCCTACTTTAAGATATAATGTCTAGAGGCTTGTTTGTACATGTGACAGTCCCTGATTTGAGTCTTATTACAAAACCGCATCAGGACTCCTAATGCAATAATTTCTCATGATCTTGAAAACAATAAAAAAATTAATAAATTGATATCTCACATGAGCACACAAAAAATGAAAATATACAAATAGAAAATAGTGGTGCATATTTTTAAAAGAAAGATACATATTAATTTAATTAATTATTTTTTAAATTATTTCTTTTTATTGCAACCTTTAAACAACGACAATTAGGGTTATAAACGAGCCGAGCTTGAGCGAGCTTAGGGTCGGCTCGTGTTCGGCTTGTTCGAAACTGGTTCGTGCTCGAAATCGACTCGTGTTCGAAATGGCTCGTGAACAGAGTGTTCGTGTTCGGCTCGAAAAACTTATTCGGCTCGTGTTCGGCTCGTGTTCGGCTCGAAATTGGCTCGTTAGAATATAAAATTATTATAATAATTAATTTTTTAAAATAAAATAAATTCAGCATTTTTTTAAGAAACTGTTTAAATTTATAATTTAATTTGAGACAAATTTCACAAATAAATTTCAGCAATAAATTTCAAACAAAATCTTGGTACATAAAAAAAGTTTATTTTTTTATACAAAATTTTACACAATAATAACAACTTTATTCAAATTAAATTTTACAATTTACAAATCAAACAAAAATACAAAAAAATATAAATAAAAATTCAAATAAAAATCAAGATCTCATGAATATTTCAATAAAAATTACATTAAATTTTTACCTAAAAAAATAAAAAATACATGAAATTTTAAATGAGAATGACGCCCTCAGCCTCAGTCTTTATCTGCAAGACTGCAACTCTTCTCCTTTTGCATCTCCTCGACCCCTAGCTTGATGACGTCTTCTTAGGGCTTCTGCACATAAACACATCATGTTAAAATAATTTAATATGTATGAATGATTTAATAAAATGAAATCATACTAAAGGAGAGTTTTCCACTTATCTTTCTTCAGGCTCATTCTTCAATTCATCTAGCACCATCAAGGATTCTAATAAATCATAATCTGTACATCTTTAATACATATAACAACATAAAAGTAGACCACAATCAAGATTGAACAACTGCCATTAAGATCTTTATCAAGAACCCATAAAAATATCTTAAAAAATATCTATATTATCTTAAAAAATGAACTTATATATAAAGGTGGCACTTGTGAAAGGATCATTGACATTGCAACTCTAGCATGGATAAAGTTCCATTTTAAATTCAGCTCATGCGTCATAATCAAGCAGAAGCAAGCCATACTGCCCAAACCTGAAGGAGCACAATTTTAATAGCATTGAAAGCCCTACGGCCCCAAGGCCCCCAACCTGTTTCTTGCACCGGCACAATTTTAATAGCATTGAAAGCCCTACGGCCCCAAAGTTTGAAGCAGCTAAAGGATCATTTATTTCGCTATATCATGTGAACCTAGAGTGTTCGAAATGAAATAAGATGAAGGTAGATTGAGGCTTCCAAGGTCCAACCTAGTCATATATAATTCAGGTAATCAAATGCTTCATTCAACAGCATATTTTCAACTCCCACCTTTTCTAGAAGTATTCCGGGAGAAAAGCTGCTCAGATGAAATAACAGAAGAAATACATAAGATTATTTTTTTTAAAACAAGAAACACGTAATAACATTTTAGATACTCAGGAAGGAAAATCCATATGTTGAAGATGTAGTACATAAAAGGACAGAAACCATGACATTGGTAAACCTAGATCACCATAAATCATGTCAATCACGATTAATTAAATTGGTGATGTTATAACTTAATCACAAAAGGTCTCACCATTTTCTTAAGCACTTCTAAGTGCTAGAACGACAGAAAACAGGCTACACATGTATTAGTCTCTCTTCCAACCTCTAAAGGGAAAAAACAGCTTAGAGTGGTCACGATCATAGCACCATGTCAGAAGATGAAAGCAGATGAAAGTTCACCAAGGCTTCCTATCATCTGTTCTAGGTCTTATGAACATAACTTGGTAAAAGGCAATCTATAAATTATTATTTCCAGTTTGAGCTGCTAGATATGATATAATTAGTGATATATGAGCAACTATTAACAAATTATTTCGATCATTATTATTAAAATTCCTTTATTCCCTTTAAAGGATTACTTGCATATTACAAAAAATGCAAAAGCTTAACTGAGACTAACAAATTGAATTAAATGCTTCCCTTGTGAGTGATTTCAATTATTCCCTCGAATGGCCTCGACATTCTTTGAGCGATGATGCACATTCATGATGCAAGGAGTAAGAATCGAGGCATTCTAACGAATAAGCCCCACTGTTTGAAAATTGCAGAGCCAATATTAAAGGTAAAAGTTAATAAATTAACAGCATAACTTGTAAACAAATTAACATTCTAACATAGTACGAAGTGTTAAATTACAAATTAACATTCTAACATAGTACGACGTGTTAAATTGCATCAATATCAAATCATAAATTGTGTAAACCATAAAATCTTGGTTTTAACTGAACCATCATATAAACTTAAAAAATCTTGGTAACTGCCTACAACAACATGAGTTTTCATTTTAGAGCCTCTAGAATGAAAATCAAGTGATACGAAAAATAAGATTTATCAAGCAAAGGGATTCTTAAGAAAAAGTTCAAACTAAATACTAGCAGCAACATCATTATTACTAGCATTGTCTAAAGTGATTGTAGATACTTTGTCATGTATCTTCCAATCCAATAAGAATTGACAAATGGCATCACAAATGAATGTACCGGCATGAGGTGGTTCTAGTTCAATGAAATTAATGATTCGTTTTTGAATCTTCCAAGATTGATCAATGTAGTGAACAGTTATGCACATATATCCGATAGTTTGATTTGAAGTCCAACAATCAGAGGTTAGTGAAAACATGTGAATATCCCTAAATTGTTTTTTCAACTTCTCTTTCTCAAAGTCATAAACCTTAAGGAAGTCATTTTTTATTGTATTCCTTGAAACTTTTTTCATAATTTGGGTTCAAGGATTTCAAGAGAATGTTAAACCATGTATGTTCAACAATACTAAACGGATACTCATGCACTATAATCATTTTAGAGATTATCTCTCTAACTTTATGATGATCGTAGCTTTTTGAGTCATGAAATATAGGGATTTCAACATCCGCAGCAACATCTAGTGGCATAAAATTTAGCATTTTTTGCCTTTTTTCAGAATCGATGGCTTGCTTACTTTGCGCTTTGATTTGCCCACATTCCCTAACATGACGTAGAAGTTGCGAAGTAGTTCCTGTTTTAGACTTTTGAAATTTAGAACGACAGCATGTGCATTGCTAAAACGAAGTAGGGACACCCTTAATCGAAACTGTTGTATCCATAAAATAATCCCACACTGCTGACTTTCTCTTCCTACCCTTCTTAGTTAAGGTTTCTTCACTGCTATTGTCAATGACAACTTGAGGTACTTCTTCTACCCCTGTGTTTGGTAAAGTGAGATCAACAATTTCGTTGCTAGTATGAGCTTCTGCTATCATTTTATTACTGGATGATTCTGATTGAGAGGGATTTATTTCAGACATACTTGCATACTTAATGAAATCAAAACAACGGAATTAGTATCATGAGATATGAATTAATATCATGTAAGCACAACCAAAACATCATCATCAACAACAATGAGATATGAATCATATCTAGCAGGCCCATAAAAATAGAAAGTAAAGAAGAGATGTTATGAACCAAACACAATCCTATAGATATCATACCGAGCCAAACACATCCAAAAACTGCAGCCCCTCATGAGGCAAAACCGAGAAATCCCAATTCACATTACCCCCCCCCCCCCATGCTTCTTCACTCTCCAATAAGCCAAACTCTCACATATGCAATAATGTAACGGAAAGAGAGTATAACAAATATGTGTAAAATGAATGGCTCCCGAAAAATTCCAATCATACTACAATAGCCTCTTGAAACTCTCCCAAACCCCCGAGCTCCAATTCAAACCAACAACATTTGGAAACATGTTATAACGAGTTGAAGTTGTGTCAAAATAAGCAAATAAGCATAGGGTCTTGAGGCATGCTTTCAACCTTCCAATTACACTAAAAACATGAGTAAAAGAGGAGCACCCACACCCCTCCAAACAATGCATGTGGTGTTTAGCACTTCAAACCACCACATTCCTTTCCTTATCCATTTTATGTAAATAGCATTTTAAAAGGAGGGAAGCATAGACATCAAAGACCGAGGGGCTAGCCACATGAAAACAACCAAGCAAGAGGCACTTAGCAAATCCCTCCAAGCTTCCAAACTTCACAAAGACCCTTCCATTTTTTCGATTTTCAAAAAATAAAAAAAGACACCCCCAACCACTTCAAATTTTAAAATAGGCCCTTCAAACATTTCAAGTTTTGTAAAACAATGACCCAAACATCTCATATTTTGTAAAATAAATACCCCACATGTTTCAGATTTTTGAAGAATTGAGGCCACCGTACCTCAAGCATACGAGTAGCATAAGTAAGAGGAGCAACATATTTATAAGGCCTACACATGAAGCTCAAGCCCTCCAAACAAACATGCTTTCCCCACCCTCCTTTTCATGCTAAAACATCACTATGAGCATCAAATACAACAATAGAGATTGAGGCATGCATGAACTTTCCAAGTGAATCACATTGACGTAAATAAACATTAATAGAACATATCTATTAAAACACCATAATTTTCCAACTTATGATAAATTATGTTTATCTAGCAGGCCCATAAAAATAGAACATATCTACGGCAATATGGGATAACATATGCATAAATCTCGCAAACTTTTGTGCATCAAAAGATTCAAAACCCACAACATTTTCTAAAAAAAAATCGTCTCCTCAAATGTAAACAATGTATGTGATTTTGAAAAAGTTCTTTTTGTACCATATACATCGATACATGCACTTGATAAGGATTAAAAAAACTTTGGAAACTAAGTATTGTTGTTCACAAAGCCTTCCATAAAAAAATCGGATCTACGGGCAATAGTTTGTACTCGTATGAATCACCGCACAAATGCACAATCACCGAGCTCAATGTCACAATAAACCCTTATATATGTTATAAAGCGAGAATACTCAGTGAACTAAGTAGGAAGATAAGACCTCGGTAACAAAACAAGCAACTGAGCAAGAAAATCGAGCCACCAAGCAAGATTACCGAGCAAACGACTAGACGAGGAGAAATAGAAGAAGAGATTGGAAGACGAACACAAACGCAGTCACGCAAACCCTAATTTCTCGCGGTCGAAGAGGACTCGGAGTCTCGGATGCGGGACTGCGAAGAGCCCGAGACCGAGAGGCGAGAAATGAGAAGAGAGCGGCGGGTTAGGGGCTTAGGCTTAGGGTTTTCTAAATTCCAACATATAAGTATATATATATTATATTAATTTTATAATTTATATTATATAAATATAATTATATAAGTAATAATGAATTAATAATATTATTAATTAATTGTTATATATTGTAATTTATAGGATTTAATTTTTTAAATTTAATATATTTTTTTATTTTAAAAGTTTTAATTAATTATAATTTATTTATTTATTTATTTCTTTTCGAGCGATTCGAGTCGAACACGAGGAACAAGCTTTTGTTCGTGTTCGAGCTCGTTTACATTTCGAGACTTAAAAATTTGTTCTTGTTCGGCTCTTTAGGCTTAACGAACGAGCCGAACACGAGCTGCTTAACGAGCCGAACACGAGCTGCTCGCGAACAACGAGCCAAATTGAGAGCCATAGCGACAATGACATACCCTCGACATTCTAACTGGCGATAATGTTGATTAAATTTTAAATTTCGCTGATTTTAAAAATTTTATCAAGGCGTGGTGGGCCATAGGGGGAGGCCTATGCATCTATAAAAGGCAGTTGTGGTAATGAATCGAAAGCAGAGTGGGAGAGGAAAGTTAGTTACAGCACTACCCACACATCCCCCACAAATCAAATATTGGGGAAGAGAAATAATGGTTTCCATAAGAGGAATTTTCTTTGAAGATTTCCTCATAATCAGCGGCTTGCTTCTTGTCCAAGCAGTCTATGGCTTCTACACCATCTTCCTCAACCGTGTATTAGCTCTAGGGTTCAGCTCTCTCTTCATGATCTATGCTGGAAACTTCGTCGGTGCCGTCTTCCTTCTTCCTTTTGCATTTCTGATTGAGAGGTAAGGAATTAATGAATAATTTCCATTCATTTTTCTCTGCTGTTTTTGTTGAGGACTGAATTTAGCTCTGCGGCTTTGTGTGCAGAAAGAAATGGCCTTCGAGGATTACGGCAGCTATGGTGATTCAGTTTGTGTTGATCGCTTTGGGAGGGTAAGAGCTTAATTGCTATTTATCCATTTAATTGTCATTAGAAAAATGATTAAGGTTATCAATCCGGCTTTTAATGTTGGTAATTTAGCGAAAAATCAAGGGCCATTTACTTACATGCCACCCAATTTCTAGGTATTTACATATCTAAATCTTAAAATTTACTTTTTTACACTTTTACCGCTGAAATCTTTGATACCACATAAAAAATATATATTTTTTTAATTTTTAAATGTGAAGCACATCTTCTCATGCATGGATATGTAAAAACTAGAGGCCCGTTTGGGGCGGCTTTCAAAACGCCGCCGTACCGTTTGGTTTGTGCGTTTCAACTGCTTATCCAATAAGTCAGTTTTAAATTCTTTAAAGAAATCGATTGCGATAGGGATGCACGGTTCGAGCTATCATCGAACTTATGAGAATAAAGTTTGGTTAATGACTTCTCTTTGAATAAGCAGAATAAGCACAAGCTGCCCCAAATGGATCCTAAATTTTCCGGAGTTAGATGTGTAAATAGATAAGATTGAGTGGTATGTATGTTAATTTTCCGTATATCACTTCAATTACTGCATTTTTTTAGGTTGTGGTGTGCATAATTGATATTTTTGAGAGGTAGAGATCATTTTTATTTATTATTATTTTTTTTTATGTTATCTTTTTGTTTTGATTTGAAATAAAATATTATTGTTATATTAAAAAAGAATTAATTTTTAATAAAATTTTAAGAAAAAATAAAAAATATATGAAAAACACAATAAATAAACATATTATAAAAAATAAATAAAATGATAATAATAATAATATTAATAATAATAAAAAAGATGTACATATAAACCAATCCATTCACCTATATTTAAACATCAAACATGCATGTAAATTTTAATTTATACCTGGGTACCATCGAACAGTATTTCACTTTAAAAAGGTGATGATATTTTTGATGTAATATAAAATATTTTGATGGTATAAATGTAAAAAACAAAGTAAAATTGTTAGATAGTAAATATATAGGAAAAGAGTGGTGTTTATGTAAATACTCTTAAATTATAAATAAATATAATTAAATTGTTACTCGTTAATATTTCCAATGATTTGTACAAATATTTGAAATATTGTTTTAACTCAATTTTTTGTGCTATTCAAGTCTCCCACCACATGTTGCATAAGCTTCCGAAGGAAGCTTCGTTCAATTCCTTGATATGGTTACGCATCAATTTATTTGTTTGTACTTCTTTGTTGCGTGATTCGATGGAGATCAAAGTATCAATATAGGTTAAGGAGGCTCCATCTATACAATTATATTACTTAGGAAATAAAAATAAAATAAAATATTAAGTTCCAACTCTCATTTTGTTTGATATATATATAGATGTTGCTTATAATGATGAAATGATTGACAATATCTTGAGTGATAATTAAAATGGTACGATCATAGCTTATCATTAATATCTTAAGTTATAAGACCATAATAAAACATTTTAATATTGTAAATTACAAAAGTAACGAGTCTAAATCCACTGAAATGTTGATTAAGAATTTCATCTCTTACTGAAAAATATTATGCATTTATCCAAATCTATACTATTGATTTTTTAATCGAATGAGGGTTTTTGGCATTTAAATTGACTATAAAGATCATAAACTTCTCTCTTATTTCCGCTCTCATAAAAAAGGAATAAAGACAAATGAATCTGTTACCGAACATATTGTCAAGTACTTTGTGTTTTCTTTTTCCTTTCAGGGTGACAATGTTTCAAGGGCTATTACTCATTGGCATTAAGAGAACAACACCTGCCATTGCTTCTGCAATGCCTAATCTTATTCCTGCCTTTGTCTTCATCATTGCAGCAATTCTCAGGTTATCAACAGTACATCTAATCAATTTCTTACAAACTATAAACTTTCTTAATTATGAATATAGAGCTGTAATTCTAAAATTACTTTGTTTGCTGCATAGATTTGAGAAATTCTCCATTTGGTGCAAATATAGTCAAGCCAAGGTGTTGGGAACAATTGTCTGCTTGGGTGGTGCCATAGCTATGAGCTTGCTGCAGACCCCAACAACATCAAAGTTATTGTTCTTTCTGGGTGACTCTGCTGAAGACATCATTCGTAAGGATTGGTTCATGGGTTGCTTCTACCTCTTAACAGCAATAATCATTGCTGCCAACGTCATGGTTTTGCAAGTTAGTATATTCTTATTTATGATTTTCATTTTTTTAATGTAATTCTCTTTTATTTGTAAAAATGGTTTTAAGTTCCGTTATAAATAAATAAATTAGATAGAGATCAATAGTTGATATGACAATATAAGCCTATTATTCAAAGAACCAAAAAGCAAACATGGAGCTCATCTATAAGCTTATATACAAGTCACATTCCTCATTTTATGCTAAAAGAAATAGTAAATTAACATTTAAAAGAAAACAAACTTGATTAGCATTCTATATAATCCTTATTATATCTTCAAGGGTTTACATACATACCAAACAAATCTCATATGTTTACAAATCCAAAACTTAAACCTCAATACTTGTTTATATAAACTCCAAAACTATTGCATCATATTAAAGATACAGTTGATTTGAACCTTTTTAGAGTGAAATAGATTTTCATTCATATATTTTGAACTGATTATGAAACTAAAATATTATACAAGTAAATATGATCGAAGATTTGGTCTTACATATCTCAATACATAATAATTACATGTTACATTATTATATTTAAAATTATAATGAAGAATGAGCTGTTGGTTCATATTATAAACCCTTGCCTCATTGCATTGTTGCTTGCTGTAAAATGCAAATCAGATGCCAAAATAAGTGCAAATAAAGACATAAGTTAGATATTTGTTATTAATAATCAATAAATTTTGCTTGACATATTTCAAACCATGATGCAACACATTACAATAACAATCATGACCATTGTTTCATTGTCACTTTTTCCCATTTTTTAGTTCTGGTAGCATGCTATGGACAAGTATAAGTAGGACTTAATTAATATCAAATGATATTGCAAGAATTGAAAGCCATTATTCAATTACAAAAATATATGTAATAGTTCTATTTACCATTTTATAGCTATTGAACAACATCAATTGATCATATGCTTGTTTACAGGCAGCAACAATGGTTAACTTTCCAGCACCAATCTCAGTCTGTGTTATAGCCTCATTGATCGGCTCCATCCTAACTGGGATTCTACAAATACTTATAGAGGGAAAACTAAATGTTGGCTCTCCAAATTTGGAAATTTCATTCATAATTCTTGTAGTTTTAGCGGTAAAATATCCAACTATTTCTTGATTTTCATAAATTTTTTACCCTAAAATGAGATAATTCATTGAATTCAGATGTTCTAATTCCTTCATAAAGATTGATTAAAATATCTCTTAACTTCATTTGATTAAAATAATAATTATCGAATTTTACATTATGTATTTTTCAGGGATCAGTGATTAGTAGTACTTGTGTTGTTTATCAAACTTGGTGTGTGAGAAAGAAGGGGCCACTCCTTGTTTCTATTTTCAGCCCCATTCAAACAGTTTCTGCTACAAGTCTCTCAATGATCATGTTTGGGCAATCTATCAGTCTTGGAAGGTAATTAATGGAATTTTATTTTAAATAATCAACATTTACTTTATTTTTAGTTTAGTCATAAGCCAAAATATCTAGTCCACTTATATTTTCCTAAAATATTTTTTTCAATGCTTCTAACTAACAAAAAATCAACTTCGAAAGCCCATCTAATCGAACTAATCATAAAATCCTTGAAGGGATTTTTTCTTCTTTTAGTTTGCCATTTATTTACTAACATTCATTAACATTTGTGATCCTTGTGCAGTTCAATTGGAATGCTTGTAATGATCAAAGGGCTTTATTTGGTCCTATGGGCAAAGAGACAAGAAAGTTTTATACCGGTTGAAGATAACCATAATATCTCAAATGTTCCTCTTGATATAGAAAAGCCTCTATTGTCATAGGACCTTAATTAGATTTTATTTGCTTTCTTAGTTCAAAGTATCTCCAAAATTAATGATATTTATTCAGTTTTAAACGTTAATTGAAAGTTTTAGCATAAAAGCATGGGAGGTTGAGGCTTAATTATGATCAATTTTCTTCGGTTGAAGTAAGGATGATTGAATTTGCATAATGGCTATGATGGCCTTTCATTTAGAGCCTAATTAACATGAATGCATTTGAAGTATATTTTGATTTTATTTGTGTACATTAATAAAGATATATCCTTTTAATATCCCCATTTGAGTAAATGCATAACTACAATTTATGTCCATGATTGCGACCTTATTTTAATTTATGTTCTAACTTATTTAAGGGAGCAAATTCCTGTGGAGTGTAATATATGAGTCCCTTCGATAACAAGCATGTGGAATGAAAAATATATATTTAGGCAAAGCAAGAGAAATTTTGTTAATTTAAATTTTTTTATTTTTTAAATTTATTATTTTGTTATGGAAAATATGCCGTGTCGACAAAGACAAGTTTGTAAAATATCATTTTGACTAATATAATTTTGGGAAAATTCAACTATTTTTGAAGAGGTTGATGACAAAACGGCTCGCGTTCGTGTTCGAGCCATTAAGAAGGTCGTGTTCGATTCGTTTCTTAAGTTAATGAACCGAACACGAATAATATTTTTGCACTCGAAATATATACGAGCCGAACACAAACAAAGACTTATTTGTTTGTGTTCGACTGTTTTAGCTCGAATATATATATATATATATATATATATATATATATATATATATATATATATATATATATATATATATATATATATATATATATATATAGACACACACACACACTAATTGACAAGTAGTATTTTCAATTGGTTACAAGGCTACAAGATTTATAATCAATTAAAACTATTAATTAAAAAAATAGAATAAAAATATATTGAACTGTATTTAAATGATATCTTAATATAAATAATAAAACCTCGCCTCAACTCTTAGCAATATGATTGTCAAAACAACTCTTTTTTCGGGAACAGCTCGTGTCGGCTCGCTAAGCAAACGAGTCGAACACGAACACATTTTTTTTTAAAATACAAACAAGCCGAACACGATTAGTGGTATTTTTTAACTAACCGAGCACGATATGTGTCTCAGGCTTGGCTTGTGTTCGGCTCGTTCGAGATTGACTCGGCTCAAAATCGGCTCGTGTTTGAAATGACTCGTGAACAGTGTGTTCGTGTTCGGCTCGAAAAACTCATTCGTGTTCGTTTTCAGCTCGAAATTGGCTCATTAGAATATAAAATTATTTAAAAAAAAATTAATTAAGAAATTTTCGAAAAAAAAAACAGTTTAAATTTATAGTTTAATACCGACAAATTTCAATAATAAATTTCATGAAACATAGATTAACTAAATAAATTTCAAATAAAATTTTACACAAAGAATATTATTTTCTTTTATACAAGTTTTGCATAATAATAACTTTATTACAAATTTTATAATTTAGAAATTAAGCAAGAATACAAAAATACAAATAAAATCTCAAATAAAAATTAAGATATGAAAAATAATTTTATTGAATATTTCAATAAAAATTACATTTAATTTTTACATAAAACTAAAAAAAATAAAAAATACATGAAATTTAAAGGATGGCTTTGAAATTTATATGACGACTTTGACGATCCAATGATGATAGGGTCCTGGGGAAGTTTGGAAACGGAGGAACCGCCGTCGAGAATTCCGATGACCTGAAATGGAACCAAAATTATTAATATTATTTTAAAAAAAATACAAAATAAGAACCAATTTATTACACATTTTATAATTAACAAACTAAACAAGAGTACATAATCCCAGTGGCAAAGGTAGCAATGGTTACCTAAGAGTATCATGGTTATCCCAAGATGCCACATCATCACCATAGGAAGCATATGGATCTCTTTATTGGCCAGGTGCACCTGATGGCCACAATGATGGCCACAATGTAAATCATCATTAATGCCCTCAAACATTCTTGATCATAAATGAAGCAAATGGCAGCACACTAGTACAAATTATGTATATCAACATCTAGATGATTACAAAATAAAAGGTCCCATAAGTTTTCTTTCTGGAGACATCAAATTTCCATGGAGAGTGAAGAACCTGAGATGGAAAATAGCATTGCTTGTAGCAACTAGCGAGCAAGATCATCAAGTACATCAGACGTATGGATCCCATAATTCTCTCCAACTCTATTCTTAAAGGTACAAATGCCAACATATTTGAAAACAACATGCAACAGGGATCCATGAAAGAGAACAGCTGTATAAATCCTGTACACTGCAAAAACATAAACATCAACTAAATTTATACCATCTGAGTTCAAATCTGTCTGAGTTCAGTCTCAGCATTCACATGTTCTCAAAAAAATTTAACATATACATACGATCTGAGTTCAGTCTCAGCAACTAAACATATACATACCATCTGAGTTCAGTCTCAGCATCTTTTGGCAATCGTACAGGGACCAATCCAAAAAGGGTTATAAAGCAGAAACTAAGACATTGAAATGGGGGAGGAAATGCAAATCTGAAGCTCAAATGCACTGCTGCGGCGACTCATGGAAGCAGTGGTTACTCTCAAGCCGTACATATACATACACATATACATACACATATACATACATGTATATTTATATCAACCCACCCACATCGCCCTTGCAAGAGAACAAGATCGATGAAGCAACTTGGCTACTGGATAGCAACAAAGATTGCCTTCCATGTTGAATTTAAACATCATCACCATGGATGATCACTCAGCTCCACTTTAAAGAGCCTAGGGACTAACTTAGCACTTTACTTAAAAACAAATACACCAACCGGTGATTCATGAAAGCAGTGGTTACTCTCAAGCCGTACATATACATACACATATACATACATGTATATTTATATCAACCCACCCACACACGAGCGCGCAAATAAATAACAATCAAACAGAATTGAGGCAACTTTCTAGTAAGCCAATGAGAAAGTTGCTAAAAAAGAATTTCAGTACAAATGGTGCTAATTAATTCATCGAGCATTCGAGTGCACTGGTGCATTTACAGCATTCATCATAATTCAAGATGTTCTATTCTAATTTCCACAGCATTCATCATAAATGGATAAAAAATGAAAATTTACATCATGCCCCACAATTCTTATGTACTTCTAACACTCAAATTTTGATATTTACATTTATAACACTTTGGTAAATATGAGTTTTGAAGTACAAAATTTTGCAATCCCAAAACCTGCACTAGTCATACAATATGAAATGCTTAGCCTAAAATTCAGATATGCAAATACATAAGAGTTAATTGGTATTTATGTGAACTTTCCTGAAGTATTATATATCA
The DNA here is from genome assembly GCA_022702705.1 of Papilionanthe hookeriana x Papilionanthe teres. NCBI lineage: Eukaryota > Viridiplantae > Streptophyta > Magnoliopsida > Asparagales > Orchidaceae > Papilionanthe > Papilionanthe hookeriana x Papilionanthe teres. The sequence continues at coordinate 19,937,200 of CM040433.1, forward strand.
GCATAAGACTTCTGTAAAGCTGGAATGTAAGTCTTTTGCATAAACAATACTTATTTTGAATAAAGTCATCAAAATGGAGAGTAAGTTTAAGAAGGGGTAAGGGCTGAGAGCATGCCTTTAGTGCAAATAGTACAAAAATATCCCAACAAGAGGCAGTGAACAACATAACAAGTGACAATAATCATCACAACAAGAGGCACTAATCATCTGAGACAACTTTTTATATTGTTATCTTAAAATGGTTGCAAACAGGTGTTGCCCTCCAAAATTAAGAGTAACAATAATCATGTCAGGAAACTTTTTATATTGTTATCTTAAAATGGTTGCAAACTTGTGTTGTCTTCTAAAATTAAGAGTAACAATAATTATCTTAGGCAACTTTTTATATTCTTATCTTAAAATGGTTGCAAACATATGTTGCCTTCCAAAATGAAGAAGATAAATAATTCGAAATGAGAAAACATTTAAATGAATAAACATGTGTGCAAAAAACCTTTGCACACATCAGTTGAATATGATTGCATAACACCCTTTGTAACTATTTTAAATGTAAACTACAATTTCTTTAACTCTTATTATAAAAGCCTTTAGCAATTCCAGAACTAGTCACAATTGTCTCCAGCCATGCACAACACCAAGAAGCAAATGGTCCCCATATTGGACCAGCTAAATGGGTAGCCCAGAAGAAAAGAGAGCCAGCAGTTTGTTTTAGCAAAAATAGGTTCAAGTAATGACTAGTAACAGTGAACTTTATGAATTACATACATCCTTAATAACAACTTAATCCACATTTTAGCTGCACAAGTAGGCTTAACTATGCTTCTATACCAAAACTTGCATGATAATAATGATGTTTATCATTACTATTATAAGCAGGATAATAATTGATGAGCATATACGACTGAGAAAAAGTATACAAACGACTGAGGAGGTACAATAAAATTCTAATTGTAGCTAAATGCCTCCTTAAAATGGTGGTTTTCTGATTATTCAGTAATCAAGCAATCATCATTTCAAAGTGCAGATTTAATTGGGGACAACAGTATTACTCAAATAAGATGGTTCTTGCAGTATTTCTCAATCAAAAAAAGTAAAAAGCAAAAACATCTTGTCATCCCCATGCAAATAGAGAGATGTCCAAGGTAACCATCCTTTGAGAAATACATTTGAGTTAGAGAAAGTAAAGAAGAGATGAGTTGAAAACTTTTGTCACTTCTCCTCTCAAACAACACATATGACAGCCCGAGAAAGATATATTTAAACCTTCCACTTTTTCAAATAGCAAAGAAATTGGTCCCAAAAAGTGACATTAAAACCTTTCAAACAGTAAAATTAAAGGCCAGTTATATTTTATGTTTGACCATTAGCCAGCAAGAGTAAAATTTCAGTTGACAACAAGATACTCCTGCTATTGAAACATTAATAAAATAAGAAATTGCAAGTAAATGATTCCAAAAAAGCCATCAACAACAAACAACTTCATAGTTTGACATTCAGCTTCAATAAATGATCTAGAACATTTTTTTTAACTGCAACAAAGAAATAAAGAATTTAAGGCAAGACATTCAGCTTCAATAAATGCTCTTCCAAAGTTATGCATAAATATAACAAGCTATCCCTGTATCGATAGCCGAACCAAGCAAGAAACGCTTAACCCTGTATCGATAGCCGAACGACATCACAAATGCTTAACCATCATGGAAAGATAAGAGAAGAGCATGGCTCTGTATCCGTATGCATAAACGCTTAACTATGCTTAAACCATGTATCTGTATGAATAACAGCAGGTAGCAACAAACGCTTAACTATGCTTAAAGCCTTAAACCATGTATCAATATGAATCACCGCACAAAAAAAAAAATCTAAAAAAAATCTAAAGGAAATGTAAGAAAATGCAAGATTTCTCTGCCAAAACCCTACAAAGCTAGGTTTCATTCAAAAAACCCAGATAGATCTAAAAGAAATTTAAGAAAACTTAAGATAGGAGACGAATCGAAGATAAATATGAAATATTAGAGAAAATATACTCAGAGATAACACCTAGTAGGCGAACAAGCAACCAATGAACCAAGCAAGAAGATCGAGCAATCAAGCAAGAACACCGAACAATCGAGCCACACTATCCTAGTAGAATAGAAGTAGATGTTAGCGCAAGAACACGGACGACAGACCGTAAGCCGTCGCGACCGAAATGGCTTCGAGAGATCAGAGAAGACGAGAAGAGTATAAGAGGAAACGAGAGAGGCAAGCGCAGCCGAACCCTAGAAGTTTCGAGAGGCGAAAAGAGGCGAATGGGGATTGGGAGGCGGTTAGGGTTTTAAGATTATTAGATATATTATAATTATATAACTTATATTTTAATTTTATATAAACATATAATATTTAATAAGTAATATTAATAATATTATTATTAATTTCTTATATATTATAATCAGATTTAATTTTATAAAATATGCTTATTTATTTTTAAAAATTTTAATTACTTAAAATTTATAATATTTAATTTTATGAATATTTATTATATTATTTATTTTTGAGCCAATTCGAGCCGAACAAGAGCGAACAAACAGTTGTTCGTGTTCAGCTCGTTTCCATTTCGAGCTTACAAGCTTGTTCGTGTTCGGCTCGTAGACTTAACGAACGAGCCGAACACGTGCTACTTAACGAGTTGAACACGAGTTGTTCCTGAACAACTAGCCAAATTGACAGCCCTATGGGCTCGCACGTGTCTGGATCGTCTACACCCCCATGTAACTCACCTAATAGGTGCTTGGTGATAAATTACAAGATTCGTTAATTTTGAGCCGAAAAGCATTTTATACTATTAAGCCATGGAATGATGTAGGTGCATTATCATGCATTCTAAGGCAATAGCAATGCAAGTAATACATATTAAAAGTCCTGAAAATTGGGCCCAAATATCTTGAACGATAGTTGATCACGATAGACTTTATAACCATCAAAGTTTCTCTAGATAACTATAACATATCTTATTAATTAAAATTTATATTGCTCTCATCTTAAAATAGTATAGCTAATATAGTTCCTCTTAATTATAATTATGCTAACATTTCGTGGCTCAGTTTTTCTTAACGAAAATTAATGGTGTTCCAATCCAAATGGTCTTGGTTGGTTCCAAATCTATAAAATTGGGCCAAAACATATATATATATATTTATATATATATATATATACACGTGTATGAATATTAATATTGTATACAAGAGTGTAGTAAATTTACCTTAAACTCTACTGAAACTTCTAAATATATATACACATTAGTATTCTCAATTTGATTTCGACAACGTTACTTCGGCTTGTAACAACCACAAATAATATATATAATTTCCTTAATGTTGAACCGAAGTTCCACCTGAAAGTGAAGAACGAATATAAACAGCATTTAGATACATAATCAGAAATATTATTTAGGGATAATTACATCTAGGGCACCCAAACTATTGCTATTTATATATCAAGCAAGAACCTAGGTGAATTTTTGAAGTATGCATTAAAGCCTATCACGATCAAATCATTGTGAATTCGATAAAAAAAATTGAAATATATGAGTTGGGATTTTATCATGAACTTTGATATTTGAGAGAGGATTGAAAAATACCTATCACCATTTACATGCATATCACACAAATTTTTAATATCACATGAGTATAAGATTTTTACTTTCTTTTAAATAAAATACAACTTTTATTTTTTTCATGTATACATATATATCCACCAAGCGAAAAATATGCAAGTTTAGGTCTTAAATATGTAAATAGTTTAAAATTATAGGAAAATTATATACATGTCACTCACGAACTATGAATTTACATATTATATATATATATATATATATATAATGGCGGCGAGCTCTGCTGGGTTTCGCCTGAGCGTTAAACCTCCGGCTTCACTCCATCATCCCCGTCGCTTTTGCATTTCGTCGGCTTTGTCGTTGTTGGCTGTGTTCGCTAGTTGCGTCGTCGGTTGTGTTGGATGCGTCGTGCCGAGCCTTCGTCTTCGGTCGTCTAGTGCGTCTTCGTCGCAGACTGCGGCTGGCTTCGTCACTCCAGCGCGTAGCCGAGCTTTCCTCCTCGGTCGCAGATTACGCCTACTGTGACATCGTTTGCACGTGAGGTCTGTTTTGGTAGAGAGTGTTCTGCTTCGCTCCCTGCAAGCAGAGCTCTCCAGTCCCGCACGCCGACCTGACGCTCCTCTTCCGCTTTGAGTCGTAGTTTCCTGCTGCAATTCCCTCGGTGGAGTTTGCGCAGCCGCAACAATAGCCTCGGGGCGTTCTTACGCCGCCACCCTCGCTGGTGATAACCTCGCCCACGCCCCATCACGTTCGAATATGTGCCCGCAGAGATACCACGATGCATTCGCGCAAGGAGTTGAAATCAGGTTTCTCAAGAAAGCATCTCGTAAAGACGGCAAACCTACAATCTTTCTCACAAAGGACGAGATCTCCACCCCAGCTGCACTCTGCCGGCTGTTTCTAGTAGGTAAGTTCCTCTACGGTAACCCTAAACTTGAACTGATTCAAAAGGAATTTGAGCAAATGAAGCTGAATGGAAGTTGGAAGATTGGTAGATTGGATGGTCGGCATATTCTCGTCCAGTTATCTGATGATGAAGACTACACCCAAGTGTTTGCTAGAAGAATCCTTTGAATAGACAATCGGGTGATGAAGGATTTGAAATGGACGGTGGATTCTGACCATCATACTGAACCTCTCATCATTCTTGTTTAGCTATGCTTCTCAGATTTGCAGGTCCACCTTTACGATCAAGAGCTCTTATTTACTTTCGCGAAGGTATATGACACCACTCAAAACTGATACGCCTACAGTGAATCTGACTCGGTCTTCTGAAGCTAGAATATTGATAGAAAGGGATATTACGTTACCTTTTCCGATAGAGATATTGATTGGCACACAATATCAGGGATTTTGGCAACCAGCAGAATTTGAACAGATACCTCTTTACTGCACCCACTGCCGTATGTTTGGACCCTCTCTTTCTTAGTGTTACCATCTGCATCTGAATCTAAAACCTCCAAGTACAAATGTTACTAGGTCTGCCCCACTTCACACCTGTCCCTCTTCCGCTCCAGAACGCTCTCCACAGACTACTGAAACCTTGGCTGCCACGATGCCACCTCTCCCTCCCACTACCAGAGACAATACTGTTACTGTTCTTCCGACTGATGTTTTGGCTGATAGTTCAGTTGGGCCTCCTACAGATTCTATCACTGTTGAAAACAATACTGCAGGATCCTTTCCTCCAAAAGATATTCTTCGGTCCGATAATCAGAAAATCATAGCAGCTTCACATCCTCAGGAAGCGTCAGTTGGAGAGGAGACATGCTTTACACCTCTTCAGAATGAGAATGTTGGTACTGTCAGCCAGGAGCAAGGGGCTCATCCTTCACTACATGCCTGACAAACTGTTGACCGCACTGATCAGATGAGCCAGTCTTCGGTGGAGGAATGACAGGTTTATACATATAGGAGTAAAAAGAAGAATGGAGGCACACCCCCGCTTGGGATCTTAATGGATGATACTTTAGTTACTTCGGGGAATGACACGACACTCAACAATCTGTTAGCTGGCTCCGTTACTAGAACCAGAGGCAGAGGCAGGACCAAGCTGGCTCGCCCCTAGCAACTTGTTTTCTGCGTGTTTTTTAACTTTTAGAGTCTTATCTGTGTCTTATCTTTCTTAGAATGTTTAGGGTGTATGGGTAGGGCACCTTTTTTGGGTCCTCTCATACACCTTTATGTACCTCTTTCAATTTTAATAAAATTGGCCCTTTGGTTTTAATATATATATATATATATATATATATATATATATATATATATGGATATGTCAACAAAATATATCATTCATTAATCATGCCCAAAAGATATAAAATACAAGTATAGGGCCCCAAGGTTACCACCTAATAAATGGCAGACCAAGGTTATCCTCATTCAAAAGAACTTTCAAAATAGGAATGGGAGTACAATCCACAATTAAGATACCAATAACATCATTTTTTGCAAGCCAAACCACACCTTGGTTACCTTCTCGATGGATGTGAGTCCAAATAACTGAGCAGTGTTGAGTGAATTTAAGAATTTTGTTCTTGATAACAGTGATAGACCATGGGGCAACTAAATTACCTTTCAAAACCTCCACTAACAGTAGTGAGTTCATCTCACAGATGACAAACTTCCATTACATGTATGCAACTTTTTTTAGAGCAGAAAAAATTACCCATGCTTATGCCACAAAACTGTCACTAGTCACACTTGGGGACTGAAAGAACAACAAACATTTCCTATCCTAGTTCCTAAAGATGACCCAGCACCAGCCCCACTACAGCTCTAACTCCCATCTGTGTTGGCCTTCATCCATGTATTACTTGGTCTCTTCCACAAGACCAGCTTCATCTTCCTTTTCCGGGAGGCTCTCACAGGAATATGGAGTGTTTGGAGCACCTCCTCGAGACTGGTGTGACTTTTTTTAAATTGCCAAAATTTATGAACTCATATATATATATATATATATATATATATATATATATATATTGATTTATTTTTCTATTGAGTCACACAATTAAATACAAGTATACGTATCACTCAAGTAATACAGGACTCTAATGGAGTCCTGGTTATCGATCCCACGAGGAGGCAGTTAATTTTATAATGTAGCACAGAAAGCACTTCATGAATCACATCACAATTGCAAGTATTTACTAATATTAAAAGAGAAACAAACAGTTGCAGTTACTAATTCTACCAAAGTACGTTCTAACTTTCTAACAAGTTAACTAACACAAGACTAAATTTATAACAAAAGTTTAATTGTAAGAAATAATCTTCCCCCTCTCCAATAATAATGTGATGATTTAGTGATATAGATCAGTGATGCAAATGTATTGTGCCAAATAGGAGCATTCCTATTATTTACCCTCTTCCAAGCATATAAAGAACATTGGCTAATCCTAAGTTCAGTCCCCAAATCCGTAGTTAGGCTGGGAGGATACTAGCTCTCACTCCAGAGCTCCCACTTCCCTTCCCCTGAAGGATAACTCTCGCTTTAGTTTCCAAACCCTAGGACCAAATTGGGGATTTTAGCCTGTCACTCTAAAATCTTCAATTCTACGCCCATCAAAATATATTTCCCTATTTATTTGCACTCAACCCCCATGAACTTCATCACTCATTCATGGACCTTGAATGTGAATTTGTTGTGGAACTCATAATCCTTTCAGAAACCTATGTTTCCCAACAAGTTTTAACAATTTAATTGGCCAGTTCAGAAACTAAATGAATTACGAAGAGAAAAGGTCATCACAAATTCTCCATAATAAATTGGCACATCATTTCCATATCACAACATCAACACATCACACGAAAAGGAGGAAGACAAAGAAATCTACTCAAGACTCATGAGGAAAAGATGACAAAAGATAGATTTTATATATAAAAACAACGTCATACAAACAGAGTAAAGAAAAGACAACTTATCTCAAACTCTGAATTGCAAATTCCAAAAAACTTTTGGTTCCTCTTTTATATTCAAGTTTCCATTTGAGTTTAGTTATCCACATTTTATTCATTTTTAAAAGAGAAAAATTATAATAACTATTAGTAACTGAATGCACCGTACTAAATTACCAAAGCAAAATTGATTCATTTTAAATCTGTTGATAACCCTACATTTGAGAATATTTTAATTTGACTTAAGAATTTTATGTGTTTTTTTTTTTTTGCTCATTTAAAATTATCTGCACCAAATATGATTCTTGCTAATAATTTGATTTTATCCTTTACATTGGAAAAATAATCAATAAAATGGATATGTTTGAATGGAAATAATAATAGTTCTAATGTCTACTTTAAAATTTTTCATTAAAAGGTTTATTTAAAATAAAATAGAAACTATGATAATATGCAGTAAAAAATGATGTGAGCATTTTCCTCTCCAAAAGTGAATTAAACCTTGTACAAATTAAATTTATGACAACATAGTTTACCTAAAATACTCATATAATAGAAATTTCTAATGAGAGAAAAAGATAAATTTATTTAAGGACTATAACATCATTCAATAGATTCCTTCCACACCATTTAAAACAAATAAAGCAAAATAAAAAAAATGTAAATTCTTGCAAAACTCTCTAGGTTCATTTATTATAATAAAAGGTCATTTCCAGATAGTAACTCACATTTAGAGGTCCTATGTATGTAAATATTAAAGTTTAGGTGTTAGATATATAAATAAATCACAATTGAGTGGTATATAAGTGAATCTTCATTAAATAATGTCAATGACAACACTCAAAATGCAATTTAAAATCATTATAAAGAACAACTGTTGCAAGCTTCTAGTAGAAAAGAGAGTACAAATGAACTAAATACCACATAAAAAGAATGAAAGGTTACAACTTAATACAAGTAGGAGGAGACATCCAAATATGTGAGGCATGGTTTGAGGTAATAAGTAGATTTTCATTAAGATAATCCAAAATTAAGTGTGTTGGAGTAAAAAGAGGATGGGGTGACCTTCTGGAATTATTTTCACAAGATTTATGCTAATATTACATAAGTTGAAGCAAAATTGATAATACCTTATATAGAGCCTTGCTTGATGGTTATTAATATTAAAAGATATGGGGCACTTACATACATACCACCCAATTCCTATGTATACATATCTAACATCTAAACTTTGAGTTTTACATTTATACAATCCATTTACTTAATAACACATAAAAAATAACACATTTTAACTTGAAAAAAAAAACACCTTTTCATGCATGGGTAAAGTGGCATGTATGTAAAAATTGATGTTTAGGAGTTAGATATGTAAATACATTGGAATTGAGTGGCACATATATATAAATCTTCCTAATTTATTTATAAGTGTTATAACTTTGGAAAAAAATAGTATTTCTGATATGAAAATAACTTTGAAAAATATGGGGATCCGCTCACTGACAACGAACGAGAAATCCTGAAGAATTGGCTCACCAACGACTAACAGGAAAATTTTTTTGAAGAGGTGGCTCACCGACAAAGAATAGAAAAACTTACATGTAGTTAAATAATGCTATGATAATGCAATAATGAAGCACAACAAGCATGAAATAAATCACTGCAAAATATTTGGATTTCGTGCTATTGTGTTCTCTTATGACAATAAAAATATCAACAATTCATGAGAATCATTTTTCTTCTTATTTTCTTAATGTTACATATCGGATTGCTCTCTTGGTTCGCAAGTCAACTTACGTAAGTAGAATTCATCACTTCCATCTGTATGAATCGTTATTAGTTTTAAAGTTTTACGAAACTAGAGTGCTATTAATACCAATTTTGAAATAGTTGCCATCATCATGTTGACATTATCATCATTAGTTTTAGTAACGAACTTATGAACCTCAGCTTCAACAATTGTCGGGTTACATGACAGCTAGCTACACAAGCATGCATATTATATTCATCAATACAAAAATATATAAAATACATTTTCATTATTTTCTTTAAACCTCTTATTACATGCCATCCAAGGCATGTTAATAATAATTTTGCACGTCACCTTAATACTCATTGGCCTATGAGGTCTTCATATTACTCCCAGTACTTCATTCAATACTCAATTTTCTTAATGTGAATAATAAAATTTATTTATCATATTTAACAAGTATTATTATTATAAGTAAAAACATGTCAAAATATAAGATTGATTTATATGTATGCATCTCTTTGAATAACTCAATTTAAACTAACCAAGAGCAGTCCTTTTGCATGCAGTCAAATTACGATTCATGTTAGGTTAGAGCAATATATTATGCAATACTTGATCAATCTTATAACAAGAGGGAATCACTATGTATGTAAGAAAATCAAAACTTGGAACTCTAATTCAAATAAAGAATGAAAATAAGAAAATCATCACTATATGATAATATGTAATATAATTATAACCAAAATAAACCTCAAACAAAAAAGGAAAGCACATGCACGCATGTTGGAACTCAAGCTTTGCCACAACAATAGAAGTCTTGTCTTGCATGTTTCCTTATGATCAAAAGAAAACAATATATCCATGAACAATATATTATTGCATATAATAAAACTCATTTTGGTTAAGAGGTCCATCATTATAAAAAACACAAAACCTTTAATATCAATAGAGAATTCTCATGTTTTTAATGCATTTTATGTTTAAAGCAAGATAAAATGCCAACTAGAAAATTATCATCTAATATCTTCAAATGAGGGGAATAATCATTAGCATGCAAGCTCTTTCTCCAAGGATAAGCAATAACTATAGTCTCTACACATCATGTGTAGTGCTTTGTTGAGTTTAAACCAATGAAAAGATTCCTAGTTAATTTATGAATGATAACTCCTTGGGCATGGCTCTGAAAAATAAAACCCCATTTGATGCAATAAGATATTTAGCAAAAAGGCGAAGTTTGAAATGATGGCCATTTCTTTTCTTTTTTCAATTGGTTAGTTGTGAACCAATTTATGCTCATCAAAGTTTGTTCCTTCTTATTCTATATTGTTATGTATTGTTAAAATAGGATTTTCGATACAGAACAATATGAAATATATTGTAATCATTAGATTTAATAAGAATTTTTTTATCCACAACACAACTTGTTCAACATAAATTCTAATGATAGCAAGTCCATAACAAACAAGCATAAAAATTACAAACTGAACAAATCATAAAAATTAGTGTGGAGTTTGGTTTTATTTTTGTTGAAATTTTTTTATTTTAAAATAAGACCAAACTGAACTTGAATATTTATTTTTTAAAAATTAAACATGACATTAAAGGTAATATGTCATCTCGAAAGATGAGAATAGTACTTAATAATGAGTACAATTATTCAAATTAAGAAATTTAGGATATTTACTATATCAACCACTTGTTTCACTCTCTAATCCAAAGATTAGATATGGTTTAGATTATATGGGTTAACAATTTCTTTAGGTGCACAACTTATAGATACTTACATCTTAAGCAATCAAAATTACCTACGTAATCTCACAATTAAGATTAGGGTTATCTCTCTAAGAATTAATCATTTAGTTTTCACGGTTGATTACAGGAAAAACAAATAGGAAAGACTCAATATGGAATAGTTATTTCTGGAACTCAAAGAAACGAAAGGAAGGAGATGTAATAGATAACAAGAAAACCTTAGTGACATCTCAATTATCCTATGATTTGACTTTACATTTTTGAAAGAGAAGTTATTGATATTTCAATTCTATAAATTATTTAAAGTTTTAAGACTCATATCCCATAATATAAGATCCTGTGAAAGCCTAGGAGGTGAGGGTTTACGTCGTGCTAAACGAATAACATCAAAATCTTAAGACTAAGTACAATGTTTACCAAAGAAAGTGAAACATAAAAAACTTATCTAAACAAGAAAGTAGATAAACAAAAATGCAGAATTGACTTATAACTATGTTTAGAAAGGACTGCCATCTAAACGAGCCATTATTCCATACGGAATACGCACGCAGCAGCTGCGTGCTTAATAACCTCTCAATAACTTCAATTTTAGATTATTGGGGGGTTATTTGCAGTTTATTATGTATTAAATAAATATTGGGTTATTTGCAGGTTATTGCACAGATTCAATTTTAGAGTTATTTATAGATTATTATAGGGGTACTGCATGGTTATAGAGAACTGCGTGCATATTTTGCATACATATTCTGTATGAAATAATTTGCCCATCTAAACCAACTAAATGCATTTTAAAACCATGAAGGCCGGTCTCAATGAATGCAGGATAGAAAAGACTGATATTTATTAAGATTTGTAAGTCTTACAACCTGATCATAACGATTAAGATGTCTAAGTATGAATGATATGTAAAAAATGTCCTAAGACTAATGCGAGTTTATTTTCTAATTTAAAATTAAATATTTTAATGGTCACCACACTTAGATGAGTTTTATTATTTTCAATTAATTTTATGTGTCAATTGATTAATAGAAGGCTCTGAATATGAATGCACATCCTTGATGATGAATGCACAAAAGATTTGTTCAAAAGGCTAATTGACATGCAGATGCAAAACTCACTTTATAAGGTAGTGGTTCTCACGTGTCAAACCACTTCTTTTCGTGCATTGAGTGAGGGTTTGAAGATAAAGAATAGAACCAATATGAAATAAGCATGCATATGATGATATTTTTGTGATTATTCCTAATCGTAAAAGTTTCCTACCTTATTTTATTTAATTGTCAATTTTGTTATTTTAGAATGCCTAATTGACTAAGGTGTGAATACAATGTGTTAATGCATATTTTTTTGTAGTTATGAAATCCATTTCATTTTGAAATTTATGTTTTAATAGTTTTGTGGTGTTAGAAATATATTTCTTATAGAGCTTACCGTGAATCCAGGCAAAAAATAATAATAATAATTAAAAAAACAAATGAAAGTAACGCCCTGAATTTTGGTTAGATCTATTGAACACAACAAGATAACAAAAAAAAGACATAACTGCGGGTACCAACCTTAAACCTATATCAAACTCGTTAGTCTAATATTGACATCCAAATATCGTTTTCATTTGGTTAGCATCCATTTGCATTTTGTTCATCCTTTTATGGATCATTCTGATGTCAATAATTAACTAACTATGACAGACAACCTAACTACATAAAAGAAAAGATCCAACAAAAAGAAAGCTTATGAAACTATAGCAAACTAGCTCAACTAAGCCCTTGATTGCTACAATAGCCCTGCAAAAATAAGTTAACACATCCCAAATTTACTATAGCAGCCATGAAACATGTAAAATAAACTATTGCAGCCTAAATTAGCAGGTAAATGAATGCACATAAATTATTATTTACTCATCCTAAACATTCCCTAAACATCCAAAGCAATCCACCCTAACTAAACATTTCTAACAAGCAAACAACAAAATTATCTATTTCTATGATGTCTATAGGTGAGTGCCTTATGACGTCTAAGGTTGGTGAGTGTGAAGGTGAGGAGAAACAATTGAACTTTATGTTGATACGACACCAGTCAAGATCCCATGATTTCGTCATCTTGGTATAGTTGTTTTTTGTTCTACTTAGCCAAGATATGTGGTTAATCTATTCTGACTTGAAGATTCTTGTCAATAACTACGGGTTGTCTCATCGAAGAGATTTTCATAGACTCGGAGGTTGATTATTATTATTCAAATTGTCGATATTTGAGGTTAGTTTTGGTTCTTTTATAATTTTTATTAAAGCAAAGTTCTTTTATTTGAGTTAGTTTGATTTTTTTCGGATTTTTATGATTGTTAATTTTGAATTTCTATTAATTTTTATTGACATTTTAATTAAACATCTTTATATGCTTTTTAAGACATATATCAAGATTTAATATTATCAATTTTTTTTTAATCAAGTAAATCATTTAGAAAAGTGAAAATGGTTCTTATAAACTCAACTGCACAAACTATAAGGATTTTTATTATTTATTGAATTTTTCTGAATTATCTTGTTGACAATATTATGATTTTTAAAGTTTTGAATATTTTTATTCAAATAAATTCAAAATAATATGAAATTATTTTTGGAGTTTCATATTGAGTTAAAAGATTTTCTGTAAAAAGTTTTTGAATTTTTGAATTTTATTTGATTTATTAGAATTATTTCAATTTTAGGTTACCTTTATTTAAAAAATCATAATAATGCAAAATGACTTTCAAAATACTTGAAATCTTACATAGATGTGTAGAATATGATTCCAAGCAACCTTAAAATTTTTCAAGTTATTTTGAGTTTATTTCAGAGTTTCAATGAATTAGTAAATTTATTAATGAATTTGTTATTGAAAAATTATTAAAAATTATTAAATTGAAATTTATATAATTCAGTTAATTTTATTCCAATTATACAATTTTAATTAAGATTGGTATATTTGTAAATATCTTGTTTACATTTAAACCACATCTATTCATATTAGAAAAAAAATTTCAAAGGTTCTTCTTGAGTTATTTTAATATTTGATTTAACTTATTATGTTTTACCACTTTTATATCTTTTCTCAAGTGAGTGACAAGGAAATAAAGGTGTATCTGTAAATTCATGAAAACTTACAAATATACCCTAAAATTAATTCCAATTTCACAATTTTTTGTATTTTTTGTTATTGATGTTTCATCCAAAAATTCAACTATAAGTTCTAATGATATTGAGTTTTATATAGTTCATTTTGGAGTCTTAAAGTAATAAAGATACATTTCAATTTTTAAGAAAATGACAAAACTACCATAAGTTACCATATTTCTATAGATTAATGTAGTAATCTCTCTTTATGTTCAAATTATTTCATTTTCAATGTATATTTATTCCATTTTAAGAATTAAATATAAAGAAAGGTAATTATGTAATTTTGGGAAATTATATTTTTATGTTCAAATTAGAATTTAGTTTTATTTTTGTTGAAAGTTTTTTATTTTAAAAATAAGACCAAACTGATCTTGAATATTTATTTTTTTAAAATCAAACATGACATTAAAGGTAATATGTCATCTCGAAAGATGAGAATATTACTTAATAATGAGTTCAATTATTCAAATTAAGAAATTTAAGATATTTATTATACAAACAAATTGTTCCACTCTCTAATCCAAAGATTAGATATGGTTTAGATTATATGAGTTACTAATTTTCTTTAGGTGCAAAGCCTTATAGATAATTACATCTTAAGTAATCAAAATCACCTAAGTAATCTCTCAATTAAGATTGGGTTATCTCTTCAAGAATTAATCACTTAGTTTCATAGTTAATTACAGGAAAAATAAATGGGAAAGACTCAATATGGAATAGTTATTTCTAGAACCCAAAGAAATGAAAGGAAGATGTCCAAAATACTAAGAAAACCTCAGTGACATCTCAATTATCGATTTGGCTTTATATTTTTGAAAGAGAAGTTATGATATTTCAATTCTGTAAATTATTTAAAAATTTATGACTCGTGTCCCATAACATAAGATCGTGAGAAAGCCCAGGATGGTGAGGGGTTACATCGTGCTAAACGAATAACCTCAGAATCTTAAGACTAAAGGTTATGTTTACCGAAGAAAGTGAAACATCAAAAACTTATCTAAAAAAGAAAGTAAATAAACAAACATGCAGAATTGACTTATAACTCTATCTGGAAAAGGGCTGTCATCTAAACAACCTAAATGTATTTTAAAACCATGAAGGCCGGTTTCAATGAATACAGGATAGGAAAGATTGATATTTCTTAAGATTTGTAAGTCTTACAACTTGATCATAACAATCAAGATGTCTAAGTGTGAATGATATGTAAAAAATGTTCTAAGACTAATGCGAGTTTATTTTCTAATTTAAAATTAAAGATTTTAATGCTCACCACACTTTGATGAGTTTTATTATTTTGAATTAATTTTAAGAGTCAAGTGATTAATAGCACGCTCTGAGTATGAATGCACATCCTTGATGATGAATGCACAAAAGATTTGTCCAAAAGGCCAATTTACATGCAGATGTCTTGTTTATAAGGTAATGATTCTCACGTGTCAAACCACTTCTTTCCTTGCACTGAGTGAGGGTTTGAAGATAAAGAATAGAACCAATATGAAATAAGCATGCATATGATGATCTTTTTGTGATTATTTCTAATCGTAAAAGGTTCCTACTCTATTTTATTTAATGGTCAATTTTGCTATTTTAGAATGCATGATTGACTAAGATGTGATTATAATGTATTAATGCAATTTTTGTTTGGAGTTATGAAATTTATTTTATTTTGAAAATTATTTTTTAATTGTTTTGTGGTGGTAGAAAATATATTTCTTATAGAGCCTAATGTGAATCCAGGCAAAAAATAAAAAAAACAACAAATTGAAGTAACGCCCTAAATTTTGGTTAGATCTATCGAGCACAACAAGACAACAAAGAAAATACATACCTGTGGGTAACAACCTTAGACCTATATCAAACTCGTTTGTCTAATATTGACATCCAAACATAGTTATCATTTGGTAGGCGACTCATTTGCATTTTGTTTATCCATTATGGATCATTTGGATGCCAACAATTAACTAACTATGACAGACACCCTAACTCTATAAAAGAAAAAATCCAACAAAAAGAAAGCTTATGAAACTATATCAACTTAGCTCAACTAAGCCCTAGGTTACTACAATAGCCCTGCAAAAGTAAGTTAGCACATCCCAAGTTTATTATAGCAGCCATGAAACATGTAAAATAAACTAGTGCAACCTAAATTAGCAGGTACATGAATGCACATAAATTATTACTCGTCCTAAACATTTGGTCTAGCAAAGCAATCCACCCTAACCAAACATTTCTAACAAGCAAACCACAAAGTTATCTATTCCTATGATGTCTATAGGTGAGTGTCTAATGACGTCTAAGGTTGGTGAGTGTGATGGTGAGGAAAAATAATTAAATTTTATGCTGATACGACACCAGTCAAGATCTCATGGTTTCGTCATCTAGGTACAGTTGGTTTTGGTTCTACTTAGTTATGATAGGTGGCTAACCTATTCTGACTGGAAGATTCTTGTCAGTACATACGGGTTGTGTCGTTTAATAAATCTTCATAGACTCGAACTTTAATTATTATTATTCAAATTGACTATGTTAGAGGCTAGTTTTGGTTGTTTTATATATTTTCTTAATTAAAGCAAAGTTCTTTCATTTGAGTTGGTTTGATTTTTTTTTATTTTTATGATTGTTAATTTTGAATTTCTATTAATTTTTATTGACGTTTTAAATTAAACCTCTTTATATGCTTTTTAAGACATATATCAAGATTTAACATTATCAATTTTTTTTTAAAATCAAGTAAATCACTTGGAAAAATGAATATGGTTCTTATAAACTCAACTACACAAATTATAAGGATTTTTTTTATTTATTGAATTTTTCTGAATTATCTTGTTGACAATATTATGATTTTTAGAGTTTTGAATATTTTTATTCAAATAAATTCAAAATAATATGAAATTATTTTTGGAGTTTCATATTGAGTTAAAAGATTTTCTGTAAAAATTTTTTGAATTTTTGAATTTTATTTTATTAATTAAAATTATTTCAATTTTAGGTTACTTTTATTTAAAAAATCATAATAATTCAAAATGATTTTCAAAATCCTTGAAATCTTACATAGATGTGTAGAATATGATTCCAAGCAACTTAAAAATTTTTCAAGTTATTTTGAGCTTTTTTCAGAGTTTCTATGAATTAGTAAATTTATTAATGAGTTTGTCATTGAAAAATTATTAAAAATTATTAAATTGAAATGTATATATTTCAGTTACATTTATTCCAATTATACGATTTTAATTAAGATTGGTATATTTATAAATATCTTATTTACATTTAAACCTCATCTATTCATATTAGAAAAAATTTTCAAAAGTTCTGCTTCAGTTATTTTAATATTTGATTTAACTTATTGTGTTTTATCACTTTTATATCTTTTCTCAAGTGAGTGACAAGGTAATAAAGGTGTATTTGTAAATTCATGAAAACTTACAAATATACCCTAAAATTAATTCCAATTTCACAATTTTTTGTATTTTTTTGTTATTGATGTTTCATCCAAAAAGTCAACTATAAGTTTTAGTGATATTGAGTTGTATATAGTTCATTTTGGAGTCTTAAAGTAATAAAGATACATATCAAACTTTAAGAAAATGACCAAACTACCATAAATTACTTTCAAAAGTACCAAAACTTACCATATTTCTATATATTAAGGTATTAATCTCTCTTTATGTTCAAATTATTCCATTTATATTTAATCCATTTTAAGAATTAAACATAAAGAAAGGTAATTATGTAATTTTGGGAAATTATATTTTAACCCACCTTTTTACTTCAAATCAATCTTCTTACTGAATTTCTCATTTTAGAATTTGTCAATTCCTTTTGAGTTTAGAACTTCAGTAACTTCATTAACTTAAATTTTACTTCAATCAAATGAAAGTTTAAGAAAGGATACATTTGTAATTTTTAGGAAAAATTACAAATCTATCAAATCTAACTTTCAAACTAAACCAGTTTTACTAAAATTTATTTGTTAATGAATTTCCAAGTGATTACATTCAAATTCTCCAATTTTGCAATTCTTATTTATTCATCTTTGACCCTTAAGGGCATTTTTATAATTTTTCAATTTTAACGATTTTAATAAATTTCATGCAAATTTTTTATGAAGATTTACTTAAATTTTAGTGGAATGTTCTAATTAGTGAACTAGCAATGATTTCACTAATTAGTCATTTAACACATTTTAAAATTTCAGTTTAACAACAATTTGGAAATTGCACTTGTACTCTTTGCACATTTTATTAATTCAACCAATGTTTAGATTAAACCACAATATTACAATCATTTCACTAATGTTATCTGAAAATTTTCATCAATTTATCATTTATTTTAATTCAAACAAGAAAGGTTAGAAAAATGTAAATAATCAATTTTACAAATATAACCTTATGAAAGAAATTTGAAATAAACTCCAATATAACAATCAACATTGCTATCCAATCACACCAAAAGACTCCTCATAAGTTTTTGAAAATTTTCAAAGTGTTATCATAATTTTCCAATTTCAAATTTATTTTCTATATTTATTTGATTGAATAAATGCCAAAATCAAAGAAAATTCCAATTAATTAATCAAAATAGGTTTTCCGTTCATGATGAAATTATAGGAAAACAACAAGGTCCCAAGGTTTAATCACCCTCAGTTTATGATATTTTGAGTCATTTTTATTTTTATATGAATTAAAGTAACTTTTAATGTTCTAAATTCATTTAAAATTCATTCGAAGTTGTTACACTTTAATTTTATTTTTATTTGATTTTACCTTTTTCTCAAAATGTTTGGCACTTTATTTTGTATTTTTCTCATTTTCCTTGAGTTAGTTATGATTTTATGAAGTTTAACATATTTTATTTGATTTTATTTATTCCTAAATCCATTTTCTTATTTAAATATATGCCACGCAGACTGCTCCGTTAGCGCCGTATCTGCCCTCCTTTCCATGCATCCCTTTGTGATTCCTTGGGCAATGATTGTCGTGGTCTGTGTTAGCACTCTCCCTCAGATCTCATACACGATTCCAAATAACGCCGCACCGTAGGATTGAACCCAAGCCCTATTATAATTAAATAGAAACGAAAGCCATTGGTTCATCGTTCCATACGACCGTCCGTACACAAACACACCTATCTTACTCATTTCTTAATGGAATAATATGATTTACAATCCTATAGCTTCATCACATCATATTCTAGAAATTCAATGATCAAGTTCATTTAATATGCAAATTTGTTTCACAAAAGCCCAAACCTGATGCGATAAATGAAAGTGTTAAGACGTATATTGTTCTTGCCGATTACTTCTTGAACCAATTCTTTAAAAAGCATAGTAGGGATCCAATACAAAGTTTAGCAGCTTCCATTATATAATCCAAAGCTTCTTTATATGTCATTGACCAACACTGATGACTCCTCAGGCGAACTCTGTTGTAGATGGCTCAAACCACAGAGGAATTGATTGGGAAAGTGATTTTTTATCTCAAGAAATGGTTTAAGAGGGTTGTATTGGAAAATTGGTGGTTAAATGATATTGATCGAGAAAATTTTGTTTCGGGTAGGGCATTTTAGTGGTGGATCCTAGGTTCGAACTGTGGAGACAGTGGAGAAGTGATCCTAGAGCTTTAGGTAAAAGGTCCGAAGTGAATTAGCAGGGCTTCGCCTATGGAATGGGGTGGTGTGTCTTTGGCTGAGAATTGCCTCCTATTTATAGGCTTTGAAAGGGGTAGGGTTAGTTCCAATCCAATGGCCATGGATCAGTGAGGTGGAACTTCGTCAAATCTTGGGGCATATGTGAGTGTGCCACCTAGGAGGTCAACTTTGGTGTGCTACCAATCCAATGGTTACTTGTTGATGGTATTGAGTAGCTTGCTAAGGAAGCTTTAAGATGGCTTGGGCTAGTCTTGAGTTGAACCCAAGTGGTTGTTGGGTTGGTTATGAATACATAAAAGTGGATTGGGAATGAGCCAATAGGTTTAGAACAAGTGGCTTGGTGGTTAGAGCGAGAGTTGAGCTAGCTTGGGAGAGCTTTCTAGATGGCTTAAATGGCTTGAGAATAATTTATAATTGGCCCCAAAAATGGCTTGGAGGGAAGCTAAGAGGGGCTTTAAAAATAATCAGCAAATGAAGAAGGCTTGGAGGAGAACCAAAGGTTGCAAATAAGCCTCGGAAGTGGCTTGGCGTAGCTTAACAAAATGATTTTAAAATGGTTCAAAATTAAATTTGAATTTGTAATTGAATTTCGAAGTGAATGTGAGCAGAATTTCGTGTGAAAAGGATACCAAGAGGAGGTTTCAAAGATTGGGTGTTGAATTAGAAAGGTTGAAAAAGTGAAGAGGTATGTGCACGGGTGACATATTGGGTGTTCTTGTTTTACTTTGGAAATTATTTAAGTTTGAAAATTAAGAAGAGTTATGCAGAGTTTTTAAAGGTTTTATGAATGTTTTAATGAAAGAATTGAATTTTTTGATAATTTTCTTTTGAATCAAGTTGGATTTAAGTGAATTTTTTAAAGTGAAATAAAGATAATGATGATGAAACTACTTAAACAAACATAATATCATATATATATACATACATATATATATATATATATATATATATATATATATATATATATACATATACATATATATATATATACATATACATATACATATATATACATATACATATACATATATATACATATACATATACATATATATACATATACATATACATATATATACATATACATATACATATATATATATATATATATACATATATATACATATATACATATACATATATATATATATATATACATATACATATATATATATATACATATATATATATATACATATACATATATATATATATACATATACATATATATACATATACATATACATATACATATATATACATATACATATACATATATATACATATACATATACATATATATACATATACATATACATATATATACATATACATATACATATATATATATATATACATATACATATATATATATATATATACATATACATATATATATATATACATATACATATACATATATATACATATATACATATACATATATATACATATATACATATACATATATACATATATATACATATATATATATATACATATACATATATATATATATACATATACATATATATATATATACATATACATATACATATATATACATATACATATACATATATATACATATATACATATACATATATATATATGTACATATACATATATATATATATATATATAAATTTATTCATTTTATTAAATTTTATTATTAAATTTGATTATTGAATTACTTTTCAAATTTATATTTAATTATTTGATTTTATGAAGATTTCAATTCTATTTTCTTATTTTCAAATTTTATTTTGAATTTTATCTTATTTTAAAATATTTTTTGATAATTTTCAACTTTTCATTCATTTATTTATATTTTTCAATTTATTGATTCATTTTGAAAAATTATTATTTTTTAATTAATTATTAAAAATTTTATTTATGGATTTTGAAAATTTTAATTATGCTAATTTTAATTTCAAGTGATTTAATGATTCTTTAATGAATTTTTATCTATTTATTTATTTTAATTTTGAAAACTTGGAATTTTGTTAATTTTATTATTTCAATTATTTTATTACATGATAAGTCTTCTTCTAACCTAAGATGAACTTCATAATCAAATGAGCTCTCCAAATATTAAAAGATGAGCCATCCAAAATGAGTGAAGGTGAGTGAAGTGCCCCAAGAAAAGATCGATCACAAGATCTAAGGCTCTTTGGTCAAAGGGTTCCTTAAGGCATTTCAAACCTATAGGAACTCAAATTGTGCTTTAATAATTTGACCTCAATGAACTCAACTAAAGGTTAAAGATTTAAGGTAAAACACGTCAAGCTATAATAAATCAAGAAATGATTCAATTTCTAGTTGGTATTAGTCCCAAAACTAATCTTCTAGGCAAAGCCACAAGGAAATCTTAAGGCTAGACCCTAAATTCTAGAAACAGAAAAAAACACCGGGCAAAAATGAGGTAAACAGGGAGAAACGAGGCTATGAACAAAACTACATACCAATGACTTTAGAGATCAGTGGGCAGAAACGTCTGCTCACCAGAGACAAATGAACAGCCCTAAAAATTGCAAATCGTAAGAGAGAAAGGATGTTACGAGCTAATGAACCAGAAATTAAAGTATTCCACTCACCGAGTACAAACAAAAGAGCTAAAGATGGCTCAATATCGCAATGAGACAACCTAATCTTCGGGTGTGAAACATTAGAGACGAAGTGCGTGCGAAATAAAGGAAAGGGATTGAGCGTGTAGAAATAGAAGCGAAATAAAAAGAAACAGGTGGAGATGAAGCGAAGGATGTAGTTCATTCAGCAAAATAGAAGGAAAAAAATCTTAAAATACACTCGTAACCGAAAGAATAATTTCAAGTTCATAAGTTTATCTTATTACATACGGAGATTAATGAAACTTTTGGATATTAAAACATCTAACTATTCAAATGATAAACTTCTAAATTCCACTTTGCAATCATCTAAATTTTATTTTCATCAATCTTCTCTCAAAAAATATATAGAACATAAGCATTGATGCCAGATAGACGAGAATCAAATATTAAACATATAGTTGAAAATTTCAAGAAATCATTTGCAGAGTCCAATGTGTAAAGAATAGTGTTTGAATCACTTGTTCTATTCATTGTACAAAGGGGATTGATACTTATACAATAAGTTTAAGGTTTAGAATAGGAAAAAAATAAGAACAAAAATTATGTCTAAATTTATGTATATGCAATAAAAACTATTGACATGATATCAAGACAATTAGTGTTATTGATTACTTTGCTATAATTAAGTTAATAATTAATAAGAAACTTACAATTATACGCTTATTGCATAATTTCATCCTGATATTGTGCATATGATTGATTCTGCATTTAATTACTTTCGGATATCATGCATGTCATTATTTCTGCAATTATTAACACTTTCTCTCAAGTTTTTAATGTATGTTAATAATTTTCTAAATTGTTGTTTCTTTTTTAGAATTGAGAAGAGTTTAGTGGTTTTGTAAAAAAAATTCATTGGCAGTGGACACGTGAGTCAACTTTATTATTCATTTTTTAACCTTCTCCCGTATGAGATGACAATCAGTTTCTATGTGCTTTGTTCGCTCATGGTATACCGTGTTCGAAGCAATGTGAATTGCTGCTTGGTTACCACAAAATAAATTGACAGGATGTGAATGCATGATCCCCAAATTCTACAGAATTGTTCTTAGCCAAATAATCTTGCAACAGGTAGCGGTCATGGACTGATATTCAACTTCTACACTATAATGTGATATTGTGGTATGTTTCTTAGTTTTCCAAGAAATTAATGAACTTCCAAGGAAGATACAATACCCAGTAACTAATCTTCTAGTGTCACGACACCTAACCCAATCTGCATCACAAAAGACATTTAGGGTATGTTTGGGGCAGCTGCTGATTATTTATAATTTGCTGATAAACAGATTATTCTGATAATCTGCAGATTATCAAAATAAGTTGTCATGTTGTTTTGGGCAGCTTATTCAGAATAGTTTTTTGGTAGTTATGAATATATATATGACATTTCCTGCCCCTGTATGTAAACCTGTTTGGGGCAGCTTATTCAAAATAGCTTATTGGTAATAAAGAAGCATATAGTGCAGAAGAATAAATTCATCACATATCAATTCCAAAAGATAATGTACATTTCTCACACTTTCGTGAGTAACAAAGACAATAAAAAAAAAGATAAAGACAAGTACAAGTACAATGAGAAATATTAAAATATTAAATTTCATACTCTAACTACGCATGTCCCTGGCTGCACTATCAATATGAGAGAACATCAGATTATCATCATTGTTGGCAGTGTAACATGTGGGAGTGTCGGCCCATCGGAAGAAACCACAATGAGCTGAAACACCCCTGCGACAACCGTAGAACTGTCTCCCAATGCTGTTAGGCTGACGTGACGTAAGTAACGGAGCCGGTAGTCCACAATAACACAAAACAGCTCTGCTTGTCCCCATAATCCTAGAGGACATATTGATATACCTGTCCCAATAAAAACATAAAATAAAAAACAATTGTTATATCCTAAAAAAAAGCAATAAAGACATGCAGAAGAAAATAAACCTATAGTTTATGAAATAAAGAAGACTTGATGGATCAGCTGTCATAGATAGCATCTACGATTGACTCCCTCAAAGCAGTTATCTCAGCCACACCCTTAGCATCATGAACCCCAAATTCGTTAGAGTCAATCTCATCGTCATGGACTGAAGGCCCAGCAACAAATGCTGATGATTCTTCAAAAAATCATTACCAGCCATACTAAAGTTCATATTTGAATGTGAAGGATATCGTCTGATGAAGTTATAAAGTGTCATTGTTGCAACCACAATATGCACCTGCTTTTGAAATGGATACGACGTAAGATAACTCATTTCTTCTTCCAAACTCCAAACGTTCTTTCAATTACCCCGCATAAAGAGGAGTGACGTTTGTTAAACATTTCTTTTCTGCCACGGATGGTTCCACTTGCTCGCTCAAAATCGAGAATATCATATCTAGTATCTGGAAATGGCTTCAGGTAGCCCCTCCGCATAGGATATCCAGCATCAACCAAATAGTATTTTCTTGTTATCGAATACACTATTAATGACAAATAAGACATAAAACTAGTATGTTTACAAATCAAATCATACCTGAAGGCGGGTGAGGAAAACACTTTGATCTATTCGCAGTTGCATAGGAGAAAATCTTACTGTCATGTGCACTCCCTTCCCAGTCCGTCATGACAAAAATAAAACACATGTTGAAGTCGCATACCACCATAACATTTTGAGTAATTAAACAACTACGAGCTATGTTTGTCACCTTGTCCTGGCTAGGTAGTTGGGCATCGACATGAGTACCGTCAATTGCACCTATGCAATTCTGTTTTACAACATTATAATGAATTATAATTTTGGGAGCGACGTAAAGAAAGCAACACTCACCTTGAAATAACGCATGAAACGAGGATCGTTGGCAATTTCCTTAGAGTACTAGCAAATGATGGATCCTCGGGTTTAATGATTTGAGCTGCCAAACTAACAAGTACATCTATGCCTTTGGAAAAGTAACGGCTTATTGTTTCCGATGAATGCTGAAATCTTTCCATAGCACCTCTAATCGATTCATTCTGCGACATAATATATAGTGTAATAGCCAACAACCCCCTTTTCGTCGTTCTAGAAGAACCTCCAAGGCGGTGATTCAGAGATAACTCGTTTAGGAGATCCATAAAAATTGGTACACTCATTCAAAATATGTTACTGAACCTTATTGGACGCCCAGAAAGCATTTCACCTACCCATTTATCCCTAATAAAACTAGATGTCATAAGAGGTATACGAACACTGTTGGATCAATAATACTCCAACAACAATATTGCAATAACTGCAGCCAATGCCATTCTTTTACGTTGTTCCTACTGTGGATCCATCCTAAATTCAGAAGATGTCAGTTTTTTCAGCAATTATTAATACATTGTAGGATCGAGAAATAAGCAAGGAAATATGAACCACTTAAAATGAAAATGTACACAAATCAACTTATTAACATGCATTAGACATCTAGAAGTGCACTAAAAAAAAAATCCATACAGAATGCAACTCATTAAAATTACTCATTTAAATGTCCAAAATATAACAAAAGATACAAATGACAACGCATATAAAAAAACTCATTCCTCAGCCAAAACACACAAATATTCGACACACATTTCTGTCTGCAGCGTCATGAACATTTGCCTGCCGGTTGGATCCTCGAGTTTCTTGACCACTTTGCATAAAAACACCTGTCTGCAACTACTTCAGGTAGAGAAGCTAAAGTTTTCATACATTCAAAGATGGTGCCGTCAGGGACTGGAGCAGGTGGTTGAGCACCCAAAGCTTCTATGAGTTGATCAAATGAGGTTTTCACAAAGGTCTCTTTTTCTTTCTTTTCCTGCCGATTATAGGCCTTTTTGAAGGTGAACTGGACTCCCCCATCTTCCTATGGTAATTATGAACTTCTTCATCACCTGTTAACGGCTCGGATAAGAAGTCATCTTGAATGCCTGGAAAACCCATCTGAGAAGGGTTGAATGCAAATTTTCCAGTCGCAACAACCCCTTGAAACATATGTCGAGTTTTTTTTCGAAATCCGGGTCGATTCCGCACTGCTTATATTTCTTTGCTGACGATAATGCCTATGACATTGTAATGAAAGAGGGGGTTAAGTGAGTTTATCATAGAGAAAAAAAAAGTCATGTAAATCAAAATAAAAACAGAGAAATGGATTTATTACCTCCAATTTCTTAGCCCACCATTCCTCCGGGGTATCGATTGTACGCTTAATGGGATCCCAACCCAAACCGGTACATCCACGTTTGAGCTCCTTTCAAAATTTCCATTCCATCTTCAATTGGTCTCATTTATTTTTGAATTTTAGCCTGTGTAATCTCTGTCAGTCAATTCTTTAAATCTCTTCGTAATATTTAGCTAACCTATTTTATTAAAACACGAGTTTGACCGATTTCCCAATTTTATTTCCTTAATACGGAGATCGCAAAAAATATTTGTTGTTTCTTTATCCCACATAACGGACGGACCACCTTCATTCATCTTAGACATGTTGGCACTATAAAGAACTTAAAATATTGTAAGTCAACAAAAAAATTATTAAATTTAGATGATGGTTAGATAGAAATAATGTGACAGGTTGAAGAAGGAAAGGGTATAAATAAAAAATAATGAGTTACAATTAGTGCTACATACATATTAGGCAAATTTAATAGCTTGCAAGAAGTCGCCTTAACTTTTGTACAAAAAGAAAATGAAAGCATATGTATGTGTGCATTATCAAGATTTAACTTAACAATAACAAAGGCTATATACGCGTAAAAATAGAACATGCTATCAAATGGCTCAATTTACAAATTGTAAAGTTATGACTAAATACATATCAATTATCCTATCAGTATAATCGACAATTTATTAAACACAAGATAATAATGTCAATGGCTAATTTTAGTAAATGTAAAAAGATATGTAAATACATAGGGATAGGATGGTATGTATGTAAATGCCCATAAATAAAAATCATCAACCTCGAGGCATAGTTCATACTGGCAATTGCAAACCAAATAAAACAAGAAATAAATTATTGTGGTTTGAATGATCAGAGGGAGAAGAAATGCTTACGCTCAAAGTGTTAGGTATGTGGCTCATATACTGGTATTTGGAGTTTCTTGGTGAAGAGGTGTGTCTCTTCATATTTGTGGGTTGGGGGGAGCGAGGGTGAGTTAATAATTTATCCGTGGGTTTTATCTATAAATAGATGTGTAATTCTATGGATATGTTTTGAACCTAACTATTGCAACTCCTCTGAAATAGTGAAATTCGCCGCTCTACTCCCGAGGACGTAGGCAATTCTTTGCCGAACCTCGTTAAATCTCTTTTGTGTTCTTCTGGCTTGTGTTGATTTTTGTTTTGCTCCGCTCCAATTTTTCATAACACAAAGAATGGGACAACTTCCTTACAATTTCGAGTGATTGGAGCAAGGAAAAGCTCCTCACAGCTCACGATGAAGAAGGACCTCTGCTCAAACGATCGGAGAAGGAATGGATCGCGACAGGGTATCGCGACTGGAAGCAGACTGGTCGACTGTCGAGGGAGAAGCACCTTGTAGCCTGCTGCCGCCGCTCGTCGAACAAAAGTGGGATGGTCTCACAAGAGAAGCGGGTGAATGAAGGAAATGGTCGGGGCAAGAGAAGGAGCTCGTGAGAGAAGAAGCGGGAGAGGATATCGGGACAAGGGGGAGGGCTGTAGCGTAATAAGGTGGAGCGAGAAGCAGAAAAGGGGGAGTTTTGTCGCTACAGGAATTAACGAAGGTTTTGGGAAAAATTGCGTCCCGCGGTATTCTGTCGCTATTTTTCCAAGCACGCATCACGCCGCGTCGCAGGAACTCCCGCCGCGCAAATAAGCCGCCCAAACGGGCTCTTTGTTGGGTTGAGCTTTCTACTGAGAGAAAAATTCCTTGTCCTTGTGTCTGTTTTACATAACGTAGGAAAAAATAGGTTGCTTCTAAGTGTTGCACTCGTGACTAATCCATAAATTGACTTTGAATATGTATTGCATATGTCAAGTCAGGACGTGTGATAGTCAAGTAGATTAACCTCTCAACTAGTCTTCGGTATGATGATGGATCACTGACACATTCTCCTTCTGATTTGCTGAGAGATAGGTTTTGTTCCATAACAAAAGTGGTTGTTTTTGCACCGAGGTACCCAACATCCTTGAGTATTTCAAGAGCATACTCTCTGTTAAAGTTTAATACCCTTCTGGGATCTTACAACTTCAATACCAAGGAAATATTTGAATTGTCCAAGGTCTTTTAATTTGAATTAGTTCCTCAAGAATATTTTGACATCTTCAATTTCTTGCAAGTCGTTACCTGCAATGATGATATCATCAACATATATAATAAGGGTGATCAATTTACCATTCTGGGATCAGAAGAACAAGGAATAGTCTGTCTTTTATTGCATAAAACTGGCTCACTTTAAAGCAGTGGAAAGCTTAATGAACCATTATCATGAAACTTGTTTGAGACCATATATTTATGGAGTTTAAAAACTTGAGTATCCTCTTTTTGTTCTAGACCAAGAGCTAGCAACATATACACATCTTTGTCGAGGTCCCCATGCAAGAAAGCATTATTGACATCTAGTTGGTGGAGATGTCATTGCTTAGTTGAAGCTAACGCAAGGAGTATGTGAACTGTTACAAGCTTTGCTACAGGGGCAAAGGTTTTCTGATAATCTAGCCCTTTAATTTGATTATATCCTTTTGTCACTAATCTGGACTTGTAACATTCAAATGTCCAATTTCCATGAAGTTTGATTTTGTATACCCATTTGCATCCAATTAGCCTTTTTCCAGGCGGTAATGGTAAAAGGGACCATGTGCCATTGGAGTTGAGTGCGGCAAGTTCTTCTCACATAGCAAACTACCACTTTGGATCACGAGTAGCTTCCGAAAAAGTGCTTGGCTCTTTTTCAATTGAAAGAGTGTTGGTAAAAGCATGATGTTTAGATGACAATTTAGTATATGACAAGATGTTGGTTAAGGGATATAAGGTACCTGGAGCTTTGGCCAACACGGAGTTTGATGTTGGGGGTGTCGTGAGGGAAGAGAAATACCAACATGATACTCACGTAAATGGCTGGACCTTTTTATTGTTCTCATTGGTTGTGGTGATGATATTTGTTGGTCCAGAGGCGCAGGTTGTTCTGAGGATAAAATTGGAATAAATGAGGGTGAAAGAGTCTCTTGAGGAGGGATTTCATTGTTTAGAAGGAGGGATATTTTCTTGAAGTAATTCATCGAATGAAGGCATGTCAGTGTGGATGGTGAAGTGCGGAATTTGACATTTATTTGTAGCGAAAGAAGAGGAAGGAAAAGTGTTTTCATGAAAAATAATATATTGTGACTGACCCGACCCGCAATAACGCAGTAATATTTGCTTCTAAAAGATGGGTAAAAACTTGACCCAATTTATAAATAGCGGCTAGTGTATAAAGTCAAAATGTTGTAAAATTTTAGAAAATATTTTACACACTGAGAGTACTTACGCAAGTATACGTATCGTTTCGAAGTAATATATGGTTTTCTTTTATAACCCAGAGTATAGATCCCACGGGGAAAAATTTTTCTAAATATTACATTTCAAAAATATTTTTTTTATTTAATTTAACTATAATTACTATTAATTTACTAGATGCAAATAAACAAAACAATAATAAGAAAATGATTTATGAAAACTATATAAAATAAACAATTTTCTTCCCTTCAATTAATCTAAGATTTTTAAGATAATTTAATATTCGTTGGAGAATTTGATTTATGGTATTGTGCCAAATAGAAGCATTCCTATTCTTTACCCTTTGATCCGAGCGCAAAGAACATTGGCTAATTTACGGATCGAGTCCGGATGTATTGTTAGTAGAATGGGTTAATCTAGACTCACACTACTAGATGTCCAAGGGTGGCTATGGTCGGCCACTACTAGTGACCCTTTCCTAATCTATAAATCAAATTATAAGAATTTAGTCTCGTTACTCTAAAAACTTATCAATTCTACGCCCTTTAAATCTTATCTTCCTATTTATTTGCACTTCACCTTGAATAGCCCGCACATGACCTTCGACTACCCAAGGATTCATGTGACATTTACAAATTAAGAGTTCTTCTCCTTCTAGGTCTCAAAACTTTTCAACATGTTTTAACAATTTAAATGGCCAAATTAAAAAGTAAAGTAAGATCAGGTATTAATGTCATCACAATGTTTTGAAAATATTTTGAATTTCAATTCTCCATCGAATCTTTATATTATCTTATCTATCTCTTCATAATTGAAGGAAGAAAGTAAACTAACTACTCGAACACATTGAATATAAACAACAAAACATAATAAATAAACTGCGAATCGAATATAAAATACTTATCTCAAATATTCCTTCTACGGATCTTCGATTCCTACCGACTCCACGAGTGTAATGAACTTCGGATGCAACAACTTGAAAATAAACTCACTAAACTAAACAAAAGTGGCCCTAAATTTCTCTCTTTATTTCTCTCTCTAAGGATGAGAGGTCCTCAAGTGGATAAGAGAAAGGGTTACAATGGGAGAGGCACGTTTTCTGAAGAAATGGACCCCTATTTATAGGCTTCAAGGGTTGCCTTGAGGCACCTCTTCAAAATATTTCCACATTCAATGAATCTTCTAGAAGATCTGTCTGGCGCCTAGGCGCCGGATACTGCGTCCAATTCTTCACACCTCTTCACTTTAGCTCGCACCTCTTCGCGATTAAAACCGTTTTAGAGCGTTCAAATGCAATGTATCACATGTCCTATTATCAAGGAACAACTGCCAGTCTTCTAGAATGTCCAATAACCGCTCACTCCGTCAAAATAACTGTTCAAACGTTGTCAAAAACTTGACAGTTTCTGTATTGAGTCTGGCGCTTAGGCGCCAACTTCTGGCGCCTAGGCGCCAGGCCATATTTTTTTATACTTTTTGTATTTTGCTCCATTTTTTCTCCTTTCTCCTTTTTAGACCTTTTTACATCACTTACATCCAAAAACACAAAAAATACCTTTCATTAAAGTATAATATCCTTAGAAATTGATAAGAATTAAGACATAAAGAAATATGTATTTTTTTATAGATCAAAATCCCCCAAACTTAAATGTTACTTGTCCTCAAGTAACTCTTTCTACTATATAAAATATATAACCTTTGGAATAAAAGATAAATAATTAGGATTCCTTAAAATTTTTGATTTTATAAAGTTTTTAGTAAATTATTAACCCAATTTCACTAACTAGGTTTAATTTTAAGAATTAAAAGAATATTTAACTACCAAATCATAAGATTTCAAACTTTTCATTCATTTTGAAAATAACTGAAGTCTATTATATTAAGATCTCATAGATTATTTACAAGAAAAAGATCTTCTTGAAAAATCTTTTCTAAATAAATATTCATGTACAAAAATTAAGTAAAATATGTAACTAGTTTTCATCCTATAAG
Source organism: Papilionanthe hookeriana x Papilionanthe teres (assembly GCA_022702705.1). NCBI lineage: Eukaryota > Viridiplantae > Streptophyta > Magnoliopsida > Asparagales > Orchidaceae > Papilionanthe > Papilionanthe hookeriana x Papilionanthe teres. Next base: position 19,969,042 of record CM040433.1, read on the forward strand.
ATAATTCAAGTGAAACCAATTTTTGATTAGGCATTTCCTCAAGCTTCTCCTCTCTTCTTTTTTTCTTTTTCTTTTCTTCTTTTCTTTTTTTTTCTTCTTTTTATATATATATATAGAGAGGATTACTATATCTGGATAGTCTGTTAATGGTTTTGAACTTCACTATCCTTAACTTATATTTTCAAAACTTATACATTTCCACTTAATTATTATAACATAAATAAGAATTCAAAAAGATTTACAATCTTTTCTTTTTCAGGTGATAATTTTTTATTACTTAATATTTCTAAAATTCTATTATTTCTATCATGAATAGAAAAATTCTTTAATCTTACTCTTCTTTAAGTTAAATAATTCTATTCTTAAAATCAATCAAAGTTATTAAAATTAAGGTTAATTTCACTAAATTGTTTATAATTTCAAAACTAAATGTGATCTCAAATAAATTCTTCATTCCTTAAGTTATGTTAAAAAGTTTTTATTTTTAAGAAAATATTAGCTCTTTAAGAACAAATAAAATTTAAATTTGAATGTATTTTCCCTTCACCCAAACTTAAGTTTTGTTATACTATGATAATTTGAAAGTATAAGAGAAAGAAATCATAAGAATTTTTATAAGTATGTAAAAACAATCTTAAAAAGAAAAATTAACTTCTACTCATGCTTTTATGAATAATTAAGATAAAATTGAAGCATGTATAAAAAAAAGTAAGCAGACTAATTTTTATGATTATACTAATTTTGAAACAAAATTAAAGCATAGCAAAATTACTAATTACTAAACAGTAGACTAAAACAAACATATAAATTAATTCTAACTTCAGTCTCAACACAATATACTAAGAATATTTTAACAACAGAATCTTAACACTAATCAATCCACACAAATATTTAAACAAATTAACATACATCACACACAAAACTAAACAATCAATCCAAACAAAACAAACTAACAGAGTAGCTCATCATAAAGATCTATAGCTACTAGTCACTAGCTGTAGCCTCATCATCATCATCATCACCAAAGGAAAATTCTACGTCCTTAGGATCAACAAATGGTGTGAAACTAGGAAAAGTAGGGAAACTAACATCCTGTTCACCCTTCAGAAATCTGACTAGGGCTTCATCATACTCAGCATCATAACTACTCTTCCTCTGGGTATAATCAGATAAATGATCTAGTTTCCTATCAATAGTATCAATCCTGCAATGAGTTTGAAATAACTCATGGTGTTGTTCTATAAAGTGATCATGCATTGATTCCCAGAAACTTGATGGTGGCTCAGTAGAATGAGCGGTCGATCTCTTCCCTCGAAGACGATCATAGATACTAACACTCTCCTGCCCAATTGGCTTGGTAGACTTTAACTTCTCCTCAGAAATATCAGCAGTGACTCCATTACTAACACATAATGAATAAATCGAGAGATGGGAATCCCAATCCAACGAAGTGCTGGATCTCGCGAGTAGAATCCACGGAATCATAAATAATACTGCCGACATCAATAGGCTTCCTCTCCCGAATGCGATAGTTTAAGATCGCTCGATCTCTAGTCACTTCACTCGAGTGGTTGGAAGGTAACAATCTTGCGTGAAATAAAATAGTGCCATGCTTTAGAAATACCATTTAATTTGGAGGATTTGAAGTTTACCCTTTTTCCGTTCCTGATCTTCCGAGATCCAGTACCGTAGTCAAATAAGCAATGATCATATCCAAATCTCCCTCAGATGGTGATAATCCAGAATAATAGCACTCAATAGTTGGTGGCAGGCCATAAAATATATTGATTCTTTCAGGACTAAATTCTACTCCGATACCTCTGACAAAGACTTCATAATCTTCGGCATCCAGAAATTTGCATAAAATTCTCGAACAATAGGGATAACAGCAACAACAGTGAAATAACAGAATCGTTGCCAATTGTGTGCAACGATAATATTTTCGATCATTTCTCCAGGATGATAGAAACTTTGTTCTGAAATGAACTTTCTGGACGTCCCAAATTCGTGGAAGCGAAAATGCGCAGCCGCAGTAGAAAATTTGCTGCTATCAAAGTTATCTCGTGCCTTCCCGCGTTTAGATTTTGGAGCCATCTAAACATGAAAGAAAACAAGAACAAATTTAGGAATCAAAGATTTAAACTCTTTTTAAGTTTATAAAACTTAAAATAAGTTTAAAAATCCAAAGAAATCACTAAAAATCAAAATTTTTTCAAAATTTCGGTTCTTAGCAAAACTAGGGAAATCTATGGTGAAAATCGAAAATAAATGGTTTAAAGTGTAGATCTGACCTTGAGACGAAGAAATCGAGTGGTTTCACGCTCAAATCCTTGATGTTTTGACCTCAAAATGGATCTAAAAGATGTATTTTCGCAAAAATGGGGAAGAAGATGAAGCTTAGGCGTCAAAAATGGCTTTTGGGGTTTATTTAAGTAAATTTTTGGGTACAGGCCGAACTGGCTCTTAGGCGCCGAATTCTGGCGCCTAGGCGCCAGACTCGCCTTTCACAAAAAATTATTTTTAAATTTAATTTTCCACCAAAATTCATAAATTCAACTTCCAATTACTCATATCAGAGTAGGGCTTCAATTTCTATCTTCCACAACATTTCTAAAAAATTTATAAAAATTAAATATTTAATCCACCTATCAAACAATAAAGTTTAAATCAAACTCACTAAATTCCATTTATAATCTTCAATATTGATTCAATACATTCCAGATAAGTATTATACTTGATTCAAGTTCCTAATACACACTTAAACATAACAATTTCTAAGCAAAAACAACACACATTGAACATGAAAGCAAATACACAAACAAACACATTCTATTCTCTAAATCGATACAACGACTCAACAAACCATATAATAACTATCTCATTACCAGAATATTCTAATTTTTACAAGAGAAATTGTGTATTCCACTTGGAAAGAACACTAATGCTCTCGGAAAATTCGTAGCCGTCTTTTCGTCAATCCACTTGTTCTTCGCATACATTTCAACTTGAGCATCTTGATAAGCCGCAAAATGATCAAATTGAAGTTTCGTTTGCCATTCTAGATGTTCAATTTGATGAAACATCTCATGAAGGCGATCTCCAATGCTTTTAAACTCCGCTTCAAACTTATCCAAACGACTAGAAATTTTCTCTAAACTTACAGCGATGAAACCATTGAAGTAGGGTTGAGGATCCTTTGAGACCTTGTCCCTAGCTTCTTCTCCATGATTTCTTCCTTCTATTTCTTCAAAATTTTCTCAAATCTCTCAAGAATGAAGTGCAAGAGACGTAATTTTGATTGCTTGATGGTTAGGAAAGAAGATAGGTTGATTTAAAAGGGAAAATCGTGTGAAAAACTGAAAATTTTCGGTTTTTTGCACGACCCAGTAACCGTGGCGCTTAGGCGCTGAATCTGGCGCCTAGGCGCCGGACCTATTGATACATAGTTTGATTTTGGCGCTTAGGCACCGAATTCTGGCGCCTAGGCGCCGGAACTATGTTCAACTCAGTTTCTCCTAATCGTCAAATTTCAAAATTTTGTTCTCCAAGGTAGGTATATTATACTGGTAAGAGTAATTTAGACTCAATAACTCACATTGTAAACATTCATAATGAAGGTTAACTTGATCTCCTTTTTACTCATATTCAAAATAGAGTGATCCTATTTTTAACTCTTGCATACTTTAAAATAATTTTCAGCCTAAGTCAACAAAGACTTATAAGCATCAAATTTTTCTAAAGTAATATAAAATTAATCAAGATCGAGGCATAACCTTACATTAAAACACAAAAACTCTCATAACATAAGATAATTATGGGTTGCCTCCACAAAGCGCTTGGTTTAATGTCGTCAGCCCGACTTAAGTAAATCTTTAATCGGGTTGACTCAATTCATAAGCCTCTTTATAAATCTTTTTAATATCTCCCAAATAAGGCTTCAATCTTAATCCATTTACTTTAAAAAATTTTCCTATTTTGGGATCTTTAATATCCACAGCTCCATAATGGTATACTTTCTCAACTATATAGGGTTCAATCCATTTAAATCTTAATTTTCCAGGAAAAAGTTTTAAACGAGAGTTAAACAGAAATACTTCTTATCCAGGCTCAAAAAATTTTCCTGAAATTTTCTTATCATGCAACATCTTCATTTCTCTTTATACATCCTCGCATTTTCATATGCTTCATTTCTTATTTCTTCCATCTCATTTAATTGCAATAATCGCTTTTCTCCTGCTTTATTCAAATTAAAATTAAACTCCTTTATCGCCCAATAAGCTTTATGTTCAAGTTCTACAAATAAGTGACAATGTTTACCATAAATTAACCGGAAAGGTGACATTCCGATTGGTGTCTTATAAGCTGTTCTATAAGCCCATAATGCGAATCAAGTCTATCAACCCAATCGGTTCTTTTAGGATTAACGATCTTCTCTAAAATTCTTTTAATTTCTCTATTTGATACTTCGACCATTCCACTTGTTTGTGGGTGATAAGCGATTGCAATTCTATGTTTGATTCCAAATTTTTGTAGTAATGATTGAATTCTTATATTCCTGAAATGACTTCCACCATCGTTGATAATTACCCTAGGCATTCCAAATCTTGAAAATATCATTTTCTTTAAAAATTTAGAAACACTTTTGGAATCACGAGCTTGGTAAAGCAACAGCTTCAATCCACTTTGAAACATAATCAACTACTAATAAAATATAAATTTTTCCTGATGATGGAACAAATGGTCCCATAAAGTCTAAACCCCATATATCAAAAATTTCAACTTCCAATATATAGTTTAAAGGCATTTCATTCTTCCTAGATATATTTCCCATCCTTTGACATCGATCACATGTTTTCACATAATATCTCACATCTTTAAATAAGGTAGGCCAATAAAATCCAGAATTTAAAATTTTAAATGCAGTTTTATCTATGCCAAAGTGTCCTCCAAAATCAGAATCATGACATTTTTGAATAATAGCAAAAGTTTCCTCATAAGGTACACATCTTCTAATCATAGAATCTTTACTAATTTTAAATAAATGAGGTTCTTCCCAAATATAAGGTTTAGCATCATATTTAAATTTCTTAATAAATTTGTTATCCAAGTCATAAGACAAAATATTGCTAACTAAATAATTAACAATATCAGCATACCAAGGTATTTTGCACTCCTGAATAACATATAAAGATTCATCAGGAAATTTCTCATTTATATTTTCTTCCGAAATAATATCATTTTTAATTCTAGACAAATGATCAGTAATTTGGTTTTCGGTTCCTTTTCTATCTACTATTTGAAAATCAAATTCTTGTAGAAGTAAAACCTATCTTATAAGTCTAGGTTTAGAAACCTTCTTAGATAATAGATATTTAATAGCAGAATGATCAGTATGAACTATGCATTTAGTACCAAGAAGATAAAGTCTAAATTTATCAAAGGCATATACTATAGCTGAAGCTCTTTCTCAGTGGTAGTGTAATTTCTTTGTGTTTCGAGTGAGAGTTTTACCTAGCATAATATACAACTTTGAAAATTTTCTCATATTTTTGTCCTAATACAGCTCCAATTGCAAAATCACTTGCATCACACATTAATTCAAAAGATTTATTCCAATTAGGTGCAACAATGATAGGTGCAGTTATTAATTTTTCTTTTAGAATATTAAATGCATTAATACATTCTTTATTAAATTCAAATTTTGCATCTTTTTCCAATAAATGACAAAGAGATTTAGCAATTTTAGAAAAATCATTTATATATCTTCTATAAAATCCAAGCATGACCTGAAAACTTCTCACATCGATAATGATAGTAGGTGGTTGCAATTCAACAATAATTTTCACTTTTGCTTGATCTACTTCCATCCCTTTTGTGATACTTTGTGACCAAGTACAATGCATTCTGTGACCATGAATTGACATTTTTCCCAGTTAAGAACTAAATTTGTTTCTTCACATCTTTTCAGAACTTTGGCTATGTTTTCCAAACAAGATTCAAAAGAAGTTCAAAAGACTGAAAAAAAGTTCATGAATATTTCAATTCCTTTGTCAATCAAATCACAAAATATTGACATCATACATCTTTGAAAAGTTGCAGGTGCATTACATAAACCAAAAGGCATTCTTCTAAAAGCAAATGTTCCATAAGGACTTGTAAATGTTGTCTTTTCTTGGTCCTCGGGAGCAATAAGTAATTGATGATAACCGAATATACATCTGAAAACGAAATATGAGTGTCCAGCTAATTTATCGAGCATTTGATCCAAGAAGGGTAAAGGAAAATGATCCTTTATAGTGACTTTATTTAATTTCCTATAGTAAATACAAATTCGCCATCCAATAACTTGTCTTGTAGGAATAAGTTCATTTTTATCATTAACAATGACAGTTACACCTCCTTTCTTCGGAACACAATGAATAGGACTTACCCATTGACTATCCGAAATAGGATAAATAATACCAGCATCTATCCACTTAATAATTTCTTTTTTAACAACCTCTTTCATGAGAGGATTTAATCTTCTTTGCGATTCTATAGTAGGTTTAAAATTTTCTTCCATTAAGATTCTATGCATGCAAATGGAAGGGCTTATTCCTCTTATATCAGCAATAGTCCAACCAAAAGCTTTCTTGTAATTCTTTAACACACCCAGTAGTTTTTCTTCTTGATCTACTCAGTTCAGAAGAAATAATAACAGCTAAAGTTAATGAATGTCTAAGAAACGCATATTTTAAATGTGAAGGTAACATTTTTAATTCTAGTTCAGGAGCTTTTTTTAATTGATGGTAAAAGTATATCATTTTGAGTTATGTCTAAAGTTTCCCAATTATCTTTTATAAAATGAGTCTCTTCTTCTTCTACTACTTCATCTTCATCAGTTAAAAATTCAAATTTTTCTTTAGAAATGACTATACATTTTTCTTGATAATGTTTTTCAATTAAATAATCAATTATATCCATTCGATAACATTTCTCTTTATCAGGGTACTTCATTGATTTAAGAACATTGAATTTAATTTCTTGATCATTAACTCTCATGGTTAGTTCTCCTTTTGCACATCAATCATAGCTCGTCCGGTAGCTAGAAAAGGTCTCCCTAAAATAATAGATATCTCTTTATCTTCTTCCATATCAAGTACTATGAAATCTACAGGGAAGATAAATTTATCCACTTTAACAAGGACATCCTCTATAACTCCTTTAGGATAAGTGATAGATCTATCAGCTAACTGAAGGGTTACAGTGGTGGGAGTAATATCTCCTAAATCCAATCTTCGAAAGATAGAAAATGGCATGAGATTAATACTTGCTCCTAGATCACATAAAGCTTTTCCACAAAATTTTTCTCCAATAGCACAGGGTATAGTGAAACTCTAGGATCCTTAAGCTTTTCGGTAATTTCTTTTGAATTATCTGACCGCATTCTTCACTTAATGCAACAGTTTCAAAAGCTTCAAACTTTCGTTTTTTGCTTAAAATATCCTTCATAAATTTTGTGTAAGTTGGCATTTGTTCCAAAGCTTCAACGAAAAGGTATGTTAATAGTAAGTTTCTTAAAAATTTCAAAGAACTTAGAAAATTGATGATCTAATTTCTGCTTTTTAAGTCTTTGAGGAAATGGTGGTGGTGGTTTTTCAACTTCCACATTAACGAGTATAACGATCGATCTTGACTAGAGAGAGAGTTTCTTTAAGTTTTTCATTCTCTTCAACCTCAATCTCTTTTTCAATTTCATTCGCATTCTTTCTTTTAATTCCTTTCCACTTCTAAGTTGCACAACTTTAACTTGTTCATGTTCTTTTCCAGTTTCCTTTGGATTAATTTCAACATTACTAGGAAGTGTTCCTACGTAGTCCGTTATTAGTTAAAGTAGCAATTTGTCCCATTTGATTTTCAATATTACGAATAGCAAGTATTTTGATTTTGTAATTGATTATTCATTTGTAAAATTAATTCTTCTATTGATAACTTTTTCGTTGATTATTAAATCCAGGAGGTTTATAATTTGGATTAACTTGATTATTCCAATTTCAAGTGGGATGAGATTGATTATTACCCCATTGTTGTTGTGAATTATTCCAGTTTAAAAATAGGATGATTTTTCCACCCAGGATTATAATAATTTGAATAAGGATTATTTTTACTTGCAATAGCTTGTAAAGTTTCAATAGTTTGAGAATCTTCGATATTAGCAGAGTTATTATGCGAAATATTAATTGCAAAATTATCTAATTTCTTAGACATTGCTGCTACTTGTGAAACTAAAATAGAAAAGGCTTCATTATCGTGAATACTTGTCATCTTTTTAGGATTAATTCTTTCAGAAGGCCATTGAAAATTGTTTTTAGCCATTTCTTCAATTAAAGTGTAAGCTTCTTCAAATGATTTAGACATTAAAGAACCTCCAAGTAGTAAGATCAATAATTGATTTTAAAGATCCAATTAATCCATTATAAAATGTTTGAATAATTAACCAATCAGGTAAAACATGATGAGGGCATTTTCTTAATAGTTCTTTAAATCTTTCCCAAGTTTCATATATTGTCTCCCCGTCAAATTGACTAAACGAAGTAATATCATTTCTTAATTTAGTAGTTTTAGAAGGAGGAAAATATTTAGCAAGGAGTTTTTATGCCATTTGAGCCCATGTTTTAATAGAACCAATTGCTAATGAGTTTAACCACATCTTCGCTTTATCTCTTAAAGAAAAAGGAAAGAGTCTAAGTCTAATAAGCATCATCGAAACATTGTTATATTTAAAGGTAGCACAAAGTTCTAAAAAACAAATAAGATGTAAATTTGGATCCTCATTTGGTGTTCCACCAAATTGATTATTTTGCACCATTTGAATAATAGACGGTTTAAGTTCAAAAGAATTAGCATCTACAGTGGGTATTTAAATACTACTATGAAGTTCATCAACTGTAGGGTTAGCATAATCCCATAATGGTTTATAAACATTTTGATAATTAAGTTCAATTGGATTTTGTAAAGTAGCCATTTCTTGAAATTTTTGAATTTGTTTTCCCTTTTTAATTTTTCTAATTGTTCTTTCTAATTCAGATTCTAAAGGTATTAATCCTTCAGAACCAAATCTTCGCATAAAACAAGGAATAAAATATATATCTTTTTTTTTATATTTTATATAAAATTTTTTTAATATATTTTTTTAGAAATATAATATTTTTTTTACAAAAATTTATAACTATTTTATTTCGATCCCCGGCAACGGCGCCAAAAACTTGACCCGACCCGCAATAACGCAGTAATATTTGCTTCCAAAAGATGGCAAAAAACTTGACCCAATTTATAAATAAGTGGCTAGTGTATAAAGTCAAAATGTTGTAAAATTTTAGAAAATATTTTACACACTAGTGTATTACGCAAGTATACTTATCGTTTCAAGTAATATAGGGTTTTCTTTTATAACCCCAAGTATCGATCCCACGAGGAAAAATTATAGTAATAAATTTTCTACTAAATATTATATTTCAAAAATATTTTTTTATCTTTTAATTTAACTATAATTACTATTAATTTACTAGATGCAAATAAAAAAAACAATAATAAGAAAATGATTTATGCAAACTATATAAAATAAACAACTTTCTTCCCTTCAATTAATCTAAGATTTTTAAGATAATTTAATATTCGTTGGAGAATTTGATTTATGGTATTGTGCCAAATAGAAACATTCCTATTCTTTACCCTTTCGATCCGGCGCAAAGAACATTGATTAATTTACGGATCGAGTCCGGATGTATTGTTAGTAGAATGGGTTAATCTAGACTCATACTACTAGATGTCCAAGGGTGGCTATGGTCGGCCCTACTAGTGACCATTTCCTAATCTATAAATCAAATTATAAGAATTTAGTCTGTCACTCTAAAAACTTATCAATTCTACGCCCTTTAAATCTTATCTTCCTATTTATTTGCACTTCACCTTGAATAGCCCGCACATGGCCTTCGACTACCCAAAGATTCATGTGACATTTACAAGTTAAGAGTTCTTCTCCTTCTAGGTCTCAAAACTCTTCAACATGTTTTAACAATTTAAATGGTCAATTTAAAAAGTAAAGTAAGATCATGCATTAATGTCATCACAATGTTTTGAAAATATTTTGAATTTAAATTCTCCATCGAATCTTTATATTATCTTATATATCTCTTCATAATTGAAGGAAGAAAGTAAACTAACTACTCAGAACACATTGAATATAAACATCAAAACATAATAAATAAACTGCGAATCGAATATAAAATACTTATCTCAAATATTCCTTCTACGGATCTTCCGATTCATACTGACTCCACAGTGTAATGAACTCCAGATGCAACAACTTGAAAATAAACTCACTAAACTAAACAAAAGTGGCCATAAATTTCTCTCTCTATTTCTCTCTCTAAGGATGAGAGGTCCTTTAGTGGATAAGAGAAAGGGTTACAATGGGAGGGGCACGTTTTCTAAAGAAATGGACCCCTATTTATAGGCTTCAAGGGTTGCCTTGAGGCACCTCTTCAAAACATGTCCACATTCAATAAATCTTCTAGAAGGTCTGTCTGGTGCCTATGAGTCGGAATCTGGTGCCTAGGCGCCGGATACCGCGTCCAGTTCTTCGCACCTCTTCACTTTAGCTCGCACCTCTTCGCGATTAAAACCGTTTTGGAGCGTCCAAATGCAATGTATCACATGTCCTATTATCAAGGAACAACTGCCAATCTTCTAGAATGTCCAATAACCGCTCACTCCGTCAAAATAACCTTTCAAACGTTGTCAAAAACTTGACAGTTTCTGTATCAAGTCTGGCGCTTAGGCGCCAACTTCTGGCGCCTAGGCGCCAGGCCTTATTTTTTTATACTTTTTGTATTTTGTTCAATTTTTGCACCTTTTTGCTCCTTTTTGCTCATTTTTCCTTTTTAGACCTTTTTACATCACCTACATCCAAAAACACAAAAAATACCTTTCATTAAAGCATAATATCCTTAGAAATTGATAAGAATTAAGACATAAAGAAATGTGTATTTTTTATAGATCAGTGACACAAAAACTTTCATAGTTGAAAGATCATAGACTTTATAACCCTTTTAAGTGTATGGATAGCCTAAGAAAAGACATCGAATGGCTCAGAGATCAAACTTGGTTGGTTGGATGGTGTGTTGAAGCAAAACAAAGACACCTAAACACGCGCAAAAGATCATATGTGGGCTGTTTTGGAAGAGCATTTCAAAGGACTTTTTCCTTGGAGAAGGGTTGTTGGTGTTTGGTTAATTAGGTAGGTGGCAGTTAGGATTGCATCTCCCCAAAACTTTTTGGGTAAATTAGCTTCAAACAATAAGGCTCAGGCTATGTTGAGTAGGTGTTAATGTTTTCTTTCGACTACTCCATTTTGTTGTGGCGTGGAGACACAAATGGGTTGATGAATGATGCCTTTGTTGAGATAAAGACTCCTCAATATGAATTCAGGACCATAATCAGTTCGAATAATTTTGAACTTCAGACTAAATTGTGTTTCAATAAGATTTATGAATTTGACGATGTATGAATGTGTATATGATTTATGGTTCATCAAATAAATCCATGTGCATTGAGTATAATCATCAATAATTGTGAGAAAATATTGTGCTCCTGTGATTGAAGGAACATGGTATCCTCCCTAAATATCAACGTGAATTAATTCAAAAGTTGCTTTTGAGTGAATGGAACTTGTTTGAAAATATGAACGAGTTTGCTTAGCCAACAGGCAAATTAAACAATCAATATCATTATAAAATTTAATGTCTGTAATTGGGAAAGAAATCAAGCTGGAAACTTTATTCGATGAGTAGCCTAGCCGTTTATGCTAGAGATTTGAGGCAAGTGAAGTAGCAACATTGTAGTTGCTCTTTTGTGAAGTATCAAGGTAGTAGAGACCTCCTCTCTTAGTTCCCATCCCAATCATCTTTCCCGATTGTTGGCCCTGCAGCACACAAGTGTGGTTATTAAAAATGGCAAGGCATTGTGAAGCAAGCACAAATTTGCTAATGGACATCAAATTTAATTTGAAGAAAAAAACTCATAGAACATTTTGTAAAACAAAGTCAGCAAAATGAATGTTGCCTATGTGCATGACAGTTGTAGTAGCCTCGTTAGGCAAGTGAGCTTTTCGATTTGTGACAGTGAATTTTGTAGTCAGTAGGTTGGCTGAATATCAATGTGATATGTGGCTCATGTCTCAAGAATCCATCACACTTCTTTGTAAAAAACAGAGGCACAAAAAGTCTTACTTGAGATATCACTCATGGTTGATGTACTGCCAATATGATTAGCCATTGAGTTAGATTTGTTCTCTCAAAGTAGTGAACATAAAAGGGATCGTTTGGATTATCAAATTTGCTAGATTCAGGCTTGACTGAATTTTTTAGATTTGTCTGCCATGTGTTTCGACCTAGAGAGAAGATATATGGGGGTTTCGGGCCTGAAGGGGCTAGGGTTTCCTTCGCGAAATGTTTCGATGCTGGGAGAGCGGCACACAAACTTGGCCGAGGAGAAGACTGACCATCAGCCTCACGTGGGTGGTGCCAACGTGGGAGAGGTCGTCAGCGAGGAGATCAAGTCGAGCGGCGGCTTCAAGTTTTTACGAGAGACGAAGAAGAAGAGGTGGTTTCATGGTAAGGCTGAGAATCGTGTTTGCTCTGATATCATGTAAAGAATAGTGTTTGAATCACTCTTCTTTTCATTGTACGAAGGAGATTGATACTTATACAAGAAGGTTAATGTTTAAATAGGAGAAAAATAAGAACAAAAATTATGCTAAATTTATGACTATGCAATCAAGGCTATTTACATTATATCATGATACTTAGTGCTATTGATTACTTTCCGATAATTATGTTAAAAATTAATAGGAAATTTATAATTATATACTAATTATTTAATTTCATCCGGATATTGTGCATATAATTGATTCTGCATTTAATTACTTTCGGATATCATGCATGGGATTGATCCTGCAATCTTTAACACAGTGAACTTCATTTTTTTACATTTTTATACTCTAAATAAATGAAAAGAATCGAAAACCTTAACATTATCAAAATTTGACATCAATGAAGAGCTAAGTGGTTCAAAAAACTCCGGAATGAACAAATAGTGAGATCAACTCAATTATCAAATGAGATTTCTTTAGTTTCTTGTCAAAATGATTAAAATAAACGTGTGCAAGATTTTAATTCAGTTCTATGAAGAATCTCTTTTATCCCGACAAATATTCCGCCAAAGATCAATAAAAAATCATCCAAGATTGTAACTGTCGAAAACATCCTCCATGATACAAACTCCAACTGCATTCGCTTCATTATTTTCAACTTTAGTATCACTTAAAGATATCTGGATTAAAATTAACGGAGTTAAGAATTTCTCAACGACCGTTAATGCTTCAGCAAGGGCTCCACTTTTTCCTTGATACCTTTAAATTTGGGGATTTAAACTCCCAATTTTAACGTTTATTCAAGTCATATTTTAATGACTTAATCATATTTAAAAATATGTTCACTTGAAGCAACAAATGAACATGATATGCTGACTTTTTCCCGCGCATCGGACGTGGAAGAAGAGCGATTATTGTAACGGGAAATCTGACGCAAATTTGGGTCAGTGTCTAATAGCAGGGGCCACGTAGCAATTTGGGTCCATTGACATACACAGTTCGGGTCGGGGTTAACACGTGGCATCCTGTCATTGGACATCATATGCAAATTTGCATCAGGTGTCCTCATACAACAAATTTTCATAAAATAGGGCTTCTTTTATGAATTTTTCATTCCACGCCTCGACGTTGGTTTTGATTTGAACGTGGAAGAATGATACCACTAGAAATTTAGCTCTCTAACTACAATAATTTAGTTTTATAGGCATGAAAAAGCTTACTTTTATAGTTTGTTTTATTCATGATCTGTTATATTCTTTTTTTTTAAAAAAATTAAATATAATCAAACTAAGTTAGATATTAATCAATTTTAATAATTAATTAAATTTGAAAGTTTTTAAAATATTTCAAACATTTCATCAAATTTATAAAACTTATATAATGATAATTAAATTGGGATATTAAAAATAGTTAGTATATTTTATTTTAGTTTAATTTGAATTTTAATGATATATTTTGATAAATGTGAGTTTTTAAATAAATTATTTAATAACTTTTGGAGATTAAATAATAAATTTAAGAACTGATATATGAAAAATTAAGTTTTTTAACTTTGCAAATATCTCATCAAAAGCACATATTTTTAAATTTTTATTTACTTTATTAGATTCACTTAATTTTGTAGGTGTGATTTCTTACATAATTTGTCTTTTATTAGAATTGAATTTTTTAAAATTTTAAATGCTACCTCTTTTCTTTTGAGTTGGGTAGTCATTATATACCTATTTGGAGTTATTTAAATTTTTTTTAATTTAATAAGTACTTAAAAAATCAAATTTCTATTGAGTATTAAATTATTATTTTAAAAAATAATATTAGAATATTATTATGTATTAAAATTAATTAAAATTACACTTTACCTATAAATAACATTATTTGTCAATATCAATCTTTCACTCTCAAAATTATAACACATTAACTTTTTCTTTCTATCTTCTCAAGAAAATTTTTAAGGAGATGAGTCTTGATTTTAATTCCAGTGCGCTATTTTATTCCAAGTTCAAATTTATCGGTTTGGAAGCTTCAACACACTAATCTAGCAAACTTTCTCAATTTTTTTTTTTTTTACTTTTTTTTCTTACTTTAATTATTTCATTGCTACTTTTTTTTTTCTTTAAATCTCCATTATTATGTGAAATACTATTTTTGAGTACTTTAGATTAAGTTTTTAATGGTTAAATTTATTCATCCATAAAGTTAGTAAGTAGGCAATTTTATTCTAGAATAGATCTACATTCTCAATCTAACAAATAACAAAAATATTATATTATATATATTAATATAAATAGTAAATTTCTATTTAAAGAATTAAAGTAAGCTCCTTTAACTTAAAGTTGTAATAATATTATTTTCTTAAAGTAAATATAAAAATATTTTATAGTGACAAGTACTAAAATCTATTTGTATGTTATGAGGTGATTAACAACACTTTGTATATTCAACTTGAATTGTTTTTAAGTCATTTTATTTTTGAGCTTGGGTAACCTACAAAAAGTAATATAATTTTTTTCTTTATCTAAGATTTTTGACTTTGTGAAAATATTTTTGTAACTCACCCACTTAAGAGTGTAATTATGTTGTAAGCAGCTTTCTCAGTTTGAAAAAGTAATATTTGTTGGCAAATATGAGATTTAGTGGATTTTTAGCTCTTGAGCTAACTAGCCTGAACATAGGCCACATAAAAATATTGTGCTTACTATTTCTTTTATTTAATTGTAAGTTTTTGAATTTTATGCTAGTTCATATTTGTATAAATTAACTTTGAAATCATATTAATTATTCTAATTAATTAATTCATTTCTTAAAGTTATAATTTACCCCTCTTTGGGTGTCATAGTCATCCCACAACTAATAAAGTTCTAGTAGTTAAAAAAACAATTTCATATATTTTTGAATTATTTTAAGAGGAACATTTGTGCTTGAGGTGGTGTCAAAAATAGTCAATCAACCCCATAAGAAAAATTAAGAATGTCAAAAATCTTAAGAAATGGGAGAACACTAAATGAGCAAAAATGCACTTTTTTCGTATGGATTAATGAGGATAGAGGATAAAAATTGTTAATAAAAATGTTGTCGATTTTTTAGTGGGCAATAAAAGAAGCATATATTTTTTTTATTTTATTTTTTTTAAATTATTAATTACTTTGAGAATTATGGTTTGCTTCCCAACTCTAATTCATATGAAATCACTTAAATCCATACATAACTTAAGAAAGCAATCAAAAGTTTTGATTAATCCTTTTTATGGCAATGATGATAGAAGTCTGATGTATTTTTGGATTAAATATATAATTACTTCCAAATACTATAAAGATTAAAATATTGAGAGAAATATATAAGAAAAATCAACTAAAATTAACAATACTTGTCTTATTGTCTGAATTTTTTATAGAAATGTCTGTATCCAAATGAACTTAAAAAAAGTTGGAGAAGATAGGAATTATTTCATTAGTAACAGATTATTAGCCTCACTTTTGTGAAGATTTTTTTTTCCTTTCTATAGAATCCTAGGAACTACCCTTAGGGTTTCTTAGTGACCTTCTTAGATGCTTAGAGATGAAACTCGCTCACATAGAACTTCTAACCAATTCTATATTCACTTAGGATTTCATGAGTTTAAACCCAAATCCTTAACTATTGGTTGGTATGATGAGGGTTGAAACTGGTAGAAGCCCAAGTTGAATTTCTATCAGTGGAGGATGCCCTAGGCAACCCATAGAGCCTAGAGTCCTAGGAACCCTTGTGATGACCTACTGCTACCCCAAAACCCTCTTTGATCAACAAAAAGCCCATTGATCATGAGGCTAGTTCTAGGCTAGAGAAAGGTTTACCCTTTGTACCAATACTCTAAACTGAAATAAGAAAATCCTAACATCAAAAATTTAAATCAAAATACAATTAAGCCACTAGGGTTAGGTTTGAGCCCACCTAATATCTACACTAAACTTAAAGAAAGCTTAAGAAAAAATAACCACTTAAATACACTAAATTAAACCGTAAACTTACAATTTTTTACACCCTTAAAGGAAATAAAAATCAAACATAGTTAATGCAAAATTAAAATAAATTAAATTATTAAAACATCAAACCACCAAAGACTAGTTAACTTGAGCCCATACCAAAAGCACTAAGATTATCAAGTTGAACTTATATCAAACCTAATTAGAACAAATGAAATAATAGATTAAATTGATTAATCTAATTAGCTAGATTAGTTAATCCTAAAGGGTTTAAATAATAAGCCTAACCATCCAAAGACAAGCCCACCATTCAAGGCCCAAACTTAAGCCCAAGCCTTATAACCTTAAAAGGCAAACTCATTACTCACATGACCCAAATAAACCCTCATGACACCACAAAACAAATAAGAATTAATTAAATGTAAATTAAACACAAACCAAACACTAAAAGGAAAACCATTCACACTTAACTAAGTGAGCCACCAAGTGTCATCTTGGTTAAACTAACCCAAATCAAACTCAAGGGGAGTCATGGGTGACCAAAACTGAGTCAAGCCACCAAATCCAAGCCTTCCCCAATTCTCTTAAGCATTGGCCATGCCTCCTCCATCACCATTAGGGCTCACCATGGTAAAAACATCAAAAATGGAGAAATATTTCATCCCTCTACGCAAGCTCATGAAATTTCCTGCCCTTCCTCTGAGGAGCCTCCAAAGATCCCCAAGCACCTCAAGGCCTTCCTCCATGGATATAAATCGCCCCAACCTGAGAGCTCTACACACACTAATTTCCCCAACCAACCTCCCAAACCCTTAACTCCCAATAGAAAAAACTTTACCATAGTCAAGAGCGACCCATCCCCATGATTTTCAAGCCTCCATATCACCCCCATTGCCCTAAATCCTTCACTGAAATTTAGGGACGCTTACGACCTTGACATCAAACTCTTCCAAACTCCCAATTAAGCATTCCAAAAGCTTTACGGAGGCTCGACATGCCTTCCTCAATCAAAAGTAGACCTTCCTGCACTCTCTATCATAATCCTTGACCAGGCCGTGGCCCCATGTGGTCTAAATCATTGCTGAAACCAATTTAAATCCAAATTGAAGCAAGAGGAAGCTTCGTAGCATCGAAATGACCGTTTCCATCAACCTCAATCAAGGCTGCACCTCTTGGGACAAGATATGGGTTCAAAACTCCTAAATTAAGCCTTAGTTTTGTCTTTTATGAAGAAAATGAACAATGCATGCCCACTTAACCCTATAGGTAGGTTTGTCTCATCCACATGAAGCTATAGGAATGAACCCCATGCAATTTTGTTAAGTATTGATGGAGATCTTAACCCTAGAGTGCAGACAATTCTCTGTTCTCTATCCCGTGGGGATGATGAACAGATGTAAGCCGCTTCTGTGTATTTAAAACTGATAGTAGAGATCAGACCAAGCAGACCGCCAGATTGGATCGGCACAGCGGATCGACGCCAGCTCAGCGACCCACGTGGAAAATGCAACCAATAACGGAATGACACATGGAGCTTTGGAGCAAATAAGGTTGACATGGTCGCCACAGGGTTAAGCAAGATATTCAGGATTTTCAAATTAATTAAATCTAAAAAATGCTTATAAACTCTAAAAATTCATAACTCAACAAATAAAACTAATAAAAATAAAATAACATTATCTATGAACTTATTGAACAGAGGAGAAAATAATAGAAACAAAAAAAATAAAATAATCAAACTATATTTAATTTTTAATTAATTAAATATCTTAGAAGGTATTTTAATTATAAAAAAATTAAATATAAATAAGAAAAATATAAAATTTTAGGGATTATTCCCTCTATCCTTAGGGATGTTCCCTGATTTTTCCAAAGTCAGGGGACATCCCAAACACAAAAATATTTAATTTCCTATCAAAATATTTTTTTTGAAAATACTTATAAAAAATAAAATATAAATCAGAAAAATATAAATTAAAATGGAAATTAAAAAAAATATGACTGTAACTCTAAACATTAAAATAACCATTTTCATCTCTGGAAATTTAAAAATGAAATTAAAATATTAGGGGTAATGTTAAAAAATTGCAAACTTTACATTTTAGCCCAAGTTATTTCCAAAATATAAATTAACCACAAAAATTAACTTAGAAAATCTTAGGATTACATCCTAATGAAGACATTAAGTTCGATATAAAGAAAGTTAATTTCATAATTATCCCTTTAATCATGAAATTTCCTTAACAATTAAATCCTGAACTTAGTTCAGGTCTAACCCAACTTAGACCTAACTCAAAACCAAATTTAAAATTTAAAGTAGGTCTAACCCAACTTAGACCTAACTTTGCCCAAATTTAAAACTTAACTTGGGTCTAACCTGAATTAGATCTAACTTAATCAAAAATTAATTAAGCTTGGGTCTAACCTAAATTAGACCTAACTCAACTCAAACTTTAATTAAGCTTGGGTCTAACATAACTTAAACCTAAATCAACTAAAACTTTAATCTTAACTTAGGTCTAAACCAACTTGGACCTAATCCAAACTTAACCTAAAACTCAACTCAAGTTTAACTCAACTTAGCCTTGACTTAACCAAAATTTATGCTTGCCCTAACTCAATCTAACTAAAAATCTTAACTCAAGCCTAACCCAACTTAGACCTAACCCTATACCTAACTTTAATCTCAACATAGGTCCCAAGTTAACCAAAATCTAAACTAAGTTCAAGTCTAATCTAACATAGACTTGACTTAACTAAATCTAAATATAGTTCAGGTCTAACCCAACATAGAATTGAATTAACCAGATTCTAAAACTTAACTCATGTCTAACCTGAATTAATCAAATTTTAAACTTACCTCAAGGCTAACTTAAATTCAAAAATTATGTTCAACCTGGATCAACCCAGCCTAATCTGAGCTAACTTAAATCAAACTTAAACATACTAGGCCAACCCGGCCTAACCTGGGCTAACCTAAATCAAACTTAAACAAACCTGGGTCAGCCCAACCTAACCTGAGCTAACCCAAATCAAACTTAAACAAACCCTGGTCAACCTGACTTAACCTGAGCTAACCAAAATCAAACCTGGGTCAACCAGACCTAACCTGGGCTAACCTAGGCTAACCCAAATCAAACTCAAATGAAACCTGGGTAAACCTGACCTAACCTGGACTAACCCAAATCAAACTCAAATCAAATCTAGGTTAACTTGTTCTAAGCTAGGCTAACCCACATCAAACTTAAACAAACCTGGGTCAACCCGGCCTAACCTGGGCAAACCCAAATCAAACTTAAGCAAATCTGGATCAACCCAGCCTAACTTGGGCTAACCTAAATCAATCCAACCTGGGCCAACCCATATAAACTTAAACTAATTTGGCCTAACCTAAGTTAACCTGAAACAAACTCAAAATTGATAACAGTAAACCAAGTTAAGAAGTGTTTGACCTTTCATAATAGAATAAAAGCACACTTATCTTAAAAACACACTCCATAGATAATATGGGCTAATGTATAAAATTTGTAACAAACATAAAAAACATAATATAAAACACAGCCTAAAAAGCATTAAAACTTAAAATTTAACTATAAAACACAACCCGGTTTGAGAAGGAACTTCGGAGGAGGCAACATATGGTTGCTAACGAAGAACCTTCCAGTCATTCGTGACTAATCAAGCCATAAACCCAATGACCCCGAGAGAACAAAATCATGGGATCTTGACTGGGTCATTTCAACATCCAAAATAAAATAAAAATAAATCTTAAAATTTAATCGACTAAGAAGTCTTAGTCAACCTAGAATTTTTAACTCCTAAAATTCGAAAAAGACACTTAAACTTAAATGAATCCCTATTGAATAAAGATCACTGAAAACAACTTTAACCCTACTGCTCAGATCTACGAAGATCTCTTGGATGATGCAACCCATGGTTGTTGAAAAGAATTTTTTTGTTTGGAGTAGGCCTGACTGCCTCTCTAGACTAAGTAGATCAGGGAACCTGTCTACCTCCGAATGACGAAAAGCCATGGGCATCTTGATCGGGTTGTCTTAAATAAAGAAAAATAATAATCAAACTAAGTACAGTTATTTCTCTTACAAAAATTCTAACTTTATTTTGCTGGGATACCAAAATATAAAATACAAAATGTCACCTTAGATTTACTTTACATGTTATTAGAGTGTGTTAACTCTATTTTTTAGGGCTGCTATAAATAAATAAGCTGCTGTAGTAACCAAGGATCTTTCCTTTGGTATTCTTTTCTTTTACAGAGTTAAGAAGTATTATGGTCAATTGACCGACTATCCAAAAGGTGAAACATAATAAAAAGGATCAACCTCAACTAAACCATCAACAGTAGTTCATATGATGTTAGTTGACGAGTCTGACATAAGTTAGGGTTGGCACCCATATCATCAATTTATATGTATTCATTCGACAGGTTTGTCCAAATTATAGGCCGATATTTGCATTTCTGCCTTTTGCTTGGATTACTGGTAGACTAACCTAAGGATTAAACCTTCTACCCCAGTCTAAGCAACTTCAACATGAAATTTCAAAACAAAACTCAACCAAAATAAAACCACATAGATCACTGCATTCACAGCCTTAGAGAAATCATATATTTAAACAACCTCGATCGACTCTAAATAAAACAGAGTAGAATTTTTTTTCAATTTAAGAATATGAATGATAACATCTGTGGACATATGCATAACATATTGCTCCTATTTCTTCTCTCCAGGCCCTCACTCATTGCATGGAAAGGGGTGTTTTGACCCGTCTGAACCACTATGTCTATGTGTACTGACTGGCTTTTAAGCAAATCTTCAATGCATTCATCACCAAGGACTTGTATAACCCATTATATAGATTGCTTCGATGCACTCAACACTAATTAAAATAAAACATTTGATTGTGGCGAGGTATAAAACACTTAAATTTAAAATTTTGAAATATGTTCACATTAGTCTTAGGACATTATGCATATCACACATATTTAAGCAACTTGATTTATATCAAGTCATAAGACTTATTACTCCTAATAAATAACAACCAACACTATCTTGCATCATTGAGACCGACCATGCATGAATTTGAATGTGATTAGGTGGTTTACATGCCAACCCATTCCAAGCAGGGTTGTATGTCCATTGCATTTCATGTTTCCCTGGTTTTAGGTTAAGGCTACGAAGTTTCACTTCTCCCAGTGAACTTCACTCTAGGACTCCATGGTTGTTCGTCTAGTTACAATGTAGATCCTTCACTTTAAGTTCCTATATAATTGTATGTTGTGCAGTATAAGCCCTAATATTCTAATAAAAAATGAGGTTGGAACATTAATTTTTTTTTTCAAAAAAGTCGAGTATCAATCAACATGATAGTCTGGGATATTACTAAGATTTCCTCGGTATCTTCGAGTATGCCCTACCATTCCCCCTTTTGGCTTCCATTAACAACTGTTGAACTTTTGAGCCTTTCCCATTTGGAAATCCAATGTCCAATCGTGGAAATCTAAACTTAGAAATTTATTGAGGACAAAACCTCAGACTTAATCGAGAGTTTTCTTAAGTAACTTAAGTTGCTTAAGATGTAATTAACTATAAAGACTTTCTCTTATAGGAATAAGAACTAATCGTAACCCTATTTAGTCTTTTGATTAGATATGAGAAATGATCTATCAGATATCTAATTTTTTCTTAGTTTGAACAATTAAACCCATTGTAAAAGTTGTATTTCCTCCTTTCAAGACAGTTTACTACTTTCGATAATGTGCTTGATTATTTGAACAACTAAAATCTTCAAATTTACATGACATTCAAAGGCCCCGTGCTGAAGTGAAAATAAAACCCAACACTAATGCAATACTTAGTAAAACTAGGCTATGCATGTTTATATTATTTATTATATATGCGTAATTGACTAATATTCAACCTATTTTGTATGGTAAAAACAAAAAGAAAAAGAAACAAATAAAATGACATTTCTTATCTAGAGGGAATTGAATGTTTGTGAGCTAAACTCCAACTTTAGAGAACCAAAACTCTGTGTTTGAGGCTCCAACAACCTTATAATCACAAGTGTATTATAATGTCTTTTTTTAACGTATACTTAAATCAAGTGTTATAAAATCAATAAAAGATGATTTTGATTATGTTATTTAACTACTCAACAGGGAATGCATCATTTATAGTCATTTAGCCTAGATTAAAATACAAAGGTAAATTAGCATAAATATAAATATTAAAAATTGAGAGTTGGTAGAAAAATTTAATCAAGAACCAATTGATATAATTCACACACATAAATCTTACCCCTTAAATTCTATTTTGGCTTTCAGAACTACATCACACATTTGCTAAATCTAAGAATTCAATGCATTTACTAAATTTTACATAATTGCCCTTTTAAGGGGCAATATGATAATAGATTTAAGTAGAATTTAACTTAAATCTTGTTAGAAAGAAAAAAATGTCAAATTATTCCCAATAATTCACGATTTTATTTAAATCTTGGATTTACAAAATAAGATTATCGACATTATTCAATAAATTTGAATTTTTAAGATTTATTACAGCTACTAATGTCCTTATCATACCACCACTAAGGGTGCGTTTTGGTTAGCTTGTGCTTATCCAGAGTCTTCTATCTGAAAATACAGACCACGGGGTTCGACCCGCATTTCACGTTTAGTATAAAAAATCAACTGCGTTTTCGGATAAGCTTTGCGCAAACGCAGTTTCCAAATAATGATGAAGAGCCCCAAACACACCCTAACTTTAATTTATTAAAAAAAAACCTTTCTTTTTATTTAGGACATTTACATAAATACAAATCAATTCTCATCTATTTACATAGCAAAATAACTAAACTTTTAAATTTACAAACTTAACACTCAGAGCTTTAATCTTACATCAAAATTAACCCTATTACTAAATTTTTAAAAGTAAGATGCATTTTTTCATTTTTTCATGCATAAATTATAGCATCAAAGGTTATAAATGTAAATATTAATTTATGTGCGGTCAATATATTAATACATGGGAGTTGTGTGGTATTCAGTAAATTTCTCCTTTTTTTTTGTCTCTTAACAGATTAGAATTCAGTTATAGTACAGGTACGTAATTAAACCAGTCCTTTGGATTAACCGTGTATTGCTCCACTGTTTGAGGGAGAAGAAGGCCACGACATGCGAGAGCCGGGAAAACAATGAGGGATTAAGAAGATTCAATAGCATTGATGCACTGCTGAAATTGCTTAGGTTACGCCGTCTCTTATCAAGCTCGGCTCTAACTTCCCCTCCTCAACGCGGTTGGTAAATTTTTCCTTTGTTCGCCCTCAACCATATTTTGCTGCTTAATCTCAGAAAAAAGGCCTAATTTTGTCTTTTAATGGCTTTCTTGATTCACACTAGTTAGCAGTTGATCTGGATTCCATTTACCTGGATACACTTTGCACATACCGCGGCGTAGGATCTCATACCTGTGATCGGCTAGGGGTTGGAATGGTCAGCCGATCTTAGGGTTTATAGATGAGTGCGTGTATGGCTGAATCATTGGGAGTATCCGTTTAGTTACAATCTTATTTTTTAGGGTAGGAGCAACTTGTTATCTTGTTAGCTCCTGTTTCCGCGATCCCATGGAATCTATTTCTCCTCGGTTAAAGGCTGAGCGGATGAATGGGGAGTTCTTTATTAAGGATGTTTATGGGGATTATGGAGATACTCTATCTCACCCGGAGCCCAAAGACATGGTCAGGACGCCGTCGAATTTTAGTCTTGTGGAGGTGGATGATTATGGGTCTTCATCTGAAGTAAATGGCCAGAAGGATAACCAATCTTTGAGTTTATTAGAGGCTTACAAGAATGGTTCTTCCTTTGGACAGCAATCTGAAGACTTGATTGGGGGGGCAACTGTTGGCACGAAGGGGGCTAGTTTTAAGGAGGTACAATGGAGTGCTTTCAGTGTTGATTCCCAGCAGTTTGGACTCGGCGATTTTGAATCTGATTTTTTCTTTGGTAATGGAGATTGTGGCTTGGTTAACCCAGAACCTTTTGTTGAGTCTAAATCACCCTTAATAGAAAACACAGCCGAAAACATAGGCTCGAATGAAGGTTCATATGAGCGACAATATGCTCAACCTTATAACTCCGTTGGTGAACAAAATGCAGGGTTAAAAGAAATGAAGAACTGTGAAAATCTTTACCCTGGCTGGAGGCACAACACAATTACTGGGCAGTGTTATCAACTAGATGATTGTAGTGCTACTGCAGATACCCAGTCTGATAATTTCTATATGGTCAGTACAAATACCCAAAGAAGCAGTGAAGCTAAAGTTCACAACACATCTGAAGGGTCAATATTGGAGATATTGGATGCTGTGAATCTTCAGCAGACTAGCGAGCCAGATTTGGAAACCAAATCTGAGGTAAACAGCATCTCAAAGAGTACTAATCATGTTTCTCAAGATAACCAAGTCTACCCTTCTAATATGGTGTTTGATCCTCAATATCCAGAATGGTATTATGACACAATCACAAAAATGTGGTGCACTCTCGAATCATATAATCACGCCCTGCATTGTGCTTCAAATGCAACTCAAGACCCACTACTGACTACCAATGAGAATGCTTTAGCTGAAGTTCTCAATGCCTCTGATGGGTCAGCATCGGAGATGCGAGATGTTGTGAATCTTCAGCAAAATAGTCTTCCAGTTTTGGAAACCGTATTTGAGGAGAGCTGTGCCTTAAACAATAGGAATCAATACCCTCCTAATATGGTGTTTGATCCTCAATATCCAGAATGGTATTATGACATGTTCACACAATCATGGTACACCCTTGAGTCATATAATCATGCCCTTGATGATGCTTCAAATGTGACTCAGGACCGGTTTGCGGCCAATGTGAATGCTTTAGATAAAGTTCAGAATGCCTTTGAAGGACCGGTACCGGAGATATTGGATGCTGTGAATCTTCAGCAGACTACTCAGCCAGTTTCAGAAGCCATTTCCGAGAAGGCCAGTGTATCTAACAGCGATAATCAGGGTCCTCAAGATAGCATAGGCTATACTTCTAGTATGGTGTTTGATCCTCATTATCCGGGATGGTATTATGATACAATCTCACAAATGTGGCATACTCTTGAGTCATATAATCATGCTCTTCATGATGCTTCAAATGCAACTCAAGGATTGGTGACCAAGAATGCGAATGTTTTAGCTGGATTGAGCATAGATGAACATCCCCTCTTATATGGCAGTCATGCACAATCTGGCCCATCAGCAATGCTGGAGAAGAGTAGACAAAAAGGCGACTGGAATGTATCTGCTAGTGGCTTTAATAAACAGAGCAGGTGGGAGGAGAAGACTGGTCATGAAGGTCATTGGAATGCTTCTGGCGGTGGATATGGTCTTCCAAGCATGTGGCAGGAGCAAACTAGTAAAGGAAGTCATCAAGATAAGAAAATAGATTCTATCAATTTAGAACCCATTTTGAAGCTTAACTATGGCAGAAGCAACTTGACTTCTGCTTCGAGTTATGTTTCTTCAGAAAGCATTGATCACGTTAGTCATCCTAACATGAAGCTGTGTGCAAATTCTATTTATTCACAATTTTCATATACTCCTAATGCTGGGCGTCCTCCACATGCATTGGTTACTTTTGGATTTGGTGGAAAGATTATAGTCATGAAGGATGACAACTTGTCAAACTCAAGTTCGGTTTCTGGAAGTCTGGTGAGCTTTCAATTTATTTTTATATGCACTAGAGCTTTCAATTTAATTGTTTTGGAGCAAAATTGTCAATATGTTCAAGCTAATATGATAACTATTTATCATTCTTAGTTTTCTATATCTTTTCTGCGACTTCATTTTTTTTTTTTGATGCATTGAAGGGAAGTGCAGGAGGTGTGATTTTGATTCATACCTTGGTGGATGTTGTGATGAATAAAGCAGACTTTTTGAACTCTTCGGTTGGTTACTTTCATGCTTTATGCCATGAATCCTTTCCTGGGCCACTTGTTGGTGGGAATGCGGCAGCCAAAGATGTAAATAAATGGATAAATGACAGGACAACAAGTAGTGAATCTTCTAGCATGGATTTCCAAAATGGTTTACTTCTAAATTTGCTTCTTTCTTTACTGAAAATATTGTGTCAACACAATGGCAGGCTTCGATCTCCATATGGCATCAACCCATCACATGAGGTATGATTTACTTCTAATGTCATTTATTTTTCAATAAAAATGATTTCTTACTTTTAAGTGCTTACTGAATTCAATTGCAATTCGTGTTTTGATTTATTTTGTTCGTTATCTATAAATCCAGCTAGTTACTGTATAGATCGGTATGTCTGTTGGGTTACTATGTTTATGTGGATTTATAGGCCTGCATGCATAAAAAATATATGTGGGTGCTTGCATGTGTGCGTTTAGGCTGCGTTTCACTCGAGTAGAATTATAATTTTTCCTTTACGTTGGATTTTGTCCTCAAAGCCTTAAGAACACTCATGTTGGTAGTTTGTTGTCTTCTCAGGTGAAACTTTAATGGTTCAATTTCATTAGGTTTTGATCATAGGACCTGCAAAACACAAATCATTAAAGTTAATCTTGATCTTTAGTTATGAAAAATGGTAGGAACCAAAATTTGTAAAATTATTTGGTGGTTTTGCCAGCCATCAAATGCACAAGAAAAATGTATATTGTATTTGTGTGATATCAAAAGCCTGGTCGCGCTAGGTGGGGAACATGCTTGTCGTGTATCTGTTGGTCTGATTAATGGCTTGCATGGACTATGAAGATTGTTGCGGTCACTTTTTATGGCCTACAAGGATTTGAAAAAGGGGAAATAAAGGAAACTGAAATTGTGGAGCTGAATTGAAAATTATATACATACCATTCAATTCTTATGTATTTACATATCTAACACCTAAACTTCAATTTTTTACATGCATACCAACATTTTTATGCTTAAAATGTATATTCACTTTCTAAAAGTTAAAATGGTGGTATTTTTTATGTGATAAAAAAGATTTGGGTGGTATAAATGTAATAAGTATAGATGTGAGATATGTAAATACATAAGAATTAAGTGGTATGAAGGTAAATGCCCCGAATTATTTTCATCCAATTTAATTTTGGAGAAATTGAGGTATGAGTTTTTTCAATTTTATAGTAAGCTGATGAGAATTTGAGTTTTTGTTTCTTGTAAAGATTTGACTTTTGAGTCACATTAGTGACAAGATATGTTTCTCTTCCCTTCTTTTCCATAGGATTAGGTTGATAATTACCAAATATAATATATTTTTGTTAACATTTCTTAGATATATTGCAACCAAACACCCTAGACACTAAAGATCCTAGAGGCCTAATTGCATAAACTTGGCCAAGTCGACATGAGTTTGCTCAGGTTAGTCCATTATCCTATGAACTCGATTGCAACAACTAAACTCATATTGAACTTGTCAGATTCATGGTGAATTCGCCGAGTTCAGGTTGGAATCATTAAATTGATTAAATGAAAGCATAGTGGCCCAGGTTTTTAGGAACTAGTGGTGAATTTCTCAGGTGAGATTAGAGATTTCTTTTTAACAACTTGACTATAGGTCCAAATACTCGATTATGTTATATTTCTCATATATTTTACCATAGTTACTCATTAAATATTGTTTTGTTTTTTATTGTTTATATAACTCAATAAGTAGATTTTCTTTGTTGCAGTAAACTCTAACCCCAACCTAGGAATAATAGGTTTGAGCAGCCTAGGTTATACATTGTTATGTAAACTTACATAATTCAAGGTATTTTTTGGTACTCAAATCTATTCCATATTTTCTTACTCTAAATTTCCCTCTTTATATTCTCTGCTATTATTCACTTATTGGTAGTAAGGTTTTGTAGTATCTCACAGATAAGCTAGGATCTAACATACTCAAAATTGTACTGAGCATATATCTATGACAAAAATCAGAAGAGATGCAAAAAGTATCATAGAGAAGCAAACTTGGGACTTTAGCTCACATGAAGCACCAAGACTTTGTGACTACATGATAGCTAGCTGAGATAGAGGCAACGATTGGGAAGATAGTTTAAGGAAACTTAGAGTAGATTCATAGAGCAACCTTAGACTTCATTACGAGAGCCGTCAGATTATGTTATCAAAGAGGCATTTCTATGGAAGAGCATTATCCTTCACTTCAACAATTGATGAAATGTACTTCTCGGACGGTGAAGAAGATTTTTACCCACATCTTGCTGTGAGTAGAGATTTGCTGAGAAGAGGGAGCAACAATTGACACAGTCTCAAGATTCCACATCACGACTCTTATTGAGGTTTTCTTATAAATTTTAAGAATTTCTTTCGAAGTAGTTTTCTCGCATTCCACTCGGGACAATTACTTCGTTCACCATGTTCAAGTGGTTGCTTATTTCTCAATTCACAGACGCTTGGAAATTCATAGGCTTATTGAGGTAGGAGCCATGAAGATTACTGAGGAACTTCATTATGAGGTCCTTGAGGGAGATGCCACAAATAGAATCCGTGGCTCAAGCCACACTCAAAGTTTGAGGGAATGACCATTTCACAATGTGATTGGGTTGCAATAATAAAAAACTTTGACCGAGTTACTATAATTTTTCAATAGCGATTGCCAATGAGGGGAGTACATCTGTGAGACAGATGTGTCATTTGCATTTCGATTGAGAAATTTTGATTTGATAAGAAAATTTCAATGATTTCATAGGAACCAATGAAGTCACCCAAAGGTTTAAAGGGTAAAGGATAATTCACACCATCTTCCACAAAAATGATATTGATGCCAACGATTCCATCACTCAGAGAGGTGATCTTAAAATCAAAACCGAGATGATGGATGAAGAAGGGAAAAATTGCCACTGTCCACTAACCTCCATATGACATTCACATTGCTATGTGTTTCGATAGTTGAGCTTATAAAAATCATCCTAACAAAGATTGACTCAAGATATCCAAGGGATCCATCAGATATCACTTTTCATAGAGATTACTTGCATGATATAGAGGATTGTCTGCATCTTCATAGTTCATTCGAAAACCTAATCAAGATAGAAAAATTGAAAGTTTATTCTGGCGGATTTGAGGAGATTGAGAAACGTACCAATAGAAGAGTTGAGAAATTAACTCAATCTAGCGCAAGCCATACATGTTGCTAGATTAGTTATTGCCATTTTTCTTGGATCTAAAGAAGCTGTAGACGAGCAAGTCTTAAACAATTTTGGTTGAAAGAGGTGAATTTAGCCAGTACATCAATAAAGCTTGTTGCAGAGGTGGTATATATTAATTTTTTAAACTTGAAAGATTTTTAAATGGAAATCCTTAAGATGTTTCAATTGTTTATTACCCTGATTGTAAATTATTAAATTGGCACCATCTTAATTGATACAGGGCGTTTAGTGAACATAATTTTAAAAAATGTTTTATATAATAAATATTAGTGATTCTTGCCTATCTGGGACCATTATCAACTTTTCTGGAGAAAGAAGAAAACTAAATGGAATGATTACGTTGCCAATACTTGGGAAGAAGGAAAAAGACAATTCACTACAGTGACTACTTCAGGATAATCGACATTGACAACTTGCAATATCATCTTTATTCGATCACTATAAAACAATTTTCAGGTTCTTGCCTCTATCTATCATGTTATCATGAAACTTTTGGCTAGAGATCAGGTAGTGACTTGAAGATACAGTTTGCTTTAATCAAATGCATGCTACTTAAAGGTTGTTGAAAATTTGCCAAAAGTCCTTGATCTCAAAATTTAGCATGAGTTAAGACTCGAAACTGCTAAGGTGATTGAAGTATCACTTGTTGATTATCACAGTTGGAATTCACTACTTAGCACTTATTTTATTGAAGATTGCAAGGGTAGTTAGCCAAAAGACTGCTAAGGTGATTGAAGTATCACTTGTTGATTATCACAATCAGAAATACGAATTAGCGCTTCTTTTGATGAGGATTGCAAGGGTAGTTAGTTAAAAGACTGAAAGAGGATATGAATGATTTTGCTTGTTTACTAGCAGAAATGTTATGCGTCAACATCAATATGGCTAGTCACAAGCTGAATGTCGACAATATAGGGGGCTAATTAAACATAATACACAACAATTGTTGTTACTCTGTTTGAGGTAATTCACTAGTTCATTATTGGTTTTTTTTAGAGAGCTTCAATATTCAATGTGAGTTTCTAATGTGGTGATTTTTCAAAAGTCAAATAGCAACTGAATGATTTGTAATTGCTTTACATATATGTACTTGGCTTGCCCAAAAAAATTGTTATTTATTTTTTAGGATTTATGCTCTAATCAACTTTGCATTCGACTTTCTAGTTATGAGTTTTCTAAATGCATTCTTTGACTATTATGAAATAAAAATACATTCTGTAGATTATTAGAAAACAATATTTATTATAAGTGATGGGTTATTTTGTTATAATATAACGGCCTTTGATTATGCAAATGCAACATAGTAGAAAATGATGGATTAGCTTTTTAAAGAATAGAATGGAAGGAATATTGAATCTTATGTTGATGGCTTATTATTCAATATCAAGACTCCATAACAACATATACTTGATGGAGCTATTCTTAGTTCTTAGAAAAAAAACATGAGACTCAATCAATTAAATGTACTTTTGGTGCTGGATCATGAGAATTTTTTTGGGTTTTTTGCTTACTCAAGAATGAATCAAAATGAACATGAAAGTACAAACAATTTTAGAGATGCATGAATGAGAAAGCTGAACTGATAGAAGCTTATTGGCTGAATTACAGGGTTAAGTCTAAATGTGTAGAAAGTTACTTATCACTCTAAAATGTTATGAAGCGCTAAACATTATTTTGGGGATAAGAATGTGAAAGTACCTATCAATAATTGAAGTTGCTCCTATTGATATCACCATTATTAATTCAAGTTCTACAACATAGAGAAAACTTATTGTAATAACTTGTAGATGGTAAAGAAGCTATGAGCTCAATATAGCTCCGAGAAGGTGGAAATAAACAATGATCGATCTATTATGCGAGTAAATTTCTTTGTGGATTTGAAGATAACCTATCATAGAGAAGTTGGCATTTGCTTTTCTACTTACGGCATGGAAACTGTGGTATTAATTTCAAATGCAATCTATCGAAGTCAGGTCAATGGATTTAAGCTAATTATAGATATCTTAAGTGCGAAGGATTGGTATAAAGGTTTAGACATTGGCTGATTTGACTATTATAGGAGCAAGTGAAGAGGCAAAGACTGACTTCTGTGAACTATATGTGTGGATAGTCTCAAGTAGTCATGTAATTGGAATTCGAATTGGAATAGCATTAAAGGGTCCAAGAAGAATTATATTGGCTCATCTTGTAAAAATAAATTTTAAAATCACAATAATAAAGTGAAGAATGAGGCGTTAAATGTTGGTTTCCAATTTGATGTTGGAGTTAGAGCAAAACATCTAATAGTTTATTCACATTCACAGTTGATTATTAATCAAGTGACTAGACATTATAAAACAAGAGAAAAATTTATGTAAAATATATCTTTTTCAATGTTAAAATTGAACTTGAGAAATTTAAGCACTTTAAGAAGTGAACAAAATTCAAGAGAGCAAAATCAGCTCTCTAATATGCTTTCTAAACTAAAAAATCTTGATATAGGACCAGCTTTAAAATTAGCTGGTGGTAGAGTATTGAAGAAGCTTAATTCATGGAAATCGACAATCAGGTCGTATCGAGTTGGGTGGGTTCATTTATTGAATATTTGATGTAAAAAACTATCATATCTTATGTTAGTGATCCAAAAAGGTCTAAAAGAAAAGTTGTTAAGCATTTGCTTATTAATGGCCATTTTTTGGAAAATAGAATTTTAAGGCTAATTTTGGCTAACCATCATAAATGATTCTAAAGATTTTTCAAAAATACTCCTTCAATATAAAAAAAATCACTTCAATGCAACTTTAGCTATCTCATAAATTACAACCCATCTCTAGTTCTTGGCCATTTACAGTCGGGGAAATTGACTCAATTAATCCTTTTCTACCATCAAATGGATAAAAAAATTATCATTGTGATGAATGATTATTTCACTAAGTGGAATAAACAAAAAATATTAGCGACAAGAATTATACAGGTTGTTCATAACTTTATCTAGGTAAGTATTATTTGTTGATATGAAATACCATTGATGATCATTACTGAGAATTAGCTACAATTTTTATATAAAAAAATATAGATTTCTATTAAAACCACTAAATTATCTACAATTTGCTTCCGCTCATCATCTAATGTCAAATGGGTAAGTAAAAGTTGTCAACAAGCAGATTTTGAATTTTTTGCTAAGGAAAGTTGAAGGCATTAAATGCAAATGGGCAGAAGTATTACCATTATTATTTTGGGTTCTATGAATTATATCACTAGCAATTGGGGTAATCTTGTTTCTATTGTCATGTGATGTAGAAGCCCTGTTACCTATCAAATATAATTTATAACATCAGAAAATAGTAGTCACCACTAATTTTAAGGAGAATTTGATGAATGAAGAGATTTTAATGAAAAGTGATTAAAGACTATATTGAATTTGCTTGAAGAGCCCAAAATTCAATCATCTACTAAGAAAGAAGAAAAAAAAGAAGTGTAGCTAAATATTACAATTTTAACATCGAAGCAAAAAAAAATCATCATGAGAAGAATTTAGTTCTGAAAAAAGTTTGATGCTACAACTTGACAATTTGTGCTCAGGGACTTGTGTTCCACTTGAGTGAACTACGTCAAATGTCAAATACATGAGCCAGTGTCCCTTTTACACGGGAAACTATAAAAAGAAAAATACATGAAAAAGTGTTGCATAGCCACGTTCTATTCATTAGAAAGGAAAAGAAAAGTAAATGAAAAAGTGTTGCAATTTATTCAATTATGAATCCATGCTCTCTTTATCAGAGCTTTTTTCTTCAACTGTAAAAGAAAAAAATGATTTTATGTTTTTGTAAACAGTTGAATTTTTTTCTCTATTAGCATAAGCTTGGTAGCCCTACCATTTTAAAATTGGACAGATAAAAGTTCTGCACACATGGCCAGCTGCCTTAAAGCTTAAAAGGAATACTTCAGCAGTCTTTAAGTTTTCTCTCTCTTTCAGTCAAGGCTCCTTGTGATTTCATGTTCTAGTTCCTTATTCTTCAATTACTTCAACTAATCTTCAAGGTTGATTATTTTAATTACAACAGCTTCAATCTCTTCACATGTTCTTGACCAAAGTATTCAATAAAGCCAGGGAATTTTCCTTTTCAAATAACTCATTCCTTAAATTTTCAACATTTTTCCAAAGCTATTTCCTTGGTGGCTTTCTCGTTGAACAAAGCTGCTTTCAAATTTATGGGAGTATCATTGAGAGTTTGGATCTTTGCGGCTTGTTGCTTTGATACTTTTATTTGTCGCTGATGATGACTCTAATATATAATTATACTGCCAACTCATTGTATTTATTTTCATTGTTGTTGGATGAAATCATTGAGTGAAATTTCAGCAATTTTATTTTCTATTGTAATAGAGAGTATGGCGAGATTTAGACATAATGCTGTTGAAGAAATACTGTCCTCTGGCAACTTGGGATCAACAGAGTAATCAATAAATGTCAAGTTGGATCTTCACTCCTTCAGAAGGCTTTCTTTTTGGAATTGGCAAGGTGAACTTGAAATTTCTTCCAAGGAGACTCGCCAACTTCTTTTTTCTTGCCTTCCTGCACACTTTACCTTTTTTTTTCCTTTTGTTTTGTACATGTCGTCTAGGTAGCTCTGCATCAATTGTGATTCCACTTGAAGGATGATTTGTGTTTAGTTCAACAACTAAAGTGGCAAAAATAGGAGCTGTAGTCGATGCAATATTTGAAATAATGGTCATTGGATAAGTCACAGTAGGGGGAGAACAAGTGGAGGCTCAGATTTAGAAGTTGAAGCAAGAATATATAAGTGTTAGGAAATTGGAGACGAGAACTCGCTTCAGACAGCGGGCTGATAACAATCATTTCATGGGTTGTAGAAATAATTTCTATATTTGAATTAGAAAACTAGAAAACAAATAATTGACGACTTTTTAGAAGTCCTGTCCTTTCTTCATTTTTTTTTTTTTTGATATTACCAACTCAACGCGAGTTATTAAAAATGATAAAGGCAAATTCGTTGCAACCATCTTGCTTATCATCTCTTCAATTTTCCCTGATAACTTCAATTGACTCCTTGGCGAGTTTGAGGTAGAGTTGTGAGCATTATATGAACTCTCTTATGACTGTCACAGGAGTTCTCTTTAATAGTGGCAGACTCAGCTGGTTTCTTTGCCACCTCATGACCTTTCTTATCCAATGAATGATAAGTGCTATTTTATGATGATTTTAGCTAGTTTCTGGAGGTGGCTTTGAAGGAAAAATATCTATTCCTTACTCTCGGCTCTCCAAGGGATGATACTAGAAGGGATTTATATTGATAAATTAGGCGTATGTTCCTCAAAATGTTGTAATAAATAATTAATTCAATTAGTTTGCTGAGATGTACTTACAGAAGCTGTTGTATGTTTGCTCTAGCTCCCAAGCTGCACTGGTCCTCGCCTTAAAGCTTGCTCATCGTGTAATACACTTCAATGTTACTGGAAAATTTTAAGGAGAAATCCTCTGACTCAATATCTTTTTCAGTCTCTTCTTGCCAACAAGCTCCATAGTCACTAGAGCAAGTTGCTCTACCAGACTAATTGAAATTGCTGGAGCCACCTTCAAGAAATATATCACTAATTAGTATTGAAAAATACCTTAAATAATTTAATGAATACCTCTAGTTGCCCGAACAAGCGTATCATTAATGAGATTTAATACATCAACTAATTTGGAAGACTTTTCGTTTGGTTGAGGAGGCAGAGCATCTACATATTCAATAGGACAAGTCGTTAATTAAGTCAGAACTTGATCTCTCTTCTTATTTTCCCCAACAAGCTCAAGATTTACTTTCTTTACTTTTCTCTCTATTGAACTATCACCTTTTTCTGTCTTACTTCTCTTTAAGATATTAACAACTATAGAGTGCTTTGAATATTTCATCTTGTCTTTAGGAATGATCATTTTGAAGATGGAGTTGCAAAGCACAATGAAGAACAGGAAAATATATGAAGACTGACAACCCTAAATTGATGCTGGGCATTTCTATTTATAGCGCATGGATCTTGCTGGCATGGACAAAAATGAAATTAATGTCAAATTCTACACAAACATCAATGTTGACTGAATTTTAAATACATGTCACTAATATTTCCTTCAAATATATGTTTGCAAAGACAAAAATATTATGCTAACTCACTTATCACATATAAAGTGTGTTACAAAATCAGGCAAAGTGAAAATTTTCTCCACAGAGTAGTGCAAAAATAATGATTTTGTTATCTAATAAGAGTATAATATTTTTGGTTATTATTCTTTTGCTTTTTATCAATTTTTTTTTCAAAAAACCAAGATAATCAGGGAATTAAATGTACATGTAAATATTCTTAAATTTTGAGGGCATGAACTCGCCTTTGTTGATATAAAGTTCAATCAAGAGTCTAGACCTCTATGACTCCAATCTTGACAGCCAAACTTATAGTTAACTCGCCAACTAAACTCATAGAAAACTTGCCAGATTTATGGTAAACCTACCAGACTCATGATGAACTCGTTGAACTGACAATGAACTCTTTGAATGGATAACATAGTCATCCAACTGCAGGAATTAGTTAGTAACTTCTTCAATGGGATCAATGTCTTCTTTACAGTAAGTTGGCTATTAGCTCAAATGCTTTGTTAGGTTAAATGCCTTATATATTTTGCTTCTAGAATCAATGGATTTGGCTATATAATTTATGTAATTCAACATGTTTTTCCCATAGCGCTCAAACCCTGACCCAACTATAAATAATGGGTCATGGGAAGAGCCAGGTTATGCCATCTTATGTAATTTCATGTAATTCTAGGAGATTTTCTATTCTCAAACCTATTGTTTTGTAATTTTAGAGCTTTTTACTCTAAATCCTCTCTCTTTTATTGTCTTTATCTTTTTTTTGCCAGTAAGGTTTTGGTGTGATCGACAAACAATTTAGGATCCAATACTCCATAAATGAAATTATGATTTAAAATGATATTGCATTCCCTCCAATTCTTTTAAATCACATAGCCTTGGTCTTTTCATTTGGAAATTTTAGATAGCTTTGATCAACAATTAATGATCATGAAAAATCATTTGAATGTAGCTTGGGGTAGTTTTGTTGGAAGGAATGATGTTGTTTTAATTATCTCATTTGGAGAATTTTAGAACTAAAAATCATTTGTAAACATGCAATGTGAAAATGTCCTTTTTTTTTTCTTCTTTTTTGCATTTTTGCTTTTATTTTTACTTGAATGGGGCACAACTGATTCTATATCTGACTTTGTTGATTTAGTATGTGCGCTTGTCTATATGAGTATATATTATATAGTGTGTATCTATTTTTTCATGCAAGAAAGCTTTACGCAAAAGATAGTAAATACTGTTCATCATAACTTTTGTTTGATTTAGCTGTGAGTTTCTAGGTCATATCCGACAAGTTAAATCAAGCTGGTGATTGATTTTCTTCTTTGTGATTGTATACTTAAAGGATATTTACCTCTTTGTAATTATTTACGTATCTTTACGCTTGCTGGCTATGCACAACTTTGTATTTCTTTGTTCTAACTTTCATCATGATGATTTTCTTAGCTTTTGCAACTTCAGTCATTTCCATTTATAAAGTTTTACCTTGAATTTAAATTTTGTTATATTAATTGTTTGTGGCCTTTATGATACTATTTTTCTTAATTGTTGGGAGGCAACATGCAATTACTTTTAAGTGGTGATGAGTTGAACTGCTTGATTATTAGTATGGCCAACAATTTTGCATATAAACAAAATAACCACTGTTTGTGTCTCTGGATGATTTAAGAGATATAGGATCTAAGGGTTTTAATTAAATTAGATGTACTAAGAGTCAAGATAATGATATAATAGTTAAATATGAAGACGCCAAGGAAGTAACTTTGAGAAATAAATTGATTTTCTTTTCCTAAATGAGAGATTTAAGAAAGAAATTACCTTGGAATTGCATAACAAATATTATAATGAAGTATATTATAGATTCTAAAAAAGGAATGGTATTGCCTCTATACTTGATTCATAAAGGCAAGGCTTTAGGTCCGGTTGTAATTTCTATTAAGATTTGAGAGTTGTTAGAGATACTGCAGTGATTTGATTAACTAATAAAAATTTAAAGTCTAAGAATTCTAAATAATTAAAGAAGAGTATTTTGGCATCAAAAGAACAAATTTATGCTCAAGATTATTGTTGTTATAGAGGAATGAAGTTTATGACTCATTCAATGAAGCTAGGGGAGCAAGTAATGAATTATAATCTTAGAAAAATATGATCAATTTTAGAGAATCAATTTGTTCTAATCTCAAAAAAAGTTGCCATAGAAGTGTTAAGATAATTAATAACAATGTATAGAACACAAATAAAGAAATATCTTGTGTTTTTAATTGATCTTGTGAAGGCATACGATGAGAATTGATTTGGCATGCTTTGATATAGAAATTTGGTTGTGATTCATTATTAAAGATATATATGACAAAGTACTAAATAGTATCAGAAGTGGTGGTTAAGTGATGTAAGAATTTCAAATTATTATAGATTCATATCAATTTCTAACTGTCTGTTCATATATTTTTATATTGGTTATGCGGATATCTATAAAGGATATTCAAAAGGAGGCATCTTAGTGTTTTATGAAAATGATATCATTTTAATTTGTAAGATAAAAATTTTATAGTAATAGGGAAATGTCTAGAAAAAAGAGCGTTTAGAATTAGTAGAACAAAGATTGAAAGTATGATATTTAATTTTAATGCTATGATGTTAACAACTATCATTAATATTATTGTAAGCTAATTTAATATTGAGGCGTGAAATGTTTAAGTATTTTGCTTATATTAAATAGATAATAGAGGTATGAGAATGTAACTTATATATTTAGGGTTGGATGTTAAAATGGAGAAATGCCTCAAGAATTGTTTGATAAATGGATATCATGGAGGCTTAAGGGTATATTAATAAAATAGCAATTAGGTTGGCGATGTTGTATGGATCCAAAAATTGGGTTATAAATTCATTGATAGGTATGATGAATGTGTTAGAAATGAGAATGTTGAGATGGATATGAGAAAATTAAGAAGGATAAATTAATGAATTACTAAATCAGAGGTAAACTTGGAGTGACATTTATTGAATATAAGATGAATGAAAAAAAATTGTAATTTGACATGTGCAATGAATGTGCACAAAATAGGCCCATTTGACTAGTTGAAAATGTTAGTGTCAGAGGATTAATATGAAAAATAGTTACACAATAGATTATATGTATATAATTTATGGAGAATATGTACACCTCGATAACATTTAACAAGAGCAAGTGAAAATGAGGATTCATAACACCAACCACAAATAATTGGAATTAGGCTGATGCTGATGATAATGATTCTGGAAGTTTACCGATCCTTTAATTTGGTATAGAAGTGAGTTGCTATTATCTTATGTTATTTTTTGTCATTGTTTTA
Organism: Papilionanthe hookeriana x Papilionanthe teres; assembly: GCA_022702705.1. Taxonomy (NCBI): domain Eukaryota; kingdom Viridiplantae; phylum Streptophyta; class Magnoliopsida; order Asparagales; family Orchidaceae; genus Papilionanthe; species Papilionanthe hookeriana x Papilionanthe teres. The sequence goes on from CM040433.1 coordinate 20,008,351, forward strand.
CGTGAGCATGAATAAATTAGAAACTAATTCTTATTCCTTTGAGAAGCTAATCTAATGATTTTTGTTGTAGTATCTGCGCAGATTTCAAAATTTTCTTCAACATTTCTGCAACTATTTAAGTATATGTGAAGTTTTAATTTGAGTTGGGCTCTCTTACTATGGTTAGGGAAGTGATGGCCCAGAGTCGGCAGTTTCAAAACTGTTTGCATCTGCTAAGAGGAGCAATGCCCCTGTTGGTGCTGGTTCTTCCATGCATTGCATGACAAATCCACCCTCTGAAGCAAATATACGGGTATTAGTTTTTCTCATAAACTTTGCTTTGCTAAAAGAATTTCTAGTAATGATTTTGAAATCATATTTTATATTCGTTTTAGGCTACTGCTACTGAGGTACAAAATCTTTTGGTTTCTGGAAGAAGAAAAGAGGCGCTTCAATGTGCGCAAGAGGGCGAATTGTGGGGCACTGCTGTTGTTCTTGCAGCACAGCTTGGTGAGCAGGTTGGCACTGTTGTTTCTTTTTTGTGCCATTTGGCATAATTCCATGATGATTTTATTGGCATCCATGTATGTTTTCTCTTTTCAAGTAAACCAGATAGTTTTCTTTTTCTCATTAAATGAATGCAGTTCTATGCTGACACTGTGAAGCAAATGGCACTTCGACAGTTTGTATTTGGTTCACCACTAAGAACTTTATTCCTTCTTATTGCTGGGCAACCTGCAGATGTTTTTTCTGCACATAGCTCCACCAGTGGCTCATCTAGTGCTGTTAATAAACCATACCAATGTTCTGAGGTAAGTAGTGAACTTGAATACACTTACAGAATATACTGACCCCTGCTTTGCCTGGTTGTGATTCTGCATGTCTGACCCTACAAATTTAATATATTGTAAATTGGATTTTTCCTTTATTTATTGGAGTTGTGGGCTGTTTTGGTGCATCTCTTTTTTAGTAACTTGATTTAGCATTCGCATGGACCAAGGAACTTCACTATTATTATTTTCTCATTTGGCAATTTGACTGGTCAGATTCAACCGAATGGCTTGTTAGACGACTGGCAAGAGAATCTTGCAATAATTGCTTCAAACAGAACAAAGGATGACGAACTTGTCATTATTCATCTTGGAGATAGCCTATGGAAGGAGAGAGGAGAGGTCTGTATTCTTACTGTGGTTTGCTGGCTGTTTTAATTTATTTTACTATAATCTCTACATAATATTTTATCTTTGATATAGGTAACTGCTGCGCATGCCTGCTACTTGCTTGCAGAAGTAAACTTCGAGCCATACTCTGACAGTGCAAGGCTCTGTCTAATTGGTGCCGACCACTTGAAGAATACTCGAACATACGCTTGTCCAGATTCCATTCAGGTTCATAAAATTTGCCTTTGTTATTACAGATGTATCTGGTCACTGTGGTCTTTTGCTTTCATAGACTATTTGTTTGTTTTCTTGCCCGGCAAGAAAATTTATTATTTAGCATGTTGGTACCTATGCATTTGTATAGCCAAATTTACTTTTTCCATCTAGCCTGTCATTTTTCTTGTGATGCATTTGATTGAAAAAGTTATTGATACAAACGGGTTTGTTTTACTAGGAATATGCAAATTATTGGTTGTTGTTCTGCCTTTTATTTTCTGAGAACGAAATATTTTTTGCTGAACGATTGCTTTGCACTGTCTATGCCATGCAATAATGAATGTGATTCGGCGTGTGCGTGCACCTGCTTACTCATGTAATATTTTCATTAATAACTTTATTTTAGGGTTCTTTCAAACTCTAAATGCTTACAATCAAGAATGCTGAAATAATTAAATAATCTAGCCAAAACAAATACATACGAACATATAAGTGTGGGTAAATGAGATGTTTATAAGATTATTGATTCTAACACGAGAGTGAACCATAAGCACATTGCATATAATCTCACATAACAAAAACAGCACGCAAGCTTATAATGAACCAATGCAATTTAAATCTGTAACCATAAATACACACAATGTGAGTGGATATGATTGGTTATGCTAATGTGAGTGGATATGATTGTTTATGCTAATGTGAGTGAATAGGCAATAGGCACTCAGATAAATGTTTCTCAGCACAAGCTCATGTAGACTTTTTATCTCAACTTATAAGAGTGTGCTTTCATGTTGAATATAAGATATGGTAAGAGCTTTATAACCAGCAAGCTCAATATAAATATATTAACACTATTACACAAGCTATGATATCTTAGGATTATCAAACGGCAAAACAATACAACACAATTGTCCACACATAACACCAAGAGAGGATCGAGACTAAAGATTGTAAGAAAACTTGTAAGAAGAATAAACATCATTTTTTTTTCCGGTGGGATGTTCCCTTCATCTGGAATTAATTGGTTGATTCCTCCTTATGTGGATTCCTGCTGGATGAATAATTTACAATCTTGGAGTAACTGCTGTCCTCCTTTGTCCCCTACCAATGTCCCATTGTCGATTGAGCTTGAACTATAGTCTAAGAACCCGCTAACAACTAAGGAAGACTTCTCACACGAGCTAGAATTTTTTATTTGCAACAAACCGAGAACTGCAAGAAGCCTACTCACCTGCTTCTAATTGCTCCTTGGTCCTACCAATGAGTTGCAAGAAGGCCAGAAGAAAATCCGTTGGCATTTCAACTTGTTCGCATGGCTCTTAAGTGGATCTCGTGTTGCCACATTGGTGCAACGGCCCAAAAGTAGGTCAATAACTGCTCTCCTTTTACCATTAGCCATCTGGATAACCCTCCTGAATCTCAATGTTCGATTATGAGACCCCCCCCCCCCCCCTCCCCCCCCCCCTCCTCTCCCTTCTTCAAAATTAAAATTTTACTGCATTAATCAGTGAAACTATCAGGGGTAGGAGGCTTTAAATAGACTCCAAGCCTCCAAAATAACAAAATAAAATTCATAATATACATGTTTACCCTACAATAAGAAGATAGAAAATAGCCCTTTAAGAGAAGCAAATTGCACATATTCCCTACTTGATAACGTCAACACAACAAAAATTACAACAACAACAACAACAACAACAACAACAAAGCCTTAATCCCACTAAGTGGGGTCGGCTACATGAATTTTTTTCTCCATTGCGTCCTATTTAGTGTCAAATTTTCGTTTAATTCTAATAAATTAAGATCATTTTTTATGCAATAAGCCCAAGTTTTCCTAGGTCTACCTCTCGCCTTTCTTAACATAAGTTGTATCTAAAACATCTACTCTCCTAATCGGATCATCAGGTGGTCGACGTTTAATGTGACCAAACCATCTAAGGCGATTCTCTCTAATTTTATCCGTCACTCGTGCAACACCAACCCTATTACGGATATATTCATTTCACAATTTGTCTCTAAGTGTAAAGCCACTCATCCACCTAATCATTCTCATCTCGGCAACACTTAACTTAACATTATGCTTCTCTTTTAAAGGCCAACATTCAGCACCATAGAGCATTGCAGATCTTACCACCATCTTAAAAATTTTCCTTTCAGTCTAAGCGGTACTTTTCTATCACACAATAGGCCGGACACATTCCTCCACTTCAACCAACCAACCTGAATTCTACTATTAACATCCCCATCTATATCACCATCGCTTTGAACAATGGACCCGAGATATGTAAATCGTTCACACTTTTTAATAATTTGATCACCCAAAGTTACACTTCTGTCACTAGGCCTACTATTACTAAAATTACATTCCATGTATTCAGTTTTAGTTACACTTCTGTCACAACAAGAATTACGTTGATTATAAAATAAACAATGGTAATTGTTAGTTTATCAAGGTTAAATACAAGTAGAGATGACTACTGAATAAGTATAGTGCATGAGCTAGTAATCATCAAACTACCACGGAAGCATAGGGGTGTGCAATTACTTAATTTGGATGGATTGGTTCACAAATTATTCAAGCCAAATAGAAGCAGAATCCAAAATGCAAAATTTTTGTATTTCTATGACCTTCAATCCTTCCATTTAGCAGGATCTTAGGATGGCATAGCCTTCACGTGAATGGCGAGGTTCATACAAGGAAAGACTTGTGGTGGATACCTAGGCACCCAGAGATGAGTAAGGGCGTAGTAAGCGACGAAATACTTTGGAGAGTTGAAAATAAGCATAGATTATGAGATTCCCGAATAGGTCAACCTTTCGAGCTGCTGCTGGATCCATGGGCAGGCAAGAGACAACTTGGCGAACTGAACATCTTAATAGCCAGAGGAAAAGAAAGCAAAAGCGATTTTCGTAGTAGCGGTGAGCAAAATGGGAGCAATCTAAACCCTGAAAATGGGATTGTGGGAGAGCAATACAAGCGTCTTGCTGCTAGGTGAAGCGGTGGAGTGCTACACCCTAGATGGCGAGAGTCCAGTAGCCAAAAGCATTACGAGCTTACACTCTGACATGAGTAGATCAGGCCTTGTGGAATCCCATGTGAATCAACAAGGACTATTTTGCAAGGCTATTACTCCGGGTTGACCGATAATAAAGTAGTACTGTGAGGGAAAGGTGAAAAGAACCCTCATCAGGGAGTGAAATAGAACATTAAACCATGAACTCCCAAGCATTGGAGGAGAATGTGATCTTTGACCTCGTGCGTATTGAAGAATGAGCTGGTGACTCATAAGCAGTGGCTTGGTTAAGGGAATTCACTGTAGCCGTAGGAGTCTCATAGGCGAGAGCCATTGCTTATGGTCCTGAACCAAAGTGATCTATTATGACGATGATGAAGATTGGACGAAACTATGTGAAGGTCCAAACTGATTAATGTTGAAGAATCAACAGATGAATTGTGGTTTAGGGCGAATTAATGTTGAAGAATCAACGGATGAATTGTGGTTTAGGGTGAAATGCCACTCCAACTCAGAGCTAGTGGGTTCTCCCCCAAATGCATTGAGGTGCAGTAGTTGACTGAACATCTTGGGGGCAAAACATTATTTTGGATGTGGGAAGCCAGAGCTGTACCAAATTGAGGCAAACTCTGAATACTAAATATGACCCCAAATAATGGTCAAAGTCGGCCAGAGAGATAATAGGGGATAAGTTTCATCATCAAGAGGGAAATAACCCGGATCACCAACAAGGCCCCTAAATGATTGTTCAGTGATAACGGTGGTAGGGTTGTAAAGACAACCAAGAGGTTTGGCGAGAAGCAATCACCCTTGAAAGAGTGCATAATAACTCACTGTTCAAGCACTCTTGTGTCGAAGGTCAACGGGGCTAAGCGATCTGCGAAAGCTGTGGGATGTAAAAATGCATCATTAAGGGAGAATTCTGCCTCCACGAAGCAGTTGTGGACAAAGCAGTTGGCTTGAGTAACGGAAATATTGGTGAGTATCCAATGCCCCAAAAACCTAGGAGTTCTTCTGCAGGGTTTGTCCACGGAGAGTGAGTTAGGGCCTAAGATTAGGCCGAAAGGCGTAATCTATGGACAACAGATGAGTAATCCTATACTACACCTTGTTGGTCCCGAGGATGAGGAGCTAGTTTAGTCGAAATATAATTATCGGTTCAAGGATGCACGGTGACCTTGCTTTTTCACGTGTTCAAGCTTCAATGATAAAAAACTCTGCTTTCAACTCAGAAAGAAGGAGAAGATCCAAGAGCCTAGACTTGTATTATAAGTTTTCTTTTTGGGGGTCTTGTATCATAAGATGAAGTAAATGCATCTGCATAATTACATCTTTACTATTGATATCATTTTACAAGAGGAATAAGAGCTCGTCATATTCATCAATTTTGCTTGTTGTTCCCCCTTTACTCTCCTCTCACCCAATCGATGAGGTCTACTACGCGGTAGTTTCATGTGTGTGAGAGTCAAGGTTGGGGATTTTATTTTGAGAGATAATTTTTATAACACAAAAAAAAAGAACATTGAAATTCTATAAATTTAATAGTAAAATAATACAATTAAATATAATAAATTTATTTAAGCCCTAAAATAGTGCGTCATGAGATATAGTACATTAAAGCGCATATGGTGCATGTTTTTTTGATGACTCATGTCTTGCTACACAAATGTCATGTGAGGTGTGCCATGCAATGCTATTGCCTATATTGCATGCTATTATGCACTATTCACATGCATGTACTAAATTGAAAAAATACGAAGTTATTTACAATATAATCTTAAGTATTGAGAGGTGAAGAGATCAATACATGAGGTGCAAAGGAAACTTGAATTTTAGTAACAGTTATATCTTCTTCAATATTTTCACTCCAAATGATATTACATGTTAACTTACCAAATGTTTCATAACCTCCTTAAGTTACTTCCATTCCATCTCTTATTTATAGGCAAAGAAACTGCTAATAAAAGTTTAAATAAAGTCTTAAAAAATCTTGCTAAAAACCTCTCTAGTGACTCCAGAAAATAGCTATTAGTAGGCATTCTGAGGTTCAGTTAAAGCCTCCAATGCACACAATTAAATGTGGTCCTATGTGAACTATTTTGCATAGATTTAAGGCGAAATAGTTAGTGTTTTAGAAAATCATAATAAGTCTTTTTAAATCAAAAATATATTATATAATATGCAATCATATGTAACAACTCAATGAATCCAATAGACTAAGAATTAAGACCAATTTCCTTAAAAATAGCATTGTTATCTCATTAATCATAATTGATAATTATTATTAATTTTTAAATATATCAAATAAAGATTAAAAATATGACATTTTTGTGAAGAAGCATAGACGTGTTGACAAGCTATAATAAAAGTTGAAGCAAAAATAAAAATTCAAAATCTTTACAAAAATTAAGGTATAAGAAAATTATTTTAATTTAGAATATTTAAGTACGCTTGGTTTGTAATTGACATTTTAATAATGTAATTATGAACATCTTGTATAAATTTAATAATAACAATAATAGCAATCTATTACAGTTTGAAATAAATGTTTAATGCATTGTTACTAATTATTATAATTTATTTAAATAAAATACCAATGAATGAAATAAATATAAAAGAAAGTCAAATAAATTCAAAAAATTATTAATGAATTTAGAATAATATAAATAATTTATTTGAATCATTTTAACGTTGATTAATTTATTTTTATGTTTGTATTCATCAACCTTGAATCCATGCTTCATCGAACACAATTTATAATTGGAGTTGTTCTGTTGTATGTATTTAAAACATAGAGCAAAAGAAATATAATGGCTAGTTTTTCAGTGATGCCGAGGTGCTAATTAAATGACTAGTTTGATATATGTCTTGTTGTGTTGCCTAGTATTCTTATTCTTGCTGTATTGCATCTTCATTTTTATTACTTTTAGAACTAGTTAGTTGATCATGTAATTTTAATGTATCGCATCTTATTTTCTATATTTTTTTTAAAACCTAGTTAGTTATTTATGTTTGTCTTTTACTTGTTTTTCACTTAATTTGAATGTTCTAACATTTTTGTTGTGTGATATTATCTTTTCCATTTTTAGCCATATTATGATATTATGCTATAGCGTTGAATTTTTATAATATGTTTCAATTTTTTGCCGAGGTTAATGACTTGATAAATAGTTTTTTTTATGCCTATATTCTGAATATATTAAATTGTATATGTTATTAATTTTAGAATTGGTAGCTAAATATGTTACCATTTATTTGTTTGCCTAATTTAGTTTGATTTTTTTATTTGATATGCTTTTTGTTATATGATGACACTATTATATTTTTCGAGTTATTAGTATATTCTATAAATTTATTTGCTTTTGAAACTTTTTATTCCTCTATATCCAAATATTGTGGCTTGAAATCTTAATCAAGAGATCATGCAAACTTAGGGATATCTAATATATAAGCTGGGACGCTGGAGCTTCCCTGGGCCACAACACTGAAGCTGCTACAATGCTGCGGATGCGGGACTGTTGCTGCTATAGTCCCGCGGTCCAAGCTTTCTCCCCTTTCCTTTTTCGTTTCCCTCCCTCTTCCCTTCCTTTTCATGGTACTCCTATTTTATTTCCTACGTATTATATGCTTGTATTTTCTATTTCTTTCATTTCCTTTCCCAAGCATTACCTATTATATATATAAATTTCTATTATATATGTGTTGTTGAGTACTTTAGGGTTCAGTTTTTGATGAGTGCATATTTCTTAGTGCTACCTTTGAAGCGTTTCTCCCATCCAATGGTTGTATTCAACGACGAGAAGTTGCTCTGGCTGTAACTCGTTCGAGGTGGTGACTGTCTCCAAGGGTTTGGGCGTTGCTTTGGTTGTAGCTCGATCTCTATAAGATATGCATCCTTCTGCCTTACCCTGCACACCGAAATTTTTTCAAAATGAGCAATCCCCAATCAAATTTTCTATATCTTCAATTAGGGTGAAACACCATCGTTCACCTCCCAACCCTAAACCATAACCATGCTACTAAGCAGATACAGGCCACCCGGGAGGAGATTCGGCGAGAGATCCGTTAACTTCAACGGAGGCTTGCATACATTGAGGATGAAATCCGATGAGTCGGAGAGAACGAGAAAATCTGAAGATGAAGCGAGAGACACAACACAAGTTCTTACCAGCTTATTACAAACAGAGGGACTTGTGTTGTAACAAGCTAGAGCCCATACTTCATCCCAACACCCAACCACCCTTCCCCAATAGTATAACCTTGTTGTCCAGCTTCCCAGACTTCCTCCTAGCACCCAGCCGGCCCTTCCCTGCTGCATAACCTGCTGTCCATCTTCCCATAATTCATCCCAGAACCCAGTCGCCCTCCCCGAACATCTTAAACCTTGTGTCCAGTTTCTCAGACTTCATCCCCGCCCCAACTACTACATTTCTTGTAGCAAAGCTTGTTTTCCAACCACTCCATGTTCGCGCCAACCTACCTATTGGCCTCCCAAATCACCCCTTCGATCCCCTTTCACAACCTTCGGCCTTGATCCGCTCCCTTAACACTTCGCTGACGCCACCACCATCACGGATCTTCTTTTCTGGTCCTAGGTATCTCATCGTATTTCCCTTTTCCGTTTGTGTCGTGTTGTAGCCCTAATTCAATATCAGTAAAAAATTGCTTCGTTTTTGCTGATTTCCCTACTTGTTTTGATATCATCTGTAGTCTTATTCTAAGGTCGCTCACATCCATTCCTACCCCATTCCAAAATTTTTTTCTGCCCTAAAAGCTTGGACAAATAAGGTTGAAACTTCCTCAACCCCGATAGTTTGACGTGGGAGCTTTCCCGGGTCGCGGCATTGTAGTTGCTACAGTGCCGCGAACACGGTACTGTAGTTGGTACAATACGACATTCCAACCCTTCTCCCCTTTCCTTTTTCGTTTTCCTCCCACTTCCCTTCTTTTTTCATGATTCTCCTATTTTATTTCCTACCTATTATATGCTGGCCTTTTCTATTTCTTTCCTTTTCTAAGCATTACCTATCATGTTTACAAAATCCCTATATATATATATGTGTGTGTGTTGTTGAGTGCTTTAGGGTTCATATTTGGATGAGTGCTACCTTTGGGCCAATAACTCGTCCTAGGAGGTGATTGTCTTGAAGGGTTCGGGTGGTGCTCCGGCTTTAGTTTGACCCCGAAGAGATATTTATCTTTCCGCAACCCTCTGGCCCTGCTTCCAGCAATGACAAACTATCCTCTCCGCTGCAACACCGGTCTTACAGCCACCTACCTGATGTCCCTCCCTCCCGCCAACCAACCCAATCATCTTCCCTGTTACTGTTCGCCGCCTCCAACAGCTATCCTGTTGCTGCCATCTCATCCCGCACCTTCCAGGTTGCTGTCCATTCTGCTGGGTGCTGTCTCGACCGTCGGAGACATCTTCCAGGTTGCTTTCCACGCTTTCGAGGGCTTGTCCCTATCCGCGCCGACCTCTTCCAGGTCGCTGTCCACCGTCCCCTACACCATTCCAGCAGGCTGCCTTCCTCCAACTCCCTTCCTGCAGGTCGCCGGCCGTCTCCAACACATCCCAACAGTCTGCCATTCCTCCAAATCCCTTCTGGCAGGCCGCCGACCATCTCCAACACCTCCTAGTAAGCTGTCCTGCTACCGCTAACATTCCCCCCCCCCCCGCGCCGCGTTATCGTAGACCTAATTGGAGTCTATATGTTGTGTCTTTGTGATTGTGTTGCTATTTTGGTGTCATTGTTTTCGTTTGGAGAGTTTATTTGTAATCGTTGGAATTCAGCAATACTACTATTATTTTTGTTGTGTATCAAGCTGGGAGTTGAATTTTGCTTTTTGGCTTGAAATGTGGATGATAAGATTTGATGTTTAGATTTTTTAATCGGATTTCGGGTTTTGCAATATCAAGTTGTAAATAGCATTTTTATCTGTTTCTGATCAAATTGCTTATGTTGCTCAAACTAATCATGCTAACCACAGTGTTACATCTGCAAGTATTTTTCTAGATTAAATAATTTTTCCTGGACTACGTCCATTTGTAGAGACATTTGAATGATATTTTCTCTTCCTTTACGTATTTCTTTTCTGATTCTTTTGTATTGCTGCTCTTCCCATGTGTAGTTATTTCTTACTTTCCTTAGGAATAATCGCTGTCGTTCTCGGATATTGCCTTTTTCTTATCGTGTTCTGTTTCACTTATTATGTACTTTCTTCGAGGATCATCTTTTAGATAACATGTAATGAGATTTGAGCTCTGTGGCACTGATGCACACTGAAATCCTCAATTGATGTTTAACACTGACATATTTGTTTTGTAACTAGCTGCGTCTAATGCCTTGTTTTGATTTCTTTCTTTTTTTTTTAATTCCTGGTTTGCGTTACTGTTATCATGAAATACTGTGCTTTGCAGAAGCCTTTTTTCTATTTTTGATTTTTTTTTTGTACGTATTACATTTTAATAGGTGTTCTTCATTTGTTTGGCACATAATAATCTGGTATTCTGCATTTTTGACCCTTTGTGAATATATTTTGTTATTCATATTGGTTTTGCTTTTTATTTGAGAGAACAAACTTCACTAAAAGCTAATTTTAACTGTTTATTTTTGCTTATATGTTTCTTCTTTGCAGTCTGGGATGCATAAGAAACATAAATCTTTCTTGATCTATGGTTTATTTTGTTAATTGCCTAATCTGATTCAATGCGGCGTGGCATTCTACAGAGGACTGAAATATATGAATATTCAAAGGTCCTTGGAAACTCGCAGTTTGTCTTGTTACCTTTTCAACCATACAAACTTGTTTATGCATACATGCTGGCTGAAGTGGGAAAAGTATCTGATTCACTAAGGTGAGTGGTATGATTGCTGTTTTTCCCTGATTAATTAGTACTTTACATGGTTATATTCTTTGCTTAAGGTATTGCCAAGCATCCATGAAGATGTTGAGATATTCTGGCCGCTCTCCGGAGGTAGAGTTGTGGAGGGCATTGTTCTCATCTTTGGAGGAAAGATTGAGAAACCACCAACAGGTTTTCTTAGCAAGAAACTACAATCCCCCACCCGCCCCCCTTTCTCTTCCTCTCTCTCTATATATCTCCTGTGTTTCATCTCTTTCTAATCTTGTTTTCAGAGTGGATACAGCACAAACTTGGCACCAACCAAACTTGTGGGCAAACTGTTCAACTCCATTGACCGTTCCATACACCGCATGATTGGTTTACCACCTCTTCCACCAACGCTAAAGAAAAGTGGAGAAGACAGAGATAGTAACTCTCTAGGCCAAAAGGTATCAAGTAGCCAGTCAGCAACGGCCATTACATCTTTGATGTCTTCACCTTCAATAGAGGCGATAAGTGAGTGGACAGGTGACAACGGTGGGAAGGTCGCGCACAACAGAAGCATTTCTGAGCCAAATTTTGGAAGCACAAAAAAGGTAACCTTCTTGGTTCATTTGGCTAAGAAAACTTGGGAAGATTGCATATGTAGCACATTCTTATGTAGTTACATATCTCAAACCTAAACTTTCATATTTACATGTATAGTATTTTGGTGCTTTAAACCTATGCCTGAAAATGTGTATTTCATTTTAAAAAGTGGTAATATGTAAATATGAAAGATTTGGGTGCTATGCGTGTAAATATGAAAGTTAAGGTGTGATATATGTAATTACGTAAGAATTGTGTGCTATGTATGTAAATTCCCCCAACTTTTTTCGCAAGTATGCTTGATTAGAATAGTTCTGAACCAATCGAGTAGTTATTGAATCTTTGCATCTTATTCACTTTGGCCTTGTTTCTCCCTTGTTTCTTTATTATAGATAAATGCTAATTGTCTATGAAGTGCCTCTTTCTATTCAGTACTCTTATATTATTTTTCTGTGCTGAACTCATCAAAGAACGACGGCTCATATGGACAAGGCAATGCATCAATATCTGGTGGACCATCACGCTTTGGACGCTTTGGCTTTCAGCTTCTTCAGAAGACCATTGGTTGGGTTTCACGGACTAGACCTAATCGCCAGGTTTCCTCCCAAGATTGTTTTTATTTTTATCTTCTCTATATTCTTCTTATCAATTTGATACATATTTTTTGAAATTGTCATTCAAGGCAAAACTTGGCGAGAGCAACAAATTCTATTATGATGAAAAACTCAAGAGATGGGTGGAGGAAGGTGCTGAGCTTCCAGCTTCAGAAGCTTTCCTTCCACCACCTCCTATAGCTGCTTCTTTCCAGAATGGTAAATCAGATTATGATGTGAAGAATGCCTTGAAGAGTAATGGCCTTATTATGGATGCTAAGCAAGAAAAACAACTTGATGCTCCATCAGAACAAGTGTTTGGCTTGCCACCCGTGCCACCAAGCCAAAATCAGTTCTCAGCTCGCAACAAAGGGGGGGTCCGATCAAGGCAATTTCTTTTTTTAAATAGCTTTTTGTCATTTTCCCCAGTCTTTCATATTTTAGATCTCTTGATAGTAGAGCATCCCCTTTTCCTCTTGTTTCATAGGTACGTAGATACTTTCAACAAACGTGATGGATCTGTTACAAGCACATTCCAGTCGCCCTCTGCTCCATCTGTAAAGCCTTTGTCTAGTGCCAACTTCTTCATTCCTTCTGCTCCTGCAAGTTATGAAGACCAGACAAGTGATGCTTCTACAAGATCAAGCACCCATGAAACCACCATAACTGAAGAACCTTTCCCTTTTGTTGTCCAAGAATCAATATTTTCTCCATCATCAACTTAGTCCCGCATCACAAAGTTTGTCAATTGGCAATGTCTCCATCTCCCAACGTGTGGCATCATGGAGTGGAGCCCATCCAGCCATTTCAAATACTAAAACAGTTGAAACGGAGCAACATTTTTTCCCCACTTTTGTATCCCAAAATGATACTCATCACATTCAATCAAGTAGCAGTCCATCTCTAGCATATGCAGTTTGTTCTGTATTAGATGGTCTTCATAAGTTCGAGCTCCAAAGTTTCTTTGATCTTTAGCATATGCAGTGGTAGCAGTATGATGCAGTGATGCTGTGAACAGTATCTGAGGCATTTGTGAGAGGTTTTAAAGTAGTTCATGTTCAGCTCCTCGCAATGCGCCCCCAGATGTCAAAGTAGTTGCGCACCAATTTAGCATGAAACCGTTTGAGCGCCTTTTGTATATATAATTTGTTCATTGTATTAAAAGAGAAAAAAGAGTTGGCCTTTGGGAAGATGAAATTGTCATTCAGCGGGTGTATTCAATATGCAGTCATATTTATAACGCGGTGGGACCATTTGCATAACATTTTTAGGTGAGGTTTCATGCAGGAACACTTCTTTGCAGATTCTAGTGGTGGGAGGAAATAGAAAGTGTAATAGGTACATTCTTGTTATTCTTCAGGCAGTAAAGTCTTAAATCATTTTTTGTAGTATTTCTTGCTTTGTCCCCTTTGTGATGTATATTAGTACAGTGTGCAGTGGCTTATTTAATGGAAAATTTACATGCATACCACACAATTCTTATATAATTACATGCTTAATACCAGAATATTTTTTATTTATATTTATAACTGTCGATGCCCATACCAAATTTGATCGGGGACTTGCCGTTAAGATGGCTTGAATCAAAGGCCAGATTGCTTCCATTGTCAAGGGAGTATTAGTTTAGGAGACATTTCCTATAACGTTGTACGTAAAAGATTTCAACAGAGTCCACTGCAGAATTTTTGAAATTTTTTGAGATTAGATTTAAGTTGAAAAAGTTTTCGCTAAGGATAGAACATGGCCTTAAAATCCTACTCATTAAAAATGATTTAAATGAAAGTCCTCTAAGAACATGAAGATTAAAGATATAGGGTGGGACTCAAAAATTTGGTAAGCATGGTAGATCCATTATAGAGTGGAAAGTCGAACGGGCAGATGAGTAGCTTGAATGTGTGAAGGATACACACTACTCCTGATAGATAATAACAAATCATCATAAAAGATGGAGAGGAGAACCTTCCCCAGCACAGTTGCCAGAAAGAAGTCTCGGTGAGAGATTATTGTGTCATGACACATCATAGAATTTTTAGAAGCCTTCTATCAAGATGAGCAGACATAATATTTAAAGAATAATATATCTTTCTAAAAGATTGAAATATAGCCTTAAGGTCTGATCACCCGGATGATGAAGACCTTCGTAACTTTACAGAACCAAGGTTTTTCTTCTCTTACCTTATGGGTGTAAGATAAGGTTTATTTTACTGAGGGGTCGTGCTCCTTACATGGGTAAGTACACATAGTTATTTATATCTCTGGAACTGTACTCTTTTTTAAATTATGATTTCGACTATTAAAATTGAAATTTCAGAATTGAAGTGTTGGAGGTGAAGAAAAGATCCAAATTAAAAGAATTAAGCTTAAAAGCATGTGAATTATAGTTTGATGATTCATGAAAATACCCATACAAAGAGATTTAATTGTCTAGGAAAGGTTTACCAAAGGATGATGATTGATAATGAGTTTGAAAAGGTTGGTAATGAGTTTCAATTGGACAGATATGTTCAAACAGATAACTTAGGAACATTTAATCTGCCCGACTGAAGTTGTTGAAACTCCTATACTATAGGATAGAGTCGGGTAAAAAAAGATTTATAGATGGAAGCAAAGCCTGAACTATATTAGAAATCACAATGGTTGGACTAACCTAAAATTTAGAAATAACATTCCCAGTTAGGATGCCCATGGCTTTTGTTGTCCTGGGCACATTGATATCCCTCGACTATAACCAACCTTATAACCAGAAATCTTCCTTGAGTGCCATGATCTTGGAGTGTGGAGAGTTTCATAGTGTCAAAGCGATTTAGAATACATTTGACAGTAACCATGTGTTACATCATGCTAGGGTTTCCCTTTAGTCTCAGGGGATGGGTGATAAGAATGAAAAATATTATGCTTGAGAAATATATTTTGTCTTAAATATGCAGGGGACAGGGTGAACGGAGAATTTGGAGCAAAACATAACAAAAATAAACACAGTATAAGGAATTCAGACTAGAGCACCCGCACTACCAATAAAACTTGCTCGCTTTAGCTCTGGCACCCCCGCACCCAGTGTAAAGCACCTGCATCAGTACCCACACGCCCACTCGTCGTGCAGTGGAAACGAAGGGTTAACCAAAGAATTCTAAGTGAATAGACATATTCTAGTGGAATACTGCAACCTTTCTAGGGATCAAAATATTCACATAGGATGCTATAGGGATTGAGGAAGCCCAAACTTCAGGCTCCAGGTTTCATTTAACCTAGACATAGGCATAAGGAGTAACATATCCCTGATTGGCAACAATCACGTAGGAAAATAATTAGGAAATCCATGATCACCATAATCCCCGAATCACAGAGGCATGAGCCTATTCTGTTTTGAAAGAACTCTTAATATCTTTTCCCACTTTTTTTGTTTTTGCTACCTGCTATCTATTCTGTTTCATTAGGCTTAAGACTTAAAAACCTTCTTTGTTAAACCACCAAGCTAACTTACCAGATTCGTAAGTTAGAGATTTTTCTGCTGAAATAATAATTTCACTTTCCCTGTGGGATCGATATGTTTAGTCTTTAACTACATTTCTACTTGACACGTGCACTTGCGTTGCACGGCTGACTTGCCCAGTGGTAAGTTTTGGCGCATCACATTTTTGGCGTAGTTGCCGGGGAAATGTGCTAATAATTATTTCTGCTTTTAGAAAAAACTTTTGTTGAAATATTCAAGACTAAGTTTAATGTTATTATTTAATTATTTTATTTTGTATTTTCAATTTTTTGTATTTCATCTGTGTTTCTGTTTTATTTCTTGTAGGTCCTGAAAAACTAAAAAGCTGAAAAAATTCAAATTAGCCAAAAAGTCAAACTATTTTGTTCTTTTAACTTTATTTTGTTTTGCTTTTTATTTTGTTCTTGTGTTTATTTATATTTTTGAAAAAAATGTTTAAAAAATTGAAATTACAGATCCTCATGAAAGTTATTTTAGATCTTTTGAAGAGTATAACAACACATTAATGGCTAGTCTTCACAATCTTTATCCCCCTGACATAGGAGCTAGGTTTTATCACCCTTTGTTTAATACCTACAATCCCAACTGCACTGATTATCCAACATCCAATTGGAACAATAATGACATTAGTGTAGAAAACCATATTTAGGGGAAAACTCAAGCCAAGCTTGTAGAAATTTGGAACAACAGGGACATGGATCACAATTACCAAACTCAACCCTGGGAAGTTACCTTGAAACCTAAATTTAGGGAAGAAACTGTCTGTTGACCTCATTTTTGGTGAGGTCTTTTCTTTCCTTTTAGTGCTTAGGGTCTAGCCATAGGACTTCTCCTTAACTATCCTAGAGGACTAGAAATGGAACCCACTATTTAGAAATTCAAACCAAATCATGACTCTCTTTGGAATCCTACATGGATGGTCATTGTCCTCCAAGTCACTTGGAAGGTTAGGACCAATGTGCAGGAAGACAAGAATGAATTCCTATAGGTTGTTCAAGCCTTAGGACAGCCCTAGGTGGCCTGGTCTTGGTGAGGTCTGGCTTGCACACACTACACTCCCATACTCATCCTAACCATAACCCATCTTTACCCAATCTTGACTCCTAGTTCAATGGAGCACTCATATGGATAAGCCTGAACCCCTAGCTCCTAGGCTAAGAGGGTTAGGAACAACATATGAGATGTTTAAAATGAACAACTTCTTGGTCCATGGATCACTCTAAGCTTCTTCAATCCCTCTACCATAACCAAATACCATTTTGCCATAATTTCTGGTTTTGACATTTGGTCCTTAAATTTACCTAAAATTACTTAAATTGCCCCTACAATCACCAAAACTCTCTAAAATTTCCCAAAAATTACCCAAAATTCCAAAAAAACCTAAAAATCATTTTAAAACAATTCCCACCTCTTAAATCCACCAAAATACCCTAATACCCCTCTAAATAACCTCCAAATACCCTAAATACCCCTTTTGGCCCAAAATTCCAAAAATTCCCAGAAAATTTTAGAAAATCCCAAATATTCCTAAATTCATTTTTTCCAACTACACCATAATCTAATCTTTCCAATTTGACCCAATTTTGTCAAAATCCCCAATTTGACCCATTTTTAACCCAAATGGACCCAATGTCAAACCAAATCAACCCATTTGACCTTAAGTTTGCCCAATTTCAATTCTAAACTTTAATTCAACATCCCCAATACCAATCTAAACCAATTACAAGTCTAAATTGATTCACATTTGAGTTCAATTCCATTGGAAACCCAAAATCCCTAATTTTACCAATTTAATCCAAAATTCTCCAAGTAACCTAATGTCAACTATTTCCCTTCAAATTTCAATCCTAGACCTTCCATGGCATTCCCATGAAACCCATGCAACATTCAATTGTCCCAATTTGAGCTCAAGCCTAGCCTAAATCCACTTGAAATTCAAGAATACCCCATTTTAACTATAATTGAACACATGTTCTAAATCTACCAAATTGATTGGCCTAATCCTAAAAATTTCTCCCAATTGTTGTTGGGAACTATTCAATACATTCCCATAAACCATTTGAAACATTCAATTGGGTCTAAACCCCACCTTAGCCCAACTTAGACCCAAGTTGACCCAACCTTACCCAAATTAATCAAAATCCCAAAATCCTCTAAATTGACCCTTTAATTGAACTCAAAACCTTTCCATGTCTTCATGAAAGTTATTCATGGCAATCATTTGCACAATGTTTCTTAAGATACTTGAGCCTAAATCAAACCGAAACCCAAGTTAGCCCAACCTAAACCCAAATGAGCCAAACTGAACCTATGGCCTAACCTAACCAAATTGAACCAAATGTGGCTAAACCAACCCTTCCACAGCCACCATTTGAACCATAGGAACCACCATAGATCCACCAAGCCCAAGCTAAGTGAGCCATGGACCAAGGGTCCCCCATTTTAATGGATTTCTTCCCTTAAGTGGATAAATCCTCTTTTGCCTTACCTCAAATCCTCTCCAAAACTGATTAATCACCATTAAACCCTACTCCCTGTCTCACCTGACCTGAGGGATAGCTCCCCTGTCATTGCCGGCCGGCCTAGTCACCAGAGGGGGTCAAAACCAAGAGCCACCACCAAGCTAAGCTCACCCAAACTACCCCAATTGGCCACCTCAGCCAAAATTGACCTTGGAGCCTCTCTGCCCTCCACCTAGGCAGCATAATCGACCCCCAATTGAACCCCAACTCAGCCATATGGCCCTGGCCATATAAGCTCCACCTTTCGGCCAAACCAAAGGTGTTGAAAATTTCCTCACAGAATTCCCCCAAACTGCTCCCAGACCTTCTCCCAGCCTAGAGAAGAAGAGCCTCACTGTCCTCCTGCCCTAATCCCCACTGGTTGAGCTCAATTTTGGAATTCAATTCTAGGCCAGAAAATAGGACATCCTCTGAAACTCCACAGAAATCAAATTAAACTCACCCACACCTTCACCAGAGATAGAGAAGAAGTTCCTCACTAAAAGCCCCCTCACCAGGCCAGCCAGTTGCTCTATCGGCCTGAACACCAAATCGGGTTTAGACGAAGTCACACCTAGGCATTTCACCATCGCTCGAGGCTTCATCCATAGGCTTCTGTGACTCCAACGAACGTGCCGAGCACATCCATACGAGGCTTCACCTCTTGGACCAAGGTATGGAGACTTCTCTTGCTCCCGAGCTGCGAGCGATTCTCCATTTTGTTTGATTCAGTTTCAGTGCATGTTAGTAGTATAGATGTGTTCGTCTAGGCTAGACGCATCGATAGAGACCAACTGCGCTTGATTTGGTTGAGTCTAGGGCGAGATCTTAAGGTTTTAGGGTGGACGACTCTCAGGTTGAACCAAGCGGAGATGATGACCAGGGACCGTTCGATCCCGCGTGTATCGAACAGACGGCAGAGATGGAGCCGAATGGAACCACGGGACGTAATGTGCAGGCCACGTGGCGTTGACTCAGGTGACAGTGCCGAATGGGAACGCGCCGCATGGAGCATCGATCCGTCACATGTTGACATGGCGCCGTGTCGGATAAGTAGAAAAATAGGGTTATTTCTGAATTATTTAAATAACCTGAACTTTAGAAATCCATATCTTTGTGTAGAAAAATCACAAAAACAATTTAAAAACACCCTCTTACTCAGTGAACAGAGAAGAATAATGTGGAAAAGGAATTAAGTTATATTGTTAAGTATATGATTTTTAATTAATTAAACACTGATCTGAATCACCATGGCATGAGACCATAGGGGTTTTGTAGCCTCTGACCTTGGGCACATTTCCTGAATTTTTCGAGGCCAGAGGCTATATCCATGGCAAGTTATCTATTTTCCAAATTTTTATGTCTGTTTTGGTATTTTAATTTCAAAAATTAATATAGTGTTTGGAAAATTCTAGGAAAATTAGAATAGGTTCCCTATGACCAGAGGAACCATGGAAATTATTTCATGAACTAAAACATTAAAAACAAACCTGATTGGTTACTTGACCTAAAATCAACATTGAATCAAATAGGGTAAATTAAAAATCAAAATAACTTAAAATCAATTCTCCACTGTCCCATAGGATAATATGAACCCCCATAAAAATTTTGAAACTAATTGGAAATGATTTGACCCACTAAATGGATTTTCTAAGTAACATAGCCAAATTTGAAATTAAAAAATTCATAAAACTTAAAATACATTTAAAAAATTTACCAAATTGATTTTTGGGGGCTCTATGATATTAGAGGAGTCTAAAAAAATTAAAATAGGAATTTTTCTAAAATTTTCATTTTTAACCTAATTGTGAATATTTTAATAATTAAAAAATTATAAAAATCATAAAAATATTAAAATTCATGAAAATGTCATATTTAATCTCCTAATCACTTAGAAACCAACCAAAAATTCTTCCTAGGTCTCTAAGTAAGGATATTGATTTTTAAAAGTTTAGGGTAATTTTTAATATTAAAAATTGGATTTTCCAACCCTTTCACTAAAATAATTCTAAAAATTCAAAGAAAAATAAGAAAAAAATAAAATTTGTTTTTCTGAGTTCCTTGGGATCAGAGAGATTTAAGAAAAATATAAAACTTAATTTTCCACCTCAATTTTATTTTATAATTAATTAATACTCCAAAACTCAAAATAATTATAATAAATAAAATAAAATTCAAAAAATCACCAAAATAAGCCCAAATGGTCCTCTGGTCAATAGGAACTTCCCATAATTTTCCTAAGGGCAAAAACTCCTTCTTGATCATGTTGTGGAATTTTCATTAAAAATCCTTATTTTTCATTAAAATAATTATATAAATTAAATTAAAATCAGAAAAATTCACATTTTCTCCTCTAATGTCTTAACTGACATGTGAGTGAGGTGAAATAAAAAATTTCAAATTTATTTAAGCTTAATTTAATGACTTATGAGGTGAACAAGCTTAAAAGGGCATAATAGTAATTAAGGAATTTAATTTTAATTAAAATTTAGGCTAAAACCAAAGGGAGGGGTAAAATATTTGATCATAACTTTCCATTTGGATGATTGAAACATAGGGAATTAAATGGTAGAAACTCATTAATCACCTTAAACATTAAAGAATGAACTTTAATTAATTAAATCACCTAAACTTTGGAAGGTTAAGAGATGTTGAATATAGGAAGATTTTAATTCCTTAAATTGAATCCCTAATCAATAATTTGATCAATATTATTTAAAAATAAATTAATGGAACTCTAAAAATGATAACTGAAACTAATGAAATGGAGATGATCTAAAAGCTCTATAATTAAACTAAAACTTAAAACATACAAATCAATTTAAATTAAGAAAAATCAAATTAAAATAAACTTAAAACATCACAACTAATCTGAAATTATTTAAAACTTAAATTAAAACAAATTTGAAATATTAATGTTAATCTGGAATAATTTATAATTGAAATGTTATAATTAGACTTAAATCAGTTTAAAATATTTAAAAATAACCTGAAATGTTAAGACCACTTAAAATGGTAAAATTTAACTGAATTGAACAACTTAAACACTTTTCCAACTTAAGATAATTCAAAACATTTAAAAATCAACTAAAACTTTATAACTAAATAAAAATCACTTTAAACCATTAATTCAAGACTTCAATTAAGAATGATTAAATTCTTTAACAAATTAACTTGCTTCTTAAAGGCTTTCGTCATCATAATTCTTAAATGAAGCATTAAATGAAAATATCACCTTACTCACAAGGATAATCAAACATCCTAATTACTGAGCAAGAATCAAAATTCAACTAAACCCGGGTGATTGATTCATCACCACAATGAAACTAACTGAACTCGAAATAATCCCTAAAGTGTTTAAGAAGATGTTCAGAATTCAATTCCGAGAACTTCCCTAACTTGATGGGAAGTTTTAGAAGAACAGTGAGATTTCATTGTTCTTTGATGAAGAAAATCATACTTAACCAAAACCACGAACCTAGACGTCATAGGAATTGACTAGCATTAGGATTAGGATTTTGGTAGATAACCAGAACCTTCCCTTGGCTTTACCTCGGTACTTGTTGCAAATATATAAATGCCTTAACGTGTGTTTTAAGTGTAGGTGAAAATGACGGGAGTGCCCATCAGGTATGCATTTAAGTTTATTGCAATTTACATTTAGCAATCTATTAAATGTCTTACTTTCCTGTACTTATAAATGCATGAAAATGATCGAACCCAGCATGTTTAAACAACTCAAAATTTAATCACCAACAAAAATAAAACTGCAATTATAACTAAAATTAAAACGTCTCATTGGATGATCGGGAATCCCTCGGATAATGTAACCCACGTGTTGCTAATGAGATTTCCCACGGTCTAAATGAAGGTGTGGAACTCATTCAGTTGGGTTTAGCAAATTCATTTGGACTAAGTGAATCTAATTAAAATAACGGTGCCGGGATGAAGGAACCGTGGGATCTTAATCGGTTCTGCTTAATCAACTTTAAGATTTGTTTTAATTAAAACATTAAGGCATCTCAATTTTCAACCTCTCTAAACCAAAACATTTATCTCATCTCTTGATTGCCACTTTCTAAAACCAAACCTATGCAACAACAAGGAGCTTGGAGCACGGTGGGCAACACGGCCATCTTCAACAGCAAAACTTGTGTCTTCATCAGCTTAACCTTTCCTAGAATTAAATAACCAAGCCATTGGATTTCGAGGTAGTTTGCTTAGTGCAACATAAATCCTCAACTTTTCGTTAGGCATTTGTATGATCATGTTTTGCAAATTAAGTCCTAACTGGTCTTAGGACTCTGAGGTAATCGTTTGGTACGACATAAACCCTCACTTCTTCAAGGCTATTTTTATGATCAAATCATACAAGTATAAGACCTAATTAATTAAAATTGGCATGATTGAAACATTAAATAATTCTTAAATTGAAGCCAAACAATGGATAGTTTGGGACGTTGCCAAGATTCTTCTTGGATCCTCAGCTTCTCCTACTTCTCTTCCTTTGGACTCTAAAAATAAACTGTTCCAAATTTGATCTATTTTCTATTGAAATTTCCTAATTCCAATTGTTTGAAGACCTTAAACTTTGAAATTCTTGAGAGAAAAACCACTGATTATTATTGAGAGTTTTCTTAAGTGTCTTCGAACATTTAAGATGTAATTAACTATAGGGGCTTGTGACCTCGATCCGCGAACAACGTAGTAATTTATGCTTTCAAAAATTTGTTATAGCCAATACTTTGACCCAAATAATAATAGCGGCTAGTGTATATAAATATAATTTTATGGAAAATATTTTACACACTAGAGGTACTATGCAAGTATACGTATCGTTTCAAGTAATATAGGGCTTTAAATAAAGACCCCAGTATCGATCCCACGAGGAGGTTTATAGATTTTTAAATATTTTAATTTTATTTTTATGTATTTCTTTTAAAGTTATAAATTTAATATTTAATTTACTAAATGCATAATTAAAGCAATAATAAAATAATGAGTGATGTAAATAATAATAAGCAAACAACTTTCTTCCTTTCAATTAATCCAAGACTTTTTAAATAATATAATATTCGTGGAGAATATAAATTTATAGTATTGAGCCAAATAGAAGCATTCCTATTCTTTACTTTCGCTCGATAAGATAAAGAACATTAGTTAATCTATAGATCGTGTCCGGATGTATTGTTAGTAGAATGGGTTAATCTAGGCTCACACTAGTAGATGTCCAAGGGTGGCTATGGTCGGCCCTACTAGTGACCCGTTCCTTCTCTATAAACCAAATTACAAGAATTTAGTCTGTCACTCTAAAAACTTATCAATTCTACGCTCATTGAATAATATTTTTCTATTTATTTGCATTTCACCTTGAATAACCCGCACAAGTCCTTCGACTACCCAAGGATTCATGTGATATCTACTAGTTAAGAATTCATCTCCTTCTAGGTCTCAAAATTCTTCAACATATTTTAACAATTTAAATGACCAATTTAAATAGTAAATTAAGATCCGATATTAATATCATCACAATATTTAAACATATTTAGTTTTTAATTCTCCAACGAATTTAATATTATCTTATTTATCTTTTCATAATTGAAAGGAGAAAGTAAAGTAACTACTTTAACACATTGAATTTAAATAACAAAACATATAAACAAAACTTTGAATCAAATTACAAATACTTATCTCAAGTGTTTCTCCAACTGAACCTCTGATTCCTTCTGACTCCAAAGCGAAATAGACTTTAAAAGCACCAACTCTTCCAAACTCTCAATACAAACTCTAAATAAAACAAACTCACTAATTTATGAAGGAAAGTAAACTAAAAGTGTGGCCCTATATTTAAAATTATCTCACTGATTGGGGGCCTCTTTCTCTGTAGAAATGGTCTCCTATTTATAGGCTTCAAGGGTTGCCTAAAGCATCTCTTCAAAATGTGTCCAAGTTCAATGAACCTTCTAGAAAGTGTGTCTGGCCCCTAGGCGCCGGCATCTGGCGCCTAGACGCCGGACTCCGCCTCCATTTCTTCGCACCTCTTCACTTTGGATCACACCTCTTCGCAATCCAAACCGTTTCCAAGCGTTTAAATACAATGTATCACATGTCCTATAATCCAGGAATAACTGTCAATCTTCTAGATGATCCAATAACTGCTCTAACCGTTAAAATAACCCCCTAAAGTAGTTACAAAGACCATCACATATTTGGTATCGAGCTGGCGCTTAAACGTCAGATTCTGATGCTTAGGCGCCAGGCCCATTATTTTGACAATTTTGCATTTTGGCTCCATTTTTGCTCCTTTTTGCTCCTTTTTCATCCTTTTTCCTTTTTGAACATTTTTGCATCACCTACATCAAAAAACACAAAAATACCTTTCATTAAAGCATAATATCCTTAAAAATTTGATAAAAATCAAGGCATAAAAATAGGTATTTTTTCATGGATCAAAATCCCCCAAACTTAGACGTTACTTATCCTCAAGTAACTCTTTTTACTATATAAAATGTATAACATTTGGAATAAAAGGTAAATATTTAAGATTCCTTGTAATTTTTTATTTTATAAAGGCTTTAGTAAATCATTAACCAAATTTCACTAACTAAGTTTAATTTTAAGAATTTAAAGAATATTTAACTACCAAATTGTAAGACTTTAAAAATTTTTCATTCATTTCGAAAATAATTGTAGTTTATTATATTAAGATCACATAAATTATTTACAAGAAAAAGATCTTCATGAAAATCTTTTCTGATAAAGATTAAGTAAAATATGTAATTAGTTTTCTTCTTATAAGATAATTCAAGTGAAGCCAATTTTTGATTAGGCATCTCCTCAAGGTTCTCCTCTCTTCTTTCTTCTCTTTTTTTTTCACAGTGAGGATTACTGTATCTAGATAGCCTGTTAATGGTTTTGAACTTCACTATCCTTAACTTATATTTTCAAACTTATATACATTTTCACTTAATATATTTCAAAAAGACTTTCAATCTTTTCTTTTTCAAGTTATAATTCTTGATTTCTTAATACTTCTAAAATCCAATTATCTCTACCATGAATAGAAAAAATTCTTAATCTTACTCTTCTTTAAGTTGAATAATTCTATTCTTAAAATCAATCAAAGTTATTAAAATTATGGTTTAGTCTACTAAATTATTTATAATTTCAAAAATTTAGGTAATCTTAAACAGATTTTTCATTCCTTATGTTATGTTAATTTTTTTTTATTAAAGAAAAATATTAGCACTTAAGGATAAATAAAATTTAAATTTGCATGTATTTTCCCTTCCCCCAAACTTAAGTTTTGATATAGCATGAAAAATTTTAAAGTATGAGAGAAAGAAAGGCATAATTTTAAAAAAGAATTTTTATAAGAATGTAAAAATAGTCTACAAAGAAAAATTTACTTCTATACATGCTTTCTATGAATATTACCGAAATAATGAAGCATATATAAAAGTAAGCAAGCTCAATTTTTATATCATTAGCTAAATTAAACGACTATACTAATCACTATTACAGAAATAAAATAACATCACTAACTAGTCAAGAATACTAAACAGTAGGCTGAAATAGAAATAAACATTTATCATAGAAAATGAAAAAAAAATTCATCCATATTTCAGTCTTAAAGACATATCACACTAGATACTCTAAAAACAGTCTCAACATCAAAAAAAATCCACACAAAGTTACTTAAACAAATCAACACTAACTAACAACAAACTAATCAGTACTAACAAACAAGAAATAAACTAAAAACAGAATCAACTCATCTCAAGAGGTAAATTAAGCTACTAATCACTATCTGTAGCCTCGTCATCGTCATCACCAAAAGAAAATTCCACATCCTTTGGATCAACATACGGTGAAAATCTAGGATAGGTAGGGAATGGAACATCATGCTCACCCTTCAAGAATCTAGCTAAAGACTCCGAATACTCAGCATCATAATCACTCTTCCTTTGGGTATATTCAGATAGATGATCAATCTTCTTGTCTATAGTATCTACTCTGCAGTGAGTTAGAAATAACTCATTCTGCTGCTCCAAAAATTGATCATGCATGGATTCCTAGAAACTAGATGGTGGCCCAGCAGTAGATGTAGAAGATCTAGAAGTAGAAGCTCTACCTGGAGTAGGTACAGAAGTTGAAGGAGCAGTAGATCTCTTCCCGCGAAGACGATCATAAATACTAACACTCTCCTGCCCAATAAGCTTTGTAGTCTTCAGCTTCTCCTCTAAAATATCAGCAATAACTCCATTGCTCATGCATAAAGAATATATCAAGGATGGGAATCCTAATCCCACAGAAGTGCTGGATCGTGCAATCGATTCCACAGAATCATAGAAATGCTGCCAACATCTATCGGCTTCCTCTTCTGAATGCAGTAGTTCAGGATAGCTCTATCTCTGGTAACTTCACTCAGGTGGTTGGAAGGAAGAGGTCTAGCAGAAATAAAATAGAGCCAGGTCTTTGAAATACCATTTAGCTTAGAAGATTTAAAGTTTACCCGTTTTTCGTTCCGGATCTTCCAAGCTCCAGTGTCGTCAGTCAAATATGCGATAATCATCTCCAGATCTCCTTCAGATGGAGATAGACTAGAATAGTAGCACTCGACGGTAGGTGGTAGGTCGTAGAAAATATTGATCCGTTCCGGAGTAAATCCCACTCCGACACCTCTACCGAACAATTCGTAGTCTTCCGCATCCATAAAGTTGGCATAAAACTCTCGTACAACAGGAATAACAGCAACGACAGTGAAATAACATAATCGCTGCTAGTTGTGTGCAACGATCGTGTTCACGATCATCTCTCCAGGATTGTAAAAACCGCGTTCCGAGATAAATTTCCTTGTCGACGCAAATTCGTGATAACGAAAGTGCGCCGCCGCAATGAGCGAACTTCGTCGTCGTCGAAATTTTCTCGTGCTTTTCCGCGCTTAGATTTAGGTGCCATCTAAACGTGAAAGAAAAACACAAATAAATTAAGGAATCAAATATCTAAACTCTTTTAAGCTTGAAAAACTTAAAATGAGTTAAGAAAATCCGTGAGAATTTCTAAAAATAAAAATTTTTCTCCAAAATTTTGGTTTTTAGCAAAAATAGGAAAATCCATGATAGAAATAAAAAATAAATGGATTAGAAGGTAGATCTGACCTTAAGATGAAGAAATCGAGTGATTTTGGGCTAAAAAACGTGACATTTTGACCTCAAGATGGATCTTGGTGGTGTATTTTCGCGAAAATGAGGAAGGGGTGAAGCTAGGCGTCGACCATGGGTTTTGGGGGTTTAAATCCTAATTTTTGATTAGCAGGCCGAACCGGCGCCTAGGCGCCAGACTCTCCTTTCACAAAAATTATTTTAAAAATTTATTTTCCACCAAAACTCACAAATTCAACTTCTAATTACTCATATGAGAGTATTGCTTCAGTTTCCAACTTCCAAAATATTTTCCAAAAAATTTTAAAAATTAAAAATTAAATCCATCAATTAAACACAAGTTTAAGTCAAACTCTTCTAATTCCATTCATAATCTTCAATTTGGCTCAATACAATACAGATAAGTATAATAATAAGATTCAAGTCCTAACAAACAATAAAACAACACAATTTCAAAGCAAATACAACACACATTGAACAATAAAACAAACACACAAACAATACATTCGATTTACTAAATTGATGCAATGACACACTAGATAAAGTCTTGATATAACCACATTTACTATCTAATCTTCAAATTAGAAATTTCTATTCTCATCTCAATGAAGATTACTCGGCCCACTTGGGAAGAACAATAACGCCCTTGGAAAATCCGTAGCCGTTTTCTCCGATCCATTTGTTCTTCGCGTACATCTCCACTTGAGCATCTTGATAGGCTGCTAGATGATTGAATTGAAGCTTTGCCTGCCATTCCAGATGTTCAATTTGATGATACATCTCATGGAGGCAATCTCCAATACTTTTGAATTCCGCTTCAAACTTATCTAGGAGACTCGAAAATTTCTCCAAACTTACAGCAATAAAACCATTAAAGAAAGGTTTAGGATCCTTAGAACACTTATCTCTAGCCTCTTCTTCATGATTTCTTCTCTCCATTTCTTCAAAATCTTCTCCTATCTCCTTAAGAATGAAGTGTAAAGGTCGTAACTATGATTGCTTAGGGATTGGGAATGAAGATGGGGTAGTTTATAGGAGAAAATCATGTGAAAAACTGAAAATTTTCGGTTTTTACATGATCCAGTAATTGTAGTGCTTAGGCGCCAGACCCATCGATACACAATCTACTCTGGCGCTTAGGCACCGGATTTTGGCGCCTAGGCGCCGGAACCATGTTCGACTCCGTTTCGCCTAACGTCAAATTTCAAAGTTTCGATCTCCAAAATAGGTAAATGATAAGATCCATATAGACTTAAAAATTATCTTAAATAATAAACAATCATAATGAATGTTAACTTGATCTCCTTTTTACTCACATACGAAATGAAGTGATCCAAAGTCCAAACTTTATATACTTTGAGATCATCTTTTGCTTAAGTCAATAAAGACTTGTTAGCATCCAATTTTCTACAGTTATATAAAATTAGTCAAGACCGAGGCATAAACTTATGTTAAAAATGTAAAAAACACACAAAAATAACTATGAGTTGCCTCTCACAAAGCGCTTGGTTTAACGTCGTCAGCCCGACCTAATTATGTCTTTAATCAGGTAGACTCAACTCGTAAGCCTCTTTATAAATCATTTTTATTTCTCCCAAATAAGGCTTCAGTCTTAATCTGTTAACTTTAAATATTTTTCCTGTTTTGGGGTCTTTAATATCCATAGCTTCATAATGGTATACTTTCTCAATTATATATTGTCCCATCCATTTAGATCTTAATTTTCTAAGGAAAAGTCTTAAACGGGTATTAAATAATAACACTTCTTGCCCAGGCTCGAATATTTTTCCTGAAATCTTTTTATCATGTAATATCTTCATTTTCTCTTTATAAATCTTTGCATTTTCATACGACTCATTTCTTATTTCATCCATCTCATTTAATTGTAATAATTGTTTTTCTCATGCAGTATTCAAATCAAAATTAAACTTCTTTATCGCCCAATAAGCTTTATGTTCTAGTTCAACAGGTAAGTGAAAATGTTTACCATAAACTTACCGTAAGGTGACATTTCGATTGGTGTCTTATAAGTTCGTTCTATAAGCCCATAATGCGTAATCAAGTCTATCAACCAAATCAGCTTCTTTTAGGATTAACAGTCTTCTCTAAAATTCTTTTAATTTCTCTGTTTGATACTTCAGTCATTCCACTTGTTTGTGGGTGATAAGAAGTTGCAATTCTGTGTTTGATTCTAAATTTTTTCAGTAATGATTGAATTCTTATATTTCTGAAGTGACTTCCACCATCTGTGATAATTACCTTATGCATTCCAAATCTTGTAAAAATCATTTTCTTTAAAAATTTCAAAATACTTTTCGAATCACAGATAGTTAAAGCTACAGCTTCAATCCACTTTGAAACATAATCAACTGCTAATAAAATATAAATCTTTCCAGATGATGGTACAAATGGTCCCATAAAGTCTAAACCCCATATATCAAAAATTTCAACTTCCAATATATAGTTTAAAGACATTTCATCTTTCCTAGATATATTTCTCATCCTTTGACATCGATCACATGTTTTAACATAATGTCTCACATTTTTGAACAAAGTAGGCCAATAAAATCCTGAATTTAAAATTTTAAATGCAGTTTTATCTACTTCAAAGTGTCCTCCAAATTCGGAATCATGACATTTTTGAATAATAACAAAAGTTTCTTCATAAGGTACACATCTTTGAATTACAGAATCTCTTCCTAATTTAAATAAATGAGGATCTTCCCAAATATAAGATTTAGCATCATTTTTAAATTTCCTCATATATTTTTTATTTAATCCATAAGGTAGAATATTGCTAACTAAATAGTTAACTATATCCGCATACCAAGGTGTTCGGCATCCTTGAATAACATATAAATGTTCAGCAGGAAACTTCTCATTTATATTTTCTTCAATAATAATATCATTCTTAATTCTAGATAAATGATCAGCAATTAGTCATCAGTTCCTTTTCTATCCACTATTTGAAAATCAAATTCTCGTTAAGTAAAACTCATCTTATTAGTCTAGTGGTTAGCATCCTTTTTCGACATTAAATATTTAATAACGGAATGATCAGTATGAACTATGCATTTGGTACCAAGAAGATAAGGTCTAAATTTATCAAAGGCATGGACTATAGCTAATAGCTCTTTTTCGATAGTAGTGTAATTTCTTCGAGTTTCAAGTAAGAGTTTTACTAAGCATAATATATAACTTTGAAAATTTTCTCATATTTTTGTCCCAATACAGCTCCAATTGCAAAATCACTTGCATCGCACATTAATTCAAAAGGTTTATTCCAATTAGGTGCAATAATTATAGGTGCATTATTAATTTTTCTTTTAAAATATTAAAAGCATTACACCATCTTCATTAAATTCAAATTTAGCTTCTTTTTCCAATAAATGACTAAGAGGTTTAGCAATTTTAGAAAAAACCTTTATATATCTTCTATAAAATCTAAGCATGACCCGTAAAACTTCTCACATCAGCAATATGTAATAGGTGGTTACAGTTCAGCAATAATTTTCACTTTTGCTTGATCAACTTACATCCCTTTTTGTGAAATTTTGTGACCAAGTACAATGCATTCTGTGACCATAAATTAACATTTTTCCCAGTTAAGAACTAAGTTTGTTTCTTCACATCTTTTCAGAACTTTGGAAATATTTTCCAAATAGGATTCAAAAGAAGTTCAAAAAAACTGAAAAATCGTTCATAAATATTTTAATTCCTTTGTCAATCAAATCACAAAATATTAACATCGTACATCTTTGAAAAGTTACAGGTACATTACATAAACCGAAAGGCATTCTTCTAAACGCAAATGTTCCATAAGAACTTGTAAATGTTGTTTTCTCTTGGTCCTCGGGAGCGACAGGTAATTGATGATAACCAAAATATCCATCCAGGAAACAGAAATATGAGTGTCCGGCTAATTTATCAAGCATTTGATCTAAGAAAGGTAAAGCAAAATGATCTTTTCTAGTGACGTTATTTAATTTCTGATAATCAATGCAAATTCGCTATCCAGTAACTTGTCTTGTAGGAATTAGTTCTTTTTTATCATTGACAATGTCAGTTACTCCTCCTTTCTTCGGAACACAATGAATAGGACTCACCCATTGACTATCCAAAATAGGGTAAATAATTTCAGCATCTAACCATTTTAAAATTTCTTTTTTAACAACCTCTTTAATGATAGGATTTAATCTTCTTTGAGGTTCAATAGTCGGTTTAAAATCTTCTTCCATTAAAATCCTATGCATACAGATAGAACGACTTATTCCTCTTATATCAGCAATAGTCCAACCAAAAGCTTTCTTATAGTTTTTTAACACTCATATTAATTTTTCTTCTTGATCTAAGCTTAGTTTAGAAGAAATAATAACAGGTAAAATTAATGAATTTCCAAGAAAATCATACTTTAAATGTGCAGTAACATTTTTAATTCCAGTTCGAGGCTTTTTTAATCGAGGGTAAAAGTATATCATTTTGAGTTATGTCCAAAATTTCCTTGTTATCTTTAATATAATGAGTTTCTTTAAATAATTCTTCTTCTTTTAGTTCTTCATTTTTGTATGTTAATAATTCAATTTTTTCTTCAGAAATGACTTCACATTTTTCTTGATAATATTTTTCAATTATATAATCAATAATATCCATTCGATAGCATTTTTCTTTATCAGGGTACTTCATTGATTTAAGGACATTGAATTTAATCTCTTGATCATTAACTCTCATAGTTAATTCTCCTTTTTGCACATCAATCATAGCCGTCCGGTAGCTAGAAAAGGTCTCCCTAAAATAATTGGTATTTCTTTATCTTCTTCCATATCAAGTATAATGAAATCCACAGGGAAAATAAATTTATCCACTTTAACAAGAACATTCTCTATAACTCATTTAGGGTAAGTGATAGATCTATTAGCTAACTGAAGGGTTACAGTGGTGGGAGTAATATCTCCTAAATTCAACCTTCGAAAAATAGAAAATGGCATGAGATTAATACTTGCTCCTAAATCACATAAAACTTTTCCACAAATTTTTCTCCAATAGCACAAGGTAGAGTGAAACTTCCAGGATCTTTAAGTTTCTGAGGTAATTTCTTTTGAATTATTGCACTATATTATTCACTTAATGCAACAGTTTCAAAAGCTTCAAATTTTTGTTTCTTACTTAAAATATCCTTCATAAATTTTTCATAAGTTGGCATCTGTTCCAAAGCTTCAACAAAAGGTATGTTAATAGTAAGTTTCTTAAATATTTCAAAGAACTTAGAAGATTGATGATCAAGCTTCTGCTGTTTTAATCTTTGAGGAAAAGGTGGCGGTGGTTTTTCAACTTCCACATTAACAGGAATAACAGTCTGATCTTTACTAGGAGAAGGAGTTTCTTTAGGTTTTTCAATCTCTTCAACCTCAATCTCATTTTCAATTTCATTCTGAATTCTTTCTTTTAATTTTTTTCCACTTCTAAGTTGTACAACCTTAGCATGCTCATGCTCTTTTCCAGTTTCTTTTGGATTGATTTCAACATTACTAGGAAGTGTTTGTGGGGGTCTGTAATTATTTAAATTAGCGATTTGTCCCATTTGATTCTCAATACTACAAATAGCAGTGTTTTGATTTTGTACTTGATTACTCAATTGTAAAATTAATTCTTCTATAGATAACTTTTTCTATTGATTATTAAATCCAGGAGTTTTATAGTTTGAATTTTCTTGATTGTTTAAATTTCCAGTTGGATGAGATTGATTATTACCCCATTGTTGTTGTGAATTATTCCAGTTAAAATTAGGGTGATTTTTCCATCCAGGATTATAATAATTTGAATAAATGTTATTTTTACTAGCAATAGCTTGTAAAGTTTCAATAGTTTGAGAATCTTCTATATTAGCAGAGTTGTTATGTGATACATTGATAGCAAAATTATCTAATTTCTTATATATTGCTTCTACTTGTGAAGCTAAGATAGAAAAGGCTTCATTATCATGAATACTTTCCATTCTTTTAGAATTAATCCTTTCAGAAGGCCATTGAAAATTATTGTTAGCCATTTCTTCAATTAAAGTATAAGCTACTTCAAATGATTTAGCCATTAAAGAACCTCCATAGATAGAAGATCAATAATTGATTTTAGTGATCCAATAAGTCCGTTATAAAATGTTTGAATAATTAACCAATCAGGTAAAGCATGATGAGGACACTTTCTTAATAGTTCTTTAAATCTTTCCCAAGTTTCATAAATTGTCTCCCCGTCAAATTGACTAAATGAAGTAATGTCATTTCTTAATTTAGCAGCTTTAGAAGGAGGAAAATATTTAGCAAGGAATTTTTGTGCCATTTCAGCCCATGTTTTAATAGAACATGTCGCTAATGAGTTCAACCACATCTTCGCTTTATCTCTTAAAGAGAAAGGAAAGAGTCTAAGTCTAATAGCATCATCGAAACATTGTTATATTTAAAGGAAGCATAAAGTTCTAAAAACTAACAAGTCAGTAAATTTGGATCCTCATTCGGTGTTCCCCAATCGATTATTTTGAACCATTCGAATAATGTACAGTTTAAGCTCAAAATAATTAGCATCTACGACAGTGTATTCGAATACTATTATGAAGTTCATCAATTGTAGGGTTAGCATAATCCCTTAATGGTTTGTAAACATTTTGCTCATTAATTTCAATTGGATTATGTAAATTGTTATGTAAATTAGCCATCTCTTTATATTTTTGAATTTTTTTTCTTTTTTTAATTCTTCTAACAGTTTTTTCTAATTCAAAGTCTAAAGGTAATAATCTTTCAGATCCAGAACTACGCATAAAAAGTAAATAAAAAATAGTAAGAAATAAAATCTCTACTTACTTTTTTTATTTTATTATATATATATATATATATATATATATGTTTTATTTTTGTTTTTATAATTGTTTTTGTATTTTTTTATTTTGACAATAAAAGAAATAAATAAATAAATATAAAATAAATATTTAAAATCTAAAAATTTGCCCTTCCCGGCAACAACGCCAAAAACTTGACCTCGATCCGTGAACAACGCATTAATTTATGCTTTCAAAAATATGTTATAGCCAATACTTTGACCCAAATAATAATAGCGGCTAGTGTATATAAATATAATTTTATGGAAAATATTTTACACACTAGAGGTACTACGAAAGTATACGTATCGTTTCAAGTAATATAGGGCTTTAAATAAAGACCCCGCATCGATCCCACGAGGAGATTTATAGATTTTTAAATATTTTAATTTTATTTTTATGTATTTATTTTAAAGTTATAAATTTAATATTTAATTTACTAAATGCGAATTAAAGCAATAATAAAATAATGAGTGATGTAAATAATAATAAGCAAACAACTTTCTTCCTTTCAATTAATCCAAGACTTTTTAAATAATATAATATTCGTGGAGAATATAAATTTATGGTATTGTGCCAAATAGAAGCATTCCTATTCTTTACTTTCTCTCGATAGTATAAAGAACATTGGCTAATTTATAGATCAGGTCTGGATGTATTGTTAGTAGAATGGGTTAATCTAGGCTCACACTACTAGATGTCCAAGAGTGGCTATGGTCGGCCCTACTAGTGACCCGTTCCTTCTCTATAAACCAAATTATAAGAATTTAGTCTGTCACTCTAAAAACTTATCAATTCTACGCCCATTGAATAATATTTTCCTATTTATTTGCACTTCACCTTGAATAACCCGCACAATGCCTTCGACTACCCAAGGATTCATGTGATATCTACTAGTTAAGAATTCATCTACTTCTAGGTCTCAAAATTCTTCAACAGATTTTAACAATTTAAATGGCCAATTTAAATAGTAAATTAAGATCCGGT
Source organism: Papilionanthe hookeriana x Papilionanthe teres (assembly GCA_022702705.1). Lineage (NCBI taxonomy): Eukaryota > Viridiplantae > Streptophyta > Magnoliopsida > Asparagales > Orchidaceae > Papilionanthe > Papilionanthe hookeriana x Papilionanthe teres. Next base: position 20,043,752 of record CM040433.1, read on the forward strand.
ATTAATATCATCATAATATTTAAACATATTTAGTTTTTAATTCTCCAAAAATTTAATATTATCTTGTTTATCTTTTCATAATTGAAAAAAAAAGTAAAGTAACTACTCAGAACACATTGAATTTAAATTTCAAAACATATAAATAAAACTTTGAATCAAATTACAAATACTTTTCTCAAGTGTTTCTCCAACTGAACCTCTGATTCCTTCTGACTCCAAAGTGAAATAGACTTCAAAAGCACCAACTCTTCCAAACTCTCAATACAAACTCTAAATAAAATAAACTCACTAATTTATGAAGGAAAGTAAACTAAAAGTGTGGCTTTATATTTAAAATTATCTCACTGATTGGGGGCCTCTTTCTCTGTAGAAATGGTCTCCTATTTATAGGTTTCAAGGGTTGCCTAAAGCATCTCTTTAAAATGTGTCCAAGTTCAATGAACCTTCTAGAAAGTGTGTCTGGCGCCTAGGTGCCGGACTCCGCGTCCAGTTCTTCGCACCTCTTCACTTTGGATAGCACCTCTTTGCGATCCAAACCGTTTCCAAGCGTCTAAATACAATGTACCACATGTCCTATAATCCAGAAATAACTGTCAATCTTCTAAATGATCCAATAATCGCTCTAACCGTTAAAATAATCGCCCAAAGTAGTTACAAAAACCGTCACAGATTTTGTATCGAGCTGGCGCTTAAATGCCGGATTCTGGCGCCTAGGCGCCAGGCTCATTATTTTGACAATTTTGCATTTTGGCTCCATTTTTGCTCTTTTTTGCTCCTTTTTCATCCTTTTTCCTTTTTGAACATTTTTGCATCACCTACATCAAAAAAATATAAAAATACCTTTCATTAAAGCATAATATACTTAAAAATTTGATAAAAATTAAGGCATAAAAATAGGTATTTTTTTCATGGATTAGCTTGACCTTATAGGGAACTTTAAGAACCTAGGTAATATAAACCTTGCTTAATCCCTTTTTATTAAGCAGGGGAACTTGTCGGCTTATAAAATTGGTTCACAGACCAAACGGATGTCACAAATCTCCTAGTTTATTTAATCGAGCCCTATCATCAAGCAGTGTGTCTATTCTTCGGGATAGATACACGGTTCATGGTGCGGTGCTCGTTTATATAAACTATTCGAAGTTACGAGATCAGTTTGATTTCATATCTTAAAATTTTCAAACTTAAAATTATTTTCAAAATCAAATGCTACTTTCCAAATTATATATATTTAAATTAAACTTAAAATCTGAAAATTTGCCGACAACTTCTGTAGGCGACCCCTTTTAAAAAAAAAATACAACACATAACCTATAAATATGCTGACACTGTCATTAGAGGAGTTTTTGGTAAATTTGTGAAATGAATCCAACATCTACACCCAAATTTGGTCTACTTAGCCAAGCTTCAATTGGAATAATAATAATCATAGTGTAGACAACCAACAATGGAGAGCCCTCAAATCGATCATGTATGAAGTTGGAATAACCAAGATAGTGACTACCTTGAAGAAAATGAGTATTTGAAAGAATTAGTGAAAGACATGGGGAAGGAGTTACAAAGCCAAGCCCTTAAAAACATAAAAAATCACGTTGGGTAGTTAGCTGAACTTTAAGCAATGAACCCAAAGAGATGGAGGAGTAGTTGATAGCTAAGTTTCAGAATCAGAGAATTTAGACCTCAAAGAGCAAGCTATGTTGGATGTGTTTTGTTAGAGGATGACTAAGGGCGAATCTGCTACACTTTTCAAGGAACCCCCTTGTAGTGTGAAGAAGATTTTTTAGCCTTTAGTATCACCATAGAAGTACCCCAAGGGGAAGAGTTGGAAGACAACCCTAGGCAGAAAAGTGACTCAGTAAAATTAGTCCCAAAACTAAAAAATTTAAAGAGAACCCAAGCAAAAAATTTAGGAAACCTTGAATTATCTTATAGGGACAATTTCTTACAACTTGTGAGGAAAACATTGATATGCAAATAGGAAAATTAATTAGGAGAATTTTGGATTTACAAAATACCCTTAAGAATGATCATCTGAATAAACCCCCCACATACCCTCTAGAAGACTGTTATCGAATTGCGAGGGAAAATTTGCAAGAAAAATTAAATTTTGAGGACTTAGTAACAGCTTCAGGACCTACAAAATATTGGGCGATTGATTGGAGATTACTAAATTTGAATTTTGATCCTGGAGGAAGACTCTTTCATTTGGTTAAGGATGTTAAATCAATCGCTATTTTAGGAAGCAACCAAAGTGTTATCTGATATGTTGAGCATATTTTTACTTTCTACTATTGTTTTGAAATTTGTTTTGAATCTTAATTTGGAGTAGTTTTGAATCTTGTTTCTCTATCAAGTGGCAAACCTTATATTAAAATTCTTACTGCACTGTATTTTCTTACCTACTTTTAAGATTTTTACCTGCTGAGTTTTGATTTGTATGTTTTGAGGTTTATGTAAACTATTTACTCCCTTCTTGCACTTACCTACCTTTTATTTCTACTGCTACTTCATGTTATATATGTGATGAACATAAAAAATGTACCTTATTATGAACTTAAAAGCTAGCTCACATAACTTAGTAGAGAATTAAAATTAAATTTGGCAATTTTTATTATGAAGTCTGATTTATTTCAGACTCTTATCATAGTCAAGTAAAATTAGATAAATATCATTTAGAAAAGATTAACATTAATGAGTAATAATGAGATTCATAATTTAATAACTTCAAACTTTACTTAAGAGAACTCATAAATTATTAAAAAGGTGTGATTTAAGTGTTTGGTAACAAACCATGAATGTTTCAATCTTTTTCAATTAATTTTAATCAAGTTAGCATTATCATAAGTTTTAATGGAAAAGATAATCTAAAAAGGTTTGATATTAAAATATTTAAATGTTGAGTTTTATTACTTAAGGAACACTATCATTCACCACTAAAATTAAAAATAAAAAAAACGCCAACCAGATATAGCAAGTAGAAAAAGAAAATGGAATGAAAAAGAAGAAAAACAAAAAAAAAAGTGAAAAACGTTTAAGGGGAAGCTTGAGGTTGGCACAAAAATTATTCAAAGAAAAAATAATCATAAGGGTGTCTAGTGGGACTTAAGTGCTAATGCTTCTCCATGATCCTTTAATAAAACCCTTTTTTAGTTATCCTCAAAGAAAAGAGTTAACTAATGTTGAGTTGGCTAATATCCACTGAAATTGTATTAAAAATTCAAGGTTAGTGAAAGAGGCTTAAATTACCTCAATTTAATGATCTATAAGATTTTATTAAGGGTTAGAATGAAGGGATTTAATGAAAGGTTAATTTATTAATTATTAAAGCTAATTAATCTACAAAGAAATTTAAACACTTTTATTTAGCTTGATAAAGATATGGAAGAGTTATAAACCTACAAGAGTACCAGATATATTCATCAAATTTCAACTGAGTTATGTGGTTACTTGAGGGAAAGTAATGGGTAAGTTCGAGGGATTTGATAAGAGTGAAATATGTGATATTTATGTAGCACATTTTCCCATATTTTTACATCATTTTGACTAATAATATACTTGAGAAAGGTATTTTTATCTTAAGTATGTAGGGGATAAGGTGAACAAAAAATTTGGAGCAAGATAGAACAAAACGGAGCACAATATAAGGAATCCAGACCAGTGCACCCACACCGCCAATACAACATGCCTACTTTAACTCTGTCGTGCCCAAGCGGTGTACAATGCCCCTAGCTCAGTGTAAAGTACCCACACCCGTACCTGTGCTCCCACACCAACACATCTGTTCAACCTTAAGCCCACCCTCATCCTAGTCACAGTGCACTCGTGTTGTACCCAACACACGCTTGTCATCTTCGCAGCACACTCGTTCCAGTTTGCAAGAATCATTTTTGGCAAGAATTTTCTTGCCTTTACATAGCTTTGTATAAAACTTAACTTATAAGGTCAATATTAATATCATAAGCAGTTGAAGGTTGTAAGAAAGGTAGATTATTGATCAAAGAAAGCATTTCTCTAAGGATTCTCTCCTTCGTTTGGATTAAAACCTCAAGAGGAGTTGCTTCTTTTATGATTCTTGTGAGCTATTGAGAGATTTATTTTATGAGAGGGAAAGCTGCTACTCTTTTGGGAAGTAAAGGTTTTATTGTATATTTTACTCTTGTTTATTCTTGCAATGAATATTTGCATGAATTTTGTGTCTATGGTTTTCTCGATAATGCGTGGCTAGTCTTCTCTTCATGTCTCCGTGATGTAGGGATAATGATTTTCTTCATGGTATTTTGAGATGTTTTTCCTATAGCTTTTCTCATGCTTTCATGGCCTATGTTGCTAGTTAACCGCCAATCTTAATTTACTCATAGTCTGGCCAACTAGGATGTTAAAATGTTTCGTTAAACCATGCATCTAATCGTTGCGTAGTGGAAACGAAGAGTTAACCACATAATTCCAATAGAATAGACATATTACAGTGGAATTTTGCAATCTTCACGGTGATCAGAATAATCATTTGGGATGCCATGGGGATTGTGGAAGCCTCAACTTCATGGTTTCTAGGCTTCTTTTAACCCATACATAAGCATAAGGTGTAACATATCCCCGATTGACAATAATCACGTAGGAAAAAATTTAAGAAATACACAATCACCACGATCCCCGAATCACAGAGGCATGAGCCTCATCTTCCTTGGAAGAGCTCTTAATATCTTTTCCTGCTTTGTCTGTCTGTGCAACTTACGATCTATTATGTTTCATCTGGCTTGAGACTTAAAAACCTTCATTGTGAAGCCACTAAGTTAGATTGATCAGATTCATAAACTAGAGATTTGTTTGATAAGATAATTATTGGTACAAATGTTATTTCAAACTGAAGTAGTATCATTTCCCATCTTGCTAATCTTCTAGAAAGTGTCAGTCGTATCATCAAATATTGTAATGGGTTAACTTTTGAAATAAGAGTAACTATATGAGAAAGCATATAATGCCTCAGTTTTTGGACTGCAAAAATCAAGGCTAAGCAATGTTTCTCAATTACTTTATATTTTATTTTTGTCGGAACCAGACAATGGCTTAAATAATATAATGCATTTTCTTTTCCCTCGTCATTCAATTGTGCTAGTAACACTCCAAGGGAATTATCTAGTGTCGCGGTGTAAAGGATTAGAGGTCTTCCTAACATAGGGGATGCTAAAACAGGAGGTGTTGTCAAGTATTGTTTGATATTTTCAAAAGCGTGTTGGCATTTTTCATCCCACATAAATTTGGTATCTTTTCTGGTTAGGGCAGTAAGAGACTGACACCTATCTGACAGATTGGAAATAAAACATTGTATATATGCTAATTTTCCTTGAAATGATCTCAATTGAGTTAGATTTTTAGGAGGAGGCATATTTAGGATAGCCTCAATTTTGAGTGGATCTATTTCAATCCCACGATGTCGAACAACAAATCCTAAAAATTTCATTGAACTAACACCGAAAGTGCATTTTAAGCGATTCATTTTAAGATTATAACATCGTAATCTTTTGAAGACAATTCTCAAATCGTACACATGATCATCCTTTTGTTTACTATTGACAACTAAATCATCCACATAACATTCAACTTGATTGTGTATTAATTCATCAAAAATCCGTGTCATGGCTATTTGATAAGTTACACCGGTATTTTTCAATCCAAATGACATAACTTTGTTGCAGTATATCCCTATGGGTGTCATGAAGGTTGTATTTCCTTTATCTTTTATTTGATTATATCCTGATGATCCATCCATAAAAGAAAATATTGCGTGTTTGGATACTATATCAACCATTAGTTTTGGTTTTGGTAAAGGGACTTCATCCATCGGACATGTTTTGTTCAAGTCCCTGAAGTCTATACAGACCCTTATTTGACCATTTTTCTTTCTAACTGGTACCACATTGGCCAGCCATGTCGGGTAATCTTCTTCTCGTATGAAGCCAGCCTAAATTAATTTATTAACTTCGGCAATGACTTGTTGTTTTTTTTACATGCATCCTTCTTGAAGCTTGCTTAACAGGGATTACAATTTAATTTATCCCAAGTTTGTGGACTGCAACTTCTGAAGCTAATTCAGGCATTTCGTCATAAGTCGAGGCAAAACAGTCCTTATATTCTGTCAACAGTTGAATTATTTCTTTTGCTTCTATGTCGTTAAGAAATGAACTAATGAAAGTCGATTACATATTTTCATCAGTCCCTAAATTTATTTATTTTAATTCATCAACTGTTGATTTAATTTCCTCTTCCAATTCTGGAGGAGCATCTTTAACTTGTAGATCAGATGTCTGTTCAGAATCAAACTCTTCGGTGATGACTAGGCAAAATTCCGTATCATCTAGGGGTTCTAGAGTACTGAATCCAATACCTTCCTTAGAGTTAGGGTCTCATTTATTATTATCCCACATTTGTTCAATGAAATGTGGTTGTTTAAAGACTATCATTTAAGCATTAAACTATTTTGGATAAATTTGTGTGCCCAAGGAGAATACAAATTAAAAGGTATTTTCATTGATTTTAGAAGATTTTCATCTTCTAATTTTACATCAGTTTCAGTACTAGAAGAAGTAGAACCAAGTCTAAACTTAATTGGCTTTTTGTCATAGCTATATACTTCTTTGACTACTAAATTCTCAATCTTAGCAGTAGAGATTGAAGTTAGAGTCATAGAGTGTATATAATGACTAATTTTCTCATACATAGACTCATTATTTTCCTTTGTCTTCTTCTTCTAGAGGTATTTTGAATTGAGGCTCTTTTAGAACCACTGATGTCATTTCTTCTTTTGCATCTTCTTCAGAGTCCAAGTGAATTTTGAACTTCAATGGTTTCTTCATTGCGACTATTGGGTTTTCTTTTCCTCGTCCTCGGCCTCGGTCTCGAGTATGAGTTTGATGAGAATCACCACCCTTCTCCTTTGTTGAAGAATAACCTTTTTCATTTATTTTCTTTTCTTTGTCTTTTTCTTTTATATTCACCATTGTTTCTCTGAAGAATATTGTTTTCTTTATAAGAGCTTACTACGCCGCATCTTAATGTATACTAAGTTGATGGATTGAAAATGGTTGTAGATCTCCTATAATACAACATTCTTGTCCTTTTTGTAAATATTTTATGCATTGATGCAATGAAGAGGGAACCATTTTATGCTCATGAAACCATCATCTGCCAAGTAAGGCATTAAAAGAGGTATCAAAGTTGATGATATGGAATTTTTCCATTGTCACCAAGTCATCTATATTTAGGAGCAATGTTATTGATCCTAGAGCTCATTCTTCGTGTTGAATAAACCCTCGTAACATCATTGTATTTCTTGATAATTGAGATATATCAATGTCCAAATATGCAAGAGTTCTCAAATTCATTATGTTAATTGAGGCACCTGGGTCAATAAGCACCCTTGAAAGTGTCATGTCATTTATGTTCACTGTAATGTGTAGTGGACGATTATGCTCGGTCATTCCAAGTAACAAGTTATTGTCAGAAAAGGTAATCTTTGTAGATTCTTCTAATGGAAAAACTTCACTTTGAGTGATGCTAGCAAGTTGAGCTAAGCAAATGTCTGGATCTAAAAGTGCTTTTATCAATGACTTTCTCATTTCTTTAGAGAGGATAAGAGTGTCATAAATAGTCAATTTTGCTGGTAATTTTCTCAAGTGAGCTAATACATTATAGTCCACTTTTTTATGAAGATTCACTTCATTTCTTTCAGGGAGTTGTGGAGGTACGATCTTTTCTGGTGTAACTGTTTGTTTTCTTTCTCTTGGGAAGTCATTCTGGAGGGTAGAACCTTTCCACTCTGTAAATTAATTTCAATTATTTCTTCAAGTTTTTTGTCTGACTCTTTAACTATGAGTCTGAAGATTCCACTTCTATGGAAATTGGGGTTCCTTGTAGTTGAAGTGTGACAACATCACTTTCGTTTTTATCATTGTCAGAATTATCATTAATGTTATTGTCGTTTTGATTGTCATTAGATTGATCAAGATCATGTACGATTTAAGTATTACCTTCAGAATTTGAATGATCATTTTTCAGAGATATCACCCAAAATAGAAAAAATGTAAGCGGAACTAGAAGTGTTATTATTCACAGTAGTGGTAAACAGAAAGTCATACAAGGTCAACGACCTGAGGGATTTTCTCCCTTCATCCAAGACAACTATCCTAGTAGGAGATGAAACATAAGAGCTAGGAGATACAAAAGGAACAGTAGTCCTTAATTCTAGAATACCTCTAATCCTTTTTGGTTCCTTATTCTTCTTTTTCTTTTCTTTCTTGGATGATTTTGTGACTTGAAAGTCCGTAAGAATCTCCTCAGAAGATTTACCTTGAGCAACATTGTCTTTATTCTTATTGTCAGGATTAAGCTTATCAACCGAGATCATATTGATCGAACCTTCTTCAATATTTTTTCTGGATTACTATACTTCCTTCTTTAAAATTACGCTCTAACCAGTCTTTAAAGACAAAACATGCTTCAATCTTGTGTCTAAGTATTCTGTGATAAAGACAATAATTAGGATTGTCCCTCATGTCAACTTATGCTGGACTTTTAGCCTTGGGAAGCTTGAATTTCGGTATTTTTAGTAGGCTACGGAACATTTTGCTGACGACCTCTGTCTTAAATGGATATTCCTTGTTCATTCTTTCAGCTATTGTCCCTTTGTCTGCCGATACTGGGATTGGTTGTTGATGTTGTATTTGAGAAGAAGTCTGTGGTGATGACTGATTATGTCGTTGTTTCTTTTGTTCATGTTGAACTTGCATCACTTGTTTACCCTTCTCTACAGCGTTTCTCGGCTTCTTTTTAAATGTTTTGACAGTTTTTGTCTTTTTAGTCTTTTCCGTTACACTCATCTGCTTAGCTTCTTCTTGAAGATTGATAGCTTTACTGAGGAATTTTTCGAATGTTTATATTGTGAATTCCTTGAGCATAAATGCTGTGACCATGAATATTTTTAAGCAAGATTTCAATGGCGTGTTGTTCTTGGAGTTGTGGTTCATATTTCATGCTGAGGTTTCTCTAGCGCAAAATGTAATCCACCAAACTTTCTTCCAGCTTTGCTTTTCTACTATTAAATCACCTACTGTCGTATGGTGTTGTGCTCTGGCAAATCGTTAATAAAAAGACTTTCAAGTTCTGCAAATGTCTTAACAGATCCAATAGGAAGTTCTGCATACCAATCAAAGGTAACTCTCGTAAGACTGTTAACAAATTAATGAAATAAATGAGCGTCACTTCCTCTTGTATTACAGCAACTCGCTTTGAAGTGTGCAAGATGCTGTCGAGGATTACTAGTCTCGTCAAAAATTTTGAAGAGAGGAGAAACAAAACCTTTAGGATATTGAATAGAGTCAAATTTCTCTGGATAGGGTCTACCCTTCAGAACTAATGATCCAATTTTTACGTGAGCCATTGTTTCTTTTATCTTTTGTTCTACCAATTGTGTAGTTTTTTTTTCTTTAATTCTGCTTTAGAAAGAGTCCCTTTTCTTTTGATTGCTTTCTTCAATTTTTATTGGCTCTCTTTTGTCCTCCAAAATGTGTATTGCCTCTGGTCTAATGATTTCAACAGTAGGCAATGTATTTATTGGTGGATTTTGTATAGTTGTCATTAATTCTTCCATTTTTTTTCAAGATGATGGATTTGTTCATTCCTTTGTCGGATAACCGCTCATAATTCTTCTATCGTATCTTCTTCACTTAATTCTCGTGCTAAGGAGGTATATCGTGTTTCTACCATATTTATCTCAACAACTTCCTCATTTGAACTATTCAAAGAATTTTCCCTTCTTCATATTGAGAATTGCTTGATGTTATTTTTCAATTTCTTCAATCTTTCTTCGAATGATTTCATATGATGCTTTTCACAACTTTGTTCCCGAGAACTGTCCACAAAGGTACTCATGGTATCCGAGATTCCTACCGACGATTCTCGTCTCCATACATTATTTCTAAGTATAGGGCGAGATATCATACGAAGTGTATCATCGTTTTGTGCATAAGATGGGTCTCCTCGTTGGAGCATTTGAACTATAGCAATCATTTTAGCATATGTGTCTTCTACTTCTGATATCAATTTACTATGCTTAGTTCTATCTCTTGTGACAACCACATATTTTATCCTTAGGCTCAGACGAAATTTCACTGGTACCTGAGTACAATGACTGTCCAATGGGACTTGTTGATCCCCTTTTAATTACTTAGGATCTTGAATTGAAAGAATCTTTTGTTTCATTGTAGTGGAGACCGCACATCCCATTTTGTCTAACAACCTGGAAATTGAACACCTGTCTTTTCGTGCTAACCTTTTAAACACAAAATATACAACAAGAATTGATGGAGAATTTCTCGGTTGGAAGGTATTTTCCTCATATTCAACGGATATTGGAATATATCGGTTTTCTTTTAAAAAGGAAGGATTCTCGAAAACACTTTGTTCGAATTCAGATGTTTCAAAATTATCATTTTCATTCCACCTTTTCTTTCTTTTGAGAGAAGGAGTTTTATTTCTTTGTTGAGTTTTTGAACAAGATCTAACTTCATATATGGATGGAGGTGGAATGCCATTTTCTTGTTCAACACAAATTTTCTTTCCTTTTTTGTTGACTTGTCTTTCCATTTCATCAAAAGTATATTGTTCTCAGGCATGTATTGAGGTAAGTCTTCAGTAAAGTTAAGAAAATCTTCAGAAGGTTCCAGATTGAATTTCTCAAAGGATTGTATATCAGTCTGATATGAATTTTCTAATGAAAATTTAGTTTCATCAAACGATCCAAAATCATTCTGATAAAGGCAAACGCCTTCCTCAATTAGTGTATTGAAATCTTCAGTAGGAAAAGGCCAAATTTGGAAATTCCATTGCAAATTTTTTGAAAATTTAAGGAGAAATTTTTTGAACTTATTTACAAACTGGGAATTTATCTTTTTATTTTATTTTATTGTAAGATGTCAAAGATAACTCTTCAAAGAGTTGGATGTGGCCCTAAAGGTCAAAACAACAAGAAAATTTAACAAGAGATGAGAAGAAGGGGTCTCCCTAGCGGAGTCACCAAATAAAATCTCTTGTCAGCGTTTGGGGGGCCGTGTCAGAGATTTTCTCGGTGTCAATGTCGATTTAGAGTCGCCACTGTGTTTGTCTATAATATTGCCCTAATCTTCAATAATTCTTATTTATTTGGATCCTGTAATAGAATCTTTAGATAATAAGAAACTTTGAAGAAAATAAAGGCTAATAAGATAAAAAACTGTAGAAAAGGGGATGTCAACGATAATCCTTATAAGAAAAGATTCTAGAATACCTTATCCTAGAAGTTCTTTATAAGGATGAGATTTTGGTAACTAGAGATTTAGATGGAATATCTATTCTAAGTCCTTAAAGTATCCTATAGGAGCAAGCTCCCATAGTTAGTTACATCTTAGACAATTATGATTGTCTAAGAAAACTTATGATTAATGTTAATTTCTTGTTGCTGAAAAGGTTTTAAGGAAAGAAATATCAATTTTCAATCATAAGGTTAATGTGTCATATTACCCTAAAAGTTTGTCTTGGTTGATTTTTGTTTTTGTTGTTTGTCATTTTTAATTGTTTTGTCAATGTCTTTTTTGTTTTTTTTTATTTTGATGTGTGTCATTTTATTGTATTTTCTCATTTTTTTAATGGATATCCTAAAAGTTTTAGGTTTTGTGACTATCCTAAAAGTTTTAAGTTTTGTTTTGTCTTAGTTTTATCGTTTTAAAGTTGTTTTTGTTTTATTTTTGTCGATGTCATTTATCCCGTCTTTGGAGTGTCATCCTGTAAAATAGAGTTAGCACATACTATAACATGCAAAGGAAATTAATGTCATCGTTTTCGTTTTAATCGTCCTGCAAAATAGAGTAAGCACACCCTATAACATGCAAAGAAAATATAAAATGAAATTTATTTTCATCCTGCAAAGGAAAGTAATGTCAGATAATGTCAATTTTTCTTTTAAATCTTATACTTTATTTGGTTATATTTTAGATAACCCAGTCAAGTTGTCACTTACTCCGTCGTCTCAGGGTCATTAAGAGCCTTAATATACTTAGTCCGAAAGGTGTTTAAACCAAGACTGGAAGATTTCTGTCAGCAACTAGGATTGTGTCATCCGAGAAATCTTCATAGACTAAGAACACTGGGGTTCAAGTTGCATTCGGTGATGTTTGTTCATTAGGGTTTCATTTAAGTTTTAATGTCTTTTTCCAATTTTAGGTTGGAAAATTTTAGGTTGTTTATGATTTTTTAAGATTTTTATGTCATTTCATTTCAAAATCTTAGATTCAATCTATTTTAAACCTAAAGATTTAAATTTGATGTCATTTGAATTTTAGGAGTTTAGATTCATTATCGATTGAATCTAAAAATCATGTTTAAGATTTGATTAGAACTAGAGATTTAGATTCAATTTTATTTGAATTTAAAGATTTAGATTAAATTTTATTTGAATTTAAAGATTGAGATCTAATATCATTATGATGTTTGGAGACTAGATTCAATGTCATTTGAATCTAATAATTTTGATTAAGTCTAAATTAGACTTAGATGGAATCTAACATAAGTTAGACTTTAGAATGTTAGATTCGATGTCTTGTGAATCTAATGTTAAGTCTAATTTTGTTAGACTCAGATAAAATCTAACATTAGTTAGATTTTAGAATTCAAGATTCAATGTCTTTTGAATCTAGAATAAGTGTTAAGTTTAATATAGATTAGACTTAGATAAAATCTTTTGCCTAATATCTTTGATTTGAACTTTAAAGTAGTCTGAACTTTAAGAAATTTTGACTTAAATTGATTTTCAGTCAAAATTTTGATTTCAGTTCGATGTAGTTTGAATTTAACCTTAGTTCAATTTAGGTTGAACTTACGTTAGAAATGTTAAGTTAATCTAAAATTCATGTCTGTTTAAACTTGAGTTCATTGTCAGTCGTTAAAATTTTGTTGTTTGGTCGCAGGTTAATATTTTTGAAAAGATTTAGAATATAATTTTATAAAATGGAACTTTTATTTTTTTTAATATATATATATATATATATATATATATATATATATATATATATATATATATATATATATATATATATATATATGAATTTATATATATATATATATATATATATATATATGAATTTTAAAAATAATATTTTATTTTGAATACGAGATCAAACCGATTTTATATAAACATTAGTTCAGATAATTAAGCATTTCACCATAAGACATGTATTTTCCGGAAGAATAAATACGTGGCTTGAGGTGAGGCTTGATCAAATAAACTAAAGAATTTTTTACATCTGTTTAGTCTGCAAAGCATTGTTGACCAACAATTTCCCCTATAAAATATGAAGGAATTAGATAAGGTTTATTTTAATCTGGGGTCTTTAAGTTTCCTATAAGGGAAAGCCCCTATAGTTAATTACATCTTAGATAACCGAAGTCACCTAAGAAAACTGTTGATATAGATTAGAAAATATTTATATTCATGACTTCTAAAGATAAATTTTTCAAAGAAAATGTGATAGTTGGAAACTCAATAGGTGAATGACGCAAGTTTTGGAACATTTCATTTTTATCAGAATCCAAAGGAGAGAAGTCTAGGGGAAGAACATATTCAAGAAAAATCTTGATGTCTTCCTAAACTATCTATGGTTTAGCTTTGATTTAGGATATTTATTTGGTATTTCATCCTGTCAATTTTATTATTTAGGAATTACATTCACTTGATACGGATCATGTGAATGGCCTGAAAGATAGGAGGCTTTCTGTCATACCCGATGACAACCTCGGAATCCTAAGACGAGTTAGGGCTTACATTGCACAAAATAGTTATGCAAGAGCCTAAAGAAAAGGGTGAGAATTTATGCTATACTAGATGGGCTACCTCGAAGTCCTATGACTTGTTGTTTATTTCTAAGGAATGATGCTATTGAAGATGGTCGTGCTGCCCACTGTGCATGCTCCAAGCTCTTCGTCGTAGCAAGTTTAGTTTAAAGAAGTGTCAATTGAGGAGAAAAGAGAAGTGTCATGTTTTGGAAATATTTAAATTGAGGTGTCTTAATATCTTATTAGGGGAACATTAAAGTTGATTATAGCAACACCGATTAAGATCCCACGGTTCCATCATCCCGACATCGCTATTTTAATCGGATTCACTTAGTTCAAATGAATTTACTAAACTCAACTTAATGAGTTCCAGACTTTCATTTAGACCGTGGGAAAACCTCGTTAGGAACACGTAGGTTACCTCTAATAAGGAATTCCTGATCATCCAACGAGACATTTTAATTTAATTACAATTGTGGTTTTTTTTGTTTGTGATTAAATTTTGAGTTGTTTCATATTTTGAATGTTGTGGCGGTGAATTTTATCTTGTCTTGATTTTTTTTTAATTTTGATTTTTAGTTTCAGTTTTGTGGCTATCCTAAAGGTTTCACTTTTCATGCAGGGTGGTATTATTGTTTAACATGTAAGTTTGCAAGAAAATAAAGTGCTGTAGAGTGCAAGTAAGTAAATTACATTAAAATAAAAGCATAACTAGTAGGTCTCCCGTCATCTCCACCTGAAACTTTAGTATTCTTGCAATAAATATTTATAATTTTCAAGGAAGTAAAACTCTATGGATTGGTTCTTCATGGGCTTACAAAGTCCTAGGTCGTAACCCGGTGAATTATATTCATTTATTTAAGAAATATTCTCATTTAATAGATATCATAGGTCCAGTTGTCCTGCAAGGTGTCCAGAAAACTTGTGAAAAGATCCAGGAGAGACCTTGATATTTCACATTCCTTTTGAGCTTTCTTGAGGTCTTTTTGGACTTATCATAGTTGTTCAATGATTTATCTATTTCATACCCTTATGTTTAGTGAGCCAATGTTTTAGTCATCTCGAAAGGAGGGGTAATCATTATTTGGTGTTTCACTTAGGAATTATGTGGGCGGGCCTTTAGAGGTAAAATTTAACTTATGGAGGAATTTATCAAATTTCAATGGGCTTGTAATGTTTTAAGAGGTATTTTAAGATTAACTATGTTTTTGATTTCTAGTTCTTGTTAATTAATTCTTTAATCAAGCCTAACTCATTACTAAGCCCTTAAGGTTTTAGTGGGTATTTTTATGTCTTTAGAAAAATAAATTTTATGACTTTCACGATTATGATTCATATCAAAAATGTTGATTTATCATTAAAACATCAAATAAAGGGGTATTGAATTAGTGGAATATCAACTTCTAAAATAACCCCTAACTTAAAGACTCATTTCAACTTGATTTTTTTCTTCCAAATTGTGATAATTAAGGAAATTTAAATATTTACTTTTGAAATGACAAAATTGCAATGAGTTTCTACCATTTATCCCTTGATGTTTCAATCATCCAACATAATAATTAAGGTCATATATTGCCCTTTTCCCATTTTGATTAAGCATAAATATTAATTAAGGCTAAATTTTCCAAAATTACAATTTCACCCCTAAAGGCTTTTATCACTTCATAATTTAGCTTCAATAACTTTAAAATTTTTATGTGACCTCACTTATGGGTTAATAAAAACATCAGAGGAGAAAATGTGACTCTTCAAAATTTAATTTAATTGATATATATATTTTCATGCTAAAATAGGGGTTTTCAATAGAAATTTAATATCTTTATCAAGTCGGATCTTAATTCCTTCATATTTTTACTCGAGGTAGCCTTATGTCAGAGAACCACTTGGACCAAATTTTATGATTTGTTAAATTATATTTTAATTATTACAATTATTTTGGGTTTTGGAGTATTTATTAAATATAAAATATTTTAAAGGCGTCAAATTAAGTTTTGTATTTTTCAAAAATCTCTCTGAGGTCAGGGAACTCAGAAAAGAAAATTTTATATTTTTATGATTTTTCTTTGATTTATTAGAATTATTTTAGTGAGAAATTGTAGAAAATCATTTTTAGCCTTAAAAATTATTTTGAGCCTTAGAAAATTAATATCTTTATTTAGATAACAAGGAAAAATATTCTAATTGCTCCTAAGTGTTTAGGAAACAAATTTGAACATTTTCGTGCACTTTATTAATTTTTTTGATTTTTCTTATTTTTTAATTATTTAAATATTAAAAAAATGTTTAAAAAATGAAATTTTTACATAAATTATAATTTTATTATTATAAAATTTCTCTATTCATAGAGGACTCCCAAAATCATTTTTATAATTTTTTGAATTGTATTTTAATTTTTAATGATCGTTTAAGTGTCAAAAATGCCATTGGACTTAGAAAATCATTTGATTTATTAAATTAATTCCAAATATCTCCAAAATTTTTAAGGGAGTTCCTCTGTCCTTGAAGCACAGTGGAGAACAATTTTTATGTTATTTTAATTTTTATTTTGTGCTAATTAATTAAAAGACTGTTTTAGGTTAAGTGGATAATTAAGCTTATTTTCCCTGTTTTAATCCATGATAAATTTTTCGCAGGGTTCTCTAACTATAAGGAACCTATCATAACTTTTGGGATTTTTCTAATCAACATGATAATTATTAGATTTAATCTATGAAAACAAACACTTAAACTTGAAAAATAGAATTCTCTGTATAAAAATCTCCTCTGACCTTGGAAAAATCAGGTAATATGCCACATGACAGAGGTAATAACATTCCAAAATACCAAGCCATGGTGAAATGTTTACATGCATGGAGAATCAAAATACTACAGAGGGTATTTAATTAATTAAAAATCATACATGCATTAAATAAATTTCAAACCATTTCCACTTGATTCTCCTCTGTTCACTGAGCAAGAGGGTATTTTTCTTTTATTTTTATGATTTTTCTAGGCCAAGATATGGATTTTAAAGTTCTGAGAATTTAAATAAATAAAAAATATCCTAATTTTCTATTTAAACTACGCGGCGCTGACTGTATCCTCAGTAGCTGCTAAAGTCCACACGATGATCTCCCATTCGACACTGCCATCTGACTTAACTCCGCGCTTTATGCATCATGGGTTCATCCGGCGCAATCCTGGCCATCCGTTCATTTACACGTGCATTCCGACGGCTCCTGGTCATCATCTTCGATTGATGTAACTTCGAAGCCGCCCACCTTCTAGACCTATGATCTCGAGCTAGACTCAACCAAATCACATGGGGTTTGTTCCTAGAGCGTCATCTAGCCTAGACTAATCTATCCATATAGTTTATACTGTATGAAATATAATGTATAATTATGGAGGAAGAAGAAAAACTCAGAAGGAAGAGTGAGTCCAATGCATTTGTCTGAGATGGGAGGCTTTAATTAGATGGTTGTGGCAGCTTTGATTGGTCCCAAAGAACCTCCAGATGGAGCCTTTTGCACTGGTGAATTGTCTAGACCCAAACTCGACCAGACCTGATTTCAGGTGTTGATGGAAGTCTGGTGCAAAGGCCTTCTGTGATGGGGCTTTGATAGGGGATCTTCTTCTTTCACTGCTGTGAAGGTGTGGGTGCAGTTAATTGAACTTTGGTGCACTGTGGAGTTATGGTGAAATGTGTCCTAGTTTCCGGCAAAATTTGAGCTCTGAAATTAAGGTTCGGTAGTGGGAATCAGAGGGGGAAAATGGCTGGAATGATCTTAGGGAGTTCTGGAGGAGCTCTGGTGAAATTTTGACAGAGTTTGGTTAGGGAATTTTCAGCACTTTGTTTTGGCCGTGGAGAGGTGGCTTTTATAGCCATGGCCGATTGGCTGAGCTTAAGCCCTGGCTTAAGGTGCTTTAGGCCACTTAGGGTGAGGGCAGTGCAGGGCCATTGATCAATGAGGTGATCCCTCACTGCAAGGCTTAATTTTTAGGTTTAATGGGGCATGGGGGCGTTTGGGCTGAGCCATTCGGACGGTTGGGGCGGCCGACAAGGACAGGAAAGGTGGCTGACAGGTGCAAGGGAGTGTAAGGAGTGTCACAGTGCATTTAATTAGGCATTATGGTTGCTTATTCAGGGGTTAAGGGGAGACATGGGCTAGCCATAAAGAGGAGGATCCATTGGTCCCTAAGTGAGGGACCTTTGGTCCATGGCTCAATGGACTTGGGTTAGGTCAGGTCAGACCAGCCCTATGGGTCTTAAGGTTGGCTGCCATGGGGTTGAGTTGGTCAATTTAGCTTAATTTGGGTGACATTAAGTCATGAGTTCAATTTGGGTCACATTTGGTTTAATTTAGGCTATCTTGGGTTTGAGCTTAAGTTGTACCAAATTGATTGTTCAAAATGGTCCACATGATTGTCATGAATGGTTTAGAAAAGGATTGGAGTAATTTTGGAGAGGTTTGGGGGTTCAATTTGGCTTGATTTGGGATTTTGGTCAATTTGGAGCAAGTTAGCTAAGCTTGGGTTTAGGTTGGGCTAGAGTGGGGTTTAGGCCCAATTGAAGATTTCAAATGGTTTAGGAGGATTTCATAAAAAGTTCCCAACATCAATTGGATGGATATTTGGGGTATAGGGCAATCAATTTGAGGAATTTTGGGGATAAGGCATATATGGGTCAAAATTTGGGTTTTTGGACTTTAAGTGGATTTGGGTGAGATTTGGGCTCAAATTGGGGCAATTGATGGTTCAATTTAGTTTAAGGAAGTGTCATGAAGGGTTTAGAATTGAAATTTGGGGGAATTGGTTGACATTGGGTCAAATTGGGGTGAATTGGGTCATAGGGCCAAAATTAAGGGTTTTGGATTAGGGTTAAATTGGACTACAATGTGGGTCAAATTGGGCTTGAATTTGGTTTAGTTTGGTATTGGGGATGTTGAATTAAAGTTTGCAATCGAGATTGGGTAAGATTGGGATCAATTGGGTAGACATTAGGTTTAACTTGGGTACTTTTGGGTTACAATGGGTCAAATTGGGGCTTTTGGTTAAATTAGGCTAAATTGGCCAAATTAGGTGATGTGGTAGTTGAGAGAAATGAAATTGGAAATATTTGAGAGGTTTTAGGAATTTATGAGAATTTTTGGAATTTTGGGCTAAGAGGGGCATTTTGGTCATTTTGGGAATTTTTTGGGAAAATTTGGCAATTTTGGGTAATTTTGGTTAATTTGAGTGGTGAGAAGTATTTTTGGAATGATTTTTGAAGAATTATGCGTAATTTGGGTGATTTTTAGAAATTTTGGGGAATTTTAAGGTTTTTGGGGTATTTTGGGTATTTTGGAGCAAAGGAGTTAGAAATTTGAAATCTTGGAAAAAATTCGGATTGGTTGAAAGTGAGCATGATGGAATTGTTTAGGTTGAGCCATGGAACAAGGGTTACCCTCATTTTGTCCTCTATGTGTGTTGGTACTAGCCAAACCCTTAACCTAGGGCTAATGGCTTGGAAAAACGAGCTACAAAAGTTTCCAAAGAGTTAGGGGATCAAAGGTGATGTTTATTTAGGGTTATGAGTGTGTAGTGCAAGTGTAATGTAAGCTCCAGACCTCCCAGGGTAGATCCTAAGGTCTGACCACCAATAGGAGACTTTCATTGGGCTTCCTTATGCTTGGTCACTTCCTCCCAAAAGCTGGAGGTTAGGCCTTAAGCATATGAAAAAACCCAGTGAAGTGAGAAAAGTTTGAATTTCTATGGGGAGGGGTTCCATGACTAGTCTTCTAAGAAAGTCACCAGGAGAGTCATATGGCTAGAACCTAGGCTATTTTAAAGAAAGACTATACCTCAACCAAAAGTGAGGTCAACATTTACGTCTGCTTGAACTTAAGTTAGATTCAGTGTAGATGTAACTTGAGTTCATGTCTACTTGAAGTGTTGAGTTAGATTTATTGTAGATTAAATTTAAAGTTGAGTTAACTTAGGTCCGATTTAGGTTGAACCTAAGTTAGATATATTGAGTTATGTTCAATGTGGGTTGAACCTAAGGTCTAATTTAACTTGGGTTCAGTTAAAAGTTAGATGTACGGCTTATTTTTAGGTTATGGTGTTTTATTTTGAAAAGGGAGTCGCCTACAGAAATTGTCGGCGAATTTTTATATTTTAAATTTAATTTAAGTATATATATAGTTTAAAGAATAACATTTGATTTTGAAAGTAATTTTAAGTTTAAAAGTTTTAAGATATGAAATCAAACCGATCTCACATCCCAAATAGTTTATATAAACGAGCGCCACATCACAAACCGTGTATCTATCCCGAAGAATAGACATACTCGCTCGATGATGGGGCTCGATTAAATAAACTAGGAGATTTGTGACATCCGTTTGGTCTGCGAACCAATTTTATAAGCCGACAAGTTCCCCTGTTTAATATGAAAACATTAAACATGGTTTATATTACCTGGGTTCTTAAAATTCCCCAT
Organism: Papilionanthe hookeriana x Papilionanthe teres; assembly: GCA_022702705.1. NCBI lineage: Eukaryota > Viridiplantae > Streptophyta > Magnoliopsida > Asparagales > Orchidaceae > Papilionanthe > Papilionanthe hookeriana x Papilionanthe teres. Next base: position 20,064,069 of record CM040433.1, read on the forward strand.
AAGGGCAAGCCCCTATAGTTAATTACATCTTAAGTGACGGGAATCACCTAAGAAAACTCTCGATAATAATCGGTAGTTTCGCTCTCAAGAATTTCAAGGTTTAAGTTTTCGAGGGATTGAATTTTAGAATTTCAATAGGGAATGGATCAAGTTTGGAACATTTTGTTTTGGAAATTCGAAGGAAGAAAGGTAGGAGAAATCACGCATTCGAAGCGAACTTCGGTAATTTCCCGACTATCCTATTGTTTGGTTTGAATTTAAGAAAGTCCTAATGTTTATTTAGTATTTTGATCTTGCCAATTTTAATTAGTTAGGACTTATATTTGTATGATAAAATCATACAAATAGCCTCGAAGATGTGAGGGTTTATGTCGTACCGGACGACTACCTCGGAAATCCTAAGACCGGTTAGGGCTTAATTTACATGATATGATCATGCAAATGCCTAACGAAGAGTTGAGAATTTATGTTGCACTAAGCAAACTACCTCGAAGTCCTATGGCTTGGTTATTTAATTCTAAGGAAGTTTTGCTGAAGTAGACTCGGGTTTCGCTGATGACGATGGCCGTGCCGCCCACCATGCTCCGAGCTCCTTGTTGTTGCGAGAGGTTTAGTTTTAGAAGTCATAAATCGGGAGATGAGAGAAGTGTTTTGGTTTAGAGAAAATCTTAAAATCCGGGTGTTTTTTAATATTTTAATCGAACAAATCTTAAAGTTGATTATAACAACACCGGTTAAGATCCCACGGTTCCATCCTTCCGGCATCGTTATTTTTATCGGATTCACTTAGTCCAGATGAATTTGCTAAACTCAACTGAATGAGTTCCACACTTTCATTTAGACCGTAGGAAATCTCGTTAGCAACACGTAGGTTACATCATCCGAGGTATTCCCGATCATTCAATGAGATGTTTTAATTTAGTTGTAGTTGTAGTTTTGTTGTTCTGTTTGTGATTAAATTTTGAGTTGTTTTATATTTTGAATGTTGTGGCGGTGAATTTTATCTTGTAGTGTCTTTTAATTTAGTTATGGGTTTCAGTTTTGGGGACTATCCTAAAGGTGTAGGTTTTCATGCAACAGTTGTTTATCATGCAAGAAAAGTAAGTGCGATGCGATTAAATAAATTGCAATAAAGTAAATTGCAATAAAATAAAAGCGTACCTGGAGGGTCTTCCCGTCATCCCAAGTCGCACTTAAAACACGCTTAGAATATTTAAGCATTTAAAGTAAGTTCCTAGGTAAAGCTAAGGGAAGGGTTATGGTTTTCTACCAAGTTCCTAATCCTATAGCTAGTCATTTCCTATGACGTCTAGGTTCTTGTATTTTAGTTTGAGGACGATTTTCTTCATCAAAGAACAACTAAGTTCAATTGTTCTTATAAATATCCTATCATATTGAGGAAGTGCTTAAGACGAATCTTAAACATCTTTTCAATATTTCTAGGATTGTTTTAAGTCCAAATGAATTTAATTATACAAATGAATTAATCATCCGAGAGTTTAAGTTTTGTTGTCTTGCTCGAGTGAACTAGGACATTTGAATATCCTATAAGTGAAGTAACGCTTCTTTTAACACTCCTTTTTAAGAGTTATGACATCACGAGCTTTCGAGGGCAAATGGATGTTTAAGTGAGTCGTGATTTAATTTTAGTTAATGGATTTAAGTTTGGAATAGTGTTCAAGTTGTTTTAGATTTATTTTGAATTCTTCATGTCTTAGATGATGTTATATTTAATTTAATTTAATTTAATTTAACTTAATTTAATTTAATTTAATGTGGTTTAATTTAATTTAATTTAAGTTAAGTTAATTTAATATAATATGTTTTAGCTTAATTTAATTCAATTTGATTTAATTTAATTTGATTTAGTTCTAATTTAATTTAATTTAATTTAATTTAATTTAATTTAATTTAATTTAATTTAAGGTAATTTAATTTAATTTAATTTAATTTAATTTAATTTAATTTAATATGTTTTAATTTAATTTAATTTAATTTAATTTAATTTAATTTGTTTTAATTTAATTTAATTTAATTTAATTTAATTTAATTTAATTTAATTTAATTTAATTTAATGTAATTTAATTTAATTTAATATTTTATTTTAAAAGGATTTGCTTTAAATAATTTAACCTTAACTTAATTTAATGATTAAGTCTTTTAGCATTTTAAACCTCGAACTTGGATTATCATTTTAATTAGGAATTAAATATTATTGAGATGATTAATTTAGGGATTCTTAAATTAAAGAACAAATCTCTTCCTAATAATATCCCTATTTTAATAATTCCAATTTTATTATTCTTCCAAATTTAATTAATTATTTTAATTAAAGTTCATTTCAATTATTGTTGAATTGTTTAATAGGTTTCTACCCTTCAATTATTTAAATTTCAATCATCCAAACCAGATTAAGATCAAATATTTTACCTTTCCATTTTATTAAGCCTAAAGTTTTAATTAAGGGTTAAAATTTTAATTACCATTTTGCCCTTCAAGCTTAATAATTTCATAACTCATTAAATTGAGCTTAAATGAACTTGAAATTTTTATGTGACTTCACTCATATATCAATAAAGACATGAGAGGAGAAAATGTGATTTTTCTATATTTAATTTATTTATGTAATTATTTTTGGTGGAAAATAAGGATTTCCAAGGAAAATTTAATAGTATGACCAAGGGAAAGTTTCTATCCTTAAGAAAATTATGAGATATTCCTAATGACCAGAGGACCACTTGGACCAATTTTTGTGATTTTTTGAATTATATTTTATTTATTAAAATTATTTTAAATTCTGGAGTATTAATTAATTTAAAAATAGAATATAAGTTGAAAAATGAATTTTATAATTTTTAAAATTCTCTCTGATATCAAGGATTCCAAAGAACTAAATTTTACAATTTTCTGATTTTTTCCTAATTTATTGGAATTATTTTAGTGGAAATGCTAGAAAATGTATTTTTTAATTTTAAAAATTACCCCAAGGCTTTAAAATTTAATATCTCAACCTAGAGACATAAGAAAAATATGGGGTTTGTTCCTAAGTGGTTAGAATTCAAAATGTGACATTTTGGTGAATTTTATTATTTTTATAATTTTTATTATTTTTTAATTATTAAAATATTAAAATAATACAAAAAATCAACTTTTTTAGAAAATTGAAATTTTAATTTTCTTAAATTCCCCTAATATCAGAGAGGCTCCAAAACCAATTTGGTGAATTTTTGAAAAGTATTTTGAAAGTTATGAATTTTCAAAGTTTAAATTGGCTAAATGGCTTAATCAACCCATTTGATAGGCTAACCAAACCCAATTGACTTCAAACTTTTATGGTGGGTTCCTCTGATCCTAAAGGTCAGTGGAGAATTGATTTCAAGTCAATTTGATGTATGATTAGCTCTAATTAATTAAGGACCTATTTAGGGTGTTTAAGCCAATTAGGGTTGTTCCAAGTGAATTAATTCAAAACCTATTTTTCCTAGGGTGCTCTGGTAATATGAAACATCACCAAATTTTTCTAGAATTTATTTCACAACATGCTAATTATTGGATTTAAAATACTCAAAACAGCAACATGAATTTGAAAAATCAATAACTTCTCATAGGGATGGCCTCTGACTTTGGAAAATTCAGGGAATGTTCCCAAATTCAGAGGCTTCAAAAACTCTATGGTCTCATGCCATGGTGAATTTCCTATATGCGTGGAGAATTAAAACAATGCAGAGGGTAAATAAATTATTAAAAATAAAATACTTGATGAAATTAAATGATTTCTTTTTCACATTATTCTCCTCTGTTCACTGAGCAAGAGGGTATTTTTATTTTATTTTTAGGATTTTTCTACACAAAGTTATGAATTTTCAAAGTTCAGGGAATTAAATAAATCAGAAAAATCCCTAATTTTCTATTTAAAACGGCGGCGCTGACTCAACCTTGGCAGCTCCGAACGCACACGCGTCGCCTTCTGATTTGGCGCCGCCATCCAACTCAGCGCCACGCGGCCCGCGGTTCATGTATCATCTCCTCGTCCGACGCCATCTGAGCCGTCCGTCCGCGCGTGTATCAAATGAACGGCATCCGTTCATCGTCCCCAAGCCTCCTAACCCGAGAACCGTCCACACTAAATCCCTAATATCTCACTCAATACTTAACGGATTTTCGTGTTTTTGTGCTTCTATGGATTCGTCTTGAAGAGACGAACACATCTATACGGTGATCATGCATCGAAATTAAAGCATTTGAAATGGAGAATCTCCGAAGCTCGGGATAAAGAGTTAGCTCATACCTTTGCTCGGAGAAGTGTGGATTCAATCCGAGGGTTGTGTCACCTTTGATTGGATCCCGACGAAGCTCCGGATGAAGTCTCCCGGTCCGGTGAATTGCTTAGGTATGATTTCGACCAAGCCCGATCACAAAGCTTGGAGGCTCGGAGCAACCGGGTGGCCCGGAGAGGGGGCTTTTGCTAGTGGACTTCTTCCTCGGTCCGGTGAAGGTGTAGGACCAATCAATTTGAGGATTGATCCACCGTGGAGAAGTGTCCCGGTTTTGGGTGGAATTTTGGCCGAGAAATCGGGCTCGTTGGTGGGGATCGAGGCAATTAGCACTCGGAGATCAACTCGCTCTAAGTTTGGAGAATGATCTAGAGCAATTTTGGCGGAGTTTCGATAAGGTCCGGTTCAAGCACCTCTCATGGCCGAGAGGGGGTGGTGTTTAAATAGGCATGGCCGGAGGCTCTCCCGGGGGTGGCCAAGGGTTGAGATCACTGCTCTTGGCATGTGAAGAACGACCATGGTGACCATCGGGCATGGGGCGGCTCGACAAGGAGAATTCCAAAGTTTAGCTTCTCCCCATGTCTAGGCCATGGAGTTTTCCGGCGACCCGAGCGGCTGGCCGTGCAGGCAAGGGTCACCATCTTGACCGGGGAGGTCGGGGCTTGGCAATGGTGAAGTCAATCGGCATTAGCCATGTGTAAAGGTGTTGGATTAGAATGGAATGGGGATAAGGTCACTTTGGCTTGGTTTGGGTCAACCCACCATTTTGGGCTTGGTGCACCCTTCCAAGCTCGATTTTGAGCTGAGGGAATCATTTAGGTCGGCTTAGAAGGAGTGGTGAAGTCTCCATCCATGGTGAGGTGGCTAAGCATGGTTTAGTGTGTGACATGATTAAGGTAAAAAGGGTTTAAAAGGGTTTAAGAAAGAGATCCCCTCTCTTGCCATTAATGGTTTGGTGAGGTGTAAAGTAGATTCCATGGCTCTCATGGCTCCCATGGGGCTCATGCATGGCTTCATGGCTCACCTTTGGCTTGGGGAAAAGCCAAGTCAATTTCATGGAAATGGGTTTAAGGAAATTTTGGCATGTTGATGGGAATTTGGCATATGGCTTGATTTGGAACCATTTGATGATTGATTTGAACTTAGGGATGATTTTAATTGAAGTCATGATGAAGAGAATTTGTCATATGGGCCTTGGATTGATTTTGCCCCTTTGGATTTTGGTGGAGATGGGCTTTAGGAAGGTTTAAGGGAAGTGGGCTTTTTGATTTTAGGATGGGCATTTGGGTGAAAATTTTGTGAAGGACTATGTCAAATAAATATTACAATTGATTTAGGGATGTTTCATGAATGGTTTGGAGTCAATTTGGTGTGATTTGGAATTGAATTGGTTTGAATTTGGGTTCATTTGGTAAGTGGGCCAATGTAGGTCAAATTGGGCTAACTTGGGCCAATGTTGGGCTAGGGTTGAAATTGATGTAAAATAAATGTTGGGAAATGTTTATGGGAGTGTTTCAAAGAGGTTTTGGCTTTGGTTGGGTTTTGATTTTGAGGTTTGGGTCTATTTAGGCTAGGTTTAGGTTTAGGTCAAAATTGGGCCTTTTAGCTTTGGGTTGAATTTGAGTGGGGTTTGGGTCTAAAATTTGGGCAAATCATGTTAGTGTTTTGTTTATGGGGATGTAAGGTTTAGAAAAGATTTGGGGTTAATTGGAGTTGAATCAGGTGAGTTTGGGCTAAGTTTGGGTCATGGGTCCAAATTGGGCTTTAAGGCCAAAAGTGAAATTGGATCCAAATGTCAATCAAATTGGACTTGAATTTGGTTTAGATTGGTGTTGGGAATGTTGAATTGAAGTTTAGAATTGAATTGGACCAGAATTTGAGTCAATTGGGTAGGTTTGGTTTGACATTTGGTTCATTTTGGGTTAAAATGGGTCAAATTGGGGGTTTTGATAAAAGTGGGGTAAATTGACAAAATTGGCTCATGGTGTAGTTGAACAAAATGAAATTGGGAATATTTGGGATTTTCTGGAATTTGGTAGGAATTTTCTGAATTTTTGGATTTTTTGGCTAAGAGGGGCATTTTGGGTATTTAGAGGGTATTGGGAGGTATTTTTGGAATTTTTGGTGTTTTTGGGTATGAATGATAAATTTGATTGGTGAGGCAATGTTTAGTATTGATTTTGGAGAATTTTGGGTCATTTAGGTGATTTTGCAAATTTTGGGGGGTTTCAAGGGTTTTGGGTAGGCTAAGCGGGTGTAGGGTCCCGGGGGTCAAAAATTGAAAATTTGGAAAATTGAAGATTGGGTGAATGTAAGTGGAATGAAATCATTTTGTTTGAGCCATGAAGCCATATCAAGCCCACATGAGCCATGAAGGGACTCATTTGAGGCATCCACTATGTTGTTCCTAACCCTCTTAGCCAAGGGCTTAGGGGTTAAGGACCATCCATGTGAACCACCTGCATGAGTCAGGAGGTCAAGTTAGGTATGGGTGTGTTTTTAGGAGGTGTGTGAAAGTGTAGTGTATAGGTGTAGTGTGTGTGTAAGTCAGCCCCTTCACCAGACATGGGCAACCCAAGGCAGTCCTAAGGCCAAAGAGTCCTATAGGAACTCATCCTTTAAACTTCCACATTTGATTTCAACCCTCTAGGTGATTAGAGGTCTACAATCAAGTTTGTGGAGTTTGCAGGGAGTTAAGAAGTAGTTTGAATTTCTAAGTGGTGGGTCCCAATTCTAATCCTCTAGGATAGTCAAAGGAAAAGCCTAAGGCTAGATCCTAAGTACTAAAGAGAAGAAGAGAAGACCTCACCAAAAATGAGGTCAACATTAGATATGTTGAGTTACGTTCAATGTGGGTTGAACCTAAGGTTTAAGTTGATTGAGTTCAGTTTAGGTTGAACCTAAGTTAGATATTTTGAGTTAGGTTCAGTGTAGGTTGAACCTAAGGTTTAAGTTGACTGGAGTTCAGTATAGGTTGAACCTAAGTTAGATATGTTGAGTTAGGTTCAATGTGGGTTAAACCTAAGGTTTAAGTTCACTTGGGTTCAATTTATGTTGAACCTAAGTTAGATATGTTGAATTAGGTTCAATGTGTGTTGAACCTAAGGTTTAAATTAACTTGGGTTCAGTTTAGGTTGAACCTAAGTTAGGTATATTGAATTAGGTTTAATGTAAGTTGAACCTAAGGTTTAAGTCAACTCTAGTTAAAATAGACCTAATTAAGGTTTAAATTTTATTTAAGTAATACTCAAAGGTTAATTAAACCTAGTTAGATTATACTTAATTAGAATTCAAGACCGTTCAAGTCTTATTTAAGTAAAACTTAAGGTTTAACTAAGTATAGTTAAAGTTAGGCTTAACTAGAATTTAAAGTTATTTAAGCCTAATTTAAGTAAGACTTAAATGTTAATTAAGTCTAATAAGTTAGACTTAATAAGATTATAAGTTTGATTAAACCTTAGTTAGTTAAGGTTTAATAGTTTAATTAAGTCTAATGTGTTAGACTTAATTATAGTTTAAGATTGATTAAACCTTAGTTGGTTAAGGTTTAATGGTTTATTTAAGTCTAATGTGATAGATTTAATTATAGTTTAGGATTGATTAAACCTTAGTTGGTTAATTTTTAAAAGTTTAATTAAGTCTAGTGTGATAGACTTAATTATGGTTTAAGATTGATTAAACCTTAGTTGATTAAGGTTTAATAGTTTAATTAAGTCTAGTGTGGTAGACTTAATTATGGTTTAGGATTGATTAAACTTTAGTTGGTTAAGGTTTAATAGTTTAATTAAGTCTAATGTGATAGACTTAATTATAATTTAGGTTTGATTAAACCTTAGTTGGTTAAGGTTTAATAGTTTAATTAAATCTAATGTGATAGACTTAATTATGGTTTAGGATTGATAAACCTTAGTTGACTAAGGTTTAATAGTTTAATTAAGTCTAGTGTGATGGACTTAATTATGGTTTAGGATTGATTAAACCTAAATTCATTAAGGTTTAATAGTTTAATTAAGTCTAATGTGTTAGATTTAATTATGGTTTAGTTTAATAAGTTTAAGGTTAATTAAGCCTAATTTGGGTAAGGTTTAATTGATTAATTAGACTTAATTAGGGTTAAATCTAATTGGTTTAAAGGTTAATTAAACCTAATTTGGGTAAGGTTTAATTGATTAATTAAACTTAATTAGGGTTAAGTCTAATTGGTTTAAAGGTTAATTAAACCTAATTTAGGTAAGGTTTAATTGATTAATTAGCTTGATTAGGGTTAAGTCAAGTTGGTTTAAAGATTAATTAAACCTAATTTGGGTAAGGTCTAATTGATTAATTAGACTTAATTAGGGTTAAGTTTAATTGGTTTGAAGGTTGATTAAGTCTAGTTTGGTTAAGACTTAATAGTTTAATTAGGTCTAATGGATTAGACCTAATTAGGATTTGATTTTGTATTAAATCTGATTTAAGATGTTTAATTAAGTTTAGTGATGTCTTAAGCTTAATTAGAATTTGATTTTGTATTAAACCTAATTTAGTTGAGGTTTAATAGGTTTAATTAAGCCTAGTGATGTCTTAAGATTAATTAGAATTTGATTTTGTATTAAACCTAATTTAGTTAAGGTTTAATGAGTTTAATTAAGCCTAGTGATGTCTTAAGCTTAATTAAAATTTTGTTAAGGTTTAATGCTTTTAATTAAGCCTAGTGATGTCTTAAGCTTAATTAAAATTTGATTTTGTATTAAACCTAATTTAGTTAAGGTTTAATGGGTTTAATTAAGCCTAGTGATGTCTTAAGCTTAATTAAAATTTGATTTTGTATTAAACCTAATTTAGTTAAGGTTTAATGGGTTTAATTAAGCCTAATGATGTCTTAAGCTTAATTAAAATTTGATTTTGTATTAAACCTAATTTAGTTAAGGTTTAATGGGTTTAATTAAGCTTAGTGATGTCTTAAGCTTAATTAAAATTTGATTTTGTATTAAACCTAATTTAGTTAAGGTTTAATGGGTTTAATTAAGCCTAGTGAGGTCTTAAGCTTAATTAGATTTTGATTTTGTATTAACCCTAATGTATTTAAGGATTAATAGATTAACTAAGTTTAATATGTCCTTAAACTTAATTAAAGTTTGATTTTGGATTAAACCTAATGTAATTAAAGTTTAATTGATGTTGATTAAGTTTTTAATTATGTCTAATTTGGTGTTTAAGACTTAATTATGGTTTGTCTTGAGTCCACTTTAGACTCAATTTTGACCTAGTCCATTATGAAATGGGCTAAGTTGAGTGTAAAAGAGGATTTTTAGGGCTTTAGATTATTAATTTTTGATAAATTTCAACCCAAATTTCAGAAATGTCATTTAAAATTGTTTAATGGCCTAAGAAATATCATTTTAAGGTTATTGTATGTCACCTTAATTTCCTAACCATTTTTCAATTTTATTTTCCTTAATTTTCATTTTTATAATTATTGTTAAAAATAATTACAAAGTGTCTTGAAAATTAAGAAATGATGTCTTAGAAGATTTTTCTAGCCTAGGAAAAATCAGGGGATATTCTTAAGGGCCTAGAGATAATTCTCTTAAATTTTTAGATTTTTATGTTTTGTAAATAATTTTAAATAATTAAAATACTCCAGAGAGTATTTAATTATTTCAAAATTAAATACAGAGAATAAAATTATGATTTTGGTCTCATAATTTTCTCCTCTTCATGCTGAGTTCAGGGGTATTGTTGTTAAATTTTTAGGATTTTTCTATATCAAGATATTGATTTTTAAAGTTTTTAAGGTTTATTTAGATTTAATTAAATCCAGATAAACCTCTGGCTACCGCATGTCCTCAGACGGGTCGAAACACGATTGATCCCTTGTAGGAATCCGAACACGGGAGCGGCCAGGATTTAATCACGACAGTTCGTTTCTAAAACACAGGAGCAGACGGTCCTGGTTCATCGTCTCCATCCCCTCTGATCTCGCAGACCGTTCATGATCTAAGAGTAAGATCTCACTAGATTCTTGATGAAATCGAGTGAAATTTGTTTCTTTAGGATCATCTTGAGACGACGAACCTATCCGTACGGTGATATATAGGTTTTGAATTACTTTGTTTCACAAAGTGTGAAACCTGATCGCTTAGCCACAGTCGATTTAAGCTCAATTTGATTGGCTTGAAAGCTTCGTGTGGTCCTAAGAATGCTTTCCCTCAGCTCAATTTGAGATCAAATCAAGTCCTTGTATGACTTTGATCAAAAAGGGCTCGGTTTGGGTATATGTGGTCAATTGATGTCTTAGAGACTATGAGAATGGCCAATTTCAGTTGGGATCCTCCTCATTTGGTCCCTAGATGGATTTAGGAAGGTTAATTTGGGGTTTTGGAAAGTTTGGTTTCACACTCCCAAAATGTCCTGTTTTGGGTCCTCTCGGATTAGCCAAATTGGGGAGATTTAGTGGGTTTCATGGCTTGAATCGATGAGGGATCAATTGCCTAGGCCCTAGAGAGTAAGTTTGACGTTGGGAGTCAAAGGTTTTGAGCGTGTTTTGGGGTTTCCAATTTTTCCTCTCCTCTTTCGTGTGCTCGGGTTTGGGTCCTTATATAGCCCTGGATGACTACGGGATGGGTTTTGGCTGGCTTGGAATCATCTAGGGGGTTGCTAACTTCCCCATTAATGCTTGTAGATAGGATTTCAGCTGTTGGAATGAAGGATTTGGATTTTCCAAGGGAGGGTAAACCATTCATGGTTTACCCATGGTTTAAGTTTGATTCATGCATTGGCTTGCCTCTATTGGAAGGCTTGGGAGGTGGATATGGCTGATTATAATTTGTTATTCTTTATTAGATCAGCCTTTCCCAAGTAATGCCTCAATGGATTGAGTGAGGAAGTGACACTTAAGCTTTCCTCTTCATCATTACCATGGATTGGTCATGATGAAGCTTTCATTGATTTGGTTTATGTCTATTGGCTTGTAGAGAGGTGTGTGGTGACTCACAAAGAGCTAGCCACTTTCCATTCACCATGTCACTTAAGCTTGGGTGAAAGCATGACAAATAATTTTTCTTTTCTTATTATTTTCCAAAATTTGGTAATATTGAGCTCATGTCATTATGTGGTGATGACTTAAGCTAAAATTTTCCTATTGGATGGTCCATGAGGCATGGGAAATCATTCTCAAGTTGGCCGGCCACCTCATTGTCAAGGAGAGATGAGTCATAGCTTGAGTTTGGGAAGGAATGACACCTCATCTTCCTTCATGATGATGCCTTAATAATTACCTTTAACCATGGTTAAAATGTCATGTTATGAATCATTAATGGGTTGATTCATTTTTAATGAGTTATTAGGGTTGTGTCTAACCCATATTAGGTCACCCATGATGTCATAAAGGGATTTAGAATTTTGGAAACCACTTATTCTGTCATAAATGGTATCACATGTCTAAATTTCATTTTATGGCTTTTTAATTATATTCCATTTTTAATTAATTATGTAATTAAGAAAAAATGTTGGAAATTATATTATTAGCCAATAAATTAATCAATATAATTTTGGGATTAATTTTTTGATTAATTTTATCATTTTTGGTTCAAAATTGGGTATTTTGACCAAGTTTGATACATGTTGACTATGGTTGACCAATGTGGACCCAAGTTAATCTAGGTTGATCAATTATGGTCCAAGTGTGACCTATTTTGACTTTTCTAACCTTGTTATGGTTTGATTAGTTATAAAGTCCAAAGGTTTTGTCATTAAGTGCTTGATTTAGTCATGTTGACCAATTTTAGGGTTTAAGTTAATCCAAGGGTCAATGTGGTGACTTTTAGATTAAATTTTGGTCACTTTGATCAATGTCATATTGATCATGTCAATGTATGTTTTTGAAGTTATATTTATGGTGGGCATGGATTAGCCATTTTGAACAATTTTTACCCTTTTAGGTCAAGATTTGACCAATGTAGCTAGGTAGTTGTCTTTGTGTCATGTATGGATTGTTTTGATCAAATTTTTATTATTTATGTCAAAGAATGACCAATAAGGTCAATGCAATAGTCTTTAGGTCATGGTTTGATCATTTTGGCCAAAATTTTTTTGTCATGAAGTGACCAATGAGGTGAATGTGGTGGTCTTTAGGTCTTGGGTTGATGATTTTGGCTAATTTTGAATTTTTAGGTCAAAAGTTGACTATATGAGTCAATGGATTGGTCATTGGGTCAAGGATTGACCATGTTGACCAAAGTTGACTTTTTGGTCTGAGATTGACTTATTGGGTTAATAATTGGTCATTAGGTCAAAAATTGACTATTTTGACCAAAATTAACTTTTTGGTCAAAAGTTGACATATTGGGTCAATGTGGTTGGTCATTAGGTCAGAAATTAACCATTTTGATCAAATTTGACTTTTTGGTCAAAAGTTGACCTATTGGGTCAATGGGTTGGTCATTGGGTCAGAACGTGACCATTTTGAACAAAGTTAACTTTTGGTCAAAAGTTGACCTATTCAGTCAATGGGTTGGTCATTGGGTCAGAAATTGACCATTTTGACCAAAGTTGACTTTTTTGGTCAAAAGTTGATCTATTGGGTCAATGGATTGGTCATTAGGTCAAAAATTGACCATTTTGACCAAAATTTACTTTTTGGTCAAAAGTTGACTTATTGGATCAATGGGTTGGTCATTGGGTCAAAAATTGACCATTTTGACTAAAGTTAACTTCTTGGTCAAAAGTTGACCTATTGGGTCAATAAATGATTAAATCAGGATTTGTCATTACTGATTTAATCATTTTTTGTTAAAGAAGGATTTATAGGGTTTTACCCTAATCAATAGGGTTTAGTGACTATCAGTGAGATTTAGGAAGTCAATATTGGTATAACTCCTATCTCAAACTGACTTTGAAATGATCCTCACAAATGTGAGGTCAACATCCAAATTGTTGATAAATATGACAGGAGAATAATATTGAAATATTTGCAATGGATTTAAAACTAAATTTAAGCAACAAATACGAATAAACTTTAGCAGATTTATAAAGTTTAAAAGGCTAATAAAGTTTAAAAGCGAGTTTGAATGTTTTGAAAAGATCTTTCCCCTTGCAAAGAGATGTTAATTAGTATAGGATTTGAATGATTAAAAGTATGAAATGATGTATTGTGACAATAGGAGAATATCTATCCTTTACCCCCTCTTAGTGCTAGCAAAGAACATTGGTTAACCAAAAATTTGTCTCCAGCTTGTGTAGTAGTGTTGAGTAGATTCTAGACTCTCACATCTACATTACTCACTGTGCCCACTCCATACGACCTACTAGGGACTATTAGATTCAAACTTAAGATCTAATTGACAAAAGAACCTAGTCTTTCACCCTAAAAACATCAAGTCTACACTCATCAAAACTTATCTCCCTATCTATTTGCACTCCTCCTTAGACTATCACGACAGTTCTTTCCAGAGTAAAGTGTGAAATTCACAAGTTGGGTGAAATTACAGTCCTCTCGGATCATTATGTTTCTCAACAGATTTTAACCTTACAAGTCGCCAATTTGCAAAGTCAATGAAGAATCGGTGGAAATTCCATCATAATTTTAAATTTTAAAAAAATCTTTAAATCATTCTTATCCAACATGATTAATTCACAAATGCAAGGAGAAAGAAAGGGAACTATTCATAATTCATGGAGATAAAACAAAAACACATGATTTGTATTAAATGTCAAGTCATAACAACAAAAACTTAAACACAAATACAAGGTACCTTATGTTTCTCCCCACACAATTCCTAGAGTTTCCTTCAAGCAAATCTCCAAACTCTTACACAAACTCTCACAGACACAAAAACACAAAAACAAAAGTAAACCTTCCTAAAGCCTCTTCAAAGTCTCCAAAAGGTCTCTAAAGTCTCTTACAAGTCTCCTTTTTCATCTAGAATTTGGCCCTTTTAATAAATCAATGAAATAAACAAGGGTTGCTTTAAACAGCCCTTCAAAATTCGACAAAATTCATTGCATCTTCTATAAAATTGGTTACTGGTGCTATAACACTTGTATGGGCACTATAGCACCTAGTTAACTCGATAGATAGTGTTGTGGCGCCAAGGGTGGCGCTATGGCGCCATACAACATTCTCCATTTTTGTTCCATTTTGCCCTTATTTTCTCTAAATTTCTGTTCCATTTACCTGAAACCAACAACATACACAATATGTTCCTTTAAAGTGTAATTTCATAAAAAATATGCATAAAATTATCATGAAATGTACACTAAAAATAGGTAATTTTTAGGTAGATCAATTCCCCCAAACTTAAACGTTACTTGTCCTCAACTAACTCCTTGTATTATGTAAAGTTTTATAACTTATGGTACTAAGTTTAACTTAAATATTTCTATAGTTTTTGTCATATAAATGCAATAGTAAGACTCTAGAAAAAATTTAATAACTCAGGTTAAAACTAAAATGTAAGAATATTTAGTAATCAAGTCTAAGAGTTCTGGTTTTCTATTCATTTCAAGAATAACTGCAATTTATCATACTAAGGATGCATAGAAGAATTATCTAAAAAAGAATTTCATGAGAACTCTACAAGTAAGGGTACAAATACTTTAAAAATAAGTTCATAAATGTAATTAAGTCTCTTTCCTTAAGATGATTCAAGTGAAGCTAATTTTTGATTAGGCATCTCCTCAAGCTTCTCCTCACATTTTTTTGCTTTTATTTTTCTTTTGATTTTGCTTTTCTTTATCTTTTTCAGGATCATTTTTAATCATTTCTTTTATTTTTATCTTATATGAGGATTACTATATCTAGATAGCCTTTAATGATTTTAAACTCCACCATCTTCTTCTTAAAGTTAAACATTACCCACATTTCCTTACTTGATAATTATGTATTAGCTTTGAAAAAAGATTTTTCATAAACTATCAATTCTTTCTTTTTAAGTGTAAATCTAAGATCCTTAATATTTTTAAAAAATAAAATTTTCTTTACTTTAAATAGTAAAAGCATAATCTTATACTCTTATACTCAACACCTTAATTCTAGCACTAACCTTTATTATTAACAACTTTTACTTGAGTCTGCCATATCATTTATAAAATAAAAAATATAGTTATCTAAAGAAATCCCCACATAGCACAGGTCATGTTAAAATAATTTTAAAATTTAGTTTATTAGGAAAAATAAGGTTTAGTTCTTAAAAAAATTTTCTCTCGCTTCCCCCAAACTTAAAAATTTAAAACAGTATAGTTCATGAAGAAAGAAAAAAATTTTGAAAATTTAAAACAGGAGAATAGTATAGGTGCAAATAATAATGACAGGTGTTGAGCAATGGTAAATAAAAAATTAGTATGTATAACAATAAAAACACAGTAAAAGACTACTCTAGCACACAAATAATATAAACTGGAGCAAAAGGTAAACAATAAAGTAGAAAAAAAGTGCAACACATCAGTTCAATAAAGATGTACACCTAAGTAACTAAATAAAGCACAAACATAGCACTCCAACAATAATAGATCAAATGACTAACAAAAGAAATCCAAATATAAGATCTAAAGTAAAGGAAAAATACTCTAAATCCTCTTCCTCATCATCATCATCCACATCAATATCCTTCTCAATTTCTCCACCACTCTCATAAGGAGAAAAACTGGGGCAAGAAGGAAATTCAACTAAATGATCGCCCTTCAAAAATTTCATGAGAGACTCATTAAAAGTGGCATCATAATCAACTCTTCTCTATTTATACTTGGTACCTCGACCCGTAACTATGCGTACAATTTATCCTTTAATTTATATTTCTAAGGGTAGTATGCAAAAATACATATATAATTTTAGAAAATATTTTACACACCAGAGGTACTATGCAAGTGTACGTATCGTATCCAGTAATACAGGGCTCTATTAGAGTCCTGGTTATCGATCCCACAGAGAAGATTAATTTTAGAAATTAATAGATTTTCACATTAAAAGTAATTATAATTTTTATTTCTTTTTAAAAATCAGATTTTAAGTTTTATGAAATTTCTACTAGATGCAAGTAAAGTAGCAATAAAGTAAAGGTTGATGCAAGTATAAATAAAACAACTTTCTCCTTTTCAACTAATCCAAGATTTTTCAGAAATATTATCATTCATGGAGAACTTGAAATTATGGTATTGTGTCAAATAGAAGCATTCTTATTCTTTACCTTCGCTTGATAGTATAAAGAACATTGGCTAATCTATAGATTGGTTCAGGATATATTATTAGTAGAATGGGTTAACCTAGACTCACACTTCTAGATGTCCAAGGGTGGCTATGGTCGGCCCTACTAGTGACCCGTTCCCTTTTATAAACCAAATTAATAGAATTTAGTCTGTCACTCTAAAAACTAATTAATTCTACACCCAATAAATAATATTTTTCTATTTATTTGCACTTCACCTTGAATAACCTGCACATGACCTCCGATTACCCAAGGATTCATGTGATATCTACTAGTTAATAACTCATCTCCGGATAGGTCTCAGAATTCTTCAACAGATTTTAACAATTCAAATGGCCAGTTAAAAAAGTAAATTAAGATCCGGTATGAATATCATCACAATAATTTTTAAAATTAAGTTTAAGTTCTCCAACAAAATCAAATTATCTTTATTATCTTTTCATGGTTGAAAGGAGAAAGAAAAGTAACTACTCGGAATACATTGAATTAACACAACAAAACATATTTATAAAACTTTGAACCATGTTACAAATACTTATCTGAAATGTTCCTTCAAGTGATCCTTTGACTCCTACTAACTCTAATGCAAAGTACAAGACTTCAGCAGCACCAACACTTACAAACTCTCACTTACTACTCAAGGAATTGAGTAGTAACACTCAAAGTAACTAAAATAAACTCACTAAATACTTAAGAAGAATATTTGGGGGTGGGTTCTCTAGAACTATTTCCGGGTGCGGGAGAGCTCTCCTTTCTGTAGAAATATCTCTGATTTATAGAGCTTCAAAAATGACCCGGGGTTGCTTAAAGCACCTCTTCAAAATTCGTCCAAATTCAATGAATCTTCTAGAGAGTAACTATGGCACCTAGGCGTCGGGATCTGGCACTTAGGAACCGGACTTCGTGACCAGATCTTCGCACCCCTTCACTTTGGATCACACCTCTTCGCGATTAAAACTGTTTTCCTGTGTTCAGATGCATTGTATCACATGTCCTATGTATCAGGAGTAAATTCCAGTCTTCTAGAAGATCTAATAACCGCTTAACACCCTCAAAATAACTGCCCAAAGTTGTCAAAAATCTTGACTGCTTCAGTATCGAACTGGCGCCTAGGCGCCGGATTCTAGCGCCTAGGCGCCTGTTTCTAGCGCATAGGCGCCAGATTCTAGCGCCTAGGAGTCGGACCTATAATTTTAGCAACTTTGCTTTTTAGCTATATTTTTGCTCTTTTTTTGCTCTTTTTTCCTTCTTAAACTCTTTTTTTCATCACATATATCCAAAAACATAAAAATACCTTTCATTAAAGCATAATATCCTTAAAAATTGAATCATAAATAAGGCATAAAAATATGTATTTTTTAAGTGGATCAAATTCCCCCAAACTTAAATGTTACTTGTCCTCAAGTAACCATTTTTATTACATATAATGAATAACATCTGGAATGAAGTTTAAATATTTAAGATTCCTTGTAATTTCTGGTTTTATAAATGCTCTAGTAATACATTAACCAAATTTTAGTAATTAAGGTTAATTTTAAGAATTTAAAGAATACTTAACTACCAAATCATAAGACTTTAAAATTTTCATTTATTTCAAATAAAATTGTAATTTATCATATTAAGGTCACATAGATAATTTACAAGAAAAAGACTTTCATGAAAACTTTTCTAATAAGGATGCTTGTACATAAAAATTAAGTTAAAAATGTAATTAGTTTTCTTCCTATAAGATAATTCAAGTGAAGCCACATTTCTTTTTTTCTCTTTTCTTTATTTTGCTTTTTTTCTCTTTTT
Organism: Papilionanthe hookeriana x Papilionanthe teres; assembly: GCA_022702705.1. Taxonomy (NCBI): domain Eukaryota; kingdom Viridiplantae; phylum Streptophyta; class Magnoliopsida; order Asparagales; family Orchidaceae; genus Papilionanthe; species Papilionanthe hookeriana x Papilionanthe teres. The sequence continues at coordinate 20,082,319 of CM040433.1, forward strand.
TTCTTTTTAAGGATATTTTTCATTCCCACTTTCACAATTTGTGAGGATTACTATATCTGGATAGCCTGTTAATGATTTTAAACTTCACTATCCTTAACTTATATTTAAAAACCTACACATTTTCACTTAATAAATATGACATTCTTAATAAGTATTTTTCAAAAATTATTTCAATATTTTCTTTTTCAAGTAATAATCTTGATTCCTTAGTATTTCAAAAATAAATAGAAAAAAATTTTAATCTTATTATTCTTTAAGTTAAATAATTCTATTCTTAAAATCAATAAAAATTATTAAAATTTTAGTTAAGTTTACTAAATTATTTATAAATTCAAAATTTTAAGTAATCTTAAATAAATTTTCTAAGTAAAATAATCTTTTTGGCACTAAAATAGTTATAAGTAAAATAATCTTTTTTGCACTAAAATAGTTATAATAATTAAAATATAAATAACAAAATTATAACAATAGTTTTGGGAGTTCCTAGTGACTAGAGGGACTTAAGATAAATAAAATAGAGTTAAAAAAATATTTCATTTTTAAGCTATTTTTCAATATTTAAATATTTAAAAAAAAATTATAAAATCATAAAAATCACAAAAATTTATAAAATACGTCAAAATGTCACATATGATTTTGTTGTCACTTGGGAACAATTAAAATATTTTCCTAACTTTCTATGTAAAGTTATAAAATTTTAGAGGCTAAAAAATGAGTTTTCCTTAATTTTGCACTAAAATAATTATAATAAATAAAAAAATCATAAAAATATGAAATTTAATTCTTTAGTTTCTTTTAACTCAAAGAGATTTAAGAAAAATATAAACCCTAAATTTCCACTTAAATAATATTTTATATATAATTAATACTCAAAATAAACAAATAAATATAATAATTTAAATAAAACTAAAAAATCATAAAAATTACTCTAGTTGGTCCTCTAATGTAAGTGAACCTTCAATAATTTTCCCAAGTATAGATGATTTGTTTTGGCTAATTTAATGAATTAACATTAAAAACACTTACTTTACATTAATATAATTATAAAATAAAATAAAAATAAGAAAAATCACATTTTCTCTTCTGATATTTTAATTGACCCATTAGTGGGGTAACATAAAAATTTTTAAGTCATTTGAGTTGAATTTAATGAATTATGAAGTGATAGACTTTAATGAGACAAAATGGTAATTATGGAATTTAAGCTTTAAATTAATATTTAGGCTTAATCAAGGGGTAAATAGGTAATAAATTATTTTAATTAACTTTGTTAGATGATTGAAACATAAGAGATTAAAAAGTAGATACCAAGCTCACCTCTTTCCATAGTAAGAGCACAATGTAATTTCCTGAAATTATCATAAATTGGAAGTTAATTAAACTGAATGATGCTAAGGTAAGGGGTTCGATTTGGAAGATAATAACTCACTAATTTGAGACTCCTAGCAAATGGTTTAATGATAATACAATCATTGATAAAGATTAAATGACATTTAACTTAATATTCCTATAATTACAAATTTACCCATAATCCTTAAGGGCTTAGTAGTGAACAAGACTTAATCCAAAATTTTGATTAATGAGGTTTAGAAAAGAAAACATGATTGATTAAAAATATTTTGAAAACAATACTAGCCCAACTTTAAATTAATTGGTGAAATTCCTTAACAAATCAATTTATCCTTAAAGGTTTTCACAAACATAATTTACGAATGAAATATCAAGTGATAGTTACTCCTCTCATGGGATAATTAAAACATTAATGTTCATTGAGTACAAGGTTAAGATATGACCATTAAACTTAAAACCATAATGTATGAATGATTTAGCAACATAATAAATTCAGAAGAACTCGGACCTTCCAAAGATTTCAAAAGTTGTTTAGGGTCATACCCCGAACATTTTTATGGTCTTTTGGATATCTTGGAGGACAAATGAATCTATTATGTTTTGCTCAAGAAAATCATCCTATGAATAGGAACCCACCAAGTTATGTCCTAGGGTTCACTATGCACACTTTAAACCAGTTTTTTTTGTTTTCTTTCCAAGTGACATAATTTAATTCCTTGCAAGCTTATATATACACTGCAAATACTGACATTTCAGCTGGAGTGCGAGAAGATGACTGGTATGTTTTTATAGTTTATTTACAATACTTTTCTTTACTGCACTTTACTTTCTAGTACTTTTCATTTTCTGCACATTATGTCACCTTGCATGTTAAACCAAAACTAAATCAAAACAAGATTCACAAAAACAACTAGATAAGACAATTCTAAAAATTAATCACAAACAAAGCAAAAGAAAGACAATTACAACTAAATTAATATGTTTCTTTTGATGATCGGGAATCCCTCGGATGAGGCAACCTACGACTACTAGCAAGATTTCTCTGGTCTGGAAGAACTTATTGAATTCATTTATTTGAGCTTGGCAAATTCAATTAGACTAAGTGAATCCGAAAAAAATAGTGATTCCGGAATGAGTTTGGTAAATCTTCATTCTTATGTATTTATATAATTATAAAAATAGGTTTATTAAAAATGTGTATAATCATAAAAAATTCATGTAATTATCACAAATAAAACCGACGCAAGAAACATTGCAACTAAAAATCTTCACTGACGGTTTTAGAACCGTTATTATAAGCCTTGGCTGCACTAACTAGCAGCTGTTAAAACCGCTGAAATGAGAATAACAATTAAAACCGTTGCAAAAAATAATCACAACAAAAAACCTTCCCCGATGATTTTAAAATTACTGTTAAGAATCTTTACAGTACTAGCAATTGCAACAATATAAAATCTACCGCAAAGAAAATAACATGTAATTTTATCGCTATAAAGACCTATATAAAGTGGTGTGAAAACTTCCATCGTGAGGCTTGACGGCACCGGAGGTGATGCTAATAGTAATGGCCAAGTGCTACACTTATATTCTTATTATTTTTTTGGAAATTTAGACACATCACACAATTCTTATGTATTTAAATATCTCACACCTAAAGTTTCATATTTACAACTTAGCTCTTTGGTGCTTTAAATCTATGCATGAAAACATATATATATTTTTTAAGAAGTGGTAATAATATTATTTTTAATATGATATTAAAACTTTAGTGCTAATACATATAACTTGTTTCTTATGAATGAGAAATCCAACTTTCTTTAATATAACTTGAAGATACGTGGATCAGAGGAGGTTTGCTAGGCTAAACAATGATCAAAAGGAATGGATTGGAGTTCTCTTAAGTGCCTATACAACAATTCATATAAATTCTAAAGGCATCTTAGTTAGGAAGAGTAAAAATATCACCTAAGATGGACGGTGGCAATGGCCTCATGCATGCCATTATTTTGTAATTCTTTATGTTTTTAGTTTTCCTCGAGGAGAGATGAGTAAGAGAAGCGAGACAAGAGCCCCTTATTTCCATTTATACTTCAACTCTTTTCTTTTTTTTTTTTTCTTAGCATAAAAGGAGCATTTGCATTTTAATTTCTTTTATTGTAATGTTGCTAAAGGTTTATCTCATTGACGGCCAAATGTTTTAATGTTTAGGGAATGTTAATTACCAGTTCTTATAATCTGTGATTTTTATGCTCACTATATATATTTTTTTAAGTTACTGAAGATTGAACTAATGGATTGATATATGATTTGATGCATTTGAGATATTAGTACTGTTCAAATAAATTATGTATTTTTTTGGTCATTGTCTTTCTTATTTGGGGCAATTATGTGCACACCACTCATTTCTATGTAGTTACATATATAATACAAACTTCAATTTTTACACTTGTAGTGCAAAGTGCAAATGTAAAAATTGAAGCTTAGGAGTTAGACATATAAATACATAGAACTGAGTGATATATAGGTAAATCTTCTTTCATATATATATTTATTATTCAACATGCATGTTAATTGAAAAAAATGTGTATAACCATAAATAATTAATTTAAAAAAAAATCTTAAAATTTGTAGTAGATAAAACCTTTGCAAAGACCATCACAGCGAAAACAACTGCAAGTCGTCACAACTTAAAATATTCCCCAATAGTTTTAGAAACACATCTATAAATCTTTGCAGTACTAACAATTAACAGTGTTTCAAACCACTACAATGATAACTACAGTTGAAACTGTTACAAAAAATATCACAGCAAAATACATTCCCCGACGATTTTAAAACTATTGTCAAAAGTCTTTACAGTGCTAAAAATTGCAACAGCATAAAATCTGCTACAATGAAAATAACATGTGATTTTACCTCTGCAAAGACCTGGATAAAGTGCAGCGAAAACTCATTTTTTTAGTAGTAAAGGGTGTTTGACCAACATCAGGGAGGCTCATTGACACCATATGTGGTGCTCATAATAACAATTATGAGCAAAAATCATAAATATATATATTTTTTTAATTTACACACAGCACAAAATTCTAGTGTATTTACACATCTCATACCAAAACTTTCACATTTACATGCATTAGTGTTTGGTGCTTTAAATTTGCACATGAAATTATATATTTTACTTTTATGAAGTGGTAATATTATTATTTTAGACATGATATTAAAAATTTAGTGCTCTGTATCTAAATATAAACTTTGAGGTGTGGGATATGTAAATACATAAAAATTGTTTCTTATGTATGAAAAAGCCAATTTTTTTTTAACAAAACTTGGAAGTTCAAGATTTACGGATGAGCAGAGGTTTTGCTAGGCTAAAGAATGGCCTAAAGCAATGGATTTGGGTTCTTTTAAGTGCCTCTAAAACAATCCATATAAATTCTATAGGGTTCTGAGTTAAGAAGAGAAAAATATTACCTAGGATGGATGATGGCAATGGCCTCAAGCATGCCATTACCATTAAATTTTTTAATTTTTTAATTTTTTATAGCTTTTCTCTTTTAAGTTTCAGCAACAAAAAAAAAGGCAAGTGGGGAGAGGAGGCATGAGTAAGAGAATCGAGATAAGTAAGGATGTAAATGAGCCGAACAGGAGCGAGGTTGGGCTCAGCTCGTTAAAGATATCACTATTCGTGTTTGACCCGTTTATATTTCAAAAATAAACTATTTATTCGTGTTTGGCTCGTTGCTTAGTGAGCCGAACACAAGCTGTTCGCGTGCAAAGATCTGTTTGACCACCCTAGTCACGCATGTAGTCTTTAAGCGCATAAACGAATCGAGCTAGAGCTAGCCCAGGATCGACTTGTTAACAAATATCGTTGTTCATGCTCGGCTTATTTATATCGAGCTTAAAAAATTTGTTCATATTTGACTTGTTTGTTTATCGACCTGAACACCAACTCTTCACGAATAAAGAATCATTTTGACAACTCTAGTCACACATTTGTAGGATGTGAAGGATAGGGCGAGATTTAAATCTTATTATTTTTAATTAGTAATTTTAATTGATTATAAATTTTTGTAGCATATTATTAAATTAAATTATTTAAAAATAATACTCTTTAATATTGTATATATAATTTAATTGTTTCAAGCCAAAACGAGTCGAATACAAAAGAACAAACCGTTGTTCATATTCAGCTCATTTATATATTGAGCGCAAAAAATAAATAAATAAATAAAGTTGTTAATTTTCAGTTGGTTTGCTTACCTGACGAATCAAACCCAAGCTGTTCATGAATAACGAGTCGTTTTGACAGCTCAAGAGATAAGAGCCTTATTTTTCCATTTAGGGTCTATTTGGGGCAACTACAAATTATTGATAAGCAACTGATCTGAATAACCTAGCTGTTTGGTTGGTTTGTGTGTTTGAAAAACAATTGATTTGCAGCTGTTTCTAAATTAATGAATATTCTGCCCCTCTGTAGAAATGTTATTTATGATACTATTGTCATAGCTATAAATTAGATACTTTAGAAGCAAATAATCACTTCTTAACAGTACAAAAAAAGATATACACCTCACTTAAGAGAGAATACTATGATTACTAAAAAGAAGAAAAAATAATTACATTAATCCATTAGTCGCACAAAATTACTCTTTTTGTATCTCATCTTCGCCAAGTACTTGCCACAATCTCTCCACATCACAATCATTAGATGTAAATCATCATAATCAACAAGTATTTCGCTACCAAACCTCTCCCATTTGCAATATGAAGTAGCAATTCCAACAAGTAAATTACAATATCCGACACATTAAAATAGAAAAGAAATAATGTCAAACACGTATACATTGCAAAACCAAAAACATCCACAAGTACACGTGGCATAAAGAAACATAAACTTGAAAAAATGGACAAGAAATGTCCATTCATGATCAAAAAAAATTTTTAAATGTTTTAATAAATCTTTTATTTTGATAAATCTTTTTAATAAATCCATAAAATTTTTTAATTAATTTTTTAGTGCAATCATTATTTATTAATTTTGACATGATATTATTTCAAATACTATAATAAATTTGTCATTTTTTATGAAAAAACTTTGTAGTTGTTTATTTCTTTAAAGGAAAAAATTATTAGTTGACCAATAAAAGGAATTTACTCGTCAGAAGTATTATCCTGAATAAATACTAAATAGTAAATTAAATTAATTTATTATCCTAAATAAATACTATGCAGTAAATTAAATTATCTGTTTGATTACTAATTTTTAAAATTTATGTCAACATTTTATTCTTCAAAAAATAAAATATACCTTAGCATGCATAAATAAGGTGGTAGGTACTTAAAAATTGAAAGTGGGGTGTTAAATATGTAAATATATAAAAATTGAGTGCTATGTATGCAGATCCTCCAAGAAAAATTTTAGAATAATTATAAAAATAATAAGCAATGAACATATATTTTTTTTATTAAAAATAATCATTTTTAGCGTAAAATTAATTTCCCTTTAATACTACCGCTAAACAACTTGAATAATACCGGTTCTGGCAAAAGGCACGAATAACATCGCGTAATTCACCAACAACACCAAAGGACATTGCTAATAACACCGCAATAACACCTTAATACTACCACAAAACAACTCGAATCACCGGCTCTGGCAAAATGTGTGAATAACACCGCGGAATCTCACCAATAACTCCAAAATAACCTAGCTAATATCACCACAAATCCATCAGAGGGTGCGCAAGGGCAGAGTCGTAAACAATATTCTCCGAACGCAGGACACGTGGTCACACCCGCGGGCGGCGTGTAATAGAAAAAGAAATCGGCTTATCCCGCAATGCAGCAAAAATGGAGAAAACAAACACCCATATCGGCATTTTGAAAATGCCCCCACAACCATTCCGCTACACCAACATGCCCTTAATTCTTTCCTTGTTTCTCTTTTTTTTTTTTTTTAGCATAAAAAAGCTTGGATAGACAATGCTGTGTTTGCCAAACATAAAAAGAGATTATGACAACTATCTTTGCACTTTGGTTTAATGCATTTTGGTTTCTTTTATTGGAAGATTGTTGGATGTTAAACCCATGTACTGCTATATATGATTTAATCCTTAGAGAATGTTACTACTTTGTTTGTAGAATTTCTATTTTTAAGATCACTTTACACTTCTTCTTAAGTTATTGGAGACTTAACTAATGGATGGATATAAGTTATGATGTATTCAAGCATTATTATATTTCCATATGAATTATGTGTATTTTTTTTTTTTTGGTTGCTTTTCTTATTTGGGGCATTTACATGCGTACCAATCATTTTTATGTATTTATATATCTAAAAAAGTTTTAATTTTTACACTTGTACTACACTTTCTAAATTTAAAAATTGAAGTTTAGGTGTAGGACATATAAAAACAAATAAAAGAGTAACATGTGTGTGTGTGTGTGTGTGTATATATATATATATATATATATATATATATATATATATATATATATATATATATATATATATATATATATGTTATTCTATTAGGGCTGGTAATTTGGCTCGTTGTTCGCGAACAGACTCGTGTTCGGCTCGTTAAGTAGCCTCGTGTTCGACTCGTTCGTTAGCCTAACGAGCCGAACATGAAATGTAAACGAGCCGAACATGAACAACTCGTTTGTTCGCTCGTGTTCGGCTCGAATTGGCTCGAAATAAAAAAATAATTATATAATTATTTATATAATAATTTATTATATATATTATTTATATATTAATATATTATATATATTTATATTTAAGTTTAAATCATAATTGCTTGTGTGGTAGCGTGGTTATGCTTCTTGTTTCCATTCATTTGGTTTAGGTTTGAATCCTGCGTTAGACATATTTTTTCCAATTAATTTTAACGAACCAATTTCGAGCCGAACACGAACAAGAATATTTAATTCGAGCCGAACACGAACACACCTTTCACTAGCCATTTCAAACACGAGCCGATTTCGAGCCGAGCTAATTTCGAACGAGCTAAACACGAGCCCAGCCTGAGCTCGCTCAAGCTCGGCTCGTTTACAGCCTTATATTCTATATGCAAGTTTATTGAAAATGTGTATAACTATAAGAGATTAAGGGAAAAAAAAATCCTAAAATTATCTATCGCAATTGAGACCACTGCAAAAGTCATCACAACTAAAAGCCTTCATCGACAATTTTAGCACCACTGCAAAAAAAATTATCCCAACTAAGAACCTTCCCTGATTGTTTTAAAAGTGGTGCTAAAATTATTTAGAGTGTTGATAATTGCATCGGTATAAAATTCACTGCTATGATAGCATACATAGGTGTTGTAAAAACTCCTTTTTAGTTAGAGGTGTTCGACCGTCATAAGGGAGGCTAGTCAGTGCCAGAGGTCGTGCGAATAATGATGGTTGAGAGCTACTCTCATTAGTTTCTGGTAAATTTACACACAATACATAATTCTTATGTATTTACATATCTCACACCAAACTTTCATTCTTACGTGCATAGCTTTTTAGTGCTTTAAACTTATGCATGAAATTTATATCACTTTTAAGAAGTGCTAATAATATCATTTTTAACTTTTTATTAAAATTTTAGTTCTGTCAATATAAATGTTTAGGTGTGAAATACATAAAAATTGTGTGCTGTGTATGAAAAAGCAGCCTTTATTTATTAGAGCCTAAAGTACATGATTTATGGATGAGATGAAGTTCGCCTGACTACAGAATGTTTAAAGCAATGTACTTGGGTTCTCTTAAGTGCATCTACAACAAATATTTTTAAATTTTATAGATGAAAGGGGACAATTACCTCAAACTTGCCATTATTTTTAAATATTTTTAAAATTATTTTAGCTTTCCTTTTAAGTTTCAGCAAAAGTAGGGGAAAGGGAGAGCTAAAGGAAATAAGACGAGCCCTCTTTTCCATTTTATCCTGTCCTTCAACTTATTTCTCTCTTTTTAGCATAAAAGGAGCATGGATAGACATTAGTGTGTACCAAAGCTAAAATGAAAATTTAATCAAAATTGCCCTTTTTTTTATAATAAAATTTAACTCAGCCTTAATGAGTTAACAAGTGGATCCCATTAGCATATGTTGCAAATTAAGCTCTACATGCATAAGAATTATTTTAAGCAAGCTTAGGTTATAGTTAGTTTAATGAATCTGGCTTAATTAACTATTATTTGACTAAATGTGACTAATTAAGCTTCCATTTTAAGGCATTTTATAAGTTTGAAATTTATACATCACAGCCTCTTTCCAGGTTAGAAAATGCTGCTTTGAGCCGGAGTTTCAAGCTCACGACATACTGTTAGTTATCCGTTTAATTGAACTTGTTTAAAGAATTACTACTTGGAGCTAGAGCATTAACAACATACCAAGTAAAACATAAATGTGCTAAGTTACATAAACAACGAAGAAAGCTCTTAAACAGAAACTCTATGCCATGTTTCGATGCAAATTACCTTGAAAAGCAAATAAAAAACGGTTGAAAAAGTTCAAACTATGGCTACTTAATCAACACACAAATCATTTGCACTTAATTTCATTTATTTTGTTTTCCTTGAATCCAAACAAAAGGACCAAGGAATCAAACTCAATACATATCAAGGAGGAAAATAGGGCTCTAGCGTTAGCTCACCACTAGAAGCGTCATAGGATGCCTCAATCTCTATAGAAGATCCAGCCTCAACATCTAACGGCCGAATGAGAAGTTTCACTCCTTGCTTCCAGTATCTGTTAACTGAAGAACAAAGCACAAATAAAATTAATAATAATAATAATTAGACGCTGTTAAAGGAATTGTAGCGAACCTGGTCCGGTATGTATAACTATAGAATTCTCTTCATCGAGTACCCAGTCGATCCAAAGCACCAGACCATGACAGATTCCTGGTTCTGAAATCTCCATCTACAGAGATGCCCAAAATGAAGATGTTAGATGGAATGATTATGCTGAAGATACAGTAGCGGAGCAAAGACCCAAGCCTATGCAAACATAGAAATAAAATATAAGAAAAAAAAATGATGCCACTGTAATTTTAATGGTCAAGTTGTTCTGAGATTCTAATAAAAATTATTAAAAGATAATATTTCAAACAAATAATCGTAGTGCAGGTAGGTCAAGATCCTTAAAAATATAGTTAAGGGGTTTTTACATGCCTATCATCTAAAAAATATAAATTTACCATCAAATATATATTTACATATCAAACACCTAAACTCTAATATTTGCATTTAACCACCTAAAACTTATACCTTTCTCAGATTCATCAGTTATCGTTCCTGTTTTCAATCATCCTACCCCGTCTAACACATACACAATGGCATTTCCTTCGCAAAAGCGCTCTGGCAATGCTCCCGCAAACAGCAATAATTTCTTCGGTGCTCATGAATATGTTTGTTCTGGCTTCCGTGCTCGCACTTGTTGTCAGAGCCCACCATATTATCCCAGCTAAAATAACAGAGTTTGTTCTGGCTTATTATTGTTCCTTCCAACACCATTCCCATGAGGGATGTCGGCCACCAAAACTAAAATGTAGAAATAGCTCTATGACAGAAGAAAAGAACAATATCTGCGAAGAAAAAATGGTTTTTTGGAGAGAACTATAAATCATCCGTTTCCTGAGACAGGGGGGGCGGGGGGGACTATTGCCTAGGCTCAAGGCACTCAAGATAAGGCGGAGCTTTTATCAACCAGATTTGGATGTGATGTGAATAAAGCTTATTCTCACGGTCTTTCAGCGAACGATAATGAGTCTCCATCTTCACTGCCTGATCAGACTAATGCGGATAACTGAATGTGGTAGGGAGATAGTGCTTTGGGTGGTTAAGATGTAAATATTAGAGTTTAGGTGTTTGATACATAAATATATATGTTTTAGCTGACCAGTCTGTAAAAACCCAGGTAGTAAATTTGAACACAGACAAGTTTATGGATTTTGAAGACACTAGAAACTAACCCACTGTCAACCTTTCTTGAAAAGCTTTCTCAAACATAATGTAATAATTATTCATCCAAAAGTTTCCATACAAAAAAATATATAAATATATAATTTCAGATTTATATGAGAAACTGCTGAAAAAAGAAACTAATGAGAAAAGTCAGAAATTTTAAAATGAAATTCAGAAAAAAATATTTCCATATTAAGCATAAATTTATTACCAAAAAAATAAAGAGTAGCATAAAGCTATATGTGGGGAGAGATTAGACACGCAATAAATATTACTTTTACTGGCGAAGAGATAGCAAGCAAAACAGATATCATGGGAAGCGCGGACCAAGCTGGTGAGAAAGAAATTACATGTATTTAAGGGAGTTATCTGTGAGGACCAAGCAGCTTGGCTTTTTTCCTTCGCAAACCAACCTCAACCTTCATTCCTGCTCCTGCATCTCCTTAGCCCGCCGATCGTGCTAACAACGGGACTTCCTATTCCTCCGCACTGCCTTCCTGATCAACAGATTTGGTGATCTCCTTCCCGCACTCACACTTCTACATTGCCACTCTTTGCTATTTAATGGTGGTCAAACCTAGAGCTTCATTACAGCTCTCCCCGCTGTAAACATCGATGCCTCTTTTCCTTCTCCCCTCTCTTACAACCAATCCTCCATCCTCCTCCAACCAAAGCAATTTATGCTCGTTCTTATTGTCTCTTCAACTGCAAAAAATTTGTGTCCGTACGTACGTCAAAAAGTTATAAGGAGGTTATTTAGAAGATGGGGGGGATTTCCGTGTTTTACCTCTTGTAACCCTCTATAACCTACCTGTAACCTACAAATATATGAAAAGCGCGGAACTTATTTGTAGGTTACAGGGAGGTTGCAATTGGTATAACATGTAAATACCCCCCAATATCCTCTGAATAACCTCGCTCTAACCTTCTGACGTACGTAGCGCTGCGTACATCTTACGTACGCAAATTTTTTCCCATCAACTGAGAGCCGCAACGATAATAAACTTTTAGCCATTTTTTTATCATACACATTTTCTTCTCTCATCCTTCCTATCATTTTTCTCATCTTTAACACTGCCGTTGCCGGTCCCAAGCCCGGATGTGAAAAGTGGAGGGTTGCGTTAGGTAGTCGACAGCCAGCGTAAAACTTGTCGAGAAAAATCATGACATGAATCCTTTTGATCATTGTGTAAGTGCTGTAGGCGTCCCGCAGACGACGCGCATCGATGGCTCGAATACGATGGAAAGTGTGCAGTGGCCATTACACGGTCGCCGGCTGTAGTGTCGCAGTATAGCGGTTCCCACATCACGGACGGATGCGGGTAAAGAAGTTAGTCCGTGATACTTAGTATTAGGATAGGATCTCGGAATATAGGCACTCTCAATGGTAAATTAATGGAATTGGTTGATATTATGATCCATAGAAAGATAAATATCCTATGTATTCAAGAAACTAAATGGGTTGGAGAAAAAGCTAAGGAAATTGATAACTTAGGTTTTAAAGCTATAGTATTACAGTAAGAGTCGTACTTAGAAATGGTGTAGGTATAATTATAGATAAAAGTTTGAAAGATAATGTTGTTAAAATTAATAGAGTTGGAGATAGAATTATAAAGACTTAAGATTATTATCGATACCAAGATTTTTAATATTATAAGTGTTTATGCTCCTCGAGTTGGTTTAGATATAGACTTAAAGATAAATTTGAATGATTTGAAGACTTAATACACTCGATACTCGCTGAAGAAAAAATTTTTATTGGAGGAGATTTAAATGGACGTATCGGTAGAGTGGTAGAAGATTTCGAAATATTCATAGGTAGCTACAGTTATGGAGCGATTAACGAAGATAGGTAGAACTGATTTTAGATTTTCTTTAGCAGTATGATATGATTATTACTATATACTTTATTCAAGAAAGAGATGAGCGATCTTATTACTTATAAGAATGGATCTAATAAAACACAAATCGATTATTTTCTTATGAGAAGAAGAGATCGTCGAGATTGTAAGGATTGTAAGGTCGATTCCAAGTGAGCAATTAAGTACGAACATCGATTATTAGTTTCGATTTTAAGATGAAGAGTTGTAAAATAAAGAATACTAGGATTCAACATCGTAGAATAAGATGGGACACTCTAAAAGACAAATAAAATTATTTTTATGAGTAAAATTCAAGATTTAAATATTTGGGATGCTTCACGAAGACGCGAATGTTATGTGGGAAAAATTAACTAATACTTATTAAATAGTGGTTAAAGATGATCTTGGAGAATCGAAAGAAAAAGCTTTCATAAATAAAAATAGTTGGTGGTGGAATAATAATGTGCAAGAAAAGATAAAATATAAGAAGTTATGTTATAAAAATTGGTTTAAATGTAAAAGCGTAGAGAATTGGGAAAAATATAAAATGGCTCGCAGGAGTGTAAAGAATAATCGTGACGCTAAAAATTCGCTTTTAGTGATCTTTATAACATGTTAGATACTTAAGGAAGGTGAAAAATATATGTATAAACTAGCCAAACAAAGAGAAAAGAAAAGTAAAGATTTAACTCAAGTAAAGTGTATTAAAGATGAAAATCAAAAAGTCATTTTCTTAGAAAAAGATATTCAACATAGGTGGGTGAGTTATTTTGATAAACTTTTTAATGATCTTGAAAGTACGATCGACCTTAGTGATCTTAATATCGTTAATAATAATAAAACTTTTCACTTTTACCGTCGCATTAGTAAAAAAGAAGTTGATGAGGCTTTAAAGAAAACCAAGGGGAAAGTCAGTAGGACTCGATGATATCCCGATTGAAGTGTGGAAATGTTTAGGTGATTTGGGGGTTTCCGGCTTACTAAACTTTTTAATATTATTTTAAAAACAAAAAGATGCCCGAGGAGTGGAGAAAGAGCATTTTGGTCCCCATTTTTAAGAATAAAGGAGATGCACAAGAGTGTGCAAATTATAGAGGAATTAAATTGATGTGTCATACTTTAAAGTTATGGGAGAGGGTAATTGAACATAGGTTAAGACGTATTACGAAGATTTCTCATAATCAATTTGGATTTATGCCGGGCAGTGTCTACCATGGAAGCTATACATTTATTAAGAGGTTTGATGGAGAGGTACGAGAGATAATAAGGAGGATCTACATTTGATTTTTATTGATTTAGAAAAAGCTTACGATAAGGTTCCTAGAGATGTTCTTTGGAGAGTCCTCGAGAAGAAAGGTGTTGATTTGACTTATATTCAAGTCATTAAAGATATGTATGCTAGAGTCGTTACATGTGTTCGAACCGAAGGAGGATTGACCAGTATTTTACTATTTACGTTGGTTTACATCAAGGATCGGCTTTAAGCCCATATCTTTTTGCTTTATTTATGGATGGTCTTACTAGCCATTTACAAGAGGATGTACCTTGGTGTATGCTTTTTGCGATGATATCCTCCGGTGGATAAGACAAGAGAAAAGTCCAGGAAAAACTTGAATTATGGAGGTCTACATTGGAGTCTAAAGGTCTTCGTTTGAGTAGAACTAAAGCCGAATACATGGAATGTAATTTTAGTAATAGTAGGTCTAGTGCGAAGTGTAACTTTGGGTGATCAAATTATTAAAAGGTGTGAACGATTTAGATATCTTGGGTCCATTGTTCGAAAGCGATGGTGATATAGATGGGGATGTTAATAGTAGAATTCGGAGTTGGTTGGTTGAAGTGGAGGAATGCGTCCGGCCTATTGTGTGATAGAAAAGTACCGCTTAGGTCGAAAGGAAAATTTTATAAGATGGTGGTGAGACCTTCGATGCTCTATGGTGTTGAATGTTGGCCTTTAAAAGAGAAGCATAATGTTAAGTTAAGTGTTGCGAGATGAGAATGATTAGATGGATGAGTGGCTTTACACTTAGAGACAAAATGCGAAATGAATATATCCGTAATAGGGTTGGAGTTGCACCGAGTGTCGGATAAAATTAGAGAGAGTCGCCTTAGATGGTTTGGTCACATTAAACGTCGACCACTTGATGATCCGATTAGGAGAGTAGATGTTTTAAATACAACTTATGTTAAGAAAGGCAGAGGCAGAACTAGGAAAACTTGGGCTTATTGCATAAAAAATGATCTTAATCTATTAGAATTAAACGAAAATTTGACACTAAATAGGACGCAATGGAGAAAAAGGATTCATGTAGCCGACCCCACTTAGTGGGATTAAGGCTTTGTTGTTGTTGTTGTTGTTGTATCCTTCCTATCATTCCTACCTACTAGATTATATTTCTTTAATTTATGATTTGATTTATCAAAATAATATTTTTTATAAAGGTGAATTAGTTTAAATGTGATTAATTTTAATTAAATTATTATATTATTATTGTGTATGGATATTAAGTTGCATTAGCACAACCAATAAAATTAAATTTTAACAAAATGAATGTGATGTTTATGTTAGGTTTTCAATTTTAGAAAAATCTACGTTGAGCAAATCAAACAGCAAATAAATCGACAATCGAGATGAATATTCTTAATATTAATCTATAATAATAATTTATTTTTTCTCAACTATTTGACAGTTAATGACACTTAAATATGATTTATTCTTATTGAGACTTTTTTCTCGATCATATTGTTCAGAAAGTTTGTAGTAACAATCACGTATTTATATATGTTTTATATAGTATGCTGAATTGAATGTAATATGCACATGAATGATATGTTTATGTTAACTGTTTGCATGTATATGATTGACTATGATGGAGTCACCTCTTTATAGTATTAGTGGTGGAACACTAAGGTGTTCGTGCACGTAAATGGAAATGGATATTGGTGTGTCTTAATTGACACAATTTGTAGACGATACTCATATAACGGTTGTGCAGATATAGTATGATTTATTAAATAACATGTCAAATGTTTGTATTGATTTATTAAAAAACTTAACCGACATGCATACTATTTTCTTTTCTTTTGTATTACTGTAGTATATAAGTATGAGTATTTACTGGCTTGTTTAACTCACTGTTATTTTTAAACTAACTTTTTAGATTAATTTAATTAATTAAAATATAAACAATTGAAGAGAAAACACATATAAAGACATAAAAACCAATAACGATGTAAAGTTAAATATATTGCTTTAAATTCATTTAATTAGTGGCTCATTCATTTTGTTAATGACTACTTGTAAAAAAAAGACATCAAAATCTTATTTCCCATCGTTCGATCATGTGTTCCCGTATTGATTAATTTTAAGTCCCGGGCTGGGGCATGACAAAAGAGGAATCAGATAACAAGATTTAGGACTAATTAATGTAGTCTCAATGAAAGAGCCAACAATAAGATAATTATAAGAAAATTTTATAAATTTCGATGCTGAAATTTTTGTAAGTGGGAAAGATTGTGATGAACCACTTCAGTTCGGGAGAGACGATAGGAACAACCGAAGAAAATGAGGCAAGCAGAGAAGAAGAGGAAATGAATAGAAAGAAGATGAGTCAGGTACTCAAATAAGAGAGTAAACAAATAACCGAAGAAGAGGAATCGAGCAACCGGGACATCGAATAAAGGGGAGAGGAAGCGAGAGGACGGAACCAAGGAAGGTGTATTCGTTTTATAAAATCAAGCGACAGGACGAGTTTTACATAAATGTGGAGACAAAAGTAAGAGACGTCACGGTCTCGTCCGGGAGAGAACATCGTCAATCAGATGAAAGGTGAGAGGTCTCAACGTCGGTGTCGAGCAGGGGAAGAGGTGGCACCGTTGTAGTGCAGACGAGGCGATGGTGTGGAAGAAACCAACTCTTAAATTAAATTAATCTAATACCATGTTAGGCTTAAATAATAAAAGTTAATTGTTTAAAAATATATAATAGAAATTAAGTGCCATTACATAAAGAAATTTAACGTTTAAATAATGAAAAGTTAATTGATTATTAAAATAATAAATTAATTAATCTTTATACCATTTTATACATCTAAATTTAGAAGGGACAAAGTCGATACAAATCAAATATCAAATTAAACGATAATTGACGTAAGTAACCAACTCTTAAATTACAGTATTATTTTAATCTCTTATAAACCAATTGTATGGATTGTTATTCATGCGTTGTTAATGCAATTGATTTCTATTATCAATTTTATCGATCATTTTGATGTGAATTTTTAATAGTCTCATATTATAAATAATTGAGTATTATAGTATTACATGTTGAGTGGTATAAAATGGTGAATGATATAATCTGCACACAGTGATTGTATGTGCATGCTTAATTATGATGACGTCACATTTTGATGGTATTAGTAAGAGAATATTAACGAACCGTTGAAGGTATATGGAAAATGATGTTGATATTGATTGTCTTAATTGACGCAATTTTTTACGGTGCTTCTGCGACAATTGTATATATATGAAATAATTTTGATATGTTATTGATATAGTAAAACTCTTTTAATAACGCTAAATATTTATTTAGACTTATTAAAAAAAATTAACTGGCATACATATTGCTTCATTTTCTCTTGTTTTACTATGGTTTATGATTATAAGTATTCACTGGTTCGTTTAGCTCATAGTTCCTTCAAACTAATTTTTTAAGTTTAATTAGTTAGATTAAAAGATGCACGAAAGAATAAAAAAAGTTTATAGAAGACGTAGACAACTAGTAACAAGGTAAAGTTAAATATACTATTTTAATTTATTTTGATTAGTAACTCTTTTGAATGTTGGCTAGCCAGGTCGACGAGCTCATAGTGATTACTATAAAAATTCCTCAGATTTATTTAGGTTGATATTTGCCTTTTCTGATTTTACGATATTTAATAAAACTGACTATATGGATATAAATTGAATTAAAACCGAACAACATATAATTGTTGGGACATACACTAATAAGATTTGATTGGATTAAAAATGATTGCGTTGAAATATATAAATTGATTTTCAATGATTGTATATTTCATTAAAATGATTAAGCATATTCATATCATAATTGATGCCAAATGCCAATATCGATAACACTCGTTTGCTCGATAGTATTATATTATTTTAAAAAGGAAACCGATATTTGGCAGAGGCCCAAATATTGGTTTCCTATGCGCTAGGCCCCATGACGAGACACCGCACCATGTGCCTAAACGTATTGAATCCCTCGCGCCACGGGTGGGATTCGAACCCCCGACCTTGGGGTCTTACGAAGCCCCGCCCAGCGACAGTGCGCGGCACGTATATATATATATATATATATATATATATATATATATATATATATATATATATATATATATATATATATATATATCAAATGGCGTCAACAGCGGGCTGCTCTGCTAGGGTTTCGCCTGATGGCGATTCCCGACATTGAAACTATCGGCTTCACTCCACATGTTACATCGTCTCCTACGACGACGATTCATGTCATTTGGTTTCCTCTTACCCGACGACGAAGGGTTTCTCTCCTTCGTTTTACTCGCACGTCGCCTCTTTCCTGTCCGAAGATGACGACTTTGCTCGCACATTGTCTCCTGCCCGACGACGACGTCTCTCCTTCATTTTCCTCGCACGTCGCCTCTTTTCTGTCCGACGACGACAGTTTCGCACGACCTCCTCTCGACGACGAAAGGCTTCGCTGAGCCTTCGGTCCTTCCTAACACAATCCTCTAATAGAGGGGTTGCATAGACATTGGCCGCGGTGATGGTTTCGGAGCTTCGTTCCTACGCCGGCGACCTTGTCGGTGATAACCCCGCTTGCGCCCTTCTATCGAATATGTTTCCACAGCGATACCACGATGCTTTTGCGCTCAGCGTTGACAACAGGTTTCTTAGAAAAACATTTCGTAAAAATGATAAGCCTGCAATCTTTCTCTGAAGCCGAGATCTCCACCTTAGCTGCATTCTGCCAGTTTGTCTTAGTTAGTAAGTTCCTTTATGGAAACCCTAAACTCAAGCTAATTCGAAAAGATTTTGAGCAAATGAAGCTGAAAGGGGGTTGGAATATTGGTAAACTGGACGGTCGGCATATTCTCATCCAATTATCAGATGATGAAGACTAGGCCGATTTGTTTACGAGAAGACTCGTTCGAATAGATAACTGTGTAATGAAGGTTTTAAAATAGACGGTCTATTTTGACACTCTTACTAAACCACCTACCATTTCTATTTGCCTGCGCTTCCCGGGTTTGAAGTTCCACATTTTCGATCAGGAGCTCATTTTCTCCTTAGTTATGGTATACGGTAAATCTCCCTAAGCTGATAGTCCTACAGTTAATCTAAGTCAGCCCTCTGAAGCTAGAGTTTTGATTGAACGAGATATTACTCTACCTTTTCCGGGGAGATATAGATTGGTTCACAGCATCAGGGCTTTTGGCAGCGGACGGAACTAGAACAGATCCCTCTTTACTACACCCACTGTCATATGTTTGGACACTCTCATTCTCAATGTTATCATTTGCAACCTCATTTAAAACCTCCGAGTAAAAATGCTATTGGGTCTGCCCCAATTCATACATATCCCCCCTCCACTCCCGAGTGCAATCCACCAACTATTGAAACATTGGTTGACACGCTGTGAGCTCTCCCTCTCTTTACCGGAGATCCCGCCTGACAATATTATTTCTGTTTTTGTGACTGATGTATTAACAGATGGTTCAGCTGAGCAACCTACAACTTCAATCCTTGTTGAAAACAATACTGCATGATCCTTACCTACAAAGCACAATATTCGGTCTGATAATCAGGAAAACATTGAAGCTCCTCATCTTCAGGAAGCATCAAGTGCAGAGGAGACATTTATAACACCTCTTCAGAATGAGAATGTTGTTACTGTTAGTCAGGAGCAATGGGTTCATCCTCTTATACATGCTCAAAAATCTGTTGACCGCACTAATCAGATGAGCCAGTCTTCGGAAGAGAAATGACAGTTTACACATCTAGGAGGAAGAAGAAGAATGAAGACCAACTCGAGCTCAGGAACTTAATGGATGATACACTGGGCAGAGGCAAGACTAAATTGGCTCGTACCTAGCAACTTGTTTTTTTGCGAGTTTTGGTTTTTTGGGTTTATCTGTATCTTCTCTTTTGGGGCTTTCGTTTGTGTTGTACATTGTGGGTAGGGTGCCTTTATTAGACCCTCTCATACAATCTTTATGTGTCTTTTCTATTTTAATATTTTAGCCCTTAGGCTTTTCAATATAGTAAATCGTCTCATTTTGTTGTTCATATTGCATGTCTTAGTACCTTGTCATTTTATACTAATAAATAATAGTTATTTACTAAGTTTGATTTGTCAATATTAGTTGTTGATATTTTATATTGCAGATTCCATGAAATTACCCGAGGACCACAATCAAAGGGAGCAGTTCAATTAGCATTAGATTTACTTTGATATTTTAATTTTAGTATCAGTTATTTTTATTTAGTTTGGGTAGTTTCCTTTCTACATGCCTCAGTACCTTACCGTTTTGAACAACATGGACAAAAATTCAAAGGAAAGATATACCAACTTAGTCAACACTCAATAATAATAGACAAAAATTAAGGATTCATAAAACTGACGCCATATATTTGTATGAGGCTGATGATGATAACGATTGCATCTATTTATAACAAAAATATAGATCATGGTAAAGGTTGAAAAAATGTTTAGTCAATCAAGAATGCTAGATGATCGCAAAGCTGAAATGTCATAGCTTAGAAGCCTAACAAGTTTGTTTGGCTCCAATTAATGTACGTGAATTTGCCAAGTTGACAGAACTGTATATGCAGGGTGGATAACAGAAAGGAAATTGAGAATACAAAGTTCATTTTAAATAGAAATCAATTATAAACATTCCTGAATACAACTAAGAAATACCTGTTAAAAAAAAAAAGACAATACCGTTCACTGAATAATGAAAAAAGTTGTGTGAATGACTGTACATATACAATTAGAATATAATAAATGAATTTGTTAAGTTTACACACCGACTTTTTCAAAACAAAGCATGCATATCATGTAATGAATAGGGTTGGTTCTGCATAGCAACTAAATGCATGAGGCCAGGTAATAAGTTGCATCAAATAAATTGCAATAAAACAGAAAAAAAATCAGCTATATTGTTTAAAATGGTCAGGCATACCATTATTTTTCCATAGCATGCATGCAGAGGTTCTGAGAAATCGAAATTCATAACTGAAAATACGTCACTGAGCTCCTGGTCATGAACAGTCACAAACAAATCAAAGACGGCTTTGTGACACGTTTAAAGAAAGGCAAACCAACCGTTCCAAAGAATGTGCAACTGCACCTTGGTTTCGCCACATTGCCATATGAAATAAGGCAAGCAAATGCCTTTTAACGAGGATGGCAAATTGCCACAAGCGCCCAAAGCCTTATTTGCTATTGAATGATCAAAACCTTCAATTTCTCCAAGGCAGCATCGGCTCTTCCATAAATCCTGCGTATGGTATTTAGAGTAGCAAAAATGTTCATCATAAATGTATACAGCTAAAAAAGTTTACGTCTAGACGCCTCTTATATTGGCAAAGTAACAGAATGGAATTAGGAGCTCATCAGGTGAGAACGTACTGGAAGATACATCGCGCAGACTTTTAAGACCCCTTTGCAAGGCAGCACGATTGCATCTTTTGACAAAATTGGGTCAAGTATAGTTCTATCCTTCCTGCATCCGAATTTAAAACTCTTGTTCGTTAGCTAGGAGCAATGATCTCATACAGAACTGGAAACTTACATTACAAAAGAATAATAAAGTGCGTAATCCGTTCAACGTGATAATGCATTTCAGGGAGAAACATTGTTTAAACCTACAGTTCGTGACCATGTAAAATAGTACCAGCAGCTCAGACCTTAATATTCAAAATTAGAATCTGAAATTTTGACAAACAAACAACATGAATACTAGATGAGATACCAGAATCTCAAGTTTTGCCAGGGAAGCGTTCCTTCATTTCCAGAATAAAATGGCTCAGCAAGGAACAAATCGACCTGCAAAAAAGGAATAATTGCATTTTTTGCCTCAAAAACTAAACGGTAAATTTGCTATGTAAACAAAAAATAAAAATAAAAATAAAAATAAAAAAATAAATTTACCATAAGAGAAAAAGAATTAAATTTAATCTTATAATATTCATATGAGTGGGTGGTCTAACATGAAACAAAGTTAAGTGTTGCTGAGATGAGAATATATTAGGTGGATGAGTGGCTTGACACCTAGAGACTTTGCCAAATGAATATATTCGTGATAGAGTTGGTGTAGCACCAGTGGCAGACAAGATTAAAGAGAGTCATCTTAGATAGTTTGCTCACAATAAACGTCAATCACTGATGAACCAATTAGGAGAGTAGAAGTTTTAAATTTGACTTGTGTTAAGAAAGACAGAGGTAAATCTAAAAACACTTGGGCATATTGTATAAAAAATGATCTTAATCAATTCGATTTAATTAAAAATATGACACTCAACAGGTTGCAATGGAAAAAGATTCATGTAGCCGACCCCTTAGTGGGATAAAAGCTATTTGTTGTTGTTGTTGTTGTTGAATAATTATATGAGATTAGAAAAGTAGAACCAAGCTAAGTAATAAATAATCCCACACACACAAACATCACACAATTATAATGTCAACGGGATAATTAATTGCAAATAAAATAATCTATGTTTGAGGGAATCAATAGGACATTCGATGAAATGTTTATGATTTTGGTTATAATAGCTAAAATGTCACTAAAAGAAAATTATAAATAGATGTACATTCTTCACATGTGACGGACCTTAAATTCGAAAAAGCTTAGAATTTTGAATCGAGTACACCCACACACATATTGATACATAACTAGAAAATTCATCAATCAAGCATGATATGTTAAAAAAAAAAAAAAACTTTCTATAGGAAGTAGTAGATCTGTGTGCTAGATTAGGGAGGAATATATTTCCTTTACTCAAATTATATTTCAATATTTGGTTTTTCCTTTATTATATATTGCCTATTTTCTATTCTCCTATTTTTAAGTGATTCTTAAATCTAATATCCTGATTTCCTATTTTTGTGGACCGGTATGCTGGCCACTCTATTCCATATAGTAGGACACAATTCATTGTGTTGTGGAATAAAAAATCTCTCTCTGAATTTTTCAGGGTATCAAAGTCACTGTCTTCTCTCGTGCAAACATTAACCAAAGCCCCATATCTTTCGTCGCCAGTCTCGCTACTACTAATGAAAACCAAAACAGCCTTCCTTTTGTTCGAACAAATTGTAGAACGCACTTCACCTCCCTTCTAGTTCGCTAAAACGATAAGCAAAAGCATATTCCTCTCTTCTTGCCGTTCAAGTAGCAGATCCTTCCTCTCGATTCAGACTCCCCACAAACAAGACGCCTCCCTCTCCTATTCTAGCAGCATGCCCATAAAAACCAAATTGCATAGTTGTAACCCTTTCTCCCAGTTCGTGTCCACAAGTCTCCCCGACATGTCGCCGCACTCTGAACTCTAATTACGAACCATAATTTTGATCTGCTTCACACTCTTATCATGTACAAATACTGTATGACCATAATTTTTTTCAATGACCACAGTCAATGTTTTCATGCTATGTATGCGATATAGGGTAGGATGAGTATCTCACAGGCAAAACTTTGTTTCAAAAATGACATTCTAAACACACTTGATTATGTCATGCTTAAAAAATTCCAGGATCATGGATTGGAAAATACTTCCTGCTCCATAGAACATCCAAATAGATATTGGAGGTTGCATGTGAAACCCTAGAAAAGAAAATTCTTCAGAATTATTTGAGATTAAAACCAAAATACATGATCTACAATAGGGAGACTTGATTATTACTCAATATTCCAACACCCTCATGTTTTTTGCTACAATTGGACATGTATGAAGTATATACCTGGAAATGCCTTGAATATTCAGTGTATAGAAAGATTATTGAACAAGAAAGCACCATCAAATTCCTATTGGCCTCAATAAAGACCTAGATGAAGTCAGGGGCAAAATGGAACTAAACCCCTTTCTACAATTAAGGAGACCTTTGCAAAAGTTCAAATGAAGGAGAACAAAAAGAAGTCGATAATGACAGACAATCACACCACACCATCTGCTGAAAAATCAACATTGTGCACTCACAGTTCCTCTCAAAATAATAAGCTCAAGATTAGATGATCATGGTGCGACCATTGTAAGAAACTTGATCATGTGAGAAAACATATTAGAAATTACACATCAAACTTGCATATTGAAAGATATCAAATGAATGATTTAATCGGAAGAACCATACAAATACTACAGCAACAAACCACAACAATGCAAAATTCACTTTGTTCTCTAGGGAACAAAATTGAGACATTGCAAAAAAATTGTTCGTGATTCTAGTTCCGGTCAATTACTATAATCCTCTGTAGAGCAACCTGCTAGCTTATTAGCACGCCAAGATATCTTATCTCATGCTCTTATTGTCCAAATTAATAAAAGAAATCTTGGATAGTTAACTTTGGAGCCTCAGATTATATGACAGGAGACATCAACATTTTCAAAAATTATAACTCAAGTACCGGTCACTCTGCAGTTCAAATAACAACAAATTCATTCTCACCAATGGCATGAATTGGAACAACTGAGTTGACAAATGATCTTCTCATTTGCAATGTTATTTATATTCCAGAATTAAACTACAATATACTATCAGTTAGCAAACTTACTCTTAATTTAAAATGTGTGACTAAATTCTATTCCAATCTTTGTGATTTTCAAATAATTGATTCAAAAAAGACGTTGATAGTGTTGAGATATACCGCAATCTATATTTGCTCAAAGAAAATAATTCTCAACAGAAGAAAAAGTTCATCCATCAAGTTTTCTTTCTGAGTATAGTTCAAATTATGTCAATCTAATTTCCACTTCTAAGTTCGTTTCAGTCGAAAGTCAAGTCATGTTAAGGTATTATAGCCTTTTTCATCCAAATTTTGCATACATTTAAAAGATATTTCCACATTATTTATCAATAAAAAATTCAATTTCTATCAATATGTAATTTTTTAACTTATAAAACATACTTAACATATATACTTTAAACTGTAATACAAGCCTTCAGATTTTTTTTATTATAATTCATAGTGATATCTATGAAACTTCACAAATTGAAATAATTATTAATGAGGCACGATGGTTTGTATCATTTTAGATAATTATATAGGAACAATGCAGACATTTAAATTTTTTTTAAAATAGTCATCATATTTCAATCTTTTTATTCCATGATCTTCAATCAATTCCAAAACAAAATTCAAGTTCTTAAAACATATAATGATATGGAATATTATAATTTTATTATTAGTCTTAATTTTTTCAATAATTCATATAAGTTTGTGTGGATACCCTCAATAAAAATGTGGTCCCTGAAAATAAGAATAGTCATTTACTTGAGGTGGCCTGTGTCATTATATTCTTTAATTGTGTTTAAATATTTTTGGGGGAAGCCATACTAATAGCCACATATCTCATCAATAGGATGCCTAGTCAAATTCTAAAATTTCAAATTCCCAGTAATGTTTTTATGAAATCATATCCACATGTCTGCTCTTTTTTCTTTTCATTTTTTTTTTAACTTATCACATTTGTTCACATCAACCAATAATATCACACCAAAGTTAATCTCAAGTCTCTCAAATACATCATCCTCGATAACTCTTCAAATAAAAAAGAAATAAATTCTATTTTTTACTAGGAAAATATACTATTCCATGAATGCCACCTTATTTAAAAATCAATCATACTTTCCCAAATCATAAATTTAGGGGGAGAACCCGAGGAAGTATTAGATTTGGGATCTTTTCCAAAATACCCAGGCGAATTTTTTTTTTTCAACTGAGTGAGGACTGAACCAAATCCTACCACTCAACCAGTTCTACTTGAAAAAGCATGCTATCATTAAAGAAAACCCAACTGCCTCTATTCCATCTCAATGTGACCCCAATGATTATGAACTATTTTTATCTATATCACCAGAAAGTGGATCATTGAGCATATAAAAGACACTACACAAACCTAGAACTATCAAGAACTCGAATTAAGTTCTCTTACATATTATAATCAAAATGGTATAGATTCCTACCAATTGCACATAAGAAAGGTGTCCACAAGTTTAGTGGTCATCTAATCGAAAGATATGTAGCTTATGGGATGTTGCTACCATCTTATAGGTTTTTGTCATAAACTTTAATAGTGTACATGTTCCCAACTCTATCCAAAATGTTGTAAGAATCCTAGCATGGAAATAAATAGTTGAGGAAGAAATTTAGACTTTAAAAAAGAATAACATATGGACAGTTATAGCATTACCTTACTAAAAATAATCCTATGGATTGCAGATGGATATTCTTGGTTAAATACAAAGGAGATGCAATCATATAAAGATTCAAAACCAGACTGGAAGTCAAGGGCTTTAAGCAATCATATGTGATTGACTACCAGTAAACCTCTGCACCTATTGTAAAGCTCAATGTTGCTCAGCTTCTACTCTCTCTTCATAAATCAAGATTAGCCTTTATATCAAATTGATATCCAAAATGCCTAAATAAATAGAGACATTGATGAAGAATTGTACATGACTATACCTCCATGCTTGAAAATTAAGTAAAAAAAAAGGTTGGTTTGTAAGTTGAAAAGCCCTTAAATGGTTTGAAGCAATCTCCTCGTATTTGGTTAAATAAGTGTGCTAAAACCGTGATTACAAACTGATAACATCAATGCCAAACTAATCATACATTGTTTATTAAATCTTATCTTAAAGGAAAATTTATTATTCTCATAGTATATGTAATTGATATTATCTTGACAAGTGATGATTTAGAAGAAATTATCAGACTTAAAATCATACTTCAAATAGAATTTAAGATTAATCATCTTAGGACTCTTAAATACATCTTTAGAATAGAGGTGACTTGGTTTAAGGAGGGAATTGTTAATTTTTTATCCTAGAAAGAGTCAATCATAGACCTGATAAATGAAACTGGCTTGCTTAGGTGTAAGGCTGCTGACACATCCATGAATCTCAATAAAAAATTGAACATAAGTGAATAAAGTAATCTAATTAACAAATGAAGATATTAAAGAATTGTGGGCAAGCTAATCTACCTATCATACACAAGACCTAATGTTGTATAGTTAGTCAATGTAGTGAACAAGTACATTAATAATCCAACTGGGAATCATTTGGAAGTAATGCATAAAATTTTGAAATACTTCTAAGATGACCTTCAGACATGTTTGCTCTTTAAAAGATTTGAAAATTGTGATATTAAGATAGGAAACTGATATTAAATCAACCACAATGTAATGTTCATATGGTTGGGGATATCCCATCACTTGGAGAAGCAAAAAAATAAAATTGTTGTCTGTCGGAATAGTGTAGAATCTGAATCACACTCCTTCCAGTAAAAATATGTGAGAGAATGTGGTTTCAAAGGTTATTAAGGGAACTTAAATTTAAAGAAAAAAGACAATTTAAATATTCAATGATAGTCAAACAACTACTAATATAAACAAAAATCTTGTGCACCATGAAAAAACAAGACACAAAGATGGACCGACACTTTATCCCAAAAAAAGTTAATAATGAAATGTTCGACTAAGTTATGTTCCAATAGGACCTTAGATTAGTGATATTCTTGCCAAAACACCACCGAGAGTTAGTCATGATAAATTAAACACCAAGTTTGGCTTGTATAATATATACAACTCAGCTTCAAAGGCTATTAAGGGAACTTGAAATTGAGGAAAAAGACAATTTAAATATTCAATGATAATCAAACAACTACAAATATAAACAAAAATCTTGTGCACCACAAAAAAACAACACACAAAGATAGACCGAAATTTTATCCCAAAAAAAGTTAATAATTAAATGTTCAACTAAGTTACATTCCAACAAGATCTTTGATTGGTGATATTCTCGCCAAAATACTATCAAGGGTTAGCCATGATAAATTGAACTCCAAGTTTGGCTTGTATAATATATACAATCTAGCTTGAGGGTAAGTGTAAGAAATAGCTAACCCTTGTGCTTGATTAGGAAGGACATTATTTCACTTACACGGTCTATTTCAGTATTAGGTTTTTCCTTTATTAAATATTGCAATTTTTTTATTTTCTTATTTTGGTGGGATTTCTAATTCTAAGGATCTTGATTTCCTATTTTTGTGTATTGGTATGCTGCTCAGTCTATTATATATATAGTAGGGTGTAATTTATTATTCAAGGAATAAAAGATCTTTCTCAGAATTTCACTTTCAGATTTGAATTGCAGAGCCATTTAGACTCTTATTTCTGAAATCTTCAACTAAAAATGAATGTTTTAATAAGATAAATTAAAATAAACTAATGTTATAATGACCCTAGTCTAAATAAGCCTAAATCAAACACTCAATCTATAATTAAAAACTTCATGATACTATTTTGAGGATCCAAATGATTTCCTATTTCTTAAGTGTCTACAAACAAAAGGAGGTTCTTGACTAGGAAATTTAACAAGTCCAAGATTACTCAATTATGTGATTATTAAGACATTTAAATATCCACAAAATGATTTATTGATGAGGGATTTAATAGGGCCCTTCGTATCCCCCATTTTCTCAATATATTTTGAAAGAGACGTGTGGTCTTCCCATATTTATTCTCGCATGGTTTGATCAACCTCCCCAACTCAATTCATCTCCCTTGTCGACCCCTCTTCATCTTCGCCACCCTAGTAAGTTTCCCTCATTATTATTTATTTAATTAATTATAAGCGTTACATATTTGACAACCTTGGCAGACTCCACTCAAACACATCTCATTGACTGCTCTCGTGGTTTCATATTAGAAAAGCTACAATAACTAGTTCAAGAGAAACCCTCTTTGAGATAGAAAATTAACTTCTTACCATAGTTTTCCAAAATCTTCACTTATGACGAGGCAATTCTCCAACATCCCATCTGTAAATACCCAAAATGAACAATGGGAAAATCAAAATTCCACTTCTGAAATATACCTCTTTTCTTTTTGCAACACACAAAAAATTTATAAAATCATTTTTAAAAAATTCTACATTTTATTTTCATTATTTTGATAATTAGACGTATATGTTAATCTTAAATATACAAAAAGCATTTATTAAAATTACTGAAACATTTAATATAGCAATTAATGTAGTTAATATGGCAGTCACTAGGGATTTGCTTACAGCCTATTAGTTGTATATTAATATAAAAATTATTAGTAACAATAGTTATATAAATGCCTTGAGTTATTAAACATTCCATTTCTCTGTTTTCACCTTATACCATAACCACTATCCTGACAAGCTGATGCAGAGCTGAGAAATCGTTAGTCTCGGGTAGCAGCCAGGGGAAGGATAATAAAAGGACGTAAGGAAAAGGAGAGCTGGCATGGAGAAGGGAAGAAAGAACAAAGGTAGAGGAAAAGAAGAGGTAGGAAAGAAAGAATAAAGGGAGAAAAGCCAAGTTTTGAAGTAAGGATTTAATTTCATCTATCCTTTCTCAATGAATTGATTTGATTGGGAAAAATTATACGTGTGAAATAAGTTATCAGAAGAAATCATCTTGGTATAAATTATCAAATAAGATTTTTTTTGGTTAAATTAAGTTTGATTTTAGAATTTCCTAAATTAAGGAATTTATTATTTTTTGGTGGTCCATGAAAGGAAGTGAGCCCATGGTGAGGGTAAGAAAATAATTCATTGCAAGCCGTAGTGCTAGGGAGCTGAACCAGTCTGTTTGCAAGGGGCCGGTTCAGCATTGGGTCCTAAATGGGGCTGGTTTTACGGCCGGGGAGGGGTATCCCCCTCCCTATCTACAATTATAAATAGGTTTTTTGCTTTCTTTAGGTTTACTTTGGTTGAGATTTCTATTGGACAGCCTCCGGCGTCCCCATTTTTCCTTCTGAGATTGTATCCAACGAAAAGGTACTCTGGTTGTAACTCGTCTGAGGTGGTGTTTATCTTCCTCTATCCCCAATGTTATCATTTTCCCTGCAACCCTACCTAGCTATGGTCTCCCTCCAACACTCCCTATTACCATTGTTATCCACCTCCTGTGCCCACATTTTTTGCCCGTCGAACCACCAGTCCCATTCCTTCCCCAGGCCAATCCAGCAACCGGCCACCCATTACCCAATCTCTCAACACCCATCCAACCGCTGACCACCTTTCTTTCCTTACTCTCAAAACATCAACCCATCTCCGCACCCCTACTTTCATCCCTACCTGTAGGCCCCTCTGCAACCCACTTCCTTCCACGTGCAGTAAATCTCACACCACTGCAGCCCACTTCCTTCCATCTACAGAAATCCCCAAACCATTGCGACCCACTTCCTTCCCCCTCATCAACCCCACATGGCGCAGACCTGCTAGCTGCACCACACTCAGACCATTCCTTGTTGTTCAGCGGCAACCCACCATCTCGCTGTCACCCCAGAGAGCCACATGTGTTTGCATCGTTTTGTTCCGTTTTGAACCCCTTCTGAAATTTTAGCAATATTATTTCCATTTCATTGTGGTTTGTATTAATTTCAGTATCATTTGGTATCAGAACTAGCCTAACCCTAATCCTATCCTAGAGTTCCCTAACATCAACCTAAACCCTCCACCAAAAATTTTCTTTTCTATTCCCAAACCATAGTCAAATTTTAACCTAGCCATAATTTTTTCTTGTTGATTTCAAAATTAGCAACCCTAAATTAAATTTTTGTACCATCTTTCACCTCTCAACTATAAAACTCCATTCTTCTCAGCACTACCAATTACTATCCTCGAATCCACAACCTGAAAATCATAATAATTAGAATAAATTGTAGTCACGCATCTTAGGTCACGAGTATGTTTGTTGATTGAGTAGCCTGAAGTTTAATTTTGAAACATAAAGAACGGAGTAAAGATGCAGATCCTTCGTCAATTCAACTGATCCAGTTCCTACTACTAGTGAGAATAAACCATCAATTATTCAAACCATAGAGTGATAGGCACATGCGTTGTGATTTTTAAAGATGTTAATGTCTCCCATCATATGATCTGAGGCTCTAGAATCAACTATCAAAGGTTTTAATTTATTGCTTTGGACATTAAAGGCATTGAACAAAATACATTGGCTTGCTAACAGATTGATAGGTTGTTCAACAAAGGATTTTGATGCTTGTCCAAAACCTAAACTACTGCTAAACATTTTCTGCAGCGCCTCAATTTGCTCCATAATGAACGGGCTAAAATATGAATTGTTATTAGTTGTGATAGTAGCATTTGCATCATATCATTCATTAGATGGCTTTTAGTCTACAAATTTATCGTGTAATTTCCAATATTTTTTCCTTCACATGAACAGATTTCTTATAATGAGCGCACCATAGCCGTCCTTTCCTTTGCTAGTTACTCTAATAAGAATTTTGTGTGTACAAGACTGATAGTCAAATTGAAGTAACAAGAATACTTCTAATAAAAAATTAAAGTTATATAACTAATTAAAAGAATAATTAATCATAGTTAATGATATATCTAAGATTACACTTTTACGATATTGGAGGCAGCTAACTATTAGAGGCAAAAATTAAATGTATTTGAAACAAATCATATAACTTTGAGGTAAGTACTCGTACTTTTAATCTATAGTAACATTTCGTTTCTTCTCAACCATTTTTTATATTTATACAAGCTTTGTTTTGATTGATAGATTATTTTATTTATTGGTCACATTGCTATGAACTTTATATGTTTGTAGTTATCTACTATTATGCAATGGTTACTATTATATATATAGTATATTGAATTAAATGTGATAAGCACATGAATGATATGTTTATTGACTACTTGTATGTGCATGACTGACTATGATGGAGTCACCCCTTGATGGTATTAGTGGGAGATCACTAAGATATTCGTGTAAGAATATGAAAAAGATATTGATATTGACGTGTCTTAATTGAAACAACTTTTAGACTGTGCTCCTGTGACAGTTAAACAGATATAAAACGATATTGGGATGTTACTGATATGGTACGATTCGTTGAGTGACATGTTAAATATTTATATTGATTTATTAAAAAGTTTGAATGGCATGCACACTGTTTTTCTTTTCACTTGCATTGATGTAGTTTAAGAGAATGAATATTCACTGGCTTGTTTTGTTCACTATTATTTTAAATTTATTTTTTAGGTTTAATTAAATTAAAAGATAAGCGAAAGAAGGGAAAACATTTATAGAAGAAGTGGACAACTAATAATGAGATAAATTTAAATATATTGCTTTAATTAAATTGATAGTGATTCTTTCATCTGTTAATAGCAAGTTATAAAATATGAATATCGAAATTTTTATTCACACCGCCTGAACGTCTGTACCCGTCTTGATTAGCTCCAAACCCCAATCCAGATTGTGACAAGCAAGAATTGTGGAAGTCAAACAGAGCATTCGAATATTGCTAGGGTACGCATAGGGCAATCACAATCAATGGAAGAGCTATATGTTTGGCTTGTTGTCTTCCTCCTGCGTGCGTATGAGATATGCGAGCGAGAGGAGCATATGTCGCGGGATTCACGGGACTTACCAACGGCAGCGTGAAGCAGCAGGTGTTCGTGTAGCAAACCGAGCATAATAGAGACATGAGGAGGCATTATGTTAGAACATAACAAATTGTTGCAGCTTTCTCAGGCAACTAGGTTCTTGAAGAGGGAAAATCACAAAGAAGTTTGGAAAAGATTATATTTCTCACCCAAAATTACACCTCACTACACCTACACAAATAATGGTTCCACAAAATAGCAAACATAAATCCTTTTGAACTAGAAATCCCACTATAGAGAAAAAAAATAAAAAAGGAGATATCTAATAAGGGGAAACATAATTAGTAAGAAGGAAGAAAATAAATTCCTTCCTAATTAAGTATGTGGATTGACACTTGCCTACAATTCATAATTATAAATATATACTTATTATAATTTGAAAAGTTGAATTTTAACTTATTTCATTGAAAAATATGTAATCGCATAATATTTATAATTTTAGCTGATAAGTTAAAGAAATTTATTTGAAATATATAATAGGTCTACTTTTGAAATAATTGATTTTGTAAGCATGAGATTTAATAATATAAGTTAAATTTATAAAGAAAAATTTTACTCTTGCATTTTTTATTCTGTGATGTCTTTAGTAGGAATAATGAAAATATAGATAATTTATACTAATAATTTATTAAATTAAAAAACACGCCCATAACGTGTCGTGTCCAACTTTTTGCAATTATGTTGTGTCGCAGTATTTTGGCATGTCATGTCCATGTCAGAGCTTTATTTAAGAAATCAATTGATCATATTCATAATTTTTCATAAATTATGTTGACTATATTTTGTATAATATTATTGTATAGCCCTAATATTCAATTTACTAATATAACTATGATGCCATTAAATGCATTTATTTATCACATAGAGCCACTACTGATGGATAGATACGATAATTATTTATTTGTACTCCTGTTATACAATACTCAAAACATCACAAAAATATTATTTTGAGATAAGAAATAGAGACAGTAAGTACCCTTATATTGTTAGTCTACTATCCAGCCTAGTCTATAAGCTTATAACCTAACAAATCTTCTTAAAAACACACAATGCACGAGGTAGGAGACAACTCTCCCATGGATTTAGAATACAATTGAAGATTGGTTTTGCATTTTATAATATAATCAATGACTTCCATGAGTTAGTTCAAGATAGACATAAGTATATAATGAATGCTCATTGTGATTCTAACATTAAAATGTAATGAATGTTCCTCATTACGGGCTTGTTTGTGGACTGTGGCATACAATATTGTTGATTATTAGTTATTTCAAATAATTCGTATCATATAATATTGATTCAATTGTTACAATAGCAGTATTTGTTATTATATTGTCTTATTAATCATTTCATTTTATTGAGCATGTTGCATGCCCTTATCCATGTTGTATAAGGCCTAGTGAATAAAATTTACCTATCAATACTTTTCTAGTGATTTTTGAGGTAATTAGAAGGATATCATTAAGGAAAGAAGCTCTAGATTGCTTCAAGTATAATGGGAAGGTGATTAAGGTTATAACTTTTGTGAGTTTATAACTCTTTTTTTCTTATATATAATTGCAAGTATGGTTATATTTCATTTTATTTTGATTGATAAATTGCTTGAATAATGTTGAATATAGACATGATCATTTATGTACTATTGAATAAATTTAATTGTGGACAAATCACTATTGGAATAAATATAAAGTTCATCAACTCGCCCTCTTGTCAGGATTTTTCCAATATCATTTAGGCTAGATGGATGGGTCGCGACATGGTCAAAGTGACTTACTAGTATCCACCTGTCACAAATCACATAGTTTTAATCACTGAGACTTCTATCAAAATTAATAAAAAGTTAAAATGATGGAAAATATATATGGAAGATAAGCATAGTAGAACAAATATTATGTAAAATGTAATCTATATTATAAATAACTATCAAATTTATTAAATGTTAGTGTTACCTGGGTGTGATGGATAAACCTATATTGTATATTATCAAAAAATGAGATTATATTGTATATTATCAAAAAATGAGATAGGCAAGTCGATACAAGTTTTAGAGTTAGGTTGGATGATTAAAATAGAGATGTACCTAGGGAGAATATCATGGAGACAAATATAGATTTTATAAAGAAATAATTAGACTGCTATGTTTTATAGATACGAGTAATGCGCCAAAAAGTTACTAGTAACCAAGTTAAGCATGATATAAAAAAGAAATTCAAGACAATTAAAGATATGAAAGTGGAGACTAATATTAATTGATTTGGACATATAAATGAAAGGCACGCAGTACACTCATGAAGAGTAGAAAATATAATGTCAAAAGATTAAAAAGAAAAATAGTAGCACCAAAGTTAACAACTATATAAATTATTCAAGGAATTTCATATAACAGGTTTACAACCTCTTGCAATACTCATTGTGGGATTCATAAAACTGACCCAAATGGTGGACTAGGCTGGTGGTATAAAACGTTTGCTAGATTGTGTGATATTTCTTGCTTTAATTAAAAAAACCAACTCTTCTCCTGATAATATATGATTGGACTGAATTGATATGAATGACGCATTTCATTGCATCATGTAATTCATGGAGAATAAGACTAGAATGTCCAACAGCACAATCCCCAACTACTCCTAATATATTTTTCACCAAGAAATTTTGTCACTTGCTCATACTGCCTATAGCTGCAGCAACAACATACATAAAACTAAATGAAAAGTAAATGAATGAATTTGAATGTATTTAATTGAGATTTATCAAAGAAAACAATAGATTAAAATAACATTTCTTTAATAATTCTAAATCCAAACCAAATAACAAAAAATAAACTCCTAGTGAAAATACACTGATTGAACTTTTCACTCAACCAACAGTCCAGTCATACAGTGATGTCTTTCCACACTGGTTTAATTCCAAACATAAAAAAAGCCAAGAAAATTTTATAAACGGGAAAATTCTCTTGTTGCCCAAGCAAATTAATTTAGAATATTATTCCAGAATAGTTTATATAACATTTCATTAAACCTCTCATAAATTTGTTTTAAATACAAATTATAAATGAAAAATGATTTTAAACATCGCCAAAAGTACAACGCAATTGAGAGTGAAGGTTAAAATTATCATGACCCGGCCCGGGGCTTGGAATTAACCAAGACGGGAATGGAGGATCGGACTGTGTGAATCAAATTTTCTATATTAATCTACAGTTTAACAGATGAAATAGTCACTAATCAAATTAAATTGAAGCGGTAAAACTAAAATTACCTCATTACCGGTTGTCCCCATCGCTTATAAATATTTTCTCGCCTATCGCTCATCTTTTAAAAATTTAATTAAACCAGAAAAGTTAGTTAAAACAACAGCAAACTAAACAAAGCCAGTGAATATTCATACTTCTAAACTATAATAATTAAAAAGAAAAATGAAACAATATGCATGCTAGTTAAACTATTTAATAAATCAATATAAATATTTGAAGTCATTCAAAGTATCTTACTATATCGTTAGCATATCAAAATCATTTCATATATATACATGTCACATAAGCACCGTCTAAAAATTATATCAATTAAGATACATCATTATCAATATCATTTTCCATATACATGCATGGATATCTTAGTGTAGCCCCCACTAGCACCATCAATGATTGACTCCATCATATACAATCATGCACATACAAGCAATCAACATAATCAATTCATTCGTGTATTTCTAGCATTCATTTCAACATACTATGTAAAACATACACTAAATGCACAAAAATAAGCAGCTACAATATTTATAACAATATAACCAATAAAGAAAAGAATATATTAATCAGAATAAAGCATGTACATGTGTCATCAACTACAAAATATCTAAGAAACAAATGGTCACCTCGATATCGATTAATTTGTGCATGAATTTGTCTTAACGTCAACTTTTTAAAACTAGAAACCTAACATAACTGTGATATTATTATTTATAAACTATTACCTTCTCATTAATTAAGTATTTAATTTTTCTCTATATAATCCACTTTACTTTTGTATGTATGCATGTGTGTGTGTGTGTGTGTATTTAGAAACGCCCCAGGGCTAATTACATCAAAATTGAAAAGGTATATAAAGATTGTATGAGAGTACCCAGTAAAGGCACCTAACTCATGCGATACGCACACACTGACACCCCAAAAAAGATGAGAAACAGATAAAGCTCGAAAATTCAAAACTCACAGAAAACAAGTTGTTAGGGGCGAGTCAGCTTAGTCCTGCCTTTGGTTCTAGGAACGGAGTCAGCTAACAAATTGTTGAGTGACGTGTCATTACCCGAAGTAATTAAAGTATCATCTATTAAGTTCTCAAGCTGGAGTGTGCCTCCATTTTTCTCCTTCCTCATAGATTTGTAAACCTGTAATTCTTCATCTAAAGACTGACTCATCTGATCGGTGTGGTCAACAGATTGTCAGACATGTAGAAGAGGACGAGTCCCTTGCTCCTGACTAACAGTAACAACATTCTCATTCTGAAGAGATGGTAGAAATGTCTCCTCGACACCTGATGCTTCCTGGGGATGTGGAGCTGCAATGCTCTCCTGGTTATCGAACTGAACAATATCCTTTGGAGGTAAGGATCCTGCAGTATTGTTTTCAATAGTGATAAAAGCTATAGGTTGCCCAACTGAACCATTTGCCAATACATCAGTCGGAACAATAGAAACATTATTGTCTCAGGAGGTGGGAGGGAGAGGTGGCAGCGTGTCAGCCAGTGTTTCAATAGTCGTTGGAATGCACTCAGGAGTGGAAGATGGACAAGTATGAAGTGGGGCAGACCTAATAGCAATTTTACTTGAAGGTTTTAGATTTAGATACAAATGATAAGATTAAGAAAGGGAGTGTCCAAACATACGGCAGAGAGTGCAATAAAGAGGTATCTGTTCGAGTTCTGCTTGCTGCCAAAAACCCTGATGTTGTATGTCAACCCATATCTCTCCCGGAAAAGGTAAAGTAATATCTTGTTCTATCAAAATTCTGGCTTCAGAAGGCTGAGTCAAGTTCACTGTAGGCGTATCAGTTTTGAGGGGTTTACCGTATACCATAGCTAAGGTGAAGGGGAGCTCTTGATCGTAAAAGTGGACCTTTAAACATGGGAAGCTCAAACAAACAGAAATTGTAGGAGGTTCAGTACGAGGGTCAAAATCTACCGTCCATTTTAAAACTTTCATCACCCGATTGTCTATTCGAATGAGTCTTCTCGCAAACAATTGGGCGTTGTCTTCATCATCTGATAATTGAATGAAAATATGTCAACTGTCTAATTTAATGATCTTCCAACCCTCTTTCAGCTTCATTTACTCAAAATCCTTCCAAATTAGCTCAAGTTTAAGGTTTCCATAAAGAAATTTACATACTAAGAACAGCCGGCAGGGCGCAGCTATGGTGGAGATCTCGGCCTCTGTGAGAAAGATTGTAGGTTTATCGTTTTTACGAGATGGTTTTTTGAGAAACTCGGTTTCAACTCCAAGCGCGAAAGCATCGTGATAACGTTGCGGGAACATATTTGAAAGAGAGGCGGGAGCGGGGTTATCACCGGCGAGAGCG
Source organism: Papilionanthe hookeriana x Papilionanthe teres (assembly GCA_022702705.1). Lineage (NCBI taxonomy): Eukaryota > Viridiplantae > Streptophyta > Magnoliopsida > Asparagales > Orchidaceae > Papilionanthe > Papilionanthe hookeriana x Papilionanthe teres. The sequence continues at coordinate 20,120,792 of CM040433.1, forward strand.
GCGGCGTAGGAACGAAGCCCGGAGGCCATCACCTAAGCCAGTGTCAGGTGACTGTGTGAGGAAGAGAAGAGGCTAATGCGAGCAGATCAGCAACGTGCGAGCAGGCGTCAACCTACGAGCCAAGGAGTCGTGCGAGCTGATGTCGAAGAACCTAACGAGAAACTTCGTCGTTGAGCTCGACGAAATCAATGAAGTGCGAAGGAGACGACGAAGGTGACGACGTACCAAACCTCGAAATGAGCTGCAAGCCCAGGATTGGGTGAAAACCTGTCATTATGCTTGACGAGACCGATGAAGACATGCGACAGAGACGTCGTCATCGAGGAAGAACGTCGTCAGGCCGAACTGCGAGCACACGAAGGATCGTCGTCTGGCAGGGTGACGTTCGAGCAAACCTTCGTCGACGATTATGACAAAATCGAAGACACGAATTGTCGTCGTCGTGGGATAAGACGGAAACTAGAGTGGAGTCGATAGTTCAGCACCGGGAATCGCCATCAGGCGAAACCCTAGCAAAGCTGCCCGCTCCCAACGCTATTATGTATGTATGTATGTATCTATCTATATATTTATATATATATATAGACACACACACACACACATACATATATATATATATATATATATATATATATATATATATATATATATATATACATATATATTTATGTAAAAGACAAGAGGAGTCTGTTGCTCGTCTATTATTTCACTGCTTCATGTTAGAAGTTTTGAGGTACGTGGCTTTCCTCATTGAGGGTTAGGTTCCTAGTAGCTGGGCTTCTTTGATTGAATGTTGTAATTTTTGCAAAAACATGTGACAATGGACCTTACTCCACAGAAATCGTTTCAGCCAAAGAATTATGTATATATAGGCACGTACACACACATACACACACACATACACACACACATATAATGTTTTAATATTATATATACCTTACCTAGATTGACCGCGCTTCGTCTTCCTCCTCTTGGTGCAAACTGGATTGCACCAGCTGGTTCTATCTCTCTCCCTCGTGAGCTTCCTCCTGAGATTCCTCACCTACTAGACAGCACACGAGCAATAATTTCCCTTCAACTTCCTCGATCACGGCTAGACACCTATGCCGACACCTGCTACGCTCTTTGCCCTAGCCACCCACGCGATCTTGAGAGCCCCCCTCCGATTCCCTTGATGTTGTTGTTCAACTCTCAGGTAAGTCTCACATCCCTCATAAGACAAATGTATAGGCGAGCTTTCTTGATCTTAACCCTTCTTCTCCCCCCTTTCATTCATTTACCCCACCATTTCCTTTGTTCGGCTGTCCGACCCTTCACTTCTCAGATTCTTCGTTTTATATTCCTGTGTGTAACAAAATCGTTTCAATCTACTCCATTTACAAAAATTTCATCATCAAAATTTATAAATAAACCTAAAGCAAGACAACATTAGCTATCCATGAAACTAGAATCATTCATTGAAAGTGATCACTATAAAGGAAAAGCCTTGATACAATACGACTAAACTATACTTTAGATAACAATACAGAGTTGTCGAAGCAAGGAAGTATGCTAGGAAAAATACTCTATATTTATATAAGAAAAAGCCAAACTTATCAGACTTCATCACCATCCACAACAAAAGGTTCTTCAGGCTCACTATGTGTAAGTGAATATACTAGAGGTCGGACACGTTGTCTTGGTTGACTTGGTGTAGAAGCTGAAGCTGTGGATTATATTTTTTTGTACCTGCAGTCTACTGTGAAGGAGCTCCATCTGATTTTTGATCTTCAATGCTCTTATGGTCAAGAGATGAGCAATATCTTGCTATATAACTAGGCTAACAGCACCAATAGCAAGTGTTAGAGACCATCAAGCATTCACCTTTATGTTGTCTTCCACATTTGACACAAGTGACTACTGTACCCTGAGTCATACCTTTGCTAAATTCACTCGAATTATTCTTGGAATTCTTCCCATTTGAACTCTCAGATTGATCCATACACCAAAAGCATAAAAGTAGGTAGTTATACAATATTAATAACAATATGACCAATAAAGAAAAAAATATCTTAATTAGAATAAGCATGTGCAAGTGTCATCTAAGTACAAAATATTTGATAAGAAACAAATTACTAATAGATTAAAAGTACAACTACTCAACTTAATGTCAATTATCTTGATGTTGCTTTTTTAAAATTAGAAACCAAATATAATCATGATATTATTATTAATAAGCAATTTCCTTTTCATTAATAAAGTATAATTTTACATTATATAATTTGGTTTACTTTCTGTTCTATATATATATATATATATATTTATTGAAAAATCCAAAATCTAATATATTAAAATAGAAAAGATAAAAAAAGATTGTATGAGAGGACCCAATAACGGCACCGTACCCACAGCGTACAACACACGAAAGCCCCAAAAAGATACAGATAAGCCCAAAAAACAAAAACTCGCCGAAAACAAGTAGCTAGAGATAAGCCAATTTAGTCCTGCCTCTGCCTCTAGTTCTAGGAAGGGAGTCAGCTAATGAATTGTTAAATTCATGTCATTACCCGAAGTAACCAATGTATCATCCATTAAGTTCCTGAGCTCAAGCATGTCTCCATTCTTCTTCTTCCTCCGAGATGTGTAAACCTGTCATTGCTCATCTAAAGACTGACTCATCTGATCAGTGCGGTCAACAGATTATTGGGCATGTATAAGAGGATGAGCCTCTTGCTCCTGACTAACAATAACAACATGCTCATTCTGAAGATGTGGTAGAAATGTCTCCTTTGTACCAGATGCTTCCTGAGGATGTGGAGCTGCAATGCTCTCCTGATTATCAGACCGAACATCGTCCTTTGTAGGTAAGTATCCTGCAGTATTGTTTTCAACAAGGATTGAAGCTGTAGATTTTCCAGCTGAACCATCTACCAACACATCAGTGGCAAAAACAGAAACACTATTGTCAAGGGGGGTCTACGGTAGAGGGAGGGAGGGCTGACAACGTGTTAACCAATGTTTCAATAGTCTGTGGATTGCACTCAGGAGTGGAGAGGGGATAGGTATGAATTGGGGCAGACCCAATAGCATTTTTACTCGGAGGTTATAAATACAGATGCAAATGATAACATTGAGAAAGGGAGTGTCGAAACATATGGCAGTGGTGCAATAAAGAAGGATCTGTTCGAGTTCTGCCCACTGCCAAATGCCCTGATGCTGTGAGTCAATCTGTATCTCCCCCGAAAAATGTAGAGTAATATCTTGTTCAATCAAAACTCTGGCTTCAGAATGCCAACTCAGTTTAACTGTAGGCATATTAGTTTTGAGGGGTTTACCGTATACCATAGCTAAGGAGAAGTAGAGCTCTTGATCGAAAAGGTAGAGCTCCAAACTCGAGAAGCGTAGCAAAACAAGAATGGTAGGAGTGTCAGTAAGAGGGTCAAAATCAACCTTCCATTTTAAAATATTCATCACACAGTTATCTATTCGAACGAGTCTTCTTACAAACAATTGGACGTACTCTTCATCATCTGATAATTGAATAAGAATATGTCGATCGTCCAGTTTACCAACCTTTCAATCACATTTGCTCAAAATCCTTTCAAATTAGCTCGAGTTTAGAGTTTCCATAAAAAAAACTTACATGCTAAGACCAGCCGGCAGGATGCAGATAGGATGGAGATCTCGGCCTAAAAAAAAAAACATTACAGCTTACCATTTTTACGGGATATTTTTTTAAAAAACCTGATGTCAACGTTGAGCGCGAAAGCATCGTGGTATCGCTGCGGTAACATATTCGAAAGACGGGCGTGGGCGGGGTTATCATCGACAAGGGCGGCAGCGTAGGAACGAAGCCCCGAGGCCATCACTGCGGCCAGTGTCAGCAAAATGCGCAAACCCCACTATCAGGGGACTGCGGCAGGAAGGACCGAAGGCAAGCCCTTCGTCGTCGAGAGGACTTGCGAAACCGTTGTCGTCGAGCAGAGAGGCGACCTACGAGCAAAACGAGACATCGTCCTGGGGCAGAGACGACATGCGAGAAAAGTTGTCGTCGTCGGGCAGGAGAAACGAAGTGCGTGCATAACGAAGGAGAGAAACCCTTCATCGTCGGGTACGCCGAAAATCGAAAGATGAGAATCGCCGTCGTTCGAGACAGTGTAGTTTCAACTCCAAGAATCGTCATCAGCCAAAACCCTAGCAGATCAGCCCGCTCTCTTACCTATGTCGACCGCGCTTCGTTTTCCTCCTGTCGACACGAACCGGATCGCATCGACTAGTTCTATTCCTCTCCATCGCAAGATTCCTGCCGAGCTTCCCGCCTGCTTGACCACGCATGAGCAACAGTTTCCTCTTCATCTTCCTCGATCGCGGCTAGACACCTACACTGACACCTACTATGCTCTTTTCCCTAGCCACCCACGCGATCTCGATAGCCCCAATTCGCTTCCCTTGACACTGTCGTTCAACTCTGGGGTAAGTCTTCCCTCCCTCATACAACAAGTTTATAGGCGAGCTTCCTGACCTTAATGTTTCTTCTCCCTTTCATTCATTTACCCAATCACTCCTTTCCTCTTCCTCTGTTCGGGTGCCCGGCCCTTCATTTCTTCTTCTTCGATTCTTCATTTCATATTCCTTTGTGTAACAGAACAGTCACAAAGATTCATAGTAATAAAATTTCTAAGTTAATAATCATAATGGCAAAGCCAATTCATATACATCAGGCTAACAACAATTCAAATGCAACAAAAAATATAAGTAGCTTGTATAGAAAAAGAAGAATCCTCATTCTAGCATAAGAATTACCTTCCCTAAGGAATCATATAGTAGCCGGGATGATATTCTTTTATTGAGAACATGTATGCGATCCATCGAGAAACCATTGGCAACAGAAACAGCTTGAAGGTAAGCATATCCTTTCTCTTGGATCCCATGAAAGCTTGAGATAACTTTTGAAGTTTCAGAGAGAGATGCAGCAAGTACAGTCAATAAAATGCTATCATCAGCAACAACACACAATGGAGCTACTCTTACTCGTTGTAACTGCATGGAAGAAGCTGCCTTTTATGAATAAAGATGGTAATATATAAGGAACAAATAAAAAAGCCATCCATAGAACAAAAAAGAAAAATTTTTGAAGCAAATTAAATGATTGACAAGATTGAAAAGGATACAGATGAATGAACCCTACGATAGGCAAGTTAGAAGAAAAATGAATACAAGTTGGCATCGACCTGTATCTTTCAAGCTTTTAGCATTAAAGATCCTTATGCATTAAGGCCTAATATCATTCCATATGCTCGTGCCTATAAAATAATCGTACTAAGTTAAAACCCCATTTCATCACCATTTGTCTTCTAGCAACAATTTAGAGTCAACTTTACAAAGCTTTCTCTATTCCTATACAAGTGAACTTTATTTAACACCAATCATTTTGCATTTATTCTGGCTTTTTCCTTGCCTTCCGAATCCTTTCATCATTACTTCTATAATTAGTTTAAAAGAAAAAGCTTCCACCCTCCTTTCTACATGCTCAAAATGGGGGGCAGCTCTTCAGACCATCAAATATATTGCAACCTAGCTTAATTTCTTCATTTAACAGGAGCATGTAATCCTGTACTTCACTTCTGTAAAAAAAGTAATTTTCCACTCCATTTTACCTCCTCCATAAAACTTGGTGAATTTACAATCACGGTAAAACACAAGCTTCTTCAACTAGAATTTCTGAAAATCATTGCTATGTGAGCTGTTATTCCTATTCCCGCTGCTTCAAAATTTCAACCTCCTCTTAGTTTTTACATATCTTCAGAAGCGTCATGCATCAAAATTTCAACCTCTTTTTAATTTTTACATATCTTAAGAAGCGTCATGCATACGTTAAAAAAGAAATGACAATCTAATTCTGAGTCTGATTGTGTTTATGGCATAGAAAGTTGATTAGCATCATTAACAAGTTAATGCTAATAGTATGGTTCGATGGTAATGATCAGTGGTTTTGATTTTTTTAAGAACAATATGGTATTCTTTGTGGATGCTATAACGGAAATAATTTGCCACTTTTTTAGAAACTATATAAGAGGATATTATTAAGATTCCAAATTTTAAGCGGTATCCATATTTGTATAATTTTGGAGTAGAAATTGTTATACTGCAAGCAATGAGAAGTTTATGATTATTCTGCAATCAAGGATCTAGATTTACCTAAGCTAGATTTCTTCATTTCATTTGAGCTGGCATAAGTTGAAACTTTAAAGTTGTGAACATTTTTTACCACCTGAGTTGTTGGTGATACAAATGTCAAAATTTATACACGTTAGGAATATAGGACATGCGCAACGAGATGAGTATATCAGCATTCTATACTCCAGGTTTTATTTCAGCATTTTTATTTTCTTAGATTTTTGTTCTATTTTAATTTATTGAAAAATATGCCTATGATGACAGTCCCAATAGAGAGCGAATTGTACTCTCATCTCGGTTCGACTGGAATTGGTGTTGGTCTGTTGCAGATATTTTGATTTGCTGGTTCCCTGGATTTGTTATAATTGGTGTGTTGGTTTTGGTTGAGTTCATCGTCTTGTAATCTTGCTAGTTAGCTGGTTTTTTGGTTCTTTCAACTGGCTATTGTTTGTTCTTTATTTCCTCGAGCCATTGGTTCTTCATTCCTTCAATCGATTAGTCTATGTGCCCTCCTTGAAATGTGTGTATTATGCATTAATAAAGCAAAAACGTTATAAAAGTATGCATCTAAGCATATAAAGTGTGATCGACATCGTCCTTAAGAAAACTCAAAAAGAAGGGATCATAGTCTAAAGGTTTCCAAACGAAAGAGTTGGCAAAACAAATCTGGCACGAAAATAGGATACTTTGTTATGTTCCCTCAGTACAAAAAATAAAAACACCTTTCTAAAAGAAAAAAGAAAAGCTAAATATGATCAAATACTAGTCTGGTTTGATCCAAGTGCTCAACTTCATGCTCTAGTTATAGAATTTGATAAAATTTATATAGTCTCACTCAATTATAATGCCCTTCAACTCATACATCCAAGGCTCAATGATTCTCTTCACGGAGCGAATCGCTTCAAGTTCTACCTTCGTGCTGTCCCAGTGTTGTGATTCTTGTCGAGAGGCCACCACAAGATCACCCTTTTAATCACGAATGACAACTCCAATGCACAGGATCATATGATGTTGTTATGGTTCCTGCTATTGAGAATGGTGCATTAGAATCTGCCTTGATTTCCACCCTGGGATAAACATCCATGGCAGCTGTTTGGTCTTCCATAAATCTAGTTGGACCTATTTAGAGTCTAAAGACTATACAAATCAATTCATCACATCTGTTTGGATTGAAGTAGAATTTTTTTGGTAGGTGCTTATTCTCTAATCAAGGAATCAACCTATTTTGGAAGCTATATTTTTCAATCCAGGCCTGTGGTATTCCTTGCACTTGGGTGCAGGACTGTTTCAAGCTTTCTTTGGAAAAACTATTTTTCAGACCTTTGAAAACTACTGGTTTCAAATTAGAATGTATATAAAAGTAAACATTTTATTCAGAAATTATTTCATTTCAATATTATTTGTCATTTGTACACATTTTTTTGTTAATTATAAGTACAGATGTTGTATACCATTGAAGAATATATGAATTAAAATAGTTTTTCTTCTCCTTTCCCTATGGTTTTACAAACTAGTGTTCTCTATTGAGCTCTGTGTTGTGTGGATTTACTCTTAAAATTCACGTCGCCTGAGAGCACTAAAGCAATAGTTGGATTTAAGATTTTTTTTAATGGGGAAGCTAATGAACTTTTATTATAAATACGATATATGTGCCTCTTAGATTCGAATTTTTTTTAACTGTGGTGCAAGTGTTATTTAACAACTTCAAAAAACTCATCTTATTCTATCGATATGAGTTGGATCGCTTGGTTAATTATTTTTGTGTTACCTTTTCATCAATATAATTGATAATTGGTTTGTTTGTGTAACTATACTCGGTCAGATCTAGGGCAATCTGAGCTCTTGATTGCAGTGAAACTTCTATTCAAATTATGATTTTCTTGAAGTTTCAAATTTTTCAAAGAATTTTTAATTATAATATGAAAATCGTTAGATTATTATTTGGTATGAATATTTTAGTATTCATCAAAAAAAGCTAAATATTTGTCTAATTAAAAATTTATGGACCTCAAATATGACCATATGTACATGATCTGTGCATTATATCCTAGACATGGTTTTCAGCATTAGTGAGATGCTATTAATAGGACCCAACATAGAAGAGGTGACGTATTCATGCATTTCTGTCCATATTATCTTCTATATCTTCGATACATTTAATTCAGATTTATGAAGTCTTCTCCCACACATCGCAACTAGCCTTTTTCCTTTTTTTCTTTTTTTAGTCTAATTAATTATATTTTTTATTTATATTTAGTTATTGTTATCTATGCGGTTTTCATTATTTCAGCTAATCCCAGTTGATAACATTTGACAAAAACAAAAACTCTGAAGGTAATCAGAGACCAATACTTAATGCTTTACTGAGAAGCCACACTCACAGCATTCTTGATTGCTATCAGAAATGCAGATCTCATATCCTTTTCTCCATAAATTCCAATACGCTCCGGTGATAGAGAAAGATGAGGGTCGAGGGAATGGAAGGCACTGTGGGCTAATCTTTTATCACCGCTGAGAATGTATGAAACATTGGTAACATTATGGACAGCTTTGAAGAGAATATTTCTATCCCGCAATACGGAAACTCCTTCACCTGGAATGAACCAAACACACTGTCTCCAATGATCGCACCAACAGTCAACACCTACAAGTTACCAAAGAAAAACTATAAAAAGGAAAATGGTTGAATGCAACGTGCAATAGCTTGATCAGTTGAGCATATAGCAACTTGCATGTAGCAAAATTGGAACGAAGAGGAGAAGAAAACGTGCTACCTATGTTGCACAGAATTGTTATGGCGCATTCATAGGTATTGAAAGAATTTAAAACTGTTAAAACACATCCAGATATTAGAATAAATCACTCCGCATAACTAATTACTAGTTTTTGACATAACACTGATGTGTCATCAAGAAATTTTATCATCAATAGCGAATCATGAAACCTTTTGAGCAAGAAATATTCTAAATTTAAGGTCATCGAAGCCCCGATTTAATCAAAATTTATAGAAAAATTAAGCGGCTCGACAAGATGAACCCAATGACATTAAATGTGATTCGACTCAAACTCAATCATGAATGTATCAAACATTTAAAGCGCAATAGAAAACTTTGAAACATTAATTGGATGAACAAACAAACAACAAATTTAACATATTTATAGTCAAACCGAACATTTACACAATGATCTACTAAGCACAATAAGTCACTTGAATACTGAAAAACTAATCTAGGATCAAAGGAATCAACACGAAATGTTTGATGGAGTGTTTTGGGAAGTTAGGTCAAAATAACCAAAATGCCCTCTCAAAAAATTATAAATAGATCATAATTTTTATATTTGATGGCGTTGTGGGGAGAGGGGAGGGCGAAAAGAATGATTTGTCGAATAACGCTCAACACTTAAAATCTCGGATTGTCACCGCTCACCCAGGACAATTAGAGTTCATTGTAAACCACCAGAGATCACCGTCGAAAAATCGCCTTCTACTCCCAAAGAACGTTGCCAACCAGAGGTCTCCGTCAACCACAAGAGATCACTGCAAGCCCCAGAGATCACTAATGGCTATCCAAGATTATATTCAAACACCTCTAACGCCTTCTATGGCCCAATTATTATTCTTAAACTGTTGTTACCTGATTTTTACTCTATAATCCCACATTCTCCATTCAGTGAGAATGGCATCACTTTGCAACTAAAATTAAAGGTGGATTACTTTGAGTGGGCAATGGCCTATGATTTTCCCCTTTTTTAGATTTTCTGATTTAAAAATTATGATCTCCTCCCACAACTTTTATTTTATCTATGTGGTTAATTTCCATGAAACACTAAGATATTAAATTATCACTATACTACCACGAATTTCCTGGCATCATCTGTGGGAATCACAGTCTGTCATTTTTTTGGCTCTTAAGCATAATGCTCGCAACGACGCCAGCTCCAACACCCACCATTTTAGAAGAGAATCTTGAAGCCATAGATATTAGATATCTACTTTTATTTCCCTGATTAAACATGCCCTACCGGTGAAGTTGTCTCTTCACTACCCTAGGAAGACAATGCGTGCAGAAAGGAAGAACTTCACAATAAGATTCACCAGCTCTTGAAAATGCCCAACTAGAGAATGCTCGTCCAAAGCCCCCTCCTCAATAGAAAGCTGACATCCTAAATACTAGTGGTTGCACACCCATCTTCTGCTGCTCGACCATGTCACAACCCTCCCACACTCTTGGCGAATTCAACACAATTTTGTCTTGTAATTCGTGATGTGCTACAATGTGTAATTTAAAAGGAGTTTCCTCTAAGAGATAAATCACTTTTTCACAAGTCACAGTTTCCAAGAATCTTCACCTTTGGCTAAGTTGGTCCTTCAACACCATATCCCAATGAAATTTAAGCTTCCAAATCTTGACTTTTATGATGAGGTATATGATACTTGTGAACATATTAATCACTATACAACTATCATGCACATACAACAAGCTTTTGATATGCTCCACTATCCAATTTTTCTTGCCACACTTTTAAGGGGCAAGCCCATACATGATTTTAATCCCACTAGAGGGGAATTATTCACACCTTTGATGAATTAGCCAGAAACTTTATCGAGCAACACATAGCAAATCAAAAAATTGTTATAGACTTCTCTCACTTTTCTAGAATTCATAAAACTTAGAGAGAATCGCACAAAGAATACTTTAGATTCTCCACTGAAGCTCGTTAAATTCCAAGAGTGGATCCATAGCTGTTAAGTGGTGTCCTTCGTGACCACTATCCCTTGGTTTCTTCATATCACTAAGCTCTCAGCTCCTCAAGCTCCAACTCTTAAACTTTCAACAATGGAAGTGGGTTTCTAGGGTGATCAAGGGATTCATCGATGTGGTGGTTGAATTGGTTAAGCCTGCAACCATTGTATTTTTTATTCCTACCCTCATTGTAAAAAACCAATCAGCTTCCTAAATGTTCATGGAAAAATTTGATTATCTCTCCATAGCACAATTTTCTCCACAACCAATCCAACCTTATCTACCTCCTCCAAATCTATCAATATCTCTCAAGTAGATTATTATAGATTACTTAAACAATCATGAATATCTCTCGTAGTCTCTCACATTGTCTTTCCTCTAAACTTTTTTGGAATTCTCTCCAATTATACAATTTTGAGTTCAAGATTTAAGGGACTATTTTCACATGATAGGTAACCACCAATTAATCCCCTCTCCAAGTGTCTCCTTTATTCTATGTCATTATTGTTAATGGTTCCCCTATGACAATTTTTAGAAAGGGCATTATTCATCCTTTTAATTCATCTCTTTCAGATATGTTATGTCCCATAGTTTCTATTGATTTATTGTCTATTCATCATATTATCAAACACATTTATCGATCTCATCATGTACTTTTAGAATTTCAGCCCGAAGAAGTCATTTGATGCAGTGGCTAGAGCTCACAGAATCTACCACTTGACAATAATTGTACCTTTTATCCATTCTTCCACCATTCCTTTGTATCAATATTGTTATCAAATAGATCATCCTTCGCCTAATAGACGTCATGATTTTCTTCTTGTTTCCTTATCACTCTTGAAGTTCTATCATCATGTTTACACCTAAATATTATTATAAGCCTTTTCCTTATTCTACTCCTAGTTATCATAATATTCCTTTCAAGATATTTCACTGTTAACATTGAACTCCTAGTTCTAGCTTCACTTGCTAGGATTCTATTATTTTATCACTTATATTGATCATTGTTCATGAATTAATTGAATATATTTGCACAAATGTTGATGAAAAGTTTACAATATAATTCAAGTTTTTTGTCAAGAAATAAAAGATCATTTAATTAAAATTTTACATTAATAATGCTCTAAATTTTAAGCAGCCTAACTTTCACAATTTTAGCTCAAACAATGGTATTAATCATTAAAGTTCTCAATATTATCTCAATAGAATAATATTATTGAAGGAATAAAATTATCATTAGTTTGACATGGTTAAGAACTTCATGTTTCATATAAGCATCTTTAGTTTGGTGGGCTGTGATTCTAACAATCTAGTATCTCATCAATTGTCTCATCTATCCTCATCAATAGTCTTTCAAACCATCACTTTTCCATAACAATGTGATCCATCATGCTTCTTGGGTGTTTGGTTGTGTATCTTTTTTTATGTTTTTAATCCGTAACAACCCTTCCAATTATGCCCTTCTATGTATAATTTTGGGGTATTCTCGCACTCAAAATGATGTGAAATATTATGATCCTTGTACCAAATGCCTATGTGCTCCAACTGATATTATTTATCAAGAGAACACATTTCTTTACTCCCACCTCATCAATAAACTTGTTGAACTCTATGTGTGCTCCACAAAATCAATTTAACTAGAAGCAACGATAACACCAAATTATAGATGCGATGTAAAAAGATCAGCATGACATGTCTTGAACTCAATGAAAGCTGCTCAAAGACTGTACATCTCACAAAATAGATAACGGTGATGCATCCAAAACATCAAAGTTACTTAAGAATATCCTCGATCCTTTTTACATGTGGCCATCCAACTTTTTTATAATTATAATAACTAAAATACTAGAATCTAATACTTAACCTCAATGCCACAGTCCTTCACTCATGCCAAACCCACTCAATCCTGTGCAAGTCCAATCCTCCCTTTCACAAACTTGAGCTCACTCAAATCCTCTTCCCAATTCCCTCCCTCAAACTCACACCATCGAGCAAATTCATCGAGCTCCTCCTTCTGATTGCTCCTAACAACTTCAAATTGCGGTCTCATTTTGCCACCTCACTAGCGCACTCTTAGCAAAGATCAACAGCCACAATCAAGCTCCACTATCAATTTTAGTGCCAGCTTCCAACCCAACACATCACCTATTCTCTAGCAATCATCTATAATCGTGGGCACTCATAACAATTTTCAACTCAAGCTTGATCTTAACAGCTCTTACTTCAACAACCATCCACACCCCAACTTCAACCTCACACTCCTCGACATTGACTCATGCCAACCACAATTGTTAACAACTTCTAAATTTCAAGAACCCGAGCTAGCCTCTATTTTCTTACGTATGTATATGTATGTATAAATATGTATAGAAATTAAAAAAAAATGAGTTAAAAAGAAGAATATCAAATATGTATTTCACAACTTGTCTCATCATCGACAATAACAACTCAGTGTTTCTAATACAACATTGAGCACAAAATACAATATTCTTTTTTTTGTCCTATTTTGTGCAAGAATACCAAGGCATATGCATGTCCAACTGTACAATCATATCTAGTTTAAACCATGAACAGAAATATGCTTCTTTCTTGAAGTAGATTAATTTAAAATTAAACAGTTTGTACTATATCATGAGGTGGACAATTAACCTTTTAAGCAGCAAGAATCAATAGGCTAATTAATTCACATTAAAAATAATAGACCATTTTGTACTACCTTAATTGGATTATATAATCTTCCATAATCAATTTTTTACTAAAATTTTAAATTAAACTAATCTTATTCTATGATTTGATAATCATACTATACGATCAACCCAAATTTTTAATAAGCAGCCTAATTAGAGTTTGTTTTATTAGTACTTGAAATAAATATCATCTCAACAACTCTAAAACATGATTTTGCTATTAGGAATTGAGAAAAAGATGAGAAAAATATTTTTCAAGTGAGATTTGAATTTTCAACTTTAAAAAGAGATTTTTTTCTCTTTTTTTTTATTTTTGATTAAATGCGTCAAGATTGTTCCTTCAAAGATCTTTCCTTGATCGATTGGGTCGCGAATCTTAATTTCTTGGAAAAACTTTGTGGAAGCATTTGTAATGGATTGTTTGTGATCTCGTGGAGTATAATTGTTTCGTACTAACTAGTCAGTGAGCTCGAGTAGTGCCTTTCACTTGGAGTAGAAGGGGTTGTAGGGTTTCTCCATTGTCCAACAACGGGGGAGGCTTTTTCACCTTGCAATGGCTAAAAGATGGAAAGTGGAAATCTCAAGTAAAAGACTACAGGAGTAGGTCTAAGCCAACTGACCAAACCACTACAAAAACATATTCACACCATTTCTATCTTTTCTTTTTCTTTTTTTTTTAAATAGCATCATTACTCTTGCAACTTTTCATCATTTGACTTTGCTTCATATTTAGTCATATTATTGATAAATAATTATCTTACTTTGCTCTTTAGATTATTCAATTTGTTGCAATTGTATTAGCAAAATTTAAAAATTTTGCCTATTACAATGATGATTGATTTTTATTCCGAAAAAGATCTCATCTCTTACGTTAAAAAAAAATAAGTAAAATTTCCTCTTTGCAATTTCAAAAACTGTTTCTTTGTTTTAAAATAATAAACGAAAATTTATTTTTAACATGCTCACTTCATAGTAAATAAAAAAATAAAATAAAATAATTTTAAAAACAACACAAACACAACGATGAAATGTGATTGGTGTTCAAACTTGTTAGGTTATAATTTAGAAGGAACAAAAAGTAAAATGCATATGTTCCTCAAAAATAGGAAAGTCGGATTTCTAGATATAACTGGCAACATCCTTAACTCATTTGAACCATGTGGTGGCATACCTTCAGATTTAGAAGATCCAATCCAATTAGGTGCCGTTGAGTAAAATATTGATCCTTCGCGGTCAAGTTGAAGCACCCACCTGCAGAAAAGATGCCCGCTAAAAAATAAACAACAAACTAATTGACATGTTTGCTGCAGAGCATGCATGAGAGCAAGTACCACGTCACTACAGCATGAACTTTTCCATTATCTGTTGGCTTTATCCACATTTCAGTTTCTCCATGACTATCTGGGCGTCTCCAAAAATCAAATACAAAAATTTTGAAAGGTTCTGACAACTGATATTTTAATATTAGAAAATAATCATTTTTTCCTTTCTATTATCGGTAATGCTCGAGATCAAATATGTTATACCAGACGTATCTCACTGCAGAATGAATTAAGATGCATAGCATACTGCTGTGGTTTTACATGAACTATCTTCTCTAACCCAGCAGGAGAAAGATGGATTCCATCTGATGCTCTAACTTCATTGCCATGCAAGTCATTTAGCTTCCACAAGAAAGTACTTTCAACAAGCTGGACATCACAAACAAAGATGCAACATGAGCAGCTCTTTCAATAACCAGTGACAGTAAAATTAATTGCAATTTTTAATTTCGGATATGCAAAATGTTAGGAAAAGAGGCTTCAAGGAGGAGACAAATAATGGAATGATATTCACCAGTTTCTGGCAAAAAGTGTGGATTGATTGTACAGAGCGTGGTTCTTGCAAACTGTTGTTTGAGGAGACACAAATGTCATAAAATAAACTAATCATCTTGATACACAAAGTGCTGTTCGGAGTATTTTTATGTTAGGAAGATTCACATTCATAAGGCTTTGTTGTTGTTGTTGAAGATTTACATTCATACCACTAAATTTCTTTTGTATTTACATATCTAAAACCAAAACTTCAATTTTTACACGCCACATTCCCAAAGCATGAAAATGCATGATTCACTTTTTAAAAATGAAAATGGTGGTATTCTTTATGTGATATGAAAGATTTGGGTGGTTTAAAGTTTAGGTGTATATATGTAAACACATAAGAAATGGATGGTATGCACGAAACTGCCCCTTTATGTTACATTAAAAAAAAAAAATCTACCAAAAGAGATCTCTTGGTTATTTGTCAAGTGGATGCTATCGGTAACAAGGACTGATTATTTGCTAGCAAATACCAACATAGAGCATTGAACAATTCCATGAGCTAGTTATCGATGTTTTGTCTTCTCACTAGGAAGTCCCTCAGCATAATTGTATTGATAGCTCTACTAATCAATATTTTACAAGGCATTTACACAAATATTTACAAAGAGAGGCTCCCTGCCCAAAAACAGCTACCTTCCTGCAATTCTAAAAGTTTTATCTATCCAAGCATCCACGGGATTGGGGATCCCCTGCGAATGCGGAAATCCGTATGATCACAGAATCTCCCGCGATCCCGGATGCCAACCACTAGACCCACTCGTTTATTTAGTTCAACCCAAATTTTATTTCCTTTCTAATTATTTTACATATTTCTCTATTTCTAATTAGGTTATTTTCTATTAGGAAAGTTTTATATATGTTATGTGCTGATTGATTTGGGACTTTAGCTTTATTTTGGTGTTTTGGAGATTATATTCTCCGTTATCCTCTTCCTTTTGCAAAGGGTGTGTCTGTATCTTGTCAGGAACAGGTGGTGAATCTTCACACATTACGAATGTTACCATTTGGTGGTTCTCTCGACTGTTTTCAATCAGAGCAGCCGCCAACAATTCCTATCGCCGTACAAACTCTGTCGACCTCGCATAATATCATTCCCTTACTATTCCATAACCCTCTCCCAGCCAAATCCACTTCATACACAACTTCTAGGAACCTTAGAACGCGGTCATATAGTCATGCAAAATTATGATTTACAGAATAAGAAAGCACAAAATAAAAAGAGAGTCTTATAAAAATTTTAATAACGACTAAATTCAAGTGCATAGTGGGTTGAAGATATTTCAAACATAAATCCCAACAAGATAATTTGATATTACATAAACATCTTTTAAGAATACACTAAAAAATTCGATGAAGACCAAAAAGAGGACTGAAATCACAAATCATAAGTCATTATTCCACTTTTAGAAATGCTTGAGCTCTCATCCATTTTTGAATAAAAGGTACGAATTTTACTGATTCTTTTATTAAAATGCATATATGGAAAAATAAGAAAATATGTTTAAAATTTACGCCCTATCTGAACATCATAAATTTTCATCAGCTTACCACACTTTGTTCTCATAAGATGGGGATGTGTATGCAATCTGAAAGCGCAATTACTTTAAAAAATGTTTCCTACTAGACAGCTATACCCATAACCAGCACAGAAGATAATCTGAATCGCCAACAGTTGACAAAGTCCTAGCATTTGTTAAGGACATTTCAAGTAATGCTAAGATCAAGCTAATACAAGGGTAGTAAATTAGTAAAATTCGTAATTGGTAAATGTAATTACTTATGTGTTATAAAGCACTCATCCATTCAAAAAACCATACTAGAGCTTATGAAAAATTCAAAAGAAAAGCAACAAAACCTGGCCATAAGTGGTGGCGCGATATGGAACAGTTTTTGCATTAGTAGTCAACAGCATATCATGTGCATGTTGTAGTGTTGGTATCAATCCTTCACCCAGCAGCTCCGAGTCCAGAATCTCACTAACCTTCAGATTCAGAATGAAAGAAAAAATCATATAACCATGAAACTAAAATATTATGCAGGCTTATTTAAACTTTGATATAGCAAATAAATTTTTGCTCACATTGCTCTATTGCATCAATGGCAATCATCAACATCATTATTAGCCATATCCCGACTATTGCGCCCTAGTTTATGATTTGCCATTTCTCATTCGTTCCTAGAGTGCTATATGAAGTATCAAATTTAACCAACATAAATCCTTTTTAACAAATTTTAATTTTTAATCAAAGGATGCCCTTTCTAACTTTCTAATCTTTAGAAACTTTATATAACCATCTACTTTCTACTCTTCATTCATCAATTGTTTGTTTATCTATCAAAAAAATGTGAAAAAATAATGCTTCATATTATTATTTCACAAACGGCAGATAAGTAAAACATGTTATAACCTAAAAAATTGAGTCTAGAATAAAAAAATAAAAATAAGCCATAATTAGCCCAACAAAAGGGAAAAAATAAGAAAGGAATTGTATATAATAAAGTGGGTGAGGGAGGATCTATAGTGTGGCACAGGGGGCTCTTGCCCCCACTGGGCCGGCCCACTTAAAATATTTTATCTTATATCTATTTTATAAGCTCGACGCCCTACTTACCGCTTCATTAATCTCTTGTAGCAGCATTTTATCTTCACAAGTTGTAGCTGCAATTGGATGAAGCATCTCCAAATCTCCTTCGAAAACCTCCATGCTCGAGGTCACGAGACGTCATCCACCGCTATTGGACTGAATTTTGGAAATGATTTAATATTTGAAAATAATTTTAATATATATATAGGTGATTTTGATTTTGAAAATAATATTTTAATTTTGAAAGTAGATGAGACCGAACGGGTCTTACATATTTGATAATTTGGATGGCTAAGAGCAATACCACACGTAATACACTATATCGAAGGAAAAACATATCACTTGTAGTAGGCTCAATCACCCAACTAAGAGTTTTGTGATATCCGTTTGGTCTGGGAAACCTTTTATGTGGGGCCGACAAGTTCCCCTACCTAATATAAGGATTATATAGGATTTATTTTCAATGGGCGCTTAGTTCCCTATAGAAGCCCAATAGTTAATTACATTTTATGCAACCAAAGTCACCCAAGAAAATTCTCGATTAAGATCAGTGGTTCTGCCTTCAAGATTTCAAATTTCAGGTGTTCAAGGTAGGACACGAGAAAGTCAAAAGAGAGTGGCTCAAAATAGGAAAAATTATTTTTCAGGAAGCCAAATGAGCGAAAAAGTAGGGATGTCACGGATACGAGGAGAACCTCGATGACTTCCCATATACCCTATTGTTGGGTTTTATGTCTTTGAAATGATTTTAGTTAGTATTTCAATCTTGCAATATATTTTAGAATTTAGGACTTACATTCGCACGATATCCGATCATGCAAATAGCCTAGAAAGATAGGAGGATTTACACCGTACCGCACGGCAACCTCGGAATTATAAAAGTGTTAAGACTTATATTGCACAACAGGGTTTTGCAAAAGCCTAAAAGACAATGTAATGATATACGTTATGCTAAGCAAGGTACCTCAAAGTCCTATGGGATATGTTATTTATACTACATGTGGACTTGTTTGCTGCTGTAGATCGTCATCCTCCGTCCACTGAGTCACAGTCGTGCTGCCCATGAAAACTTGCTTCATGCCCCCATATAGTAGCAATTTCAGGTTTAGTGTCTTATATATGAGCATGCAATATTGTTAAGTAGGTGACTTGCTACTGTGTATCTCCTAAACCAGGCTATACCCTAAAGGTTTTACGAATTTTATAAGCAAGCATAGAAATAAAAGAACTATAACAGCACGGTAAAGAAATGCAGTAGAGAGTACAATAAAGGAAATAAACAATAAAATGTATTGTAAAAGAAAAAGGCAGTAAAAAGTGCAATAAATAAAATAAATGTTTGTATCTGCTGCAAAAGTTCGCATTGCATATAGAAATAAACAAGTATAACCGAGAATTTAACAGGCACGGCAATCGTGCATTTTGTAAAAAAAAAAAATGACAGCGCATTATAGGAAAAAACTCAAAGAACATCACGAAGGACCCACGAAAAACTCAAAGAAAATTGTAGTAAATTGACGTAAAATCGAAGAAAACCATAAGCATTCAGGTAGGGGTAGGTTCGGCTTAATTATTACTGAAGGACTTGCAAAGTCAACCAACGGTCATCCACGTACATAAAGCCCGACATTCAGCTAGAAATTTCCAACAAGACAATCTTAGGAGAGCAATTCTTAGCCCCGTACAGGTAATTGACATATGGACGATTAGGTTATATTATTTAAAGTTTGCAGTTTGTCATGCATATAAGCAAAAATAGTTTTCTTTTATCTAACAATCAAAAGTATTTACATTGTAATGAAAATATCCGTTCCATTGTTATATTTATATATTTTGTAAAATAAATTATCCACAAGTCGATCACACTGTCGGGATCACGTCAGGGTCATGATCCTATATGGGTAATTGTTGATAGACTGACAAAGTTAGGCCATTTCTTATTTATTAGACAGATCTAGTTGAAAAGCTAGCCAAATTATATTTGGATCAAATTGTGAGATTGCATGGGGTGCCGAAGTTTATTGTCTCCGATAGAGATGGCAGGTTTACTTAAAGGTTGTATAAGAAGGTTCGGGAAACTTTGGGCACATGACTGACTTTCAGTGCAGCATTTCACCCCAGAGAGGACTATTTAGACCTTAGAGAATCTACTAAGATTATGTATCATTGACTTTGGTGGATGTTGGGAATCACATATACCTCTAGTAGAGTTTGCTTAAAATAATAGTTATCAAGCTAGCATTAGGATGACTTTGTATGAAGCTTTGTATGGAAGAAAGTGCATGACACCTCTATGTTGGGCTGAAATAGGTGAAAGAAAAACCATTGGAACTGATTTAATTGATGATACTACTGAGAAGACTAGACTGATCAGAGACAGATTGAAGACAGTGTAGGATAGGCAGAAAAATATAATGGTGTCAAGCACAAACCTGTTGAGTTTGAAGATAGCGAGTTCGTTTTTATCAAGATCAGACCATTGAATGGGGTGTAACAATTTGAGAAGACAGAAAAATTGAACCCCAGATTTGTCGGTCCACTTGAGATTGTAAAGAGGATTGGAAAGATGACTTACAAATTGGCTTTATCAGCTCATATGCAGAAAGTGCATAATGTTTTTCACATTTCTTCACTCAAAAAGTATATTGCAGATGAAGCTAGTAGGATGATAGCAGAGTCAATTTACAATCAGGCTGATTTGACCTATATTGAGGTGTCTGAAAGGATTCTGGATTATGATGTTAAGAAGTTGTGGGACAGAGATATCTCTTTTGTGAAAATTTTATGGAAGCGTGGTTTGAAGAAGGATGTTACATGGGAGGAAGTATATGAGATGCAAGAAAGATATCCTTAGGTTTTCATTTGAGGTTTGTTATTTGTGTATTAACTCTTTTTAAATTTCGATGAAGAAATTTTATTAAGGAGGGAGATTTTAATAATTTTAAATAAAATAATAAACGAATAAAAATATTAAAAAATAAATAAATATAATAATTATACTAATAAATCGAACCATTAGAACGATTTGTTAAGTGAAGTCGAGTCGGGAAGGCTATCTCTCGATCGTTCTTCACTCCTAATAATCAGAGCAAACCGAGAGACGAGAGAGAGAGAAGTTTAACGGGTGTTGTACTCGCATGTGCGCAAAGGAAGGAGATGAAGAAGAAGACTGTGACCGAGGGAGAAGGGAAGCGGGGATCTCATGTTATCGTGCAAGAAGTTAGGGCAGAAGACACCGTGTCGTGCTCTGTACAAAAAAAGGAGATGCATTGTTCTCGCGAGAGGAAGAAGAGCCTCGCATGCGGTTCTGGATCAAGCCGAGACCGAAGGGAGGCAAAGGAAGAGAACTAGTGCGTGGGAAAAAGGGGGAGCAAAAGCCTTAACGTGCGCTACTCTGATGGGTTCGTTAACACAGAAAAAAAAACTTAGGGTGGCTGAAGAACTTTATTAGTAAATTTAATTTTTTAATAGGTTAATATATTATATAATGAATAATTATATAAATGTGTGTTAAATTGTGTGGGTATGATTACTGGTAATATTAATGAAATATTTTATTTGATATCGGGGCTCTAACAATATATGAGAAGACTCTGATGTGACATCTATGGCAGGCTGCATCATTTTCACTAGGAATCACTTGAGAGAGCCCACTTCTTCTTCACTAATAGGACCTGGATCCCATTGAAGAATTTCCTTCTCTATCCTAAGAAAATTCTCCAAGATGTGGTTCATTCCTCCTGTCTAGACATCTAATGATGGATATCACGTTGAACTGAATAACATATGAATAATTCTATGTAATCTTCCAGACATGTCACAAAAAGCCTCATCTCTGACATGCGGGACCTCCCTCAATAGAGGCAACTCAGGGATGAGTCTATGGATATGAAATGTCTGAATTATTCTTCTATGGGATTGTCCTGCGTCTGCTATCGATTTCCCAAACTCATAGCCTCTTTGGACATCTATGGCGAGTACTGTTGATGCTCCTCTCAATGCCTACAAAATGCTAACTCGAGACACCATAATATCATACTCTGCTGGAATATCAAGTTGAGATTGTATACAAACATTATTGGTATTGAGTTCTCCAATAAAAATCTTTTTTTGCTTGATTTTGATTCATTGATAAAGAAATTTAATGTCATCTTTGTTGAGCATATTTAGCCATTTTTCAGTCCAATCACTTTCGCAAGAAGTGACATCAATTAGTTTTCTTTGTATTCAATAGCATTGTATAGAAGACCTTACTTAAGAGGTCATTGCTCAAGGTTTTGCATAGTTTGACATTTCTTGTTTTTCATACATAATGTTAAAAATATAATGAGAGAAGTTCCGCTTGATATTGTTAAGAGCAGTTTGTGATATTATTGAGTTTGTTGTAAAAAGCAAAAATAGAGTCACTATCAGCAAAGTAATGTCAACTATTTGAGATAACATCGTGACATTTCTCATATTTACTCCAATAATTCTTGTACATAAACCTACATTTAGGCATAAAATTATTGCCCAAGGAGATCAAGGTAGGAGAGTGATTAGAGGTAAGAGGTTCTAAAACTTTAAACGTAGAATATAGGTAGTCAGTCAATCAACCAATGAATATTGCAAATTGCTCAATCTAGCAAACATCTAATAGAGTTATAATTTTGTTAAGTGCACCCGTCGTAAGAAAGAATATCATTGTGCAGATCAATGAGGCTAGAATTTCAAGTGAAGGTCTTGAAGTTAAAAACTTACTTGGGATTGGAGACGCCACAAATTTTCCCTTTTGGAGTATGGATACAATTAAAATTTCACATTATGATTCAAGGATCATAAATATTAGAAGCAAGATCCATAATAAAATTCCACATTTTTTTCCTTTTAATTCCACGATAATAAGCATAAACAAATGTAACAAGAAATTGAATGCAGACAGATAAGACCAATTCACCATAAACAAACTGATCATTAATCTCTAAAGCAAAGAAAAAAACAAAAGCAGTGCTCCACTTGATCCATTCAAGGAGCAATTAAAATTATTAAGAGAAGCTTCTTTCAGAAAAAGAGAGAAATGTTAAGGGAAAAGGGATCCGAAATTATAGAGGACTGGAGTTTGATTGTAAGTAAACAAATAATGTCAATATTGTATTTGTTAATAAGATTTCTACAAACAATGATACAGATATCATTATCGAATCCAAGCACATTCCAAGAAACCATTTTAGAAAAATAAGACAAATATAATGGCATAGCATTCCTTTAGGAGTACCTTATTTATTTTCTATTATAGATTGTAGTACTTGGGCAGTAATGGCACGGAGACTAATAAGGGGCCAACTAGATCGACTAGGTTCATGTTTCAGTTGTAGGTAGGAGAGGAAGAAGAGGCCATAGCAGCTGTCTAATGGAAAGGAGGAATATGATTGCCATCAGAGGAAGAAGCATTATCTATAATCTTAGTACGAGAATTACTCATAATAGAATTGTTGTAGGTAGGGGCAGGAGCTAGGATGTTTACGTCAAGGGCAGAAAGAGGTGTGTTGTGAAGCTTGCTAAGGCTTCGGGGGGGGGTTGGGTGGCACTGTAGGGGGGTTTATAGTTGAGACATTTCAAGCAAGCTGAGGTGGTCATGATCAAATGTGTTACAAGTTTTGCAAGGTATAGGTTTCCATTCATATACAACATACGGTTACACATCTTTACCATTCAATGTGATAGTAATAGCATCAAGAAGAAAAGATCCAGTAGATATATGAACATTAATCCAAGCAAAAGATAACCTAAACATTTTGTCATACGGGGGTCAATAGCAAGAGAAATTCTGATTTGATTGGCTATCTTCGAGATACTGATTTCAAACTAAAATAGAGAGAGTTAGGAAGTTTAAGCCAGATCGATACATCTTTAAAATCCTCATTTACAAGTTTAAAATCGGAGATGCATTTTTTGCAAATAAAAGCCTTCTAACAAAAAGCAAGAGACCCCCTCCAAAAACAATATCAAAATCCTCCACACAAGTAATTTGAAGAGAAATAAAATCATCAGTTAAAAATATAAGAACAATTTTACCTTAGAGTTTCCACAATTGTGACTATCTTGTAAGAGATTATCATAAAATGGTTTCTTGCCAAGACGTAGCCAAACAAAGCTGTGAAACCTCTCAAGTAGAATGAAGCTAAACTCTTAATCATCTAGACGCATTTTAGTGTAACGGTTAGAATTTCATCAAAAACTCCAAATTAAGCATGCTCATGTGAGTGATCCCCTAGGATGGGTCACCTCCTGAGAAGTTAAACGAAGGGAGCAAAACCATGAGGCCATTATGGCAAAGCGCATAATAACTTAATAGACAAGTGCTTGGATTGTTACAAATAGTATCAGAGCAGTATACTAGCTTGAATATGGGAACCAAATGACATACAAAACAAAATCTCGTGCCATGGAAGTCATCTCTTGAATTCTAAATAGGACAAAGAGCTATATGGTGGAAGCCACCTCCTAAATTTGTAGTGGGCACATCTAGAATTCTACCTATTTGTTGGATGATTCTAAGTTTAGAGCTCTGCGAGGTCGTTAGTTATTTAAATCGTAATGATTGTGAAACGTCTTAAGTAGAGTGAAGCTAAACTCTTAAAAATTGAGGCTCTTTTTATTGTAACGGTTGAAATTTCATCAAAAGTTAAGTATGCTCGTGCAGGTGCATTTTTTGGATGGATGAGCTCCTGAAAAGTTACAGCAAGGGGACAAAACCGTGAGACTATTATGCCAAAGCGGACAATATCTCGATGGATGAGAATTCAAGCTATTATAAAAGCCAAGTTCCATTGCTTGGATACTCATCTATTTTCTCATTAGAGAAGGTTACCTTATGTTCAGTGCAAGATATAAAAGAAAGGTTGAAGGAGAAGGTGTTTGACAAGTGCGAAGAAAGAAGGTCCTTCCAATTAACTGTAGGTGGATGCCCGTAGATCAAACTCACGGTGGCAAATGGAAGAGGTGGGAAAGATGAGAGATCCATGGAGGCAGAGAGGCGACACCCACTTGGCCAGGTGTAGGGAGGATGAGAGAGCAGAGTGTGGTTTCTAGGGCAAACAAACTAGAAAAGGGAAAAAAGAGAGGAGGGGCGAGGAAAAAACCTACAAGAGCAAGAAGCAACATTTTTAAAGGAGTGGATGACTCATTCAGTCCTTTTCCATTCTATTAGTATGGAATGAAACAATAACAGCATCACTAATTCCGACTAGTCAGCAGTGATCCAGAATAGTTTTTAACATTGTACAATCTAGATCACATAACTCACGATGAACTTGCTGGATGATATTTAACATCTCAGAAGCTAAAGTAGAAGCCTATGTTCAACTTCAAGTTACTGGATAGCAGCAGTTACACTTTGCAGCCAACGCAGATTATCTACTTTGACCGAGGAAACATACTTCTAGGAAAAGCAAAAAAGTTGAGGCAACGGCTTACCAGCACAGAAGCACGACAGTCTAAGTCTTCTCCAACTTGAAGCTCATCGGAGCGCTTATGAAACAATTTCACCATCCTATCCATTCCGTTAGTTCGAAGAATTTTTCGCATTAGTTTCCCCATGGGAAGATAAGATTCGCACGCGGAAACCATCCCCTTCCCTCGTGCAGTATTCCCCATCATCGCTCGAGCCGCCATCATTGACAATAAGCCCGTCCCAGCACTTCAAGCAGACCCAATAAAATCCCAGGATAAAATTTGCGACGTAAACATGAGCAAGAACAGATTCAACAAAAATTCAAATAAAAGAGAGACAACATTCAAGTTTTTATGACGATGTGAAAAACGCACCCAATGTCCAGAACATGGCAGGGATGCGTAATGGTTTTCTCGATAGCAAGCCGGAAAGCACGATTACGGCGAGAGTCGTTGAGCATGTCGAGGTAGGAACTGGCAGCAAGGACGGAGCGCGAAGCAGCAATTGCTGTCTCGTCAACATCATCGTCATCTTCCTCGTCGATGACGATCCACTCCGATTCTCCTGTTAGCGGGTTCTGCCGAAGCTGGAAGGCGCGATGTCTGCTAGCCTGAAGAGAGCTCATAATTCGAGTTAAAGGGATTGGTGATGGAGTAAGGCGATTTCTGTATAAAAGTGAAAATTTGCGGCGGAAAACATAAACTAGGTGGCGGAGATTTGTGCTCCTGGAGAATGCCGGCGCTGTGAGGACGGAGGGATGAATCAGCATGGAAACAAAAAGGCACTCGATGTGTTTGGGTTTAGACCTGCAGGCCCGATTGGGGGTAGCTTAGGGGGGTAGGTCAGGGAAAATATTTGTGTACGGGTAAAGTCATTGGGTAAGTATTGGGTGTTATATTTTAGTTATACTCCTCTGTAACTTATAAATAATTTTTTTGTAATTTTTTTTAACCTACAAATATATATAATAGAGGCGTGGAACTTAAGTTACATGTAAGTTAAGGGAGGTGTTATTTTTAAGGGTAGAAGTTATATCAACGTTAACATGAACATCCAAATTCAGATTATCATTAGGTAAAATAGCCCCATCATCTTTTTTTGTCCAAATCTGCTATATTACCAGAAATAGGTTCAATCCCATTACCTGTGATATTCTGATCAACTTGAATTTTGTCATTATCCATAACTGAGTTTCTAAATTTTTGTTTGCGCAGTGGAGGATGGACATTGTAACAAGAATTAAACAAGTGCCCAAACATTCTACAATGTATACAATAGCTTGGTATAAATTCCAATTCTACAGGTTGACAATATCCATCAACATTATTACCAATCCAAACCGAATCAGGAATTCTAATAGTAACATCCTTTTCCACCAGAATTCTTGCACCAAAGGTTTCGTGCAATGAGTAGTAGCATTATCCATTTTAAGGGGATTACCAAAATATTCGCAAGTGAATAAAGAAATTTCATATTATATAAATGAAGCTTAAGGCCCGAAAATTTAATCCATATTGGAACTATAAGAGGTTCCTCTCTAGGATTAAATTCAGGTGTCCATTTTAAGATCTTCATATAAGATATCTCAATAAGTAAAACTTTTCTTTAAAAAATTGCGGCATAATATTCTTCCTGTTCAAGTTTAATCATAAGATGCATGTCATCAATAAAACCTAAATTTCATTTTCCAACAATTTTAAGATCAAAGAAGAACTTCTTTATAACCACAAATTTGGGACGAGCAAAAAAAAAATTCTCAACTAAAGTAAACTTCAGAGGTTCAACAAGGAAATTGATATCCTCATCATGAAGAAAGATGGCCGACATACCATTTTTCCAAGTAGATTTTTTAAGTAAGCCTGGAGAAGAGCTATCTACCAACTTAACCCTAAAAAATGAAGGGAAAATAGCATTACCCGTATCATGAGAAGTCCCAGCAACAACATCCCTAAAAGAAGGGGTAGTTTCACTCATTGTGAAATCCATTTAATCCACCAAAAATGCTAGAAGATCACCAAA
The DNA here is from genome assembly GCA_022702705.1 of Papilionanthe hookeriana x Papilionanthe teres. Lineage (NCBI taxonomy): Eukaryota > Viridiplantae > Streptophyta > Magnoliopsida > Asparagales > Orchidaceae > Papilionanthe > Papilionanthe hookeriana x Papilionanthe teres. The sequence continues at coordinate 20,148,281 of CM040433.1, forward strand.
GAAAGAAGATGAGGGCAAGTCGTCAAAGGAAAACGCTCCAAGAACTCTCCATCGCTCCCCCTCGCTTACTTGTGTCATGTCAGATTTAGGTGGAGATAGGTAGATCTAGCCAACGATTGGCAGATCTGGGCGGCAATCGACAAATCTGTGTGGCAATTGGCAGAGCAGGAAAAAAAATGATGTACAGAGGGTGCTAGATTTGTAAATAGCAATGTTTCGAGTGCTATGCTTGTAAAACATTCATTTCCTTGCATCTTTATATTTATACCACTCCTTTTATTCATATTACAAAAAAAATAATAATACCACTATTTTAACTTAAAGGGAACATTTACATACACAACATACAATTTTCATGTATTTACATATCCAAAACTCGAACTTTCCTTTTTACACACATATCACCCAAGTCTTTAATTTCACATAAACAATGTATTACTATTTTAACATTTAAAAATAAAATAAGTCTTTTAATACATAGTTAAAGTGATGTGTATGCAAAGTGTGAGTTTAAGCGTTATAAATGTGAATACATAGGAATTGAGTGATATGCATGTAAATCTTCCTTCAATGTTCGGCCGGTACTATGAATACACTTGAAGTGTCATCCTTGGATTTCTTTTTGCAATTAAGAATAAACATATTGTTGTCGATTCATAAGTATTATTGAATTGGTCTATAAGCAGGAAGTATTAGGGAATATAGGGGATGATGGATAATCCAATACTCATGCTAATAGAATAGTACCATGCCCCATTCTAATGACATCGTGACGGTTTAGGGCTGGAGCTGCTAATAACAAATACCTAGTTCAAATTTGCCCTTCTCATTCTTGAGTTGCTAATAGTTTTAAACTATATTTTAGATGGCCTGCGGACAATTTTGATGGGAGATTTCTTTGTGATATTAGTCTTGATTATTGGAAGTTAAAAAAAATGGAAAACATTACTTACATGCATAGTTAAGGATTTTGGATGATACATTTTATATATGTCCACTTGTTAGTTAGTTGATAGGTTTAGAGTTACCTAACTCTAGATTGTCTTGCTGGTAGTATCAGCTCAGTATTGGTCTATGTACATCGATGCTTCGGTTGCCAGTTGGATTGTCATGGTTGAAAAGCCTAAAGCTGGCACATATCTAACTCAAATACATATACTCATTTTTTATTTTCCATATATCTACCACTCAATGTTATACAAACATACATCTTTACGTTTTCATATTTAAATTTTAAATATATCTAATACTTAAGCACATGTGATATATAATTGAAATTTTTTTCTAAAACACCATCAAAGGTGGCATGTAAGCACTAGCCCTTTCTTTTTTACTGCACTTTGTTGTATATGTTTGTTTATACGTGCGACATTATTATTTTGTTGTTATTTACTTTGTTTTTGGCATGTGAAAAAGAATCCTTGGGTATTAAACATATGACATATGCTTAGGAAAACTTTAAATGTGTAAGTTTATTCTTTTCTCATAAAAAGCCTTAGGATAGAGGATGCAGGACATATGTTTAGGTAGAATCCCTTTAACATGACCAAAACACTCATTTGAAAAAAAATAATTTTAACAATTTTTTTCAAAAAAATTATAAAAATCCAAAAAAATCATAAAGTGTTCAAACCATTCATATAAGTTAAATATTAAAAATCCACCTTTTTGATTTTATGAGAATTTCTTGGATGAGGTCACTCATAGTTGCTAATAAGAATTCTCCAGTCCAAAGAAGTTTAATAGCTTCCGTAGACTAAGGGCTCGTTTGGGCAATGTGCAGTTTATCCAAACTTATCCGGATAAGCGAGTTTATTCGATAAGTTTATTGATAAGCGTACTGATCCGGATAGTTCGTTTGTCCGTTTGGTTTGAGCGTTTCGAGAACAGTCGATTTGCAGTTGTTTGTGGATAAATGATCATTACGCCTCGAAATGAATAAACTGTTAAGTTTGTTTGGTTTACGATTGAAAACGAACTTATTTGTCATTTGTTTGTAGAAAAATAATAATTTTTATGCTCCTCTAAAATTAATAAAATTTCATTAACATATAAAATTTTATTTTAAATTTAAAAAGATTTTTTTTTTTAAAAAAAAATCTTATTTTTAAATATAAAATCTTATTTTAACAAATGATATATTTTTCAAATTTTTCGTTATAATTTATTCTTAACATAAATTTATAAAAATTTATTATTAAATTATGTTTAACATAACTTCTAATTAATAATTTACATTTTATACAAATTTTGAAATTAATTTAAATTGAAATTTAGGTGCAAGATATGTAAATACATAGTAATGGAGTTGTGTATGTAAATCTTATCCAATATTTATTAAAGATATTTGCAGGCTCTGACGAATGCTACAAAAATCAATAATAAACAGTTGACGAATGCCACTGAAACCAAATAATTCCATAACGCTATTGACACCAATAAATACCAAATTGTAGGCATTTGCATTAGACATTAGATAAGTCAAAACAAGATAATAACATAACAGTTCATAATTTTGATGCTCTCTTCACTCAACAAAAATTTTAAGATACCCAATTAAAAGCCAAATACGTAGTGCAACTGCTCCACAGTTGTTCCATATGCAAAAAAAAAAAGAAATTTATTCAAATACCAACTACTAACTCACCTAAGTTATAATTACATAAAACTATTTCGCAACATTTACCTCATTAGAGCAGCAGTTGCACCTAAGGACATGGGCCATCTAAGCTGCTTAATCACCTAACATGTGTAACAATTGTTTTAACAAAAGAAAGGGCACCACAATACTTGCATAATATTTTGGGCCATTAAAGATGCCAGCTTATACATACGGGACATTTCACTTTGCATAATATTTTGGGGCATTTAAAAATAGCTCAGATATCTCAGTTGCACTTCTGCTTGAGAAAAATTTAAGCATGGAGGATAAAAAACAACAAATTTCAACACATCCAGCACAACTTCTAATAGTATAAACTTTTTTTAATAAGCTCCACTTCCATGACAGCTTTAAGGACACAACAAACAGAGGGGAATGTAAACATAATAACTTCCCCAATTGCTCCATAAAAGAGACCATCAAACTGCATACAAAAAATATGTGTCTGTAAATCCTCCAAAGGTATAATCAATGAATATATGCCACTTATTTTTTTTGGGGTTAAGGTTAACCAAAATAAATTTTGAAAAAAAATTCACCCAAATGAGAAACAACCTCACGATGAATAAGCATTTCTGGAGCAAATGTAAAATTAGACATACACTTGAATCAACTGTCTACAAAAAATAAGAAAACTATTCATAGTTTATGCCAACTAAAGTAAATTTCAGAGGATAGCATAAAACTATTCCTCTTATGTAAATCAAATACAAATGCTTGGAGCAGGAAGAAGATTAAGCAAAACAACTAAAAATGTGCACTTATTCAACATAAAAATGAAGCACCCCAACCAAATTATTAGAAGGTGACATTGAAAGCCCATGGGAAGGAGGATAAGAAAAAAAATCCCATCAGCAAATTCGAAGTTGTTGATTCCTTATAACACCCCTAAACTGTAGAAATAAAAGAAATGCATCCTACCATAACAAATATTGTGCCACCAGAAAAAAGGATGAGGTTCAAGTCTTATAACCCAAAACAAATACAGAAAGATATCTCCACCATCAATTAATGGTCATCTAGCAAACGTAAAATAAAACTGACCCAAATAACGTGCCAACAGACTGAAAATTTTGCAACAGACTTAAACTTTTGCAACAGAACAAACAGGGAAAACCCACAAGCAGGATAATCAGAATTTCTGTTACCATCTCACCATAAAGAGAGTTGTAGCTCACAAGCAGGGAAATAATTTACTGCAATAGCATCCCACTAGATAAATTCAACAAGACATAAGAAATGTAAGCTTCAGCATTTATCCTGCTACTTATGAAATCAGGAAATATTACATTTTTTTGTTCATTTTTTATGTAACTGCTCTGGAATGAAAAAATTCATACACATCTTCCTAATAGAATGCTCAAGATCTTAAACCTCTGAATAGTAGCTAAAAAACTACAGAAGCCACTACCATGAGCATGATCTGATGAACCAACCAAAGTGATAAAAACGTGTATGTTTTCACAAACAGTCCAACTTAAGTAACCAAGAAATGGATAGTGGCAAAAAAGAGATGATTCCAACAATACAGATATTCAAAAAACCATGAAATGGATAGTGGCAAGACAAAAATGATTACAAGAATTAAATTTACCATGAAATGGATACCGGTATTCAATTGACAGGGATTCATTTGCAAAACAGTCAGCCATAAACAATTGCTGCATGTCTCTTAAATTTACCATAAAATGCAACACATTGAAGAAAGAACCAGTTGAATCAAAAATATTGATAGCAGTACTCCATAGCTAGTCAAGCATTCATGAAACAAAATTTACACAATCATTTCAATTAACCAGAAAAGGGACACAACAAATTACGTGGTTCGGTCGAAGCTACATCCACGAGGAAAGAGCATTAAATTTCTTTATTACTATAATATAAAATGATTTACATGAAGCATTAGAACCTGCTATTTACATGAAGTTCTAACACCTTGGCATTGCAAATCACAGCACGTCAAATACCCTAAAATTATCATTATTACAACTTCCATTTCTAGTAGCCAAAATCACACCACCTATGACGACATAAGAGATTCTCCTATTTACAACAAAACCTTGTACATGAAGCTCTAGCTATCCTTCAACACCAGCTACGAAATTTTATTGCATGCCAGAAAAAAGAGCCTAAAAATAAAAATGTAATCATAGCATAATAAAGTAAAAACAGCACAATTACAGTAATTACAAGTTCAAAATTTTGCTAGCAGCGGTTGCCCGTGGGCCATCCAAACTGATATAAAGAAAAACTGCACAACTTCTTAAGCATAAACTGCACAATTGCTTGATCATAAAAACTCCACAACTGCTTGAACATAATAAGATCCAACTCCCATATTACTTTGGACCCCATTAACATCACTTTGGTGCACTTTAACATAGCAGCGGTTGCCCTTAGGCCATCCAAGCTGCTTAAAAACACCATAATATGCATTTTGCACCTATGGCACTGTATGCACTATTATCCATGAACAAAGAGCAGGCAACAAAACCTGTGTATATTTCAATATATCAAAAATTGAAGCTGCCATAAAGGGAGCAGAGAAGCTGCCATGGAAAAAGCATCTCATTTCACTTGAATGAACTGTAAAGTAATAAGCTCATTTCATTAATAAAATGAGTACAGGATTTGCAAATCTATAGGAAATCCAAAACCTGCAACCTGGATCCCAACTTGGATAATTACTTCAACAATGCACTTCAGTTTGGAGGAAGGCACGAAAGAATCTTTTTAGCAGGTAATGTTGCATTGGATCAGTTTAATAGTGTTTAGCAACTACTTCAATTGCTGAAAAAAAGCATAAGAATGCATCTCTGGGGCTTTTAAAATTTTTTAGCGATTGATGTTGTTGTTGAAGCAGCTGTTGCAATTGAAGTGAGGCTCACAGCTTCTATTTCATACACACAGTAGCTAATATCCATTCTGTAAATAAATAAATAAATAAATAAAAGATCAATTACAAAACAACCTAAAATCAGCCACATTTATTTGTTTTTCCACAAACTGAAGTTTCTGGTCACGATTGAGCAAAGCCATCCTAGCTATATAATGCATTTGATACAATGTCTGCCTCCATGAGCTAAAACAAATTTGCTGAAGCAGGGAAAGCTAGGAATGGTTAAGGCAAGGGATTGAGATTTCTTCATCTTTTCTTATTACTTGAAAAGACTTTAATATGCAGAAAATGAATATAATCAGGCTGAAGTATAGATGCTACAACATTTTCCTCTCTCACAAAACTACTATGTGCACTTGCTTCTGAAATGGGTAGTTCAACATATCACGTAATATAACCCATTCCTTCTTCCACACTCTGAAAGCTCACTCAATCACACCACGCAAGAATGAGTGTCTCTTGTTAAATAATTCTTTCTTCCCTCGTGCCACACCGCTTGATCTTTTGAAATCGGGTATGTGATACTTCGTATTTGGATAAGGCTTCATATAACCCCTTTGTAATGGATATCCGGTGTCCACCAAATAGTATTTGCCTGCATAGTTATTGCAATTAACATTTGTAATCGAAAATCAAACAGAAATACCGTTTATAATTACCTGGAGGTGGATGTGGGAATCCGTGGATACAGTTTCTAGTGGCAAACCTGAAAACACGACTATCGTGCGCACTCCCTTCTCATCCAGCCATTACAAGGTAAAACACATGTTGAAATCACACACAGCCATAACATTTTATGTCGGGGAGCCACACCGTCCGATGTATGCAACCTTGTCCGTACTGGATACTGGTGCATCTACATGTGTTCCATCAATTGCGCCAATACAATCCTTACAATAGTAATGTATGAGTTTATACATTAAGATCATCGATAAATGTTATCTCGACTGCATACCTTGAAGAACGACATGTACCGATGGTCAATGGCAATCTGTGTGGGAACAAACTTGAATGTTGGATCAGCGGCCTTAACAGTCTTGGCGCCAAACTCACTAGAGCATTCAAACCTATTGAGAAATACCTGCTAATGGTTTCCGATGAATGTTGGAATCTCTCCATTGCTCCTAGAATTGATTGATTCTGTGATAAGATATATAGATTTATTGCTAGTACTTCTCTTGTCGTCGTTCTTCTTGATCCATGCAACCCATGGTGGTTGCGGAGTTCATTAAGCAGATCACGAAATATCTACTTTGTCATATGGAACATGCTGGCGAATCTCGTTGGGTGGCCTTGTAATAACTCACCTACCCATTTATCTCAAATCTGACTGGATGTCATACAAGGGGTTCGAGTACGTACGTGAGATAGTAACAGTACAATAATGTCATGATTGGTGCGACATCGATGTTGTGGTTAACTTCCTCGTCGTCACAGTTATCTTGTTCATCATCCATACTACAAAATAATTTAGGTAATACTTTGTAAAATTTATCAAGAAGAAGTAAGGACATTTGCGACAATATGTAGATGGCTGACTGTTACAGAAGTAATGAAAAATCAGCACTAAACTGAATACAACACATTGAATTCAACAGTTATGGAAAACAAAAAAAAAGCCCATTACATATATATTAGAAATAAGATGAAGGAAGTAAACTACATAATAACAAGACATTCAATCATCCATGAAAGTCCGTAAGTATTCAAGTCAGTGTTTGTGATCCAACTTTATGAAAAAATGTCTTATAGTTGGATCACGTAGCAACTTCACGTACTTTACATAGAACTTTGTTTCGGCCATAACCTCAGGATATGAAGATAAGAGCTGGAGAAATTCATCAATTGATGGGTCGGTCGAGGAAATATTCCTAGCTTTACAGCTTTCAAGAAGTGTCTTAATGCTGCCTTTGATGAATGCCATCCATTTTTTCTCCTTGTCAACCCTAGGGTGCTTGGATGCGCTTGTGGATTGAACATCAGTGTTGACTTGTCTGGGACCTTCTCCTGAGTCACCCAACTGCACGGTTTGCATTTCCTACGGGAAGTTGGCAAACCCCTGATCATTTGGGGTGAAAACATGAGTTCCAGTTGCGACAACCCCAGAAAACATGTCATCTAATTTCTCCTCCAACTCTGGATCTATACCACAAGGCTTAATTTTTTTTCACCCGGAATTGCCTGTAATATATTGAATATTTCAATAGTGACATCATTTAAATGCAATAAAATAATGCAAAATGAAGTGATCTTACATATTTAATTACCTTATGTTTTTCAGCCCACCATTGCTTTGGTGCATCAATTGTCCGCTTAATTGGATCCCAACCCAAACCAGTTGAACCCATTTTGAGCTCCTTCCATATTTTTTAATCCTTCTTTAATTGATCCCATTTATTTTTTAGTTTCGTCCGGTCATAATCTCTTCTAGTAAGTTCATTGAATTTAACCATCACGTTTTGCCAACCTTCTTTATTAAAATGTTTTGTAGGTCTATTTCCAAGTTGTACCTCCATAACACAGACATCACAAAATGTAATGGTAACCTTTCTATCCCACATGGCCGATGATCCGACCTCTTTACCTTTACTCATTACGTACTGTCAGGTAAATGGATTAGCATAAAATATTTGTTTCATAACACATAATGTTTCTAAAGTAAATATAAGCATCGTAAGACATGTCAATGCAATATTCTTTTAATAAAATCAATTCTTCTAATTTTTAAGCTCTTATATTGCTTGCATTGAGTCTTGATTTGAAATTGGGTCAAATTGACATAAGTATTTTCTTTCTAAACTGCAGCGAACGAAATATGTTGGAAAATAGTTTCTAGAACATAAAAAAACCAATATGAGAGTACTCATTCCTATAACAACAACATATTTTCCATTATCTACATCAACTAATGGGTTCTTAACATCACCCGCTTCAAGCTTTGAGGTTTCTTCAATGACCACATCATTTATTTGATATGTGAATACCTTGGACTCGGGTGGCACATATATGAAAGCCCAAAGAATAAAAAATAAAAATAAATAAATTAATTAAATGCTCAATGTCCCCTTTCTATTCTCTTTGACTCGGTCCATACTCAAAGTGAGAGTCATTATATCTTGAAACGACCAAATAATGTCTAAACACTATTAAAACAACTAATGAATAAAGGAACTCTCAAATAGACATTTCCATGCTTCAAAATCTAGCTAACAGGTGTAAAAGAAGATCATCAGCATTCATGAAACATTAATATGGGACATTGCCTCTCTAAACTATCATACTTCTTTTACTTTCACATGCCAAGACATTCTTATACATTTAAAATGTTAAAAGCATAAACATTAAAGTTTAGAGATCAACTGAAAGGGAGCAAATGAACCAGCATTAGGAACATTTCCACCTACCAAGAGCCAAACAAAACTTTCTCCATTCTTCTCCTCCTCTTTTCTTATTGCATATATGTTTTTTTTTTAATAAGTGCAAGCCCTTCACATATGCTAGGACATAACAATAAAAAAGAATAAACATGGGTTTCAATATATGATTCTCAAATGAGCATTTCAACATAAAACCTCACTGTTAAACCAATACATCAAGAAAAACCGCAGCCAAGTGGACCAAAACAGCCCTGAAATTTTAATATAGCAGTACAGATAAGAACATAAGGAAGAAGCTAGCACAAGCATAATACTTGAAGTGTTGCCACCTATAAGCCTAATGCCCATGAATGCTAGAGCCCTAACACACAGAACAACATTAAGTAATTAGTAATCATACTTAACGGAAAGGCTAGAGGCCTAAACATTCATATCAGTTGATAACTTGTACATGCAGCAAGAAAGAACAAAAAAAAAATCGTGCTTACGATGTTTATCCTCTTGACCTTTCTCAACCCCCAGTCGAGCAAAGAAGAAGAACAGAAAGGAAAGAAACAAGAGAGAAGCTAGCAGATCAAAGCAGGTAATATTCGGCCAAGGAAGTAAAATAAAAAAAAATCAACAGAGGAACCCTTGAAGTATTTATGTGCCGAAGAAGAGGACAGATTTACTTCTTGAAAGCATGGAGCAAATGTGAGATACCGAAGAGGATGGGGAGATGTCGAAGAAGATGATTGGAGGTTCTGCGGGGACGACCGGGAACCTGCGGGCACGAAAATGCCAGATGCCGAAGAAGAAAATGAGGGAGGTCCTGTGGGGACTACAAGGAACCAACGAAATGCACTATCATGAAGATTGGGAAGAGCTGCTGGTAGGGTTTTGTGAGGAGGGTGAGATGCAAACAACGGGGTCACGGGGTAATTGGAGGAGAAAAACGCGATAGGATAAGCGGACCGCGGGACTTCCCCCATGGTCCGAAGCCTTGAAGAAATTATAAACTCTGTTTTGGAATCAGCTCCCATAAGCTATAACCAAACAGTGCGGCAGTGTTTTCAAAAACGCCGCCGCACTTTTAAGCTGCCCCAAACGGTCCCTAAGTATACTCAAAATTAACAGCGTCAATGGGATGATATAACCATGGGATCTTAATAGGCATCGCTTAACATCATTAAAATACCCCCCATGTTCTTCAATTATTTTCAACAATGATAGAAACCAATTCAAAATAAACTTCAGAAAATCACAAAAAAAAACCTATGATAGGTTGTTCGAGGTATAGTTTCTCTCTTTCCTCCTTTTTTAACAGAATGAGGCGATGACACGATCGAGCTTTGGCAAACCTTCAGGTGACAATCAAGACCAAAACATGAAGCAGAGGTTGATCCTCAACTAAACTTTCCATAGACTTTAACAACGTAAAACCTTAGGACTTTAAGGTTGTTCTTCTAGCACAACATATGTCTTCACACTATCATTTTGGCTTTAGCACAGTTGCATACCATGCGATATAAGTCCTAGCTCTTTTTAGTATTCCGAGATTTCTCATTTGATATAACATAAATCCTTTTATCTTCCTAAGCTATTTGCATGATCGTATGTCGTTCAAATGTAAATTCTAAATTTCTAAATAAATTACAAGATTGAAACATTATATAAATTCCCTTCCAAAGATATAAAGCTAAACTATAGGCTAGTTTGAGATGTCATTGAGGTTTCCTCAGTATCTTTGATATCTCCAACCTTTCGCTTCTTTGGTTTCTAAAATAACCGCTTCACAATGAGCCATTTCTACTTGATTTTCATATGACCAATCATGAAAACTAAACATTAAAATCATGAAGACGAAACCTAAATCTTACTCGAGAGTTTTATTAAGTATTTTTAGTCGCTTAAGATGTATTTAACTATAGGGGCAAGTGCTTATAGGAGAATTTCTTTAAGTTTAATCAATTGTAATATTTGATGCCTCAATTGACACTTTCCGGTAGGTTAGCAAGGTCGTCGATGATATTATTACAATTTGATATAACTTTCATACCTTTTTGAGCCATGAAAAGACGAATTCTAGATTTCCTCGCTGCACACCAATTGCCAACCTAGTGTCCTCTCAATGATGACTTGCTTGATGAGCAGATAATAAACCTAGAATACTCAGTGCTCAACGATGGAAAATATACTTTAATGGAACCTCATCAGCATAAAAAGATAAAAAATTGCAAATGATAGTGCCCAATAAGGTAGGAAATGAACTAATTTTCAGTACACAAAAGTGAGGAATGTTAAAATATTCTTACCATATAACAGATCCATGTACGAGTAACAAATCAGAATATGAAACCTTAATAATATTATTTGAATTGGTGAAATTAATGGAAATAACTAGCCTACGATGATTCACAATTGATTATACGGATGATACAAAATTTTGAAACCTAGTTTGAAGTATTATTTTTGTTACACGATGAAGTTATTAGAGCATATTTCCAAAATGAGAAAATGCTCTTGCATATGCCTTAGCCAAGCTCACCAAAGAACTTGCATGTCCTCTGGAAGTCTTTATTGATATAACAATACCAGGACATCAGGTTCTATCACAAATTGGCATGGTTACTTTGCATAAATTAGGAAAAAGAAGAAATAGTGGCAACAATTATTGAGGTTACAAAAGATTGGCATCAATCATTTAAAGAATATTTGCAAACAAGAAGGTTGTCAGATAATAAGTCAGTAGCTCATAAGATAAAGTAAAGAGCTTCGTCGTACGTTGACAGCGACTTTATATATGCTTAAACATGCAAGAATTTATGAATTTAGATTTATATATTTATAATGATTTAGTAAAGTCACAAATTCAATGCAAGTATACGTATCGTATCAAGTAATACATGGCTCTAATGGAGTCCTGGTTATCGATCCCACAGGGAAGGCAACGTTCTTTGAATCAGATAATATATCACTAAAATCCAATACCAACTATAACAATTGCTCAAGTGTACTACAACTAGTGAATGCAAAGTATGGTAATAATAAAACTACTACAATTATTTATACTTACTAAACTAATTTAACTAACACACACTAACTTATGTGATTTATAAGATACTTCTATGTGAAAAGTGTCTTCCTTCCTGCATAAAGATTATGATGTGTGAATGATGAAGAATGGTAATTTTCACGTATTGTGCCAAATAGGAGCATATTTGCTTCTTTACCCTTAAAAGAGTACCTCCTCTTCCAAGCATGTAAAGAACATTGACATATCTTAAGTTTAGTCACTAAATCTAAGGCTAGGTTGGGAGGATACCGACTCTCACTACGGAGCTCCCACTCACCCTTCACTCGAAGGCTAACCATAGGCTTTAGTTACCAATCTTAAGACCAAATTGGGGATCCCATTCTGTCACCATGAAACCTCCAATTTGAAGTCCATCCAAACTCATTTCCCTATTTATTTGCACTCAATCCCCATGAATTACGCAATTCATTCACGGACATTGAATGGGTTCTTTATTCTTGTTGTAGAACATTCAATTCTTTTGGCATTAATGTTGCTCAACATATTTTAATAAATTAATTGGCCGGATTGAAAAGTAAATTAAGTTCCAAATGAAATGACCATCATAACTTTTATAACACTTTAAGGGCACATCAATTCCACATCACCACATCATCACTTCTTTATGCAAGAAGAAAGGCAAAGGAAACTACTCACAAATCATGGAGAAGATACAATAAAACATGGATTTTATATATAAAAGAAGAGTCATACAAACCACAATAGCAAATACAACTTATCTCCTTCTCTTCCCAAGCAAATTCCTTCGAAGTTCCCTTGATTCATTTTCTATTCCTTGCAACACTTGATTTCCTCCTTGGAACAAAGATGAAGAAGCAATCTCTCACTTTACTCCCTCTTCTCCCCTCCTTAGAGAGAATCTCTCTTCAAATCACAAACCCTAACTCTCACTCACACTTTACTTACACTCTTTACAGTAATCCTCTTCTCCTTTTTCGTTTTGAACACTTAATTTTATGTTAGGAACGAATTCCCCAAGTGTTTCTTCAAGCACCCCTTCAAAAATCCACCAAAACTCTTCAATTTGAAATGAACCGACATAGGGCGCCGGCGGCGCCCAATAGTGGCACCGGCGGTGCCCTATCTTGCCAATTATTGCTGAAGTTTCTGGAAGAGGGCGCTGACGGCACCCATTCTGGCGCCGGCGGCGCCAGAAGCTGTTTTCCTCAAAATTGCTCCATTTTGCTCCAAATTCATTCCTTTTTGCATCTTTTCGCTCCAATCACCTATAATCATCATACCTGCAACAAATCATAAAAAATACCTTCCTTTAAAGTGCAATATCACTAAAAATAAGTAAAAACATATAGCTAAAAGAGTATATATTTTTGGTGCATCACACGCTTTGATGGATAATGTTATGTATAGGAGATCCTTCAATGAAACATGGTTAAGATGTCTGAATAAATCAGAAGCTCAACAATTTGTAAAGAAAATACACGCAGAACTTTATGATGCTTATCAATCAGGTTTGGAAGTGAAAACGAAAAACCAAAAGATTGGGGTACTACTGACCACAATGATGACCGACTGCATGAAAACCACTAAAATCTATCACCAGCATCAAATACTCGGAGTGGTCTCACATCAACCTCCAAATGTGCTGCATTCGACAATTGCGTCGTGACCCTTTGAATATTGGGGCACAGATATAATGGGTCTCATAGACCTTTGTCTTCAAAAGGACGCGAGTTTATCCTCACTGCTACTGATTATTTTTCAAAGTGGATAGAGGTTGTACCGTTAAGAGAAGTGAAAGTTGTTCTTCAATTCTTGAAGAATCAAGTTGTGTACCTGTTCGGTGTGCCATGCAGAATCATTTCAAATAATGGTGCTGCTTTCAAGAGTATAAAGAACATTAATTTTGTTAAAGAACATGGTATAGATTGACGTTATTACACAATTTATTATCCAAAAGAAAATGGTTTGGCTGAGACCTTCAACAAGACTCTTGCCCGAATTTTGAAGAAAACATTGGAAGATAACAAAAGGAGATGGCACGAGCTAATATTATAAGCTTTATAGGCCTTGTCTGCAGTTAAAGGTTTGGATTTGATTATATATATATATATATATATATATATATATATATATATATATATATATATATATAATTTTGAAAAGTATCATTTTACTTTGAAAATATGAAATCAAACCGATCTCATATATGCAATAGTTTAAATAAAAGAGCACAACAATGCAGGTTATGCATCTATCTTGAAGAATATACACATTCCTTGATGATGAGGCTCAATTAAATAAACTAAGGAATCTATGACATCTGTTTATTCTGCGAACCATTTATGTTGTCCGACAAGTTCCCCTATTTAATATAGAAAATTAAATAGAGTTTATATCACCTGGGTTTTAAAATTTTTGTATAAGGGAAAGTCCCTATAGTTAATTACATCTTAAATGATCGAAGTTACCAAAGAAAACTCTCGATTTAGTCAGGAAATAATGCGTCATAAATAAAAAAAGAGTAGGATTTTTCAAGGTCGGACAATAAGAAGTTCAGATGGGAAAGGTGCAAATTTGGAACAGTTAATCTTCGAATATAAAGGAAGAAAGCTAGGAGATGCCACGGATCCTGAGGAGAATCTCAGTGGCTTTCCAGACTACCCTATGGTTTGACTTTAATTTCAGAAGAGATATTATTTAATATTTTATTCTGACAATTTTTATTATTTAGGGCTTACATATGCATGGTACCAATTAGCAGATAACCTGAAAGATTGAAGGATTTATGTCTTACTGAATGACAACCTCAGAGCCCTAAGACTAGTTAAGCTTATATTGCACGGTGTGCAAAAGCCTAGAAGATAAGGTGAGGGTTTATGTTGTGCTAGACGAACTACCTCGAAGTCCTATGACTTGTTGTTTATTTCTAAGAATGTTTGTTTTCATAGACCTGTTTGCTCTCAGAGATGTTCTTCTACATGCCTAATCACGGTGTTTGCTCCAAGTTCCTCCTTGCAGCAGATTTAATTTTAGAAGTATTAAATTGAGGAAGTTGAGAGAAGTATTGAGTTTAAAGTTCAAAAGGTGTAGTTGTCAAGTTTGATGTTGTAGCTATAATTTATTTAAATGTCTTATTAAAAGGGGGGATTTAATTTGATTAGAGGGACACCTGTTAGGATCCCACAGTTTTCTCATTCCAGCACCACTATCTTCTTCAGATTCACTTAGTCCAAAAAAATTTACCAAACTCAGTTAAATGAAGTTAATAAGTTCATCCAAACCAAGGAAAATCTCATTTGCAGCTATAGGTTGTCTCATCAGAGGGATTCCCAATCATCAAAGAGATGTATTCATTTAGTTGTAATTATCTTTATCTTGTTTTGTTTGTGATTAATTTTTAGAGTGTCTTATTTTGTTGTTGTTGTGAATCTTGTTTTGATTTTATTTTTGGTTTAACATGCAAGGTGACATAATTTGCATAAAATAAAAAGTACTAGAAAGTAAAGTGCAGTAAAGAGAAGTACTGTAAAAAACTATAAAAGTGTACTAGTCATGTTCTTATACTCCAGCTGAAATGTCAGTATTTACAGTGTATATATATAATCTTGCAGGGAATTAAAATATGTTACATAAAAGGAAAGCAGACAAGACTGGTTTATGGTGTGCCTGCCAAATCATAGGACATAACTTGGTGGGTTCCTATTCATAGGATGATCTTCTTGAGCTAAACATAATAGATTCAGTTGTCCTTCAAGATATCCAAAAGACAATAAAACTGTTCGGGGTATGACCATAAACAACTTTTAAAAATCATTCTAAGGTCCCAAGTTCCTCTGAACTTATTATGTTGCTAAATCATTCATCCATTGTAAATTAAGGTTTAGTGAGTATGTTTTAACCCTATGCTCAGTAAACTTTAATGTTTTAATTATCTCATGAGCGGGGTAACTATAACTTGATATTTCATTTATAAATTATGTGAGTGAAGACCTTTAAGGATAAATTGATTTGTTAAAGAATTTAGCCAGTTAATTCAAAGTTTGGCTAGTAGTGCTTTCAAAATATTCTTAATCAATTATGTTTTCTTTTCTAAACCTCATTAATAAAATTTTTGGATTAAGCCTAGTTCACTAATAAACCTTTAAGGGTAAATTTGTAATTATATGAATGTTAAGTTAAATGTCATTTAATTTTTATCCATGATTATATTATCTTCAAACCATTAGCTATGAATCTCAGATTAGTGAGTTATTATCTTCCAAATTCAAACCCCTTTACCTTAGAATGATCTAATTTAATTAACTTCCAATTTATGATAATTAGGAGAAATTACAATTATGTCATTGTCATGGAAAGAAGTGAGATTGATTTCTACCTTTTAATCCATTATGTTTCAATCATTTAACAAAGTTAATTAAAATTATTTATTACCCATGTAGCCCTTTGATTAAGCCTAAATATTAATTTAAGGCTTGATTCCATAATTACTATTTTGCTCCTTTAAGGCCTACCACTTCAAAATTTATTAAATTTAACTCAAATGACTTTAAAATGTTTATGTTACCCCACTCATGGGTTAATTATAATATTAGAGGAGAAAATGTGATTTTTCTAATTTTAATTTTTTTTAATAATTATTTTAATGCAAAAATAGATGTTTTTAATGTTAATTCATTAACTTAGCTAATACAAATTACCTGTCCTTAAAAAAATTATTGGAGATTCACTCAGGCTAGAGGACCAACTTGGGCAATTTTCATGATTTTTTAAGTTTTTTTTTAATTATTATTATTTTTTTTATTTTGATGATCAATTAAATATAAAGTATTATTTAAGTGAAGAATTAGGGTTTATATTTTTCTTAAATCTTTTTGAGGTCAAAGAACCCAGAGAATTAAATTTCACATTTTTATGATTTTTATTTTATTTATTATAATTATATTAGTGCAAAATTATGGAAATTTCATTTTACATAATTTTAAGTTAGGAAAATGCTCTTGCAGATGCCTTAGTCAAGCTCACTAAAGAAATTGCATGTCCTCTGGAAGTCGTTATTGATATAACAGTACCGGGATGTCAAGTTCTATCACAAATTAGCATGGTTACTTTGCATAAATTAGGAAAAAGAAGAAATAGTAGCAACATTTATTGAGGCTACAAAAGATTAACATCAAGAATTTAAAGAATATTTGCAAACAAGAATGTTGCCAGATGATAAGTCAGTAGCACATCTGATAAAGTAAAGAGCTTTTGATGGATAATGTTCTTATAGGAGATCCTTAAATGAAACATGGTTAAGATGTCTGAACATATCAGAAGCTCAATGATTTGTGAAGGAAATACACGTAAGAATTTGTTGTGCTTATCAATTAGGTTTAGAAATGAAAATGAAAACCAAATGGTTGGGGTACTACTGACTACAATGATGACCGACTGCATGAAAACCACTAAAAGCTATCACCAACATCAAATACACAGAGTGGTCTTACGTCAACCTCCAAATGTGCTACATTCAACAATTGTGTCATGATTCTTTGAATATTGTGGCACAAATATAGTGGGTCTCATAGACCCTTGGTCTTTAACAGGACGCCAGTTTATCCTCACTGCTACTGATTATTTTTTAAAGTGGACAGAGGCTGTACTGTTAAGAGAAGTGAAATCTCATAATGTTCTTCAATTCTTGAAGAATAAAGTTGTGTACCACTTCTATGTGCCATGCAGAATCATTTCAGATAATGGTGTTGCTTTCAAGAGTATAAAGATCATTAATTTTATTAAAGAACATGGTATAGATTAGTGTTATTCCACAATTTATTATCCAAAAGTAAATGGTTTGGCTGAGACCTTCAATAAGACTCTTGTCCGAATTTTGAAGAAAACATTGGAAGATAACAAAAGGAGATGGCACGAGCTATTATTATAAGCTTTGTGGGCATTGTCTGCCATTAAAAGTTTAGATTTGATTTAATATATATAGTTTTGAACATTCAGACATTGGTGCAGGATCACTCTATGCACTTGGAACTGATGACATTTCTTAGATGTTTCCATACAATCTATCATCATTGTCGGCCGGTAGTACCCGAGTGTTTTGATCTTCATTTTCATCTTCGACCCTGGATAGTGAGATCCACACAATCCGACATGCACTTCTTTGATGATATTCTGCGCTTTTGCTCTGCTTAGACACCTCAGCCACATCTGATTGAATGATCTTCTGTACAGGATATTGTTAATTAAAGCATATGACATTGCCCTCTTCTTAATATGATGTGACACTGACTTATCTTCTGGTAGCCTTCCTGTTTGAAAATATTCTATTCATGGCTGACATCAGTCTTTAGTATCATTTATCACTGTAGCTGCTATATGTACTTTTCCGAGCTTGTGTAAACTATCGAGGTCAATCTGTGAAAGAACATGACGTCCTTGTATTGTAATGTATATGAAGTCTTCTACAGGCATGCAAACTCCTTAGCAAGTTTAGCTAAAGCTTCTGCGTGAGCGTTATTTATTTGAGGAATCTATAGAACATTACACTGGGAATCTGTTCTAGTAGCTTCATCGTATATCAGTGATATTCTTCTAATCTTGGAGTCAGAATCTTATACTGTTCGACCACTTGTTGAATGACGAGTTGTGAATCGCCATAGATGGCTATGTCTATTATTTCCATTAATATTGCCAATTATAATCATGTTATTAGTGTCATACTCTGCTTCGTTGTTGACACACGACTCTATCAGGTTGTAAGAGAATCTTAACATTCCCTGATCTGGTGTGACGAAGATCAGACCGATTCCTGCTTTTTCAGGTATCACTGTCTGTAATCCTTTATCTTTTATGGCTGATGAAGCTCCATTAAATTACATTTCCCAACGTCTTGCACTTAGCTATTCCACTTGCATTATTTGCTCATCTGGTAGGTCATCGTCAAGAGGGGACCCAGCTGGTAGTAGGTGCACTGCAAGGAAGTCTACCTAAATCTTCCCTTTAATAGTGTGAAAGAGCACAAAAGTTATATCAAATTGAAATACAATCATCGATCACCTTGCTAGACGTCCGAAAAGTGTTGGTCGGGTCATCAAATATTGCAACGGATTAACTTTTGAAATCTAGTTGATCTTATGAGAATGCAAGTAGTGTCTAAGCATCTGAACGAAAAAAACCAAAGCTAAGCAATGCTTATCAACAGGAGGATACTTTACCTTCGCCAACATTAGATGTCGACTCAAGCAGTATAGTGCGTTTTATTTACCCTCATTATTGACTTGGGCTAGAAATGTGATCTACATTAAAAATTGCTATTTTTATGAATAAATTATTCTTATATTTTTAAGGATATTATGATTTAATGAAATGTTTTTTATATGTTTTTGGTTACAGGTATAAGAAGGTGAGTAACTACAAAAAGAAGCAAAATGGAGCAAAATGGAGCAAAATAAGGGCTTTATGAAGAAAAATAAAAAAATTTAGTCGGGCGCCTAGGCACCAGAGACGGTTAAAGTGGTTAGAATTTGAATTTTGGCAGGTCCAAAGTATTCTAGAAGAACCCAGATGATAGAGCACATTTTAAATGAAGAATATAATGAATCTAGACACATTTTGATGAAAAGGTGTGTCCCTTGGAGCAAAAAGGTGGGTAATTGAACAATTGACCTGGCGCCTAGGTGCCAGAATTGGTGCCTAGGTGCCACAGTTATTTTCTAGAAGATTCATTGAATGTGACCGATTTTGGAAGAGTTGCTTTAAGCAACCCCTAGTCATTTTCAAAGTTCTATAAATATAGATTATTTTGGCTGCCAAGAGGAGTCGTTTTATAGTCATTCTTACTTAACATTTAGTTTCTTCCACTTAAAAAGTCAATTTTGTAAAAATTTAGTGAGTGTTTGTGATTTCCTGAAGTTTAAAATTCTATAAAGAGTCAGAGAAGTCAGAGAATTTCAAAGGATTTCTTTGGTTTACATTCCAGATAAGTATTTGTGACTTAACTCTTAAGTTGTGTGCTTTGGATTTAATGTTTATGAATATGTTTGTTGTGTTAATCCAATGCTTTTTGAGTAGTTTTCTTCTCTTTCTCCTTACAAATATAATGTAATTAAGTCAAGAGGTTTGAATTTTTTTTCAAGAAATTTTTCTATTTCTTATTAAAAGTTGTGATGATATTTTACCTAAATTTCTTTTACTTTACAACTTGGTCAATTATATTGTTAATATCTGTGAAGAAATCTTATATACCTGACCGTGGACTAAGATTTCTTAACTTATAAGTATCACATTTCACTTTAGAATATCAGAAGCTATCATCTGAAGAGGAGTGCAAATAGATATGGAGATATGACTTGAAGGGCGTAGATTTGAATGTTTTTAGAGTGACAAACTAAATTATATCAAATTGGTTTAAAGTGAGGAAAATGGGCCACTAAAAGGTCCTATAGAGAGGGCACAATGGGTAATCTAGAATTGAAAGCCTAGAATCTACTCAACACTACTGGTAACACATCCTGCACCAACCTTTAGACTAGTCAATGTTCTTTATGCCTGGACCAAAGGGTAAAGAATATTTATGCTCCTATTTGTCACAATAAAACATTTTTAAGTTCTAAACAATATGAATTCCTCTACTTATTACATAAATATTTGTAAGGAGAAAGTATTTTAAATTAAGTATTTTATTCGTGTGCTTAGACATTTACTTGCATAATTGTGAAAGTTTAGTAAGATTAATTTTACTTTTGTTTAGTGATTTATAATTAGCACTTTATTTTATTTAGTTTTATTTTAGTTTTAACAAATTTCCTCGTGGGATTGATATCTGGGATTTTTTAAAAAGAAAATCTCATATTACCTAAAAAGATACGTATACTTGCGTATTAACTTTAGTGTGTTTATTTTTATTATCTATAAAATATTTAAATCTTGCACACTAGCTGCTTATTTTAGGATCAAGTTTACCTATCTTTGTAAGTTTAATTATCTACTTTATTGCGGTCAGGTCCAGTTTACCTATCTTTGTAAGTTTAATTATCTGTGTAATTGCAGTCGGGTCAGTTTTTTAGCGTCGTTGCTGGGGAAATTATTTTTAAATGAAAAGAGAATTAAAAATAAATAAATATATATAAATAAACATAAATATGTAATACTTTATTTTTAGAAAATCTTTTTTATTTTTTTATGCGTAGTCCAGGACCTGAAGGTATAGTACCTTATGATTCTGAATTAGCACGAACTATAAGAAAAATATGAAAAGAGAAACAACTTCAAAATATTCAAGAAACGGTGAATATACCTCGAAATAATCCTGAAATTTCAAGTGAAGATAATGAGCAACAAAATTTACAAATAACTTTAAGGGAGTATGTTAACCCTATATCAAATGAAATTCATTTAGGTATACAAATCTCTGTTGTAGCTGCAAACTCATTGAACTTAAACCTGTTATAATACAAATGGTGCAAAAAATCAATTTGGGGGATCACCTAATGATGATTCAAATTTACATCTTGCAAGTTTTTTAGAACTCTGCTCTACTTTCAAATGTGATGGTGTATCAGATGATGCTATAAGGCTTAGAATTTTTTCTTTTTCTTTATAGGATAAAGCTAAGATGCGGTTAAAATCATTAGTTATAGGATCTATTAAAACATGGTGAGAAATAACACAAAAATTTTCTCGCTAAATATTTTCCTCCTTCTAATACTGCTAAACTTAGAAATGATATAACTTCATTTACTCAATATGAGGGAGAAACAATTTATGAAGCTTGGGAACGATTTAAAAAACTCCTAAGAAAGTGTTCTCACCATGCATTACCACATTTTTTAATTATTCAAACTTTTTATAACGGATTAGTAGGTTCCCTTAGATTTATAATTGATGCTGCTGCTGGAGGTTCTTTAATGGCAAAATCATTTGATGAAGCTTATGCTTTAATTGAAGAAATAACAACTAATAATTTTTAATGGCCTTCTGAAATATTAAATCCTAAAAGAGTGGCTAATATTCATGATAATGATGCCTTTCTATTTTAGCTTCTCAATTAGCAGCAATATCTAAGAAATTGGATAACTATGCTATGAATCTGTCCCAAATACCTCAAGTGAATAATGAAAATTTAGGAAATATGAATGATTCTCCATCTTTAGAAACATTACAAGCCATAGCTAGCAAAACTAATAACCCATATTCTAATTACTATAATCCAGGTTGGAAGAATCACCCAAACTTTAACTGGAATAATGGAAATCCCCAATGGGGTAGTCTCATATAAACCCAACTGGAAATTGGAATATTCAAGGAAATTCAAACTATCATCCTCCATATCCTCCTGGTTTTAATCAGAAATTTAAGGAAAAGAAGTTGTCTATAGAAGAATTAATTTTACAAATGGGTAATCAGTTATAAAGTTAAAATGCGGCAATAAGAAATATTTAGAATCAAATGGGACAAATTGCTAATGCAATTAGTAATAGACCTCAAGGAACACTCCCTAGTAATGTGGAAATAAATCCTAAATATAATGTGCAAGAACAAATTAAATCTATTCAACTAAGAAATGGAAAGGAATTAAAGGAAAGAACTTGAAATGAAGTTGAAAATGAGAAAGAAATGGAAGAAATAGAGAAACCTAAAGAAATTGATTCTGAAAAAGAAGAGAAATCTGTTTCTCCAAAAAGAAATGAAGTAGAAAGAATACAACCACCTTTTCCTTAAAGTCTTAGATGACAAAAACTTGATCAACATTTTTTAAAATTTTTGAAATATTCAAAAAGCTTACAATCAACATCCCATTTGTTAAAGCTTTGGAACAAATGGCTAGTTATGCTAAATTCATGAAAGATATATTAAATAAAAAAAGGAAATTCAAAACTTATGAAACTATTGCATTGAGTGAAGAATGCAGTGCAATAATTTAGAAAAGATTTTCTCAGAGGCTTAAAGGTCCTGGAAGTTTCACTATACCATGTGCTATTGGAGAAAAATTTTATGGTAAGACCTTATGTGATTTAGGAGCTAGCATTAATCTCATGCCTTTATCCATTTTTCGAAGGTTAGATTTAGGAGAGATTTCTCCTACTACTGTAACCTTGCAATTGGCTGATCGATTTATTACTTATCCTAAAGGAGTTATAGAAGATGTGTTAGTTAAAGTAGATAGATTTATCTTCCCTGTAGACTTTATTGTACTTGATATGAATAAAGATAAAGAGATTCCTATTATTTTAGGAAGACATTTTCTTGCTACTGGTCGAGCTATGATTGATGTGCAAAAAGAAGAGTTAACCATGAGAGTTAAAGATCAGGAAGTAACATTTAATGTTCTTAAATCTATGAGGTATCTTGTTAACAAAAAGTGTTATAGGATGGATATTTTTGATTATATAATAGATAAGCATTATCAAAAAAAGTGTGAAGTTATTTCTGAGGAAAAAGTTGAAGAGTTAAATGATCATGAAGAAATACAACATATAAATAAAAATGATTCTAAAAATTGTAATTATATTGATGAAAATTGGGAAGTTTTAAATATTGCTGAAAATAGTGAATCTATAATTCCTTCAATTGAAATGGCTCCTAAACTTGAATTAAAAGTATTAACTTCTCATTTAAAGTATGCTTTCTTATGGAACTCATCAACCTTACCTGTAATAATATCTTCTGAATTAACTTAAGATTAAGAAAATAAATTAATAGAAACTTTAAAAAATTATTAAAAAGCTTTTGGTTGGATAATAACAGATATAAAAGGAATAAGCCCTTCTATTTGTATGCATCGAATTCTAATGGAAGAAGAATATAAAGCAAGTGTTGAACCTCAAAGAAGATTAAATCCAATAATGAAAGAGGTAGTAAAGAAATAAATTTTAAAATGGTTAGATGCTGGAATTATTTATCCTATATCTGATAGTTCTTAGGTTAATCTAATTAATTGTGTTCCGAAGAAAGGGGGAGTGACTGTTGCTATAAGTGAAAATAAAGAATTAATTCAAACAATACAAGTCACTAGGTGGCAGATTTGTATCGATTATAGAAAATTAAATGCTGCTACTAGAAAGGATCATTTTCCTTTTCCTTTATTGGATCAAATGTTAGATAGATTAGCCGGACACTCATATTTTTGCTTCTTAGATGGATATTCCGGTTAACATCAAATTCTGATAACTCCTAAAGATCAAGAAAAGACTACATTTACTAGTTCTTATGGAACTTTTGCTTTTAGAAGAATGCCTTCTGGGTTATGTAATGCACTTGCAACTTTCCAGAGATATATGATGTCTATTTTTTGTGATTTCATTGAGAAAGGAATTGAAATTTTTATGGATGATTTTTCTGTGCTTGGAACCTCTTTGGATTCTTGTTTGGATCATTTAACTAAAGTATTAAATTGTTGTGAAGAATCAAATTTGGTTCTGAACTGGAAAAAATATCAATTTATGGTTACAGAAGGAATTGTTTTAGGACATAAAATTTCTAAAAATGGTATGGAAGTAGACCAAGCAAAAATTCAATTTTTTGTTGAATTTCAACCTACTACTTCAGTAACAACTGTAAGAAGTTTTCTTGGACATGCTCGATTTTATAGAAGATATATTAAGGATTTTTCTAAAATTGCTAAACCACTATGCCATCTTTTGAAAAAAAGACAATAAATTTGATTTTAATGAAAATTGCTTAAAATCATTTAATTCATTAAAAGAAAATTTAATTACAACACCTTTTATTGTTTCACCTAATTAGGAAAAATCATTTGAATTAATGTGTGATGCTAGTGACTATGATATTGGAGCTGTTTGAGGTCAAAAATATGATAAAACTTTTAAAGTTATATATTATGTCAGTAGAACCTGTACGGCTTATTTTTAGGTTGTGTGTTTTATTTTGAAAAGGGGTCGCCTACAGAAATTGTCGGTGAATTTTAAATTTAATTTAAATATATATATATAATTTAGAATGTAGTATTTGATTTTGAAAATAATTTTAAATTTGAAAATTTTAAGATATGAAATCAAACCGATCTCACATCCCGAATAGTTTATATAAACGAGCACCGCACCATAAACCGTGTATCTATCCCGAAGAATAGACACACTGATTGATAATGGGGCTCGATTAAATAAACTAGAAGATCTGTGACATCCGTTTGGTCTGCGAACCAATTTTATAAGCCGACAAGTTCCCCTGCTTAATATAAAGGAATTAAGCAGGGTTTATATTACCTGGGTTCTTAAAGTTCCCTATAAGGGCAAGCCCCTATAGTTAATTACATCTTAAATGACGGGAATCATTTAAGAAAACTCTCGATAATGATAAGTGGTTTTGCTCTCAAGAATTTCAAAGTTTAAGGTTTCAAATGATTGAATTTTGGAAATTTCAATAGGGAATGGATCAAATTTGGAACAGTTATTTTCAGGAGTCCGATGGAAGAGGAGTAGGGGAAGCTGAGGATCCAAGAAGAATCTTGGCAACTTCCCAAACTATCCTATTGTTTGGCTTCAATTTGGGAGTTTATTTAATGTTGCAATCCTGCCAATTTTATTTAACTAGGACTTATATTTGTATGACATGATCATACAAATAGCCTCGAAGATGTGAGGGTTTATGCTGTACCGAACGACTACCTCGGAATCCTAAGACTGGTTAGAGCTTAACTTACATGATATGATCGTGCAAATGCCTAACAAAAGGTTTGAGGATTTATGTTGCACTAAGCAAACTACCTCGAAATCCTATGGCTTTGTTGTTTAATTCTAAGAAATGTTTAGCTGATGTAGAGTTGTTTTGCTGACGAAGATGGTCGTGCTGCCCACCGTGCTCCAAGTTCCTTGTTGTTGCAGAGGTTTAGTTTTAGAAGTCATAAATCAGGAGATGAGAGAAGTGTTTTGGTTTAGAGAATATCTTAAAATCCAAGTGTCTTTAAGAGTTTAATTAAAACAAATTTTAAAGTTGGTTAAACAGAACCGATTAAGATCCCACGGTTCCGTCATCCCGACACCGTTATTTTCATCAAATTCACTTAGTCCAGATGAATTTGCTAAACTCAACTGAATGAGTTCCACACTTTCATTTAGACCGTGGGAAATCCCGTTAGCAACACGTGGGTTACATCATCCGAGGTATTCCCGATCATTCAACGAGACGTTTTAATTTAGTTGTAATTGTAGTTTTGTTGTTCTGTTTGTGATTAAATTTTGAGTTGTTTTATATTTTGAAATGTTGTGGCGGTGATTTTTATCTTGTAATGACTTTTAATTTAGTTTTGGTTTCAGTTTAGGGACTATCCTAAAGGTTTTGGTTTTCATGCAATAGTTGTTTATCATGCAAGAAAAAGTAAAGTACAGTGCATGTAAGTAAATTGCAATAAAGTAAAAGCGTACCTGGAGGGTCTTCCCGTCATCCCAAGCTGCACTTAAAAAACATGTTAAGGCATTTAAATATTTCAACAAGTACTTAGGTAAAACTATGGGAAGGGTTTTGGTTGTCTACCAAAGTCCTAATCCTATAGCTAGTCATCTCTTATGACGTCTAGGTTCTTGTATTTTGGTTTAAGGATGATTTTCTTCACCCAAGAACAATTAAGTTCAATTGTTCTTATAAACATCCCATCATATTGAGGAAGTGCTTAAGACGAGTCTTAAACATCTTTTCAATACCTCTAGAATTGTTTTAAGTCCAAGAGAATTTAATTACACAAGTGAATTAATCATCCAGGAGTTTAAGTTTTGTTCTCTTGCTCAGTGAACTAGGACATTTGAATATCTTATAAGTGAAGTAACACTTCACTTGATGCCTCATTTAAGAGTTATAATAATAAGAGCTTTAAAAGGGCAAATCAATTTATTAAATATTTTAATGATTTAAACTTAATGATTTAATTTTAATTTTGACTTAATTATAAAAAATTAGTTTAAGTTTGGAATAGTGTTCAAGTTATTTTAGATTTAATTTTTAATGATTTCATTTAGGTTTGTTGTTAAATGATTTTAATTTAATTTAATTCAATTTAATTTTAATTCAATTAATTTTAATTTTAATTTAATTTGATTTGATTTTAATTTAATTTGATTTAATTTAATTTAATTTAATTTGATTTAATTTAATTTTAATTTAATTTAATTTGATTTTAATTTAATTTAATTAAATTAAATTTAATTTTAATTTAATTTAATTTAATTTAATTTAATTTGATTTTAATTTAATTTAATTTAATTTAATTTAATTTGATTTTAATTTGGATTATTATTTTAATTATTTTTTTTAGTAAGAATTAAGTATTATTGAAGTGATTTATTTAGGGATTTTTAAATTTAAGAATAAATATCCTCTTAATAATATCCCTACTTTAATAATTCCAATTTCTATTATTCTTCCAAAATTTCAATTAATTAATTAATTAAAGTTTTATTTTAATTATATTTGAAATGGTTAGTAGGTTTCTACCCTCAATCATTTAAGTTTCAATCATCCAAAATCAGTTTAAAATCAAATATTTTACCCTCCCCTTTTTGATTAATCCTAAAATTTTAATTAAGGGTTGAAATTTTTAATTACCCTTTTGCCCTTCAAGCTTAATAATTCTATAACTCACTAAATTAAGCTCAAATGAACTTGAAATTTTTATGTAACCTCACTCACATGTCAATTAAGACATTAGAGGAGAAAATATGATTTTTCTATATTTAATTTATTTATGTAATTATTTTTAATGGAAAATAGGGGTTTTCAAGGAAAATTCAATCACATGACTAAGGAAATTTTTCTGTCCTTAAGAAAATTATGGGATGTTTCTAATGACCAGAGGACCATTTGGACCAATTTTGGTGATTTTTTTAATTATATTTTATTTATTAGAATTATTTTGAGTTTTGGAGTATTAAATAATTTTCAAAATAAACTTAAAGTTGAAAAATGGATTTTATATTTTTCTTAAATCTCTCTGATCTTAAGGAGTCCAGAGAAACAAATTTTATATTTTTCTGATTTTTCTTTGATTTATTAGAATTATTTTAGTGAAAAGGTTAGAAAATATATTTTTTAATATTAAAAATTACATTAAGCCTTTAAAATTCAATATCTTATCCTAGGGACTTAAGAAAAATATTTAGTTTGTTCCTAAGTGATTAGAATTCAAAATGTGACATTTTGGTGATTTTTAATATTTTTATGATTTTTATTATTTTTTAATTATTAAAAATATTAAAATAATGATAAAAATCAACTTTTTTATAAAATTACAATTTTAATTTTCCTAAGTTCATCTGATATCAGAGATGCTCCAAAACCATTCTTGAGAATTTTTTAAAGGTATTTTGTGAGTTATGAATTTTTCAAGTTAAATTTTGGTTATATGACTTAATTAATCCATTTAGTGGGGTTAAACATTTCCAATTGATTTCAAATTTTTATGTAATGTTCCTCTGATCCTAAAGATCAGTGGAGAATTGTTTTCAAGTCAATTTAATGTGTGGTTAACCGTAATTAATTAAAGTTCAATTTTGGGTATTTAGGCCAATTAGGGTTGTTCCAAGTGAATTAACTCAAAACCTATTTTTCCTAGGTTCCTCTGGTCATAAGAAACATCAAAAAATTTTCCTGGAATTTATTTCTTAACATGATAACTATTGGAATTAAAATACTCAAAACAGTAACATGCAATTGAAAAATCAATAACTTCTCATAAGGATGGCCTCTGACCTTGGAAAATTCAGGGAATGTTCTCAAGTTCAGAGGCTTTAAAAGCCCTATGGTCTCATGCCATGGTGAATTGTCTATGTGCATGGAGAATTGAAATAGTGCAGAGAGTAATTAAATCATTTAAAATAAAATACTAAATGAAATTAATTGATTTCTTTTCCACATTATTCTCTTCTATTTACTGAGCAAGAGGGTATTTTTATTTTATTTTTAGGATTTTTCTACACAAAGTTATGGATTTTCTAAGTTCTGGTAATTAAATAAAGCCATAAAATCCTATTTTTCTATTTATCCGAATCGGCGCCGCACCATCCTTAACATCTCCGAACAGCCACGCGGCGCTTTCTGGTTCGACGCCGCCATCCGACTCAGCTGCCCCGGGTCCCACGGTTCACGCACGATCTCCTGGTCCGACGCAATCCGAGCCGTCCGTCCAATACACGCGGAAATGAACGACATCCGTTCATCGTCCCCAATCGCTCTCAGCCGAGAACCGTCCACACTAAATCCTTAATATCTCACTCGATACTTAAAGGATTTTTGTGTTCTTGTGCTCTATGGATTCGTCTCGAAGAGACGAATACATCTATACAGTGATAATGCATTGAAATTAAGGCATTTAAAATAGAGAATTCTCAGAAGCTCGGGATAAAGAATTAGCTCATACCTTAGCTCAGAGAAGTGTGGCTTCAATCTGAGAGTTGTGTCACGTTCGATTGGGTCCAAGAAAGCTCCGGATGAAGTCTCTTGGCCCAGTGAATTGTCTCAGGTATGATTTCGACCAAGCTCGATCACAACCATCGGAGTCCGGAACAGCTCGGGTGGTCCGGAGAGGGGCTTCCACCGGGGAACTCCTTCTCTTGGTCTTGTGCAGGTGTGGGTGAGTTTAATTTGATTTTGGTGGAGAATTTGGAGATGTCCTGGTTTTGGGTGGAATTTTGGTCGAGAAATCGGGTTCTCGTTAGTGGGGATTAGGGCAAATTGTCACCTGGGGATCAATTGCTCTAAGTGTGGGGAGTAGTCCGGAACAATTTTGGCGAGTTTCCTTAAGGTTTTTTTAGCACCTCCTCGTGGCCGAGAGAGGTGGGGTTTAAATAGGAGTGACTGGAGGGCCTCCCAGGGGGAGTTAGGGTCGGGATCAGCTGCTCTGGTGAGGAGAAGAACGCCCATGGTGGCCACTGGGCATGGGGCAACTCAGCAGGTGAGAATTCCAAGCTTGGGCTCACATGGTGCTCTCGGGTGTGGTGTTTTCCGGCGGCCCAGGTGGCTGGCCGGCAGGCATGGGTCACCCTCAGGGTCAGGAGGTTCAGGGCTTGATGTTTGTGAGTTCATTTGGTTGTTTCCATGTGTAAAGTAGCTGAATTAAAATGGCATGGGTGAAGGCTATTTTGGCTTGGTTTGGGTCAATCTAACACTTTGGGCTTGGTTCACCCTCCAAGGTAGCTTTGGGTGCTGTGGGGAGTTAAAGGAATCAGCTGGTTTGGAAAGGAGAAGTCCCTATCCAAATATATTTGGATTAAATTTGGGTTAAGGGGAAACATGTTTAGGGTTAATGACTTTTAGGAGGTACTTAAAGGACCTCCTCTATTCGCCATTTTAAGGAGAGTTGACAAATGATAGATTCTCATGGCTTGCCAATGGCTTACATGTGGCTTCATGGCTCCATATGGCTTGGGGAAAAGATGGCTCACTTGCATGAGAAAGGGTGTTGGAATTTTTGATGAATGTATGAGGAGTTAGCATGAAGCTTGATTTAGAATAATTTGATATTTGATTGGAATTTTAGGGATGGTTTTAATTGAAGTCATGATGAAGAAGAGTGTCATATGGTCTTTGGATGAATTTTTGGGCTTTTGAATTTGTTTTGGATGGGCTTTAGGTTTGAAAATGGGCTTTAGGCTTTTAAAATAAATTTATGGATGGGAATTTTATAAAAGGTTGGGCCAAATAATTGTTTGGGTTTGGTTTAGGGATGTGTCATGAGTGATTTGAAGCAAATTTGAGGTAATTTGGAATTGAATTGGGTTGGATTTGGGCTTCTTTGGTAAAGGGGCCAATGTAGGTCAAATTGGGCTAATTTGGGCCAATGTTGGGCTAAGGTTGAAATTGATGTAAAATTAATGTTGAAAAATGTTTGTGGGGGTGTTACAAATAGGTTTCAACTTTGGTTGGGTTTTGATTTTGGGATTTGGGCCCATTTGGGTTAGGTTTGGGTGTAGGCCCATTTAGGGAATTTTGAGTTTGGGTTGAATTTGAGTAAGGTTTGGGTCCAAATTTTGGGAAAATCATGTTAGTTTTTTGTTTGTGGGGATGCTAGGAAGGTTTTAGAAAAGATTTGGGTCAAATTGGGATTGAATTGGGTTAGTTTGGGCTAGGTTTAGGTCATGGGTCAAAATTGGGTCTTAAGCTTAAAAATGAAATTGGATTCAAATGCCAATCAAATTGGGCTTGAATTTGGTCTAGATTGATATTGGGGATATTGAATTGAAGTTTAAAATTGAATTGGACCAAAATTTAGATCAATTGGGGTGATTTGGTTTGACATTGGGTTCATTTGGGTTTAAAATGGGCTAAATTGGGGATTTTGGTAAAAGTAGGGTAAATTGACAAAATTGGCCCATGGTGTAGTTAGAAAAAATGAAATTGGGGATATTTGGGATTTTTTGAAATTTTCTGGGAATTTTCTGAATTTTTGAATTTTTGGGTCAAGAGGGGCATTTTGGTAATTTGGAGGGTATTGGGGGTATTTTTGAAATTTTTGGCATTTTTGGCTATGGATGATCACTTTGAATGGTGGGAAATGTTTAGGACTGATTTTGAGGAATTTTGGGTAATTTAGGCAATTTTGCAAATTTTGGGTCATTTCAAGGGCATTTGGTAGGTTTGGCGGATCCGGGACCCTGGGTCAAAAATTGAAATTTTAGAAAAATGAAGATTGATTAAATGTGAGTAGAATGGAATCACTTTGGTTGAGCCATGAAGCCATATTGAGCCCATATGAGCCATGAGAGGACTCATTTGGGGCATTCACTATGTTGTTCCTAACCCTCTTAGGGGTTAAGGACCATCCATATGAATTACCTACATGAGTCAGGAAGTCAAGTTGGGTGAGAGTGTGGTTTTAGGACTTGGAATGTGTGTGATAGTGTAGTGTATGTGCAAGTCAACCCTCACCAGACCAGGCCATCTAGGGTATTCCTAAGGCAAATAAGTCCTATAGGGAACTCATCCTTTAAACCTCCACATTTGATTTCAACCCTCTAGGTGATTAGGGGTTTACAATCAAGCTTGTGGGGTTTGCAGGGAGTCAAGAGGTGTTTGAATTTCTAAAGGGTGGGTTCCACTTCTAGTCCTCTAAGATTAGTCAAAGGAAAAGCCTAAGGCTAGATCCTATGTACTAAAGAGAGAAGCAAAAGACCTCATCAAAAATGAGGTCAACAGAACCCTTAATGAAGTTCAAATTAATTATTCTAAAAAGGAGCTATTGGTAATAGTATATGCTTTTGATAAATTTAGACCATATTTACTTGGAGCAAAATGTATAGTCCATACAGATTATTTTGCTATTAAGTATTTAATGACAAAAAAAGATGCTAAACCAAGGTTAATTAGATGGGTTCTTCTCTTACAAGAATTTGATTTTCAAATAGTGGATAGAAAAGGTATTGATAACCAAATTGCAGACCATTTGTCTAGAATTTAAAAAGAAAAAAATTGCTACAAGTAGGAAATATTTCTAGCCATGAGAAAAAAAAATTCATACATGATTCAAATTTTTATTTTTTGGGATGATCGCTATTTATTTAAACAATGTAGATTCTGTTATTCGAAGATGTATACCTAATAATGAAACTCATGAAATTATTCACAAATGTCATGGCTCAGAATTTAAAACTGCATTTAAAATTTTACAATCTAGACTTTATTAGCCTACATTATTTAAAGATGTTAAGAAATATGTAAAAGCTTGTGATCGATGTCAAAGAATAGGAAATATTTCTAGAAGAGATGAAATGTCTCTGAATTTCACCTTAGAAGTTAAAATTTTTTATGTATGAGGTTTGGATTTTATAGGACCATTTGTATCATCTTCTAAAAAAAATTATATTTTATTAGCTGTTGATTATGTTTCTAAATGGATTGAAGCTATAGCTTTAACTCATTGTGATGCTAAAGATGTTTCATAATTTTTAATTAAAAAGATTGTCACTAGATTTGGAATACCAAGAATTATTATTAC
Organism: Papilionanthe hookeriana x Papilionanthe teres; assembly: GCA_022702705.1. Classification (NCBI taxonomy): domain Eukaryota; kingdom Viridiplantae; phylum Streptophyta; class Magnoliopsida; order Asparagales; family Orchidaceae; genus Papilionanthe; species Papilionanthe hookeriana x Papilionanthe teres. The sequence goes on from CM040433.1 coordinate 20,181,191, forward strand.
CGATGGGGGAAGTCACTTTAAGAATTTTAAGATTCAAAAATTACTTAGCAAATATAGAATTAAGCATAAAATTGCTACAACTTATCACCCTCAAACTAGTGGAATGGCAGAAGTCTTAAATCAAGACATCAAAAGAATTTTGGAGAAAATTGTAAATCCTAAAAGAACTGATTGAGTTGATAGACTTGATTTTACATTATTGGCTTATAGAATTGCTTATAATACTCGTATAGGTATGTCACCATATAGACTCATATATGGAAAACCCTATCATTTACCTGTTGAATTAGAACATAAAGCTTATTGGGCGATAAAAGAATTTAATTGTAATCTAAGGGATGCTTGAGAAACGAGATTGTTACAATTAAATGAGCTTGATGAAATTAGAAATAAGTCTTATGAGAATGCTAGAATTTATAAAGAGAAGATGAAGAATTTACATGATAATGATTTTAAAGAAGAATTTTGAGCATGGACAAGAAGTTTTATTATATAATACCCGATTAATTATTTCTCGGAAAATTAAAGACTAAATAGATGGGGCCTTATATTGTGGAAAAAGTTTATCCTTATGGAGTAGTGGATATAAGAGATCCAAAGACTGATTATTTATTTAAAGTAAATGAGCAAAGATTGAAGCCTTATATTGGGGAAAACATGTCGTATTATAAATAATCAATAGAATTGAGTCAGTCTGAGTAAGACTTATGGATAAGTCGAGCTGACGACGTTAAACCAAGCGCTATGTGGGAGGCAACTTAAATTTCTGTTGATTTGATTTGATTTATGTTGATTATTTTAGGATTTGATCATTCTTTTGATTTATACCAATTATTTAACACCTTATGAAGATTTAAATATGCTTAAAACCTTTAAAAATTTGATGCAAGGTGAAACACTTTTTTTTTTATACTGGCACCTAAGCGTCAGACACCAGCTATACTAGCGCCTAGGCGCCAAAATTGGCGCCTAAGCGCCACAGTTACCGGATGTGGTAAATGATCAACCTAAAAGTATACTAATTTTTATGCTATATTTTATAATGATATTACACTTTAAAGGTATGTTTTCTTGTGTTTTTTATTGTAGGTACATCAAATTGAAGAATTTGGAGTGATTAGAGCAAAAGAAACAAAAATGGACAAAAATGAAGCATACCGGAGTAAAACAGGTTGAACTGGAGCATACCGAAGCAAAAAAGGTCGAATCAGACACTTATGTACCTGTGTCTGGCACCTAGGCGCCACCAGCTGGTGCTTAGTTGCCAGGCAGTGGTGCCTATGCGCCAAACCATTGGCGCATAGCCACTAGTTACGGTTTTTGGCATAACTTCTTCAATATACATCGGATTTGGACTATTTTTGAAGCGTTGTGAAGTGTGTCCCAAGAAAAATTCATTTAAAATGATAAAATAAACTTTATAGAAGAGTTTGGATCGGTTAGAAGGAGTTATTATGGAAAAGATGTATCTCTTGGAGTGAAAAGACACTTAAGGCACCCATTGGAAGATTCATTGAATGTGGACTCTATTTGAAGAGACACTTAAGCATCTCTTGGGAAATTATAAACACTCTTAAACTATTAAAGAAGAAGATTTATAGAGGAGGAGAAGATTAGAAGAGGAGAAGTAGGCTTGTAGAAGAAGTGAAGGCTTGAGTGTGAGCCCAAGTGGGGTGGCAAGGGGAGAGAGAAAGAGAGAGTGTGAGAATTTCTTCTTTTCTTTTCACTTTGTTCTTAGAGAGGATTGCAAGAAGATTGCTTTTTCTATACAAGGAGAGTTTGATTTTCATCAAAGATAAGTATTTTCATTGCATTTTGTTTTGAATTTAGTAGTTTGTTTGTGTGGTTTCAAAGACTTGTTCAATGAATAGTTGTTGTTGTTACTCCATGTGTAGTGAGTAATTTTCTTTACTCTTTCCTCTTACAATGAATTAGTATGCATGTGCAGAATATAGAATTGAGTATAGTTAGAATATATTGTTATGATTTTACTTTGATCTTCATTTACATGTAAACTTGATCAACTTGCATGTTAAAATCTGTTGTGAGAACATGTAAGAAACAATGTGGTTTTGTCTCGATCAACTATTAGTAAAAATCACATGAGATTATATGGGTGAGAATGTAGTCCATATGGTTGAGTGCAAATAAATAGGGAGATATGCATGTTTAAGAGGTGTAGAATTAGAGGACATTAGGGTGACAGACTAAAACCTCTAATTTTGTTTAATGTGAAAAGTTTTGCTATGAGATGTTAGCCCCCAGGTGGAGGGAGAAGAGGGAACCCTAGAGTGAGAGCTAGTATCTTCCCTGCCTAACCCATCTTCAAGATTTCAAAGCATCAGATTAACCTATGTTCTTTATAAAACCAAGTATGGGTAAAGAACTTAATTGCTTTTATTGTCACAATCTCTCTCGCTATTTGTTTTACTTTTACACATGTCACTAATTTCATTGCATGAGGAAGAGTATTTTTAATATAGTAAACTCCACCTTCTAATTTTCTCTGAGTATTTGAGTTTAGGAGTAGAAGTAGTATTGTAGTGATAATTGTTAGATATAATCAAAACCAAACTTTTATCGACCTTCCAAGATAAGCAGTGTTATTGTAGACTAAAACTTCTCTTGAAAGCCGCCGTGATTAACCGCGATCTCCGTGGGATCGATATTCAGGGCTTAATCAGAAAGCGCTATATTACTTGATAACTATACATATACTTGCGTAAAATCCCTACTATTTAAAGATATAATTGAAATCTTAGTTTGCTTTAGGGCCAATTTTTTGGCACTGTAGTAAAGAAAGAAATTTAAACAAACAAAATTAAAGGTTTAAACTCTTGTGTATTGTAATCGGGGATCAAGTTTTTTGCGCCGTTGCCGGGAGATCACAATGGTTGATCTTAACTTTTAGGAGGATTTTATTTGAAGTATTTAGTCTTAAACTTGGAAACATGTAGTGTCGTAAAAACTGTTTTGTGTGAAAAGTGTTTTTTGTATGAAAAAGTGTTGTGAAGAAACTGTTAGTGGGAAAAATAAAGTGTTTGTGAAAATATTTTCTTATGTTGAAAATATTTTTTGTTTAATTGTTAATGTATTGTTTGTTGTGTTATGTGTGCAAACTAAAGGATCTGCAGGACTTGTGCCTTATGATTCTGAGTTAGAAAAAAAGAAATAAATCAAAAAACAAAAAAGGCTTAAAAAACTAGAAATGGAAATGGGAAACATTCAAAATAATAACTTAAAAAATCATCATAAATCATTGAGGGATTATGTAAATCTTAGATAGGTGAAATTCACTCAAGTATACAAATCCCTATCGTAGAAGCTGACTCGTTTGAATTTAATCCAACGATTATTCAACTAGTGCAGAACAACCAGTTTGGGGGAACTCTTTCGGAGGATCTTTATTTACACTTATCAAATTTTGTAGAACTTTGTACTACATTTTGTTATAACGGCATGTAAGACGATGCTGTTAGACTAAGGCTTTTTCCTTTCTCACTAAGGGATATGGCTAAAATGTGGTTATACTCATTAGAGCCCGGCTCTATTAAAAATTGGGAGGAGTTAACTCAAAATTTTCTAGCAAAGTAATTTTCACCTTAAAAGACTACTAAACTTAGAAACAATATTATCTCATTTTGTCAGTATGAAGGGGAAACAATATACGATGCCTGGGAAAGATTTAAGGAACTCCTAAGAAAGTTTCCACACCTTGCTCTGCCTAATTAGTTAATCATTCAAACTTTTTACAATGGGTTAGTAGAATCCCTTAAGTCCATTATTGTTGCTGCCGCTGGTGGATCGTTAATGTCAAAACCATATGATGAAGCGTATGCATTAATTGAAGAAATGACTACAAATAAATTTGAATAGCCCTCTACAAGGTAAAAAGGTAGCTAGTGTTCATGATACAAATGCAATTTCAATTCTTGCATCTTAGGTTGCTGCAATATTAAGGAAGTTGGACCATTTTGGAATGAACCAGCCTCAATTTACTCCAGTAAGTGAGGAAAGTTCATTAGGGCATATGATTGATTCTAACTTATCATATGAGACTTTAAATACCATAAACAACCTGTATTATAATTTTTCAACCCAGGTTGGAAGAACCATCCTAATTTTAACTGGAATCATACTAGTGGGGGTGGAAACCAACAATGGGAAAATAATTATGTAAATCCTAATGGAAGTTGGAATAATCAAGGGAATACAAACTATAGACCTTCATATCTACTGTACTCTAATAATTATGAACAATTTAAGGATAAGAAGATGTCTATAGAAGAAGTGGTATTGCAAATGGGAAACCTGTAGCAAAATTAAAATGCTGCGATTATAAACATAGAGAATCAACTGGGACAAATTGCTAACTCACTTAGCAATAGACCCCAAGGAGCACTTCCTAGCAACATTGACATCAATCCTAAAGATAACACTAATGAACAAGTAGAAGTTGTCCGATTAACAAGTGGAAGAGAGATAGAGAATGTGGTTAGAAAAGAGAAGAGAAACAAAAGAAACTAAAATACCTAAAAAACATGATTCTATGGATCTGAAAAAATTAATATCTCCAACAAAAATCAATTTAGAAATACCACCACCTCCATTTTCTCAAAGACTTCGACAGGATGAGTTGGATGAACAATTTTCAAAATTCCTGAAAGTACTTAAGAAGTTTGTGATAAATATTCTTTTCGCTGAAGCTTTGGAACAGATATCAAGTTATGCAAAGTTTATGAAGGAGATATTAAACAAGAAAAGGAAACTTGGGGATTACAGAATAGTTGCACTAAGTGAGGAGTGCAGCGCTATACTTCAGAAAAAGCTTCCTCAGAAACTTAAAGATCCTTGTAAATTTACAATTCCTTGTGCAATTGGAGAAAAATTATGTGGAAAAGCTTTATGTGATTTAGGAGTGAGCATTAATATGATGCCTCTATCTATATTTAAAAGGTTAGGTTTAGCTGATATTTCTCCCACTACTTTAACCCTTCAGTTAGCTGATCGATTTATCATTTATCCAAAAGGGTTCAAGAACATGTGCTTGTTAAAGTGGATAAATTTATATTTTCTTTGGACTTTATTGTATTAGATATGGAGGACGATAAAGAAAATCTAATTATTTTGGGGAGACCTTTCCTTGTTACTGGACAAGCTATGATAGATGTGCAAAAGGGAGAGTTGACTATGAATATTATTGACCAGGAAGTAACTTTTGATGTATTAAAGACTATGAAATATCCAACTGAGAGAAAAGATGATGATTGTTTTTGGGTGGATGATCTAAGTAAAGACCATTTCCAAGAGAGTTTTGAGAGTAAGTTAACAGATGAGATCGAAATGGACTTTCATGATGAGTTGAAAACATTATTTAAAGAAGACTATGTATGTTCAGGAGAGGTGTGAAATGATGGACGTTACCAAAAATAGTAAACTTTTAATTCCATCTGTTGAAAAATCTTATGAATTTAAGATGAATGCACCCCATACAATTTTAAAGGCTACCTATTTAAGGAATTTATCTATATCTCCAGTATTTTTATCTTCAGATTCGACTCAATCACAAGAAGAACCTGAATTGAATGATGAAATCAGTAAAAGATCTCTTAAAAAAGAGTTATTTGAAACACTGAATGGCATATTCCATGGTATACATACGAAATGAATGAGATTCTGATGTTGGGGCAACCAAAGCAAGCATTGGATACATCGAGTCGTCGATATTAAACCAAGCGCTTCGTGGGAGTTAACCCATGGTTATCTGTGTTATATGTTTAGTGTGATTGTTTTTATGTTGGATTAGATAATAGTGAGAAGTTGGACTTTGATCCTTGTCTGATTTGTAAGACTGGTTTGGGTTAATGTTGTGAGGTTATGCCTTGGTCTTGACTAAATTTGTATATGACTTTTGGTAGTAGCAGACTGACAAGTCTGTTATGACTTAGTTCTCAACCGAAGCTGAGCAGTACCTTGAAGCATGTAGATTTTGGACTTCGACCACTCCATTTCAACTCTATTAATTCCTTTATCTAACTTTGTCTTTATTGAGTAAGGTCATGAACTTACTTAGTGAACAACATTTGGATGAACTGCACTACTTTTATTTACTAGATTGTGTATAACTTAGACTTAGAGTAAACCTGAAATTGGAAACACATGAGTTTTTATAATAGGGGAATTCTGGTCCAAGGGTGATAACCATATAAAAAAATTTATATTACACCCACATTATTAGTGTAGTTTCTTCCGTTAGAAATTGAAAGTAAGAAGGAGAAATGTGAGCAGAAGGGAGATCAAATTAACCTCAGTTGTTGTTTGTTTATGAAATCTGTGAGTCTATGTATTGGAGATTATGTGTCTATGTTTGTGAGTCAAGTTAAATGAGTCATTGGAGACAACAAAACATATCTTAATTTTTTAAACTTGTTAGCATCCAACAATTCCTTTATGGAGTTTAAAATGTGTTCTTGTTTAATATTCAGTTTGTACTTTTCTACTATTTAAAATTTGTTTATAGTGTTTTGTCAAGCATGTTTAGGCTAGATATACTTTCAACTAAAATATTCTACCAAGTGCTATTTGTTGATATTTTTTTAGGATGTGTATTAAATTGTAAAAGTGATATTTCCCTGCCGCATGTTTTTGTATTTCATTGTTACACATGTTTGAGCTTAAGTTTGGGGGAGGGGGGGGGGAAGAAAAATGTTTCAAATTTAAACCTTACCTGTTTTCAAAAATACTGCAAATAAATTTGTATTTTATTTCTAATGATTTTTATATGTGGAGTCACCTTAAGGATGTTAGAATTTTAAGTATATAAATAGAGTAGAAAAACTTAGTTGATATTTTTAGTGAAAAGAGTGAACCTAGAGTTTAGGATATTTAGTAGAGAACATGAGTAAATGAATAACTATCTTTAGTAGGAAGAAGTGTATTTTTGAATAACTTAGGATTCTTAGAATTTTTATTTTCAAACATTTAAGGCTCTTTTAGAAAGTATTTTAAAAATACATCTTTTCAAGTGAAGGAAAGTAATAAGTTTTAACTTTAGAGGAGGATAGTGGAATTCAAAATCATTTAAGGACTTCTCTAGATATAGTAATCCTCACATATATAAAAAAAAGAAAAGAAAGGAGCAGAACTAATGGATCAAAAAGATCCTAAAAAAGAAGTGTGAGGAGAAGCTTGAGGAGTGGTCCTAATAAAAAATTGGTTTCACTTGAGTATTTATAGAGTAAGGAACTTAGAACAATCCTAAGCTTACTTTTTGTACTTATATTAGTTAAATTATTTTAAGAGAGTTCTTAAGTATAAAAAGTAAAGTTCATAGGATCCGAACTTTGAAAAATCTGCATATTTTTCTGAATTAGATAGGAAAACAAATTCCAATGTTTGATGATAAATATCTTAGACGCTGGGCTAGTCTGATTCACTAGAAAATCTTCTAGGTTGAACTATCCATTTTTAGAACAAAATTTTAGCAATTCTAAAGGGTGACTCATTAATCTAATCTAAAAAAAATATTTTAAAAAGTGTAGTATTACTTTAGGACAAGTAATGTTTATGTTTGAGGGATTTTGATCAACCTAAAAATATATTAATTTTTATGCTATATTTTATAATGATATTGCACTTTAAAGGTATTTTTTCTTGTGTTTTTGGTTGTAGGTACATTAAATTGAAGAATTTGGAGTGATTAGAGTAAAAGGAACAAAAATGGACCAAAATGGAGCATACCGGAGCAAAACCGGTCGAACCGGAGCATACCAGAGCAAAACGGGTCAAACCGAACACTTATGCACCTGTGTCTAGCAACTAGGCACCTAGGCGCCACCAGATGGTGCTTAGCCGCCAGGCTGTGGCGCCTATGCGCCAAACCATCAGCGCATAGCCACCAATTACGGTATTTGGCATAAATTCTTCACTATACATCGGATTTGGATGATTTTTGAAGCGTTCCGGAGTGTGTTTCTTGGAGAATTCATTGGAAATGATAAAATAAACTTTATAGAAGAGTTTGGGTCAGTTAGAAGGAGTTATTATGGAAGAGATGTGTCTCTTGGAGTGAAAAGACACTTATGACACCCATTGAAAGATTCATTAAATGTGGACTCTATTTGAAGAGACACTTAAGCATCTCTTGGGAAATTATAAACACTCTTAAAATCTTGAAGAAGAAGATTTAGAGAGGCGGAGAAGATTAGAAGATGAGAAGAAGGCTTGGGCGTGAGCCCAAGTGGGGTGACATGGTGACAGAGAAATAGAGAGTGTGAGAATTTCTTCTTTTCTTTTCACTTTGTTCTTAGAGAGGATTGCAAGGAGATTGCTTTTGCTATACAAGGAGAATTTGATTTTCATCAGAGATAAGTATTTTCATTGCATTTTAATTTGAATTTAGTAGTTTGTTTGTATGGTTTCAAAGACTTGTTCAATGAAAAGTTGTTGTTGTTTCTTCATGTGTAGTGAGTAGTTTTCTTTACTCTTTCCTCTTACAATGAATTAGAATGCATGTGTAGGATATAGAGTTATGTAGAGTTAGAATGTATTGTGATGATTTTAATTTGATCTTCATTTACATGTAAACTTGATCAACTTGCATGTTAAAATCTGTTGTGAGAACATGTAAGAACTAATGCGGTATTGTCTCAGTCAACTATTGGTAAAAATCACATGAGATTATATGGGTGAGAATGTAGTCCATATGGTTGTGTGCAAATAAATAGGGAGAAATGCATGTTTAAGAGGTGTAGAATTAGAGTACATTAGGGTGACAGACTAAAGTCCCTAATTTGGTTTGAAGTGAAAAGTTTTGTTATGAGATGTTAGCCCCCAGGTGGAGGGAGAAGAGGAAACTCTAGAGTGAGAGCCGTTATCTTCCATGCCTAACCCATCTTCAAGATTTCAAAGCATCAGATTAACCTATGTTCTTTATTAAATTAAGTAAGAGTAAAGAACTTAATTTCTCATATTTGTTACAGTCTCTCTCGCTAATTTTTTTAATTTTACACATGTCACTAATTTCATTGCATGTGGAATAGTACTTTTAATATATTAAACTCCACATTCTAATTTTCTCTATATATTCTAGTTTAGGAGTAGAAGTATTGTAGTGATAATTGTTAGATAATCAAAAACAAACTTTTATCGACCATCCAAGCTAAGGAGTGTTATTGTAGACTTGAACCTCTTGAAAGCCACCGTGATTAACCGTGATCTCTGTGGGATCGATATTCGGGGCTTAATTAGAAAGATCTATATTACTTTATAACGATACGTATACTTACGTAAAATCCCTACTATTTAAAGATATAATTGAAATCTTACTTTGCTTTAGGATCAAGTTTTTGGCACTATAGTAAAGGAAGAAATTTGAACAAACAAAATTAAAGGTTTAAACTCTTGTATATTGTAATCAAGGATCAGTAAAAACCACCAGTTTACAGTTTTGACCCATTATGTTTCCATAAAACGTCCCATCTTCGTCCCCAATGCGTATCCCCTTCATTAGTTGACCAATAAAGCTGAATTTTAGAGAGAGATAAGGATTTGGTAGATTTCATGGAGAATAGAAATATGAGTTTAGAGAGAAATGAGAAGTTCGTGCACAAGGATTCACAAACTTATCTCAATGGATATTTAACAATGAGTTTTGAGAGGATGATCAACCGTTTTGAGAAGATTGAAGAGGAGTTACTACTTCTATGCCATAGGATGCATGAGATGTACCATCAATATGAGCATATGGAATGACAAATGAAGCGTCAATCTGATCATATGACTGCTTTTGAAGATTATCATGTAACTATGTATGCCAAGAACAATTGGATTGATGAGAAAACCGCCCTGGAATTTCCTCGTGCCCCTTTCTTTCACTCCTTTGTTTGTAGCAATCTACCATGCGTTGTGGAAAATGAAGCTTTTGATCACATTGAGTGAAGTATTGAAAAGATGAAGGGTGTTATGTAATTGTGTTATTGTTTGTGTTCTTTATTTGAAGATTATTTTATATGATGATTGTGTACTTGTGGATCTTGTTTGTATGTTAAATCTTGTGTTAAAGTGTGTTTTGTATTTTCTGTATTTGTTGAACTCAATATTGAATATATGTAATGAAATTGAAGTGATTTGTGGAAATCTTGTGTTAAAATGTTGAAATTTGACCTGACATTGGAAATTTTTTTCGTTAATAAAGATAGAGGAATTGATTAAGTTTGCTAATAAATATTGGGCTTACAAGTGTTAGACTTGTTTAGGATATTTAAATAAATGAAAATTTGGAAAAACAATAAAATTTTGCAAGTATGGCACCTAGGCGCCAAACTTGGCGCCTATGCCAGATTCGTGATTTAAACTAACCCATGCCATTTTTGACGCCTAAGCTCCTTCTTCCTCCTCTATTTCGTGAAAAACCATCCTAAGGTTCCTTCTTGAATTCAATTTGAGAAGTTTCAAAGCTTGAAAACATCGGATCTCATTATCTTGAGGTTAGATCTTCACTTTGGCTTAGTTATTTTCCAAATCTACCATGGAATTTTCAAAGTTTTGAAGAGAGCCAAGAATTTCTTATATTTTGATTTCTTAGTGATAAATCCATGGATTTAAGATGCATTTAGCTTGAAAATTTTTGGAAGAGATCTATTATCTTAATTTTAGAATTTAATTAGAATTTCTCTTGATTTTTAGGATGACCCCTAAATCTATGAGAGGAAAGGAGAGAGAAGATTTTGATCGATTTAATTTCGTTAATATTAACACACAGATGTGTTATAATGAGTTTGCCACCACCAAAAAGTTTATTGCAGAGAGAAGTTTTTATCACCCTGGTGGAGCAATAGAAAATGTTATCTTAGCGTGCAACTGGGAATAGATTTGTTATTTCGCTGTTGTCACTATCATTTCTGTTGTTCGTGAATTCTATGTGAATGTTACTGTAGTAGTTGATAATGAAGTATTTTTTCGAGCTAAGGAATTTGAGTTCACTGCAGAGAGGATTAACATGCTATAAGGTCTACCTTCTGTTACTGGCTGCTTCTATTAGAATATACTCCATCTGAGGCTGAGCTTGATAGTATTATACATTATTTAACTGATGGATTTGGAGCATGGAAGATCAGAAATGAAGGTAAATTTTTCTTCTGCCTCACTCAATCCTACCTCCAAAGCTTGGCATTATTTCATTTTTGCTTGTCTCCTTCCCTCTAATCATTTAAGTGAAGTTACAAAAGAACGAGTTGTTCTGAACTATTGTATTCAATTGATGAATCCAATTGATGTTGGGTCTATTATTTGTGATGCTATTAGTTCTTCTGCAAGTGGTAGTAGTATTTCTGGGCTAGGTTTTCCCTCTCTTATTTTCTCCTTATGCAAGCAATCTGGTGTAAAACATGATCTCTCTGAAGAACAGTTGAAGCCTTTAAAACATATTGGAAAGGCTAATGTTGATGTTTATGGACGACCTAGAGGAAGAGTACCTAGTGCACCATCTACTTCAATGCCTTCTACTTCAATTCCTTCTACTTCAAAGCCATCTACATCCACTGCTAATGGGCCTCCACCCGGATTCTGGGATGTTGTGAGTGTAAGATATTTGGAGCATCAGAGTGATATGTTTTTGATGCAGCGTCGTATGGAGGATATGGATAAGAAATTTGATCATATGACAGACTATGTTCAGAGAAAAATTGATGCTGATTATGATGAAGCTTTGGTAAAGTTTCTTAAGGGAGATCAGACTGTTAATTTCCCTACTTGCCCTAGATTTTCACCCTATACAGGCCCAAGTACTATGGATGCTGATATCCAATTTGATGATGATGATGATGACGATGATGAGACAGAGGATGATGAATTGAATTTACTTATCCTTTATGTTATTGTTTTTATTTCCTCTATCTTTTATTTTTCGATGTTTAAACTCTGATGGTTGTGTAGGGATGTTTGAGGACTTATGTTATTTATCACTGTGACTGTTTACTGTTGTTGTGTTTATTTAGTATTGAATTAGTGTTAGAAAAATGTGTTAGTTTTTAAATGCTTTTCATTTTATGTATTACATTTTACACCTGCAATTATTCTCCTTCTTAATAATACACTTTAATATATTTCCTTCTTTATGCTTATTATAAACTCTAGATTACAAAATGATTTAAAAATTAACCTTGGGGGGGGGGGGCAGGGGAAGAAAATATTTCAAATTTAAACCTTACTTATTTTCAAAAATACTACAAATAAATTTTTACTTTAATTCTAATGATTATTTTTATGTGGAGTCATCTTAAGAATGTTAGAATTTTAAGTATAAAATTGGAGTAATGTAAGTTAGTTAAAATTTTTAGAAAAAAAAAAGAAAAAGTAAAAAGAAAAGAAAAAAAAAGATGAGGAGAAGCTTGAGGAGAGGTCATAATAAAAAATTGGTTTCACTTGAATCTTTCTAAAGTAAAGAACTTAGAAAAATCCTAAGCTTGGTTTTTACATTTATATTACTATAATTTTTTTTAAAAGAGTTTTTAAGTCTAGAAAGTAAAGTTAACAAATTCCTAAGTTTGATGATAAATATTTAAGACCTTGGGCTAATCTGATTCACTAGAAGTTCTTCTAAGTTGAACTATCACATTTTTAGAAAACAATTTTAGCAATTCTAAAGGATGACCCATTAAATCTAATCAACATAAATTCTTTTAATTTTTAGTGTCACTTGATAACAAGTAACATTTAATTTTAGGGGAATTGATCTACCTTAAAAATTACTATTTTTATGGATAAACTATTCTTATATTTTTAAGGATATTTTGTTGTAATGAAAGATATTTTATGTTTTTGATTACAAGTATAAGAATATGAGTTTAAGTACAAAAAGAAGCAAAATGGAGAAAAATAATGGCTTTATCAAGAAAAATAAAAAAGTTCAGTCTGGCGCCTAGGCACTAGAGACGGTTAGAGTGGTTAAAATTTGAATTTTGGCGGGTCCAAAGTATTCTAGAAGACCCCATATGATAGAGCTCGTTTTAAATGAAGAATACAATGAATCTAGACACATTTTGATGAAGAGGTGTGTCCCTTGAAGCAAAAAGGCATGTATTTGAACAATTGACGTGGCGCCTAGGCGCCACAGTTATTTTCTAGAAGATTCATTGAATGTGACTGAATTTTGAAGAGGTGCCTTAAGCAACCTCTGGTCATTTTTGAAGCTCTATAAATATAGATTCTTTTGGCTGCCAAGAGGAGTCATTTTAGAGTCATTCTTACTTAACGCTTAGTTTATTCCACTTAAAAGTCAAGTTTATAAGAGTTTAGTGAGTGTTTGTGATTCCTTGAAGTTTAAAGTTCTATAAAGAGTCAGAGAAGTCAGAGAATTTCAAAGGATTGCTTTGGTGTACATCTAGATAAGTTACTCTTAAGTTGTGTTTTTTGGATTTAATGTTTATGAATATGTTTTATTGTGTTAATCCAATGCTTTCTGAGTAGTTTTCTTCACTTTATCCTTACAAATATAATGTAATTAAGTCAAGAGGATTGAATTTTTGTTCAATAACTTTTTCATTTTCTTCTTAAAATTGTGATGATATTTTACCTAAACTTCTTTTACTTTACAACTTAGCCAATTGTATTGTTAAAACCTGTGAAGAAATCTTATAGACCTGACCGTGGGCTAAGATTTCTTAACTTGTAAGTATCACATTTCACTTTAGAAGATCATAAGTTATCATCTGAAGAGGAGTGCAAATAGATAGGGAGATAAGATTTGAAGGGCATAGATTTGAATGTTTTTAGAGTGACAGGCTAAATTCTATCAAATTGGTTTAAAGTGAGGAAAATAGGTCGCTGGTAGGTCCTATAGAGAGGGCATAGTGGGTAATCTAGAATTGAGAGCCTAGAATCTACTCAACACTACTAATAACACATCTTGCACTAACCTTTAGACTAGCCAATGTTCTTTATGCCTGGACCAAAGGGTAAAGAATATTTATGCTTCTATTTGTCACAATACAACATTTTTAAGTTCTAAACAATATGAATTCCTCTACTTAGTACATAAATACTTGTAAGGAGAAAGAATTTTAAATTAAGTATTTTATTTGTGTGCTTAGACATTTACTTGCATAATGGTGAAAGTTCAGTAGGATTAATTTTACTTTTGTTTAGTGATTTAAAATTAGCACTTTATTTTATTTAGTTTTCTTTTAGTTTTAACAAATTTCCTCGTCGGATCGATATCTGGGGTTTTTTAAAAAGAAAATCTTATATTACTTGAAACGATACGTATACTTAATACTCATTCTCGCTCCTTTAATCAACCCTAAATTATTTTAATAAGTACATCATCACCTTATAATTATCTTATCTCCAGAATTACACTTCGTTTGATAAAAAATGATTCAACACAAGTTTTACACAAACACAAACTTTTACTTAATTAAATAAATACAAATTACAAGTACAAATTATAAGTCTTTAATCCAAGATACCTGGATAAGATGTTAACTTTTCTACTCATAATAGTTCAATTAAACTAAATACTAGACACAAACTTAAAGCATAAACACTTATATCATACAACATACATAAACATTAAACACACAATTAATTAAACACAATGCACAAATCACAAACACTTAACACACTATAAAACTTAATTCCAATCTCCATTTCGTGGAAGATATCTAGTACCTCCATTTTTTCCATCTAGAACATGAGGTATATAGATTTGATAGAACGGACGATGATAAAGACATTTGAAATAATCCTCTTAAATTCACTTATTTGCCATATACATCACCTTGTTCGCTTCTTCAATATAACTTGTATGACTAGATTGTATCTTTAATTACCATCAAATATGTGCTAAATGTGCATTAGTTTCATTTATCTTCTCTTCAATTGATGCAACATCAGCCTTGATCCTCGCAATCTTCTCTGCTATTCATTGAATACTAACGACCAGAAATCTGTTATATAACTCTTGCGCACTCTCACTAATGAACTTCATCTTGTTTGCATCCTTCATCTTCTTCATTTCACTCTCTCAAGAAGACATTCTCAACACTTAAACTCTTTTGTAAGTCTCTTAGGATAGAAATTTTGGAATGGGATGGATTTCCATTAATCGAGTCCCTCTTTATAGAATTTAGATGACCTAACACCATCTTTCTACATTCACAAACCTTCCATAAATATCCCATGTAACTTCTCCATGATAATGGCTTTTAGAACCATATTTTTCAAATTTTTTGTAACTCCGGCGCTTAAGCGCCAACTGCTGGCGCTTAGTCGCTAGTGCCTATTTTAGCACAAGTCTGCTAAACTTCTGAATTCTCATTTTAACTCATATAAATTATCAATTAAGGTCTCATTAATCTCCATTAACATAATATAAGAAAAATACCATCATATAATTCTTTCTCTAAACCAAATAAAACACCAAAACACACTTAAAATAAAGCACACTGATAACTATAGGTTGCGTCCCACAAAATGCTTGGTTTAACGTTGTCACCCGACATACCCAATACTTAATTTAGGTGACCCAACATCAGATTTTCATTAAGTTTGAGTTGATCTACTAAGAAATAAGGTTTCAGTCTATAACCATTTACTTTAAAGATTTTCTCAGTTTTAGAATCTTTAATTTCCACAGCTCCATAGGGATAAACTTTTATAACAATAAATGGGCCTATCCACCTGGACTTGAGTTTTCTTGTAAATAATTTTAATTTGGAATTATATAGCAAAACTTGTTGTCTCGGCTCAATACTTTTATTCAAAATTTTACTATCATGCCATTTCTTCATCTTTTCTTTATATATCTTTGCACTTTCATATGATTCATTCCTTATCTCTTCAAGCTCATTTAATTGCAATAATCTTTTCTCACTAGCACCCTTCAAATTATAATTAAACTCTTTAATAGCCAAATATGCTTTATGCTCAAGTTCCATTGGTAAATGACAAGTTTTCCAAAAAATCAGCCTATATGGGGACATTCCTATAGGAGTCCTGTATGCAGTCCTATAAGCCCAAAGCAAAATTCAGTTTGATTGATCAATCATTTTTGTTTGGATTAATAGATTTTCTTAAAAGTATTTTAATTTCATGATTGGATAATTCAACCAAACAACTAGTCTGAGGATTATAAGTAGTAACAATTTTATGGATGATATGATATTTCTTTACTAGTTTCTTCACAATTACATTTCTAAAATGACTTCCTCCATCAGTTATGAGTACTCTTGGCATTCCAAATCTACAAAATATGTTCTCTCTTAAAAATTTTGCAACACTTCGAGCATCACATCAAGGTAAAGCAAGAACTTTTATCCATTTAGATACATAGTCCACTGCTAACAATATATATATATATATATATTTTGAAAGATGGTATAAAAGGTCCCATGAAATCTAATCCCCAAACGTCAAATATTTCTACATCCAACATATACTTGAGGGGCATCTCGTTTCTTCTATAAATATTGCCTACACTTTGACATCGATCACAATTTTTAATATAAGCATTGACATCCTTAAAAATTGTAGGCCAATAAAATCTATTTAGAATTTTATATGTTGTTTTATCAATACAAAAATGTCCCCCAAAATCAGAATCATGATATTTTGAATAATTTCATAAGCTTCTTCTAATGGTACACATCTTCTAATATTAAGATCATTTTCTTGTTTATATAAAAATGGGTCATCCCAAAAATAACTCTTAGCTTTAGATAAAATTTTCTTCCTCTGTTGGTATGTTAAACCATAGAGTAATATGTCACTAACAATAAAGTTTACAATGTCGACATACCATGTAACACACAACTCATTAATAGTGAATAATATTTTATCAAGAAAATTTTCATTAATTTCATCATCAGAAGAGAGAGATTTTTCATTTTCAAACTTAGACAGATGATCAACAATTTGATTATCAGCACCCTTCCTATCTACTATCTCAAAGTTAAATTCTAATAAAAGAAGAATCCATCTTATCAATCTTTGTTTTGCATCATTCTTTTTCTTTAAATATTTAATAACAAAATGGTCAGTATGTAGCACACATTTAGTTCTAATTTAATATGATCTGAATTTATCAAAGCAAATACTATAACTAATAACTCTTTTTTAGTTATGGTATAATTAATTTGGGTTTCATTAAGAGTTATACTAGCTTAGTATATTACTTTAAAAATTTTATTATGTTTTTGTCTTAAACAGCTCTAATAGCATAATCACTTACATCACACATTAATTCAAAAGTTTTTTCCAAATCTGGTGAAACAATATCTAGCGCAGTGATTAATTTTTCATTTAATAATTCAAAAGCTTTTAGGCAATCTTCATTAAAATTAAAATGGGGAATAAAGGCTTAGCAATTTTTGAAAAGTTTTTAATATAATGCCTGTAGAATCCAACATGTCCAAAAAAACTCTTAATTTCCCTCACATTTATTGGGCAAGATAAATTAACAATTACTTAAATTTTTGCATGGTCTATTTCCATACCTTTTTCAGAAATTTTATGTCCCAAAACAATTCCTTCTGCTACCTTAAATTAGCATTTTTCCCAATTAAAAACTAAATTTGTTTCTTCACAGTGTTTAAGAACTTTAGATAAATGTTCTAAACATGATTCAAATGAAGTTCCAAACACTGAAAAATCACCTATAAACACTTCAATTCCATTTTCAATTAGATCATAAAAAATTGTCATCTTACATCTTTAAAATGTAGCAGGGGAATTACATAAACCAAAGGGCATTCTTCTAAAAGCAAAAACACCATAAGGAATGGTAAACGTTGTTTTCTCTTGGTCCTCGGGAGAAATTTGTATTTGGTGATACCCAGTATATCCATCCAGAAAATAAAAGTATTTATGCCCAGCTAGTCTATTCAACTTCTGATGTAGAAAGGGTAGTGGAAAATGATCTTTGCTTGTGGCAAAATTTAATTTTCTATAATCAATGCATATTCTCCATCCTTAAACTTGTCTTGTTGGTATAAGTTCATTCTTTTCATTAACAGTTACATTTACTCCTCCTTTCTTAGGAACTTAGTGAATAGGACTGATCCATGCATTATCTGAAATATGGTAGATAATTCCAGCATCTAACCACTTTAGAATTTCTTTCTTAACAACTTTTTTCATAATAGGATTTAATATCCTTTGAGGATCATCCTTGGATTTGCAGTTTTCTTCCATAAGTATTATGTGCATATAAATTGAAGGACATATTCCTTTAATATCAGCTATGGTCCATCCAAAGGCTTTCTTATATTTCTTTAAGGTTTCAGGCAAACTCTCTCCTTCGTCTGTAGTTAATTTTGAGGAAATTATAACAGAAAAAGTTGAGGAATCACCTAAGAAGGCATATTTTAAATTTTTGGGAAGTACCTTCAATTCAAGTTCAGGAGGTTTTTCAATTGATGTTCTGAAAGATTCATCTTTATTTGTCATGTCTAAAACTTTGAAACTTTCTTGAATATAATTTAAGTCTTCCTCAATAAAATCATCAGAATACTGTGCTTCCTCTTCTTGTTCATATTCCAACTTTTTACTTTTAGATTTCTCTTCATATGTTGCTTTGAAATGATATTCACTCAAATAACTCATTACATCCATCCCGAAACATTCATCATATTTACCTTTTGCAGGACATTTCATTGACTTTGAAATATTAAATCTCACAGTTTTATCATTAACAAGCATAGTTAATTCCCCTTTCTGCACATCTATCATTGCTCTTTCTGTGGCTAGGAAAGGTCTCCCCAAAATAATTGGTATCTCTTTATCTTCCTCCATATCAAACACACTGAAATCAATAGGAAAGATAAATTGATCAAGTTTTACTAAAACATCTTCTATAACTCCTTTAGGATATGTTATCGAATGATCTGCTAACTGCAGAGTTACAGTAGTAGGGGTTACTTATCCTAATCCCAGTCTTTTAAATATAAATAATGACATAAGGTTAATGCTTGCACCTAAATCACATAAAGATTTCCCATAAAATTTTTCTCCAATTGCACTTGGAATTGTGAAGCTACCAGGATCTTTAAACTTTTTAGGAAGTTTCTTCTGAACTATTACATTGCATTCTTCACTAAGTACAACAACCTCATTATTTTCAAACTTTATTTTTTTGTTGAGAATATCCTTCATAAACTTCACATAGCTTGGCATTTGTTCTAAGACTTCAGAAATAGAATATTAATTGTAATCTTCTTAAAAATCTCCAAGAATTTTGAAAATTGCTTATCCAAGTTTTTTTGTCGAAGTCTCTGAGGAAATGGTGGTGGTGGTAACCTTTCTAAATCAATTTTAGGTGAACAAATAGGACTTTCCAAACCTTTCTAAGCGTCCTCTTTTGTTTCTTCAATCTCTTCTTTCTCTACTTCAATCTCTTTTTGAACTCTACCTTCCAACTCTCTTCCAATTCTCAGTTGAACAGGTTTTACTTGCTCTTTATTTTTATCTTTTGGATCTATCTGAGTATTAATAGGAAGTGTTCCTTGGGATCTATTACTTAATGAATTGACTATTTGTCCCAATTGATTCTCAATATTTCTAATTGTAGCTCCTTGAATTTGCAATTAATTTCACATTTGTAACAGTACTTATTTTATAAACAACTTCTTCTCCTTATACTGTGAAGCATTGTTAAAACCTGGAGTATAACTAGGTCTATAATTATTATTCCCTAATGGGTTTACTTGGTTGTTCCCCCATTGTTGATTACTACCATTCTTATTATTGTTATTTCAGTTAAAGTTTTGATGGTTCTTCCAACCTGGGTTATAATAATTGGAATATGGGTTATTAAGCTTGTTTATGGCATTCAAAGTTTCTAATGATGTTTGAGAATCTACCATTTAGCCCAATGAAATTTCTTCAATCAATGACATAGGTTGAGAAAAATTCATTCCAAATCGGTCTATCTTCCTTGAAATTGCAACAACTTAATTTCTTAGCATTGCAAAAGCATCAGATTCATGAATGTTGATTACCTTTTTAGGATTTACCCTTTTAGAAGGCCATTGAAAATTATTTATAACCATTTCTTCAGTTAAGGCATAAGCATCATTAAACTATTTAGACACTAATGAACCAGCAGCAACAGCGTCGATGATAGATCTAAGAGATCCATCTAATCAATTATAAAAAGTTTGAATTATTAACCAATCTGGTATTGAATGATGTGGGCACTTTCATAAGAGATCTTTAAAATTTTCCCATGCTTCATAAATAGAATTCCCTTCAAACTGACAAAAAGATGTAATATCATTTCTAAGCTTAGCAGTCTTTGATGGTGAAAAATATTTGGTAAGAAATTTTTGTGATAAATCACCCCAAGTTCTAATAGATCTAAGTGCTAAATAATGTAACCATATTTTAGCTTTATCCCTCAATGAGAAAGGAAAAAGTCTAAGTCCAACAGCATCGTCCAAAACACCATCATATTTAATTGTAGCGCACAATTCTATAAAATTGGCAGGATGTAAATTTGGATCTTCAGTTGGTGCTCCCCCAAACTGATTATTAGATACCATTTGGATAATAGTAGGTTTAAGTTTAAATGAATTAGCCACTACAACAGGATTTTGAATACTACCATGAAATTCACCTACTGTAGGGTTAACATAATCTCATAAAGGTCTAAATTCTTGATGGATATCAGCAGTTTGATTATTTTTATTTGCCATTTCTTGAATATATTTATCTTTTTCTGTATATTTAATTTTTCTAATTTTTCATATAGTTCTTTCTATTTCAAAATCGTAAGGCACAAGCCATTCGTAACTTAAACTATGCATACACTATTATAAAACACAATAAAATAAAATCACACAACAAAAACAATAACTTCCAAAAATAAATTTTAAAAGTTTTTATAAAATTTTAAAAAGTAAAAAATAATTTTTCTCATAAAAAGTTTTCTTTATTTAATTTCATTCCTCGGCAACGGCGCCAAAAAATTAATCCACTGATATTTATGCTTACGATATATATATATATATATATATATATATATATATATATATATATATATATATATATATATATATTGATACTCATTTTTAATGATATTTTAATGTGGATACTACGCAAGTATACATAAAGTTTATCAAGTAATATAGAACTTTCTGATCAAGTCCCGAGATATCGAACCTATAGGGAAAGTGATAAATAAAGGAAATATATTCTAGCACAGAAAACAGAAAATTAACTTTTTTCTTTTCAGAAAAGATCTTACTCAAACTAAAGATAATATTCTTAGGAAATAAAATTTAAATTTTTTGTTAATTTTTATAATTTGAAATGAAAGTAAACAACTACTTTTTCTAAACATTTGTAAGATGAAAACTTATGCAGATAAAATAACTTTTTCCTTCTTATGAATCGATAACAGGTTATGAAAATTATTGTTGTGGAAGTATCTAAATTGTGTTGTGCCAAGTAGGTGCAATTTTACTCGTTACCCTTACTAGAGATGCTATAAAGAACATAGGTTAATCTACTGATTTAAAAATCTTTAAGAAGGGTTAGTCAGGAAAAATACTAGCTCTCACTCTAGAGTTTCCTTGATTCCCTCCACCTAGAGGCTAACATCTCGTATCAAAACATAAAATAATAAATCAAATTGGGGTCTTAACCCGTCACTCTAAAGTCTTCTAATTTTACACCCATCAAAGTATATCTCCCTATTATTTGCACTCAACCATATGTATTACATTCTCACCCATACAATCTTATGTGATTCTTTCCTACTGTTGATTGAGACAACACCGTACTGGTTCTTACATGTTCTCACAACAAATTTTAACATCTTAATTGGTCAAATCAAGAAGTAAATGAAGTGCAAGGTTTCAAATCATCACAACTTCTTCAAACATTGAAATCCTATAGTTCACACAACATACTTTCATAACTTTATTACTCCATCATTTTGAGGAAAAAGATAAAGAAAACTACTCAGAATTCATGGAGAAAATAAAATCACAACTTGGTTTAAAAGTAGAAATCATAGTAAAAACACAAGTAGTCTTAATTAAAAACCAAATGTAATAAGAAAGATAAAGACTTATCTGAAAATTCTCTCCACCAAACTTTTGTAGTTCCTTTGAAAATTTTGCTTTCCCTTACAACACTCCTTAGAGGTTAGCACCCAATTCTAAGGGTTCTAAATCTCACTTCTAATCCTAATACAAACTGTAATAAAGTAAAGTAAAGACGGTGAAATGGAGACGTGTGTTTTAAAATAACTCTCTAACGTAAACCACACTCATAAACATTAACCACACCTTCCAACATCAAACCTTTTTCTAATCTTCAAGTCCTCTTTTTATACTTTTCTAAAAGGTGTCTTTGCATCTCTTCAAATTGTGTCCAGATTCAACGTATCTTCCAAGAAATGCATCCATTCAAGAGAGATTTAATTTAAATTTTGCTCCAATAGGAAGTTACCCACGTTCTTCCCAAGAGGTGCCACAAAAACCTCTTCAAAATGGCTGCTAAAATTAAATAACTCCTCTTTTATAACTCTTGAGCGTAAGTGTGGGGTTCTGGTTCTTAGTCGTGAGCCTGCTGGTGCGTAAGCTCCAGATCTGGACACATAATCGTGGGGCCTTGGAGCGTAAGGGCGGATTCTGGTGCTTAGCCGCCATAGATCACATTTTCAAATTTTTTTCACTTTTGCTCCAAATTGGATCCTTTTTCACTTCTTTCATCACAACCATCCATTTAATGATACCTGTAAGAAAAACACACAAAATACATTCCATTAAAGTGCAATATCATCAAAAATAGGTATAAAAATGTGTATAAAAATACTATATATTTTAGGTGTATTAGTAAGTTACAAGAGAATGTGACGTTGGGATCAACATTATCAGTGTCGATTCAAAAAATAAGTTTTGAAAGTCTGCGATGGCCTGCACCTTATAATCATAGTGTAAACACAATGAATTAAGAAAGGTCATTCTATGAACTGGATATCTTTCCTTTTCATTTCATTTCATTTTTTTTTTAAGTATTTATTTTATTTTATCTTTTTATTATTATTTTATTTCAAAATTTTTGCAGCACATTTTCAACTTTATCATTTCATTGTCAATTTGAAAAGTTCAGATTTGATTTTTAGGAATTAAAAGGTGATTCGTATTTAAAAGGGTTGGCTCAATTTGCTAATAGCAGAATCGAACCCGATAGGCTTAAAGAAAAAGTGAACTGTGGGACCCTGTCTAGGATCCCTTTCACAACGCACCATGCTTCGACAAAATTGTTCACCAACACAACTATTGAGGGTCCAACCCCACACAAAAAAAGAAAAATCCTAAAGACACGTGAACCCCTATGTTCAAGGGTGGTTAAACAGACAATCCCAGAATCGAGAAGAGTCGATGGTACTTCCTCAAGAAAGAAATGGGCAAAGCACCTCAATGAAAGAATGACAATCTGGACTATGAGGGACATAGACACATTACCGATGTATGAAGGTAAAATTTCTTGATTCAAATGAAGAGATAAGATAATTCCCAGTGGAGTCACCAGAAATTTGTCGGTCGTTAAAAGTTTGGATTTGATTTAATATATATATATATATATAATTTTGAAAAGTAACATTTTCATTTGAAAATATGAATCAAACTAATCTCATATATGCAATAGTTTAAATAAAAGAATACAAACTTGATGCATCCCGAAGAATAGACACATTACTTGATGATGAGGCTCATTGAAATAAAGTAAAGAATCTATGACTTCCATTTAGTCTGCAAACCATTTATGTTGACTGACAAGTTCCCCTATTTAATATTGAAAAATAAAAAGGATCTATATTTCTTGGGTTCCTAAAGTTTCTTATAAGGGCAAGTCTCTATAGTTAATTACATCTTAAATGACCGAATTAACCTTAGAAATCTCTCGATTTATATCAGAAAATAATGCCTCCATGAATAAAAAAAGGGTAGGATTTTTCAAGGTCGGATAATAAGAAATTCAGATGGGAAAGGTGCAAATTTGGAACAGTTATTCTTGAAATCTAAAGGAAGAAATCTAGAAGACGCCACATATCCTAAGGAGAACCTTGGTGGTTTCCCAAACTACCCTATGGTTTGGCTTTATTTTAGAAGAGATATTATTTAATGTTTCATCCTGCCAATTTTTATTTTTTAGGGCTTACATTTGCATGGTACCAATCATGCAAATATCATAGAAGATATGAGGAATTATGTCATACCAAACGACAACGTCGGAGTCCTAAGACGAGTTAGGGCTTATATTGCAGGTTGTACAAAAGTTTAGAAGATAAGGTGAGGGTTTATGTCGTGCTTGATGAACTACCTCAATGTGTTTTGACTTGTTGTTTATTTCTAAGAAAGTTTGTTGTTGTAAACATGTTTGCTCTCTCAGAGATGTTCTTCTGCATGCCTCATCATTCTACCCACGGTGTTTGCTTCAAGTTCCTTGTTGCAGCAAGTTCAAGTTTAGAATTGTTAAATTGAGGAAGTTGAGAGAAGTATCAGGTTTAGAGTTCAAATTTTGGTGTAGTTGTCAAGTTTGATTTTGTAGCCATAATTTATTTAAATGTCTTATTAAAAGGGGGATTTATGTTGATTAGAGCGACACCAGTTAGGATCCCACAGATCCCTCATTCTATTACCACTATTTTCTTCAGATTCACTTAGTCTAAATGAATTTACCAAACTCAAATAAATGAATTCAATAAGTTCATCCAGACTGGGGGAATATCGTTAGCATCCGTAGTTTGCCTCATCTGAGGGATTTCCGATCATCAAAAGAGATGTATTAATTTAGTTGCAATTTTCTTTGTTTTGTTTTGTTTGTGACTAATTTTTAGAGTTATCTTATTTTGTTGTTGTTGTGAATCTTGTTTTGGTTTTATTTTGGTTTAACATGCAAGGTGACATAATTTGCAAAAAATAAAAATTATAAGAAAGTAGAGTGGAGTAAAGAGAAGTACTGTAAATAAATTATAAAAATGTACTAGTCCTCTTCTTGCACTCCAGCTGAAATGTCAGTATTTGCAGTGTATATATATAATCTTGCAGGGAATTAAAATAGGTTACATGGAAGGAAAGCTGTCAAGATTAGTTTAAGGTGTGTTTATCGAACCCTAGGACATAACTTGTTGGGTTCCTATTAATAGGATGATCTTCTTGAGAAGAACATAAAAGATTTATTTATCCTCCAAGATATCTAAAAGACCATAAATGTGTTCGCGGCATGATGTCGGCATATTTTAAGTTGTGTGTAGTATTTTAAAAAGGGGTCGCCAAACAAAAGTTGTCGGTGAAATTTAAATTTTAAATTTAATTTAAATGTATATATAATTTGGAAAGTAGCATTTGATTTTGAAAATAATTTTAAGTTTGAAACTTTTAAGATACGAAATCAAATCGATCTCACATCCCAAATAGTTTATATAAACGAGCACCGCACCACAAACCGTGTATTTATCCCGAGGAATAGACACACTGCTTGATGATAGGACTCGATTAAACAAACTAGAAGATTTGTGACATCCGTTTGGTCTGCGAACGAATTTTATAAGCCGACAAGTTCCCCTGCTTAATATAAAGGAATTAAGTAGGGTTTATATTATCTGGGTTCTTAAGGTTCCCTATAAGGGCAAACCCCTATAGTTAATTACATCTTAAATGACGGGAATCATTTAAGAAAACTCTCGATAATGATCAGTGGTTTTGCTCTCAAGAATTTCAAAGTTTAAGGTTTTCAAAGGATTGAATTTTTGAAATTTCAATAGGGAATGGATCAAATTTGAAAAGTTAATTTCAGGAATTCAAAGGAAGAAAAGTAGGAGAAGCTGAGGATCCAAGAAGAATCTTGGCAACTTCCCAAACTATCCTATTGTTTGGCTTCAATTTGAGAAGATGTTATTTAATGTTTCGATCCTACCAATTTTAATTAATTAGGACTTATATTCGTATGACGCAGTCATGCAAATATCCTCGAAGATGTGAGGGTTTATGTTGTACCAAACGACTACCTCGGAGTCCTAAAACCGGTTAGGGCTTAATTTTCATAACATGATTATGCAAATGCCTAACGAAGAGTTGAGGATTTATGTTGCACTAGGCAAACTACCTCGAAATCCTACGGTTTGGTTGTTTAATTTTAGGAATGTTTTGCTGAAGTAGATCCGAGTTTTGCTGACGACGATGGCCGTGCTGCCCACTATGCTCCAAGTTCCTTGTTGTTGCAGAGGTTTAGTTTGAGAAGGTGACAATCAAGAGGTGAGAGAAGTGTTTTGGTTTAGAGAAATCTTAAAATCCAAGTGTTTTTTATATTTTAATTAAAACAAATCTTAAAGTTATTTAAACAGAACCGATTAAGATCCCACGGTTCCGTCATCCCGTCACTGTTATTTTCATTGAATTCACTTAGTCCAGATGAATTTGCTAAACTCAATTAAATGAGTTCCACACTTTCATTTAGACCTTGGGAAATCCTGTTAGCAACACGTGGGTTACATTATCCGAGGTATTCCCGATCATTCAATGAGACGTTTTAATTTAATTGTAATTGTAGTTTTGTTGTTCTGTTTGTGATTAAATTTTGAGTTGTTTTATATTTTGAATGTTGTGGCGGTGAATTTTATCTTGCAATGACTTTTAATTTAATTTTGGTTTCAGTTCAGGGACTATCCTAAAGGTTTTGGTTTTCATACAACAGTCTTGTTTATCATGCAAGAAAAGCAAAACACAGTGCATGTAAGTAAAATGCAATAAAATAAAAACGTACCTGGAGGGTCTTCCCATCATCCCAAGCTGCACTTAAAACACATGTTAAGGCATTTAAATATTTGGCAAGAAATACCTAGGTAAAGCTAAGGGAAAGGGTTTTGGTTGTCTACCAAATTCTTAATCCTATAACTAGTCATCTCCTATGACGTCTAGGTTCTTGGTTTGGTTTAAGGATGATTTTCTTCATCAAAGAACAACTAGATTCAATTGTTCTTCTAAAACATCCCGTTATATTGAGGAAGTGCTTAGGACGAGTCCTAAACGTCTTTTCAATATTTCTGGGATTGTTTTGAGTCCAAGTAAATTTAGTTGCACATGTGAATTAATCATCCAAGGATTTAAGTTTTGTTCCCTTGCTCAGTGAACTAGGACATTTGAATATCCTATAAGTGAAGTAACACTTCACTTGATACTTCATTCAAGAGTTATAATAATAAGAGCTTTAAAAGGGCAAATTGACTTATTAAGTATTTTAATGATTTAAACTTAATGATTTAATTTTAATTTTAACTTAATTATAAAAAATTAGTTTAAGTTTGGAATAGTGTTCAAGTCCTTTATGTTTTAAGTTTACTTTAAGTGTTTGGTTTAACTCTTAATGATTTCATTTAGGTGTGTTGTTAAATGATTTTAATTCAATTTAATTTTAATTTAATTTAAGTTTAATTTAATTTAATTTAGTTTAATTTAGTTTAATTTAATTTAATTTAATTTAATTTAATTTAATTTGATTTAATTTGATTTGATTTAATTTAATTTAAAATTTTTAATTAAATTTAATTTTAATTTTTATCTTAATATATTAAATATGATTTAATTAATTTGTTAAGGTGTTAACCTGATTTAGATTTTGATTTAATTTAATCTCAACATCTTAAATTTAATTTAATTTAACATTTTAAATTTTAAGTTAGGATTATCCTTTTAGTTAAGAATTAAATATTATTGAAGTGATTAATTTAGAGATTCATAAATTAAAGAATAAATATCCTCTTAATAATATCCCTACTTTTAATAATTCAAATTTCCATTACTCTTCCAAAATTTTAATTAATTAATTAATTAAAGTTTATTTTAATTATTCTTGAAATGATTAGTAGGTTTCTACCTTTCAATCATTTAAGTTTCAATCATCCAAAATCAGTTTAAAATCAAATATTTTACCCTCTCCTTTTTTGATTAATCCTAAAATTTTAATTAAGGTTTGAAATTTTTAATTACCTTTTTGCCCTTCAAGCTTAATAATTTTATAACTCACTAAACTAAGCTCAAATGAACTTGAAATTTTTATGTAACCTCACTCATATGTCAATTAAGACATTAAAGGAGAAAATGTGATTTTTCTATATTTAATTTATTTATGTAATTATTTTTAATGGAAAATAGGGGTTTTCAAAGAAAATTCAATAACATGACCAAGGAAATATTTCTGTCCTTAAGAAAATTATGGGATATTCCTAATGACCAGAGGACCATTTGGACCAATTTTGGTGATTTTTTGAATTATATTTTATTTATTAGACTTATTTTGAGTTTTGGAGTGTTAATTAATTTAAAAAAAGAAATAAAAATTGAAAAAAGGATTTTATATTTTTTAAAAATCTCTCTAACCTCAGGGAAATTAGAGAAAAAATTTTATATTTTTTTATATTTTTCTTTAATTTATTAGAATTATTTTAGTGGAAATGTTAAAGAAAATCATTTTTTAATTCAAAAATTGTTTTAAGTATTTAAAATTCAATATCTTACCCTAGAGACTTAGGAAAAATGTTTGGTTTATTCCTCGGTGATTAGAATTCAAAATGTGACATTTTGGTGATTTTTAATATTTTTATTATTTTTATTATTTTTAATTATTAAAATATTAAAATATTGATAAAAATCAACTTTTTTTAGAAAATTACAATTTTAATTTTCCTAAATTTCTCTGATATCAGAGAAGCCCCAAAACCATTTTTGTGAATTTTTTAAAAGTATTTTGTGAGTTTTGAATTTAGTTATGTGACTTAATTAATCCATTTAGTGGGGTTAAACATTTCCAATTGATTTCAAATTTTTATGTGATGTTCCTCTGATCCTAAAGATCAGTGGAGAATTTTTTTCAAGTTAATTTGATGTGTAATTAATCCTAATTAATTAAAGTTCAATTTTGGATGTTCGGGCCAATTAGGGTTGTTCCATGTGAATCAACTCAAAACCTATTTTTCCTAGGTTCCTCTGGTCATAGGAAACATCACCAAATTTTCCTAGAATTTATTTCATAACATACTAATTATTGAAATTAAAATACTCAAAATAGTAACATGCAATTAGAAAATCAATAACTCCTCATAGGGATGGCCTCTGACCTTGAAAATTTTAGGGAATGTTCCCTAGATCAGAGGCTTCAAAAGCCCTATGGTCTCATGCCATGGTGAATTGTCTATGCAAATGGAGAATTAAAATACCACAGAGAGTAAATAAATCATTAAAAATAAAATACTTGATGAAATGACTTGATTTATTTTCCACATTATTCTCCTCTGTTCACTGAGCAATGGGGTATTTTTATTTTATTTTTATGATTTTTCTACACAAAGTTATGAATTTTTGAAGTTCTGATAATTAAATAAATAGAAAAATACCCTATTTTCCTACTTATTCACGCGGCGCCACGCAATCCTCGGCAACTCCAAAAGGCCACGCGGCGCGCTTTGATTCGGCGTCGCCATCTGAGTCAGCTACCATGAGGCCCGCAGTTCACGTACCATCTCCTGGTCCGATGCCATCTGAGCCGTCCCTCCAATACACGCGCGAATGGACGGCATCCGTTCAATGTCCCCGATAGACTTCAATCGAGAGCCGTCCATCTTCCAGGCTTGATATCTCCTTCGATACTTAACCAATTTCTACGTTCTTATACTCTATGGATTCGTCTTGAAGAGACGAACACATCCATATAGTAATCATGCATTGAAATTAAGGCAATAGGAATGGAGAATTCATGGAAGCTCGGGAGGAGGAGAGAGCTCATACCTTTGCTCAGAGAAGTGTGGCTTCAATCTAAGAGTTGTGTCACCTTCGATTGAGTCCAAGTAAGCTCCAGATGAAGTCTCTGGCCCTGGAGAATTGTCTAGACTTGAGTTCGACCAGACCCGATTCCAAAGCTTGGAGGCTATAGAAAATGGGTGGCCTGGAGAGGGGGCTTCCATTGGGAAACTCCTTCTCTTGATCTTGTGCAGGTGTGGGTGAGTTTTATTTGAGTTTGGTGGAGAATTGGAAAGTGTCCTGGTTTTGGGTGGAATTTTGGCTGAGAAATTGAGCTCTGTGGATGGAGATTAGGGCAAATTATCACTGGGGATCAATTGCTCTAAGTGTGGAGGATGGTCTGGAACAATTTTGGCAGAGTTTCTGTATGGTTTGGAGCAACTCTCCTCTTAGCCGAGAGGGGTGGGGTTTAAATAGAGTTGGCAGGAGGGCCTTCCAGGGGGAGTTAATGGCTGGGATCAACTGCTCTGGGCAAGGGAAGAACATCTCCAATTGCCATTGGGCATGGGGCAGCTCAGCAAGAGAGAATTTCAATGTTGGGCTCACATGGTGCTCTCGGCCATGGCAATTTCCGGCGGCTGTGGTGGCTAGCCGGCTAGGCATGGGTCACCTTCAGGGTCAGTGAGGTCAGAGCTTGATTCCTGTGAGTTCAATTGATGGTTGTCATGTGTAAAGGTGGTGAATTGAAATGGAATGGGAAAAGGGTGATTTTGGCTTGGTTTGGGTCAACCCATGTATTTGTGCTTCGTTCACCATCTAAGACTTGACCTTGGGCTGAGGGAGAATCATTTGGGTCAGCTGAATTGGGGTAGTGAAGTCCCCATCCATGGTGAGGTGGCTAAACATGGTTTAGTGTGTAGCATAAATAAGGTTAAAAAGGTTTAAGGGATGCTTAAGAAAGAACCCCCTCTTCTTTCCATAAGTGGACTAATGACAAGTCAAAGCCCCCTTGGCTTCATGTGGCTTTAGAATGGCTTTTCATGGCTCACATTTTGCTTGGAAAAAGTTTGGTCAACTTTCATGAAAAAGGGTTTTAGAAATTTTGAAAATTTTGGGGTTATTTGATGGGATTTGGCATAATACCATTTTGGTTTGATTTTCATGACGGATTTAGAACTTAGGGAGTGATATTAATTGAGTGAGGATGAGGTGAGATTGTAATGTGGGCTTTAGGATGGGTTTTGGGCTTTTGGGTTTGTTTTGTATGGGCTTTTAAAGTGGCTTAGGAAATGGGCTTTTAAATTTTAAAATGGATTTTTAGGATGAGGAACCTTGTAATGGTTGAGCCCAATGAGTGTAGAATTTGGCTTAGGAATGTTTCATGAGTTATTTGAAGTCAATTTGGTAAGGCTTGGAGTTGGATTTGGTGAACTTGGGTCTCTTTGGTAAGGGGACAAAAATGGGTCAATTTGGGTTAGCTTAGGCTAAGGTTGGGCTAAAGTTGGTTTTGATGTAAAATTAATGTTGATAAATGTTCATAGGTGTGTTACAAAGAGTTTTCAACTTTGTTTGGGGTTCAAATTTGGGATTTGGGCTAAGTTAGGGTTATGGGTCAAAATTGGGCTTTAAGCTTAAAATTGAAACTGGATTCAAATGTCAATCAAATTGTGCTTGGATTTGGTCTAGATTGACATTGGGGATATTTAATTGAATTTTAGAATTTAATTGAACCAAAATTTGGGTCAATTGGAGTGATTTGGTTTGACATTGGGTTCACTTAGGTTTAAAATGGGTCAAATTGGGGGTTTTGGAAAAAGTTGGGTAAACTGACAAAATTAGCCCATGGTGTAGTTAAACAAAATGAAATTGAGAATATTTGGGATTTTTTGGAATTTTTTGAGAATTTTTAGAATTTTTGAATTTTTGGGTCAAGAGGGGTATTTTGGTAATTTGGAGGGTATTGGGGGTATTTTTTGAAATTTTGGTATTTTTGGCTGTAAATGATCAATTTGATTGGTGGGAAAATGTTCAAGGTTGATTTTGGAAATGTTTTGGGTGATTTGGAAATTTTGGTGGATTTGGGTAGTTTCAAGGGCTTTTAGTAAGTTTGGTGGGTCCGGGGCCCCGAGGGTCAAAAATTGAAATTTTGAAAAAAAAATGAAAATTGAGCAAGTGTGAGTGAAATGGAATCATTTTGGTTGAGCCATGAAGCCATATTAAGCCCATATGAGCCATGAGAGGACTCATTTGAGGCATTCACTATGTTGTTCCTAACCCTCTTACCGAGAGCTTAGGGGTTAAGGACCATCCATATGAATTTCCTACATGAGTCAGGAAGTCAAGTTGGGTGAGAGTGTGGTGTATGTGTAAGTCAGCCCTCACCATACCAGGCCACCCAGGGTGATCCTAAGGCCAAAGAGTCATATAGGGAACTCATCCTTTAAACCTCCACATTTGATCTCAACCCTCTAAGTTATTAGGGGTTTACAATCAAGCTTGTGGGGTTTGCAGGGAGTTAAGAAATGGTTGAGTTTCTAAAGGGGTAGGTTCCATCTCTAGTCATCTAAGATAGTCAAAGGAAAAGCCTAAGGCTAGACCCTAAGTACTGAAGAGAGAAGAGAAGACCTCATCAAAAATGTGGTCAACAAATGGACCCCCAATAGGTGTGGTATGCTAACTAAGCACACAGCGCGTATTGGTGTTGACCGACGAGATCAACAAGAGCAACACAGATGTCCCAGTGAAAAACTTAGGACAGAGTAGAAAAATTTCCGCTGGGTAGTATCAAGTATATTTCCAAGACTGGAGGTTCTTGAACTCTCGCTGGGGAAAGGAAAAGGAGGTGAATTCCAAATCATAAGATCTAGGGAATTTTGATTTAGATTTCGTTTCATTTCATGTTCAAGTTTTGATGTGTGAGTTTATATTTTTGATTTGGAGTTCCAACTTAGATCGAAGTTTGATTTAAAATCAGTTTGAGGAAATTTGGATTTGAAATGAGAATTGAAACCCGAGTTCCAACCTCGGGATTGCGAAGAAAACTGGATTTTAGGTAGCAGCCTCGGAGTAAGCATCCGAGTTTAAGTGTCGATTGAAAAGGATGAGAATCAGAATTTAGGTACTGATCTCGAAAGAGAACTGGAATTTAGGTACCAGTCCTACAAGTTTGGAATTGAAATTTAGATGTCAATTCGAAAGAGAATCGAAATTTAGGTATTGATTTCGAAAAGAGAGTCAGAATGTAGGTTCTGGTCTCGGAGTGAGAACCGGAATATAGGTTCCAGTCTCAGAAATTTTGAATTGAAATGTAGGTATCAATTCGGATGAGAATCGAAATGTAGGTATCGATCTCGAAATGAGAACTGGAATGTAGGTACCAGTCTCGGAAATTTTGAATTGAAATGTAGGTATCAATTTGGATGAGAATCGAAATGTAGGTATCGATCTCGAAATGAGAACTGGAATGTAGGTACCAGTCTCGGAAATTTTGAATTGAAATGTAGGTATCAATTCGGAAGAGAATTGAAATGTAGGTATTGATCTCGAAATGAGAACTGGAATGTAGGTACCAGTCTCAGAAATTTTGAATTGAAATGTAGGTATCAATTTGGATGAGAATCAAAATGTAGGTATCGTTCTTGAAATGAGAACTGGAAAGTAGGTACCAGTCTCGTAAATTTCGAATTGAAATGTAGGTATCAATTCGGATGAGAATCGAAATGTAGGTATCGATCTCGAAATGAGAACCGGAATGTAGGTACCGGTCTCGGAAATTTTGAATTGAAATGTAGGTATCAATTCGGATGAGAATCAAAATGTAGGTATCGATCTCGAAATGAGAACTGAAATGTAGGCACCAGTCTCGGAAATTTTGAATTGAAATGTAGGTATCAATTCAGATGAGAATTGAAATGTATGTATCAATCTCGAAATGAGAACTGGAATGTAGGTACCAGTCTCAGAAATTTTGAATTGAAATGTAGCGTGGAGATTTGGATTAAACGGGAGATTGAAATGAGATGTGAAAGTGTTCCACATCCCACGAGAATCAATCAAAGTTTGATTATTTGGCGCGAAGGGTATGAATCCATGCCGTCAAAACCAAATCAAAAATTTTTCGTGGTTCTGAAATCATCCCGAGAGAGGGTTTCAAAGGAAGTCTGAAGTAGATTTTGATTTGAAGAAGAATTGGAGGTTTTGAAAAGATGGATTTAGACAGGAATTCAATTTGAGATTTAGGTTCATTTCATTTGTCCTTTAGAGATCTTATTTTATTTTTGTTGTTCATTTAGTGTTCATGTGAATTTGGAGTTCATTTTAATATTTAGATTTTTAAGGAAAGTTCTCATTTATTTTCTTTTCTCTTTTGTTCTTCGTTCAAAGTTCATTTAACTCTAATGGCGTTTCCCAGTCACTTTGAACAAAAAGAAGTGAAGGCAGAATATGACGTAGTCGTTTGCATTCCAACTTGCTGAAAATACATCATACAACTTGATCTAATCATAATGACATTTTTCTCAAAAATTTAATGTCTCATACAATCCATGTAACTCCAAAACGGACTGTGTAAATTTCTTGTTGATCCATTCAAAAGTGTCTATCAAAAATCCATGTCTGAATAGTAAGAAACATGGGTAATAACATCACCTTCCAAGCCACCCTTGGCAAGAATGCCGCATGGATGTGCATTGGAGGTGTGCTATTTCCCATGTAACTTACAGCTCGTAGGGCCGGAGACTCTCCAATTCTGGATCTGGCTGGAAGTGGTAAGGCGCCTTTCTGTCGTCCATCCTTCTAAAAGTAACGGAGATCCGCTCCACTGGCACTCCCGGTATACAATGTTTTGCGACTCTGCTCCATTTCCTTTTAATATCATGACGGAACCTACCGGAAGTGGTATCTCCACCGGCCCTCGGAACTTACCTGGGCCTGCTATCCGGAGGTCAGATCCGAACATGATATTGCATTGGTTGACGAACAAAACTATGCAGAAAGGTCTGACAAAGTCGTGGTGGTCAATGTGTGGAGGTATGCAGTCGCCTTTCTGGTAAATGTTGATGATGCAACTGTTGGGTATGCAGTCTGCTGGCAGTACCCTCCACGTTATCATTATTTTCACCATTCTTTTAATTATCCTCGGCATTGGATCCACCTCACTGCGGCGGAGTATCCCTGGTGGATTTCCTTCTCCGTCCTCTGCGAAGTTATAGCAACATCCGCACTGTATTGTGACCCTTCCTTTCCCTGGCATCCATCTTCGGGGTTCTGAATAAGTCTTTTCCCTCAGACGGCCTACTCGGCCCATCTTCTGAAGCTCTAAGATGCAAACTCTGAGAATACATCTGTGTGTAACTCGAGGCCTTCCAAAATGTTGATCCTCTTGCCTTTAATCCTTTCAAAGTATTCGAAAGTCTTCTTCTCAACGTTTTGCATTCTTTCTAATTCATATTCTGGGATGATCTGCAAGTGACGAGGCCTAGTAACGTACTACGGGATGTATGACTCAATCCCATCACGTTCTCCTACATACCTTAGCTCCTCGGGGATTGTCTCTGTCGGGACATCCTCCGGGGTTGCTTTCGCAACAAGGTTCTTCAGATCTGGTATCTCTGTCTGACGTCGAGGCATTGACTCTATTCCTGTTCTTCTTGGCACTTCTTCGATTTGTTCTAATTTTCTTGGCGTTGACTTTCTTCTTTCTGGTTCCTGACGAACCGGTATCTTTAAAATGTGTGTGCCGGCAAAAGTGGTTGTTTCCTCATGTTGATATGCTGCTGGTTTAGTCAACATCTTGCGGATACGGCGATTCTTATTCCTCTTTTGGGTAGCAGTGAGAGTAGCTCTCCTTACCCCTTGAACTTC
This sequence comes from Papilionanthe hookeriana x Papilionanthe teres, assembly GCA_022702705.1. Classification (NCBI taxonomy): domain Eukaryota; kingdom Viridiplantae; phylum Streptophyta; class Magnoliopsida; order Asparagales; family Orchidaceae; genus Papilionanthe; species Papilionanthe hookeriana x Papilionanthe teres. Next base: position 20,216,797 of record CM040433.1, read on the forward strand.
TGCGGGCGCGGCGCTGACGAGCCTGCCCTCTGCCGTGGCAACTACTGACTTGATTTTTTTATTCTCCTCGGTGTTTGTCTTTCTTTTCTTGTTGCTAGATTGGTGGCTTGGGCCACCCATCTTCATCACTGTCTGGCTGTGAAGCTCTTCTCGGTCAACTGGGACCCAATCATTTTCTTCGTACTGTAGGCTGGCTGGTGTGAAGTCAGAATCAATTTCTATCATTGCTCCTTCCTTCACCCTCTTTTCGTCGAGTGCAAGACTCACGCCATTTTTAAAGTTTAGGACCAACCGCCTGTCCGACATTTCCCTGCGAAAAAGACAAGGAAATGATCAAAGGCTGTACTAAGAACAAGAACATTAAGAAAATATTTATCACTGAAGATTCTTATTCACTTATTTTAACTTTAAGGAAAGTAGGAAAAGATGAGGAAAGATCAGGAACAAGATTTGATTTGAAAGGAAGGGTAAAACTTTATTATTATGATTTCACATATTTTATTTTTAGCACATATTTTTTTGTTAATGATTTTTTTTTGTCATCCATCTTTATGTTTTTTTTTTTTTTCGGGTTCGGACTCAGTCACAAGTGGTTACTTCACCTGTGTTTCTAGAGATGAGAATTCATTCCTTCGAAACATCAGGTTGCGTAATACTTCTTCAAATATCGTCCATTGATTGGAAGCATTTGTCGTTCTCCTTGGCAATTCACAAGTTGGTAGGAGCCTCCTGAGTAGACTGTCTCGACCACAAACGGCCCTTCCCAAGTCGGTTCAAATTTACCTCCTATCTTGCGGTGTGCAAGAGTAGGTCTCTTAAGGACAAGAACTAAGTCACCAACTTTGAAAGTTCTTGGGCGGACCATTTTATCATGGGCCTGGATCATCTTAGCTTGGTACAGTTTCAAATTTTGCTGCGCTGCAAGTCTTTTCCCTTCCAAGCTTTCCAGTTCTTCCAGTCGTAATCTGGCATTTTCTTCTGTTGTAATTTTATTTGCAACTGCAATTCTGAGTGATGGAAGCTGAACCTCCAAAGGTAAAACTGCCTCGGACCCGTACACTAAAGTGTAAGGCGTAGATTGAGTAGGAGTCCTGAAAGTTGTCCTGTAGGCCCATAAGGCTTCTAACAACTTCTCGTGCCAATTTCGCTAGTTGTCGTCCAAAGTCTTCTTTAGAATTTGGATGAGAGTTTCATTGAAAACCTCGGCCTAGCCGTTTGCTCTTGGATAGTAGATTGTTGAGTATCGCCAATCGATTCCATGTCTTCTGACAAAATTGTTAATTTTTGTGCTTCTAAAATGCAGACCCATTATCTGAAATGATTCTGCGCGGTACTCCGAAATGGTAGACAACTTGATTTTTGAAAAACTGTAGCACGTGGTGTGCCTTTACTTCTCTGAGTGGAACTTCTTCTGCCCATTTAGAAAAGTAGTCTGTAGCTGTAAGAATGAAGCGATGTCCTCTTGAAGATGGTGGTTATATCGGACCCACTATATTTGTGCCCCAGCATTCAAATGGCCACGACGCAATTGTCGGATGTAGCACATTTGGAGGTTGTAGAACCACTCCATGCACTTGGCATTGGTGACATCTCTTGGCGATCTTCATACAATCGGTCATCATTGAGGGCCAGTTGTACCCTAGTCTCTTAATCTTCATTTTCATCTTTGGACCCAACTGATGAGCACCACAGAGTCCTGAGTGTACCTCTTTGACAATTTCATGAGCTTAGGACTCGCTCATGCACCTCAGCCACATTTGATCAAAAGACCTTCTGTATAACGTATTGTTTATTAATGTGTAAGACAGAGTTCTTTTCTTGACCTGATGGGCTAGCGACTTATCGTCCAGTAATTTCCCTGTTTGCAGGTAGTCTATTAGCGGTTGACGCCAATCTTCTGTGTTTTTTGTTATTGCTGCAACTGATTCCTCGGCTTTTTATGATTTCTGTATCATATACATGTCGAGCTGTGATAGGACTTGTCGTCCCTGAACTGATACTTCAACATACTCATCTTGTAAGCAGGCAAATTCTTTTGCAAGGCGAGCTAGCGCATCTGCAAGAGCATTTTCTTTTCTAGGGATCTTGTAGATCATTACATTCGGAATATGTTCCAACAGTTTCATGGCATACTGAAAGTACTGCTCGAGTCTTGGCTTTAGAATCCTGTACTGTCCGGCAACCTATTGAATGATCAACTGAGAATCCCCGTAGATGTTGATGTCCATTATTCCCATTTGAATGGTTAGTTCCAGTCCTGTTATGAGGGCTTCGTATTCTGCCTCGTTGTTTGTGCATGGTTCTGTTAAGTGGTAGGAGTATCTTAACATACTCCGCTTCGGTGTTATAAAGATTAGTCTGATTCCTGCCTTACCGAGCACTATCATTTGCAATTCTTTGTTCTTCTATGTTGAGGACGCACCGTCGAAGTATATTTCCCAACGTCGATCATCAGTGTCTTCTAGGCTCATTATCTGCTCGTCAGGCAAATCATCGTCGAGAGGCGAATCTGCCGGTAAAGGGTGTGCTGCAAGGAAGTCAGCTAGGACTTGTCCCTTTACGGTGCGAAGAGGAACGAAAGTTATGTCGAATTGCAATAGTATCATCGACCACCTGACAAGTCTCCCAGAGAGCGTCGGTCGGGTCATCAAGTATTGCAAGGATTAACTCTCGAAATAAGGTTGACCTTATGAGAAAGCATGTAATGCCTGAGCTTCTGTGCAGTGAAGATCAGGGCCAAGCAGTGCTTCTCAATAGGAGGATACTTCACATCCGTTGGGATTAGACGACGGCTTAAGTAGTAGAGAGCATTTTCTTTTCCCTCGTCATTGACCTGGGCTAGCAGGGCTCCAAAGGAGTCGTCTAAGGCCGCGGTGTAAAGTATTAACGGTCTACTACGAGGCCGGTGCTGCTAAGACGGGAGGTGTCATTAAGTATTGTTTGATGTCATCGAAGGCATGTTGACATTTGGAGTCCCAAGTAAACTTGGCATCCTTCTTAATCAAAGCAGAAAAAGGCTGACACCTTCCTGACAAATTCGATATAAAGCGTCGAAGCTATGTCAATCTTCCTTAAAAGGATCGTAGCTGTTTTAAAGTTTTGGGAGATGGCATTTCTAAGATAGCTTTAATCTTTTCCGGATCAATTTCAATCTCGCGATGTCGGACAACAAATCCTAAGAATTTCCTGGAGGTGACGCCGAAGGCGCATTTTAAGGGATTCATCTTAAGGTTGTATTGTCTTAGTCGCTCGAAAACAATTCTCAAATCATACAGGTGATCTTCTTTCAGTTTGCTTTTGATGACCACATCATCCACGTAGCACTCAACTTGGTTGTGAATTAGATCATCAAAAATCTTTGTCATCTCTCTTTGGTATGTTGCTCCTGCGTTCTTTAGTCCGAATGACATTACTGTGTAGCAATACACTCCGATCGGCGTTCTGAATGCCGTGAGTTTTTCGTCTTCTGGTGCCATCTTTATCTGGTTGTATCCTGATGATCCATCCATGAATGAAAATATTTCATGTGTTGAAGCAATGTCGATCATCAGTTATGGGATTGGTAGTGAGAATTCATCTTTTGGACATGCTTTATTTAAATCTCTGAAGTCCACGCAGATTCTGATCTGACCATTCTTCTTTCTGACTGGTACCACATTGGCTAACCAAGTAGGGTATTGTTCTTCACGGACAAATTTAGCGTATATTAGCTTCTTAACTTCGGTTATTACTTGTTGCTCAATTTCTAGACGCATTCTTCTGGGAGCTTGTCTGACTGGAACAGAAGTAGGATCTACTCCTAACTTGTGAACTGCGACTTCTGGAGCTAATCCTGGCATTTCATCGTAACTCCAAGCAAAACAGTCCTTGAATTCCATTAGTAGCTTGATTATTTCTTCGGAGTCTTTTTTATTGAGTAAGGAGCTAACGAAAGTTGGGCTAGACTCTTCGCTAGTACCTAAGTTAACTTCCATTAACTCTTTTATTGTATATTTGATTTCTTCTTCGAATTCTGGTGGAGCATCTCCGATTTGTAAATCTTCAAGATCTCCTGTAGCTGCCAAGCAGTGTTCATTAGGCTCACAAGTGTCAACCAAGCAAAATCCCGTATCATCAACTGATCCTACTATGCTAAATCTGAGACCATGTTTTGAATTGGGAGGCCAACCGACATTATTCCATAATTTTTCAAAGTGTTGTGACCGGCCTTTTGTCCATTATCGAGGTAAGACACCACGTTGAATTAAATTTTGAACACAGAAAAAGTACCACTCAAAAGGTAGTTCCATTAATTCTGAAGAAGTAACATCTTCAAATTGTACATCTTTTTCAGTATTGGAGGAGGAAGCACCACGGTAAAACTTGATTGGCTTGGTACCACCACCATGCATTTCCTTGACCACCACACCCTCGATCTTATTAGAATGGATTGGGGTCAGGGTCATAGTATGTACATGATGGTTAATCTTCTCGTACATTGATTTATATTCTTCATTCTTTTCATCTTCGAGAGAGATCTTGAACTGGGGTTTCTTTTGACTTATTGTTGCTGCTTCTTTCTTGATTTCTCCTTCTTCTTCGGAAGTGTTTTCCCAATCAACATCGATGATCGGTTTCTTACGTCCAACTCGTTCCAACATTTCTTCCACGCCCTCGTCCCCGGCCTCGACCTCGGGTGCGAGTTCTGGAGAAATCTTCACCATCTCGCCGTAAGGGAGTGGTGAGTAACTGTTGGATTAGAACTTCAGGTTCTTCATCATCTCGAATTTCTTTTGCTTCATTTGGTATAGTATTTCTGGAAAAGATTATTTTCTTCGGGGGCGCGTAGTAGGCCGCATCTTCATGAATTCCAATTTCATGCACGGAGAACGGTTGCAAATCACCTTTGATGCACTGTTCCCCTCCTTCGTAATACTTTATGCACTGGTGCAGAGATGACGGTACCATCCGGTTTTCATGGATCCATGGCCGACCCAGTAGAGCGTTGAATGATGTCTCAGAATCAATTATGTGGAATTTTGCGGTTGTCGATCCAAGAGCTCTCTCTCCTTTTTGATTGAAGCCTCTTAATAGCATCTTGTTTGCTTCAAGCTCGTGAGCATCAATTTCCAAATATGCTAGCGTCCAAAGATTCATTATGTTGATTGATGCTCCCGGATCAACCAACACTCTGGAGAGCGTAAACTTTTCAATAGTGACTGAAATGTACAACGGTTGGTTGTGATCAGCTGTTCCCAGTAATAGATCATTGTCCATGAAGGTAACACCTCGCTGTTATTTTAACGAGCAAACCTCGTCGAAGGAATTACCAGCCATTTGAGCTAAACAAATTTCTCGATCAAGTAAAGCCTTGATCAGAGCCTCTCTCATATCCTTTGACAGGATCAGAGCGTCGTATATGCTTAGTTTGGCTGGTAGCTTCCTAAGATGGGCTAGCACGTTGTAGTCCACTTTATTACCATGTTCCTCAGTTTCTTCCCGAATGGGCAGTTCCTTTGCTGGGGTTGGCTCTTCCTGAGCAACCACCTGCTTTCATTTATCTTTTGGACCCATTCTCGGAGGTAAAACTTTTCCACTTCTTAAATTTACTTCAGTTATCTCTTCTGAATTTGGTGTTGAATCTGCCGGTGTATCCTCTTGAGTTGGAACCACTGGCTCTTCTGAAGTTGCTTCGGTGTCTGATGGTTCTAAGTCTATCGTGATTGGAGCCCCTCGGAATTCATAAATGGACTCGTTGCTTGTTGAGCTTTTGTAGCCTCCTTTGTGAACATCTTCTTCGTCGTTGTCGTCGAGGTTGTGTATGATTTGAGAATCGTTATTTATGTTGGAATCGAGATCCGGATTAAGCCGGTTGTCGTTAGTTACGTAATCGTTAGAAACAGTCAAAACGTAGCCAACACCATAACCCTTATCATTATAAGATCCCGCCGGAGCGAGCAAATAATCATGCAGAGTCAGGAGTTCGAGGGATTTCTCCCCCAAATCGGAAATAACCATCCTAGGATAAGCAGCCCCTAGTATACTCTTCGGAGCCTCGGTCTTCTTTTCTTCCACGATCTTCTCCTCTTTCTGGGGCGGTTCTTCAATCGCAAGTGATAGTGCCGGCTCGACAGGTCTCAAACTCTGAGTTGAAGCACGTACCGAAGCGGCCTGGATGTGATCCAAAATTTTCTTCGATGATTTTGTCCAGACAGTACTCCATCCATCATTAGTCGTGTAAGGGTCTATCGGAACAATGGGATCCATTGAAATAACATTGACGGAACCTCCCTTCTGGGGTTCCTTCATGTATTCCTTTGGGATCGTTATGTTCCCTTTCCGGAGATTGTCATAAAGCCAACTCTTGAAAGTGATGCAATCCTCTATCTTGTGTTCGAGCATCTGATGGTAAGGGTAATAGTTCGGATGATCTTTCTTATTGACTTCCTCCAGCTTCTTGGGCTCTGGCAGCTGAAAATCCGGTCTCTTCATTAAGCTGCGGAACATCTTCGCTACTGCTTCAGTTTTGAATGGGTATTCTCTATTTAGAAGTTCTCTTAAAGTACGTGACAAACGAGGCGGTTGTTCATAATGCTGAGGCGACTGATAGCTCGGACGAGGTTGCTGATAGCCCTGTTGAGGTTGTTGGTATGTTCGTTGCAGTGGTTGGTAACTAGGCTGTGGCCGCTCTGACTGTATCTGCATTGGCTGCTTGCCCTTATCTACTGCCGCGACGATTCCAGATTTCTTTTCGAATGTTTTCACGGGCTTCTGCTTATCGTTCTTGTCCGCAAAACTTAATTTTTTGCCTCTTCTTGCAAGTTCCCGGCCTTGCTAAGCAACTTCTCAAAAGTCTTGATTGTAAATCCTTTAAGGAGGAGTGCTATCGAGCCATGGATATTCTTATGTATGATACCGACTGCATGTTGTTCTTGAAGCTGTGGTTCACACTTCATGCTTAAGTTTCTCCATCGAAGTTTGTAATCCACTAAAGTCTCGTTCGGCTTTTGTTGTTCCACCACTAGATCACCGATAGTGATGTGGTGCTGAGCCCCGACAAATCGTTTAACGAAGAGATTCTCCAGTTCTGAAAAGGTCTTTACTGAACCGTTCGGCAATTCTGCGTACCAGTCGAAGGCAATTCCTGACAAACTACTGACGAACTGGTGCAAGAGTAGAGCGTCGCTCCCACCGGCATTGCAGCAACTAGTACGAAAATGTGCGATATGCTGCCGAGGGTTTCCTGTTCCATCAAAAGTCTTAAACAGAGGTGGTACGAAGCCTTTTGGGTATTGGACTGCATCGAACTCTTCGGAGTAAGGTCTACCCGTCTGAATGGATGCTCCACTCTTGGATTGTGCTAAAGCTTCTCGCACCTACTGTTCTACCATGTTTTTAATATCCTTTTCTGGAATCATGCTTTGTGTAGAATCCTTTTTTGGTGGTTCGTCTCCGTTGACGGATGTGATCTCCTTTCCTCCATCTGCAATATGGATAATTTCTGGGGGTGTCTCTTTCTGCGGCTGGGCCTGACTCTGGAGAGTGGCTAAGGTAGCAGCCATCTCTTCCATCCTCTTTGCCATCTGGGAAATTGTATCATCTCTTTCCGGAAGCTGTGCTCTCAACCCTTCAGGTTCATCTCTTTCCACAGCTTCCGGAGCACCTTGCGAAGCTGACGATGCTCGTGTCTCAACCATGTTGATCTCGGCATACTCCTCATCCATGAACTCTGATGAGTCAATTTCGTCTCCTAATTCTTCTTCTCTTTCTTTTGCTAACCGTCGGATGTCGGTCCTTAACTTGTCCATGGCATCTTCTAATGGCCTTTTCCGCACGGTCTCGCAGTTGTCTCGTGACGGTTGTTGAACTTCCTTCCCGGGAGTCCCCTTTATTGCGGTAGCACTTTCTTCTGATTCAAGTCTCCTGACGAGACTTTTCTTCTCGGAGACATTATTTTGGTCTTAGCGTGGCCGGTAGTAGGTCGCCACACCATCCTTCTTGCAGCCGGAAGCCTAGGACCGGATGGTCTATCGGCTATATGCTGGAAGGTGTTATCCTCCCTAATTTGTAGACCCGATACAACAACGGGTGGATTGGCTTTTATCTTCTTCTTTGGTTTCTCTGTGGCAGCAATAGGCTCTATTCGCGGTCCGAGGCAGGATTTAGCTGACACTCGTCCTATCCTTCTTAAGATTTCTGACACAGGGCATCTTTCTTTCTTTGCCAATCTTTCTATAACAGCTTGCAGTCGGGCAAATGGCGTAGCCTTATCCCTTTTCCTCTTGTAATTGTTGTAGTATGCAGGTCGGGGTAATGCAGTGGCGATCCTACGAACATCCTCTTCATCTGATGCGGCAGAGAGGGGGTGAAACCTGCTCCCTTCCAATAGAGGTATATACTCAGGCAGTTCTTCTCTTTCTTTGGGAATTTCTTTTAGAAAAGCAACTTCAGCAGCTTTAGCTTTCTTGGCAATTTTCCTGCTTCTTTTTCTCCTTTGAGTCCGAGTTAGGGGTGCAACTCTTAAACTGGACCCAATCTAAAAAACAGATGGTATTGTTGCGAAATATGTACCCTCCACGGTGACAGGCTCATCACAGACTTGGATTTCCTTCCCTTTCAGTTTGGCAGAAGCCGGGGTAGGTGCAGAGATGACTAGACTGGTGGGGGTAGAGACAACAGTCCTCCTACAAACAGTAGTACTCCTCTCGAGTGGAATCCTTTGTAGGGGAGGGAATTCTTGAGTCGACTTCAGGTTGAACTCAATCACGGGCTCTTCAGTTTCTGACACTTTTTCCATTAGTGTGAAGAGAGTGACGTCAGCGAACTTGACATCTGTGTTGCTAAATCCTTGTCCAAAACGGATGATCCCATTGTCGAGCAGCTCATCCTTGTAAACGGCGAAGTCCATTCCATTGGTGAAGGAAAAGATTAACTTCGGGGCAGTCATTTTACGCGTGGGCGGATTCCGAATGTCAGTCTCGAATTATACTTCCTTTCATCGTTAAGTTTAGGACGAAAAAGAAAGAGTCCGAACACATTTTCGTTTATCATAGTGTATTTGTGATTTTTAAAAGAGATTGTTTATTAGAAGGTTCGTTTTTAGAAACAACACGATTAAAGGTTATAGAAAAGGTAAAGGGCCCGATTTAGAATTGGAAAGGAAGAGAAAGTCTTATGCAAGACTTCTCGACTCGAAGGATCGCTCCTAAACTAACACCTATTGGGGGTCCACCCCACCTCAGAAAAAGAGGTAAAAGGATCTCAGAACCTCTCTGTTTAGGGGTGCCTAAACAGTGGCGCCTAAATCCGAGAGGAGTTGGCTATACTCGTTCAAGACAGAAATGAACGGGGTATTCCAACGAAATAATGGTAGTTTTTGTCCACTAGGGATATGGACTCACTATCGATTTATGAAAACAAAACCATCTAATCAAAAATGGAGAGAGGAACTATTCCCCAGCGGAGTCGCCAGAAGTTGTCGGCATATTTTTAGGTTGTGTGTTGTATTTTAAAAAGGGGTCGCCAAACAAAAGTTGTCGGCGAAATTTAAATTTTAAATTTAATTTAAATGTATATAATTTGGAAAGTAGCATTTGATTTTGAAAATAATTTTAAGTTTGAAACTTTTAAGATACGAAATCAAACCGATCTCACATCCCGAATAGTTTATATAAACGAGCACCGCACCACAAACCGTGTATTTATCTCGAGGAATAGACACACTGCTTGATGATAGGGCTCGATTAAACAAACTAGAAGATTTGTGATATCCGTTTGGTCTGCGAACCAATTTTATAAGCCGACAAGTTTCCCTACTTAATATAAAGGAATTAAACAGAGTTTATATTATCTGGGTTCTTAAAGTTCCCTATGAGGGCAAGCCCCTATAGTTAATTACATCTTAAATGACGGGAATCATTTAAGAAAACTCTCGATAATGATCAGTGGTTTTGCTCTCAAGAATTTCAAAGTTTAAGGTTTTCAAAGGATTAAATTTTTGAAATTTCAATAGGGAATGGATCAAATTTGGAACTGTTAATTTCAGGAGTTCAAAGGAAGAAAAGTAGGAGAAGCTGAGTATCCAAGAAGAATCTTGGCAACTTCCCAAACTATCCTATTGTTTGGCTTCAATTTGAGAAGATGTTATTTAATGTTTCTATCCTGCCAATTTTAATTAATTAGGACTTATATTCGTATGACGCAGTCATGCAAATAGCCTCGAAGATGTGAGGGTTTATGTCGTACCAAACGACTACCTCGGAGTCCTAAAACCGGTTAGGGCTTAATTTGCATAACATAATTATGCAAATGCCTAACAAAGAGTTGAGGATTTATGTTGCACTAGGCAAACTACCTCGAAATCCTACGGTTTGGTTGTTTAATTTTAGGAATGTTTTGCTGAAGTAGATCCGAGTTTTGCTGACGACGATGGCTGTGCTGCCCACTATGCTCCAAGCTCCTTGTTGTTGCAGAGGTTTAGTTTTAAAAGGTGACAATCAAAAGGTGAGAGAAGTGTTTTGGTTTAGAGAAATCTTAAAATCCAAGTGTTTCTATATTTTAATTAAAACAAATCTTAAAGTTATTTAAACAGGACCGATTAAGATCCCACGGTTCCGTCATCCCAGCACTGTTATTTTCATTGAATTCACTTAGTCCAGATGAATTTGCTAAACTCAACTGAATGAGTTTCACACTTTCATTTAGACTGTGGGAAATCCAGTTAGCAACACGTGGGTTATATCATACGAGGTATTCCCGATCATTCAATGAGACGTTTTAATTTAATTGTAATTGTAGTTTTGTTGTTCTGTTTGTGATTAAATTTTGAGTTGTTTTATATTTTAAATGTTGTGGCGGTGAATTTTATCTTGCAATGACTTTTAATTTAGTTTTGGTTTTAATTCAGGGACTATCCTAAAGGTTTTGGTTTTCATGCAACAGTCTTGTTTATCATGCAAGAAAAGCAAAGCACAGTGCATGTATGTAAATTGCAATAAAGTAAATTGCAATAAAATAAAAGAGTACCTGGAGGGTCTTCTCGTCATCTCAAGCTGCACTTAAAACACATGTTAAGGCATTTAAATATTTGGCAAGAAATACCTAGGTAAAGCTAAGGGAAAGGGTTTTGGTTGTCTACCAAATTCCTAATCCTATAACTAGTCATCTCATATGACGTCTAGGTTCTTGGTTTGGTTTAAGGATGATTTTCTTCATCAAAGAACAACTAGATTCAATTGTTCTTCTAAAACATCCCGTTATATTGAGGAAGTGCTTAGGACTAGTCCTAAACATCTTTTCAATATTTCTGGGATTGTTTTGAGTCCAAGTAAATTTAGTTGCACATGTGAATTAATCATCCAAGGGTTTAAGTTTTGTTCTCTTTGCCCAGTGAACTAGGACATTTGAATATCCTATAAGTGAAGTAACACTTCACTTGATACTTCATTCAAGAGTTATAATAATAAGAGCTTTAAAAGGGCAAATTGACTTATTAAGTATTTTAATGATTTAAACTTAATGATTTAATTTTAATTTTGACTTAGTTATAAAAAATTAGTTTAAATTTGGAATAGTGTTCAAGTCCTTTATGTTTTAAGTTTACTTTAAGTGTTTGGTTTAACTCTTAATGATTTCATTTAGGTGTGTTGTTAAATGATTTTAATTCAATTTAATTTTAATTTAATTTAAGTTTAATTTAATTTAATTTAATTTAGTTTAGTTTAATTTAATTTAATTTAATTTAATTTAATTTAATTTAATTTGATTTAATTTAATTTAAAATTTTAATTTAATTTAATTTTAATTTTTATCTTAATATATTAAATATGATTTAATTTAATTGTTAATGTGTTAACTTGATTTAGATTTTGATTTAATTTAATCTCAACATCTTAAATTTAATTTAATTTAACATTTTAAATTTTAAGTTAGGATTATCCTTTTACTTAAGAATTAAATATTATTGAAGTGATTTATTTAGGGATTCATAAATTAAAGAATAAATATCCTCTTAATAATATCACTACTTTTAATAATTCAAATTTCCATTACTCTTCCAAAATTTTAATTAATTAATTAATTAAAGTTTATTTTAATTATTCTTGAAATGATTAGTAGGTTTCTACCTTTCAATCATTTAAGTTTCAATCATCCAAAATCAGTTTAAAATTAAATATTTTACCCTCCCCTTTTTTGATTAATCCTAAAATTTTAATTAAGGGTTGAAATTTTTAATTACCTTTTTGCCCTTCAAGCTTAATAATTCTATAACTCACTAAACTAAGCTCAAATGAACTTGAAATTTTTATGTAACCTCACTCATATGTCAATTAAGACATTAAAGGAGAAAATGTGATTTTTCTGTATTTAATTTGTTTATGTAATTATTTTTAATGGAAAATAAGGGTTTTCAAGGAAAATTCAATAACATGACCAAGGAAATATTTCTATCCTTAAGAAAATTATGGGATGTTCTTAATGACCAGAGGACCATTTAGACCAAATTTGGTGATTGTTTGAATTATATTTTATTTATTAGAATTATTTTGAGTTTTGGAGTGTTAATTAATTTAAAAAAGAAATAAAATTTGAAAAAAGGATTTTATATTTTTCAAAAATCTCTCTAACCTCAGGAAAATCTGAGAATCAAATTTTATATTTTTTTGATTTTTCTTTGATTTATTAGAATTATTTTAGTGGAAATGTTAAAGAAAATCATTTTTTAATTCAAAAATTGTTTTAAGCCTTGAAAATTCAATATCTTACCCTAGAGACTTAGGAAAAATATTTAGTTTGTTCCTAGGTGATTAGAATTCAAAATGTGATATTTTGGTGATTTTTAATATTTTTATGATTTTTATTATTTTTTAATTATTAAAATATTAAAATATTGATAAAAATCAACTTTTTTAGAAAATTACAATTTTAATTTTTCTAAATTCCTCTGATATCAGAGAAGCCCCAAAACTATTTTTGTGAATTTTTGAAAAGTATTTTGTGAGTTATGAATTTTTAAAGTTTGATTTTAGTTATGTGACTTAATTAATCTATTTAGTGGGGTTAAACATTTCCAATTGATTACAAATTTTTATGTAATGCTCCTCTGATTCTAAAGATCAGTGGAGAATTGTTTTCAAGTTAATTTGATGTGTAATTAACCCTAATTAATTAAAGTTCAATTTTGGATGTTCAGGCCAATTAGGGTTGTTCCATGTGAATTAACTCAAAACCTATTTTTCCTAGGTTCCTCTGATCATAGGAAACATCACTAAATTTTCCCAGAATTTATTTCACAACATGCTAATTATTGAAATTAAAATACTCAAAATAGTAATATGCAATTGGAAAATCAATAACTCCTCATAGAGATGGCCTCTAACCTTGGAAAATTCAGGGAATGTTCCTTAGATCAGAGGCTTCAAAAGTCCTATGGTCTCATGCCATGGTGAATTGTCTATGCAAATGGAGAATTAAAATACCACAGAGAGTAAATAAATCATTAAAAATAAAATACTTGATGAAATGACTTGATTTCTTTTCCACATTATTCTCCTCTTTCACTGAGCAAGAGGGTATTTTTATTTTATTTTTATGATTTTTCTACATAAAGTTATGAATTTTTGAAGTTCTGATAATTAAATAAATAGAAAAATACCTTATTTTCCTACTTATCCTCGCGGCGCCACGCAATCCTTGGCAGCTCTGAAAGGCCACGCAGCATGCTTTGATTCGACATCGCCATCTGAGTCAGCTGCCACGGGGCCCGCGGTTCACGTACCATCTCCTGGTCCAACGCCATCTGAGCCGTCCGTCCAATACACGCGCGAATGGACGACATCCGTTCATCGTCCCCGATTGACTTCACTCGAGAGCCGTCCATCTTCCAGACTTGATATGTCCTTCGATACTTAACCAATTTCTACATTCTTATACTCTATGGATTCATCTTGAAGAGACGAACACATCCATACGGTAATCGTGCATTGAAATTAAGGCACTAGGAATGGAGAATTCATGGAAGCTCGGGAGGAGGAGAGAGCTCATACCTTTGCTCAAAGAAGTGTGGCTTCAATCTGAGAGTTGTGTCACCTTTGATTGAGTCCAAGTAAGCTCCAGATGAAGTCTCTGGCCCTAGGGAATTGTCTAGACTTGAATTTGACCAGACCCGATTCCAAAGCTTGGAGGCTAGAGCAAATGGGTGGCCTGGAGAGGGGGCTTCCACTGGGAAACTCCTTCTCTTGATCTTGTGCAGGTGTGGGTGAGTTTTATTTGAGTTTGGTGGATAATTGGAAAGTGTCTTGGTTTTGGGTGGAATTTTGGCTGAGAAATTGAGCTCTGTGGATGGGGATTAGGGCAAATTATCACTGGGGATCAATTGCTCTAAGTGTGGAGGATGGTCTGGAACAATTTTGGCAGAGTTTCTGTATGGTTTGGTGCAACTCTCCTCTTGGCCGAGAGGGGTGGGGTTTAAATAGAGTTGGCCGGAGGGCCTTCCAGGGGGAGTTAATGGCTTGAAAAGTTGCTCTGGGCAAGGGAAGAACAGCTCCAATGGCCATTGGGCTTGGGGCAGCTCAACAAGAGAGAATTTCAATGTTGGGCTCACATGGTGCTCACAGGGTCAGTGAGGTCAGAGCTTGATTCCTGTGAGTTCAATTGATGGTTGTCATGTGTAAAGGTGGTGAAATGAAATGGAATGGGAAAAGGGTGATTTTGGCTTGGTTTGGGTAAACCCATGTATTTGTGCTTGGTTCACCATCCAAGGCTTGACCTTGGGCTGAGGGAGAATCATTTAGATCAACTAAATTGGGGTAGTGAAGTCCCCATCCATGGTAAGGTGGCTAAACATGGTTTAGTGTGTAGCATAAATAAGGTTAAAAAGGTTTAAGGGAGGCTTAAGAAAGAACCCCCTCTTCTTGCCATAAGTGGACTAATGACAAGTAAAAGCCCCCATGGCTTCATGTGGCTTGCGAATGGCTTGTTCATGGCTCACATTTGGCTTGGAAAAAGTTTGGTCAACTTTCATGAAAAAGGGTTTTAAAAATTTTGAAAATTTTGGGGTTATTTGATGGGATTTAGCATAATACCATTTTGGTTTGATTTTCATGATGGATTTAGCACTTAGGGAGTGATATTAATTGAGTGAGGATGAGGTGAGATTGTAATGTGGGCTTTAGGATGGGTTTTGGGCTTTTGGGTTTGTTTTGTATGGGCTTTTAAAGTGGCTTAGGAAATGGGCTTTTAAATTTTAAAATGGATTTTTAGGATGAGGAGCCTTGTAATGGTTGAGCCCAATGAGTGTTGAATTTGGCTTAGGAATGTTTCATGAGTTATTTGAAGTCAATTTGGTAAGGCTTGGAGTTGGATTGGGTTGAACTTAGGTCTCTTTGGTAAGGGGACAAAAATGGGTCAATTTGGGTTAGCTTGGGCTAAGGTTGGGTTAAAGTTGGTTTTGATATAAAATTAATGTTGAGAAATATTTATAGGTGCGTTACAAAGAGTTTTCAACTTTGGTTGGGGTTCAATTTTGGGATTTGGGCTAAGTTAGGGTTATGGGTCAAAATTGGGCTTTAAGCTTAAAATTGAAATTGGATTCAAATGTCAATCAAATTGGGCTTGGATTTGGTCTATATTGACATTGGGGATATTGAATTGAAGTTTAGAATTGAATTGAACCAAAATTGGGGTCAATTGGAGTGATTTGGTTTGACATTGGGTTCACTGTGGTTTAAAATGGGTCAAATTGGGGGTTTTGGCAAACGTAGGGTAAATTGACAAAATTGGCCCATGGTGTAGTTGAACAAAATGAAATTGAAAATATTTGGGATGTTCTGGAATTTTCTGAGAATTTTTGGAATTTTTGAATTTTTGGGTCAAGAGTGGTATTTTGGTAATTTGGAGGGTATTGGGGGTATTTTTGGAAATTTTGGTATTTTTGGCTGTAAATGATCAATTTGATTGGTGGGAAATGTTCAAGGTTGATTTTGGAATTGTTTTGGGTGATTTGGAAATTTTGGTGGTTTTGGGTAGTTTCAAGGGCTTTTAGTAGGTTTGGTGGGTCCGGGGCCCCGGGGGTCAAAAATTGAAATGTTGAAAAAAAAATGAAAATTGAGCAAGTGTGAGTGAAATGGAATCATTTTGGTTGAGCCATGAAGCCATATTACCGGATCTTCATTTACTTTACAAATTGATCACTTCTATTGTTAAAACCTGTTGAAGAATTCTGAGACCTAGAAGGAGATGAATTCTTAACTAGTAGATATCACATGAATCATTGGGTAGTCGAAGGCCTTGTGTGGATTATTCAAGGTGAAGTGCAAATAAATAGGGAGATATATATTATTGGGCGCAGAATTGATTAGTTTTTAGAGTGACAGACTAAATTCTAATAATTTGATCAATAGAAAGGGAACGGGTCACTGGTAGGGCCGACCATAGCCACCCTTGGACATCTAGTAGTGTGAGCCTAGATTAACCCATTCTACTAATAAAACATCCTGAACCGATCTATAGATTAGCCAATGTTCTTTACACCTGGACTAAAGGGTAAAGAATAGGATTGCTTATATTTGGCACTCTTATATAAAGTTCTAAGCATCTCTTTCCTACACATTATCTATGTAATTGCAAGAGAAAGGTAATTTTTAATATCTCAAATTTCTCCAAACCAATTTATCCATAAGATATCTTTTTATTTAAGAACTTTATTTAGGATTAGTTATTTAAAAAACAATTTTAATCAACATTCCAAATTTAGGCCTTATAGAAATATACTGAAATTAGCCTAAAGAATTTTTTTCCTCGCTTCTCTGTGGGATCGATATTGGGGTTATAAAAGAAAACCCTATATTACTTGAAACTATACGTATAATTGCGTAGTACCCCTAGTGTGTAAAATATTTTCTAAAATTTTACAACATTTTGATTTTATTCATTAGCCGCTATTTATAAATTGGGTCAAGTTTTTGGCCATCTTTTGAAAGCGAATATTACTGCGTTATTGCGGGTCAGGTCAAGTTTTTGGCGCCGTTGCTGGGGAAGCTTTGGTAAGAACTTTAGGAGAATTTTAGTTGAAATAATTAGGTTTAGACTTGGAAAATTGTAGTGTCGTAAAAACTGTTTGTGTGAAAAATAAGGTATTCGTGAAAATGTTTTCTTGTGTTGAATATATTTTATCTATTATTTGTTTAATTGTTAATGTACTGTTTGTTGTGCTCTGTACGCAAAACAAAGGATCTGAAGGACTTGTGCCTTATGATCCCGAGTTAGAAAAATGGAAAAAATTAAAAAAACAGAAGGGACTTGAAAAACTATAAATTAAAATGGAAAACTTTCAAGATAATAAATTAGAAAATCATCATACTTCATTGAGGGATTATGAAAATCCTACGACATATGAAATTCACTCAAATATACAAAACTCTGTCGTAGAAGCTGAATCGTTTGAAATAAATCCTGAGATTATCCAACTTGTGCAGAACAACCAGTTTGGGGTAACTCCTTTGGAAGATCCATATTTACACTTATCATGTTTTCTAAAACTTTGTGCTACATTTAGTTATAACAACATGTTAGACGATGCTGTTAGACTAAGGCTTTTTCCTTTCTCACTAAGATATAAGGCTAAAATATGGTTATACTCTTTAGCACCTGGTTCTATTAAAAATTGGGAAGAGTTAACTCAGAAATTCCTAGCTAAGTATTTTCTACCTTCAAGGACAGCTAAACTTAGAAACGATATTATCTCATTTTGTCAATATGGAGGGGAATCAATATATGAAGCCTGGGAAAGATTTAAGGAACTCCTAAGAAAGTGTCCACACCATGCTCTGCCTAATTGGTTAATCATTGAAACTTTTTACAATGGGTTAGTAGATCCCTTAAGTTTATAATTGACGATGCCGCTGGTGGATTGTTAATGTCAAAATCATTTGATGAAGCATATGCGTTAATTGAAGAAATTGCTACAAATGAATTTGAATGGCCCTCTGCAAGGGTAAATCCTAAAAAGGTAGGCAGTGTTCATGATACAGATGCGATTACAATTCTTGCATCTCAGGTTACTACAATATCAAGGAAGTTGGACCAATTTGGAATGAACCAGCCTCAATTTACTTCTGTAAGTGAGGAAAGTTCATTAGGGTGTATAATTGATTCTAACTTATCATATGACGCTTTAAATAACATAAACAACCCATATTCTAACTTTTACAACCTAGGTTGGGAGAATCATCCTAAATTTAACTGGAATCATACTACTGATGGTGGAAACCAAAAATGGGAAAATAATCATGCAAATCCTAATGGAAGTTGGAATAATCAAGGGAACACAAACTATAGACCTTCATATCCACCGGACTCTAACAATGATCAACAATTTGAGGATAAGAAGATGTCTATGGAAGAAGTGGTATTGAAAGTGGGAAACCAGTTGCAAAGTCAAAATGCTGCGATTATAAACATAGAGAATCAATTGGGACAAATTGTTAATTCACAAAGCAATAGACCCCAAGGAACACTTCCTAGCAACATTGAGATCAACCCTAAGAAGAACACTAATGAACAAGTAGAAGCTGTCCATTTAAAAAGTGGAAGAGAGATAGAGCAAGTGGTTAAAAAAGAGAAAGAAGTTGTGAGAGACACAAAGGAAACTAAAAGACCTAAAGAACATGTTTCTAAGGATCTAGAAAAATTAATATCTCCAACTAAAATCAATTTAGAATGACCACCACCTAGATCTCCTCAAAGACTTAAACAGTATGAGTTGGATAAGAAATTTTCAAAGTTCATGAAAGTACTTAAGAAGTTAATGATAAATATTCCTTTCACTAAAGCTTTGGAAAATATGCCAAGTTATGCAAAGTTTATGAAGGAGATATTGAACAAGAAAAGGAAATTTGGGGATTACGAGACAATTGCACTAAATGAGGAGTGCAGCGCTATACTTCAGAAAAATTTTCCTCAGAAACTTAACGATCCTTGTAGCTTTACAATTCCTTGTGCAATTGGAAAAAGATTATGTGGAAAAGCTTTATGTGATTTAGGAGTGAGCATTAATGTGATGCCTCTATCTATATTTAGAAGGATAGGTTTAGTCGATATTTCTCCCACTACTCGTAACCCTTATGTTAGCCGATCGATCTATCATTTATCCAAAAGGAGTTATAGAAGACGTGCTTGTTAAAGTGGATAAGTTTATCTTTCCTGTGGACTTTATTGTATTAGATATGGAGGAAGATAAAGAAATTCCAATATTTTAGGGAGACCTTTCCTTGTTACTGGACAAGCTATGATAGATGTGCAAAAAGGAAAGTTGACTGTGAATATTAATGACCAGGAAGTAACTTTTGATGTATTAAAGACTATGAAACATCCAGATGAGAAAATTGATGATTGTTTTTGGATGGATGAAATTGATTATCTAAATAAAAACCATTTCCAAGAAAGTTTTGAGAGTAAGATAACAGATGAGGTCGGAATGGATTTTCACGATGATTCAAAAATGTTATTTAAAGAAGATTGTATGTATGTTCAAGAGAGGTGTGAAATGATGGACGTCACCGAAAATAGTAAACTTTTAATTCCATCTGTTGAAAAATCTCATGAACTTAAGATGGATGTACCCCATACAATTTTAAAGCCTACCTATTTAGGGAATTCATCTACACAACCAGTCTTTATATCTTTGGATTCGACTCAATCATAAGAAAAACCTGAATTGAATGATGAACAAGATAAAATTATTGAACTAGGACTTGGAAGAGAATTTGAGGATATTTTTCAAAAGAACTTTGAGTTGAGAAAAGAGGATAAGAATATTGAAAGACCATTGGAAGAAATTCCTAAGGAATTAGAAAAACTTATTTCCTCAACTAAGATAGATCCTCCATCATTTAATAATTATAATGGGGAAGAATTGGAAGATAATTTGAAACAGAAGAGTAACATAGAGGATATCGATCCGAATCCGAATTATCTAAAGAGAATCCGATCCAAAATTTGGGAGATATTGAAGTATCTTATAAAGATCCATTTCTTATAAATTTCAAGGATGATATTAATATGCAAATTCATCAAATCAATAGAAGAATATTGGATCTAGAAAGAAATATGAGGAACAATGATATAAATCAAACTGAAAATGAAGAGCTGAGTGAAAAATTAAAACTTGAGGATTTTATATTAATCCCTGGATCTGGAAATGATTGGGTGATTGATCGAGGATTACTTAACTGGAATTTTGATCCAGGTGGAATCATTTGTCAGGCCCGCGACGTTAAAACCAAGCGCTTTATGGGAGGCAACCCATAGTTATCAGTGTGCTTTGATTTAGTGTGCTCGAGAGTCATGATTTTTTATGTTTATGTTTTTTGTTTGCTTTAGTGCGGATTAGATTTGTGAGGTTATGCCTTGGTCTTGACTAAATTTGTATATGACTTATGGTGGTAGTAAGCTAACGAGTCTGTTATAACTCAGTTATCAATCGGAGCTGAGCATTACCTTGAAGCATGTAGATTTTGGACTTGGACCACTCCATGTCAACTCTGTTACTTCCTTTAACTGACTTTGTTTTCACTGAGTAAGGTCGTGAACTTATTTAGTAAACAAAATATAGATGAACTGCTCTACTTTTATTAATACACCCACGTTATTAGTGTAGTTTCTTCCCTTAGAAATTGAATGTAAGGAGGAAAAATGTGAGTAGAAAAGGAGATCAAATTAACCTCAATTGATATTTGTGTATGAATCTGCGAGTCTAGATATTTTAGTTTGTGTGTTTGTATTTATGTTTGTGTTACAACAATTTAGAGATTTGAAGAACACTTAAATATATTTTCTCATGCTGATGTTTGTCATGCTTATTTAACCTTTCTTTAATTTAATTTTATTCTAGCATGTTAGTTTTGATTTACTTTCTGTTGCAAATTATTATGTCCTGATGAATACATGTAGATGTTATTGATAGACAATTATGGTAGATAGAATTTCTGAACTATTTTTCTTCCTGCTTATATTTTCTGTGTTGAATGTTATACATATTCAAATTCAAGTTTGGGGGTAGGAAGAAAAATATATTTTAAAGTTAGTATACTTTCTTTTTAGTTTAATATTATTGTATGCATGTTTTAAGCTAGATTTACCTTCTCCTACAATCATTCTATCCTGATTATGCATGTGTTTAAATTTGATAGATAGTTGTAGTAGTTAGTAGATTTAACTTTTATTTTTCTTCCTCCTACATTTTATGGAATTAATTGCAAAATATTTTAAAATTCAAGTTTGGGGGGGGGGATGAAAAATGAATTTTGAAAAACTTAAATTTTATTTGTCCTAAAAAATGCTATAAATAAATTTGATTTTTAATTGAAAAATAATTATGTGTATGAAGTTATATTAGGGAAATAAAATTTTGAATATAGAAATGAGTAAGAGAATTTAGTTAAAATTTATAGTAGTGATGAAAAATTTAAAGTTAAAATTTTCTTAGTGAAGAAATGATAAGTATTGTGTAACCATCTTTAGTAAGAAATGTTGTATTCTTAGAAAAATAGAAGGATTAGACTTTTGTTTTCAATATTTAAATTTCTATTATTGAAAAATAATTTTCAAAACTGTTATTATATTTCTATGTAAAAGATATATATCTACCTTATGCTTTAGGAAAGGAAGGGTGGAATTCAAAATTATTAAAGGCCTATCCAGATATAGTAATCCTTGTTTAAAAAAGAAAAAAAAAGAAAGAAAGAAAAGGAAAAGAAAAATAAAAATAAAAATAAAAATAAAAAGAAAAAAAGAGTATATTATGTGAAAAAGGAATGAGAAGCTTGAGGATTAAAAGGCCTAATCAAAAATTGGTTCCACACCTGAGTTTTTTAAAGTATAAGATTTGAGAAAATCTTAAGCTTTAAAATATAATATAGTCAGTATAATTATTTTTAATAAAGATTTTTAAGTAAAGAAAATAAAAATGTCTAACCCCTATATTTTTAAAAATCTACAAGTATTTCTAAATTAGATAGCAACACATATTTTCATACTCTTTCATCTAAGAGATTTCTAAACTTTAAATTGGTCTCATTTACTAAAATTTTTTCTAAATTGGACTACTACATTTCTAGAAAATTTTTTTAGAAATTCCTAAAGAAACTCATACACATGATTTGCTTATGTGGTTTTACATGATTATAGTGTTACTTGAGGATAAGTAACGTTTAAGTTTGGGGGATTTTGATCCACGAAAAAAAGTACCTATTTTTAGTGTTCATTTCATGCCCACTTTATGCATATTTTTAATGATATTACACTATAAAGGAAGGTATTTTGCATAATTTTGCATATTTTTGTTTTCAAGTATAAAAATATGATTTTAGAGAAAACGAAGCAAAAACTATGCAATTTTAAGCCAAAATGAGCAAGAAAAACAAATTCTAACTTAGCACATATTGATATGTCTTTCTATGCTTATTATCTTTTATATTTCTCACATGTTTTTGAATGAAATTATACTTTTGATAAAGGTTGTTTTTATGTCTATCTTGTAGGTGAAGATGTTAGGAACGCAACGCAACTGCAATGGGGCGAAACGGAGTTGAAACGGAGCCAAACGGAGCAAAACAATGGAGCTACGCACAGGGTGGCGCCTAAGAGCCAGAACCAGGCGCCAAGGCGCCAGTGACGATGAGAAAACGACACCTAGGCGCCAGAATCATACAGAAACGGTTTTTGGACGGGATTTTGATGACTTTGGTAGTTATTTTGACAGTGTTAAGTAGTTTATAGACCTTCTAGAAGCCTGGAAGTTATTCCTAATATATAGGACATCTGATACAATAAATCTAGACACATTTGAGCGGTTTAAATCACGAAGAGGTGCGACCCAAAGTGAAGGGGTGCGAAGACTTGGTCAGGGAGTCTGGCGCCTAGGCGCCAGATTTCGGCGTCTAAGCGCCAGACAGACCTTCTAGAAGATTCATTGAATTTGGACATGTTTTGAAGAGGTGCCTCAAGGCAACCCTTGAAGCCTATAAATAGGAGGTCACTCCTTCAGAGAAAATCGCACCCTATAGTCTCTTTCTTCCCCCTTAGTCATTTTAGTCGTTTAGAGTTATGAAGATGTAGATTTTTACATCTTATGGAGAGATTGGTGAGGAATTTTGAGATATTTATGTAAGGGATGTACGAGCGGCGCATGGATCAGTGGGAAACTTTGGTGGAGAGATCTTCTTCTTTCTTTCAGAAGGAAAAAGCTAAGTATTGTGTTCTTCATTCTCTTGTAATTGTTGTAAACACTTTCTAGTGGATTTTCTTTGTTTTAAACCAAATTTTCTGTCGTGAATTATCCATGTTTCGTAAGTGATTTCCTTTACTCTTTCTTTTAATATGAAGTAGTGGCATGCTTAGGGAAATCATTTTTATGATAGAATTATCTATTAGATGCTTCTAGGTGACAGATAGTAGCATAAATAGAATAGAATACTAATGAAGTAAGTTTCTTGTTGACACTTAATTTATTATATAGTTCTATCAATTCTTTTACTTCTTATGTCATTATTTTCATTTACTTTTATTTTGTAATGAAATAGATGCATGTTTAGGAATTAAGATTTGCTTAGATATTCTCTTATTAAATTATGGTGATGATATTCATACCAGATCTTCATTTACTTTACAAATTGATCACTTGTATTGTTAAAATCTATTGAAGAATTCTGAGACCTAGAAGGAGATGAATTCTTAACTAGTAGATATCACATGAATCCTTGGGTAGTCGAAGGCCTTGTGCGGGTTATTCAAGGTGAAGTGCAAATAAACAGGGAGATATAATTTATTGGGCACAAAATTGATTAGTTTTTAGAGTAACAGACTAAATTCTAATAATTTGATCTATAAAAAGGGAACGGGTCACTGGTAGGGCCGACCATAGCCACCCTTGGACATCTAGTAGTGTGAGCCTAGATTAACCCATTCTACTAATAAAACATCCTGAACCGATCTATAGATTAGCTAATGTTCTTTACACCTGGACTAAAGGGTAAAGAATAGGATTGCTTCTATTTGGCACTACTACATAAAGATCTAAGCATCTCTTTTCTACACATTATCTATGTAATTGCAAGAGAAAGGTAATTTTTAATATCTCGAATTTCTCCAAACTAATTTATCCATAAGATATCTTTTTATTTAAGAACTTTATTTAGGATTAGTTATTAAAAAAAACCATTTTAATCAACATTCCAAATTTAGGCCTTATAGAAATAGACTGAAATTAGCCTAAAGAATTTTTTACCTCTCTTCTTTGTGGGATCGATACTGGGGTTATAAAAGAAAACCATATATTACTTGAAACGATACGTATACTTGCGTAGTACCCCTAGTGTGTAAAATATTTTCTAAAATTTTACAACATTTTGATTTTATACACTATCCTCTATTTATAAATTGGGTCAAGTTTTTGGCCATCTTTTGAAATCGAATATTACTGCGTTATTGCGGGTCGGGTCAGTATCAGGTAAATCTCCAATACTGAAGATTCCAGAACTCTCGTTGGGGAAAAAGGAGGTGAATTCCAAATCACAAGATCTGGAGGGACCGGACTTTAAATTTGTTTCATTTTTTTATTTCAAGTTTTAATTTTGAGTTTGGATTCGATTTGTTTTGAGTTTCAATTTTGATTAAAGTTTGATTTAAGATCAATTTCAAGGAAATTCTGGATTTGAAATGAGAATTGGAACCTAGGTCCCAACCTCGGGACTGAAAAGAGAACTGGAATTTAGGTTCCAGTCTCGAAGATTCAGGGTGAAAACTGGAAGTTAGGCTCCAGCCTCGAAATTTTGAAAGAGAACTAGAATTTAGGCTCTAGCCTCGAAAGTTTGAAAGAGAACTAGAATTTAGGCTCTAGCCTCAAGAAAATAAAGCTGGAAGTTAGGCTCCACCCTCGAGAGAGAGAATCAAAATTTAGGTACCTATCGAAAAGGATGGGAATCAGAATTTAGGAACTGATCTCGAAAGATGGGAATCAGAATTTAGGTACTAATCCCAAAAGGAGAGAGTCAGAATTTAGGTGCCGACCTCGGAAATTAGGACTGGAATTTAGGTACTAGCCTCGAAGGGATGGGAATCAGAATTTAGGTACTGATCCCGAATGGAGAGAGTTAGAATTTAGGTACTGACCTCGGAAATGAGGACTGGAATTTAGGTACCAGTCTCGAAGGAGAGAATTGAAATTTAGGTATCAATCTCAGAAAAGAGTCGGAATTTAGGTGTCAACCTCAAAAGGAGAAAACTGAAATTTAGGTACCAGTCTCGAAGGAGAGAATTGGAATTTAGGTATAATATTAGAAAGTGAGTCGGAATTTAGGTACCGACCTTGAAAGGAGAGAACTGGAATTTAGATACCAATCTCGAAGGAGAGAATTAAAATTTAGGTATCAATCTCGAAAAAGTTGAGAATTAAAATTTAGGTATCAATCTCAGAAAAAGAGTCGGAATTTAGGTACCGGCCTTGAAAGGAGAGAACTGGAATTTAGGTACCAGTCTCGAAGGAGAGAATTGAAATTTAGGTATCAATCTCGAAAAATATGAGAATTGAAATTTAGGTATCAATCTCAGAAAGATAGTCAAAATTTAGGTACCGACCTCGAAAAGAGAGAACTGGAATTTAGGTACCAGTCTCGAAGGAGAGAATTGAAATTTAGGTATCAATCTCGAAAAAGATGACAATTGAAAATTAGGTATCAATCTCAGAAAGAGAGTCAGAATTTAGGTACTGACCTCGAAAGGAGAGAGTCGGAATTTAGGTACTGACCTCGCAAATGAGGACTGGAATTTAGGTACCATCCTCGAAAGGGATGGGAATCAGAATTTAGGTACTGATCCCGAAATGAGAACTAGAATTTAGGTACCAGCCTCGAAATGAGAATTGGAATTTAGGGAACCGATCCCGAAAGATGAGAGTCAGAATTTAGGTATTGACATCGGAAAGGAGAGAGTCAGAATTTAGGTACTGACCTCGGAAATGAAGACTGAAATTTATGTATCAGCTTCGAAGGTGATGGGAACCAGAATTTAGGAGCTGATCCCGAGATGAGAACTAGAATTTGGGTGCCAGCCTCGAAAAGAGAATCAAAATTTAGGTACCGATCTCGAAAGATGGGAATCAGAATTTAGGTAATGATCCCGAAAGGAGAGTCAGAATTTAGGTACTGACCTCGGAAATGATGACTGGAATTTAGGTACCAGCCTTGAATGTTGACGATTGACTCATAAAAATTTTGATGTTTAGAAGTGTAGTAGAAGATTAGAATGGGACATGAAAGTGCTTCACTTCCCGAAAGATTTGATCAAAGGCTGATTTTTTGTTGAAGGTTGTGAATCCATGCCATCAGAACCAAATCGAGAATCTCGTGGTTTTGTGTCAGTAGACTCAGCGACCTTCTCAAAAGAGGGAAGAAATCACAGTGAATCGAAAGGGTTTCAGAACGATGAAAAATTTTAGAAGTTTGAAATTGAAGTTTGAGTCTTCCGTGGGGAAGAATCAACTCGAAAGAGAAGTTTCAAATGGATTTCAATTTGAAGAAGAATTGAAAGATTCGAATCGACAGATTTAGATCAGAATTTAACAGTGAACTCGGACATTTGATTATCTGATGAGTAAAGTGACATTTCACTTGATACTTTATTTAAAGGTTATAAATGTGTGAGCCTTCAGGGGCAAATTAGTTTATTAAAGAACTTAACTGTTAAAGTTGAGTTGATGATTTAAAACAATCCAATTTAATAGTAAGGTTTCAGATTGATTCTTAAATGTTTTAAAATCATTTAGGTTGAAAGTGGTGTTTAAATCATTTAATTTCATTAAATTTTGATAATTTGATTTGAATTAATTATAGTACTTTAGGTTGGCTTTAATTTGTTAAATTTTCACATTTTTAATTACGAATTGTTTCAAGATTATTTAATGTTTCGAGTTTGTATTAAGTTTGTTCTTAAGTGTTTTTAAATTAGTTTTAAATGTTTTAAATTTATTTTAATTTGATTATTAAATCATTTAAGGTTTTAAGCTTTAATTTATTTAAGAGTTGTTTCTTTTTTAATTATTAATTTCAATCATCATCATTTGAATTAATTAAGGATTGAAAACCATTGAATTAATTCAATTAGGGACTTTAAATTAAAGAATTGGTATCTTCTTAGGTCATATCCCTAATCTTCATAATCCAAAATTTTAATTATTCTTCCAAAATTTAAATGATTTAATTAATTAAAGTTTCGTTTTGATATTTTCAAAGTGATTAATGGATTTATACCCTTTTATTCCATAAATTTCAATCATCCAAGAGAAAATTAAGATCAGATATTTTACTCTCCCTTTGATTAAGATTAAAGTATTAATTAGGGTTGAAATCCTTAATTACTTTTATGCCCTTTTAAGCATATTCACTTCATAACTCACTAAATTGAGCTCAAATAAACTTGAAATTTTTATGTCACCTTACTCCCATGTCAATTAAGACATTAGAAGAGAAAACATGATTTTTCCATTTTTAATTTTATTATATGATTATTTTTTTGAGAAATAAGTGTTTTCAATGAAAATTCAACAACATGAGCAAGGTAAGGTTTCTGTCCTTAGGAAAATTTTGGGATGTTCCTTCTAACTAGAGGACCACTTGGACCAATTTTGGTAATTTTTTGAATTTTATTTTAATTATTAGAATTATATTAAGTTCTGGAGTATTAATTCATTTTAAAATATTTTAAAGGTGGAAAAATTAATTTTATATTTTTGAGATTTTTTTAATTTTTAATTATTAAATATTTAAAAATGATTAAAAATCAAATTTTTATGAAAAATGTAATTTTATTTTTCTTGAAATCCTCTGATCAGAGAGAACTCCAAAATTAATTTGGTGAATTTTTGAAATGTATTTTGGGTTTTATGAATTTTTTAATGTGAAAAATGGTCATGTCCCTTAATTAATTCATTTGATGGGCCAAATTAATTTCAATTAATTTGAAATTTTTACGTGAAGTTCCCCTGATCCTAAGTGATAGTGGAGAATTTATTTCATATGATTTTGATGTGTGGTTACTCATAATTAATTAAAATTAAATTTTGAGATTTTGGCCAAATTAGAGTTTGTTCGGTTGAAATAAATCACGAGATAATTTTTAAATGTACCTCTGGTCAAGGGGAATACACCCTAATTTTTCTAGATTTTTCTAAGCAACGTGATAATTTTTATAATTATTATAGCAAAACTGATGCATAAAATTTAAAAATAGATATCTCGTTATGGAGATCTTCCTTGACTTTAGAAAAATCAGGAAAGATCCATAATTATGCATAGAATAACATAACAAAATTTCAAGTTATGGTGAAACTCCTACATGCATGAAGAATTGAAAGATTGAAAACACTATTTAATTAATTAAAAATAAAATATGCATCAAATAAATATGAAATTACTTTCACATTATTCACCTAGTTTCAGGGAACAAGAGGATATTTTTATTTTATTTTTTGGAGTTTTCTAGGCAAAGTTATGATTTTTTGAAGTTTTGTGTCAAAAATAGATCCAAAAAAATCCATTTCCCGCTCAATCCATGTGTTGATCTCCTATTGGCCTGCGTGGTTTCTTTGTAGGCTCATTCATTGACCGATTTTTGTCCAACTCCATCAGGGTCATCCGTCCGATACACGCCTGATCGGATGGCTGCTGCTTCTCTCTCCAACTGCTATTCACCCAAAACCGTCCACCTTCAAACCTTGATATCTCACTCGTTTCTCAACGAAATTGAATGAAGTTTTTTTTAAAATGATTGTCTAATCGAGTAGCACACATCTATATGGTGATGATATACTTAAAGCATGTGAATATTTACAGAACTTTGCGGTTTGAAGAGAAAATTTTGATACCTTTGTCCAAGAGGTGACGCCTCAAATGGAAATGGTTGGATTGAGCTTAGGAGTGCTTGGAGAAGCTTTGGGAACAATTTGGGAGGGTCTCCCCAAGATAAATTTCGCATCCCTTCTCTTTTGGCCATGAGAGGTGAGTTTAAATAGAGGAGCTTATGGGTGACCATGGGGTTTGGCTTGGTTCATTCACCAAGGCTTTTTGGCTGAGAAAAGCTCACTTGATTCAGCTTGATCTTGTTGCAATCAATTGGTTATTCCATGTGTAAAGGCATTGATTTAAAGGGTATGGGTGTAAGGGCCATTTTTGGGTCAATTTGGGTCAAAGCATGGATTTGGTTTGGTGCACCCTCCCATGGTTTGATTTAGGCTGAAAAAAAATGATTTGGGTCAGCCAAAAGAAATGGAGAAGTCCCTATCCCAAGTACTTGTGTCAATTTTGGGTTAAGGTGTGTCATGGAAAGGCTTAAAAGTGCTTAAACATGGCTTAGGAAAAAGGCTTACTCCCTTGATATTTAAGGTTTGGTGGTGTGTAAAGAGCTTACATGGCTCACATATGGCTTGACACAAGCTTCATGGCTCACATTTGGCTCCTCCATGGCTCACATTTGGCTTTGGAGCTTTCATGAAAGGGGATTTTGAAATATTTTGGATTTTTGGTGAAAATTGTCAAGATGCTTGATTTGGAATATTTTGATGATGAATTTGGAACCTTAGGCAAATCATTTAATCAAAGGGATGATGAAATGATAATTGGAATGTGGGCTTTTGAGTGGATTTGGGCCAATTGAAGTGATTTAGCTCATGGGCTTGATTTTAGGCCTTTAAATTTGGGGTGAACTTGGGCTTGAGATTGGGTTAGGTTTGGGTCAAAATTTGGGCTAAGTGAATGTTGAGTTTGGTTTAGGAAAGTCTTATGAAGAGTTTGGAAAAGATTTGGAGTGATTTTGAATTGAATTGGATGATCAATTTGGTGGATTTGGACATAGGGTCAATTTTGAGCTTTAAGGGAAAATTTGGAATTTTTGATCAAATTGGGCTAAATTGAAAAAATTAGGGTATGTGGTAGTTGAACAAAATAATGTGGAGAATCTTTTGGAATTTTTGGGAATTTTTGGGATT
Source organism: Papilionanthe hookeriana x Papilionanthe teres (assembly GCA_022702705.1). Taxonomy (NCBI): domain Eukaryota; kingdom Viridiplantae; phylum Streptophyta; class Magnoliopsida; order Asparagales; family Orchidaceae; genus Papilionanthe; species Papilionanthe hookeriana x Papilionanthe teres. The sequence goes on from CM040433.1 coordinate 20,246,810, forward strand.
TTTTTTAATTTTCAAAATTTTTTACTATGAAGGGCATTTTGGTAATTTTTGGGGGTTTGGTGGTAAGTGGTCAAAAGGCTGAATTAAAGGCTCGAGGTGGTTTAGAAAGAAATTTGGAGTCAAAGAAAAGTGTCCGGGGTCATTTTTGATTTATGTGGAAGGTTTTATGAATCTCGGAGCGTTTTTTAAGTATCGGCTATTTTGGCCGCGAGGGGCCCAAATGTAGCTCGGAAGTATTGCATGTTTATAGTCAAACTACTCGATTTGATGAAAGGAACGCTCTGGAATGATTTTTTTGAGAGCCCGGGTGACCATGAAGTTTTCAGTTTCGGGGCCCTTTTCAGGGGCAATTTGGTAATTTTTGAAGAGTTTTGGGGCCGGGGGTCAAAAATTGACATTTTGGGAAAAATGAAGATTAATTAGATGTGAGTAAAATGAAACCATTTTGGTTGAGCCATGAAGCCATGTTAAGCTGACAAGAGCCAAGAGAGGACTCTTTTTAGGCACTCAATATGTTGTCCCTAACCCTCTTAGCCAGGGGCTTAGAGGTTGAGGTCCATCCATATGAATTTCCTACATGAGTCAGGAAGCCAAGTTGGGTAAGATTGGTTTTAGGGTTTAGAACGTGTGTGAGAGTGTGGTGTGTGCAGGTTAACCTGACCAATACCAGACTACCCAGGGTAATCCTAAGGCCAAAGAATCCTATTAGAACTCATCCTTGAACCTCCACATTTGACTTTTAACCTTCCAAAGGGGCTTGGAGGTTTATGGTCATCTGTGTGGGGTTCAAGAAAAGTTAAGAAGTGTTTGAATTTCTAAGTGGTGGGTCCCATTTCTAGTCCTCTAGAATAGTCAAAGGGAAAACCTATGGCTAGAACCTAAGCACTAAGGAGAGAGAGATCAGACCTCACCAAAAATGATGTCAACAAATGGACCACCAATAGGTGTGGTGTGCTAACCAAGCACACCGCGCGTATTGGCGTTGACTTAAGAGATCAATAAAACCAACACAGATGTCTAAGTGACGCACTTAGAACAAAGCGTAGAAAATTTCAGCTGGGGAGTATCAGGTAAATCTCCAAGACTGAAGATTCCAGAACTCTCGTTGGGGAAAAAGGAGGTGAATTCCAAATCACAAGATCTGGAGGGACCAGACTTTAGATTCGTTTCATTTTTTTTATTTCAAGTTTTAATTTTAAGTTTGGATTTCGATTTTTTCTGAGCTTCAATTTCGATTCAAGTTTGATTTAAGATGAATTTCAAGGAAATTCTGGATTTGAAATGAGAAATTGAACCTAGGTCCCAACCTCGGGAACGAAAATAGAACTGGAATTTAGGTTCCAGTCTCAAAGATTCAGGGTGAGAACTGGAAGTTAGGCTCCAGTCTCGAAAGTTTGAAAGAGAACTAGAATTTAGCCTCTAGCCTCGAAAGTTTGAAAGAGAACTAGAATTTAGGCTCTAGCCTCAAGAAGAGAAACTGGAAGTTAGGCTCCAGCCTAAAGAGAGAGAATCAAAATTTAGGTACCGATCGAAAAGGATGAGAATCAGAATTTAGATACTGATCTCGAAAGATGGGAATCAGAATTTAGGTACTAATCCCAAAAGGAGAGTCAGAATTTAGGTACGGACCTCGGAAATGACGACTGGAATTTTGGTACCAGCCTCGAAGGGATGGGAATCAGAATTTAGGTATTGATCCCGAAAGAAGAGAGTTAGAATTTAGGTACTAACCTCGGAAATGAGGACTGGAATTTAGGTACAAGTCTCGAAGGAGAGAATTGAAATTTAGGTATCAATTTCAGAAAGAGAGTAGGAATTTAGGTACCGACCTCAAAAGAAGAAAACTGGAATTTAGGTACCAGTCTCGAAGGAGAGAATCAAAATTTAGGTATCAATCTCAGAAAGTGAGTCAGAATTTAGGTACCGATCTCGAAAGGAGAGAACTGGAATTTAGGTACCAATCTCGAAGGAGAGAATATAAATTTTGGTATCAATCTCGAAAAAGATGAGAATTGAAATTTAGGTACAATCTCAGAAAGAGAGCCGAAATTTTGGTACCGACCTCGAAAGGAGAGAACTGGAATTTAGATACCAGACTTGAAGGAGAGAATTGAAATTTAGGTATCAATCTCGAAAAAGATGAGAATTGAAATTTAGGTATCAATCTCAGAAAGATAGTCGGAATTTAGGTACCAACCTCGAAATTGGAGAACTGGAATTTAGGTACCAGTCTCGAGGGAGAGAATTGAAATTTAGGTATCAATCTCGAAAAAGATGAGAATTGAAATTTAGGTATCAATCTCAGAAAGAGAGTCGAAACTTAGGTACCGACCTCGAAAGGAGAGAGTCAGAATTTAGGTACTGACCTCGGAAATGAGGACTGGAATTTAGGTACCAGCCTCGAAGGGGATGGGAATCAGAATTTAGGTACTGATCCCGAAATGAGAACTAGAATTTAGGTACCAGCCTCGAAATGAGAATCAGAATTTAGGTACTGATCTCGAAAGATGAGAGTCAGAATTTAGGTACTGACATCGGAAAGGAGAGAGTCAGAATTTAGGTAGTGACCTAAAAAATGAGGACTGAAATTTAGGTACCAGCCTCGAAGGGGATGGGAACCAGAAATTAGGTACTGATTGCGACATGAGAACTGGAATTTAGGTACCAGCCTCGAAATGAGAATCGAAATTTAGGTACCGATCTTGAAAGATGGGAATCAGAATTTAGGTAGTGATCCCGAAAGGAGAGTCAGAATTTAGGTATTGACCTCGGATATGAGGACAGGAATTTAGGTACCAGCCTCGAATGTTGATGATTGACTCATGAAGATTTCGATGTTTATAAGTGTAGTAGAAGATTAGAATGGGACATGAAAGTGCTTCACATCCCGAAAGATTTGATCAAAGGCTAATTTTTTTTGTGAAGGGTGTGAATCCATGCCATCAGAACCAAATCAAGAATCTCGTGGTTCTGTGTCAGTAGACTCAACGATCTTATCAAAAGAGGGAAGAAATCGTAGTGAATCGAAATGGTTTCAGAAAGATGAAAAAGTTTAGAAGTTTGAATTGAAGTTTGAGTCTTTCATGGGGAAGAATCAACTAGAAAGAGGAGTTTCGAATGGATTTCAATTTGAAGAAGAATTGAAAGATTCGAATCAATGGATTTAGATCGGAATTCAATTCGAGGTTTAGATTTTTTTTGTTAGTTTCAGTGATTCGATTTCATTTTTGTATTTTCAATTTAGAGTTCGCGTTAATTTGCAGTTCGTTTTGACATTCGGATTTTTAAAAGAGTTCTCGTTTATTGTCATTTTCTATCATTTTCTTTTCTCTTCTCTTTTCTTTTTTTTCTTGTTGTTTTATGTTCATTTCATTTTGATCTTCAAAAAAAAAAATTTTAACTCAAGAAGGGAGGAAAGATTCAAGAGATTCAGTGAAAATCTGTGATGGTTTGCTGAGTTTCGTGGGATGTTGGAATCGTAAAAATTTTGAAGTTTGGAATTTGAATTTCGGATTTTCCGCTGGAAAGAATCAGTTTAAAAGATGGTACGAGGGTGTCTCACATCCAACTTGAAGAGCTGATTAAAAAAAGGTAGTTTTTGTGAGAAAGGGTGTGGCTCCACGCCAACAGAAACTACAAGACCTCGTGGCTCCATGTCAATAGAACCAGCTGATCCTCTCTCACACGAATAAAATTGAAAGGAATTGAGAACGTACCCTAGGCTGATGAAGCTCAACTTGCTACCGAGTCAGGACATGAATTCAGATTTCTGATTCGTTTTTTGTCTTTTCTTGATTTTTTTTTTTTTTGATGATTTTGATTTTCTTTTGACTTAAATTTTTGTTTTGATTTGAATTTTGTTTCGCTTTGGTTTGAATTTCATTTTGATTTGTATATACATTTTTATTTTGTTTAATTTTGGTGAATTCAATTTTTTTTGTTATTCATTTATTTGTTATTTCATTCAATGAGAAATTTATTGTTGTTTATTTGTTGTGAAATTTTATTGTTTTTTTTGTTTTATAATTTTCTTTTTGTTATATCTTTTATTAGGATTTGGACTCAGTTACCAGCAAGTGCAGCATCTGTGCTTCTTAGAACAAGACTGTCTTTGAAACATAACGATGCACAGTACTTCTTGAGGTATCATCCACTAACTAAAGCCACGTTTAGAAAATAACCCACTCTTCAAGGTACTATCGAAATTATATTTTTTTTTCAAGTAACTACAAAGAGGTGTTATTTCTACAGGAACCATAGCTGGAAATGTTGTAACTTTGTAGCTTTGTCGCAACGATCGTCGTTTCTTTGAAACAGAGTTGTAAGGATTGTACAAGATGTGTTTAAGAAGTTGATTTGACGCCCCTCGAATTGATGTTGGAGTTGTATTTGCCAGGTACTGAATGATATGACTTCAGGGTTGAATTTCCATCTATTACTAATAACAAGAACCTTTTTACTTCAATTCTTTCTTTCTGAGCCTAAGCAGATTCAAAATTTATGCTTATGTGATAGAAATATTTTTCATTATCCAAAGATATTTCTGAGTCAATTAATGACCGACCAAAAGACATAAAATCACTCGACTCTCTTCAAATCATAACATCAGAGGAAACTTCTTAAGATAGCCTTTCAAGTTTTATTAATCGGGGAGGATTAAGACACCAATTTTTGTTTATATGCTTGCCTCAAGCTTCTTCTCAAGGAGCTTTCTTCTTTCCTTTCTTTTTTTTTTAATTTTTTTTAAGATTTTTCATTTTTTTTATTGAGGATTACTATATCTGGTGGATCACATGTTAAAGATTTTGAATGTTTGTATTGTGACACCAATTTTTGATTTTGTGATCACCTCAAGCTTCTCCTCAGTTGAATATTTACCTTTTTTTCTCCTTTTATTTTCTGAGAATTACTGTATCTGGTAAGACATTTTTGTTAAAGATTTTGAATGTTGAAACTCCCCTAATTAATAATTCTGAAATGTTTCTTAACATGAATCCTGGGTTATTATAACTCATCCAAAATTCTGGACCCAGTCACATGGCAGAAAATTAAAACACCCTTGATATCTCGGATCAATTACTCGTATTTCAAGCACACTGCTTCATTTCAAAATTTACTTAGGACCCAGTTCGAATTCCTTAAAGTGAAGGACCCAGTTACTAGGGCACTAATTTCATTCTCCCCTGAAGTCATATTCTTATTAAAATTCCGAAGTTTCATCGTGTCTCACCCTTTCTTGATTGTCTTCTTGCTAAACTTTGAACATCCTCGAGCGTATTATTATTTTTATTTTTGCTGTGGTGGGAGGGTTGGGACCCACAATCCATCATCAAGTTGTTGTCTCTTTTTACTATTTTTTGGTGGAGGATCGAGACCCACTACCCATTATCCTTCGCGTATCCATTTATTTGTCAATCCATGACATTTGAACTTGTTGGCAGCTTCGTCATGGGACAATCCTTCGGTGGATGTGTAGATTGTCTTTTAAAGAACATTCAAAAGTCAGTGACGTCCTTTGTCTTATAATTTCAGCGATAATATTCAAGTTAACGCACTTGTCCTGTAAACTGGGCATCCTTTAAAATTTATTCATGTGAATTTTTTTTATTTCAAAATTTTGCATTTTGTTTTATTATTGTATATTCGATGTGCTTTGAGGAGTTTTAATTTGATTTGAAATTTAGACAAAATTTTATTTTATTTAGAGTTTATTGGAAGGTTGTTAGAGTGAAGTTTCAGTTTGACCTATTTGCAACAATTCAAACACAAAGAGAAGTGAAGTGTCGGACGCGGTTTGAGATTTAGAGAAAATTGAATTTGCATCGAACTCACTTCGATAGAGCGCCCTATTGGGGGTCTACCCCACCTCTATGGGGAGGTGGGAGGATTCCAGAACCTCTCTGTTTAGGGGTGTCTAAACAGTGGCTCCAGAATCCAAAGGAGTTGACTACACTCACTCAAGACGAAATGAGCGAGGTATGCCAACGGAAAGAATGGTAATTTGGTCCACTAGGGGTATGGACTCATTACCGATTTATGAAAGCAAAACCATCTAATCAAAATGGAGAGAGGAACTAGTCCCCAGTGGAGTCGCCAGAAATTGTCGGCATATTTTTTAGGTTTGTGTTTTAAAAAGGGGTCGCCTACAGAAATTGTCGGCGAATTTTTAGATTTTTAAATTCAATTTAAATGTATATATATAATTTGAAAAGTAGTGTTTGATTTTTGAAAATAATTTTAAGTTTAAAAAATTTTAAGATATGAAATCAAACCGATCTCACATCCCAAATAGTTTATATAAACGAGCACCGCATCACAAACAGTGTATATATCCCGAGGAATAGACACACTGCTTCATGATGGAGCTCGATTAAATAAACTAGAAGATTTGAATTTCAGATTTCCCACTGGAAAGAATCAGTTTAAAAGATGGTACGATGGTGTCTCACATCCAACTCGAAAAGCTGATTAAAAAAAGGTAGTTTTTGTGAGAAAGGGTGTGGCTCCACGCCAACAGAACCTACAAGACCTCGTGGCTCCATGTTAATAGAACCAACTTATCCTCTCTCACACGAATAAAATTGAAAGGGAATTGAGAACAGCCCTAGGCTGATGAAGCTCAACTTGCTACCGAGTCAGGAGAGGAATTCAGATTTCTGATTAGTTTTTTGTCTTTTCTTGAATTTTTTTTTTGATGATTTTGATTTACTTTTGATTTAAATTTTCTTTTTATTTGAATTTTGTTTCGCTTCGGTTTGAATTTCATTTTAATTTGTATACACATTTTTGTTTTGTTTAATTTTGGTGAATTCAATTTTTTTTGTTATTCATTTATTTGTTATTTCATTCATAGAGAAATTTATTATTGTTTATTTCTTGTGAAATTTTATTGTTTTTTTTTTGTTTTATAATTTTCTTTTTGTTATATCTTTTATTAGGATTTGGACCCAGATACAAGCAAGTGCAGCATCTGTGCTTCTTAGAACAAGACTGTCTTTGAAACATAACAATGCACAGTACTTCTTGAGGTATCGTCCACTGACTAAAGCCACGTTTAGAAAATAACCCAATCTTCAAGGTACTATCAAAATTATATTTTTTTTAAGTACCTATAAAGAGGTGTTATTTCTACAGGAACCATAGCTGGAAATGTTGTAATTTTGTAGCTCTGTCGCAACGATCGTCCTTTCTTTGACACTGATTTGTAATGATTGTACAAGTTGTCTTTAAGAAGTTGCTCTGACGCCCCTTGAATTGATGTTGGAGTTGTATTTGTTGGGTACTGTATGATATGAATTCAGGGTTGAATTTCCATCAATTACTAATAACAAGACCCTTTCTACTTCAATTCTTTCTTTCTGGACCTAAGCAGATTCAAAATTTATGCTTATGTGATAGAAATATTTTTCATTATCCAAAGATATTTCTGAGTCAATTAATGACCGACCAAAAGACATAAAATCACTCGACTCTCTTCAAATCATAATATCAGAGGAAACTTTTTAAGGTAGCTTTTCAAATTTTATTAATCGGGGGAGGATTAAGACACAAATTTTTGATTATATGCTTGCCTCAAGCTTCTTCTCAAGGAGCTTTCTTATTTCATTTCTTTTTTTTTCTTTTTTTTTTCTTTTTTTTTGAGCTTTTCAGTTTTTTATTGAGGATTACTATATCTGGTGGAGCACATGTTAAAGATTTTAAATGTCTGGATTGTGACACCAATTTTTGCTTTTGTGCTCACCTCAAGCTTCTCCTCAGTTGAATATTAACCTTTTTTTCTCCTTTATTTTCTGAGAATTATTGTATCTGGTAAGACATTTTTGTTAAAGATTTTGAATGTTAAAACTCCCCTAATTAATAATTCTGAAATGTTTCTTAACATGAATCCTAGGATATTATAACTCATCCAAAAGTTTGTACCCAGTCACATGGCAGAAAATTAAAACACCCTTGATATCCCGGATCAATTACTCGTAATTCAAGCATGCTGCTTCATTTCAAAATTTACTTAGGGACCAGGTCTGAATTCCTTAAATTGAAGGACTCAGTTATTAGGGCTCTAATTTCATTCTTCCCTGAAGTCGTATTCTTATTAAAATGCCAAAGTTTCATCGTGTCTCACCCTTTCTTGATTGTCTTCCTGCTAAACTTTGAACATCCTCGAGCGTATTATTATTTTTATTTTTGCTGTGGTGGGAGGGTTTGGACCCACAATCCATCATCAAGTTATTGTCTCTTTTCACTGTTTTGTGGTGGGAGGGTCGAGACCCACTACCCATTATCCTTCTCGTATCCATTTATTTGTCAATCCATGGCATTTGAACTTGTTGGCAGCTTCTTCGCAGGACAGTCCTTCGGTGGATGTGTAGATCGTCTTTTGAAGAACATTCAGAAGTCAGTGACGTCCTTTGCCTTGTAATTTCAGTGGTAATACTCAAGTTAACGCACTTGTCCTGTAAACTGGGCATCCTTTAAAATTTATTCATGTGAATTTTTTTATTTCAAAATTTTGCATTTTGTTTTATTATTGTATATTCGATGTGCTTTGAGGAGTTTTATTTTGATTTGAAATTTAGACAAAATTTTATTTTATTTAGAGTTTATTAGAAGGTTGTTAGAGTGAAGTTTTAATTTGACCTGTTTGCAACAATTCAAACACAAAGAGAAGTGATGTGTTGGACGCGGTCTGAGATTTAGAAAAAATTGAATTCGCATCGAACTCACTACGATAGAGCGCCCTATTCTAACACACCTATTGGGGATCTACCTCGCCTTTATGGGGAGGTGGGAGGATTCCAGAACCTCTCTGTTTAAGGGTGTCTAAATAGTGGCTCCAGAATCCAAAGGAGTTGACTACACTCACTCAAGTCAGAAATGAGCGAGGTATGCCAACAGAAAGAATGGTAATTTGGTCCACTAGGGGTACGGACTCACTACCAATTTATGAAAGCAAAACCATCTGATCAAAATTGAGAGAGGAACTAGTCCCCAGCGGAGTCGTCAGAAATTGTCGGCATATTTTTTAGGTTTGTGTCTAAATAGTGGCTCCAGAATCCAAAGGGGTCGCCTACAGAAATTGTCAGCTAATTTTTAGATTTTTAAATTCAATTTAAATGTATATATATAATTTGAAAAGTAGTGTTTGATTTTTGAAAATAATTTTAAGTTTAAAAAATTTTAAGATATGAAATCAAACCGATCTCACACCCCAAAAAGTTTATATAAAAGAGCACCGCATCACAAACAGTGTATATATCCCGAGGAATAAACACACTGCTTGATGATATGGCTCGATTAAATAAACTAAAAGATTTGTGACATTCGTTTGTTCTGCGAACCAATTTTATAAGCCGACAAGTTCCCCTACTTAATATAAAGAAATTAAGCAGGGTTTATATTACCTGGGTTCTTAAAGTTCCCTATAAGGGCAAGCCTTTATAGTTAATTACATCTTAAATGACAGGAATCATTTAAGAAAACTCTCGATAATGGTCAGTGGTTTTTCTCTCAAGAATTTCAAAATTTTAAGGTTTTAAACGATTGGACTTTTGAAATTTCAATAGGGAATAGCTCAAATTTGGAACAGTTTATTTTTGGGAATCAAAGGAAGAGAAGTAGGGGATGTCACGGACCCGAAGTGAACTTCAGTGACTTCCCGACTATCCTATGGTTTGGATTCAATTTGAGAGTTTATTTCATATTTTAATCCTGCCAATTTTAGTTAATTAGGACTTATATTTGTATGACATGATCATACAAATAGCCTGGAAGATGGGAGGGTTTATATCGTACCAAACGACTACCTCGGAGTCCTAAGACCGGTTAGGGCTTAACTTGCATAACATGATTATGCAAATGCTAACGAAAGGTTGAGGATTTATGTTCCACTAGGCAAACTACCTCGAAATCCTATTGCTTTGTTATTTAATTCTAGGAAAGGTTTAGTTTATGTAGACACAAGTTTTGCTGATGAAGATGGTCGTGCTGCCCACTGTGCTCCAAGCTCCTTGTTGTTGCAGAAGGTTTAGTTTTAGAAAGTGGAAATCAAAAGATGGAATAAGTGTTTTGGTTTAGAGAGTTGAAAATTGAGATGGTTTAATGTTTTAATTAAGACAAATCTTAAAGTTGATTAAGCAGAATCGATTAAGATCCCACGGTTCCGTCATCCCGGCACCATTATTTTCATTGGATTCACTTAGTCCAAATGAATTTGCTAAAATCAACTGAATGAGTTCCACACTTTCAATTAGACCGTGGGAAATCTCGTTAGCAACACGTGGGTTACATCATCCGAGGGATTCCCGATCATCCAACGAGACGTTTTAATTCAGTTACAGTTGTAGTTTTGTTGTCCTGTTTGTGATTAAATTTTAAGTTGTTTTATCTATTGAATGTTGTGGCGGTGAATTTTATCTTGTATTGATTTTTAATTTAGTTTTGGGTTTCCGTTTTGTGGATATCCTAAAGGTTTCAGTTTTCATGCAGAGTGACATTCTTGTCTAACATGCAAATTTTACAAGAAAGAAGGTACGGTGCAGGTAAATAAATTGCAATAAAATAAAAGCGTACCTGACAGGTCTTCTCGTCATTTTAGGCTGCACTTAAAACACACGTCAGGCATTCAAATATTTGCAAGAAATATCTAGGTAAAGCTAAGGGAAGGTTCTGGTTGTATACCAAGATCCTAATCCTATTACTAGTCAGTTCCTATGACGTCTAGGTTCTTGTGTTTTGTTAAGGATGATTTTCTTCACCAAAGAACAATTAAGTTTAATTGTTATTCTAAAACACCCCATCATATTGAAAAAGTGCTTAGGACGGGTCCTAAACATCTTTTCAATGGTTTTGAAATTATTTCGAGTCCAAATCAATTTCATTGTACAGGCGAGTTAATCATCCAAGAATTTAATTAATTTTGTTTCTTGCTCAGTGAACTCGGACATTTGATTATCTGATGAGTAAAGTGACATTTCACTTAATACTTTATTTAAAGGTTATAAATGTGGGAGCCTTCAGGGGCAAATTAGTTTATTAAGGAACTTAACCGTTAAAGTTGAGTTGATGATTTAAAACAATCCAATTTAAAAGTAAGGTTTCAGATTGATTCTGAAATGTTTTAAAATCATTTAGGTTGAAAGAGGTGTTTAAATCATTTAATTTCATTAAATTTTGATAATTTGATTTGAATTAATTATAGTACTTTAGGTTGGCTTTAATTGGTTTAATTTTCACATTTTTAATTATGAATTGTTTCAAGATTATTTAATGTTTCAAGTTTGTTTTAAGTTTGTTCTTAAGTGTTTTCAAATTAGTTTTAAATGTTTTAAATTTATTTTAGTTTGATTATTAAATCATTTAATGTTTTAAGCTTTAATTTAATTAAGGGTTATTTCTTTTTTAATTATTAATTTCAATCATCATCATTTGAATTAATTAAGGAATGAATACCATTGAATTAATTCAATTAAGGACTTTAAAATAAAGAATTGGTATCTTCTTTGGTCTTATCCCTAATCTTCATAATTCAAAATTTTAATTATTCTTCCAAAATTTAAATGATTTAATTAATTAAAGTTTCGTTTTGATATTTTCAAAGTGATTAATAGGTTTTTACCCCTTTATTCCCTAAATTTCAATCATCCAAGAGAAAATTAAGATCAGATATTTTACCCTCCCTTTGATTAAGCTTAAAGTATTAATTAGGGTTAAAATCCTTAATTACTTTTATGCCCTTTTAAGCATATTCACTTCATAACTCACTAAATTGAGCTCAAATGAACTTGAAATTTTTATGTCAACTTACTCACGTGTCAATTAAGACATTAGAGGAGAAAACATGATTTTTCCATTTTTAATTTAATTTATATAATTATTTTTTTGAAAAATAAGTGTTTTCAATTAAATTCAACAACATGACCAAGGAAAGGTTTCTGTCCTTAGAAAAATTATAGGATGTTCCTACTGACCAGAGGACCACTTGGACCAATTTTGGTGATTTTTTGAATTTTATTTTAATTATTAGAATTATATTAAGTTCTGGAATATTAATTCATTTTAAAATATTTTAAAGGTGGAAAAATTAATTTTATATTTTTTTGATTTTTTATAATTTTTAATTATTACATATTTAAAAATGATTAAAAATCAAATTTTTATGAAAAATGTAATTTTATTTTTCTTGAAATCCTCTGATCACAAAGAACAACCAAAATTAATTTGGTAAATTTTTTAAATGTATTTTGGGTTTATGAATTTTTTAATGTTAAAATTGGTCATGTCCCTTAATTAATTCATTTGATGGGTCAAATTAATTTTAATTGATTTGAAATTTTTATGTAAAGTTCCCCTGATCCTAAGTGACAGTAGAGACTTTATTTCATATGATTTTGATGTGTGGTTACTCCTAATTAATTAAAATTAAATTTTAAGGTTTTGGCCAAATTAGAGTTTGTTTGATTGAAATAAATCACAAGATAATTTTTTAATGTACCTCTGGTCAAGGGGAACACACCCTAATGTTTCTAGATTTTTCTAAGCAACATGATAATTTTTATAATTATTATAGTAAAACTGATGCATAAAATTGAAAAATAGATATCTCATTATGGAGATCTTCTCTGACTTTGGAAAAATCAAGAAAGATCCACAATTATGCATAGAATAACATAACAAAATTTCAAGTTATGGTGAAGCTCCTACATGCATGAAGAATTGAAAGATTGAAAACATTATTTAATTAATTAAAAATAAAATATGCATCAAATAAATATGAAATTACTTTCACATTATTCTCCTCATTTCAGTGAACAAGTGGATATTTTTATTTTATTTTTTAGAGTTTTCTAAGCAAAGTTATGATTTTTTTGAAGTTTTGTGTCAAAAATAGATAAAAAAAACCCATTTCCCGCTCAATCCACGTGTCGATCTCCTATTGGCCTGCATGGTTCCTGTGGCGGCGCATTCACGGACTGATTTCTATCTGACTCCATCGGGGCTGTCAGTCCGATACACGCCTGATCGGACGACTGCTGCTCCTCTCTCCAACTGCTATTCACCCAAAATCGTCCACCTTCAAACCTTGATATCTCACTCGTTTCTCAACAAAATTGAATGAATTTTTTTTAAAATGATCGTCTAATCTAGTAGCACACATCTAAAAGGTGATGATATACTTGAAGCATGTGAATATTTACAGAACTTTAAAATAAGCTCGGAAGAGAAAATTTTGATACCTTTGTCCAAGAGGTGAGGCCTCAACTAGAAATGGTTAGATTGAGCTTAGGAATTCTTGGAGAAGCATTGGGAACAATTTGGCAGGGTCTCCCCAAGATAAATTTTACATCCCTTCTCTTTTGGCCATGAGAGGTGAGTTTAAATAGAGAAGCTTATGGGTGACCATGGGGGTTGGCTTGGTTCATTCACCAAGGCTTTTTGGCTGAGAAAAGTTCACTTGATTCAGCTTGATCTTGGTGCAATCAATTGGGTTATGCCATGTGTAAAGGCATGGATTTTAAGGGGTATGGGTGTAAGGGCCATTTTTGGGTCAATTTGGGTCAAAGCATGGATTTGGTTTGGTGCACCCTCCCATGGTTTGATTTGGGCTGAAAAAAAATGATTTTGGTCAGCCAAAAGAAATGGAGAAGTCCCTATCCCAAGTACTTGAGTCAATTTTGGGTTAATGTGTGTCATGGAAAGGGTTAAAAGTGCTTAAATATGGCTTAGGAAAGAGACTTACTCCCTTGCTATTTAAGGTTTGGTGATGTGTAAAGAGCTTACATGGCTCACATATGGCTTGACACAAGCTCAATGGCTCACATTTGGCTCCTCCTAGCTCACATTTGGCTTTGGAGCTTTCATGAAAGGGGATTTTGAAATATTTTGGATTTTTGGTGAAAATTGTCAAGATGCTTGATTTGGAATAATTTGATGATGAATTTGGAACCTTAGGCAAATCATTTAATCAAAGGGATGATGAAATGATAATTGGAATGTGGGCTTTTGAGTGGATTTGGGCTAATTGAAGTGATTTAGCTCATCGGCTTGATTTTGGGCCTTTAAATTTGGGTGAACTTGGGCTTGAGTTTGGGTTAGGTTTGGGTCAAAATTTGGGCTAAGTGAATGTTGAGTTTGGTTTAGGAAAGTGTTATAAAGAGTTTGGAAAAGATTTAGAGTGATTTTGAATTGAATTGGATGATCAATTTGGTGGATTTGGACATAGGGTCAATTTTGAGCTTTAAGGCAAAATTTGGAATTTTTGATCAAATTGGGCTAAATTGACAAAATTGGGGTATGTGGTAGTTGAATAAAATGATGTGGAGAATATTTTGGACTTTTTGGTATTTTTTGGGATTTTTTTGAATTTTCGAAATTTTTGGCTATGAAGGGCATTTTGATAATTTTGGGGGGTTGGGGGTAAGTGGTCAAAAGGCTGAATTAAAGGCTCGAGTTGGTTTAGAAAGAAATTTGGAGTCAAACAAAAGTGTCCGGGGTCATTTTTAATTTATGTGGAAGGTTTTATGAATCCCGGAGCGTTTTTAAAGTATCGGCTATTTTGGCCGCGAGGGGCCCAAAGATAGCTCGGAAGTATGACATGTTTACAGTTAAACTTCTTGATTTGACGAGAGGAATGCTCTGGAATGATTTTTTTTAGAGCCCGGCTGACCACGAAGTTTTTAGTTTCGGGGCCCTTTTCAGGGGCAATTTGGTAATTTTTGGAGAGTTTAGGGGCCGAGGGTCAAACATTGAAATTTTGGGAAAAATGAAGATTAATTAGATGTGAGTAAAATGAAACCATTTTGGTTGAGCCATGAAGCCATGTTAAGCTCACAAGAGCCATGAGAGGACTCATTTTAGGCACTTAATATGTTGTCCCTAACCCTCTTAGCCACAGGCTTAGGGGTTGTGGTCCATCCATATGAATTTCCTACATGAGTCAGGAAGCCAAGTTGGGAAAGAGTGGTTTTAGGGTTTAGAACATGTGTGAGAGTGTGGTGTGTGCAGGTTAACCTGACCAAGACCAGACTACCCAGGGTAATCCTAAAGCCAAAGAATCCTATTGGAACTCATCCTTGAACCTCCACATTTGACTTTTAACCTTCCAAAGGGGCTTGGAGGTTTATTGTCATCTGTGTGGGGTTCAAGAAAAGTTGAGAAGTGTTTGAATTTCTAAGTGGTGGGTCCCATTTCTAGTCCTCTAGAATAGTCAAAGGGAATCCTATGGCGAGATCCTAAGCACTAAGGAGAGAGAGATCATACCTCACCACAAAATGAGGTCAACATCTCCTAGATCACATAAAGCTCTGCCGAAAAATTTCTCACCTATATTACACGGGATAGTGAAACTACCTGGGTCTTTAAGTTTTTCAGGAAGCTTCTTTTGAATAATTGCACTACACTCACCGCTAAGTGCAACAGTCTCGTGGTCTTTGAACTTTCTTTTCATTTTAAGAATATCCTTCATAAACTTTGCATAATCAGGCATCTGCTCTAATACTTCAACAAAGGAAATATTAATCGTGAATTTCTTAAGAATTTCCAAAAACTTTGCAAATCTATTATCACTGTTCTGTTTCTTTAGTCTTCAAGGAAAAGGAGGAGGTGGTTTTTCAACAGTTATCTTCATTGGTTCAAGTGGATATTCGTCAAGATATATCCTATTAGAATCTTTCTCAATGTTCACTTCCTCTCTTTCAACTTCAACTTCTTTTTGAACTCTTGATTCCAATTCTTTTACACTCCTTATTTTAATAGCCTTAATTTGCTCCTTATTTGAATAGCCTTAATTTGCTCCTTATTTTTATCTTTTGGGTTGATCTCAACATTGCTAGGAAGATTCTCAGAAGGTGTATTATTAAGCGCAATAAAGATATGTCTTAATTGATTCTCAATGTTCTTCATCGCAACATTTTGAGCTTGAATTTGATTACCCATATACAAAATCATTTCTTCAGTACACAACTTTTTTTCCTTAAATTGGTGGTTACTATTTAAACCAGGAGGATAAGAAGGTATATAATTGGTATTTTTTTTGTTGTTCAGAATTCCAACTTGATTCATAGGATTGTTTCCCCATTGCGGGTTAACAACGGTATTGGTGTTATTCCAGTTGAAGTTTGGGTGATTCTACCAACTAGGATTATAATAATTTGAATAAGGATTATTGACTTTGTTATTTATGGCATTCAAGATTTCATAAGGTGTTCGAGAGTATGTCATCTGTCCTGATGAATTTTCCTCTGACACTGAGGGTGTTGGAGAACAATTCATTCCATATTGATCCATTTTCTTATAAAGTGCATCAATTTAAGAGATTATCATAGTTATCGCATCAGAATTATGAATACTAGTTACTCTCTTAGGATTTACCCACTTAGAGGGCCATTGAAAATTATTAGTAGTCATCTCTTCAATTAACGAATATGCTTCATCAAAAGGTTTAGACATTAATAATCTACCAGCTGTAGCATCGATAATCGATCTCAAAGATCCCACTAATCCATTATAAAATGTTTGAATTATTAACCAGTCTGGTAAAGCATGATGTGGACACTTTCTCAGAAGATCTTTGAATCTTTCCCAAGCTTCATATATGGATTCTCCATCAAACTGACTAAAAGATGTGATATCATTCCTCAGCTTAGTAATTTTTCAAGGAGGTAAATATTTTGACATAAACTTTTGTGAAAGATCTCCCCAAGTTTTGATAGATCCAGTTGCTAACGAATTTAACCACGCCTTAGCCTTATTCCTTAATGAAAAAAGAAAAAGTCTAAGCCAAATAACATCGTTTGACACTTCATCGTATTTAAAAGTAGCACACAGTTCTAGAAAACTAGTGAGATGTAAGTTAGGATCTTCATTAGGTGTTCCCCCAAATTGATTATTCTGTGTCATTTGGATAATAGTAGGTTTAAGCTTAAATGAATTAGCAGTAACATCAGGATTTTGGATTGTTAAGTGAATTTCATCTGTTGTTGGATTAGCATAATCTCTTAAAGGCCTTGGTATATTTTCATTTTGATTATTTAAGTTGTTCTCCATTTTGTGAAGATTTTCATATTGTTTTTGTTGTTTTCGAATTTTTCTAATAGTATGCTCTAATTCAGAATCTTAAGGCACTACACCTATAGATCTGATACTACACATACAAACACAATAAGCACAATTATGACTTGCAATTCAAATATAAGATTTCAAATACTACAAAATTAATTTTAGCAGTTACCTTTCCTCTCTGACAACGACGCAAAAAACTTGGTGCGACTTTTTTAATTTGTCAAAATTTATGAGCTCAGATTTATATATAGTGATTTAATTTTCTATTGAGTCACACAATTAAACGCAAGTACACGTATCGTCAAGTAATACAGGGCTCTAGAGGAGTCCTGGATATCGATCTCACAGGGAGGTAATTAATTTTATTGTGTAGCACAGAAATCACTTCTCAAATCATAGCTCAATTGCAAGTAATTTCAATTCTTAAAATAGAGACAAACTGTTGTAGTTGCTACTTCTACCAAAGTACGTTCTAACCTTCTAGCAAGTTAAACTAAAAAAAGACTCAAGTTATAACAAAGTTCAGTTGTAATAATGAATATTCCTCCTCTCTAATTATAATATGATGATTTTTGTGACAAAAATCAATGATGCAAATGTATTGTGCCAAATAGGAGCATACCTAATCTTTACCCTTTTCCAAGCGCATAAAGAACATTGGTTAATCCTAAGTTTAGTCCCCAAATTCATGGGTAGGCTGGGAGGATACTGGCTCTCACTCCAGAGCTCCCACTTCCCTTCCCCTGAAGACTAACTCTCGCTTTGGTTTCCAAATCCTAGGACCAAATTAAAGATTTCAGCATGTCGCTCTGAAATCTCTAATTCTACGCCCATCAAAGTATATTTCCCTATTTATTTGCACTCAACTCCAATGAACTACGTCACTCATTCATGGACATTGAATGTGACCTTCACTTTTGTTGTGGAACTCATAATCCTTTCGGAACATATGTTTCCCATAAAGTTTTAACAATTTAATTGGCCAAATCAAAAATTAAATGAAGTTCGAAGTGAAAAGTTCATCACAAATTCTCCATAATAAATCGACACATCATTTCCATATCACAACATCAACACATTACATGAAAAGGAGGAAGACAAAGAAATCTACTCAAGATGAGAAAAAAATGACAAAACATGTATTTTATATATAAAAGCAACGTCGTATAATCAGAGTAAAGAAAAGACAACTTATCTCAAACTCTTCCTCAAGCGAATCTCAAGGAATTCCTTTGACTCCTCTTCTTTCTTCACAACAACACACAATTCTCTCTTTAGATAAGTAAGGAAGAAGAAATCTCTCACTTTTCCTCTCCTCCTACATTCCTTAGAAGAGAACACACAAAACCTAGATTTCTTAAAAAATGAAAAGACACTTTCTCTTCACTCTCTCTACACTTTAAACTCTCTATCCCTCTCTAAATTTGGCTCCAAAGTAGTTTAAATCCGGTCATAACTAATTTCCCAAGAGTTTCTTCAAGCAGCCCTCCGAAATCCGGCCAAATACATTGAATCTAGTTTGAATTCGAGATAGGGCGCGGTCCGATGCAGGATAGGGCGTCGTCTGGCGCTATTTTTTGCCTTTTGAGTCCAAAGTCTTTGTAAATTAGCACGGTCTAGTGCTGGTGACAGCGCGTTCAGCTCTAGTTCAATAAAATGAATTTTTGCTCCATTTTGCTCTAAATTTGCTCATTTTCGCTTCATTTTGCTCTAAAGGCCTAAAATCATTGTACCTGCATGAAATCACAAAAAATACCTTTCTTTAAAGTACAATTTCATCAAAAATAGGTATGAAATGGATATTAAAAAGCTATTGAATTTTTAATGGATCACCTTGCACCGTAATATCTATAGAATCTTCGGGCGGACAAGCAAATTCTTTAGCAAGCTTTGCCAAAGTGTCCGCATGGGCATTATCTGCTCGAGGGATCCTATAGAATATCACACTTGGAATTTGCTCTAGCAATTTCATCGTGTTTGATGGTATTCTTCTAATCTCGGTTTCAGAATTTTATACCATCATGCCACTTATTGTATGATGAGTTGTGAGTCGCCATAAATGGCTATGTCTAGGATTTCTGTTATATTGCCAATTCTAAGCCAGTGATTAGAGCTTCATATTCTGCTTCGTTATTGGTACATGGCTCTGTTACGTGGTAGGAATACCTTAGTATGGCCCGATCTGGTGTCACGAAGATCAGACCAATTCCTACTATGCCGGGTATCACTGTCTTTTTTTCCTTTGTCTCTTCTGGCCGACGACGCTCCATCGAAGTACATTTCCCAAAGTTGAGTGTTGGGATCCTCCACTAGTATTATATGTTTGTTTGGTAAATAATCATTGAGCGGGGACCCAGCTGGTAGCGGGTGTGCTGCGAGAAAATCCGCGGGAATCTGCCATTTGATAGCGCGAAAGGGCACAAAAGTTATATCAAATTACAACAATATCATCGACCACCTTGCTAAGAGTCCGGAAAGTGTTGGTCGGGTCATCAAATATTGCAATGGATTAACTTTCAAGATCAGGTTGACCTTATGAGACAACATGTAGTGTCTAAGCTTTTGAGCGGCGAAAACCAAAGCTAGACAATGTTTCTTAATAGGAGGATACTTTACTTCTGCTGGTATTAGACATCAACTCAAGTAGTAGAGTGCATTCTCTTTACCCTCGTCATCGACTTGGGCAAGTAACGCTCCAAGGGACTCTTCTAAAGCCACGGTAAAAAGTATTAATGATTTACCCGGGATAAGGGCTGCCAAAATAGGAGGTGTCATCAGGTACCATTTAATGTCTTCGAAAGCTCATTGCACGGCTCTCCCCAAACGAATGTGATATCCTTTCGAAGTAAGTTCAAAAAGGGTAGACACATTTCTGACAGATTAGATATAAAGCGCTTTAAATATGTCAATTTGCCTTGAAAAGATCATAATTGTTTCAAGTCCTTGGGAGGAGGCATTTCTAAGATAATGTTTTCTAGGTCGATTTCGATTCCCCGATGATGAACAATGAATCCTAAAAATTTCCCAGAGGTAACGCCGAAGGCGCACATTAAGGGATTCATCTTGAGATTGTATTGCTATAATCGTTTAAATACGAACCTCAAATCATTCAGTTGGTTTTCTTTTACTTTTCCCTTGATGACCAAATCGTCTACAAAGCATTCCACTTTGTTGTGAATAAGGTCATCAAAGATCTTCGTCAATGCTCTTTGTTAAGTAGCTCTGACATTATTCAATCCAAATGGTATTACGGTATAACAGTAGATCCCAATCAAAGTTCTGAAAGCTATAAGCGTTGCATCTTTTGGAGCCATCTTGATTTGATTGTAACCTGACGATCCATCCATGAAGGAGAAAATTTCATGTGACGATGCAATATCCACCACTAATTCTGGTATTGGTAAAGGGAATTCATCTTTTGGACATGCTTTGTTTAAATCGTTGAAGTCGACACATACTCGAATATATCCATTTTTCCTCTTAACTTGCACGACGTTAGCCAACCATGTTGGATATTGTTCTTCTCGAACAAAGTTAGCATCTATTAATTTATTTATTTCTGTCATAACTTGCTATTCTATTTAGAGGTACATTCTTCTGGGAGCTTACTTTAATAGCATTATACTTTGATCCACTCCTAGTCGGTGAATTGCAACCTCTCGATATAGTGCTGACATTTCGTCATAGCTCCAAGCGAAGCAATCCTTGAATTCTAATAGTAACCTGACCAAGTATATAACCTCTTCTTTGGTGAGTAATGAATTTATGAAAGTGGGTCGGGGCTGCTCCTCAGTCCTGAGATTAATTTCTTTTAATTTGTTAACTGTAGTCTTGATTTCTTAGTCAAATTCTGTCTGAGTATCCTCTATCGGTTGATCTTCAAATTCATCTTGAATGTCCAGGAAATCTTCTACTGACTGACTAGTAACAACCATGTAAAATTCTGAGGCATCAATGGGTCTGATTGTACCAAACCCAAGACCTTCTTTCGAGTTGACTTTCTTTCATTTTGTATTCCATAATTTTTCAAATGACTGTAGCTTATCCTTTGGCATTTTCTTCAGCACATGTCCCTATTGAATTAATTTTTGTACGCGTGGCGAAAGGTAACTAAGAGTTAATTCCATTAATTCATTAGAATCATTTTCTTCGATAATTACACAAGGCTGAGAAGTAGAAGGAGAAGCTTGGGAAAACTTAATCAGTTTAAAACCATCATTATGGCTTCCTTGACCTCCATACTCTCGATCTTTTGAGGATGGATCGGACTTAGGGTCATGAATTGAAAATAATGGTTAATCTAATCATACATCGATTCATATTCATCCTTTTCTGTGTCATCCGGAGAAATCTCAAATTGAGGCTTCTTTTGACTTATCATCATTGTTTCTTTGTTGAATTCATCATCTTCAGAGCTTCCTTCTATGTTGGTGCGGATTGTCGGTTTCCGTTCAACAATCTGATGAGTTCTCCCTTGTCCACCTCCCCAGCCTCTACCTCAGATGCATGGGTTAAAAGAACCTCCACCAACTTGTTGCGAAGGAGTGGTGGGAGATTGTTGAAGTAGAGGTGTATGGTCCCATCCTGGTGATTTTTCTAAATCTTCAAGTTTATTTCTCACAACTTCTCTTGAAAGGACTGTTTTCTTCGGGGGACCGTAGTAGGCGGCATCTTCTTGGATGCCTACTTCATGTATTGAGAAAGGTTGAAAGTCTCCCTTAATGAAATGTTCTTATCCATCTTTGTAATACTTGATGCATTGGTGAAGCGACGACGTGACCATATTGTATTCGTGAAGCCATAGCCGACCTAACATGGTATTGAACGAAGTATATGCGTCGATGACATGGAATTTTATGATTGTTACTAGATTTCCAACTTTCATTTGCAGTGTTATAGATGCGAGAGCTCTTTCTCCTTTCTGGTTGAATCCGCTTAGCATCATTTTATCTGTAGTGAGCTCTCGTGCGTCGATGTCTAAGTAAGCTAACATCCATAGACGCATTATGTTGAGCGACACTCTAGGATCTACTAACAATCTGGAAAGTACAAACCTACCGATGATGATGGAAATGTAGAGTGGACAGTTGTGATCGGCTGTACCGAGGAGCAAATCTTCATCGATGAAGGTTACATCAGGCTGTCCTTTCAAAGTACAAACTCCATCTAATGATGTGCTAGCCAACTGTGCTAAGCAAATATCTGGATCAAGTAAAACCTTGATCATATTTTCTTTTATCTCCTTTGACAGGATCAGAGCATCGTAGATGCTTAGTTTAGTCGTTAACTTCCTGAGATGAGATAGTACATTGTAATCCACTTTATTTGAATTTTTAATCTCATTTCGAACTTGTACTTCTTCTGTTGTTAGAGGCACCTCTTCTTGAGTAACTATATGTTTTCCTTTATCTGCTGGAACTATTCTCGGCGGTAGTACCTTTCTACTTCTTTAATGTACTTATGTTATTTCTTCTTTCTCTGGACCCAGAGGTTCTCTTGATGTTGTAGTTGACTCTTCTGGTATTGTTGCTGTATCTGAAAGATCCAGGTTGATTGCAAGCGGAGTTCCTTTGTACTCGAGGACTAGTACCTTACTTCTCGTGCTATTGTAACCAGTGTTGTCGATATCTTCTTTGTCTTTGTTCTCATCGGGATTTAATATGGTTTGAGGATCATCTTGAGAATTGAAATCGGGGTTAGATAGGTTGTGACTAGTTACATCATCACTAGAGACAGTAAGAACGTAGCCAAAATTGTTTTTTATTATCATTATGAGACCCTAGAGGGGCATAAAGATAATCATACAACGTCGGGGGTTCGAGGGGTTTCACCCCCAAATCTAATCTAATAGGAGCATCCCCTATCCTATCCTTCGCACTATCATCCTTAATTTCATTCGCTATCTCTTTCTTTCTTCTTTCCTACTATGGTAGCCTCCTCGGTGGAATCTTCTTCTTGGACTAGGCTGGTGGCGGATTCCGGGCAGCAGCTTTCTTTGAGTAGATTGGATCTGATCCAGGACCTTCTTGAGCACGTTCTAAACCATACTCCATCCACCCTTGCTGGCATATGGGTCGATCGGATAGATTGGCTCGGTCGAAATCACATTGATAGAACCTCTTTCAGGTTATTTCAAACATTCCTTAGGTATTGTTCTATTCCCTTCGTTGTAATTTCTTTCAAGCCAATCCAAAAATTGAAGCAGTTTTCTATGGTGTGGCCGAGCATCCTGTGATAGAGACATAAGTTGGGTTGATTTTTCTTGTTCATCTCTTCCGGCTTCTTCGGCTCGCGCAATCTGAACTCAGGCTTCTTCATTAAATTCTTGAACATCTTTGCTACGACATCATCCTTAAAGGAGTAATTCCTGCGTAGCCGTTCTGACATTATCGGACACTGTCGTCCATCTTTTCTATATGACCTTTGCTGCTGACCACACTGACTGCTTTGCTATGCATGAGGCTGACCATACTGCTGAGACTGATTGTACAGTAGAGGCTGATTGTATTGAGGGGACTGACTGTGCGCTGTGGAGACTGCTCAGCCTGAATCCTCATCAGTTTCTTGTCTTTATCAACAGTTGCCACTATGCCAGATCTCTTTTCGTATGCTTTAGTGGGCCTTGTTTTCTTTGCTTTCTCTGTAGGCTCCATATGCTTGACTTCTTCTTGTAAATGGCTCAGTTTGCTGAGTAACTTCTTGAAGGACTTAATGTTGAGACCGTTAAGCATGAATTCCACCGGACTATGAATACTTTTGAGTAGTATCTCGATCGAGTGTTGTTCCTGTAGCTGAGGTTCACACTTCATGCTTAAGTTTCTCTATCTCAAGATGTAGTCAACCAAAGTCTTGTCAGGCTTCTGCCGCTCCACTACAAGATCTCCTATGGTGACATGGCGCTGGGCACCGGTGAATCTCTTCACAAACATGCTCTCCATTTCTGTGAATTTCTTCACTAATCCATTAGGAAGCTCGGCGTACCAATTGAATGCTATCCCTGACAAGCTATTGATGAACCATCGGAACAACAATGCTTCACTTCCTCCTGTGTTACAAATGGCTGTGAAGTGTGCTACCTGTTGACAAGGATTTCCTATCCCATCGAATGTCTTTAAAATTTGGGGCACAAAGACTTTGGGGTAAGGTACGACATCAAATTCCTACGGGTAGGGTCTACCCTTTGAAACTGATGCCCCGCCTTTGGACTGAGCCAAGGCCTCCAGAACTTGTTTTTTGATCATTTGCTTGATGTCTTTTTCTGGTAGGCTCAGAGTTTGACCTTTCCTTGGATGTTCATCTTCATTGGTAGAAGAAATTTCTCTCCTTTGGTCTGTTATATGTATGATTTCAGGCTGGTTGACTTCAGGAGATGATGCTGGTCGTGACTGTGACTGCCCGTGGAGTGTAGCCATGGTAGTCATGGCAGCGGTCATCTCCTCCATCTTCTTCTCTAAACAGCTAATCTGTTCATCTCTTGTCAGAATGGTCCTTTGAAGCTCATCCGTGGTGTTCTCTTTACTAGGAGCATCGCACGCAGATGATGTGGACCTAGTTTCAACCATATTGAGTTTCATGAATTCTTCATCCATGTAATCTGACAGGAAGAAATCCTCATCATCGATATCTAAACTTCATTGTTTTACCAATTCTGCAATTTCTACTCGAAGCTTTCGAACTTTATCATCAATTGTTTTCTCTTTTGTCAATTTCAATTCCATAAGCTTCTCTCAATTGTCGCTTTTCTCTGCAACTGACTCAGAGGCAATGGCTGTAGTGGCAACGGGAACATTGGACTCATAATCTATCTTGTGACCTACTGACCTCTCGGAATGTACTCGTGTAACGAATTTTGGTAACCACACTTTTCTCTTAAGAGTTGGCGCCTTGTGACAGAGTGTATTGGTGGGGACATCAGAGTGAGGGGAAGTGTGCTCCCTAGGGTGTAGACCATGCACAGAGGTAAATAATTTTTTCTTATTCTTTCCCTTCTGGGATTTCTCATCATCATCGGTAGACGATACTCTCAGACCCAGCCAGGACTTAACTTATATGTGCAGTGCGGGTGTCAGAACGGCGGTAGTAACATTTGTAGTAGTGGCATCAACATGTCTTCCGAAACAGTGTTTGATGGATACTCGGACGGGTCTTTCCATTTTCAAAATCTCATCCTTTATTTCTGGGGGTATTGCACATCCCATCCGTTTGAGGATCTTGGCAACAGAATATCCTTCATTTTCAGCTATCCGCTGGAAAAGGGTTTGAGCTCAGGTTATGGGTGTGAACCTCTCCCTCACCTCATTACGTCCATGTGGTGACGGTGGCACGTCAGTAATCCTGTGGAGGCTTTTATCTCCGGTAGTGTCAACTAACAGGTGGAACCTACTCCCTCGAAGGAGAGGAGAGGTATTTGTTAGACCGAGTTCCCCTATTGAGGAATCTCATCAATCACTGGCAAACTTACAACTCGCGCCCTGGCGACTTTGAGACGTCTTTGATTGTGATTCCTCCTTTGAGATCTGGTTTGAGGGAGAACCCTGGAACTAGAACCAATCTCAAAAACTGATGGTGGGGCAAGAAAGGCGTTGCGGAATCTTCTTCGTGCAGAATCTCTTTTCCTTTGGCAGACGGGAAAGTAGGTGCAATGACAGCAAAACCGTTAGCAATAGGGGTGATGACTCTCCTAGGCATGAAGACAACTGACTTGACGGAGCAGTAGAAACATTCATCTTCTTAGCAAAAGGGAAATCCTAGTGGGAGTTCAAGTCAAACTCAACATACGGCTTTTGAACTTCTGGGGTGGCAACTTTCACGACCACAAACGGGGCTTTTCTAAGTACAACTTCAAACTCATTGAAGCCGATACTGAACTAAACCATTGGTGCTGCAAAGCGGGCCTCACGTAAGGATGGCAAGTTACAGGAGTGTAAGGGTTGACATCATGACTGTTGAAGGAAAAGAATTCTGAAAATTAGCGAGGGTTCAAACCCTTCAATCATAGTGCAAACACTACGAGAAGGAAAAAAAAACTGCTCTGTGAACTGGGCACAATTTCATTTCATTTTAATATATTATTATTATTATTATCTTGTTTTTAGATTTCCATATGTTTTTAAAAAGTAGTTTTAGGATTTCAAGAAGGAAAGGGCCAATCTGTCAAGGGCCAGATTGAGCCTAGGAGGCATAAAGATGAAGTGAAGTATGGGACCCCGTCCGGGATTCCCTTCACGTCGTACATTGCCCTGGTGAAAATTGTTCACTGACACACCTATTGTGGGTCTGACCCCACAAAAATCAAGAAGAAACCTAAAGATCCCTAAACCCGTCTTTCTAAGCATGGTTAAACAGATGGTTTCGAGATCAAGGAAAGTTGATCGTACTTTCCCAAGAAAGAAATAGCTGAAGTATATCAACGGAAAAATGGTAATCTAGTTCATGAGGGACATGAACTCATTACCAATGTATGAATATAATATTTCCTGATCTTAACGAAGAGAGAAATTTATTCCCCAGTGGAGTCGCCAGAAAACTATCTATCGTTTAAATTTTGTTTGGGAGATTTGAAAAAACTTTTACTTTTGAAAATTATGAAATGTAGTTTTACAAAATAGAGTTGTGATTTAATTTAATATATACGAATTTCTTTAAAAATAATATTTTAAATTTTGAAAAATATGAAATCAAACTGATCTCATGTAAACGATAGTTTAAATAATCGAGCTCTTCACCACAAGACATGTATCTATCCCGAAGAATGGATACAGGGCTTGGTGGTGAAGCTTGATCAAATAAACTAAAGAATTCATGACATCCATTTGGTATGTGAACCATAGTTGACCGACGTTTTCCCCTATCTAATATAAAGGAATCAGATAGGGTTTACATTAATCTAGGGTCTTTAAGTTTCCTATAAGGGCAAGCCCTTATAGTTAATTACATCTTAGGTAGCCAAATTCACCTAAGAAAACTCTTGATATAGATCAGTAAATATTGTACTCATGACTTTCAAAGGGTAAGGTTCTTCAAGAAAATGTGGCAATAGGAAATCCAATAGGTGAATGGCTCAAATTTCAGAACAATATTTGTAAGAATCCAAAGGAAAGAGAGACTAGCAGAAAGACATAGATCTAAGAGAGTTCTTGGTGTTTTTCCCAAACTATCCTATGGTTTGGCTTCAATTTGGGATATTTATTTGATGTTTCATCTTGTCAATTTTATTATTTAGGGCTTACATTCACTTGATATTGATCATGTGAATAGCCTGAAAGATAGGAGGATTTATGTCATACCCGATGACAACCTCGGAACCTAAGACGAGTTAGGACTTATATTGCATGACTTAGTCATACAAAGGCCTAAAGAGATAAAGTAAGGATTTATGCTGCACTAGGCAAGCTACCTCGAAGTCTTATGGCTTATTGTTTTAATTATTTAAGGAGTTTTGCTGTTGAAGATGGTCGTGCTACCCACTATACATGCTCCAAGCTCCTTGTCGTAGCAGGTTTAATGTAAAGAAGTTTCAATTATAAGAAAAGAGCAGTGTTATGTTTTGGAAATATTTAAATTGTGGTATCTTAATATTTGATTGTGGGATAATGTTTACGTTGATTAAGCAGAACCGGTTAAGATCCCACGGTTCCATTATCCCAGCAACACTATTTTCTTCAAATTCACTTAGTCAGATGAATTTACTGAACTCAACTTAATGAGTTCCATACTTTCATTTAGACCATGGGAAATCCAGTTAACAACCGTAGGTTGTATCCTCCAAGGTATTCCCGATCATCCGACAAAGACATTTTAATTTAGTTGCAATTGTGATTTTTGTTTTGTTTGTGATTAAATTTTGAGTTGTTTTATATTTTTAACTGTTGTGACGTTGAAATTTATCTTGTTTTGTTTTAATTTAGTTCTGTTTTTTGTTTTGTGGCTATCCTAGAAGGTTTAATTTTCATGCAGGTGACATTGTTATTTAACATGCAAGCTCGCAAGAAAGAAAACTGAAGTAAAGGAAGTACTGAAAAGAAAGTACTGTAAACTTGTAGAAGTGTACCTGGTGAGTCTTCTCGTTCCCCACCTGAAACTTTAGTATCTTTGCAATAAATATTTATATTTTCAGGAAAGTAAAAGCTATGGATAGGTTCTTCACGGGCCTACCAAACATTATGTCATAACTTGGTGGGTCCTATTCATTTATTTAAGAGATTTCTTCGTTTAATAAATATGATAGGTTCAGTTGTCATACTAGGTGTCCAGAAGATTTGTGAAATGGGCCTGGGAGATACCTAAACATTTCACAATTGTTTTGAGCTTCCTTGAGTTCATTTGAACTTATCATAATTATTAAATAACTCATCTGTTTTATATCCTTATGCTCAGTGAGCCAATGTTTTAATCATCCTGAAAGGCGAGGTAGTTATCATTTGATATTTTACTTAGGGATTTTGTAAGTGGGGCATTTGAAGGCAAACTTGATTTATGAAAGAATTTAATTAATGTTGATGAGCTTGTAGTGTTTTACAAGTGGTTTAAGATTAGCAATGTTTCCTTTTCTATTCCACATTAGTCAAAATTTTAATTAAGCCTAGCTCATTACTAAGCCCTTAAGATTTTAGTGGGTATATTTATATCTTAGAAAAGAAAGTTATGTGACCTTCATGATTATGATTCTTATCAAAATATTGGATTATCATTTAAACATCTAATAGGGGTATTAAATTAGTGGAACACCAACATCCAAAATCAACCCCTAATCTTAAGGATCCTTTAATTCTTCTCCAAATTATAATGATTAATTAAATCATAAATTTTATCCTTTAATGTGACAAAAATGAGATGAGTTTCCACAATTTATCCCTTTATGTTTCAATCATTTAAACAAAATAATTAAGATCATTTATTGCCCTTATCCGACTTTAATTAAGCCTAAATATTGACTAACGTTAAATTCTTCAAAATTATATTTTTGCCCCCTAAAGGCCTTCATCACTTCATAATTCATTGATTTTAACTCAAATAACTTTGAAATTTTTATGTGACTCCACTTATGGGTTAATTAAAACATCATAGGAGAAAATGTGATTTTTTATATTTTAATTTATTTATACATTTATTTTAATGCAAAAATAGGGATTTTCAATGAAAATTCAATAACTTGTCCAAAACATAATCTTTGGCATTAAAATTTTTATTGGAGGTGGACCTAGACCAGAGGACCGCTTGGACCAAATCTTGATTTTTTTGCTTTATTTTAATTATTATAATTATTTTAATTTTTAGAGTATTAATTAAACATAAAATATTATTCAAATTGAAAATTAAGTTTTGTATTTTTCCTAAATTTCTTTGAGGTCAGAAAACCCAGAGAAGTAAATTTCATATTTTTGTAATTTTTATTTGAATTATTAAAATTATTTAATGAGAAATTAAGGAATTTACATTTTAGACTTTAAAAATTGATTTTAACCCGTTAAAAATTAATATCTTCATTAAGAAAATTAGGAAAAATATCCCAATTGCTCCTAAATGCTAGGGAGACAATTTAGAATATTTCCAACTATTTTTTTAATTTTATGATTTTATTAAATTTTTACTTATTTAAATACTAAAATAATGCTTAAATATGAAAATTTTATTTTAATTATAATTTTATTTATTAGAGACTCCTCTGATCACAGAGAACTCCCAAAATTTATTTGGTAAATTTTTGAAGTATATTTTAATTTTTATAAATATTTAATTGCTAAAAATGTAATTCAACTTGAAAAATTAATTTAGGTATTTAAATTAACTCCAATTGATTTGAATTTTTTATGGAGAGTCTTTCTGACCTTAAACTATAATGGAAAATAAAAATCAAGTTTTTTTCATTTATATTTAATCCACTTTTTTTATTTAATTTTTAGGTCTTAATTACCAATAGGGTGGTTGTATTTAATGATTTAAACTATGTCTTTATTTTTCCTAGGGTCCACTGGTCACAAGTAACCTACCAAATTTTATCTTACATTTTTCTGATTAATATATTATTTATTATAATTATTTTACCAAAATAAACACAATAACTTGAAAAATAGAAATCTCTGTCTATAGGTCCGCTCTGACTTTGGAAAAATCAGGGGAGATCCCCAAAGACAGAGGCACCGACATAGAAATACATCAAGCTATGGTGAAATGTCTAAGCCAATTGAGAATCAAATGACTCCATACAATATTTAATTAATTAAAAATAAAACATGCATCAAATAAACTTCAAATCATTTCCACGTTACTTTCCTCTGTTCACTGAGCACTAGAATATTTTTCTTTTATTTTTATGATTTTTCTACACCAAGTTATGAATGTTTGAAGTTGGACTTATTAAATAATTCAAAATACCCCTAATTTTCTATTTAAACTACGTGGCGCTGACTGTATCCTTGGCAGCTCCGAAAGACCATGCGACACGCTCCTATTTGACGCCGCCATCTGACTAGATGTCTATACGGCTGCCCTTTTTGCATATGATCTCCGTCCGACTCCATCTTAGCCCTCCATTCGATACACGTGCGATCCGACGGCTCCTGGTCATCGTCTTCACCTGGTCTAACCCGTGAGCCCTCCATCTTCTAGTCCTAAGAACGCAAGCTAGACACAACCAAAAAGCATAGGGTTTGTTCCTAGAGCTTCACCTAACCTAGATAAATTTATCCATACAGTTTATACGGTATGAAATATGTTCTATGCATGTATATGATCAGCACAAGCTCGGGATGAAGAATGAGTTTAATTCCTTTGTCAGAGAGGGGATGCCTCAATCAGATGGTTGTGGCAGCTTCGATTGGTTCCAACAAATCTCCAAATGAAGTATTTTCCCTTGTGAAATGTCTAGACCCAAGTTTGACCAGACCCAATTTTAGGTGATGATCAAAGTCTGTTGCAGAGGCTCTCTATGATGCGGCTTTGATGGGAGATCTTCTTCTTTCAGTGTTGTGAAGGTGTGGGTACAATTAATTTGATTTTGGTGCACTTTGGAGCTGTGATGAAGTTTGTCCTGGTTCTGACTGAGATTTCAGTGTGGAAATTGTTGTCAGGCAAGGGGAATCATAGGGGGAAAATGGTTGGAATGAGCTTAGGGAGGTTTGGAGAAGCTCTAGTGAGGTTTTGACAGAGTTTCCTTAAGAAATTTTCAACACCTGGATTTTGGTCGTGAAGCGTGGCTTTTATAGCCATGGCCAATGAGTGGAGCTCAGGGCTTCAATTTGGATGCTTTAGGCCGCTTAGGGTGAGGGATGAACAGTGTCATTGATCACTAAGGGGATGCCTCACCGACAAAGCTCAAATTTGAGTTTTAAGGGGTATGGGGGCGCTCGGCCTGAGCTGTTCCAGTGGCTAGGGTGGCCGGTAAGGACAGGGAAGGTGGCTGGCTGAAGCATGGGGATGTAAGGAAGGCCACGGTGATTTTGATTAAGCATGATGGCTGCTTATTCAAGGGTTAAGGGGGAAACTTGGGCTAGCCGAAAAGGGGAGGACCCATTGGTCCTTAGTGAGGGGCCTTTAGGTCTTGGCTAAATGAGCTTGGTTCAATTCAGGTCAGACTAGTCCTAGGGGTCCTAAGGTTAGCTGCCATGAGGTTGATTTGGTTAATTTGGTTCAATTTGGTGACTTTGGTTCATGGGTTCAATTTAGGTCACATTGGGTTTAGGATGGGCTAAGTTTGGTTTGAGCTTGGGTTAGACCCACTTGATTGATCAAAGTGATGAATTTGAATGCCACAAAGTGTTTGGAAGGGGATTAGAGCGGTTTTGAATAGGTTTGGGAGTCAATTTGGCTTAATTTGGGATTTTAGTCAATTTGGGGCAAGTTCGATTAGGTTGAGTTTAGGTTAGTCTTGGTTTGGTTCTAAGGCCAATTGAAGGTTCCAAATGGTCTAGGGGGATGTTATAAAGAGTTTCCAACAGTAATTGGGTGGAAATTTTAGGGTTAGGACACTCAATTTGGTGGATTTTGGACATATGATACATTTTGCTCAAAAAAATAGGAAATTTGGCTCAAATGGGTTTGGGTGAGACTTAGGTTCAAATTGGGGGCAATTGATGATTTAATTGTGTTTAGAGGGGTGTTATGAAGAGTTTACAACATTGATTCGAGGGAGAATTGATTTTTATTAGGTTTAATTTAGGGGATTTGGGCCGCTCAGGCCAAATTGGGGGTATTAAGCTTGGGTTAGAATTGGTTCCAAATGTGGATTGAATTGGTCTTGGATTTGGTTTGAATTGATGCTAGGGATGTTGAATTAAAATTTGGAATTGAAATTGGGCAATATTAGGGTCAATTGGGTGGACATTGGGTTTAATTTGGGCATTCTTGGGTTAAATGAGTCAAATTAAGACTTTTAGTTAAATTGGGCTAAATTGGTCAAATTGGATCATGTGGTAGTTGAGAGAAATGAAATTGGGAATATTTGGGAAGTTTTGGAAATTTTTGGAATTTTTAGATTTTTGGGCTAGGAGGGGTATTTTGGTAATTTTAGGGATTTTTAGTGTCTTTTGGGTATTTTGGTAAATTTGAGTAATTTTGGTCAATTTGAGTGATGAGGAATATTTTGAAATAAATTTTGAAGAAAAAATGGGTAATTTTGGGTAAATTTAAGGTTTATGGGTATTTTGGGTAGGTTTAGTGGCATGGGAGTCAAAAATTGAAATTTTGGAAAAATTGGGGTTG
This sequence comes from Papilionanthe hookeriana x Papilionanthe teres, assembly GCA_022702705.1. Lineage (NCBI taxonomy): Eukaryota > Viridiplantae > Streptophyta > Magnoliopsida > Asparagales > Orchidaceae > Papilionanthe > Papilionanthe hookeriana x Papilionanthe teres. The sequence continues at coordinate 20,279,564 of CM040433.1, forward strand.
GTTAAAGGTTAGTAGTATGGGATTATTTAGATTAAGTCATGGACCAAAGGTAACCCTTATTTGGTCCTCTCTGTGTTGGTACTAACAAAACTTTAGCTTGGGGCTAAGAGGTTGGGAAAACCACACACATGAGTTTCGAAAGAGTTAGGGGATTAAGGTGAGATGTGTTTTTGTTTAGGGTTGTGAGTGTAAAGTGTGTGTATTGTGTAAGCTCCAGACCTCCCAGGGTAAATCATAAGGTCTGACCACCAATAGGAGACTTCCCCTGGGCTTCGTTATGCTTGATCTCTTCCTCCCAAAAGCTAGAGGTTAGGCCTTAAGCATATGAAAACTCTCAGTGAAGTGAGAAAGGTTTGAATTTCTAAGGGGCAGGGTTCTAAGACTAGTCTTCTAAGAAAGTCACCAAGAGATTCCTATGGCTAGACCCTATACTATTCTAAAGAGAGACTAGAGCTCAACCAAAAGTGAGGTCAACACTGGTTAAGTGAGAAAATAGGATATTTAGGATTTATTTAATTCAGCCAACTTAGAAAATTCATAACTTATTGTAGAAAAATCAATAAAATAAAATAAAAATACCCTCTTGCTCAGTGTACGGAGGAGAATAATTTGGAAATGGTTTCATGTTTATTTGATGCATGTCTAGTTTTTAATTAATTAAATACAGTATTTCTTGTTTGTATTCTAATTTTGTTTAGGCATTTCACCATGGCTTGAGCTTTAACGCTTTTGTTCCCTCTATCATGAAGGATCTTCCCTAATTTCTCCAAGGTTAGGGAGGATCTCTATGTAGAGATCTCTAATTTTTAAGTTATTCATCCTTGTTTTAGTATAATAATTATAATAATTATAATAATTAGTATATTAATCAGAAAAATACAAATTAAATTTTGATCGATTCACTGTGACTAGTGAACCATAGAAAAAATATAATTTTGATTTAAATCATTAAAACTTACCCTAATTGCAATTAACTCATTAAAATGAATGAAATGAAAATATGCACTCCACTGTACATTAGAGACATAGGAACTCCCTTTAAAAATTTGAGATTAATTGTAGGTAATTTGACCACTAAACTTGTTTTGGTAAGTTAAATGACAATTTTGGAATTAAAATAATTATTTAAAAATTTATGTTAAAAAATTATAAAACTAATTTTGGGAGTTCCTGGAGATCAGGGGAATTTAATAAAAATAAAATGGTCATTTATAAAACACTTCATTTTTTAAAATATTTTTGAACTTTAAATAATTAATAAATTATTAAAAATAATTAAAAATCATAAAAACTATTAAAATACCAAAACTCACTAAAATATCATATTTGGTCTCCTGATCACTTGGGAGTAATTAAAATAATTTTCTGAATTTCCTAAGTGAAAATATTAATTATAAAGGCTTATGATAATTTTTAAAGGTTAAAAATGGATTTTCTCTAATTTTTCATTAAAATAATTCTAATAAATAAAATATAAGCCACAAAAATATAACACTCATTTTGTTGGGTTCCCTGGATTTATAGAGATTTAATAAAAATATAAAATTTAATTTTCCAATTAAATAATATTTTATATTTAATTATTACTCTAGAACTTAAAATAATTATAATAATTAAATTTAAATTAAAAAAAATTATTGAAAATTGGTCCAAGTAGTCCACTGGTCTAGGTGAACCTCCAGTAATTTTTTTAAGAACAGAAGTTTTTTTTTATTAAGTTATAGATTTATCTTTGAAAATCCCCATTTTTGCATGTAAATAATTATATAAATTAAATTAAAATTAGAAAAATCATATTTTCTCCTCTGATGTTTTAATTGATCCATGAGTGGGGTAACATAAAAATTTCAAAGTCATTTGAGTTGAATTTAGTGAATTATGAAGTGTCAGGGCCTTAGGGCAAAATTGTAATTTTTGAAGATTTAACCTTAATTAATGTTTAGGCTTAATTAAGAGGGTAAATGGGTAATTAATGATCCTAATTAACATGTATAAATGATTGAAATATAAAGAGATAAGTGGTAGAAACCCATCTCACTTGTGTCATATTAAAGGATAAATTTGCAATTTCATCAATTACTTTAATTTGGAAGATAATCAAAATCAAATGATCGTGTGTCTAAAGGTATGGTTTTTGGAAGTTGGTAACTCTTTGATTTAATACCCTTAGTTGGTATTTAAATGATGATTCAATATTTTAATAAGAATCATGATCACATAAGTTAACGTTTTTTTACATATATACCCATCAATTCTTAAGGGTTTGGTAGTGAACTAGGCTTGATCAAAATTTGACTAATGATTTTTAGAAAAGAAATTCAATCAACTTTAAGACACATTTAGGACATTGCTAACCCAAATCTAAAACTAAAAAAATTGGCTAAGTCATTTTAATATACCAATTTGCCCCTAGAGGGGCTTCACTTACATAACCCACAAATGAAATGTCAAGTTTTAACTATCCCATTCTTAGGGATAATTAAAACATCAGTGTGCATTGAGTTTAAGGGTATGATAAGTTTGAAGCATCATTCAACATAATCAGTTTGAATGAACTCGAGATGTTTCAAAGGATTGTGAGATGTCTGGGGCCCGGCCCTGGACCCTTCTCATAATCTTTTGGATGCCTTGGCCGAGAATAACTCGAGAACTCCCAAAACTAGTTTTATTATTTTTCAACTTATATTTTAATTCTAAAAATGTCATTTAACTTAAAAAATCAAGTTTAGTGGTAATATTAACTCCAATTAATCTCAAATTTTCACAGGGAGTTCCTCTAACCCTAATGTACAATGGAGAATCATTATTAAGTTATTTAAATTTATATTTTGCTTATTTTCATTTTCTTTCATTCTAATGAGTTAATTACAATTAGGGTAAGTTTTAATGATTTAAATCAAAATTATATTTTCCCTATGGTCCTCTAGTTACAGTGAACTTTCCAAAATTTACTTTGTATTTTTCTGATTAATATACTAATTATTATAATTATTATACTAAAACAGGGATGAGTAACTTAAAAATTAGAGATCTCCCCATAGAGATCCTCCCTGACCTTAGAAAAATCAGGGAAGAGCCATCATGACAGAGAGAACAAAAGCCCTAAAGCTCAAGCCATGGTGAAATTCCTATACAAAAGTAAAATACAAACAAGAAATACTGATTTTAATTAATTAAAAATTAGACATGAATAAAATAAACATGAAAACATTTCCACATTATTCTCCTTTGTTCACCGAGCAAGTGAGTATTTTTATTTTGGTTTTTTTAATTTTTCTACACCAAGTTATGAATTTTCTAAGTTGGTTGAATTAAATAAATCCTAAATATCCTATTTTCTCACTTAATCAGCTCAGCGACACGTCATCCTACGGCAGATCGAAAGCACACGCGGCACTGTGCTATTGGATGCCGCCATCTGACACAGCGCTGGCTGGGCTCCGCAGTTTTGCTCCATCTCTCCATCCAGTGCGATCTGAGCCGTTCGTCTGATACACGCGCGATCAAACTGCGCTGGTTCATCGTCTCCAACTGGTTCAACCTGGGAGCCGTCCAACTTCTAACCTAAGAACTCGAGCTAGACTCAACCAAATCGAGTGTAGTTTGTTTCCAAAGACTCATCTAGTCCATACAAATATATACGGTTAACCTAGCTTGAAATTGACCCAACATGCATGAAGAATCAAAATAAGCTCACGAAGGTGGGAGAGTTCTATACCTTGGTCTGAGAGGGGAGGCCTCAATCAGATGGTTGCAAAAGCTTCAGAGAGGTCCAATGAGCTCACAGATGAAGTGCCTTGCTGCGGTGAATTTCCTAGACCCAAATCCGACCATACCAGATCTTTGGTGTTAATCAAACTCTGAGTTAGGGCAGCTCTATGATGGGACTTTTATGAGGGATCTTCTTCTTTCAGTGTGGGGATGGTGTCGAGCCAATCAATTTAAAGTTTGGTGCACTGTGGTGCTGTGGGAAATTCTGTCCTGGTTCTGGTTGAGAATTAGGCTGGAAAATTGGTTCAAGGCAGTGGGAATCAGGGCTGGAGAGTGGCTGGATTGAACTCAGGAGGTCTTGAGGAAGCTCTAAAATTAATTTGGCAGAGTTTCCCCTAGGATGGTAGCAGGCTCCTCTTTAGCTGTGGAGAGCTCAATTTATAGCCATGGTGGCCTGATGGAGCTCAGAGGTGGTTGTTGGGTGCAATAGGCCACTGAGGTAGAAGGTTGAACGACGCAAGTGACCATCAGGACTAGATGACCCAACCCGCAAATAACACAGTAATATTCGCTTCTAAAAGATAGCCAAAAGCTTTAACTTAATTTATAAATAGCGGCTAGTGTATAAAATTAATATAATTTAGAAAATATTTTTACACACTAGGGGTACTACGCAAGTATACGTATCGTTTCAAGTAATATAGGGTTTTTAAACAAAGACACCAGTATCGATCCCACAGGGAAGATTTATAGAAATAAATTTTATATGAAGAAAGAAAAATAAAATAAAGTAGTAAAAATATTTATATTTTATCTTTTAATTTGATTAAAAATTACTATTAATTTACTAGATGCAAATAAAGAAAACAATAATAAGATAATGATTTTATGAATTCTATATAAAATAAACAACTTTCTTTCCTTCAATTAATCTGAGATTTATAAGATAATTTAATATTCATTGGAGAATTTGATTTATGGTATTGTGCCAAATAGATTCATTCCTATTCTTTACCCTTTGATCCAGGCGCAAAGAACATTGACTAATTTATAGAATAGGTTCGGATGTATTGTTAGTAGAATGAGTTAATCTAGGCTCACACTTCTAGATGTCCAAGGGTGGCTATGGTCGGCCCTACTAGTGACCCTTTCCTAGTCTATAAATCAAATTATAAGAATTTAGTCTCTCACTCTAAAAACTTATCAATTCTACGTCCTTTAAATATTATCTTCCTATTTATTTGCACTTCACCATGAATAGCCCGCTCATGGCCTACGACTACCCAAGGATTCATGTGACATTTACAAGTTAAGAGTTCTTCTCCTTCAAGGTTTCAAAACTCTTCAACAGGTTTTAACAATTCAAACGACCAATTTAAAAACTAAAGTAAGATCAGGTAATAATGTCATCACAATGTTTTGAAATTATTTTGATTTTTTAATTCTCCATCGAATCTTTCTATTATATTATCTATCTCTTCATAATTGAAGTAAGAAAGTAACTAACTACTCAGAACACATTGAAAATAAATAACAAAACATGATAATTAAACTTTGAATCAAATGTAAAAATATACTTATCTCAAATATTTCTTCTACGTATCTTTCGATTCCTACCGACTCCACAAGTATAATGAACTCCGGATGCAATAACTTGAAAATAAACTCACTAAACTAAACAAAAGTGGCCCTAAATTTCTCTCTCTAATTCTCTCTCTAAGGATGAGAGATCCTAAAGTAGATAAGAGAAAGGGGTACAATGGGAGGGGCACGTTTTCTGAAGAAATGGATCTCTATTTATAAGCTTCAAGAGTTGCCTTGAGGCACATCTTCAAAACATGTCCACATTCAACGAATCTTCTAAAAGGTCGGTCTGGCGCCTAGGCGCCGGACTCCGCGTCCAGTTCATTGCACCTCTTCACTTTGGCTCGCACCTCTTCACGATTAAAACCGTTTTGGAGCGTCCAAATGCATTGTATCACTTGTCCTATTATCAAGGAACAACTGCCAGCCTTCTAGAATGTCCAATAATCGTTCACTCCGTCAAAATAACTGATTAAACGTTGTCAAAATCATGACAGTTTTCATATTGAGTCTGGCGCTTACGCACCAGTTTCTAGCGCTTACGCACCAGTTTCTAGCGCCAGGCAATACTTTTTTACACTTTTGGTATTTTGCTCCATTTTTGCTCCTTTTTGCTCCTTTTTCCTTCTTAGACCTTTTTACATTACCTACATCCAAAAACACAAAAAATACCTTTCATTAAAGCATAATATCCTTAGAAATTAATAAGAATTAAGACATAAAAAATAGTTTTTTTTTATAGATCAAAATCCCCCAAACTTAAATGTTACTTGTCCTCAAGTAACTCTTTTTCCTACATAAAATATAACTTTTTGGAAATAAAAGATAAATATTTAAGATTCCTTATAATTTTTTATTTTATAAAGTCTTTAGTAAATTATTAACCCAATTTCACTATCTAGGTTTAATTTTAAGAATTTAAAGAATATTTAACTACCAAATCATAAGATTTCAAACTTTTCATTCACTTTGAAAATAATAGAATTCTATTATATTAAGCTTTCATAGATTATTTACAAGAAAAAGATCTTCTTGAAAATCTTTTCTAAATAAATATTTATGTATAAAAATCAAGTAAAATATGTAACTAGTTTTCTTCCTATAAGATAATTCAAGTGAAGTCAATTTTTGATTAGGCATTTCCTCAAGCTTCTCCTCTCTATCTTTTTTTTATTTTTTTATTTTTTTTTTTAAGAGAGGATTACTATATCTGGATAGCCTGTTAATGGTTTTGAACTTCACTGTCCTTAACTTATATTTTTCAAAACTTATACATTTCCACTTAATTATTATAACATAAATAAAAATTCAAAAAGAATTCCAATCTTTTCTTTTTCAAGTGATAATTTATTGATTACTTAATATTTCTAAAATTCTATTATTTCTACCATGAATAGAAAAATTCTTTATCTCATTCTTCTTTAAGTTAAATAATTATATTCTTAAAATCAATCAAAGTTAGTAAAATTTTGGTAAATTTCACTAAATTGTTTATAATTTCAAAAATAAAAGTGATCTCAAATAAATTCTTCATTCCTTAAGTTATGTTAAAAAGTTTTTTTATTTTTATTTTTATGAAAATATTAGCTCTTTAAGGACAAATAAAATTTAAATTTTGAATGGATTTTCCCTTCCCCCAAACTTAAGTTTTATTATACTATGATAATTTGAGAGTATGAGAGAAAGAAAATCATATGAATTTTTAATAAGTATGTAAAAACAATCTTAAAAAGAAAAATTAACTTCTAATCATGCTTTTATGAATAATTAAGATAAAATTGAAGCATGTATATAAAAAGTAAGCAGCTAATTGATGATGATATTAAATTTGAAACAAAATTAAAATATAGCAAAATAATTAAATACTAAACACTAAACTAAAACAACATATAAATTAAGTCTAAATTCAGCTCAACACAACAGAATCCTAACACTAAACAATCAACATACATCAAATACAAAATTAAAAACAATCCAAATAAAACAAACTAACAGAGTAGCACATCAAAGAAATCTATAACTACTAATCACTAGCTGTAGCCTCATCATCATCTTCATCACCAAAGGAAAATTCTACGTCCTTAGGTTCTACAAAGGGTGTGAATCTAGGAAAAGTAGGAAAGCTAACATCATGTTCACCCTTCAAAAATCTGACTAGGGCTTCATCATATTCAGCATCGTAATTACTCTTCCTCTGGGTATAATCAGATAAATGATCTATTTTTCTGTCAATAGTATCAATCCTGCAGTGAGTTTGAAATAACTTCCGTCGCTCGCTCTAAAACCGATCATGCATTGATTCCCGCAAATCGATGGTGGCTCGACAAAAGTAGAGGTTCTTGAAGTAGAAGGTCTACCCGAAGTATGTGCGAAGTAAAAGGAGCGGTCGAACTCTTCCCTCGAAGACGATCATAGATACTAACACTCTCCCCGCCCAATTGGCTTAGTAGACTTCGACTTCTCCTCGAAATATCAGCGAAGTGAATCCAGTACTAACACATAGTGAGTAGATCAAAGATGGAAATCCCAATCCAACAGAAGTGCTGGACCTCGCAGTAGACTCCACAGAATCATAAATAATACTCCCGACATCAATAGGCTTCCTCTCCTGAATGCAGTAATTTAAGATGGCTCGATGTCTAGTCACTTCACTCAGGTGGTTGGAAGGTAACAATCTTGCAAAAATAAAGTAGTGTCAAGCTTTAGATACACCATTTAATTCAAAGGATTTGAAGTTTACCCTCTTTCCGTTCCTGATCTTCCAAGATCCAGTACCGTTAGTCAGATAAGCAATAATCATGTCCAAATCTCCCTCGGATGGTGATAATCCGGAATAATAAGCACTCAATAGTCGGTGGCGATGCCATAAAATATGTTGATTCTTTCGGACTAAATCCTACTCGATACCTCGACAAAGACTTCATAATCCTCGGCATCCAGAAAATTTGCATAAAATTCTCGAACAATCGGGATAACAACAACAACCAGTAAAATAACAAAATCATTGTCAGTTGTGCGCAACAATAGTGTTTTTGATCATTTCTCCAGGATGGTAGAAACTTCATTCAGAAAGGAACTTTCTGGACGTCGCAAATTCATGGAAACAAAAATACGCAGCCGCAGTAGAGAATTTGCTGCTATCAAAGTTATCTCGTGTCTTCCCGCGTTTAGATTTTAGAGCCATCTAAACGTGAAAGAAAACAAGAACAAGTTTAGGAATCAAAGATTTAAACTCTTTTTAAGTTTATAAAACTTAAAATAAGTTTAGAAATCCAAAGAAATCACTAAAAATCGAATATTTTTTCAAATTTTTGGTTCTTAGCAAAACTTAGGGAAATCTATGGTGAAAATCGAAAATAAATGGTTTAAAGTGTAGATCTGACCTTGAGATGAAGAAATCGAGTGGTTTCGCGCTCAAATCCTTGATGTTTTAACCTCAAAATGGATCTAGAGGATGTATTTTCGCGAAAATGGGGAAGAAGATGAAGCTTAGGCGTTAAAAATGGCTTTTGGGGGTTATTTAAGTAAATTTTCGGGTTCAGGACGAACTGGCGCTTAGGTGCCGAATTCTGGCGCCTAGGCGCCAGACTCGCATTTCGCAAAAATTTTTTTTAAAATTTATTTTTCCACCAAAATTCATAAATTCAACTTCTAATTACTCATATCAGAGTAGAGCTTCAGTTTCTATCTTCCACAACCTTTTTTAAAAATTTATAAAAATTAAATATTAAATCTACCAATCAAACATAAGGTTTTCAATCAAACTCACTAATTTCCATTTAAAATCTTCAATTTTGACTCAATACATTCAGATAAGTACTAAATTTGATCCAAGTTCCTAATACACACTCAATCATAACAATTTCAAAGCAAAAACAACACACATTGAACATGAAAGCAAATACACAAACAATCACAATCGATTCTCTAAATCGATACAACGACTCTACAAACCAGAATAACTATCTCAATACCAGAATATTCTAATCTTCACAAGGGAAATTGTGTATTCCACTTGGAAAGAATACTAATGCTCTCGGGAAATCCGTAGTCGTCTTTTCATCAATCCACTTGTTCTTCGCATACATTTCAACTTGAGCATCTTGATAAGCCTCAAAATGATCAAATTGAAGTTTCATTTGCCATTCTAGATGTTCAACTTGATGAAACATCTTATGAATGCGATCTCTAATCCTTTTAAAATCTTCTTCAAACTTATCCAAACGACTAGAAATTTTCTCTAAACTTACAACGATGAAACCAATGAAGTAGGGTTGAGGATCCCTTAATACCTTGTCCCTAATCTCTTCTCCATGATTTCTCCTTTCCATTTCTTCAAAAATTTCTCAAATCTCTCAAGAATGAAATGTATGGGACGTAATTTTGATTGTTTGATGGTTAGGGAAGAAGATGGGTTGATTTAAAGGGGAAAATCGTGTGAAAAACCGAAAATTTTCGGTTTTTGCACGACCCAGTAACCGTGGCGCTTAGGCACCAAATCTGGCGCCTAGGCGCCGGACCTATTGACACATAGTTGATTCTGGCGCTTAGGCACCGAATTCTGACGCCTAGGTGTCGGAACTATGTTCAACTCCGTTTCGCCTAATCGTCAAATTTTCAAAATTTCGTTCTTCAAGATAGGTAAATTATATTGGTAAGAGTAATTTAGACTCGATAACTCACATTGTAAACAATCATAATGAAGGTTAACTTGATCTCCTTTTTACTCATATTCAAAATAGAGTGATCCTATTTTTAATTCTTACATACTTCAAAATAATTTTCAGCCTAAGTCAACCAAGACTTATGAGCATCAAATTTTTTTAAAGTAATATAAAATTAATCAAGATCGAGGCATAACCTTTCATCAAAATACAAAAACACAAGATAATTATGGGTTGCCTCCCATAAAGCGCTTGGTTTAAAGTCTTCAGCCCGACTTAAGTAAATCTTTAATCAGGTTGACTCAATTCATAAGCCTGTTTATAAATCTTCTTAATATCTCCCAAATACGGCTTCAATCTTAATACATTTACTTTAAAAATTTTTCCAGTTTTGGGATCTTTAATATCCACAGCTCCATAATGGTATACTTTCTCAACTAAATAAGGTCCAATCCATTTAGATCTTAATTTTCCAGGAAAAAGTCTTAAACGAGAATTAAACAGTAATACTTTTTGTCTAGGCTCAAAAATTTTTCCTGAAATTTTCTTATCATGCAACATCTTCATTTTCTCTTTATAAATTCTCGCATTTTCATACGATTCGTTTCTAATTTCTCCCATCTCATTTAGTTGCAATAATCATTTTTCTCTTGTTTTATTCAAATTAAAATTAAACTCCTTTATCGCCCAATAAGCTTTATGTTCAAGTTCTACAGGTAAGTGACAATGTTTACCATAAATTAACCGGTAAGGTGACATTTCGATTGGTGTCTTATAAGCTGTTCTATAAGCCCATAATGCAGAATCAAGTCTAACAACCCAGTCAGTTCTTTTAGGATTAACAGTCTTTTCTAAAATTCTTTTAATTTCTATGTTTGATTCCAAATTTTTGTAGTAATGATTGAATTCTTATATTCCTGAAATGACTTCCACCATCAGTGATAATTATCTTAGGCATTCCAAATCTTGAAAATATCATTTTCTTTAAAAATTTTGAAACACTTTTGGAATCGCAGTTTGGTCTTCAATCCACTTTGAAACATAATCAACTGCTAAAAAAATATAAATTTTTCCAGATGATGGAACAAATGGTCCCATAAAGTCTAATCCCCATGTATCAAAAATCTCAACTTCCAATATATAGTTTAAAGGCATTTCATCTTTCCTATATATATTTCCCATCCTTTGACATCGATCACATGTTTTCACATATTGTCTCACGTCTTTAAATAAGGTAGGCCAATAAAATCCAGAATTTAAAATTTTAAATGCAGTTTTATCTATGCCAAAGTGTCCTCCAAAATCAGAATCATGACATTTTTGAATAATAGCAAAAGTTTCCTCATAAGTTACACATCTTCGAATCATAGAATCTTTACCAATTTTAAATAAATGAGGTTCTTCCCAAATATAAGATTTAGCGTCAAATTTAAATTTCTTAATAAATTTATTATCCAAGTTATAAGGCAAAATATTGCTAACTAAATAATTAACAATATCAGCATACCTTGGTGTTTTGTATCTTTGAATAACATATAAAGATTCATTAGGGAATTTCTCATTTATATTTTCTTCCAAAATAATATCATTTTTAATTCTAGACAAATGATCAGCAATTTGGTTTTCGCTTCTTTTCTATCTACTATTTGAAAATCAAATTCTTGTAGAAGTAAAACACATCTTATAAGTCTAGGTTTAGAATCCTTCTTAGATATTAGATATTTAATAGCGAGAATGATCAGTATGAACTATGCATTTAGTACCAAGAAGATAAGGTCTAAATTTATCAAAGGCATATACTATAGCTAGAAGCTCTTTCTCAGTGGTAGTGTAATTTCTTTGTGTTTCGGTGAGAGTTTTACTAGCATAATATACAACTTTGAAAACTTTCTCATATTTTTGTCCTAATACGACTCCAATTGCAAAATCACTTGCATCACACATTAATTCAAAAGATTTATTCCAATCAAGTGCAACAATAATAGGTGCGATTATTAATTTTTCTTTTAGAATATTAAAAGCATCAATACATTCTTCATTAAATTCAAATTGTGCATCTTTTTCTAATAAATGACAAAAAGGTTTAGCAATTTTAGAAAAATCCTTTATATAACTTCTATAAAATCCAAGCATGACCTAGAAAACTTCTCACATCAAGAATAAGTAGTAGGTGGTTGCAATTCAGCAATAATTTTCACTTTTGCTGATCTACTTCCATCCCTTTTCGTGATACTTTGTGACCAAGTACAATGCCTTCTGTGACCATGAATTGACATTTTTCCCAGTTAAGAACTAAATTTGTTTCTTCGCATATTTTCAAAGCTTTGGCTATGTTTTCCAAACAAGATTCAAAAGAAGTTCCAAAGACTGAAAAATTGTCCATGAATATTTCAATTCCTTTGTCAATCAAATCACAAAATATTGACATCATACATATTTGAAAAGTTGCAGGTGCATTACATAAACCAAAAGGCATTCTTCTAAAAGCAAATGTTCCATAAGGACTTGTAAATGTTGTCTTTTCTTGGTCCTCAGGAGCAATAAGTAATTGATGATAACCAGAATATCTATCCGTAAAACGAAATATGAGTGTCCTGCTAATTTATCGAGCATTTGATCCAAGAAAGGTAAAGGAAAATGATCCTTTCTAGTGGCTTTATTTAGTTTCCTATAGTCAATACAAATTCACCATCCAAGAACTTGTCTTGTAGGAATAAGTTCATTTTTATCATTAACAATGACAGTTACACCTCCTTTCTTCGGAACACAATGAATAGGACTTACCCATTGACTATCCGAAATAGGATAAATAATACCAGCATCTAACCACTTAATAATTTCGTTTTTAACAACATCTTTCATGATAGGATTAAATCTTCTTTGCGATTCTATAGTAGGTTTAAAATTTTCTTCCATTAAAATTCTATGCATGCAAATGGAAGGGCTTATTCCTCTTATATCAGCAATAGTCCAACAAAAGCTTTCTTATAATTCTTTAACACACCTAGTAATTTTTCTTCTTGATCCTTACTCGGTTCGAAGAAATAATAACGAGTAAAGTTAACGAATTTCCAAGAAACGCATATTTTAAATGTGAAGGTAACATTTTTAATTCCAGTTCAGGTGCTTTTTTAGCTGAGGGTAAAAGTATATTATTTTGAGTTATGTCTAAAGTTTCCCAATTATCTTTAATAAAATGAGTCTTCTTCTTCTTCTACTACTTCTTCTTCATTAGTTAAAAATTCAAAATTTTCTTCAGAAATAACTTTACATTTTTCTTGATAATGTTTTTCAATTAAATAATCAATTATATCCATTCGATAACATTTCTCTTTATCAGGGTACTTCATTGATTTAAGAATATTGAATTTAATTTCTTGATCATTAACTCTCATGGTTAATTCTCCCTTTTGCACATCAATCATAGCTCGTCCAGTAGCTAGAAAAGGTATTCCTAAAATAATAGGTATCTCTTTATCTTCTTCCATGTCAAGTACAATGAAATCTACAGGGAAGATAAATTTATCCACTTTAACAAGGACATCCTCTATAACTCCTTTAGGATAAGTGATAAATCTATCAGCTAACTGAAGAGTTACAGTGGTGGGAGTAATATCTCCTAAATCCAATCTTCGAAAGATAGAAAATGGCATGAGATTAATATTGCTCCTAAATCACATAAAGCTTTTCCGCAAAATTTTTCTCCAATAGCACAGGATATAGTGAAACTTCCAGGATCCTTAAGTTTTTCAGGTAATTTCTTTTGAATTATTGCACTACATTCTTCACTTAATGCAACAGTTTCAAAAGCTTCAAATTTTTGTTTTTTGCTTAAAATATCCTTCATAAATTTTGCATAAGTTGACATTTGTTCCAAAGCTTCAGCAAAAGGTATGTTAATAGTAAGTTTCTTAAAAATTTTAAAGAACTTAGAAAATTGATGATCAAGTTTCGCTATTTAACTCTTTGAGGAAAAGGTGGTGGTGGTTTTTCAACTTCCACATTAACGAGTATAACGATCGATCTTGACTAAGAGAGAGTTTCTTTAGGTTTTTCAATCTCTTCAACCTCAATCTCTTTTTCAATTTCATTCTGCAATTTTTCTTTTAATTCATTTCCACTTCTAAGTTGCACAGCTTTAACTTGTTCATGTTCTTTTTCAGTTTCCTTTGGATTGATTTCAACATTACTAGGAAGTGTTCCTACAGGTCTGTTATTAATTAAAGTAGCAATTTGCCCCATTTGATTTTCAATATTACGAATAGCAGTATTTTGATTTTGTAATTGATTATTCATTTACATAATTAATTCTTCTATTGATAACTTTTTCTGTTGATTATTAAATCCACGAGGTTTATAATTTGAATTAACTTGATTATTCTAATTTCCAGTGGGATGAGATTGATTATTACCCCATTGTTGTTGTGAATTATTCCAGTTAAAATTAGGATGATATTTCCACCCAGGATTATAATAATTTGAATAAGGATTATTTTTACTTGCAATAGCTTGTAAAGTTTCAATAGTTTGAGAATCTTCAATATTAGCAGAATTATTATGTGAAATATTAATTGCAAAATTATCTAATTTCTTAGACATTGCTGCAACTTGTGAAGCTAAGATAGAAAAGGCTTCATTATCTTAAATACTGGCCATCATTTTAGGGTTATTCCTTTCGGAAGGCCATTGAAAATTATTATTAGCCATTTCTTCAATTAAAGTGTAAGCTTCTTCAAATGATTTAGACATTAAAGAACCTCCAAGAAGCAAGCATCAATAATTGATTTTATAGATCCAATTAATCCATTATAAAATGTTTGAATAATCAACCAATCAGTAAAGCATGATGAGGACATTTTCTTAATAGTTCTTTAAATTTTTCCCAAGTTTCATATATTGTCTCCCCGTCAAATTGACTAAATGAAGTAATATCATTTCTTAATTTAGCAGTTTTAGAAGGAGGAAAATATTTAGCAAGGACTTTTTGTGTCATTTCAGCCCATGTTTTAATAGAACCAGTCGCTAATGAGTTTAACCACATCTTTGCTTTATCTCTTCAAGAAAAAGGAAAGAGTCTAAGTCTAATAAGCATCATCGAAACATTGTTATATTTAAAGGTAGCACAAAGTTCTGAAAAACTAACAAGATGTAAATTTGGATCCTCATTCGGTGATCCACCAAATTGATTGTTTTGCACCATTTGAATTATAGATCTGTTTAAGTTCAAAAGAATTAAGCATCTACAAGTGGTATTTCAATACTACTATGAAGTTCATCAACTATAGGGTTAGCATAATCCCTTAATGGTTTATAAATATTTTGATCATTAAGTTCAATTGGATTTTGTAAAGTAGTCATTTCTTGAAATTTTTGAATTTATTTTCCCTTTTTAAATTTTCTAATTTTTCTCTCCAATTCAGAATCTTAAGGTATTAATCCTTCAGAACCAAATCTTCACATAAAAAAAAACAATAAAAATAAAATTTAACTAGTCTATTTCTTTCTTCTTTACTTCCTTTT
The DNA here is from genome assembly GCA_022702705.1 of Papilionanthe hookeriana x Papilionanthe teres. Lineage (NCBI taxonomy): Eukaryota > Viridiplantae > Streptophyta > Magnoliopsida > Asparagales > Orchidaceae > Papilionanthe > Papilionanthe hookeriana x Papilionanthe teres. The sequence goes on from CM040433.1 coordinate 20,295,043, forward strand.
CTTCCCCGGCAACGGCGCCAAAAACTTGACCCAACCCGCAAATAACGCAGTAATATTCGCTTCTAAAAGATAGCCAAAAGCTTTGACTTAATTTATAAATAATGGCTAGTGTATAAAATTAATATAATTTAGAAAATATTTTTACACACTAGGGGTACTACGCAAGTATACGTATCGTTTCAAGTAATATAGGGTTTTTAAACAAAGATCTCGACATCGATCCCACTGAGGAAGATTTATAGAAATAAATTTTCTATGAAGAAAGAAAAATAAAATAAAATAGTAAAAATATTTATATTTTATCTTTTAATTTGATTATAAATTACTATTAATTTACTAGATGCAAATAAAGAAAACAATAATAAGATAATGATTTTATGAATTCTATATAAAATAGAAAACTTTCTTTTCTTCAATTAATCTGAGATTTCTAAGATAATTTAATATTCATTAAAGAATTTGATTTATGGTATTGTGCCAAATAGAAGCATTCCTATTCTTTACCCTTTGATCCAGGCGCAAAGAACATTGACTAATTTATAGAATAGGTTCGGTTGTATTGTTAGTAGAATGGGTTAATCTAGGCTCACACTTCTAGATGTCCAAGGGTGGCTATGATCGGCCCTACTAGTGACCCTTTCCTAGTCTATAAATAAAATTATAAGAATTTAGTCTGTCACTCTAAAAACTTATCAATTCTACGCCCTTTAAATATTATCTTCCTATTTATTTGCACTTCACCATGAATAGCCCGCTCATGGCCTACGACTACCCAAGGATTCATGTGACATTTACAAGTTAAGAGTTCTTATCTTTCAAGGTTTCAAAACTCTTCAACAGGTTTTAACAATTCAAACGGCCAATTTAAAAAGTAAAGTAAGATCAGGTAATAATGTCATCACAATGTTTTGAAATTATTTTGATTTTTTAATTCTCCATCGAATCTTTCTATTATCTTATCTATCTCTTCAAAATTGAAGTAAGAAAGTAACTAACTACTCAGAACACATTGAAAATAAATAACAAAACATGATAATTAAACTTTGAATCAAATGTAAAAATATACTTATCTCAAATATTTCTTCTACAGCATCTTCCGATTCCTACCGACTCCATAGTGTAATGAACTCCATATGCAATAACTTGAAAATAAACTCACTAAACTAAACAAAAGTGGCCCTAAATTTCTCTCTCTAATTCTCTCTCTAAGGATGAGAGATCCTAAAGTAGATAAAAGAAAGGGGTACAATGGGAGGGGCACGTTTTCTGAAGAAATGGACCTCTATTTATAGGCTTCAAGAGTTGCCTTGAGGCACCTCTTCAAAACATGTCCACATTTAATGAATCTTCTAGAAGGTCGGTTTGGGGCCTAGGCGTCGGACACCGCGTCCAATTCTTCGCACCTCTTCACTTTGGCTCGCACCTCTTCGCGATTAAAACCATTTTGGAGCGTCCAAATGCAATGTATCACATGTCCTATTATCAAGGAACAACTGCCAGCCTTCTAGAATGTCCAATAACCGTTCACTCCGTCAAAATAACTGATCAAACGTTGTCAAAAACTTGACAGTTTTCATATCGAGTCTGGCGCTTAGGCGCCAGGCCATATTTTTTTACACTTTTGGTATTTTGCTCCATTTTTGCTCCTTTTGCTCCTTTTTCCTTCTTAGACCTTTTTACATTACCTACATCCAAAAACACAAAAAATACCTTTCATTAAAGTAAAATATCCTTAGAAATTAATAAGAATTAAGACATAAAAAATAGGTATTTTTTTATAGATCACTAGACATATTGGCTGGATTCAATTGGGTGCATTCAATGTGTAAGGCCTTCTCAGTTCAGGGTCCTTCGGCAACTAGGCTGGCCGACAAAGATAGGGAGGTGAGCCAGTGGTCAGGTGAGCCAGGTAATTAATTTGAGTGGTGATGGGTTTTGGCAAAGATCTCTTTGGTTTAAGCATTTAGGAAAGAAATCCCCTAATTTAGGGGACCCTTGGTCCATGGCTCAACTAGGTTGGGCTAGGTGGACCTAGACCAGTCTCTAGGGTTCGATTGGTGGTTGTGGTGAACTTGGGTTGGTCACATTTTGCTAGATTTGGTCACATTGGGTCATAGGTTCAATTTTGGTCAAGTCGGGCTAGGTTGGTTTTGAGCTTGGTTTGGGTCTAATTGATTGAGTAATTTTGTGTGGATGATTGTCATGAAGCATTTGGAAAATGTTTGGAGTGATTTTGAATTGGCTTTGGGGTCAGTTTGGCTTGATTCAATTATTTGGTCAATTTTTGATTATTTGGGCTAGCTTGGGTTTGGGTTAAACTAGATTTGGGTCAAGGGTCAATTGATTGGTCCAAATGGTCTAGGGGGATGTCATGAAGCTTTCTTGACATTAATTGGGTGGCAATTTTAAGGTTAGGGCATTCAATTTGATGGAGTTTTAACATGTGGTCAATTTAGGGCAAAATTGGGAATTTTGGTTTTAGGTTGAACTTGAGTGAGTTTTGGGTCCAGATTTAGCTCAATTGATGGATCAATTTGGTGTTTAGGAATGTTATGAAAACTTTGGAATTCAATTTTGGGGGAATTGACTTGGCTAGTGTTCAATTTAGGGGATTTTGGGTACATGGTCAAAATTGAGGATTTTTGGTTTGGATTGAAATTGGGTTTGAGATTGGGTCAAATTGGGCTTGATTTGGTTTCAATTGAGTTGGACATGATGAATTTTGGTTTAGGATTGAAATTAGGGAGGATTGGGGTCAATTGGGTGGACATTGGAGGTAATTTGGGTACTTTGGGCCTTAAGGGGCACGTTAGGGCTTTTGGTCAAATTGGGTCCAATGAAGTGCTTTAAATTGCTTTTGGAGACATTTGGTATGATTTGGAATTTTTTGATTTGGAGGGGCATTTTGGTAATTTTGGCTAATTTGGGTGTATTTTGGGAATTTTGGCATGTATTGGGTATTTTAGATGGTAGGGAACATTTAGGAATTACTTTTGGAAGAAATTGGGTAATTTGGGGAATTTTTTTTATTTTTGGTCAAAATTAAGGTTCAAGGATAATTTGGTAATTTGGTGAAGTTTAGGGGTAAGGGGTTAAAATTTAGAATTTTTGTAAGATTGGGTGTCAATTGAGAATTTCAACCCATTTAAACCATGGACCAAGAGAAATCCCATTTTGGATCCTCTAAGTGTTGGTTCTAGCTAAACCCTAGCCTACGGTCAAGAGCTTAGGGATCAACCCACATGAGTTTCCAAAAGTGTAGGGTGGGTAAGCATAGGCATATTTGGTTTAGAGTTTTGAGGTAGTGAATGTAAGTGTAAAGTTTAGGGGTGTGTGTGTGAGCCTAACCCAGACTAGAATTCCCATGGTAAGTCCTAAGACTTAAACATTTTACAGGGAACTTCCCTTGAGCTTCCTTATGCTTTGTATCATCCTCCAAAGTACTTAAAGGTTAAACTTTAAGCATTTGAAACTATTAAGTGAAGTAGAGAAGTGTTTTGAATTTCTATGTGGTAAGGGTGCCATCACTAGTCTTCTAAGATAGTCACAAGGGAAGTGTTATGGCTAGACCCTAGGATATTCTAAAGAAAGACTAGACCTCAACAAAAGTGAGGTCAACGGTGGAGTTATTTGAGGGTTATTCTGATGAAATAATTAATATCCTGAGAATAACACAACAATAATCCCAGAATAACCCGAGTAAAATAACAAAATGTTTTTGAATGGAATATTAAATTTTATTTCAAATTATTTTGGATGTATAATGGATATATGATTTTTGTAGGGTTTTTTGGGTTATTTTAGGGTTATTTTAGAGTTATTATCAATAACGCGAAAATAACCCAACAATAACCGTAGAATAACCCAAGTAAAATAATAAAATATTTTTGAATTGAATATTAAATATTATTTCAAATTTTTTTGGATGTATATTGTGGATGTATTACTCAATTTTTTTCATATGATTTGCAGTTCTTTGGGGTCTTTTTGGGTTATTTTGTGCTTATATTGTGGATATTTTGAAATTATTTTAGGGTTAGTTAGGGGTTATTTTGGGGTTATTTGCAGGTTATTGTTGAAGAAATATGTAATAACCTGAGAATAACCCAATAATATCCCCAGAATAACCTTAAAAAAACAAGAATGAACTACCAAATATTGTTGTTACTCCATGCTGGTGTTATCCTAGGGTTGTCGTGGTGTTAATTAGTTGGGAGTTAATGTGTTGTATATTTGTGATCAATCTTTTGATATTATGGTGTTTAGGGTGTGTTTTTTTTTTGCATATCTGATCATCTCTTTGATATAATGCAAATTTATAGTTATCTGGGACATGAATTGATTGTAATGATCCAATTGTTCATAGTTTTTTTAACACCACTATCCACAATGAGCAAGAGGCTTTTGAACACTATTGCACTTATGCACATTGTGTTGGATTCACTATCTACAAGAACCATAATTGGGCTAACTCTAAGCAAATTAAGTCAAATGATTATATTTGTGGAAAAGCAGGTCAGAATAAAGAGTCACAACTCACCCATACGATGAAGTACAAAAAAGCGGAGACAAGGACTTGTTGTCATGCAATGGTCCGCTATGCTATCAATGTTGACGACAACTGGACGATAAAGAAATTTGTAAAAAGTAATAACAACGCCTTGGCAGAATCTGATGACAAGCACCTTCTACGTTCCAGTCGGAAGATTAGCATTAAATGTAGATTTGTTGAGATCAATGACAGGGTCAAAGATTAGAGCTGCGGACTCATTTAACTTCCTTACTTGAGATGTTTGTGGAGTAGAAAAATTGGAGTTTACAAGGTAAGATGCTTGCAACTTTATTCAAAGGAAAAAAAGAAGTAGAATTGAACAAGGTGATGCAAATTCTAAGTTGCAATTATTCATGGAACGACAAACTGAGGATAACATGTTTGCATGAGACTTCTAAACTGATAAGAAGGGTAGACTTACAAGCTTTTTTTGGAGTGATGGGTATTACAGGCTTGATTATGATTGTTTTGGGAATGTCGTAATTTTCGATACTAGCTGCTATTTCAATAAATATAATTTATGTTGTCCTTCTTTTGTAGGGGGTTAACCACCATTGGCAAAACATCCTCTTCGGAGTTAATTTCTTTATTTGACAAGGCGATTAAGTCTTTTAAGTGGTTATTCAAAGCATTCATTTGAATAATGGATGACAAGCATCCACTTACAATTTTTACAGATCAAGATCAAGCAATAGCAAAAGCCATTGAAGAATTTCTTCCACTCACAAGATATAAATTATGCAGTGGCATATCTATAAGAAAGTTCCTTTGAAAGTGCACTATGGTATGTCGTTCAAGAGTGTTAACAATCTATTTTATAAATGCATAAGCAAGTATGCTTTTGAAGAGGAGTTCGAAGATACCTGGTTATTCTCGAGCCAAGAAAATATGATTGTAGTGTCACATTCTCTTAGTCATACATGAAACGAAAATCCCGTACCATTATTCTGTTTTTATATTAAAATATGGTCATTAATATTCATTTGTTTTTACAACAGGAGAACATCACACCGGAACCAACATACACTATAGCACTGATGCATTCCATTAGTGAAATCTAAGACAACTGAGGCTTACTTACACCTTCTGTTTGAATGTACTGGTTCATATTTTGTTAGTGGAAATGCAAATATAAATGTTTTAGCAATAGAAAAATGAACACTGATAATATCTGGTAAGAATTTCTATTATTATGCAATATGAATTTTTCATCAACAGAGGAATGAACACTGAGAATATTTGTAAAGAATTGTGTAAAATATGTTAAGGATTTTGTGTAAGATATGTGGATGTTGTGTAATACATGTTTTGATATGTTTGTTATGAGTAGTGTACTATATAAATATGTGCTGAATAACTACGCAATAATCCCGAGAAATAAGACAGTAATAATCCTCGAATAACCTTGGAATAACCTAAAAATAACCCAGCAATAACCCAAAAACAAGACAGCAATAATCCCGAGAAAACCCAAAAATAATCCCGACAAAACCTAGCAATAACCTAGAAATAACCCAGCAATAACCCATAAATAATCCAATAATAACTCAGAAATAATACAACAATAATCTCAAAAAACCAACAATAAACCTAACTCAGCAATAACACATAAATAACCCAGCAATAATCCGACAATAACGTGACATTAACCCGACAATAACCCAAGATAACTCGTAATAATCCTTAAGTAAACCATAAGTAAAGCAGTTATTACTTAGTAATAACCGAGAAATAACCTAACAATAATCTTGTAATAACCCAGTAATAACCCAACAGTAATTACCTAGTTATTTTTAGGTTATTTTAATTTTCTTTTTAGGTTATTTATAGTTTATTTTTAAGTTATTTTAATGTTATTTTATGGTTCTTTTTAGGTTATTTTAAGGTTATTTTTAGACTATTTTCAGGTTATTTTAAGGTTATTTTATGGTTCTTTTTAGGTTATTTTCACGTTTTTTTATGTTATTCTAAGGTTATTTTATGGTTCTTTGTAGGTTATTTTCATGTTGTTTTTAGGTTATTTTCATGTTATTTTAAGGTTATTTTAAGGTTATTTTATGGTTCTTTATAGGTTATTTTCATGTTATTTTTAGGTTATTTTCAGGTTATTTTTATGTTATTTTAAGGTTTTTTTTTTGTTATTTTAAGGTTATTTTTATGTTATTTATGATTTTTTAAAATTATTTTAATGGTTATTTTTAAGGTTATTTTATGATTCTTTTTAGGTTATTTTCAGGTTATTTTTAGGTTATTTTCAAGTTATTCAGGGGAACGACACTGAGGTTATTTTTAGGTTATAGTTGAGTTACTCTGAGTGTTATTTTTAGCGTTATGAAATGAGTTGATAGCAGGGTTATCTGGGGTTTATTTACAGATTATTTTGAGGTTATTATTCAAATAATTCAATCTCTGTAATACAGAAATGTAGAAAAATTCAATCATATACAGAAATTCAATCATATTTATCATCCAAATAATTGAATCATATATAACAATACAATCAATCATATTTATCATCAGGTTACTATAAAAAATGCAATCATATTTACAAAAATGTACAGTAATATACATAATATATCATCCAAATAATATATATCTACAAATCTCATACGCAAGCTCTGCCTTAAATCGAGGCATACCAGCTTGCTAGTTTAATTTATCTTTCCAATCAATTTTCCCTTTCTGCACAATTTTTTCCATATATTTACATACAAAAATATTACAGTCAAAACTATTATTCTATGTGGGAAGACCTCTGATAGTGATAACGTCCAATGTACTTGGGTCAGACAAGAAAGCTTTCTTAACATCCTTTGTAAGATGTTTAATCTAGAAAAAATAATGGTATTTTAAAATCATTGAAAGCATAGAAAAAGGAAAAAATTTCTTACAAAATAAATGAACTAAGGCTTAGTTTGCTTACAATGTCGCGGGTGACTCTCAAATGCATTTTATTAGGTAATGAGTCATGGAATCTCCATTTCTAGTCCTTCTGATTCCCAGTAAGTGGAGTCAAATGACCATTATTAATTATTAGAATTAAAATTACGTCTGCTTCAGCTACAACCTCCATTGTAACATGGGCAACAATATATCGCAATGGATAGTTTTTTGTACATCTGCATAAAAAAATTAAATGAGTTTATAAGTTTAACAAGAGCAATAACACCTATGGCAAGGTCAATGTTTACCTAGTGTGCTAGAGAGATGTGAACATAGGGTCTAAAAGAATTGGGTGACTGATGCCTCCTATTTTTTAACCAAATTGCAAACATATCTACATGTTCAGTTCCCAATTCTTCATTATTTCATAGTGCTTCAATGCACCGTCAACTTATATGAATATGAACCATTCTAATTATAGTATCATCACTACATTTCGAAGAAATAAGATATATTAGAGTTTAATACTGGACAGAGGCAGTAGTAAAAAAAGGATTGTAAGTTTACTTACCTAGCCTTGTATTTGTTCAAGCAGTTATATATAACCTTTTGCATGTGTATTGATATGAGAACTCGGTTGGAGAAATCTATAGCTAAAGAATCAAAAACTGAAGGTGCTGCATCAACTACACTAGGGAAGTCACCTTAGAATGCAGTCACTGCTCCCTGTTGTTCATCCTCCTAATTTTCTTCAACCAATTATGTTGTTGTGACCTCGGTCACTTGTTCCCCAACTAATTCATCTAATTTAGACTTCTCCTGTTCATCCATTATTGCTCTTGCTCTTTTTCTCTTTATTGCGATGAATGGGGAAGTTATTGCCCTCTTTCTTCTTGTCCCTCTGGCCTTAACCCTTTGGGCTAAGCTACCCAGCAGGTCTTCAGGATGACTTCCTCTCCATGTTCCCCATCACCTTTATTTTTTTCTTCTTTATTTCACTATCAGCTGTAGCATGCTCACCAGAGTGGTCACCTTCAAATGCAGGGACTCTCCCTATCTGTCTCTTTTCTTCCTCCTAAATCCTGTTCTTCGCCTCATGTTCCCCTGATTCCTCCATATGAGCAGGTGTTTGGACAGCATGTTTTGTAAATAATCTAATTTAGACTTTGGAAGTGTTTGTTATTTCGTTATTAGGCTTGCTTTCTTTCCATTAATTTTAGTCGCAACAGGAGATTCATGAATGTATTCATTTCCAAACTCCCTGTTAACTTTATTTAAGTTTTCCTTTATCACTTTGTTGTCGGACTTCACCTCCGCCATTGTATACTCTATATTACATAATATGCTACTTACAAAATCTTGGAATTGAATGAGAAATTTGTGTTGCTCCCTAAGAATTTGGAATATCTCTTCTAATCCCATACTGTGCTCTGAATATGTTTGTGAATGCGTAGGTTGTGGGATGCTTCGAGTGAGGACCAAAGGGATAGCGCCATAAGAGTCGGGTGTCAGTGGATCGGTTTGAGGGGCAAGTAAAATGTGTGCATCATCTCTTAAGTCGGCAAATGAATCAAGAACCAACAAATAGATTCAGTAAAGAATAACTACATGACATAAATTACCAAAAAAATAAAATCTGACTTATAGAAAAAGATAATTTACTCACTTGCAGTAGTAAGCCTCTGAAAGACTAGATGGATCCTTACAGGGTTTCATCCCGCATTTACTGGCCACCTTAACATGCGAGGTCTGGTGTCAGGAATAGTAGAGGCTACCACAGCTGTGCGCTTATAAAACCACAGTTGGCCAAACAAAAATAAAATCAATATTTCATATTACCTAAATAACAAAAAAAGAATTCTTGACTAGGGTTGGATAATAGACTAATTGTTTGAAGAAAAACAATTATATTGAGGTATTCCAATGGCTGGCCCATCCTTATTTTGATTACACAGACATTGACTTGCTCAATAAGGTGGTCACGTACCATTGCAGCCTAATTAAATGAAGAACAACTATCTAATCTCTCAGCAAATGCATAGAGCCATGTCGGCACACTAAAATTTCTAGGAAAGAATAATTTTGACAACATAATTTAATAATAATTTCAAGTGTAATGGATGAATCCCCAAGTGAAACCTTCAGTAGTTCACTCTTTGCCCGCCTAGCATTCATATCACTGAGTGGTTTTTGCCCCAAGTTGTTGTAGGTCCTCTGTTGGGCATGCCAATCAATAAAACAACTTGGTCTACATCAAAACTGAGCTCCTTCCCGCCCAATCTAAATCTCAATCCATCTATATCCCAACAATTGAATATGTGAATAGTTAGGCTGTGATTTTGATGATATAGGGGGAGCTCAAAAAACTGATTCAGATTCAATTCTCTCAGTTTTAACCATGTCTCCTCAGAGACAGTTGGCCGAACCTTGTCTAAGACTTCTCTAACTACTGATGAATGACATCTGCAATTCATAGACTATTTGTTCATTAACCTACATGAATATGAAATATTTTATTAAGGCTCACAATAACTCATCAATAAACCAAGAATACCCCAACAATAACCTACAACTGAAGGGATATTTACTAAACTCAATAATAACCCAAAAATAACATAAGAATACACTTCTAAGTAACCATTGAATAACCCAACAATAACCCAAAAATAGCCCACGAATAACCCAACAATAACCCACGAATAACCTAAAAAACCCAAGAATACCCCAAAAATAACTCAGCAATAACCCAAGAATAGCTTAACAATAACCAAAAACTGCATGGATGTTAACTAAATCATAAATAACCCAATAATAATTCAAAAATAATGCAAGAATAACATAAGAATATACTACAAAGTAACCTAAAAATAACCCAGGAACAACCTAAAAATAACCCCGGAACAACCTAAAAATAATCCAGGAATATCCTAATAATAACTCAATAATAACCTAAAAATAACCCATGAATAACTTAAAAATAACTCACGAATAACCTAAAAATAACTCACAAATAACCCAAATATTAGCTCATAAATAACTCGACAATAACTCATCAATAACCCAAGAATACCCCAACACTAACCCACAACTAAAGGGCTATTAATTAAACCCAATAATAACCTAAAAATAACCCAAAAATAACATAAGAATACAATTTGATGTAACCCTTGAATAACACAAAAATAACCCATAAAAACCCCGCAACTACAAAAAATATTAACTCATAAAAAACTCGACAATAACTCATCAATAACCCAAGAATACACTAACAATAACCCAAAACTTAAGGGATATCAACTAAATCATAAATAACTCAATAATAATCCAATAATAACCCAAAAATAACGCAAGAATAACATAAGAATACACTTGTAACCCTTGAATAACCCAAAAATAACATACAAATAACCAAAAAATAACCCAGAACTAAATAAATATTAACTCATAAATAACCCAACATAACCCCAAAATAAGCGCATAATAACTTACAAAATCAAACAAAAACAAAAAATAACTCTATAATAACCCAAAATGAACTTCAAATAGCTGTCAATAAAGACTAACTTTAGAGTAACCTAAGAATAATCCAAGAATAAATTCAAAAATAAACCTTCAACCCTAAAAAATAACAGGGAAAAAACAATCACAGTTACCACGACAACTTTTTCCCTTTAATGCCCTCCTTTAACCACTACGCTTCCATCTTCCTCTTCTTTGATTTATTCGGCCATTCCAGGACTGTGTTCTCTGCCTCTTCTGATTATGTTCCTGTTGGTTCTTCCAACTTCGTAATCTTCGGATCATCCATCTCCATAGTCTTATGACTTCGAAGCTCTCCAACGAAACAAATGTGAAACCCTAACAAAGCCAACGACAAAAGCCCTAGCATAAAACAAAATGTGGAAGGTTCAAAAATTCCCTAAAAAGTATTTTGAAATGTATTTCTTGACATTATAAAATGTGGGATACTAAAAAAGATGGAACGTATCAGGTCGGGTCGGGCTAAAACACGTTTTCGTTTCTTTTTTATTCTTTTAAATATTTTAAACCGTGGGACCCACGCTTCCACGTGTCCTCATATAATTGGACTCCATACGTTGATCTACGTCCGGAGTCCAATTATATCAGGACACGTGGTAAAATTGGTCCCGCATTCATTAGAAAAAAAATTTCACGGCTCGGCCTGCCTTTTGATAACCTTTTAGGTTTTGTCGCTGTCAGAAGCTACTACCCGCTTTTTATTATCTTGCATTTTAGATTATATTTTAAAAAAAGTTTTATTTTTTCCACTCTTAGGGTTTTGTCGTTGCTCGCTTGTGCTACAGTTCGCCTTATTGCTTTGATGGAGATGGATGTCTCTCTTAATGACGAAATAACGAGCATGAATTACGAAAACAAAGTCAACACGTTTGGGACGAAGGTGAGATTAACTTTGCCCAAAATGTTATCGTTTTCTGTGGTGTACATCATTTTGTATTTACATGCTTTCACGATGTTTTTTTCTACTGCTGTAGTATTTTTGTGGGTTATTTTTGGGTTAATTGTGGGTTAGTCCGAAGAAATACTTAGTAACCTGATAATAACTCAACAATAACCCCATAATAACCCTAGATAGAAGCAACAAAATTTTTTTTAATAAAATATTATAAATGTGTTGAAATTATTTTGGGTGTATCATGGAAAAATTACTTAGTTATTTTAATATGTTTTTCAATTATTGTTGGATTGATGCTGGGTTATTTTTGGATTAATTTGTGGTTATGGTGGGGTTATTTGCAGGTTATTCTGACGGAATAATCAATAACCTGAGAATAACCTAACAATAACCCCAAAATAACCCGAGTCAAAAATCAAATGTTTTTGAATTGAATATTAAATTTTATTTCAAATTATTTTGGATGTATGATTTTTGAAAGGTTTTTTTGGTTTTCTGGGGTTATTTTAGGGTTATTATCAATAACCCGAGAAAAACCCAACAATAATTCTAGAATAACCGAGTCGAATAAAATATTTTTGAATAGAATATTAATTATTAATTTAAATGATTTTGGATGTATAATGAATGTATAATTTTTTATGGCTTTTATTGGGGTTATTCTGAGATTATTTTAGGGTTACTAACAATAACCCGAGAATAACCCAACAATAATCCCAGAATAACCTGAGTCAAATAAAATACTTTTAGAATTAATTTGGATGTATAATTGATGTATAATTTTTAGAGGTTTTTTTGGGTTATTATGGGGTTATTTAGGGTTACTATCATTAACCAGAGAATAACCCAACAATAACCCCAGAATAACCCGAGTCAAAAAAATATTTTTTAAATAAAATATTAATTATTAATTAAAACTATTTTGGTTGTATAATGAATATATGATTTTTTAGGGGTTTTTTTGGGGTTATTTTTGGGTTTTTTTGGTTTTTTTGGGTTTTTTTAATATTTTAGGGTTAGTTAGGGGTTATTTTTGGGTTATTTGCATGCGATTATTGAAGAAATACTTAATAATCCGAGAATAACCTAACAATACCCCATAATAACCTAAAAAAATAATAATGAGCTACCAAATACTATTGTTTTTCATGCTGGTGTTATCCCGGGGTTATTGTGGTGTTAATTGGTTGTGTGTTAATGTGTTGTATATCAATGTAGTGTTAATTGGTTGTGATTAATCTTTTGATATTGTGGTGTTTAGAATGTGTTCTTATCTTCATATCTGACCATCTCTGTGATATAATGCAAATATGTAGTATATGGGATATGAAATGATTTCAATGATCCGATTGTTCATAGTTTTCTTAATGACATTGTTCACAATGAGAGAGAGGCTTATGAAAACTATTGTGCTTATGCACATCATGTTGGATTCACTATCCGCAAGGACCATAACAGTTATTGGGCTAACTCCAAGCAAATTAAATCGAAGGATTATATTTGTGGAAAAGCAGGTCAGAAGAAAGAGTCACAACTCAACAATACGGTGAAGTACATAAAAGCGGAGACAAGGACTAGCTATCAAGCAATGATTCATTATGCTATCGATGTTGACAATAATTAGACAATAAAGAAATTTGTGGAAAATCATAACCACCCCTTGGCGAAATCCGGTGACAAGTACCTTCTACGTTCAAGTCGGAAGATTAGCGAGTTAAATGCAAATTTGATGAGATTAATGTCAGGGACAGGGATTAGAGCAGCAGACACATTTAGCTTTCTTACTTCAGAGGTTAGGTGAGTAGAAAACTTAGATTATATGAGGCAAGATGCTTACAACTTTATTCAAAGGGAAAGAAGAAATAGAATTGAACAAGGTGATGCTAATTCTCTATTGTAATTATTGATGGAACAACAAATTGAGGATAACATGTTTGCATGGGACTTCTAAATTGATGAGGAGGGTAGACTTACTAGCTTTTTCTAGAGTGATGAGTCTTGCATGCTTGATTATGATTGTTTTGTGGATGTTGTAATTTTTGATACTAGCTACCAAATGAATAAGTATAATTTATGTTGTTCTTCTTTTGTAAGGGTTAACCACCATTGGCAAAATGTCATCTTTGGAGTTATTTTTTATCCGACGAGATGATGATTGAGTCTTTCAAGTGGTTATTCAAAGTATTCATTAGAATAATAGATGTGAAGCATCTAATTATAATTTTTACAGATCAAGATCAAGCGATAACAATAGCCATTGAAGAATGTCTTCCACTCACAAGACATAGATTATGCCAGTGGCATATCTATAAGAAATTTCCTTTGAAAGTGCACTATGGTATGTCGTTCAAGAGTGTTAACAATATATTTTATAAATGCATAAGCAAGTGTGATTTTAAGAGGAGTTCGAAGATACCCGAGAGATGATGATTGAGCGAGGAAACCTACCCAACAACGTGTAGCTAGATGAATTATAATGTATAAGACATAAGTAGTCAACAAAATTCAATAAAGAAATATTCAGAATGAAGTTTTGTCTACGCAAAGAAGTGAGTCCACAAATAATGTTTGTCATGTTGTATTTAAGTCCACTAGTTCTCTCTCTGATTGCTTTGAAGATTATTTATGGTTCTTTGTATGTTATTTTCATATTATTTTTAGTTTTTTTAAGGTTATTTTAAGGTTATTTTATGGTTATTTAGGTTATTTTTAGGTTATTTTTAGGTTATTTTTAAGTTATTTTCAGGTGATTTTATTGCTATTTTAAGGTTAGTTTATGGTTCTTGATAGGTTATTGTCAGATTATATTTATGTTATTTCTAGGTTATTTTCAAGTTATTTTAATGTTATTTTAGGTTATTTTTTAGGTTATTTTTTGGTTACTTTCAGGTGAGTAAGGTTATTTTAAGGTTATTTTATGGTTATTTTTAGGTTATTTTAAGGTTACTTTCAGGTAACTAAGGTTATTTTATGGTTATTTTATGGTTCGTGGTAGGTTATTGACAGGTTATTTTTAGGTTATTTTATGGTTATTTTATGGTTCTTTATAGGTTATTGTCAGGTTTTTTAGGCTATTCATATCACTGAGTGGTTTTTTTGCCCAAGTTGTTGTAGGTCCTCTGTTGGGCATGCCAATCAACAAAGCAACTTAGTCTGCATCAAAACTGAGTTCCTTCCTGCCCAATCTGAATGCCAATCGATTCATATCAAAACAATTTAATATATGCATAGTTAGGATGTGATATTGAGGATAAGGGGAGCTCAAAAAACTGATTCAAATTCAATTATTTGAGTTTTGACCATGTCTCCTCAGAGACAGTTGACCGAACCTTGTTTAAGACGTCTCTAACTACTGATAGACGACATCTGCAATTCATAGACTATTTGTTCATCAACCTACATAAATAAGAAACATTTTATTAATGATAACAATAACTCATCAATAAACCAAGAATACCCCAACAATAACCTACAATTAAAGGGATATTAACTAAACTCAATAATAACTCAAAAATAACATAAGAATACACTTCTAAGTAACCATTGAATAACCCAACAATAACAAAAAGATAGCCCATGAATAACCCAAAAATGACCTAGAAATAACCCAAAAATAACACAAGAATAATCTAAAAATAACCCAAGAATACCCAAAAAATGACTCAGCAATAACCCAAAAATACCCCAACAATAACCTATAACTACAGGGATATCAACTAAATCATAAATAACCAAATAAGTAACCCAAAAATACACTACTAAGTAACACAAAATAAACAAAAAATAACCTAAAAATAACCTAGGAATAACCTAAAAATAATCCAATAATAACATAAAAATAACACATGAATAACCCAAAAAAAACTCAGGAATAACAAAAAAATAACCCAAAAATAACTCAAAAATAACCCAAGAATAATCTAAAAATAGTGCAGGAATATCCTAAAAACAACTTAGGATTAACCTCAAAATAACCCAAAAATAACCTAAAAATAACCGATGAATAACCTAAAAATAACACAGAAATAACCTAAAAATAAAACAAAAATAACCCAAAAATAACCCATGAATTACCTCAAAATAACCCAACAATAACCAAAAAATAACTAAGAAATAACCTAAACAAACCCAAGAATAACCTAAAGTTAACCCAGGAATAACCTAAAAGTAAACCAAGAATACCCCAAAAATAACTTAAGAATAACTTGAGAATACCCCAAGAATAACCCAGAACAACAGGGTTATTCTTAGGTTATTTTTAGGTTAAGCCTGAGTTATTTTTGGGTTACTGAGTGTGTATGCTTATGTTATCCTTGTGTTATTTGAGTTATTATTGGGTTATTTATCATTTAGTTGATATCCCTGCAGTTCTGGGTTATTATTGGGGTATTCTTGGGTTATTGCAGAGTTATTTTTGGGGTATTCCTGGTTTATTTTTAGTTTATTCCAGCGTTATTTTTTGGTTTTTCCTGCGTTATTTTTAGGTTATTCATGAGTTATTTTGAGGTTATTCTTGGGTTATTTTTTTGGTTATTGCTGGGTTATTTTGAGGTTATTGCTGTGTTATTTTGAGGTTATTCATGAGTTATTTTTAGGTTATTCCTAGGTTATTTTTAGATTAACCCAAAACTAACTCGGAACTAAATAATATTAACTGATAAATAACCCAACATAATCTTATAATAACTCGCAAAATCAAACATAAACATAAATATCCGTAAACAAATAAGAGGGAAAAAACAATCCCAATTACCAGGACAACTTCCTTATCAATGCCCTCCTTTAACCTCTTCGCTTCCTTCCTCTTCTTTGGCTTCATTGACTGTTCTAGAACTGTGTTCTCCGTCTCTTCTGATTTCGTTTCTATTGGCTTTTCCAACTGCGTATTATTCAGATCATCCATCTCCATTGTCTTACGATTTCGAAGCTCTCCAACGAAGCAAATGCGAAATCTAGCAGTTCCAACGACAAAAACCGTAACAGAAAATAAAATGCGGAAGGTTTGAAAAATCTCTAAAAAGTATTTCGGAACGTATTTCTCAACATTATAAAAAGTGGGATAGTAAAAAAATACGGGATAATCAAACAGGCGGAATGCGTCGGACAGGATCGGACTAGAACATATTTCCATTTTTTTTTTGACCTTTAAAATATTTTATACCGCAAAACCCACGCTCCTACGTGTGGACCCCGGATGCCAGGAGTCCGGACAGAAAAAATTCTCCGCAATCCCTTAGTTGCGTTTCTCCTGCATAACGGTGGATAAATTATGTCGTGCGTGTATTATTCAGAAAAACCCTAGCGGAATCGCGAGCCCTAATTGCCTTCGACACGAATTGGTGTGCAGTATTTGAGATCCACGACGACCTCCATGGACGCCCAAAGAGCTCTTCTTGATGAGCTCATGGGAGCAGGTAAACCTAGCGGTTCTCACCGCCCGGCTTTTATCGCTCCACAGTTTTTCTTACTGTTTGTTCCTCGCAGCTCGTAATCTGACGGAGGAAGAGAAGAAAGACTACCGGGAAATCCATTGGGATGATAGGGAGGTTTGTGGACCATTCATGGTCCGCTTTTGCCCTCACGATCTCTTTGTGAATACGAAGAGTGACCTCGGTGAGCCCTTTGTTCTCGCGATTTCTTTGTTCTGCCCTAATTTTTCATTTATTGTCGTTGATATATATACTCATTTTGTTTTCTTTACCGATTTTTATGGCAGGAGCGTGCCCCAAGATCCACGATCTGAAGCTCAAAGAGAGGTACCAGAATTCTTTTCATTTTGAATTTTAAGAACTATTTAATCAGCTGAAGCTTAGCATTTTTGTTTCCCTGGTTTTAGGCTTTATGGAGTTTTTTTTCCCCATTATGGAGGCACTTGATCTGAAGATAAACAATTTTGCATAGTGCTGGTGACTCTATGTGTTGGAGGTCTATTACCAGTTTGATTTATTTTAATGCTTTCGTTTGCTGGGCGCCTTGTTTTATTTAACATCTTGGGTGGTGAATTTTTAATTTGAATTATGGTTTTCTGTGCATTATATATATATATATATATATATATATATATATATATATATATATATAGATAGATAGATAGATATCCTTTTTTCTTTTTTGCTTTCGAGGAGTTTCTCAACTAATTTTTCTCATTCGAACAGGAAATATTACATGTTCTGGCCATGATCTCCAAAATTAAAATTATATTATTTGGATCCATCTATTTTGAAGAATATAATGCTTGTTCATATCACTCATTGCTATTGTTTTTTTTTTCTTTCACGTTGCAAAGAACTTTCTTAATACTAGATGCTGATGAATAGGGGTGCAAATTAGTTGAGCTAGGGGTTTTTTCATATTACATTCACTTGAAATTTGGGTGTTCATGTTAACTTGTGTTTGTAATAATTCGTAAACAATGTTTTTGTGCAAAGTGTAGAATCTCCAGGGGTTAGGGTTGAACGCTCACCTTGCTTGAACAAAGACAATAACAACAACAAAGCCTTTCTCTCAGTATGTGGGGTCGGCTACATGAATCTTTTTTCTCAATTGCGTCCTATTTAGTGTCATATTTTCATTTAATTCTAATAAATTAAGAGCATTTTTTATACAATAAGTCCAAGTCTTCCTAGCTCTACCCCTGCCTTCTTAACACAAGTTGAATTTAAAACATCTACTCTCCTAATCAGATCATCAGATAGTCGACGTTTAATGTGACCAAACCATCTAAGAAGACTCTCTAATTTTGTTCGTCACAGGAGCTACACCAACCCTATCACGAATATATTCATTTCACATCCCGTCTCTGAGTGTAAAGCCACTAATCACCTAATCATTCTCATCTCCGCAACACTTAACTTAGTATTATGCTTCTCTTTTAAAGGGCAAGATTCAACGCCATAGAGCATTGCAGCTCTCACCACCATCTTATAAAATTTTCCTTTCGGTCTAAGCGGTACTTTTCTATCACACAAAAAGCCCGAAACATTCCTCCACTTCAACAAACCAGCTTGAATTCTACTATTAACATCCCCTTCTATATAACCATCGCTTTGAACAACAGATCCGAGTTATCTAAATTGTTCACACCTTTTAATAATTTGATCACCCAAAGTTACACTTCTGTCACTAGCGCTACTACCACTAAAATTACATTCCATGTATTCAGTTTTAGTTCTACTCAAATGAAGGCCTTTAGACTCAATTGTAAACCTCGGTAAATCAAGTTTTTCCTGGGTTTTTTCTCTAGTCTTATCCACGAGAAGGATCATCAGAAAAAAACATATAACAAGGTACATCCTCCTATAAATGTCCAGTAAGACCATCCATAACTAAAGCCAAAAAGATACAGGCTTAAAGCTGATCCCTGATGTACAGAAATAGGGAAATATTTAGTCAATCCTCCTTCAGTTCGAACACAATTAACAACTCTAGTAAACATATCTTTAATGATCTGAATATAAGTCATATCAACACCTTTCTTCTCGAGAACTCTCCAAAGGATATCTCTGGGAATCTTATCGTAAGTGTTTTCTAAATCAATAAAAATCAAATGTAGATCCTCTTTGTTATCTCTGAACTTCTCCATCAAATCTCTCAATAAATGTATAACTTCCATAATAGACCTGAACGGCCTAAATCCAAATTAATTATGAGAAATCTTTGTAATACGTCTTAACCTATGATCAATAACCATCTCCCATAATTTTAAAGTACGACACATCAATTTAATACCTCTATAATTTGCACACTCTTGTGCATCACCTTTATTCTTAAAAATAGGATCAAAATACTCTTCCTCCACTCATCTGACAACTTTTTAGTTCTTAAAATATTATTAAAGAGTTTTGTTAGCCAAGAAACTCCCAAATCTCCTAAATTTTTCCATACTTCAATTGGGATATCATGAAGTTCTACGGACATTCCACCCTTGGTTTTCTTTAAAGCCTCATCAACTTCTTTTTTACTAATGCGACGGTAAAAATGAAACGTTTTATTAATATTAACAATATTAAGATCACTAAGGTCGATCGTATTTATAAAAACTTCATTTAAAATTTTATCAAAATAACTCACCCACCTATATTGAATATGTTTTTCTAAGAAAAGCACTTTTCGATTTTCATCTTTAATACACTTGAGTTAAATCTTTACTTTTATTTTCTCTTTGTTTAGCTAGTTTATACATATATTTTTCACTCTCATTCGTATTTAATCTATTATAAAGATCACTAAAAACAAAATTTATAGCGTCACATATTAATCTTTTAGACTCCCTACGGGCTGTTTGATATTTTTTTCAGTTCTCTAAGTTTTACATTTAAACCAATTTTTATATCATAACTTCTTATATTTTATCTTTTCTTGCACATTATTATTCCACCACCTATTATTTTTATTTATAAAACTTTATCTTTTGATTCTCCAAGTACATCTTTTTCTACATGTTTAATAATATTTGTTATTTTGTCCCACATAGCATTTCAGATCTTCATGAACATCCCAAATTTTGGAATCTTGAATTTTACTCATAAAAATAATTTTATTTGTTTTTTAAGTTTCTCCATCTAATTCTACGATGAGTCCTAATATTTTTTATTTTACAAGTCTTCATCTTAAAATCTAGAACTAATAATTGATGTTGGGTACAATCTCGACGATCTCTTCACTTGGAATGACCTTAAAATCTTTACAATCTCGACAATCTCTTTTTCTCATAAGAAAATAATCAATTTTATATGTAATAAGATGCTCATCTTTCTCCTTGAATAAGGTGTTAATAATAATAAAATCATACGCTAAAACAAAATCTAAAATGACTCTACCTTCTTCATTAGTCACTTCAAAATCGTAGTCACCATGAATGTTTCTGACATCTTCAACCATTCTACCGACATGTTCATTTATATCTCCAATAAAAATTCTTTCTTCCAGAGGTATCATTCGTATTAAGTCTTCTAAGTCATTCCAATTTATCTTTAGACCCTATATCTAAACCTACTTAAGGAACACAAACACTTATAATATTAAAAATCTTGGTATTAATAATAATCTTAAGGCCTATAATTCTATCTCCAACTTTATTAATTTTTACAACATTATCTTTCAAATCCTTATCTATATTTACACCTACACCATTTCTAGTGCGACTTTTACCGGAATACAAAAGTTTGAAACCTAAGTTATCAATCTCCTTATCCTTTTCTCCAACCCATTTAGTTTCTTGAATACATAATATATTAATCTTTCTATAAATCATAATATCAAATAATTTTATTAATTTACCATTGAGAGTGCCTATATTCCAAGATCCTATACTAATATTAGTTTCATGGACTAACTTTTTTACCTGCGTTCGTCTGTAATGTGGAACCCTTGTTTATTTGACACTACACCCGGGCGCTGGTGTAGCGGCCCTTGCACACTTTTCACTGTATTCAGGTCATACAACGCGTCGCTTTTAGGGGATGCCCTAGCGCTTACACAATGATCAAAGGCTTCATGTCATGATTTTTTCGACAAGTTTTACGCTGGCTGTTGACTACCTAACACAACCCTCCATTTTTCATATCCGGGCTTGGGACTGACAATGACAGTGTTAAATCGCTCACTCTGCTCGAAAAGAAAAAAAAATTCATTCATGTTTGGCCCGTTAGAACTCAAATTGAACAGAAGCAATTTATAATATATTTTTGTGCTTAAAAATGATTAACTGTTTCTTAAAAGGGTCTTAGGTATCTTTTTGAAAAATTGCAATCGCAAGAACCTTCATACACCCAACAAATACTACACACGGGCACATTTTTAAATAGTTAAACTTTGCACAACAATTTAAATACTACAAGGTGAGGGGGTGTTTGGTAGCGCCCTGTTAACAGGATTTATCAACAGGATTTGCTAAATCTAACCAAACTTAAAAAAGCACAAGTTCCATGGTTTATGAAATTTCAGATTTAAGGTCCATGTTTTGGCTTTGATTCATGTTATATCCGGATTTAATAAATCCACCCAAATAAATCCAACAAGGGGGTGGATTTATTAAATCCGGATTCACTAAACCTACCAACGCCAACTCCTTCCTGTAGCCAAACAACCCCTAAATGTCCAAATAGTGTGTTAATAATGGGAAATAAAAGGCAACATTATTGTGTTTTTAATCCTTCTCGTTCTTTTTTCTAGTTTTGTTGAAATAAAAGAAAACTGGTATAAAGTTATTGAATTTTTTTCTCACCAATGCAATTGTTCATATATAGCTCGCTCGGTTAATGAATGGATCAAATAACAGTGTTTTCTTAATGAGTATAATATGATTTTTTTGCAAATGTTTTTTTTTTTTTTTTTTTTTTTTTTTTGATAGCCTTACTGGTGAATAGCATTTTGTGCTTCAAAGCTAGACTGTGCAGAGCATGGAATTTAATTATTTTTTTAGTGTTTTTTTTGTTACATTCTCTATTTATTTTCCATATTGTTTTTACCGTTTTCATTTGTTGATTGTTTTGTTAATTTGATTTGATGTTCTAGAATATTTCATGTTTTACTATTTACTAGTTTAGAGTCTATAAGGGTAACTAATAACATTTGCGTATCTTTTGACCCAATTTGAATTCCGTTTAGTATTTTCACCTGCTAAAATACAATTAACTGCATGAGCTATTAAAGCTCTCGCCAGGTACTTTGTGCTTATTGTTACATAATTTTTTTCTTCATTGGTATCCCCATGTTTTAGACAATGTTTCTTTATTTTCCATTATGAGATGTTGGTTTGCAATAGGCACATATGCATGTATACTGCAATGTAAACCAAAAAAGTGAGATTAAGGGGCTGTTCGGTGGCAAGTAGGTTTTAACTTAACTAGGATTTTGTAAATCCTATAAATCCAGACTTAGTATATTGTTTGGCTAAATCTGGTTAACTGTTTAAAAATTTATTTTAGGATTTAAAGTTTTAGTTGAAATATGAATTTAATATTTTATCTTAATGGTGTAATTGTTAATCTAAGTAATTTGATTTAAAATTTTATTTCTAATTATGTTAATAAATAATGAACTATTTATTTATTATACTAACTGTTTATCAAACAATAATCTTATTCATTAATTAATAAACCATTATTTGTTTGTTAAACTAATTATTATGTAATTTAATTTGTGCTGATTAATAATAAAATAATTACATATAATTGGAATCAACTATAAAAAAATATAATTAACATGACAATAAATTATTTATTACTAATTATTAATTAATTAAACTTAATTTAAATAAAATTATATTAAATATCGAAACCTAACTTCTCCTACCTCTTCTCCTGCATGCAATCCTCATCTTCCTTTCTTCCCCTCTCCTGGTGTTGCCCGAAATCATTGCCTACCTTCTGCTTCATTCTCCTATCGCGCCTGAAACCCTCACAGCAATTGTGATTGAAGCTAGCTATGAAGAAAGCAATGAAGGAATCATGGCATGCAAAGATCTGTGAACCTCCCGCACACTTCCTTTTTCCACTCCGTTCCTACCCGACTGTCCCTCGCCTTTCTCTTCCTTCCTCCTACCCCCTTTCACTTGCTTCAGCTCTTCTAAACTGTGTAAATCCTTCTTCAATGGGATTTGCTGAATCCAGGATTCAAGGCAAAATGGAGGAGAAATTAGATTTAAGATGCTATTGGATTGAAATTTGTCGTATTTGCTTTTTGGCAGGATTTAGATTAAATGCTGCTCAAATCCTGCTATCAAACCGCCCCTAAACTAGATTTGAAGACGATGCATAAATACAATAGCTTTTGTTTTAAATCAAGTACCTATTTAGATTTAAAAAGTTATGGAGAGATTGTGCTAATTTTGTATACAGTTTTTGTTATGAAATTCTAAGGAATAACTGGATGCTAATTAGTTAGAGAAGCATCCTTTTGATACCAACACATTTGAATGTAAAATTGTTCATGAATAATGAAATTACGTTAAGAGGAAGGATAATATAGCATCTTCAAAAATTATGTTTGTATCCTGAAATTACATTGGTTTGGCTTAAGATGGTTTATATGGAGCCTTATTTTTGTATTTAAAAAGACATAATAAATACACACAATAATGAAAGGAAATGAAGCTTATTAATATTTTAATGCAATTCGATCAAGTGTCATGAGAGGTTTGGTGGCATTGAGGAGAAAATATTCATGTTGTATAATGGTATATTATTTGCTTTATAGATACTTACTAAAGATATTTGAAGTGAGGTGATTTGTTTTATGTTGACATAGTTCGATAAGCTAGGTCTCTTTATAAAACTTATGGAATATATGTATGTATGTATGCTTATATATGTATATACATATACATATACATATATATACATATACATATACATATATATATATATATATATATATATATATATATATATATATATATATATATATATATATATATATATATATATATATATATATATCTGTGTGTGTGTGTGTGTGTGTGTGTGTGTGTGTGTGTGTGTAGTTTAGTAAGGGATGACATTTATAGGTCAAAGTTTTTTTAGATTTGGACTTTATGATACTATTTGATATTTTTTAAATTTTTTGCAGTTTTGAATTCCTTTGAGAAGTTCGATCGAAGAGTACAATTCTCTTGTAGGTCAAGCTAGACATTTCCATATTGCTTGAACTTTTTTTTTTCATAGTAAAAAAAAAAAGGCCACTTTAAAGGGTACTTATCTTGCATGGAAAGGGTTTTCCTTGAACAGAATTATCATACAGTTAGTTGTCTTGAGACTTTTTTATGTTGATGATTAGAATAACTTAATTATAAAATGCCCATTATATTTTTGACACGTCTGATCATGTTCTTTTATTTAACATATTGTTGAAGCTTTTTAACTTAGTTTTTCCTTTCACCCGTACGCACACCCCCATGCCAACCTCAACCTACCTAGAACTTCTATCAAATTTATTTGAATTTATTTGTGGTCTATGATTACCAAATCTAGTTGCTGTTGTTAAACTTTTAGCTTCAGTTGCAATTGTTAAGTGGTTATAACTGTAGATTGCTTTGTATAATAACCTTTTTGTATGTTTGTTTTTTGCTTTAATCATTGAAGTCAGATGCCTTCCATATCATGTAGGAAGGTATGGTTGGGTGATTAGATTGACATAATCCTAATAGGACATTTTGGGAGTTTGTTATTGGTTTGGATGACAAATTGAAGCTGATTTTTCAAAATGCCCGTAATTTTTTTTATTTATGAAGTTACATATTTATGAATTTGTCATTGAAATTTTGAATTATACTTTGTTTTTTCTATCTAAATCAGGCAAATATATTTTGGAGCAGAGCCATGGAATATATTTTACATAATAATGCAGTACAATGAAGTTCTTAACTTGTTTTTTTGTATCAATGCTGTGCTTAATTTTACATAGATCACCGAACATTTGCTGATAGAAGTAAGGTTATGTTAGGGATCTCATCTTTCTGTTGCATGGTCAACCTGAATGGTCGTTTTTAAAATCATCATCAATAGCATTATTACAACTATTTGAGATTT
Organism: Papilionanthe hookeriana x Papilionanthe teres; assembly: GCA_022702705.1. Taxonomy (NCBI): domain Eukaryota; kingdom Viridiplantae; phylum Streptophyta; class Magnoliopsida; order Asparagales; family Orchidaceae; genus Papilionanthe; species Papilionanthe hookeriana x Papilionanthe teres. The sequence goes on from CM040433.1 coordinate 20,320,442, forward strand.
GGCTTTATAGAATTTTCCGTATGATTCTCACTGAGTGGCGCATGAGGCGTTAAATACATGTTTTACATTAATCTAATTGGTCAACCTGAAACGTCATTTTTTAAATTATTATCAATAACCTTATTCCAACTATTTGAGATTTGGCTTTATAGATTTTTTCGTTTGATTCTCATTGAGTGGCGCATGAGGCTTTAAATGTATATTTTACATTAATCTAATTGTGAACCTTTTTTTAGTTTTACCTTTATTAATTTTTCCAAATTAGTATTGTCTATGCCTCTGCTTTGTTCGTTTTCAATCCATCATTGGGCATGCTCAAACCATTCAAATCTATTTTACTAGCTTATTTTCTATAGGCATTATATTTTTTCTTAAGATAACCGTTTCTCAGTTTTTTCTGGTTTTGATCTTAACATATTTGTTCAATCAAACTCTATTTTTGATGATAATTTGTGGATTTCCTTTGCTTAAAACTTGAGATGAGGGGTTCTAATGAGGAATGATATTTTTAAAATGCCTCTGTTTTTTATTGTTTTTTCTTTTTTTTTAATGATGGATCGCAAAGCACGTTTGCGATCCACCCGCATGCTGTCCAAGGCAAACCTCGATCCCGGGCCTCAGGGATCTTACATATTCTGCATACCAAAGAGCCAACCGGTTTGCACAGCCTTTGTTTTTTTTGTCAGGTTGTCACTCAAAGAGAAATTATTGGTTTATATGTGAATGCCTTGAAATCCTTTGTTTCATAAATAATATTTGTTTGTTCAAGGAAAAGAATTGGACTAGATGGATAAAAAGTTTCCTGTCTGTTGATGAGTATTCATTTATTTGAATAACTGATGTGCTTGTGTTTGTTCCATCAAGTCTATTAAATTCATCGGTGCTCATTCTGGGTGCATTGTTTGTAGCTTTGAGAAATCTCCTAGACATGATGCGTATGTTCCTAGATTTGAAGCCGAGCTCGCCCAATATTGTGAGAGATTGGTGAGCTTTCTGTTGCTAATTTTGATGAATTGCTTTTTTCAAGCGATAATAGCTATGAAGTGTGTTTATTACAGGTGATGGACTTGGATAGAAAAGTGAAGCGTGGACAGGAACGGCTGGCACAGGAGGTTGATTTGCCATTAACTGGTCCTGTCTCAGCCGAGAAATCAGAACAGTTATCAGTGCTTGAAGAAAAAATTAAAAAGTTACTGGAACAGATTGAGACTCTTGGAGAAGCTGGCAAGGTTGACGAGGCAGAAGCACTCATGAGGAAGGTGCGTAAACTGACTTTATCAAATTTTCCTTTTTTTTTTTTTTTTTTTGGGTTCTTTTATGTGATTTTTCAAGTAAACCCAACTTTAGCAACGGTAATTTAACAGGTGGATCTGTTGAATGCTGAGAAGACAGCTCTTACACAGAATGACAAGTTGGCTCTTACTCAAGAGAAGAAGATGGCTCTCTGTGAAACATGTGGTTCTTTTCTGGTTGCAAATGATGCTGCTGAGCGGATCCAGTCTCATGTAACTGGCAAGCAGCACATCGGGTATGGAATGGTGCGGGATTTTATCAATGAGTTCAAGGTCTGTAGGTTGTTTTATTCATGCATTATTGAGCTTAAAGTAAACCCTGTTTCTGTTATTTAAAAGTCTGCTATATATTGTATTTCAGGCTGTAAAGGAAAAGAAAAGAGAAGAAGAAAGGCTTGCTAGAGATAAGGAAGCTGAAGAAAGGAGAAAACAAAGGGAGAGGGAAATTGAGCATAGAGGTAGAGGAAATGAAATGAGTGGCAGAGAACGTGATAGATATCGTGAACGAAGTCATGAACAGGAGAGATCCCATGGATTTATTGGAAGGAGTAGCTTGGATGGTGGAAAAGGATCAGATTGGAATCGTAATCAATACAGGAATGGGAGAGACTGGGACAGGGAAAGGTTTCGCAGGAATGGAGAAGTGCCACGAGATAGGGTGCGTGGAAGGAGTAGGTCTCGTTCTCCAGTTAGGCATGGCTACCGGAAATAATTATGCAGTCCAGTTTATCTAATACTAATATATATTGTAGGAAATCTGTCAAGCTCTCAGAGTCAAAGAGGTAGACCATCTTGTCTCTCTCTCTCTCTTTTTTTTTTCTTTTCTTTTTCTTTTTTTTTTGGGTTGCTCTTACATGTGTTTGAATTTAAATGCCCCTATTGGTGAAACTTTTTTCCCATGCTAACAGCTTTGCTGAAAACATATTTTTCTTTAAAGGAGATGAACTGAGGTAGGCACCATACATCCTTATATTCTTGTTCTTCATATATCATTTGGATATGGAACTATTCTGCTGAAAGCTCTTGTGTGTGCTCAAAACCTTATTCTCAGAACCTCTATTCATTAAGCTTGTTTCTTCTGCTCTTAATTAAGATCTCATACGCATTCATTTGCTGGATGATGGACCACTAACAAAGCTTAATCTACTGGAAGGTAACATGGTCTTCTTACTTGCAATAGGAGTTTATAAGCTGAATTTCCATGACGGGGTAATTTCCAGAGCTATAATTTGACCGGCAAGCACCTTGATTTTTTTTTTTGGGTGCTAGAAATCCCTCTTATTTTAGGCACTATAGCAGTCCATCTATTCACCGAAAAACTGTTGCAGGTAGGCATGCTACTTTCTTCTTAGCTGTCCAAGTTGTCTTCTTTATTTTATTTTGTATATGAGCATTGCTTCTTTTATCTGCAATTTGCTTCCTCTGTTGGCAGTGAGAACTTGATATTTTATGTTACCACTGATTTCAATCCTCAAATTTGAGGCATTTACTTACGCCAGCCAATTCTTACATATTTACATATCTAACTTCTAAACTTTGCTTTTTTACATTTATACCATCCCATATCACATCTAATACATGACTATTTTATATTTTAAAATGTGAAATTCATTTTTTCATGCATTGGTAAGGTGTCCTATATGTAAAATTTGAAGTTTTAGTGTTAAATATGTAAATCTTCCTTTATTTTAATTGATGGTTCCATCTTATTGACAAATTCCCTAGTGGCTCCATTGGTTAATATTTGCTTCTCTTCAATTGTCCAATGAATCATGTTTTGTTACCATAGTCTATTTAAAAAGAATTTATAGATTGTGTGTTTAAAGTTTTTGATCCTTTTGCTTTTAATTTTTTGGTGTTCAAGTTAATCCTCTTGGCAAAAGCGTATTTATTTCATATAAGAAAAGTTATACACTATTAATTATCTCGACAAGCTTCATACGTGTCTTGTTGTCACATCGGCCAATCTTCAGATTAATGTATTCCAGGTAAACTGTCTTTCTTCAGGGCTGAACAAATTGCAGAGCAGTAGCACGCATCATATAAATGTTGATTCGATACGTTTCATTCCATGAAGTCAAAAACTGCATGCAATTGGAAAATTTAAGTCCCCTGCCCCTTTCTCTTTGTGGCTCTCAAGAAACAGCTATACTAGTTTTGATGAATGTGCATGATCGTATGAAATGTGTGCATGAGGAGACTAATGATCACGGTGAAAACAGACAGTGACAGAAAACATTGAACAAGTAATATTCTGAAAATTTTAATGTGTCCAGTTTAAAAGAATGCATTATAGTTCAATTGTTTTTATTTATATATGCACGAGTGATTGATGAATTTTTATATGTCACAAACAAAATGATTAAGAATCAACATTATTGATTTAATAACGTGTGTGAGCCCTGACTCATTGGTAGCGGCCCTTGGCATAAGACTTTCGGGTCAAGGCTTTGAATCCCACCCATTTCGGGGAGGTTCAAATAGCACACAGGACTGGAAGGGGTGTCCGCTCCTTGGTCAGTTCAACTTATGGGGGTAGATCGACGGTCTTCGATCAATCTTTGAAAAAAAAAAACAACAACAACAAGCCAAACAGAAAAACATAAAGCATAACTAGAAGTCCAAATTCATGTTATCCATTGGGAAATAAAAAAAACAAATGTTTATTAATTATTCATCAAGGACACCCACCAACAATAAAAAGCATTTTGCCTGCTAAGGTTTTTTTCCGAAAGCTTAGTATTATTTATCTAGCTAATTGTTATTTCATTCAATTTGGGATGGACTAATTCTCAAAACTAAATGGGTAAGTTTTTTTGTATGCTAAACAAAATGCTTGAATCTTGTTTGGCCATATGCCTGGGATGCTAATTACATAGGAGGAAGGTTTGCAGCAGAGGTTCAATTCATGATACCAGGCTTTCTGCACTGCAGGCATAAGGGTGCTTCCCTTGGTTTTTGAGTGTTATTCCCCTGGTCCAAGAACTCTGTTTTTATTCATTCTATCTCTTTAGCCTCATTTTGGTGGCCTTAATTTTTTTGGCAGCTAGATTATGTTTCTATAAAGTAATATGCTCTAACTGTTCGTGAATTATAATTTTTTTTTCATATTTATTTATCTTTTAGTTTCATTGGAATGATTGAAATTCATGTTCCAAAGACATTATTTCCATGTATTTTTGCTAATTTCAGAAATTTTGGCTTTTGACATATTAAGCTTTTTATTTGCTGAAGTTATTGAGAAAATTGGAGCATTGCTCTATAAAAGAGGAAAATGAGGAATATTTATTTAGTCTTTTGGTGTGAGAGCTGATTAGTATAGCATGCCCGTAAAGTTGTAAGAACCGTATGCATTAATCTTTTTGCCTGGAAGATATTATGTATCAAACAGGCGCAGTATTACACCACAGCCATTATGTTATTCCAAGATTCCTGAAATTATAGAATTTTTTCCCTAATCCATTCTCTTTAAATTTAGAGTTTTGTTCACGAGGAACGAAGCTTCACTTTCCTCCAGAAATTTATATTGTCCTTTGTCTAGCATTCATAAAGTTTAATGCAACTGCCCATCTATGCAATTTTTGAGGCATTGCTTCTGCTATATTTATTGTTGAATTAATATCTTAGATTTTTTTATTGATTGTATGGCTTAATTAGGGGTAACCAAGTTAATTAAATGCATGGAATGTTAATTGATGGTTATGTAAATTTAAGGAGCAAGTCTTGTAACTAGAACTGTGGGATACATATTCAGTTCTATCTTTATTGGATTCTTTCGAGTTAGGGTGTAAATGAGCCGAGCTTGAGCGACCCAAGGGCTAACATATAATTTCTTGTTAGTGTTTAGCTCATTTATAATTCGAGTTTAGAAAAATAATTTGTGTACGGCTCATTTACTTGACGAACATTTCGAACACAAGCTACGGACAAACTCAACATGAGTTGTTCAAGAACTAACTTTTTTGACATCCCAACAGAGATGGGATTGGGTTTAGGGATGATTTTTTTCTTTTGGGCAATTAAATACATGCCACCCAATTATTATCTGTTTACATATCCTAACACCTAAATTTTATTTTTTGCATTTATAGAACTTAAATCACTTACGTGCATTTTCTTTAAATATAATATGAATAATTAATATAAAAAAAAGGTATAAATGCATATTGTTATTTGCTTAATTATTTTTGAGTCAATGAATTGAATGTTTATGAACAAATTTTTAATTGTTATTGAATCGAGTTCAAAAAAATTATTTGTGTTTATACATGTATAACAAATTTTATGTGTTTTATTAAGATATTGTTATTTTTTAAAAATATTTAAAATATTTAAATGTTGTTTTGAATGTTTTAAAAAAATATATTAATTTACATTAGAAATAAAAAATAAGAATATATAAAATGCATCAAATAAATGTGTTTTTTAAAACAATTGGGAAAATTAAAATAAAATTGAAAAATAAAATTGATACCAAAAACCCAACTTGGAATTAACATTACATATAATCATTGAATGTAGACAAGACCTTGGATTTGAACCCATGATGACATGAGTTGATGTTATCATTACCTTCCATCGCTTAAACATGAACATGAAAATAAAAATGAATTACAATTGAATTTGCACAATTATTCAAACTAATAGTAAAGGAATTTAAGAAGAAGATTTGAGTGTGCGGAAGCTATACAACATTTAAGATTATTTAGATGTATAGTTGTAGAAACAAACAGGATGTGTATAGGTGATGTAAGCTATAAGCTCAATCAAAATAAATTTACATGATAACACACAAGTTATATTAATCAAGTTACTTTACATCAAGTGGCAAATACAAGTGATAAGTAAAAGTATAGTGATGTATAAATGTCTATGGTAGGGAAAAATAGATTTAAACAATGTAAACTCTTATATGGATTTTCAATTTTGCGAGATAAATACATTAACATGCATATTAATCACCACATTAACATATACTATGAAGTGCAGTGCAAATAACATAAAGCTATAAAGAATAAATCACACTAACAATTTTTATGTGTATCATACATCAAGGCCTCGCCCCACTTAGCCAACACTAGAGGTGGGATCCCATTATCATACACAAAATCTCCTTCAAAAAGATGAAGTTCTATATCAATACACCCTCGGTGAGATATTTTATTATCCCCAATTTATAGAACTAAAGTTTTCTCAAATTTTGATGGTGATTGAAAAATGTAACTTCTATTAAACCCTTGATCTGTATCCAAGCTAGTTCATAATATTAAATATTTGCATGCAATAAAATTTTATAAAATATCATAATAGTTTAATTTAGTAAAGAAATAATAAGCATTATTTCAGCCTATATAATATGTAATTGAGATATTGAATTTAATCACATTAATTTCAGCCAAATAAAAATCATTTAAGAAAACCTTTAAAAATTTTGCAATGACAAATTGACATTCAAAAAAAGATTTTATATCTTGGTGAGTTAAAAAAAAGTACATATGTTGAAAATTGGATTTAGAAAATAAAAATAAACACTTATTTTAAAACGACTGGAGAAATAAATGAACTTGATTTCAGATATAATTTTAAGAAGTTCAAATGTTGAAAAAAAATTACAATGTAATTTTGAAAGAGCAAACCCTAGCTAATATTTTATAACTCAAAAACTCTTGGAAGATTCACAATTAAAAAATATTTATTTTATTCCATAAGAGAATGAATTTATAGGTTGAAAAACTTTACTTATTAGAAGAGAATGATATTACAATTGAGCACTCTACTATGCTCCTAAACCCCTAATGAAAATTTTAGAAATGCATATTGAATTATTTCATATCTATGTGAAAAGTATGTAAACCCCTAGAATATATATATATATATATATATATATATAGAGAGAGAGAGAGAGAGAGAGAGAGAGAGAGAGAGAGAGATTACTCCTGCTCAATGGTTTAGAACTTCTAAGCACCTAGGCCCAGAAGAACTCCGAAACAGCTCCAGAAACCCAAGAAGGCAGAAAGTCAGCGCTTCGGCTCGACGTCTAGGAGCCAGTCTCAACGCGTAAGTGTCAGGACCCGGCGACTAGGTACCAGTCTGTTTCCAGATAAAAAATTTCCAACTAAATCAGATCGACCCAAGCCTTGAGACAGTCTAAAGTGTAGGATCTCCTTGGGCAAAGTGGAGATATGCATTGGTGAGGCAAAAAGTGGGGAGATAACCCTTTTTAGGCCTTTTGAGAGAAATGTTGAGGAAGTTGGCAGCTATTTTTGGTTAAAAAGAGGAAGAAGCTAGTTTTATCTTAAGGGAAAAAGAGAAGACTTGCGGGAGAAGATTTCAGAAGGAGCTTGTTGAAAAATCCTGAAGAAAATTTTATGACAAAGAAGAAGAAAAGCTCCTTCTCCTTCATCCTCAACCCAGCAAACTGTTCTTCTTCCTCCATAAACTCTCCTCTTCTTCTTTTTCTTTTTTTTTTCCTCCACCATCTCTTGCAGTGCGTGAAGGAGTTTCCTCAGAGGAGCAACCTTGAAGAAGAAGGAGAGCTTCATCTCTCTTAAGGAATAAGGAGAACTTCATCTCTCCTAATGGGAAAGGAAAGCTTCATCCCACTAAGGTAGGGGAAGAAAAAGCAAAGAGAACGCTTCACCAACCTTCGCACGAAGAAAAAACTTCAAAACTCTCGTATTTTCATTCCTAGCAAGCCGTAGGTTTGATGTTGGAGATTTAAGTTTTAGGATTTTGTGTTGGAGGAAAACTCTAGTTAGGTTAAGTGCTTCTCGTTGCAAATCGCTACGAATCCTTAAGGCTTTCCCCCTAAACCCTTTGATCATTGATCCCAACGGTAGGAATCCAAATTTTCCATGATTTTGGAAACTCCAATCTTTTATGGAGAGATTGGAGCACTTAGAACTTGAAGGATGAAAAAGCCCCTTAGTCATTATTTTTCTCGATTCCTTTTAGCACTAAGAGTCACCAGCTTGTCTATTTATATGTTGCTTTACAATTCCCTAATTCGAGTAAATCTTCTTCCAGAATCATATCAATGATTCAAAGATGAGAGAAATTGAATATGAAAGATATACGAAACAAATAGACAAACAAAAAAAGAAACAAGCAGAAGAATTATGTGTGGGTAATTCTCGTGTTATTGGTCGAGAGTATACATCCAAATTAGATCTGATCGAAATGCATCTAAACATAAGATCCACAAAGAGAATCCTTACATAAGCCACCCAAGAGTCTCCCAAAGGAATGTATCCCTCTGGTAAATTACTTCCTAGCAATACCCAGGGGTTTCACTTGTATTATCATGGACCTAGGGAAGTAGGTCTTAAAAAATGGTTATTTTTATGAGAACACCCCGATAGTTCAAAGCTCTCACTAAGCTACCGGGCAAAAAGTGATTATTGCACATCCCAAATGGGCAGCAACTCATCGACACATAGAGCCTACAAAATAACCAAAATCATCTCGACGGAGATATTCCTATACGTTAAAGCAGGTCCGAACCATAAGTGCAAATGACAAATTGCCGTGTCCCAAACGGGCGTCAGCTCATCAATATTTGGTTGTTGAGGAGATACCAATGAAGCAAAGGAGCGATAAGGCTTAAAGGGGCTCAACAACAGGAAGGGTAGAGTAATCCAATAAGGTAGAGGTAGCTAGGTCAGGGTACCACAAACTTGTTATCCCAAGCTGCTAGGACCCTAAGTATACCAAGTCGTGAAGGTAGTCGACCTAACACATTCAGAGATCCCTGGTCAGCAATCCATAAATTGCATCATCCACGGGGAACTCCGTAGCTCTAAGGTCAAAACAAGGAAACTCTATCATATAATTATCAAGTGAAGCTCTAAGAGGCGGGACATAGACTTGCTGAAACATCAAGGAAGCCTTAAGAAAGAAAGGAAAAGAGGACATCCAACTATAAAACTGTAAACGCTATCCACAAAAGGACTTTCACCCCGTCTGAGTCGGGGAGCCTTCTAACACCCTAGGTGAACTACATGACCTCCTATATTGAAATCTATACTGGACAGTCAGGTTGAAGAAGCTCGGGGTCTTCTCCCCGGAACATGAAAATATAAATGTATATCTACCATAATCTTAAGCGTGGAGGCCCTATTATATGACTTGGTTTATGTCCATGCATGCAACCCGTTTTAAAACTGACTTGAAGGCCACGCAAGAAAGTAAAAGTCAGATTTTAAAAATCTTGAATCTTTCAATCTTAAATTTTGATTTACCTTAGAATGTTTTATTATGATTTTATGTAGAAAAAATTCACAATTTTAAGGTCCTAGAGAGCCTAAATTTCAATTTTTGTGACATCCCAAATAAACCAAAAAGAAACAAGAAAAATAATGCAAGCATATAAACACAATAGAAAGTAAAAGCACTCAAAAATATACAAAAGAGGCCAATGTTGCTGGGTCTGCGACATATCCCAAGAAAAATAGGAAAAGCGCCCGAACTTCGCACACACATGCCTGGTTCTATCTCTATACGAAAAATGTAGAATTCAAACCTAAGGTATGGGACACGAGCTACCGCCCCTGGTCTCCATCACGTGGTTCAATGCGTCATCCATCTTGAAATATGGGCCCGTACCTTATTTCCAATACATACTCAGCCTAGGGACTCTATCAAATAATTTTAAAGAGAAGATAAAGGACTCAACCAACATGAAAATGATGCTAGTAGGAAAGACAACATACATGCAACGTATAATGAGCCGTGCCTTTTAATCGGGCGAGCTAAATGACAACTGCAAGCAAAATGTTATAAATCATTACGTGCTCTCCCTTAATGGTACTTGTGTGTGTGCATATGTATAAGCACACTCCCTGTAGAAGAATGCTCTAATATACTAAGATGCATATTAAACACACGAGCACGCCAAAAAAAATTAAAAGTGATGCATTCCTAACACAAGAAAACCAACAAAGAACAATAGTCAGAGACATCAAAATGATACTACATAACATCGTAAATCTTAGCCTAGCATGCCATCTAACAAGAAAGTTTCCTAACCAACATTTAAGTGTAGGGTGAGTCTCCGGGTACGTATAACTTTGATGGGGTTTCCACACTGAGCCCGTTCTGAAGATCCAAAGGATTTAAAGGTGTCACCTAGGATGGATTTTGAAAAAGAGTTGTCCTTATATACAAACTATTTTGCTACATGCATAATTTTAAAACTATGTGAATTTAATAAGTAGAAAAATATTTTATATTTTTTTTTAGTTTTAAAATAAGGGCCATTAAATGCAAGCCTGTAACATGACAAGGTGACGTGTTATATTCATTGGATCCTTAACACAATCATACTCGTGTCAATATCGATGCTTTGAATCGCATTGCTCACTGAAATTGACCCAACAAACAATACTCGTTAAGGCATCACAACCAACATGGGGTCGCTCTCTTAACGAGTCTAGCTCACTATTCGTGCACACATTAAAATGCTAATGCAAATAGTTACGTGAAAAGTGGTGAGAGTGAGTATGTAATGGAGGCAATGACTCAAGAAAAGGTGAGCGTACCATGAAGACAATAACCCAAGGTTGGGTATGCGGTGGAGGAAGTGCCCCGAAAGGTTAGGTATGCTGTGAGGCAGCGGGTCGGAAGATGGGTATGCCATGGAGGCAGTGAGTCGAAAGAGTGGGCATGTCGTGGAGGTAACAACCCGAGGAATGCGTGTGTTGTAGAGACAATGACCCGAAAGTGTGGACATTCCATGTATACAACATTTTGAAGAATAGGTGTACCGTAGAGGTAGTGACACAAAAGGGTGGTCATGCCGTGAAGGAGGCAGCCTAAGGATGGGTATGTCATGGAAGCAGTGACGCGAAAGAGTGGGCATGCCATGGAGGAAACGTCCCAAAGAATGGTAGTTCCGTGGAGGCAGCGACCGGAAAGGGTGGCATGCCATGAAGGCAGCAACCCAATGTTGGGTATGCCACCGAGGCAGTGACCCAAAAGGTTGATGATCCTCATTGGGGAGGATCATGCAAGTGGATTGAGTGAATGAATGGAATCTCAAAATGCATCTCAGGCAAATGATGATGATTATGCAGGATATCATGCAAGCATACAACACAAGAGATACACATGCAAATGGAAAACACATACAAGGTACAATGCAAAATGTAAGCAAGCAATCAGACACATGCATAGGCAAAACATAGTCTATACAAGTGATTGGTCGATTGGGCCAGGCGATCTGTCTAAACCATAGTAGTCGGTCTACCAGTTTGGGGCAGTCGATAGGACCAAAGTGCTAAGCTGACCAAGCTGTGGCGACCATGGCTGTAGGTCGACACAAAGAGTGACGAAAACCGGGTAGTGGTGGCCAATCGAGGAAAACAGTGATGTCGATAGGGCTAGGTTGGCCGATCGAGGCAAAGAGTGATGTCAATTAGGTCAGGGCTGTCGATCGAGGCAAAGAGTGATGCTTGCTGAGCCGGTGCGGTAGGTCGAGGTAAACGAATGCCGACCAAGCTGGAGTAGCATGTCAAGACAAAGAGTAATGTCGACCGAACCAGGGTGGCCACTTGAGGCGAATAGTGATGCTTGACATGAAACATGTTGTGGTACCGGTGATCACAAGTAATAATGAGCCATATTTGTACTAAAGATCTCACATAGACTCCTAAGCTTTAGCACATGGTTGTGCAGCATAACTACCTCCTACTTTGGCAAGGTGCATGAGGAGTTTCACTTCTGGGTCTCTAAGAAGGAAACTCTCCACGAAGTTGTGGAATGAGCTAGTTACAAAGCTTTTCTCATTTCACAACTCCTCATGGTTTTGCAAAGTGACATAGCTACAAAGTTTTTCTCACTTTGCGAAATCCAAACATCCCAGCATCTCTAAGGAAGGTTGGAGAATACCAAGGCAAGAGGAGGTTGTGACTCCAACATGTTAGGACTTAGGTGTAGGGTTCACTATAGGAAATCACTCGGCTTCTCAAAGAATTTGACCACACACATAAACCCTAACCTAGAGCTTTCTCTAGGAAATCAAAGACCGATACAAGGGAGTGTGGCCACACTGACTAGTGTCGGACATCACACTCACTATGTGTGGGCGACCGAACCCACAATAACAAACCAAAAATAACCTAGGACTAGCTAAGAAGGAAAAACGCGAAGAGTTTCAAGGAGATTATTTCGTCACGATGGCTGCTCGATGTCCGATAAAGTCCAAGAAGAAGCTCTCTCAATGGTAAGATATAAGCTCACAATCTGGCGGTATTATGACAGGGCTTCAGTGATTCTTCCCTGAGAAAAGATGAAGCTCTCCTTAAGACGAGAGTTTGATGAGCTCTCAAACTATGATTAAAATCCCTCTTCCAAAATGATGAAGCTCTCCTCAAGAAGGGGACTCCGGTGAGGCAATGTACAAAAACTCCTCCCTTTCCCTTATTGGTGAAATATTGGCTGGAAGAGGAAAGAGAAAGAAAGAAGGAGAAGAGAACAAAAAAAAGCAATGAAGGAGGAGGGATGAAGGAGGAAGGTGGAAGCCAAGCCAAGAGAAGATCTCTCCAAAACTCCCAAAACTCCCTCACAGCTCTCTCGCAGTTCTCTAACAGCCCACTGATGGAAAATAATCAATGAATTTGGAAATGAAGTGCTCTCTTCGTAAAGCTCATCCTACTCCCTCCAATTGACCAAAATGTCCTCATTAAACCTCCATGGAAGCTTCTAAAGTGAGGCTAAAAGAGGTATTTTCTACTGCTTTTCCCAAGAGGTATTTTCAACTACTTTTCCCAACACAAAAGCACATCATCAAGAGGTCTGCCATTTCAATTGCATCGAGAGCCAAATCGGTGACAAAAATGGCTATTTTTTGTGACCTGGGAAGTGACTAGTGCCTAGTCACATGGACCTAGCGACAGGCTCCTGGCTCCTAGGCGCCATCTAGGTGGCATCTACTTTCCCTGGTCTCGGGAAAAGGCAATTTTTGAGTTGTTTTGAGCACCCTGGTGCTCAGAACTAGTGCCTTAGTGCCCAGTCTGGCAACAAAATTCCAATGTCTTGGTTTAAATGTTTGGTAAGGCATTTTGGACACCCAGGCGCCCGAGGCTGGCGCCAATGCGCTAGTCTAACCCCGAAACAATGATTTTCATTGGGAGTGCCCAACGAAGGATTTTTTTTTTATCCGCAAGCTGTGCGAAACTCCATATGAATGTAGTCCCATAACTCTAAAATTGTGTATTTTGATTAGCCATTCATTGAGAAAATTTTTACAACGGCCCCCTGATCCATTGAAAATTTGATAGATTTTTACTGTCTATTTCACACCTAATTTTGATGATATTGCATTTTAAAGGAATTTATTTTTTGATGATTTCATGCAAGTACAATGGTTTTAGGCCTTTGGAGCAAAAAAAAGCGAAAAAGAGCAAATTTGGATTAAAATGAGCAAAAATGCATTTTATTGAACTAGCGCTGAACGACGCTGTCAACAACACCAGATCGCGCCAATTTACAGAGTCTTTGAACTAGAAGACGGAAAATAGCGCCGGACAGAGCCCTATCCTGCGCCGGACGGCGCTCTATCCTGCACCGGATTGCGTCCTATCCTGATTTCAAACTAGATTCAATGTATTTGGCCAGATTTTGGAGGGATGCTTGAAGAAACTCTTGGCAAATTAGTTATGGCTGGATTTAAACTATTTTAGGGGAAGATTTAGTGAGGAGAAGTGTGTGGGAAAGTGTAGAGAGTGTGAGGGAGTGAAGAGTGAGTGTGTCTTTTCAACTTGTTTAAGAAATCTTGGTTTTATGTGTTCTCTTCTATGGAGTGTAAGAGGAGAGGGAAAGTGAAAGATTTATTCTTCCTTAGTTATCTAAAGAGAGAATTGTGTGTTATTGAGAAGAAAGAAGAGGAGTCAAAGGAATTCCTCGAGATACTCTTAGGGAAGAGTTTGAGATAAGTTGTCTTTTATTTACTCTGTTTGTATGACGTTGATTTTATATATATAATCCATGTTTTTGTCATCCTTTCTTTATGAGTCTTGAGTAGATTTCTTTGTCTTTTTCCTTTTCATGTGATGTGTTGATGTTGTGATATGGAAATGATATGCCAATTTATTATGGAAAATTTGTGATGACCTTTTCACTTCGAACTTTATTTACTTTTTGATCTGGGCAATTGAATTGTTAAAACTTATTGGGAATCATATGTTCTGAAAGGATTATGAGTTCCAAAACAAAAGTGAAGGTCACATTCAATGTCCATGAATGAATGACGTAGTTCATGAGGGTTGAGTGCAAATAAATAGGAAAATATACTTTGATGGGTGTAGAATTGAAGATTTCAGAGTGATAGACTAAAATTTCGATTTGATCTTAGGGTTTAGAAACTAAAGCGAGAGTTAGCCTTCAGGGGAAGAGAAATGGGAGCTCTGGAGTGAGAGCCAGTATCCTCCCAGCCTAACTACAGATTCGAGGACTGAACTTAGGATTAGCCAATGTTCTTTATGCGCTTGGAAAATGGTAAAGAATAGGAATGCTCCTATTTGACACAATACATTGGCATCACTGATCTATGTCACAATAATCATCATATTATTATTGGAGAGGAGAAAGATTCTTTCTTACAACTGAACTTTGTTATAAATTTAATTTTGTGTTAGCTTAACTTGCTAGAAGTTAGAGTGTACTTCGGTAGAATTATTAACTACAACTGGTTGTTTCTGTTTTAATATTAGTAATTACTTGCAATTGTGTTGTGATTCGAGAAGTGATTTATGTGCTACGTTATAAAATTAATTGTCTCCCTGTGGGATCGATATCTAGGACTCCACTAGAGCCCCGTATTACTTCGAGCGATACGTATTCTCGTGTTTAATTGTGCGACTCAATAGAAAACTAAATCAATATATATATATATATATATATATATATATATATATATATATATATTCGAGTTCATAGATTTTGGCAATTTAAAAAAGTCGCACCAAGGTTTTGGCGCCGTTGCCGTGGAGGAAAGGTAACTGCTAAAAATTAATTTTGTAGTATTTGATAACTTATATTTGAATTACAAGTCATAATTGTGTCTGTTTGTTTATTGTTAGTGTGCTTATTGTGTTTGCATGTGTAGTATCAGATCTATAATTTAGTGCCTTACGATTCTGAATTAAAGCGTACTATTAGAAAAATTCGAAAACAACAAAAACAATCTGAAAATCCTCACAAAATGGTGAACAACTTGAACAATTTAAACAATAAAAATGAAAATATACCAAGATCTTTAAGAGATTATGCTAATCCGACAACAGATGAAATTCACTTAACTATTTAAAATCCTGATGTTGTTGCTAATTCATTTGAGCTTAAACTTGCTATTATCCAAACAGTACAAAATAATCAATTTGGAGGAACACCTAATGAAGATCCTAAATTACATCTTGCTAGTTTTCTAGAACTGTGTGCTACCTTTAAATACGATGAAGTGTCGAACAATGCTGTTAGGCTTAGACTTTTTCTTTTTCATTAAGGGATATGGCTAAGGCATGGTTAAATTCGTTAGCACTGGGATCTATCAGAATTTGGGGAGAACTTTCATAAAAGTTTCTGTCAAAATATTTCCCTCCTTAAAAAACTGCTAAGCTGAGGAATGATATCACATCTTTTAGTCGCATTTGATGGAGAATCCATAAATGAAACTTGGGAAAAATTTAAAGATCTTCTAAAAAAGTGTCCACATGCTTTACCAGACTGGTTTATAATTCAAATATTTTATAATGGATTAGTAGGATCTTTGAGATCGATTATTGATGCTGTCATTTGGTGGATCATTAATGTCAAAACCTTTTGATGAAGCATATACGTTAATTGAAGAGATGTCTACTAACAATTTTCAATGGCCCTCTGAGCGGATAAATCCTAAGAGAGTAGCTAGTTCATGATTCTGATGAGATAAATATGATAGTCTCTCAAATTTATGCACTTTCTAAGAAAATAGATCAATATAGAATGAATTATTCTCCAACAGCCCAGTTTTAGAAGAAAATTCATTAGGACAGATGATAGACTCTCAAATACCTTATGAAACCTTGAATGTTATAAATAAAAAATTCAATAATCCTTATTCAAATTATTATAACCCTTGTTGGAAGAATCATCCGAACTTCAACTGGAATAATAACAATGCTATTATTAACCCACAATGGGGAAACAATTCTATGAATCCAGTTGAAAAGCCGAACAACCAAGGAAATACCAATTATAGACCTACTTATCCTCATAGTTTTAATAGTAATCCACAATTTAAGGAAAAGAAGTTTTCTACTGAAGAAATAATTCTGAATATGGGTAATCAAATTCAATCTCAAAATGTTGCGATGAAAAACTTTACTGCGCTTAATAATGGACATTCGGCAAATCTTCCTAGCAATGTTGAGATCAACCCAAAAGATCAAAACAAGGAGCAAATCAAGGCTATTCAATTAAGGAGTGGAAAAGAATTGGAAACAAGAGTATAAAAAAGTTGAAGTTGAAAGAGAGGAAGTGAACATTGAGAAATGTTCTAATAGGATATATCCATACTTGGAATATCTGATTGAACCAATGAAGATAACTGTTGAAAAACCACCTGCTCCGTTTCATTAAAGACTAAACAAATAAAATAGGGATAATAAATTTGCAAAGTTTTTGGAAATTCTTAAGAAATTAACAATTAATATTCCCTTTTTTGAAGCATTAGAGCAGATGCCTGATTATGCAAAGTTTATGAATGATATTCTTAAAAAGAAAAGAAAGTTCAAAGACCATGAGACTGTTGCACTTAGTGGTGAGTGTAGTACAATTATTCAGAAGAAGCTTCCTGAAAAACTTAAAGACCCTAGTACTTTCACTATCCCGTGTGCTATAGGTGAGAAATTTTTCGGAAGAGCTTTATGTGATATGGGAGCTAATATTAATCTTATGCCTTTATCAACTTTCAAAAGATTAAGAATAGGAGAAATTTCACCTACATCTGTGATTCTTCAACTGGCTGATCGTTCTATCATTTATCCTAAAGGAGTTGTGAAAGATGTATTAGTAAAGGTAGATAAATTTATCTTTCCTGTGGACTTTATTGTATTAGATATGGAGGATGATAAAGAAATTTCATTTATTTTGGGAAGACCATTCCTTGCTATTCGGAGAGCTATGATCATTGTTCAAAAAAGAGAATTAACTATGAGAGTTAATGATCAAGAAGTAACTTTTAATATTCTGAAGTCTATGAAATACCCTTCAACTGACAAAGATGATGAGTGCTTTCGAATGGAAATTTGCGATTATTTGAGAGAAGATCATTTTAAAGAAGTATTTGAAGAGAATTTGGAATGTGAGGATGAACATGAAAGTGAGTGAAAATGATTTGGATGATATGAGGTATGAAGAGTTAGAATTTATTCAGGAAAGATTAAAAGATTGGATACTATGGAAAATGAAGAGAAAAGTTTAATTCTATCTATCATTAAACCCCCTGAACTTGAGCTGAAAATTTTTCCTAATCATTTGAAGTATGTGTTTTTAGGAGAATCATCTACCTTACCAGTCATTGTATCTTCAGATTTAAATGAATATCAAGAATAAAAATTACTGGACACCTTAAAAAGATACAAAAAGGCTTTTGGTTGGTCCTTAGCAGATATTAAACGAATTGGTCCATCTATCTGTATGTACAGAATTTTATTGAACGAACAACATAAAACTAGAATTGATCCACATAGGAGACTAAACCCAATAATGAAAGAAGTGGTTAAAAAAGATATTTTAAAGTGGTAGATGCTAGAATAATATATCCTATTTCTGATAGTATTTGGGTATGACCAATTCATTGTATTCCTAAGAAAGGAGGAGTGATTATTGATGTAAATGAATGAAATGAAATTATACTGACAAGACAAGTCACTGGTTGGCAAATATGTATTGATTATAGAAAATTAAACACCGCCACCAATCACTTCCCTTTACCCTTTTTAGACCAAATACTAGACAGACTTGCTGAACACAAGTATTATTACTTTTTGGATGGATATACCGGTTATCACCAAATACCTATTGCTCCTGAGGATCAAGAGAAGACTACATTTACTAGCCCTTATGAAACTTTTGCTTTTAGAAGAATGCCCTTTGGATTATGTAATGCGCCTGCAACATTTCAAAGATGTATGATGTCCATATTTAGCAAATTAATAGATGATGGAATAGAAGTATTTATGGATGATTTCTCAGCATTTGGAGATTCATTTGATGCATGCCTATGCAACTTATAAAAAGTTTTAGAGGGTTGCGAAAGAACAAATTTAGTCATAAACTGGAAAAATTTTCAATTTATGATTGCAGGAGGAATTGTGCTTGGGCATAAAATATCTAAAAATGACATGGAAGTGGATCCTGCGAAGATTCAAGTTATAGAAAAATTACCACCTCCAACAACAGTGAGAGGGGTAAGGAGCTTTTTGGGACATGTAGAATTCTACATGCGATGTATTAAATATTTCTCAAAATTACTAAGCCTCTTTGCCAACTTTTGAGAAAAGATTAGAAGTTTGATTTTAATGATGAATGCTTAAAAGCTTTTGATTTATTAAAGGAAAAATTAATCGCTGCTCCTATAATAGTTTCACCTGACTGGGAGAAACCATTTGAATTAATGTGCGATGCGAGTGATTATGCTATTGGAGTGGTTCTAGGGCAAAGGCACGAGAAAATGTTTAAAGTTATATACTACGCTAGTAAGACTCTTACTAATGCTTAAATTAACTACACTACTACAAAAAGAGAGTTATTAGCTATCATTTATGCCTTTGAAAAGTTTAGATCTTACTTAATTGAAGCCAAATTTATAGTGCATACTGATCATTCTGTCATTAAATATTTAATGCAAAAGAAGGATTCTAAACTAAGACTGATTTGATGGATACTCTTAATGCAAGAATTTGATTTTGAGATCGTCAATTGAAAAGGGGTAGATAATCAAATAGCTGACAATTTATCTAGACTTGAACAACCTAATTTGGCTAAATTTGAAAAGGAAATAATAGAAAATTTTCCTGATGAGCAGTTATATAGTATCACTGAAGGAAATATACCGTGGTATGCTGATATTATAAGCTATACCGTTAGTAATATTTTACCACCTGAATTAACAATGCAACAACGGAAGAAATTTAAGCATGATGCTAAATTTTATTTCTGGGATGATCCATATTTGTATAAGTAATGTAAAGATCTTATTATTAGGAGATGCGTGCCTTATGAAGAAACTGAAAGAATTATTCGAGAATGTCATGATTCTGAATTTGGAGGACATTTCAGAATTGATAGAACTGCACATAAGATTTTGCAATTTGGATTTTATTGGCTTACTATTTTCAGAGATGTTTATAGATTTATCAAAACCTGTGATCGATGTCAGAGAATAGACAATATATCCAGAAAAAATGAAATGCCTCTTAATTTTACTTTGGAAGTTGAAATTTTTTATGCTTGGGGATTAGATTTTATGGGACCATTTATACCTTCATTTGGAAATTTATATATATTAATTGTTATTGATTATCTGCGAAATGGATTGAGGCAATAGCTTTACCTAAGTGTGATGCTAGAAGTGTTTCGAGGTTTTTAATGAAAAATATTTTCACAAGATATGGAATGCTTAGAGTAATTATCACTGATGGAGGATCCCATTTTAAGAATAATCTGATTAAGAGAATATTAGAAAAATATAATATTATGCATAGAATCTCATCAGCTTATAATCCCCAAACTAATGGCTTAGTAGAGGTATCTAATCGTGAAATTAAACGAATTTTGGAGAAAGTCATAAATTCTGAGAAATTAGATTGGTCTGCTAGATTAGACAACACTTTATGGGCATATAAAGCTGCTTATAAAACTCCTATAGGAATGTTCCTTATAGATTAATCTTTTGAAATACTTATCACTTGCCAGTTGAATTAGAATATAAAGTAAATTGGGTTATAAAGAGATTGAACTTTAATTTGAAAGATGCTGGTGAGAAAAGACTGTTGCAATTGAATGAGTTGGAAGAAATCAGAAATGAATCATATGATAATGATATAATATATATGGAGAGAAGAAAAATATGACATGATCGAAAGATTGTTAAAAAGGAATTTGAACCAGGACAAAAAGTTTTACTATACATTACAAGATTGAAATTATTTCCTTGGAAACTGAAATCTAGATGGACATGACCTTTCACTGTCATTAAAATCTATCAATTTGGAGCTGTGATTATCGAAGACCCTAATTCTGGACAAATATTTAAAGTTAATGGACAAAGATTAAAACCATATTTTGAAGGCGATAGACCAAATTTTAAAGAGGATTTAATGTTGGATCAACTTGAATAACTGGAAGTTATGTCAGGCTGATGACGTTAAACTAAGCGCTTTGTGGGAGGTCACCCACAATTATTGAATGTTTGCTTGTTTGATGTGTTATTTGTGTTTTTTTGTTACTGAAAGTCCTACCCTTCGTTAAATATCATTAGCAATATTAAAGAAATGAATCGAATCAAAGTTTGGAAAGAATTTGGACAAAATGAAGTTTGGCAAAAAATTGAACTAGCGTCAGACGGCGCCCTATCCTGCGCCGGACTGCACCGCTGTTCAGAAAATAGTTTTTCATCTTTAAATTTGAATTCTGGCGGTTATAGGCAGCAATTCTTCCACTTGAACTCCCAAAAACCGCCCCTAGACGTAAAAATACTAGAGGAACGAAAAGGAAGATTCCAAATCTCATCCAAATGGATTCCAACTCGATACAAACTTTAAGATTTCAAGTTTTCAACCATAGAAAGTTTATCAGTTTCGAACCGCAACATCTATTCAATAAGATATCTCAAAGATGAGGCTGATTAAGGAGCGAGGCTTCATGAATCGAGGTATGAATTGTTCTACTTCTCGAATTGAAGAAATCATTGTTCAGAGACGTTGGGAAGTGTTATGTTATACTACTACCACCATAGTTGTCCTGGTTGTGAAAGAGTTCTATGAAAATATTTATGGAATCAACCAAGGATCAGTCTATGTGAGAGATAGGTTTGTTACATTTACTCCTGCAAAGGTTAATGATTTTTATATGATTGAAAATGTGCCGATCTGCCACTATTCAAACTTTTCCCCAACAAAGGACAACATGAATAATATATACAGATATTTGACGGATGAAAGTGATGATTGGGAGATAAGAAAGAACATGTATGTAAGTTTTTTGACCACACTGTTAAATCCTACGTCGAAGCACTTACATTATTTTATACGTGCAAAATTGTTCCCAACTATGAAAATCAGTAAAGTAACCAAGGAGATTGCTATTTTGAACTATTGTATTCAAATGAGGATGCCTATTGATGTTGGTTCTATAATTATTAAATCTGTTTTGGGATTGATCGTTCATGGATCAAAGTATGGGCTTGGATATCCTTCCACCATATTTCTCCTCTGTAGTCAATCACAAGTGTCATATGAGATCGGGAAAGAGTACTTCTACTTTGGAAGACCATAGACCCAACGGATGAATATAGTAACGATGCAGTTGTTGATATGAATGATATGAGTATCATTGAAGATCAACCATCTCAGAGTTCGACACCTATTCCTCCTTACTTTCCTAAAAGTTCACAGATCATTCTAAAGAAAATTATGAAATTAGAGAAGGAAATTCAACACCTGATGAATGTAATCAACAACTTATCTGACTTCTTTGATCATCTGGATTGGAAAAATGAAGGAACAATTTGATCATTCTGGATATCCTGAAGGAAGTTTGATACATTTGATGAAGAGAAAAGGTTGGATTGGGGAGGATTCTACTGAAGAATTCCCTTTACGTCCATTCTACAATTTGTTCATTCATGTTCAATAAATTGGAGATTTAAGAGTTGATGATAGTTCTGAGGAAGAATGAAGACTTAATTATCGTGTTGCTTTGTTTATGTATTTGAACTGATTACTTTGCTTTACTTGGATGTTATATTTGGACTTGCTTTCTTGTTTAGTTTTCAGCGTTATTGTGTTGTGGTTGTGAGCAATGCTGAATTTTAGTATTTTATGGCTTGATGATGTGTAGAGTTTAGTGTTATTTATGTGTGTTTGTAATTTGGATTTTATATATCAAAGTAATGTTTTGTGTTGTTTTTGTTAAAAAATATCTTTTCCTATGGCTTTAGTATGTTATTCAATGCTTAAACTGATTAATTAGATGTCAGAGCGGGCTTGAAAAGATCGAAATTGCAAAAGAATGTTGGAAGCCCAGTTTTTGAGCTAGCGCCGAACGGCGCTATCACCAACGCTGGACCATGCCAAAAGAGAGAAAGTTTGGCCTATTGAGCAAAAAATAGCGCCGAACGGCACTATCACCAGCGCCGGACCGCGCTCGACCGGCAAAAAGGCCTTAACCCCCAAAATTTCACAATTTAACCCTGGGACCTGCCATTTTTGCCTAAAACATCGTCTTCTATCTCTAGCCAAGGCTGATTTTCGCACCTAAGGCTCACTTGCATTTAGATTGGAAGCGATTCGTGGCCGGAAAAGTTCATATTTCACCTTCTCTTGGTAAGAGCTACACTTCAAACTAAATTTTTTTGATTTTGACCGTGGAAATCTCCTACATTAGGAATATTTGAAATTTTGAGGATTTTAGAGAAAATTTGGAGATTATCCATGGCATTTGAGTTCTTATCTATTTAAATTTACTTTGGAGTTAATTATATTTCAATTTTGAAATTGATTTGGATAAATTTGATATTTCTCCACAAATGGCTCCAAAAATGGCTAAGGGGAAGAGAAAATTTGAGTACGATGAAAGTAAATTTGTGATTTTCAAGGCTTATTCCCACTTTAGTACATTTGTTAGTAATAAGAAATGTACTCAAGAAAAAGCCTTTGAAAATCCTAGAGATGTGATTGAAGAACTGATTGCAAATCGTCAATGGGAAATTTTCTATTATTTTACTGCTGAAGCAATGCTGGGGATTGTGAGGAAATTTTTTGCAAATTTATACTATTCTGAGAGTGAATATATCCTGTTTAGAGGATAAATGGTTGAATTTACTCCCGCCCGCATCAATGCATTTTATCAGTTGAGAGCACCTTTCTTATGTGAATATGAAAATTTTCCTGTTACTAATGAGCATTGGATATGGTTATGAACTATTTGACTAACGCAAAAGGGGAATGGAAGATTAAACAGAGGCAAAAAAGTTAACTTCCCCCTTTCTACTTTGAATCATGTATCGAAAGCCTAACATTATTTCATTTCTGCAAGACAGAAGCCCACCAACCATCACAGCGAGGTTACTGTAGAAAGAGCTGCTCTGAATTACTGTATTCAGAATATGAAAAATATCAATATTGGGGCTATTATTCATAAGATTATTTTGACAAACTCAAAAGGAGAGACTATAGGTGGCCTAGGACACCCCATCCTAATTCATGCCTTTTATATTCAGTCAGGTGTAGCAACTGAAGATAATGATGAGGTAGTCCATCCCCTGAAGCCCATTAGTAAACTAAATATGAAAACCTATGAAGCCCATGTAGAATGGAAATGGAGTAAGAGAGATAATGAACCTTCTTCTAACCATAAGATACCATCTACATCTAGGAACCTACTCTGCATGATGTTATGGATCAGTTAAAGAAGTTGAACACCAGAGTAGAGGGACTGGAAGCAAGGAATAAGATAAATGATGATTATCAAGTGCGGTAGCATGAATATGTAATAGCTTATCATGACGCGCAGATGAGATTCTTTAGGGGAGACACTAGTGCTATATTTCATACATACCTTGAGTACACTCCATACTAGCCTGATGAACTTAATGATGGTGGATCTCCTACAGATGAAGATGGGTAGTTTATGTATTTTTATTTATCATTGTACTTTGTATTTGTGATGTACCTGAGACCATGATTTCAATCCGTGATGTAATTACAATTTGGTTGTGTTGTAACAAAATTTATATTTAATTGTGATGAATGTTATGTGATAGTGAATGTTTGCATGTGTTTAGTTTATTAGTTTAATCTGTGATAGTAACAGTTGGATGTTGATGTGTTATGTGCTTAGTTGATGTTTTATGTTTTTTTTTTTAAATTTTTAAACTCTTCCCTTGCAAATTTCTAACCCATATTTGTATGTAGAAATGCTCTTAATTATTTCAGGCCTATTGTTCTAACTTATGAAGAAAACCTGCTTAAACTCAATGGTATTAAAAGCCCAGCATTTTGAGGTATGAGTTATATATGTTTATATCTTTTCTTTCTTATATTCAAAAATTTAAGTTTGGGGGAGGGAAAGAATTAATTGTTAATTGTTCTCATTTAAAAATATTTTCATAATTATTAATATGATTTCTTGTGATAGAGCTCAGTTTTAGATAATTGTATTTTGATTTTATTTAATTATTATGTGGATTTGAATGAAAGTATTTGGTAATGAAAAGTTATTTTGTAGGCTAAGATAGAACTATAGTCAACTATTCAAAGTAATAAAAACGGTATGTTTGAAATATTAAGAATCCTAAAACTTTATGTGAAAGGAAAGGATTAAGACTCTATGATGAATCAATACTAAGCTAAAGAAATGCCTATAAGGTAAAGGATTGTGGTAAGTTTCGAATTTAGGGTGAAAAGGGTGAAATTCAAAATTATTAAAGACTATCAAGATATAGTAATCCTCTCTTGCAAAAGCAAAAAGAAAAATAAGGTAAAAAAGAAAATAAAAGAAAGAAAATAAAAAGTGAGGAGAAGCTTGAGGAGATGCCTAATAAAAAATTGGCTTCACTTGAACTTACCTAAAGGGAAAAAACTTAATTACTTTCCTGAACTTATATGTATGGATTAGCATCTTTACTAGTAGTGTTCTCATAAACTTCTTTTCATGTAATCTTTTTAAGTGCCTTAATAAGACAATCTACAGTCATTTTTTGAATTGAATAGAAGGCTAGAAGTCTTAGAATTGATTACTGAATAATCTTACACCTACAAAGTTTACTTGAATTACTCAAAGATCTTTCTAAAAATTTTACTATTGTACTTATCTAAGTCAAAATTATGGTATTCGAGTAAGATAGTTCATTGTAGTGGATCATTATTTTATGTATTAACTAAAATTACTTAAGGACAAGTAATAGTTATTTTGGGGGATCTTGAACCACTGAAAATTTGATAGCTTTTTACTATCTATTTCTTACCTATTTTTTATGATATTGCACTTTAAAGAAAGGTGTTTTTCATAATTTCATGCAGGTACAATGATTTTAGGCCTTTGGAGAAAAAGGAAGCGAAAAGGAGCAAATTTGGAGCAAAAAGGAGCAAAAGTGTATTTTATTAAACTAGCACTGAACGGCGCTGTCACCAGCGCCGGACCACGCCAATTTATAGAGTATTTGAACCAAAAGGCGGAAAATATCGCCAGAAGGCACCCTATCCTGTGCCGTACCGTGCCCTATCCCAATTTCAAACTAGATTCAATGTATTTGGTCGGATTTTGGAGGGATTCTTGAAGAAACTCTTGGGAAATCAGTTATGTCCATATTTAAACTATTTTAGGGGAAGATTTAGTGAGGAGAAGTGTGTGGGAAAGTGTAGAGAGTGTGAGGGAGTGAAGAGTGAGTGTGTCTTTTCAATTTGTTTAGGAAATCTTGTTTTTGTGTGTTCTCTTCTAAGGAGTGTAAGAGGAGAGGGAAATTGAGAGATTTCTTCTTCCTTAGTTATCTAAGGTGAGAATTGTGTGTTATTGAGAAGAAAGAAGAGGAGTCAAAGGAATTCCTTGAGATTCTCTCAGGGAAGAGTTTGAGATAAGTTGTCGTTTCTTTACTCTGTTTGTATGACATTGCTTTTATATATAAAATACATGTTTTGTCATCCTTTCTTCATGAGTCTCGAGTAGATTTTTTTGTTTTCCTTCTTTTAATGTGATGTGTTGATGTTGTGATATGGAAATGATGTGTTGATTTATTATGGAAAATTTGTGATGACCTTTTCACTTTGAACTTAATTTACTTTTTGATCTGGCCAATTGAATTGTTAAAACTTGTTGGGAATCATATGTTCTGAAAGGATTATGAGTTCCACAACAAAAGTGAAGGTCACATTCAATGTCCATGAATGAGTGACGTAGTTCATGGGGTTGAGTGCAAATAAATAGAGAAATATACTTTGATAGGCGTAGAATTATAGAGTTTAAAGTGACAGGCTAAAATCTCCAATTTGATCCTAGGGTTTAGAAACCAAAGTGAGAGTTAGCCTTCAAGGGAAGGGAAGTGGGAGTTCTGGAGTGAGAGCCAGTATCCTCCCAGCCTAACCACAGATTCGGGGACTGAACTTAGGATTAGCCAATGTTCTTTATGTGCTTGGAAAAGGGTAAAGAATAAGAAAGCTCCTATTTGGCACAATACATTTGCATCACTGATTTATGTCACAATAATCATGATATTATTATTGAAGAGGAGGAAGATTATTTCTTACAACTGAACTTTGTTATAACTTTAGTTTTGTGTTAGCTTAACTTGTTAGAAGCTAGAACATACTTCGGTAGAATTAGTAACTACAACTGTTTGTTTCTATTTTAATATTAGTAATTACTTGCAATTGTGTTGTGATTCGAGAAGTGATTTCTTTGCTATGTTATAAAATTAATTTCCTCCCTGTGGGATTGATATCCAGGACTCCACTAAAGCCCTGTATTACTTGAGCGATACATATACCTTGCCTTTAATTGTGTGACTTAATAGAAAACTAAATCAATATATATATATATATATATATATATATATATATATATATATATATATATATATATATATATATATGACTTCATAAATTTTGGCAATTTAAAAAAGTCGCACTACCCCATAAGCCAGGATGCGGGTAGGGTGTCCCAAACCCTAACTTTCCTGTAGCGTGCTAAGGAGGACTCCGTGACTTCCTTTGGCCCCAAGAGGCTCCACATGGATGTGCAATGACTTATAAACACTATAATAAGAAAAAAATATGTCTTACATCATGAATGAGCCTTTGCAATGCTAAGTTCTCCTCGGTAAGCTTAAATCACCGCTAATCCTAGCGCCAGCCCCGTGAAAGTTCTAGAGAATCTCAGGTGGGTGTCTTAAGCTATAATATGTTATGGAAGAACCATAAAACATCTTAAATCATACAAGTGGATATCCTACACTCATGACATTAAAATGTGATGTCAACAAAGGACCCCCAACAAGTGTGTTGGCCACTGAGGCACATTAATCTTGTTGGAAGCATCCAAAAGGAAAGTCTTTCCTGGTAGCTGAGGTGACACACAAGAGAAGACTAAAGAAATCTTGTCCAGGCCAGATATACTAGATAGGGTATGACCAAGGGGTTGGCTAGCCCGCCAAAACCGACTAATCGCAAGGAACACAACCAACCTGAGTTTTTTAGGCATGGATGAGGAATGTCCCATCTAACCTCATTCATAACGGCAAAACGATATGTTTGTTCCATTGATACATCTAAAATATATAGTATTTTTATGCACATTTTTATACCTTTTTTGATGATATTGCACTTTAATGGAAGGTATTTTTGTGTTTTTCTTGTTGGTATGATTAAAATGACTGATTATGATAAAAAGAAGCAAAAGAGGATCAAATTTGGAGCAAAAAATGGGCTATGTGAAAATTTGACCATTGGCGGCTAAGAGCCGCATGGTTGGCGCATAGGCGACACAGTTAAAAAATACAAATTTAATCAAATTTGGTGTTAGTTTCAAGGAATGTTTGAAGAAACTTTTGGTGGTAACATCCTTAACTTACTTAGGGTGGCAGATTTGAATGAAGAGTTGCATTCTTTGGTGGATACATTGAATCTAAAAATATTTTGAAGAGAAACCAAAGTACTTTTTGAAGAATTATAAGAATAAAGTCTTATAATCAGAAGAGAGTCTTTCTTAGTCTTTTTAGAGTCTTATTTTTACTATTTAGAGTCACTTAGTTAAGTCTTTTTAGTTTAAGAGAGTTTTGAAGGAGAAAGGGGTTGGTGTGAAGCCTTCTTCTCATCAATTTTCTTTCATCCATTTATCTAGTTTATATTGGAGTCTAAATTCAGAGTTGGAGTCAACAGAGTTGGGCTCCAACCTCTGTGGATTCTTTTAGTAGAAAGAAAAATTTCAGAGGAACTTCCAGAGTCATGTGGAGAGGATTTTCAGATAAGTGTTTATCTTTGTTTTTACATTTAGTTTTTAAGTAAAACTTGTTGTGTTTTCACTATGATTTCTACTTTCAAATTATGTTATCTTTCTATTTTCTCCATGAGTTCTAGGTAGTTTTCTTTATCTTTTTTCTTTTAATTGATGAAGTAATTGAATTATGGAAGGAAGTTGTGTGAAGTATATAAGCTTAATGTTGGAAGAAGCTGTGATGATTTATTTCTTTGCACTTAATTTACTTAATGATTTGGCCAATTAAGATGTTAAAATTTGTTGTGAGATTATGTAAGATCTAATGCGGTATTGTCTCAATCAACAATCGAAAAGAATCACATGCAATTGTATAGATGAGAATTGTAGTCCATATAATTGAATGCAAATAAATAGGGAGATATATTTTAATGGGGAGTAAAATTAGAAGACTTTTGAGTGATAGGCTAAAGCCCCCTAATTTGGTTTGAGATGAAAAATTTTGTTATGAGATGTTTGCCTCCAGGTGGAGGGAATAGAGGGAACTCTAGAGTGAGAGCTGCTATCTTCCCTACCTAACCCATCTATAAAATTTCAAAGCTTCAAATTAACCAATTTTCTTTATAGAATCAAGTAAGGGTAAAGAATATAATTACTCCTATTTGGTACAACACATTTAGTACTTCCACAACGAAATTTCATAATTATTATTGATTCATTAAAAGAGGAAAAATATATTTTATTCTCATTGCTTTCATATCATTTAGTAGTCTTGTTAATTTTAGTTGCTTGTTTACCTTTTATTAAAGAAAATTTCAAAAACAATTTTCAAATTATCTATTTTAAAACTTACTTTACAATAATAAAAGTTAAAAAGTAAAAAAGTTAATTTTCTTATTTCTTTATATTTTTAGACATTTCCCTGTAGGTTCGATATATCAGGGCTTAATCAGAAAGTCCTATATTACTTGATAAACAATACGTATACTTCGTAGAATCCTATATTATAAAACAATTAAAATATATCTCTTATTTGCTTTGGAATCAAGTTTTTGGCACCGTTGCAAAGAAAGAGATAATATCATTGGAAAGAAATATAAAGTGAAAAATATAAGGGTAAATATTCGGGGATCAAGTTTTTGACATTCATATCCTGGGAAATTAATTAAAATTTCATATAAAGAAGATTAAGAAAAATTAAAACTTTTACTTTTCTTTGCTTTTGTTTGTGTGTTTTACTTATATCTTAATTTATATTTTTGTATGCGTAGTTCAGGTTCTGAAGGACTTGTGCCTTACGATTCTAAATTAGACAGAACTCTCAGAAAAATAAAATAAAAAAAAAAACTGAAAAAGATAAAAATATTCAAGAAATGGCGAATCAAGAATATCAAAATGTTAATATCCATCAAGAATTTAGACCTTTAAGGGATTATGCTAACCCTACAGTGGATGAACTTCATGGTAGTATTCAACACTCTGCTGTAGTTGCTAATTCATTTGAACTTAAACCTGCTATTAACCAAATGATATTTAATGATCAGTTTGGGGGAACACCAACTGAATATCCTAATTTAGATCTTGCCAATTTTCTAGAATTGTGTGCTACTTTCAAATACAATGGTGTTTCTGATGATGCTAATAGACATAGACTTTTCCTTTTTAACTGAGAGATAAGACTAAGATATGGTTAAATTTATTAGTACCTAGATCTATCAGAATTTTGAGTGATTTAACACAAAATTCATTGCTAAATATTTTCCATCATCAAAGACTGCAAAGTTTAGAAATGATATCACATCGTTGTGTCAGTTTGAAGGTGAATCTATATATGAAGCATGAGAACGATTTAAAGATCTCCTAAGGAAGTGTCCACATCATTCGATACCAGATTGATTAATAATTTAAACTTTTTATAATGGATTAGTTGGATCTCTTAGATCTATTATCGATGCCGCTGGTGGTGGTTCATTGATGTCTAAACAGTTTGCTGATGCTTATGCTTTTATTGAAGAAATGACTACTAACAATTTTCAATGGCCTTCTGAAAGGATAAATCCTAAAAAGGTAGCTAATATTCATGATAATGATGCTTTTGCAATGCTAGCAAATCAGGTTGCTGCAATCTTAAGAAAGATAGACCAAATTGGAATGGATTTTTCTTAGCTAATTTCCATGATTGAGGCCAAATGGTTGATTGTCAAACTTCACCAGAAACTTTGAATGTTATAAGTAAGCCTAATAACTCATATTCCAATTATTATAACCCAGGTTGGAAAAATCATCCAAAATTTAACTGGAATAACAATAATCAGGGTGGTAGTAATCAATAATGGGGGAAAACCAAGTAAACTCATTGGGGAACTGGAACAACCAAGGGAATAATAATTATAGACCAACTTATCCTCTAGGATTTAATAATACTTCACAATTTAAGGAGAAGAAGTGGTCTATTGAAGAAATGGTGTTACAAATGGGAAATTAATTACAAAGCCAAGAAGTTACAATCAGAAATATTAAGAATAAATTAGGACAAATTGCCATATCATTAAGTAATAGTTCCCAATGAACGCTTCCTAGTAATAATGAAGTAAATCCAAGAGATAAGAATAAAGAGCAAGTAAAAGCAATTCAACTGAGAAGTGGAAGAGAGGTGGAAGATAGAGTTCAAAAAGAGATTGAAGTAGAGAAAGAAGAGATTGAAGAACAAAAAGAGGACACTCCAAAAGGTTTGGAAAGACATATTTCTCCACCTAAGATTGATTTAGAAAAGCCACCACCTCCATTTCCTCAAAGACTTCGTCAACAAAAGTTGGATAAGTAATTTTCAAAATTATTAGAGATATTTAAGAAGCTTACAATCAACATTCCATTTGCTAAAGCCTTAGAATAAATGTCAAGCTATGTGAAATTTATGAAGGATGTTCTCAACAAAAAAAGAAATTTTGAAGATAATGAAACTGGTGCACTGAGTCAAGAGTGCAGTGCAATAATTCAGAAAAAGCTTCCTGAAAAGCTTAAAGATCGTGGTAGTTTCACAATTCCATGTGCTATCGGAGACAGATTTTATGGAAAAGCTCTATGTAATTTGGGTGCAAGCATTAACCTGATGCCATTATCAATATTCAAAAGATTGGGATTAGAAGAAATAACCCTTACCATTGTAACTCTACAATTAGCGGATTGTTCGATCACATATCCTAAAGAAGTTATAGAGGACGTTTTGGTGAAAGTGGATCAATTTATCTTTCCTGTTGATTTCGTTGTGCTAGATATGGAGGAAGATAAAGAGATACCCATAGTTTTAGGAAGACTTTTCCTAGCCACAGGCAGAGCGATGATAGATGTGCAAAATGGGGAATTAACAATGAGAGTCAAAGATCAAATTGTTACATGTAATATTTCAAAATCAATGAAATATCCTGCAAGAGGTAAAGATGATGAATGCTATAGTATGGATGTTATCAGATATTTAAGCGAATGTTATTTCAAATCAGCTTATGAAGAAAAAACTAAAAGTGAAGATTTGGAACACGAGAAAGAAAAGGAATTACAACATTCTGAAGATTTTCATGAGGAAGATTTAAATTATGTTCATGAAAATTTTGAATTATTGGACATGACTGAAAAAGATGAATCTTTTGGTCCATCAATTGAAAAACCTCCTGAACTTGATTTAAAGTTGCTTCCTAACCATTTGAAGTATGCCTTTTTAGGTGAATCCTCAACTTTGTCAGTTATAATTTCCTCTCAATTGACTGAGAAAGAAGAAGTGAGTTTGCTTGAAATTTTAAAGAAATATAAGAAAGCCCTTGGATAGACAATAGCTGATATTAAAGGAATCAGTCCTTCAATTGTATGCATAAAATCTTTATGGAGGGTAACTGCAAACCTCAGGCTGATCCTCAAAAGAGATTAAACCCTATTATGAAAGAAGTTGTTAAAAAAGAAATTTTAAAGTGGTTTGATGCTGGAATTATCTACCCTATTTCAGATAGTTTATGTGTTAGTCCTATTCACTGTGTTCCTAAGAAATGAGGAGTTATTGTGACTGTTAATGAAAAGAACGAGATTATACCAACAAGACAAGTTATATGATGGAGAATATGTATTGATTATAGAAAATTAAACCTTGCTACAAGGAAAGACCATTTTCCACTTCATTTTCTAGATCAGATGTTGGATAGACTAACTGGACATAAATATTTTTATTTTCTGAATGAATATACTGGTTACCATCAAGAGAAAACAACGTTTACCAGTCCTTATGGTACATTTGCGTTTAGAAGAATGCCCTTCAATTTATGTAATGCACATGCTACATTTCAGAGATGTATGATGACAATTTTCTGTGATTTAATTGAAAAAGGAATTAAAGTTTTTATGGATGATTTTTTAGTGTTTGGAATTTCATTTGAATTATGTTTAGAACATCTGCTTAAAGTTCTAAAATGCTGTGAAGAAACTAATTTGGTCCTTAACTAGAAAAATTTCAAATTATGGTAGTAGGAGGAATAGTTTTAGGACATCATACATCAGAAAATGGTATGGAGGTAGATCCTACAAAAATTGAAGTGATCTCTAATTTATCTTGCCCAACTAATGTAAGGGGAATTAGAAGTTTTTTAGGACATGCTGAATTCTACATGCGTTATATTAAAAACTTTTCAAAAAATTCGAAACCTTTATGCCGTTTACTGGAAAAAGATGTAATTTTTTATTTTGATGATGAATGCCTAAAAGCTTTTAAAATATTAAAAGAAAAATTAATCACTACACCTGTTATAGTCTCACCAAACTGGGAAAAACCTTTTGAATTAATGTGTGATACTAGTGATTATGCTATGGGAGTTGTTTTAGGTCAGAGATATGATAAGATTTTCAAAGTAATTTACTATGCTAGTAAAACTCTTAATGAAGCTCAAATAAATTATACCACTACTGAGAAAGAGTTATTAGCTATAGTATTTGTTTTTGATAAATTTAGATCATATTTAATTAGAACAAAATGTGTGGTGCATACTGATCATTCTGCTACTAAATAATTAATAAAAAATGGATGCAAAACCAAGACTGATAAGATGGATTGTTCTGTTGCAAGAATTTGATTTTGAGATAGTAGATAGGAAGGGTGCTGATAATCAAATTTCTGATCATATGTCCAGGCTTGAAACCGAAAAATCTCTCTATGATGCTGAAGAAATTAATAAAAATTTTCCTGATGAAAAATTATTCGCTGTTAATGAGTGGCATGTTCCATGGTATGTCAACACTGTAAACTTTATTGTTAGTGATATTATACCCTATGGTTTAACATACTAGGAGAGAAAGAAATTTGTATCTGAAGCTAAGACTTATTTTTGGGATGACCCATTTTTATATAAATAAGGAAAGGATCTAATCATTCGAAGATGAGTGCCGCTAGAAGAAACTTATGAAATTATTTGAAAATGACATAATTCTGATTATGGGGACATTTTGGAGTTGATAAAGCTGCATATAAAATCTTACAATCTGGATTTTATTGGCCTACAATTTTTAAGGATGTTAATGCTTATATAAAAAATTGTGATAGATGTCAACATGTTGGCAATATTTCTAGAAGAAATGAGATGCCCCTCAATTATATGTTAAAAGTTGAAATATTTGATGTTTTGGATTAGATTTCATCAAACCATTTATACCATCTTTCAAAAATATATGCATTTTGATAGCAGTAGACTATGTATCCAAATGGATAGAAGCTGTTGCTTTACTTCGATGTGATGCTCAAAGTGTTGCAAAGTTTTTAAGAAAGAATATATTTTGCAAATTTAGAATACCAAGAGTAATCATAACTGATGGGGAAGTCAGAAATGCGATTATGGAAAATTTAACAAAGAAAAATCATATTAACCATCACAATGCTACTGCTTATCATCCGCAGATAAATGGTTTGGTTGAATTATCGAATTGTGAAATTAAAAGAATACTGTAAAAGAATGTTAATCCAAACAGAAAGGATTGGTCAAATAAACTTGATTATGCTTTGTGGTCTTATAGGACTGCTTAAAAAACTCTTATAGGAATGTCCCCATATAGGCTAATTTTTGGAAAAGCTTGCCATTTACCAGTTGAACTTGAGCATAAAGCATATTGGGCTATTAATGAGTTCAATTATAATTTGAATGATGCTAGAGAAAAGATATTATTGTAATTAAATGAGATTAAAGAGATAAGGAATGAATCTTATGAAAATGCTAAGATTTATAAAGAAAAGATGAAGTTATGACATGATCAGAAGATTCTTACTAAAAATCTTGAGCCAGGACAAAGAGTTTTGCCGTGTTAACCTCATTTTTAGTGAGGTCTTTTCTTTCCTCTTAGTGCATAGGATCTAGCCATAGGATCTCTCCTTAAATATCCTAGAAGACTAGAGATGGAACCCACCATTTAAAAATTCAAACTAAATCTTGACTCTCTTTGGAATCCTACATGGATGGTCATCAACCTCCAAACCACTTAGAAGGTTAGAACCAATGTGTAGAAAGACAAGGATGAGTTCCCATAGGATGATCAAGCCTTATGGAAACCATGGGTAGCCTGGTCTTGGTGGGGTCTAGCTTGCACACACTGCACTCCAACTCACATCCTAAACCTTAAACCATCTTTACCCAATCTTGACTCCTGGTTCATTGAGCACTCATTTGGATGGGTCCAAACCCCTAACCCCTTGGTTGAGAGGGATAGGAACAATACATGAGATGTTCAAAATGAGCACCTTCTTGGTCCATGGCTCAGTCTAAACTGTTTCACCCCACTCAACCATAACCAAGTTTCATTTTTTCAAAATTTCTAGTTTTGACATTGGGTCCTTAAGCCTACCTAAAATTATCTAAATTGCCCCTACAACCACCAAACTCTCCAAATTTTCCCAAAATTTACCCAAAATTCTTAAAATTCCTAAAAATCATTTCAAAACAATTTTCACCTCTTAAATCCACCAAAATACCCCAATACCCTCCAAATAACCTTCAAATACCCTAAATACCCCTTTTGGCCCAAAATTTCAAAAATTCCAAAAATTCCAGAAAATCCTAAATATTCCCAATTTCATTTTGTTCAACTACATCATAAGCCAATTTTGTCATTTTAACCCACTTTCAACCTAAAATCTCAAATTGGCTCATTTTAGCCCAAATGGACCCAATGTCAAACCAAATCAACCCAATTGACATTTTGATCAAATTAAATTCTAAACTTCAATTCAACATCCCCAATACCAATCTAAACCAAATCCAAGTCCAAATTGATCCACATTTGAGTTCAATTCCACTTGAAATCCAAAATCCCTAATTTTGCTTAAATGATCCAAAATCCCCTAATTAACCTAATGTATACCAATTCCCCCCAAAATTTCAACCCTATACCCTCCATGAAACTTTTATGAAACCCATGAAACATTCAATTGTCCCAATTTGAGCCCAAGCCTAGCCTAAATCCATTTGAAATCCAAGAATACCCATTTTAACCCAAATTGAATCCATGCCCAAAATCTATCAAATTGATTGGCATAACCCTAAAATTTCCTCCCAATTCATATTGGGAACTCTTCACCACATTCCCCTAGACCATTTGAAACATTAAATTGGGTCTAAACCCCACCTTAGCTCAACTTAGACCCAAGTTGACCCAATTTACCCAAATTGATCAAAATCTCAAAATCCACCATATTAACCCTTCAATTGAACTCAAAACCATTCCATGTCTTCATGAAAGTTCTTCATTGCAAGTATTTGCACAATGTTGCTCAAGACATTTGGACCCAAATCAAACCCAAAATCAAGCTAGCCCAACCTTAACCCAAATGAACCAAATTGAACCTACGACCTAACCTAACCAAATTAAACCAAATGTGGCTGAACCAACCTTTCCACAACAACTAATTGAACCCTAGGAAGCACCCTAGATCGACCTAACCAAAGCTAGGTGATCCATGGACCAAGGGTCCCCCATTTTAGGGGATTTCTTCCCTTAATTGGTTAAATCTTCTTTTGCCTTACCCCAAAACCTCCCCACAACTATTAATCACCATTAAACATCTCTCTAACTCACCTGACCTCAGGAGCCAGCTCCCTTGTCCTTGCTGGCCAACCTAGTCGCCAGAGGTAGTCAAAACAGAGAGCCACCACAAAGTGAAACTCACCCAAACTCCACCAATTGGTCACCTCAGCTAAAATAGCCACTGGAGCTCTTCTTCCCTCCACCTAAGCAACTAAATCCACCCACCAATTGGTCCCCAGCTCAGCCCTATGGCCCTGACCATATAAGCACCACCTTTTGGCCAAACCAAGGTGCTGAAATTTTCTTCAAGGAAAGCCTTCCAAATTGCTCCCAGAGCTCCTCCCAGCCAAGAGAAGCTCAACCCCATTGCATTTCTGCCCTAATTCCCATTGATTGAGCTCAATGTCAGGCCAGAAAATAGGACACTCACTGAATCTCCACCAAAACCAAATTAACTCTTCCCACACCTTCATCAGAGGTAGAGAAGAAGTTCCCCAGTGAAAGCCCCCTCACCAGGCCACTCATCTCTTCTATTGGCTAGAACACCAAATCAGGGTTGATCACTTTCATAGCCAGACATTTCACCATCACTCGAGGCTCAATCCGTAGGCTCCTTAGACTCCAACGAACTTGTCAAGCACATCCAATCAAGGCTTCACCTCTTGGACCAAGGTATTGAGACTTTTTCTTAACCCGAGCTTCCAACGATTCTCTATTTTGTTTGGTTTAATTTCAATGCATGTTTGCCGTATGGATTTGTAGCCCTTGCTTAGACAAACACATAGGATCAAACCCCATGCAATTTGGTTGAGAAATGAGGGAGATATTTGGTCTAGAAAACGTCGGTTACGGGTTCACACCAGACGGAGATGATGACCAGCAGCCGTTGGATCGCACATGTAACGAATGGACAGCCAGGATCATGCCGGATGGGGAGATGAGACGGAACCGCGGAGATGCGTGGCGCTGAATCAGAAGGCTGCGCCTAACCAGGAGAGGCCACGTGTGCTTTTGACCCACCGTAAGTTGACGTGGAGCTGACTAGTTTAAGTAAGAAAATATGTTTTTTCTAAATTATTTAAATACATAAAACTTCAAAAATTCATATCTTTGTGTAGAGAAATCCAAAAATTAAAAGAAAAATACCCTCTTACTCAGTCAACAGAGGAGAACAATGTGGAAAAAGAATCAAGTTATTTTGTTGAGCCTTTAATTTTTAATTAAAAATTGATCTGAGTATTTCAATTCTCCGTTAACACACACAGTTAACCATGGTTTGGGACTATGGGGCTTTTGTAGCCTTTGATCTTGGGAACATTCACTAAATTTTCCAAGGCTAGAAACTATGTCCATGGCAAGTTATCTATTTTTCAAATTTTTATGCATGTTTTGGTATTTTAATTCTAATAATTAGCATACTACTTGGAAAATTCTAGGAAATGTTGGGTAGTTTTCCTATGACTAGAGAAACTTTGGAAAATTATTTAATGAGCTAAAACATTAAAAATAACTCTCATTGCTCACATGATCTCAAATCAATTTTGAATTAATTAGAACAAATTAAAAATGGAAATAACTCAAAATCAATCCTCCATTGTCCCATAGGATAATAGGAACCCCCATAAAAATTTTGAAGTTAATTGGAAATTTTTTGAAACATTAATGAATTTTCTAAATAACATAGCCATTTTGAAAATTAAAAAATTCATAAAACTCAAAATATGATTAAAAAATTCACCAAATTGATTTTGAGGGCTCTCTGATGTCAGAGGAGCCTAGGAAAACTAAAATTGAAATTTTCCTAAAAAAATTATTTTTCACGTATTATTGAATATTTTAATAATTAAAAAATTATAAAAATCATAAAATATTAAAATTCACCAAAATGTTATATTTGGTCTTCTAATCACTTAGGAACCAACCAAATGTTTTTCCTAAGTCTCTAAGTAAAGATATTGAATTTTAAAAGCTTAAGGTAATTTTTAATATTAAAAATGGATTTTCCAACCTTTTCACTAAAATAATTCTAAAAATTCAAAGAAAAATAATAAAAATATAAAGTTTGTTTCTCTAAGTTCCTTGAGATTAGAGAGATTAAAAAAAAAAAATAAAACTTTATTTTCTACTTCAATTTTAATTTATAATTAATTAATACTCCAAAATTTAAAATAATTATAATAAATAAAATAAAATTAAAAAAATCACCAAAATTGGTCTAAATGGTCCTCTAGTGAGTGGAAACTTTTCATAAGACACGAACTTCTTCTTGGTCATGTTGTGGAATTTTCATTAAAAATCCCTATTTTCTACTAAAATAATTATATAAATTAAATTAAAAATAGAAAAATCACATTTTCTCCTTTAATGTATTAATTGACATGTGAGTGAGTGACATAAAAGTTTCAAATTCATTTGAGCTTAATTTGATGAGTTATGAAATGAACAAGTTTAAGAGGGCATAAAGGTAATTAAGGAATTCTAACCTTAATTAAAATTTAGGCTAAACCAAAAGGAAGGGTAAACATTTGATCTTAATTTTCCTCTTGGATGATTGAAACATAGGAAGCTAAGGGGTAGAAACTCATTAATCACCTTAAACATTAAAGATAAGATCTCAATTAATTAAATCACCTAAACTTTGTAAGATTAATTAAGGCTTGAATTATTCAGATTAAGGGATGTAATATAGGAAAGTTCTAATTCTTTAAATTGAATCCCTAATCAATAATTTGATCAAACATTATTTAAACATCAATTAATGGAACTCTAAAAAATGATAATTGAAACTAATAAAGAAAAAGGGAGATAATCTTGAAAATTTATAATTAAACTAAAACTTAAAACATTAAAACCAATTTGAAGTAAGAAAATCAAATTAAAACAAACCTAAAATATCAAAACTAATCTCAAATTGTCTAAAACTTAAATTAAAACAAATTTGAAACATTAAGGTTAATCTGGAATAATTTATAATTAAAATGTTATACTTAAGATTAAATCAGTTTAAAATATTTAAAATTAATCTAAAAATGTTAAGACCATTTGAAATATTAAAACTTAATTGAATTAAACAACTTGAATACTTTTCCAACTTAAAATAATTTAAAACATTTAAAAAGAGCAACTAAAACCTTATAGCTAAATTAAATCACTTTGAACCATTAACTCAAACATTAAAAATGGTTAGGTTCTTTAATGAACTAATTTGCCCTTAAGGGCTTTCATTATCATAACTCTTAAATGAAGCATCAAATGAAATGTCACCTCACTCATATGATAATCAAACATCCAAATCCACTGAGAAAGAGTCAAAACTCAACTAAACCTGAGTGATTGATTCATCACCACAATGAAACTAACTGAACTTGAACTAATCCCTAAAATGTTTAGGAAGATGTTCAGAATTAAGTTCTGAGCACTTCTCTAACTTGATGGGATGTTTTGAAAGAACAGTGAGACTTCGTTGTTCTTTGATGAAGAAAATCATCCTTAACTAAACTAGGAACCTAGACATCATAGGACTTGGTACCTTCTCGTAGCTTTACCTAGTATTTGCTGCAAATATATAAATGCCTTAACATGTATTTTAAGTGCAGATGAAAATGATGGGAGTGCCCACCAGGTATGCATTTAAGTTTATTACAATTTACATTCCGCAATTTATTGAATGTCTTATTTTCCCGTATTTATAAATTCATGAAAATTATCGAACCCAGCATGTTTAAATAACTCAAAATTTAATCACCAACAAAACAAAACTGCAACCATAACTAAAATTAAAACATCTCATTGGATGATCGGAAATCCCTCGGATGATGTAACCCATGTGTTGCTAACGAGATTTCCTACGGTCTAAATGAAAGTGTGGAACTCATTCAGTTGAGTTTAGCAAATTTATTTGGACTAAGTGAATCTGATGAAAATAGTGGTGTCAGGATGACGGAACTGTGGGATCTTAACCGGTTCTGCTTAATAAACTTTCAAATTTGTTTTAATTAAAATACTAAGTCATCTCAATTTTCAACCTCTCAAAATAAAAACAATTCTCTCACCCGCTGATTGTCACTTCTAAAACTAAACCTTCTGCAACAACGAGGAGCTTAGAGCAAGCACAAAGGGCAACACGACCATCTTCAACAACAAAATTAGTCTTCAACAGCTTAACCCTCCCTTAGAATTAAATAACCAAGCCATAGGATTTCGAGGTAGTTTGCCTAGTGCAACATAAGTCCTCAACTTATCTTTAGGCATTTGCATAATCATATTATGCAAATTAAGCCCTAACTCATCTTAC
Source organism: Papilionanthe hookeriana x Papilionanthe teres (assembly GCA_022702705.1). NCBI lineage: Eukaryota > Viridiplantae > Streptophyta > Magnoliopsida > Asparagales > Orchidaceae > Papilionanthe > Papilionanthe hookeriana x Papilionanthe teres. The sequence goes on from CM040433.1 coordinate 20,361,257, forward strand.
GACTCCGAGGTAGCCGTTTGGCATGACATAAAATCTCACATTTTCGAGGCTATTTGTATGATCATATCATACAAGTATAATTCCAAATTAATTAAAATTGGCAAGATTGAAACATTAAATAAACTCTCAAATTGAAGCCAAACAATAGGATAGTCGGGAAGTCACCGAAATTCACTTCGGGTCTGTGACATCGCCTACTTCTCTTCCTTTGGACTCTTGAAATAACTGTTCCTAATTTGATCTATTCCCTATTGAAGTTTCCTAAATTCAATCCTTTGAAACCTTAAATTTTGAAATTCTTGAAACAAAATCATTGATTATTATCGAGAGTTTTCTTAAATGATTCTCGTCATTTAAGTTGTAATTAACTATAGGGGCTTGCCCTTATAGGGAACTTTAAGAACCCAGGTAATATAAACACTGCTTAATTCCTTTATATTAAGCAGGGGAATTTGTCGGCTTATAAATTTGGTTTGCAGACCAAACGGACGTCACAAATCTATTAGTTTATTTAATCGAGCCCCATTATTAAGCAGTGTGTTTGTTCCTCGAGATAGATGCACAGTTTGTGATGTGGCGCTCATTTATATAAACTTTTTGAGGTGTGAGATCAGTTTGACTCCATACTTTAAAATTTTCAAACTTAAAACCGTTTTCAAAAATCAAAATGCTACTTTCCAAATTATATATATATTTAAATTAAATTTAAAATTTAAAATACAACACTTAACCCAAAATAACGCCAACAACTTTCTGGCTAATCTACTGGGGAATTAGTTCCTCTCTCCATTTTGATCAGATATTTTGCTTTCATAAATCGGTAGTGAGTCCATGTCCTTAGTGGATCAAAACTACCATTCTTTCTGTTGACATACCACGTTCATTTCTGTCTTGAACGAGTATTGTCAACTCTTCTCAGATTTTGGAGCCACTGTTTGGACATCCTTAAACAGAGAGGTTCCAGAATCATTCTACCTCTCCGAGGTGGGGTTGACCCCCAATAGGTGTTAGCTTAGGAGCGTTTCATCGAGATGAGAGTCTTGTGAGGTTTTCTCTTCCTTTCCAATTCTGGATCGGGTCCTTTACCTTTCTTTACCCTTCCTCCATTAATTATTTTGTTCCAAACCAACCTTTTAAAATTACAAACAAATGAACCTTTTAAAATTTCAAACAAACGAACCTTTTAAAATTACAAACAAACGTACCTTTTAAAATTACAAACAAATGAACCTCTTAAACTATAAACAAACGAATAAAACAGAATTTGAAACACTTTACAAACGAAACTAAGAAAATGGAAAAGAATGTTTTTGGACATTGTTTTTTGAATAATTCTTTTTTGTCCTAAGAGTTTTATGACGGAAGGAAGCATAGTATGAAACTGACGTTCAGAATCTACCCTGCTGAAGATGTCTGCGCCGAAGCTGATTTTCTCCTTCACTAATGGATTAGATTTGGCAGTCAGCAAGGATGAACTACCCGACGATGCGATCATTCGCTTTGGACAAGGATTCAACAATACGGACATAAAGTTTGTAGACGTTACTCTCTTTGCTCTAATGGCCAAAGTACTGGAAACTGTAGAGTCTGTGATTGTATTCAACCTGAAGTCAACACAAGAATTTCCTCCCCTGCAGAGGGTTCCAGCGGAGGAATCCATCGCTGCCCACAGGAGATTAGGTGCCACTCCCAGGACTATCGTCTCTACCCCCACTGGTCTGATCATCACTGCACCTACCCTAGTTCCCGCCAAACTAAAGGGAAAGGAGATCCAAGTTAGTGATGAGCCTGTTACCGTGGAGGGTTCGACTTTTGCTGCAACACCGTCTATTTTCGAGATAGGGTCCAGTTCGAGATTTGTACCCTTAACCAAAATACAAAGGAGGAACAGGAACAAGAGGAATGCCAAGGTTTGAAAAATCAGGGCTGCTGAAGCTGCCTTTCTTAAAGAAATTCCTGAGGAAGAGGAAGAACTGCCAGAGATCTCACTGCTGCTAGAGGGGAGTAGGTTCCACCCTCTCTCTGCTACCTCTGATGAAGAAGATGCACAAAAGATTGCTGCTGCATTACCCGACCTGCATACTGCAATGGTTGTAAGAGGAGTAAGATGAAGACTACGCCGCTTGCCTGATTATGTGCAATGATTGAAAAGATAGCAAGGAAAGAGGGATGCCCCGTATAAAAAATTCTGAGAAGGATGGGGCGAGTACCAATTAGATCCCGCCTTAGACCAAATGTAACCCCTGTCACTGCTCTAGAGAGACCAAGAAAGAGATTATGAACTACTGAAAGGAGGTCACCTGTCATTGTATCAGGTCATCATATTCGAGAACACACCACCTACCAACGTGAAGCCGACATACCATCTGGTCCTAGGCTCCAAACTTTAAGAAGGATAGTGTGGCAACCTAATATTGTCGAACCGATACTGAAAAAACGCTCTGATAAGAGGAGTCTCGCCAGAGAGCCCAGCTCTGAAGAAAGTGCTACGGCCCTGAAAGAAACTACGGAAGATGAAGTTCGACAGCGTCGCTCGATAACCGCGAGACCGTTTGGAAAAGATGGCTTGAAGCTGCTATAGGAAAGTTGAGGACCGACATCCAATGGTTGGTGAAAGAAAGAAAAGAGGAATTGAGAAATGAAGAGGATTCGTCAGAGTTCAAGGATAAAGAATTTGCTAAGATCAACATGGTCAAAACCATAGCATCATCAGCTCTACTAGGAGCTCCAGCAGCTGCAGAGGGAGACTACCTAGAGGTACTGAGGCTACGCCTTCTGGAGAAGGACGATACAATTTATCTAATGGAGAAGAAGATGGAAGAGATGGAGGCTGCTCTATCCACGCTTCAAAATCAACCTCAACCCCAGAAATAAATGCCCCGGAAGTCATTCACATTGGAGATGGAGGAAAGGAAGTTACATCCGTCAATGGAGTATAACCGCATTTAGAGTAAGACGCCCGATTTTCAGTTGCCAGAGCCCAGGAGGCCTGAGAAATTCGACAAGAAAGATCACCTGAATTACTGCCCTTACCATAGGATGCTTGGACACAAAAAAGAGGACTGCTTCACCTTAAATAATTGGCTCGAGTATAACCTCAGTCAAGGGAACATAACAATCCCAAAAGAATACATGAAGGAGCCCCAAAAAGGAGGTTTCGTTAATGTTATTTCAACGGATCCTATTGTTCTGATAGACCTGTACACAAACGACGATGGATGGAGTACTATTTGGATGAAGTCTTTAAAGAGAATATTGGATCACATCCAAACCACTTCGGTGAGCACTTCAATTCAAAGTTTGAAACCCGCTAAGGCGGCGCTATCAATTACAATTGAAGAACAGCCCCAGAAGGAGGAGGAGATCACAGAAGAAGAGAAGACCGAGGCTCCGAAGAGTAGAGTAGGGGCTGCTTTTCCTAGGATGGTTGTTTCTGATTCAGGGGAGAAATCCCCCGGACCTCTGACTCAGTATGATTATTTGCTCGCCTCGGCGGGATCTTATAATGATAAGAGTTATAGTGTTGGCTATGTTTTGACTGTTTCTAATGATTACGTAACTAACAACAACCAACCTAACCTGGATCTCGATTTTGATACGAATAACAATTCTCAAATCATACAAAACCTCGATGATGGCAACGAAGGAGAGGATGTCCACAAGAACGGCTACGAAAGCCCAGGAAGCGACGAGTTTAATTGTGAATTCCAAGGAGCTCCGATTGCAATAGAACTGGAGTTATTAGATTTCGAAGCAGCTACTGGAGAGCCAGTCGTGCTGATTCAAGAAGAGACACCAGTAAATCCAACGCCAAATTCAGAAGAGATAACAGATGTAAATTTCAGGAGTGGAAAAGTCTTACCCCTGAGAATGGGACCAAAGGATAAAGGAAAGCAGGTGGTTGTTCAGGAAGAACCAACCCCGGAGGAACAATTTCCCATTCGGGAAGAGGCTGAAGAGCCTAGTAATAAAATGGATTATAACGTGCTAGCCCATCTTAGGAAGCTACCAGCCGAACTAAGTATCTATGAAGCTCTGATCCTGTCAAAAGAGATGAGGGAAACGTTGATCTTGGCTTTACTTGATCCAGAAATTTGCTTAGCTCAAATGGCCGGTAATTCCTTAGAAGAGTTTTGCTAGTTAAAAGGACAGTACGGTGTTACCTTCACAGACAATGATCTACTGCTTGGGACAGCTGATCACAACCGACCCTTGTACATCTCAGTCACTTTCGAAAAGTTCATGCTCTTCAGGGTGTTAGTTAATCCAGGAGCATCGATCAATATAATAAACCTTCGGACATTAGCATATTTGGATATTAATGCCCGCGAGCTCCAAGAAGACAGAATGTTACTAAGAGGTTTCAATTAGAAAGGAGAAAGAGCTCTTGGATCGATAACACTATCAATGAGGATCGGTGATTTGGCAAGGACAACCGTAAAATTCCATATAATTGATTCCGAGACATCGTTCAACGCTTTACTGGGTCGACCTTGGATTCATGAAAACTGGATGGTACCGTCGTCTCTACACCAGTGCATAAAATATTATGAGGGAGGAGAGAACAGTGTATCAAAGGTGCCTTGCAACCGTTCTCCATGCACGAAATTGGAATCCACAAAGATGCTACTTACTATGCACCTCTGAAGAAAACTATCTTCTCCAGAAATGCCACACCAAATGAAGTAAAAGAAACTCAAGGCAATGAAGAAACTCAAATTCTAGTTCAACAGTTACTCATAACTCCCTTACGGTGAGATGGTGAAGGTTTCTCCAGAACTCGGACCCGAGGTCGAGGCCGGAGACGAGGTCGAAGAAGAAACGGTGGAACAGTTAAACAGAAGAATCCATTAATTAATGTTGATTGAGAGAGAAACTCCAAAAAAGAAGAAATCAAGAAGGAAGCAATAAAGATAAATCAAAAGAAACCCCAGTTCAAGATCTCTCTCGAAGATGAAAAGGACGAAGAATACAAATCAATGTATGAGAAGATTAACCACTATGTACATACTATGACCCTAACCCCGATCTATCCTAGTAAGGTTTAGGGTATGGTTGTCAAGGAAGTACATGGTGGATGTGCTAAGCCGATCAGGTTCTACCGTGTTGCTTCTTCTTCCAAAATTGAAAATGATGTAAAATTTGAAGATGTTGCTTGATCTGAACTAATGAAATTGCCTTTTGAGTGGTATTCTCCTTGCGTTTAATATTTGATTTAACGTGGTGTTTTACCTAAGCAATGGTCAAAGAATCAATCACAACGCTTTGAAAAATTATGAAATAATGCCAGTCGGCCTCCCAATTCAAAGCATGGTCTTGGATTCGGTATAGTAGCGTCAGCTAATGATACATAATTTTGCTTGGTTGTCACTTGCGAGCCTAATGAAGATTGCCTGGAAGGTTCAGATGATCTCGAGGACTTGCCAATTGGAGATGCTCCACCTAAATTTGAAGAAGAAATTAAATCTACAATAGATGAGTTAATGGAAGTTAAGTTAGGTACTAGCAAAGAGCCTAGGCCGACTTTTATTAGCTCCTTACTCAATAAAGAAGACTCCAAAAATATGATCAAGCTATTAATGGAATTCAAGGACTATTTTGTTTGGAGTTATGATGAAATGTCGGGATTAGCTCCAGAAGTCGCAGTTCACAAGCAAGGAGTGGATCACACTGCCGTTCCAATCAAACAAGCTCCAAGAAGAATGCGTCCAGAGATCGAACAACAAGTAATAGCTGAAGTTAAGAAGCTAATCGATGCTAAATTTGTCCGTGAAGAACAATACCGACTTGATTGGCCAATGTGGTACCGATCAGAAAAAAGAACGGCCAGATCAAAATCTACGTGGATTTCAGAGATTTGAATGAAGCGTGCCCATAGGATGAATTCCTGCTACGAATTCCAGAGTTAATGATCGAAATCGCTTCTACACACGAAGTCTTTTCTTTCATGGATGGATCATCAGGATATAATCAGATAAAGATGGCACCATAAGATGAAAAGCTCACAGCCTTCAGAACCCCAATCGGAGTATACTGCTACACAGTAATGCCTTTCAGATTGAAGAACGCAGGAGCAACGTACCAAAGAGTAATGACGTGGATCTTTGATGATCTCATTCAAAACCAAGTAGAGTGCTACGTGGATGATGTGGTCATCAAGAGAAAATTGAAAGAAGATCACCTGTATGATTTGAGAATTGTATTCGAGAGATTAAGACAATTTAACCTTAAGATGAATCCCCTGAAATGCGCCTTCGGCGTCACCTCCGGGGAATTCTTAGGATTTGTTGTTCGGCATCGCGAAATTGAAATCGATCCGGAGAAGATTAAAGCTATCTTAGAATTGTCACCTCCCAAAACTTTAAAATAACTACAATTCTTTTAAGGGAAGTTGGCATATCTTCGATGCTTTATTTCTAATTTGTCAGGAAGGTGTCAGCCTTTTTCTGCTTTGGTTAAGAAGGATGCGAAGTTTACTTGGGACTCTAAATGTCAACATGCCTTCGATGACATCAAACAATATTTAATGACACCTTCTGTATTAGCAGCCCCAGTCTCAGGTCAACAGTTGATACTTTATACCGCGGCTTTAGACGACTCCCTCGGAGCCCTGCTAGCCCAGGTCAATGACGAGGGTCAAGAAAACGCTCTCTACTACTTGAGTTGTCATCTAATTCCGATGGAAGTAAAGTATCATTCTATTAAGAAGCATTGTTTGGCCTTGATCTTCGCCGCCCAGAAGCTCAGGCACTATATGCTTTCCCATAAGGTCAACCTTATTTCGAAGTTTAATCCATTGCAATATTTGATGACCCGCCCGATACTTTCCGACAGACTTGCTAGGTGGTCAATGATACTATTGCAATTCGATATAACTTTCGTTCCTCTTCGTGCCGTAAAGGGACAAGTCCTAGCAGAATTCCTCGTAGCACACCCTTTACCGGCAGAATCGCCTCTCAATGATGACTTGCCAGATGAACAGATAATGAGCTTAGAAGACCCCAATGATCGACGTTGGGAACTGTTCTTCGACGGAGCATCCTCAACAAAGAAGAATAAAGAATTGTAAACGATAGTGCCCGGTAAGGCAGGAATCAGACTGATATTTATAACACCGGAGTGGGGGATGTTAAGATACTCCTACCATTTAACAGAACCGTGTACGAATAATGAAGCAGAATATAAAGCTCTTATAACTGGACTGGAGTTAACCATTCAGATGGGTATAACCGACATCAACATCTACGGTGATTCACAATTGATCATACAACAAGTCGCAGGACAGTACAAAATTCTGAAACCAAGACTCGAGCAATACTTCCAGTATGAAATGAAGTTGCTGAAGCAGATTCCGAATGTAACGATCTACAAGATTCCCAGAAGAGAAAATGCTTTCGTAGACGCGTTAGCCCTCCTCGCAAAAGAATTTGCCTGTTTACGAGATGAATCAGTTGAAATGTCAGTTCAGGGATGATAGGTCCTATCACAGCTCGACATGGATGCAATGCACAAAATCAGAAAGGGAAGAAGAAACAGCTGCAACAGTAACAGAAACTACAGAAGATTGGCGGCAGCCATTAATAGACTATTTGCGAATAGGAAACCTATTAGACGATAAGTCAGTAGCCCGTCAGATCAAGAAAAGAACTATTTCATACGCATTAATAAGCAATACCTTATACAGAAGGTCTTTCGATCAGATGTGGCTAAGGTGCCTGAGCGGGTCCGAGGCTCGTGAAATTGTTAAAGAGGTGCACTCAGGACTTTGCGGCGCTCATCAGTTAGATCTGAAGAGGAAAATGAAAATTAAAAGACTAGGGTACTACTGGCCCTCAATGATAACCGACTGCATAAATATTGCAAAGAGATGTCACCAGTGCCAAGTGCATGGAGTGGTTCTACACCATCCTCCAAATGTACTACATCCGACAGTCGCGTCCTGGCCATTTGAGTGTTGGGGCACAGATATTGTGGGTCCGATAGAACCGCCTTCTTTGAGAGGACATCGTTTCGTCCTTATAGCGACAGACTACTTTTTCAAGTGGGTAGAAGTAGTACCACTCAGATAAGTGAAGGCACATCATGAGTTGCAATTCTTCAAGAATCAAGTCGCCTACCTTTTTGGGGTACCGCGCAGAATTATTTCAGATAATGGGTCTGTGTTCAAAAGCATGAAGATCAACAATTTTGTCAGAAGGTACGGAATCGACATGTGCTATTCGACGATCTACAAATCAAGAGCAAATAGCTTGGCTGAGGTTTTTAATAAAAATTACGTCCAAATCCTAAAGAAAACTTTGGAAGACAATAAGAGAAATTGGCACGAGAAGTTATTACAAGCCTTACGGGCCTACAGAATAATTTTTAGAACTCCTACTCAATCTACACCTTACGCTCATGTGTACGGGTCCGAGGCCGTCTTACCCTTGGAGGTTCAGCTTATGTCGCTCAGAATTGCAGTCGCAGACAAGATTACTATAGAAGAGAACGCCAAACTACAATTAGAAGAACTAGAAAGCTTGGAAGGAAAATGACTTTCAGCGCAGCAGAATCTGGAACTGTATCAAGCTAAGATGATTCAGGCTCAACATAAACTGGTCCGCCCATGGACGTTCAAAGTCAGTGACTTGGTTCTAGTTCTCAAGAGACTTATTCTTGCACACCGCAAGATGGGAGGTAAATTTGAACCGACTTGAGAGGGGTCATTCGTGGTTGAGACAGTCTACTCAGGAGGTTTCTACCAACTTGTGAATTACCTTGGAGAATGATCTATGCTTCAAATCAATGGACGATATTTAAAGAAGTATTACGCAACCTGATGTTTCAAAAGATGAACTTTAAAAATGGAGTCTCATTCTTAGAAGCACGAGCACAGTAATCACTTGTAACTGGGTCTGAACCCAAAATTGATAAGAAAAAAATGACGAACAAAAGAATATATGTGTTAAAAAGGAAAATATGTGAAAGAAATCATCTGAATAATAAAATTTGAGCTTTCCTTTCAAATCAAAACTCATTTCTGATTTTTCCCATCACCCGTTCCTATTTTATTATAACTCAAAAGAAACAAATAAAATTCTTTTTTTAATGAGTAAATTTTTTTATTGTTCTCGTTCTTAATACAACCCCCTGATGCCTTCCTTGTTTTCGCAGGAAGATGTCGAACGGGCGGTTGATTCTGAACTTCAAGAATGGTGTGAGTCTAGCACTCGATGAAGAAAAAATGAAGGATGGGGCCGTGATTGAGATCGACTCTGATTTCACACCAGCCGGCTTACAGTACGAGAAGGCCGATTGGACTCCGGTTGACTCGGATGAGTTCTGAAACTAGACAGTGGTGAAATTAGGTGGCCCGAGTCAGCAGAATACTGACAAGAAAAGGAAGATGAACGCAGCTCATGTAACTGGAGCAGATAAGAAAATTAAGTCCATGGTTACTACAGCAGTGGGCAGACTTGTCAGCGCCGTGCCCATAGAGGTTCAGAAAGTGAGGAGAGCTACTCTCACTCCTACCCAGCAAAGAAATAAGAACCGCCACATTCACAGGATGCTGAGCAAGCTAGCGATGGACCAGCATAAAAAAATAGTTTCCACCGTCAGTGCAAGTACTTCGAAGAAACCAGTTTGGCAGGAACCAGAAAAGAAGAGATCAACTCTGAGGAAAGCAGAGAAGATGAAGGAAATTTCAACGAGACCAGAAACGGAATCAGCACCACGACGTCAAGCAGACACACCAGCTCTGAGAAATGTTGTTGCAAAAGCAATCACGGAGGATGTCTTGACAGAGACTATCCCCGAGGAGGTGAAACACATAGGAGAGCATGCTGGGGTTGAGCCATACATCCCACAGTACGTTACCAGACCTCGATGATTTCAGATAATTCCAGAGTACGAGCTGGAGAAGCTTCAGTGAGTTGAGAAGAAGACATTTGCGTATTTTGAAAGAATTCGAGGCAAGAGGATCAATATCTTGGAGGGCCTTGAGCTACATACGAATGCGTTTTCAGACTACGAGCAACAACAAATTGTGGACTATATCTTTGACCTTCAGAAATTGGGCTAAGTAGGTCGCTTAAGAGGAAAGACCCACTCAGAATCCCGAAAATGGATGAAAGGAAAATAAAGAGTTACAATTCAATGTAGATGTTGCTGCAACTTTGCTGAAGATAGGAAAGGAAATCCACCGGGGATACTCTGTGGTAGTGATGTGGATCTGATGCCAAGAATCATTAAGAGGATGGTCAAGAGGATGGTGACATGGCGAGTCTTACCTGTAGATTGCATACCCAATAGCTGTATCATCAACATATATGAGGAAGGTGACTGCATACCGCCCCACATAGATCATCATGATTCTGTAAGACCCTTCTGTACGATGTCCTTCATCAATCAGTACAACATCATGTTCGGATCAGACTGCTGGATAGCAGGCCCAGAGAATTTTGAGGGCTAGTGGAGATACCTCTATCGGTAGGTTCCGTTCTGATCTTAAAAGGAAATTGAGTGGACGTAGCGAAACACTGCATTCCAGGGGTACCTTTTCAGCGAGTTTCTGTCACTTTCAGGAGGATGGATGACAGCAAGATGCCTTTCCGCTTTCAGCCAGATCCAGAGTTAGAGAGCCTCCAGCCTTACGAGCTGTGAGCTACATGGAAAATAGCACACCTCTAATGCATATCCGAACAACATTTCCTGCCAAGGATGACTTGGAAGGTGATGTTATTACTCACGTGCCTCACTATTCAGACATGGACTTTGACAGACATTTTTGGAAGAAACCAACAAGGTTCCTGCACAGTTCGTTTTGGATTTATATGGATTTTATGAAATGCTAATTTTTAAGGAAAATATCATCATGTTTTGGATCAAGCTATATGATATATTTTCAGCAAATTGAATGGAAACGACCGTGTAGTATTTTGCCTTCACTTTCGTGCAAATTGACTGAGAAACGCCATTAAGTTGAATGAATCTTGAACGAAGAACGATTTGAAAATAAACATATAAACAAGATAAAATAAAAATGGACACCAAACAATAAAAGGAAAAAAGAAAAGAGAAAGAAAAGAAAATGAAAGAAAAAGAAAAATGAATGAAAACTCTCTTAAGAATCTAAATGTTAATATGAATTCCAAATTAACGTGAACTCTAATTAAACAAAAATAAAATCGAATCACTAAAATAAACAAAACAAATCTAAACCTCAAATTGAATTCCGATCTGAATCCATTGATTCGAATCTTTCAATTCTTCTTCAAATTGAAATCCATTTTAAACTCTTCCGAAGTTCAAATCCTTCTCTCAATTTATCACTAGGTCGAGTCTTTTCAGCTTGGTACGCTTACCAGTTCCTTTCAACTCTTTTCTTTGTGTGCTAGAGGATTGGCTGGTTCTATTGACATGGAACCACAAATTTTATTCAATTTGGTGCTGATGGCATGGAGCTAGGCCCCTCCTCACACGAATCTCCTTTTCGAGAAACCTTTCGAGCGGGATTTGAAACTCCTTCATATCCCCTCAAACCTTCGAGCCTGGAGCCTAATTTGCAGTTCTCTTTCAATCTTTGAGGTTGGAGCCTAATTTCCATTTGTCTTTCAATCTTCGAGGCTGGAGCCTAATTTACAGTTCTCTTTCAAATCTTCGAGGCTAGAACCTAATTTCCAGTTCTCTTTCAAATTTCGAGGCAGGAGCCTAATTTCTTGTTATCTTTCAAATTTTGAGGCTGGAGCCTAATTTCCATCTCTCTTTTTCGAGGCTAGAGCCTAAATTTTAGTTCTTCTTCAGTCTTCGAGGCTAGAGCCTAAATTTTAGTTCTCTTTCCAATTTCAAGGCTGGAGCCTAATTTCTAGCTCTCTTTTTCAAGGATGGAACCTAAATTCCAGTTCTAATTCTAAATTATGAGCTTGAAGCATAAATTCTAGTTTTTATTCTAAATTCTGAGTCTGGAGCCTAAATTCTAGCCCTCACTTCGAAACCCGAGATTGGAACCTAGGTTCCAATTCTCATTTCAAAATCTAATCCCTTGGATATCTTGTGATTTGAAATTCACCTCCTTTTTCCCCAATGAGAGTTTTGGAATCTTCAGTCTTGGAGATTTACCTGATACTTCCCAGCAAAAATTTTCTACGCTTTGTTCTAAGTGTGTCACTTAGATGTTTGTGTTGGTTTCGTTGATCTCCTCGGTCAACGCTAATACGCGCAGTGTGCTTGATTAGCACACCACACCTATTGGGGGTCCATTTGTTGACCTCATTTTTGGTGAGGTCTTTTCTTTCCTCTTAGTGCTTAGGATCTAGCCATAGGATCTCTCCTTGACTATCCTAGAAGACTAGGGATGGAACCCACCATTTAGAAATTCAAACCTAATCTTGACTCTCTTTGGAATCCTACATGGATGTTCATCAACCTCCAAACCACTTGGAAGGTTAGAACCAATGTGTAGAAAGACAAGGATGAGTTCCCATAGGATGATCAAGCCTTAGGGCAACCCTGGGTGGCCTGGTTTTTGTGGGGTCTAGCTTGCACACACTGCACTTCTACACACATCTTAAACCCTAAACCATCTTTACCCAATCTTGACTCCTGGTTCATTAGAGTACTCATTTGGATGGGTCCAAACCCCTTGCCCCTTGGCTAAGAGGGTTAGGAACAATACATGATATGTTTAAAATGAGCACCTTATTGGTCCATGGCTCAGTCTAAACTGTTTAACCCCACTCAACCATAACTAAATTTCATTTTTTCAAAATTTCTTGTTTTGACATTAAGTCCTTAAGCCTACCTAAAATTACCTAAATTGCCCCTACAACCACCAAACTTTCCAAAATTTCCCAAAATTTACACAAAATACCCAAAATTCCTAAAAATCATTTCAAAACAATTTCCACCTCTTAAATCCACCAAAATACCCCAATACCCTCCAAATAATCTCCAAATACCCTAAATACCCCTTTTGGCCAAAAATTCCAAAAAATTCTAGAAAATCCTAAATATTCCCAATTTTATTTTGTTCAACTACACCATAAGCCAATTTTGCCATTTTAACCCACTTTCAATCCAAAATCCCAAATTGGCTCATTTTAGCCCAAATGGACCCAATGTCAAACCAAATCAACCCCGTTGACCCGATATAAATATATGCGTACTAAAATCTTCTTCCCGGGCAACGGTGCCAAAAACTTGACCCGAAGTCCTCTGAAGATCAACGTACTAATTAATTCTTTCAAAAATATATGTTATAAATAATAATAGCGACTAGTGTATATAAATATAATTTTATGGAAAATATTTTACACACTAGGGGTTCTACGCAAGTATACGTATCGTTTCAAGTAATATAGGGCTTTGAAACAAAGACCCCAGTATCGATCCCACAAATAGAGAGTTATAGATCTTTAAATATTTTTATTTTAAAGTATTTCTTTTATAATTAAAAATAAAATATCTTTAAATTACTAGATGCAATAATAAAGCAGAAATAAAATAATTGATGTAAATAGCAATAAGAAAGCAACTTTCTCCCTTTCAATTAATCCAAGATTTTCTAAGATAATGATAATATTCGTTGAGAATATAAATTTATGGTATTGTGCCAAATAGAAGCATTCATATTCTTTACCCTTTGATCCAGTGCAAAGAACATTGGCTAGCCTATAGATCAAGTCTGGATGTATTGTTAGTAGAATGGGTTAATCTAGGCTCACACTACTAGATGTCCAAGGGTGGCTATGGTCGGCCCTACTAGTGACCCTTTCCTTTTCTATAAACCAAATCACAAGAATTTAGTCTGTCATTCTAAAAACTTATCAATTCTATGCCCATTATATAATATATTCCTATTTATTTGTACTTCACCTTGAATAACCCGCACAAGGCCTTCGACTACCCAAGGATTCATGTGATATCTACAAGTTAAGAATTCATCTCCTTCTAGGTCTCAAAACTCTTCAACGGGTTTTAACAATTTAAATGACCAATTTAAATAGTAAATTAAGAACCGGTATTAATATCATCACAATGTTTTGAAAATAAATGATTTTTAATTCTCCGACGAATTTTGTATTATCTTATTTATCTTTTCATAATTGAAAGGAGAAAGTAAAGTAACTACTCAGAACACATTAAAATTAAATAACAAAATATAATAAATAAACTTTGAATCAAAATAAAAATACTTATCTTAGATGTTTCTCCAACCGAACTTCTGATTTCTACTAACTCCACAGCGTAATGAACTACAGATGCACCAACTCTTTTAAACTCTAAATACAAACTCTAAAATAAACTCACTAATTGTCGGTGAATTTTCATATTTTAAATTTAATTTAAATATATATATAGTTTAAAAGATAACATTTGATTTTTGAAAGTAATTTTAAGTTTAAAAGTTTTAAGATATGAAATCAAACCGATCTCACATCCCAAATAGTTTATATAAACGAGCACCGCACCACAAACCGTGTATCTATCCCGAAGAATAGACACACTGCTTGATGATGGGGCTCGATTAAATAAACTAGGAGATTTATGACATCTGTTTGGTCTGCGAACCAATTTTATATGCCGATAAGTTTCCCTGCTTAATATAAATGAATTAAACAGGGTTTATATTACCTGGGTTCTTAAAATTCCCTATAAGGGCAAGCCCCTATAGTTAATTACATCTTAAGTGACAGGAATCACCTAAGAAAACTCTCGATAATAATCAGTAGTTTTGCTCTCAAGAATTTCAAAGTTTAAGTTTTCAAGGGATTGAATTTTGGAATTTCAATAGGGAATGGATCAAATTTGGAACATTTTTTTTTGGGAATTCAAAGGAAGAAAGGTAGGTGAAATCACAGATTCGAAGCGAACTTCGGTAATTTCCCGACTATCCTATTGTTTGGCTCGAATTTAGGAAAGCCCTAATGTTTATTTAACGTTTTGATCTTGCCAATTTTAATTAATTAGGACTTATATTCGTATGACACAATCATACAAACGAACCTCGAAGATGTGAGGGTTTATGTCGTATCAGACAACTACCTCGAAATCCTAAGACCGGTTAGGGCTTAATTTGCAATGCAAATGCCTAACAAGAGATTGAGGATTTATGTTGCACTAGGCAAACTACCTCGAAATCCTATGGCTTGGTTATTTAATTCTAAGAAAGTTTTGTTGATGTAGATTCCAGTTTTGCTGATGACGATGGCCGTGCTGCCCACCATGCTCCGAGCTCCTTGTTGCAGAGGTTTAGTTTTAGAAGTCATAAATCAGGAGATGAGAGAAGTGTTCTGGTTTAGAGAAAGTCTTAGTTTCCAAGTGTTTTTATGTTTTAATTAAAACAAATCTTAAAGTTGATTATAACAACACCGGTTAAGATCCCACGGTTCCATCCTTCCGGCATCGTTATTTTTATCGGATTCACTTAGTCTAGATGAATTTGCTAAACTCAACTAAATGAGTTCCACACTTTTATTTAGACCGTGGGAAATCCCGTTAGCAACACGTAGGTTACATCATCCGAGGTATTCCCGATCATCCAACGTTTTAATTTAGTTGTAGTTGTAGTTTTGTTGTTTTGTTTGTGATTAAATTTTGAGTTGTTTTATATTTTGAAATGTTGTGGCGGTGAATTTTATCTTGTAATAACTTTTAGTTTAGTTTGGTTTCAATTTTAGGGACTATCCTAAAGGTGTGGGTTTTCATGCAACAGTTGTTTATCATGCAAGAAAAGTAAGTGCATTTGCAATAAGGTAAATTGCAAGAAGGTAAATTGCAATAAAATAAAAGCGTACCTGGAGGGTCTTCCCGTCATCCCAAGCTGCACTTAAACACAATTTAGAATATTTAAGCATTTAAAGCAAGTTCCTAGGTAAAGCTAAGGGAAGGGTTATGGTTTTCTACCAAGGTCCTACTCCTATAGCTAGTCATCTCCTATGACGTCTAGGTTCTTGTGCTTTGGTTTGAGGATGATTTTCTTCATCAAAGAACAATTAAGTCCAATTATTCTTATAAATATCCTATCATACTGAGGAAGTGCTTAAGACGAGTCTTAAACATCTTTTCAATACCTCTAGGATTATTTTAAGTCCAAGAGAATTTAATTATACAATGAATCAATCATCCAGGAGTTCAAGTTTTGTTATCTTGCTCAGTGAACTAGGACATTTGAATATCCTATGAGTGAAGTAACACTTCACTTAACACTCTGTTTAGGAGTTATGACAACAAAGAGCTTTTGAGGGCAAATCGATGTTCAAGTGATTTGTGATTTTAATTTAATTCTAATCAATGGGTTTAAGTTTGGAATAGTGTTCAAGTTGTTTTAGATTTATTTTGAATTCTTTATGTCTTAAGTGATGTTATATTTAATTTAATTTAATTTAATTTAATTTTAATTTAATTTAATTTGGTTTAGTTTTAATTTTGATTTAATTTTATTTATATAATTTAATTTTAATTTTATTTTAACTTGATTTTATTTTTTATTTAATTTAATTTAATTTAATATGATTTAATTTAATTTAATTTAATTTAATTCAATGTGATTTAATTTAATTTAATTTAAATTTTAATTTAATTTAATTTAATTTAAATTTAAATTTAATTTAAATTTTAATTTGGTTTTATTTTTAATTTTAATTTTAATTTTAATTTAATTTAATTTTTTAATTTTAATTTAATATTTTATTTTTTATGCTTTAAGGATGATTTAATTTTAATTGTTAAAGTATTAATTTAATTGAAATTTTAAAAGGATTTAATTTAAATGTTTTAATTTTAATTTAATTTAATGATTAAGTCTTTTAGCATTTTAAATTTTGAATTTGGATTATCATTTTAATTAGGAATTAAATATTATTGAGGTGATTAATTTAGGGATTCTTGAATTAAAGAATAAATCTCTTCCTAATAATATCCCTATTTTAATAATTCCAATTTCTTCATTATTCTTCCAAATTTAATTAATTATTTAATTAAGGTTTATTTTAATTATTTTTAAAATTATTTGGTAGGTTTCTACCCTTTAATTATTTAAATTTCAATCATCCAAATCAGATTAGGATCAAATATTTTACTCTTTTATTTTTATTAAACCAACAAAATTTTAATTATAGGTTAAAATTTTAATTACCATTTTGCCCTTTAAACTTACTAATTTCATAACTCACTAAATTGAGCTTAAATGAATTTGAAATTTTTTATGTGACTTCACTCATGTATCAATTAAGACATTAGAGGAGAAAATGTGATTTTTCTGTATTTAATTTATTTATATAATTATTTTTGGTGGAAAATAAGAAATTTCAAGGAAAATTTAATAACATGACCAAGGGAAAGTTTCTATCCTTAAGAAAATTATGGGACATTTCTAATGACTAGAGGACCACTTGGACCAATTTTGGTGATTTTTTTAATTATATTCTTTTTATTAAGATTATTATGAGTTTTGGAGTATTAATTAATTCAAAAATAAAATAAAAGTTGAAAAGTGAATTTTATATTGTTCAAAAATCTCTCTGATATTAAGGAAATCAGAGAACTAATTTTTACAATTTTCTGATTTTTCTTTGATTTATTAGAATTATTTTAGTGGAAATGCTAAAAAATGCATTTTTTTGATTTTAAAATTACCTTAGGGCTTTAAAATTTAATATCTCATCATAGAGACTTAAGAAAAATATGGGGTTTGTTCCTAAGTGATTAAAATTCAAAATGTGATATTTTGGTGAATTTTATTATTTTTTTGATTTTTATTATTTTTTAATTATTAAAAATATTAAAATAATGCAAAAAATCAACTTTTTTTAGAAAATTGCAATTTTAATTTTTTTAAATTCCCTTGATATCAGAGAGGCTCCAAAACCAATTTGGTGAATTTTTGAACAGTATTTTGAAAGTTATGAATTTTTTTAAGTTTAATTTGGCTAAATGGCTTAATCAACCCATTTGATAGGGCTAACCAAGTCCAATTGACTTCAAACTTTTATGGTGGGTTCCTCTGATCCTAAAGGTCAATGGAGTGATTTCAAGTCAATTTGATGTATGATTAGCTCTAATTAATTAAAGCTCCATTTTGGGTGTTTAAGCCAATTAGGGTTATTACAAGTGAGTTAACTCAAAGACCATTTTCCCTAGGGTCCTCTAGTCATAAGAAACATCACCAAATTTTCCTAGAATTTATTTCACAACATGCTAATTATTGGAATTAAAATACTCAGAATAGTGACCTAGAATTGAAAAATCAATAACTCTTCATAGGGGGGCCTCTGACTTTGGAAAATTCAGGGAATGTTCCCAAATTCAGAGGCTTCAAAAGCCCTATGGTCTCATGCCATGGTGAATTGTATACATGCATGGAGAATTGAAATAGTGCAGAGAGTAAATAAATAATCAAAAATAAAATACTTAATGAAATTACATGATTCCTTTTCCACATTATTCTCCTCTATTTACTGAGCAAGAGGGTATTTTTATTTTATTTTTTTGATTTTCCTACACAAAGTTATGCATTTTTGAAGTTTAGGGAATTAAATAAATCAAAAATACCCTAATTTCCTACTTATCCACACGGCGCCACGCCATCCTCGACAGCTCCGAAAGGCCACGCGTCGTCTTCTGATTCGGCGCCGCATTTCGACTCAGCGCTCCAGGGGCCCGCGGTTCATGCACCATCGCGCTGTCCGGCTCGATCCAGACCGTCCGCTCGATACACGCTCGATCCGACGGCTCCCAGTCATCGTCTACGACTGGTGTGCACCCGTGACCGTCATCCTTCTAACCCTAATTTCTCACTCGATTCTCAACGAATTTTTGTGTTCTTATGCTCTATGGATTCGTCTTGAGGAGACGAACACATCCATACGGTAAACATGTATTGAAATTGACTCAACTTAAATAGAGAATCTCCGTAAGCTCGGGAAGAAGAGTGAGTCCATACCTTTGCTCGGAGAAGTGAAGCTTCGATCCGAGAGTTGTGTCACCTTCGATTGGGTCCAAGCAAGCTCCAGGATGAAGTCCCTTGGGCCGGTGAATTGTCCGGTATGATTTCGACCACGGCCGATTACAAAGCTTGGAGTCCGGAACGGATGGGTGGCCCGGAGAGGGGCTTTCACTGGGGAACTCCTTCTCTTGACCTTGTCCAAGTGTGGGTGAGTTTAATTTGAATTTGGTGGAGAATTGGAAGATGTCCTGGTTTTGGGTGGAATTTTGGCTGAGAAATTGGGCTCTGTTGGTGGGGATTAGGGAAAATTGTCACTGGGAATCAACTGCTCTAAGTGTGGAGAGTGGTCCGGAGCAATTTTGGCGGGGTTTCGAGAAGGTCCGGTTCAGCACCCCTCATGGCCGAGAGGAGGTGGTGTTTAAATAGGAGAGGGTGGAGGGCCTCCCTGTGGGGTTTAAGGTCGGGGATCACCTGCTCCGGTGAGGAGAAGAAGAGCTATGCTTGTCCATTTGGGTTGAGACAAGTCAGCAAGGGAGAATTGAATTTTTGGCTCCTCCCAAGTTCTCGGCCATGGTGTTTTCCGGTGGCCTCGGTGGTCGGCCGGCCGTGCACTCGGTCACCATCTTGTTCGGGTGGGTCGGGGTCGGGGTTTAGTGCGATCAATCGGCCATGGACATGTGTAAAGGAGTTTGATTTAAATGGAATGGGAGAAGGCTCATTTTGGCTTGGTTTGGTTCAACTCATGCATTTGGGCTAGGTTCACCATCCAAGGCTTGACCTTGGGCCGAGGGAGAATCATTTGGGTCGACTCGAATTGGGGTAGTGAAGTCCCCAGCCATGGTGAGGTGGCTAAGCATGGTATAGTGTGTGACATGCTTAAGGTAAAAAAGGTTTAAGGGAGGTTTAAGAAAGAACCCCCTCTTCTTGCCATAAATGGACTAATGACAAGTGAAAGCGCTCATGGCTTCATGTGGCTTGAGAATGGCTTGTTCATGGCTCCATTTGGCTTGGAAAAGTTTAGTCAACTTCATAAAAATGGATTTTAAGGATTTTGGACATTTTGGTGGAAAGTTGGATGAAGCTTTATTTAGAATTATTTGATCATTGGATTAGGACTTAGGGATGATTTTAATTGAATGCATGATGAAGAAGAGTGTCATATGGACTTTGAATGAATTTTTGGGCTTTTGGATTTGGTGGAAGTGGGCTTTTAAAGGCCTCATGGAAGTGGGCTTTTGGATTTTAAAATGGGCTTTTGGGATGAAAGTTTTGTGAAGGACCATGTCAAGTAAATGTTGCAATTGGTTTAGGCATGTGTCATGAGTGGTTTGAAACAAATTTGAGGTGGTTTGGGTTTGAATTGGGTTGAATTTGGGCTTTTTGGTAAAGTGGCCAATAGTAGACCAAATTGGGTTAACTTGGGCTAATGTTGGGCTAATGTTGAGATTGGTGTAAAATTAATTTTGGTAAATGTTTGTAGGGCTGTTTCAAAGAGGTTTCAACTTTGGTTGGGTTTGGATTTTGGGGTTTGGGCCTATTTGGGTTAGGTTTAGGTGTAGGCCCAAATTGGGCTTTAAGGTCAAAAGTGAAATTGGATTCAAATTCCAATCAAATTGGGCTTGGATTTGGTCTAGATTGGTGTTGGGGATGTTGAATTGAAGTTTAGAATTGAATTTGACCAGAATTTGGGTCAATTGGGTAGGTTTGGTTTGACATTGGGTTCACTTTGGGTTAAAATGGGTCAAATTGGGGATTTTGACAAAAGTGGGGTAAATTGACAAAATTGGCCCTTGGTTTAGTTGAACAAAATGAAATTGGGAATATTTGGGATTTTCTAGAATTTTCTGGGAATTTTCTGAGTTTTTTGATTTTTGGGTCAAGAGGGGCATTTTGGGTATTTGGAGGGTATTGGGGGTATTTTTGGAATTTTTGGTATTTTTGGCTATGAATGATCAATTTGAGTAATGTGATTTTTGGTTTTGAGGAATTTTTGGTATTTTTGGTTTTGAGGAATTTTTGGTGATTTGGAGATTTTTTGGAAAATTTGGGTAATTTCAAGGGTTTTGGGTAGGCTAGGCGGGTGTAGGGTCCCCGGGGTCAAAAATTGAAAATTTGGAAAATTGAAGATTGGGTAAATGTAAGTGGAATGGAACCATTTTTGGGTTGAGCCATGAAGCCATATCAAGCCTAGATGAGCCATGAAGGGACTCATTTGAGGCATTCACTATGTTGTTCCTAACCCTCTTAGCCAAGGGCTTAGGGGTTAAGGACCATCCATGTGAATCACCTGCATGAGTCAGGAGGTCAAGTTGGGTATGTGTGTGGTTTTAGGAGGTGTGTGAAAGTGTAGTGTATAAGTGTAGTGTGTGTGTAAGTCAACCTTCACCAGACCAGGCCACCCAGGGCAGTCCTAAGGCCAAAGAGTCCTATAGGAACTCATCCTTTAAACTTCCACATTTGATTTCAACCCTCTAGGTGATTAGGGGTCTACAATCAAGTTTGTGGAGTTTGCAGGGAGTTAAGAAGTGGTTTGAATTTCTAGGTGGTGGGTCCCAATTCTAATCCTCTAGGATAGTCAAAGGAAAAGCCTAAGGCTAGATCCTATGTACTAAAAAGAAGATGAGAAGACCTCATCAAAAATGAGGTCAACAAATAGACAGCCAATAGGTGTGGTGTGCTAACCAAGCACACCGCGCGTATTGGCGTTGACCGAAAAGATCAACAAAACCAACACAGATGTCCAAGTGACAAACTTAGGACGAAATTAAAGAATTTTCGCTGGGGAGTGTCAAGTATATCTCTGAGACTGGAGATTCCTGAACTCTCGCTGGGGAAAGGAAAAGGAGGTGAATCCCAAATCACATGATCTGGGGGAATTTCGATTTAGATTTTATTTTGTTTCAGTTTAAGTTTTGATGTGTAAGTTTAGATTTTAGTTTGAGTTTCAATTTAGATTGAAGTTTTGTTAAGATTAGTTTGAAGGGATTTGAACTTGAAATGAAAATTTGGAATTTTGTGGTTTTAGATGTAACATCTTCAACCTCAAAAATGAAATTTGAATTGATTGGATTGAACCATTACAATGAGGAAAGAACTCAGAGCAATGCGGTATTGGATGTAAAATCCTTAGCCTCAACAGCTTGATTTGATGTGCTTCATTGCAATAGGGAGAGAACCTAAAGCAATGCGATATTGAATGTAAAATCCTTAACCTCAAAAGTTTGATTTTGATGTATTTCATTGCGATAGGGAAAGAACCTAAAGCAATGCAGTCTCGGATGTAAAATCCTTAACCTCAAAAGTTTGATTTCGATGTATTTCATTGCGATAGGGAAAGAACCTAAAGCAATGCAGTCTCGGATGTAAAATCCTTAACCTCAAAAGTTTGATTTGGTGTGCTTCATTGCAATAGGGAGAGAACCTAAAGCAATGCAGTCTCGGATGTAAAATCCTCAACCCCAAAAGTTTGATTTTGATGTATTTCATTGTGATAGGGAAAGAACCTAAAGCAATGCAGTCTCGGATGTAAAATCCTTAACCTCAAAAGTTTGATTTGGTGTGCTTCATTGCAATAGGGAGAGAACCTAAAGCAATGCAGTCTCGGATGTAAAATCCTCAACCCCAAAAGTTTGATTTTGATGTATTTCATTGCGATAGGGAAAGAACCTAAAGCAATGCAGTCTCGGATGTAAAATCCTTAACCCCAAGAATTTGATTTGGTGTGCTTCATTGCAATAGGGAGAGAACCTAAAGCAATGCAGTCTCGGATGTAAAATCCTCAACCCCAAAAGTTTGATTTTGATGTATTTCATTGCGACAGGGAAAGAATCCTAAAGCAATGCAGTCTCGGATGTAAAATCCTCAACCCCAAGAATTTGATTTTGATGTAATTGATTTTGCAAAGATTTGTAGTGTTGATTTGAAAAGTGTGGAATTTTGGTGTTTCGAGAATTTCATGAAAGTTGTAAAAGATTTTTGTGGAAAGAAACAGATTAGGAGGGAATATGTAGATGCTACATATCCCATTTAAAGGAGTTTACCGAAAGTTGCTGGTTTGGATTGGATACAATTCCTCGCCACTAGATCCGAATCGAAAACCTCATAGCTCAGTGTCAATGGAATCGACCGCTTCCATCTCAGACAAGGGAGAGAGTAGAACGGATTGGATTTCAGATTTGGAAGGTTGAGTTTGAATTTGATTGAGATTTGATTTGAGATCTGGAAAGTTGAATTTGAATTTGATTGAGATCTGATTTGAGATCTGGAAGGTTAAATTTGAATTCGATTGAGATTTGATTTAAAATTTGTGTTCATTTTGTTTTTCCTTTAACAATTCAAATTTATTTTATCGTTCATTTAATGTTCACGTGAATTTGGCGTTCATCATTTTTTTTTTAGATTTTTAAGGAAAGTTTTCTTTTATTCTTTTGTTTCTTTTCTGTTCTTTGTTCGAAGTTCATTCAACTTTAATGGCGTTACCCAGTCAACTTGCACAAAAGAGGTGAAGGCCAAAAATGTGACATGGTCACTTTCATTCCAATCATGTTGAAGATACATCATACAACTCAATCTGGAATACATCTCATACAATCCATGTAGACTCAAAACGGACTATGTATGATCTTTGTCGATCCATCCAAAAAGACATCTGTCAAAAATCCATGTCTGAATAGTGAGGTACATGGTCAATAACATCACCTTCCAAGCCATCCTTGGCAAGGATGTCATATGGATGTACGTTGGAGGTGTGATATTTTCCATGTAACTCACAGCTCGTAAGGCCGGAGGCTCTCAAGCTCTGGGTCTGGCTGGAAGTGGTAAGGTGCTTTCTCGTCATCCATCCTTCCGAAAGTAACCGAGATCCGCTTCATTGGTACTCCCGGTATGCAATGTTTAGCGACATCGCGCTCCGTTGCCCTTTAGTATCATGACGGAACCTACCGGTAATGGTATCTTTATCGGCCCTCGGAACTCACTCGGGCCTGCTATCCGGAGGTCGGATCCGAACATGATATTACACTCGTTCGGAAAAGAAACTGTGCGTAAACGTCCGACAAAGTCGTGGTGATCTATGTGCGGGGGTATGCAGTCACCCTTCTTGTAAATGTTAATGATGCAACTGTTGGGTATGCAATCTGCTGGCAGTACCCTCCACGTTATCATTCTTTTTACCATCCTTTTGATGACTAATGATATTGGATCTACCTTTCCATGACGGAGTATCCCCGGTGGGTTTCCTTTCCTGTCTTCTGCGAAGTTGTAGCAGCATCCGCATTGTATTGTAATTCTCCCTTTCCCTGACATCCATCTCCGGGGTTCCGAGTAAGTGTTTTCTCTTAGGCGGCCTGCTCGACCCATTCTTTTCAAATCCCGGATGCAGTCCACGATTTGTTGTTGTTCGTATTCTGAGAACACGTCTGTATGTAGCTCGAGGCCTTCTAGTATATTGATCCTCCTGCCCCTAATTCTCTCGAAGTATTCAAAAGTTTGCTTCTCGACATTTTGCATTCTTTCTAGCTCGTATTCTGGAATAATCTGCAAATGGCGAGGCCTGGTGACGTACTGTGGGATATATGGCTCAATCCCTTCGCGTTCTCCTGCATACCTCGGCTCCTCGGGGATGGTCTCCGTCGGGACATCCTCCGGGGTTGCTCCGCAACAAGGTCATGCATTGCGGTGGTTTTATCCGGTGACGTGGTAGCCTTCATTCTTCGATCTTCTTGAGATTTCCCTGGTTTCTTCTGTTATCTTCGGAGCTGGCCTCTTTTCTTCAGGTTCCTGGCGAACCGGTATCCTTGAAGTATATGCACTGGTAGTAGCGATTTCCTCGTCACGCTGGTCCGCTGCTAGTTTAGTTAACATCTTGCGGATACGGTGATTTTTATTTCTTCGCTGAGTTGCTGTGAGAGTAGCTCTTCGTACTTCCTGAATTTCCGTAGGCGCGGCGCCGACAAGCTCGCCCTCTGCCGTAGCAACTACGGACTTGATTCTCTTGTCTTCCTCGGTGTTTGTTTTCCTTTTCTTGTTCTTTGGTCGGTGGCTTGGGCCACCCATCTTCATTACTGTCTGACTGGGCAGTTCCTCTCGGTCAACTGGGACCCAGTCACCTTCCTCGTATTGTAGGCTCGCTGGTGCGAAGTCTGAGTCAATCTCTATTATCGCTCCATCTTTCACCCTCTTTTCGTCGAGTGCAAGGCTTACGCCATTTCTAAAGTTCAGGACCAACCGCCCGTTCGACATTTCCCTGCGAAAAGACAAGGAAAAGGATCGGGGGCTGTACTAAGAACAAGAACATTAAGAAAATGTTTATTAGAGACAAAGTTTTCTTTTTTTCTTTTTTTTTCTTTTTATTATTCCTTTTATATTTTTAAATTCAACAGGAATGAAGTGGGAAAAGATCGGGAAAAAGATTTTGATTTGGAAGAGAGAACAAGGAAAACTTTATTATCACGATTTTATTTATTTTAGCACATTTTTTATTATTTTTGGGTTCGGACCCAGTCATAAGTAATTACTTCACCCGTGCTTCTAGGGATGAAAAAAAATTCATTCCTTCGAAACATCAGGTAGCGTAATACTTCTTCAAGTATCGTCCGTTGATCGGAAGCATATGTCGTTCTCCTTGGCAATTCACTAGCTGATAGGAACCTCCTGAGTAGATCGCCTCGACCACAAACGGCCCTTCCCGAGTGGGTTCAAATTTTCCTCCTATCTTGCGGTGTGCGAGGATAGGTCTCTTGAGAACGAGAACTAAGTCACCAACTTTGAAGGTTCTTGGGCGGACCCGGTCTGTCATGGGCTTGAACCATCTTAGCTTGGTATAGTTCTAAATTCTGCTGCTGCTGTAAGTCTTTTCCCTTCCGAGCTTTCCAATTCCTCTAGTCGTAATTTGGCATTCTCTTCGTCGTGATTTTGTTTGCAAGCTGCAATTCGAGTGATGGAAGCTGGACCTCTAAGGGTAACACTTGCCTCGGACCCATACACCGGGCGTAAGGTGTAGCTTGGGTAGGAGTTTCGAAGGTTGTCCGGTAGGCCCATAAGGCTTCTAATAACTTCTCGTGCCAATTTCTCTTATTATCGTCCAAAGTTTTCTTTAAAATTTGAACGAGAGTTTTATTAAAAGCCTCAGCCAGACCGTTTGCTCTTGGGTAGTAAATTGTTGAATACCGCCAGTCGATTCCGTGTCTCCTGACAAAATTATTGATTTGCGTGCTTCTGAATGCTGACCCATTATCTGAGATGATCCTGCGCGGCACTCCGAAACGGTAGACAACTTGGTTCTTGAAAAACTGTAGCACGTGGTGTGCTTTCACTTCTCTGAGTGGAGCCGCCTCTGCCCACTGGAAAAGTAATCTGTAGCCGCAAGAATGAAGCGATGTCCTTTTGAAGATGGTGGTTCTATTGGACCCACTATATCCGTGCCCCAACATTCAAATGGCCACGATGCAATTGTCGGATGTAGCACATTTGGAGGTTGGTGTAGAACCACTCCGTGCACTTGGCATTGGTGACAGCTCTTGGCGATTTTCATGCGGTCGGTCATCATCGAGGGCCAGTAGTACCCTAGTCTTTTAATTTTCATTTTCATTTTCGGACCCGACTGGTGAGCGCCACAGAGTCCTGAATGCACCTCTTTAACAATTTCACGGGCCTCGGACCCGCTTATGCACCTTAGCCACATTTGATCGAAAGACCTTCTGTATAACGTGTTATTTATTAATGCGTAGGACATAGTTCTTTTCTTGATCTGATGAGCTAACGACCTATCGTCTGGTAGTTTCCTGTTTGCAGGTAGTCTATTAATGGTTGTCGCCAATCTTCCGTGTTTTCTGTCATCCTGTCTGCAATTGATTCTTCTTCTTTTTCTGATTTGTGTATTGTGTCTATGTCGAGCTGTGATAGGACTTGACGTCCGTGAACTGATACTTCCATCGATTCATCTTGCAAGCAGGCAAATTCTTTTGCGAGGCGGGCTAATGCATCTGCTAAAGCGTTTTCTTTTCTGGGAATTTTGTAGATCGTCACATTCGGAATCTGTTCCAACAGCTGTATGGCATACTGGAAGTATTGCTCGAGTCTTGGCTTTAAAATTCTGTATTGTCCGACGATCCGTTGAATGATTAACTGCGAATCCCCATAGATGTTGATGTTTGTTATCCCCATTTGAATAGTTAATTCCGAGTCCTGTTATGAGAGCTTCGTATTCACGCCGTTGTTCGTACACGGCTACGGTAAGTGGTAGGAGTATCTTAACATCCCCCGCTCCGGTGTTATAAAGATTAGTCCGATTCTGCCTTACCGGACACTATCACTTGCGATTCTTCGTCTTTGTGTGTTGA
Organism: Papilionanthe hookeriana x Papilionanthe teres; assembly: GCA_022702705.1. Lineage (NCBI taxonomy): Eukaryota > Viridiplantae > Streptophyta > Magnoliopsida > Asparagales > Orchidaceae > Papilionanthe > Papilionanthe hookeriana x Papilionanthe teres. Next base: position 20,388,521 of record CM040433.1, read on the forward strand.
AGATGCTCCGTCGAAATATAATTCCCAACGTCGATCATCGGGGTCTTCTAAGCTCATTATTTGTTCATCCGGCAAGTCGTCATTGAGAGGAGATTCTGCCGGCAAAGGGTGTCTTTGCGAGGAAGTCTGCTAGGACTTGTCCCTTTACGGCACGAAGAGGCACGAAAGTTATATCGAATTGCAATAATATCATTGACCACCTTGCAAGTCTGCCAGAAAGCGTTGGACGGGTCATCAAATATTGCAATGGATTAAATTTCGAGATCAGGTTGACTTTATGAGAAAGCATGTAGTGCCTGAGCTTTTGAGCGGCGAAGATCAGGGCCAAACAGTGCTTTTCAATTGTGGGATACTTTATTTCCGTCGGAAGTAAACGACGGCTTAGGTAGTAAAGAGCATTTTCTTTACTCTCATCATTGACACAGGCTAACGGGGCTCCGAGAGAGTCGTCTAAAGCCGCTGTATAAAGTATCAGCGGTTTACACGAGACTGAGGCTGCTAAGACAGGAGGTGTCATTAAATATTGTTTAATGTCCTCGAAGGCCCTCTGGCATTTCTCTTCCCAAATAAATTTGGCGTCCTTTTTAACTAATGCCGAGAAAGGTCGACACCTACCTGACAAGTTCGAGATAAAGCGTCGAAGATATGCCAACTTCCCTTGAAAAGATCGTAGTTGTTTTAAGGTTTTGGGAGGTGGCATTTCTAAGATAGCTTTAATCTTTTCCGGGTCGATTTCAATTCCACGATGTCGGACAACGAATCCTAAGAACTTCCGGAGGTGACGCCGAAGGCGCATTTTAAGGGATTCATCTTAAGGTTAAATTATCTTAATCGTTCGAAAACAATCCTCAGAATCATACGGTGGTTTTCCTTTACTTTGCTTTTGATGACCACATCATCCACGTAGCATTCGACTTGATTGTGGATGAGATCATCAAAAATTCTTGTCATCGCTCTACGGTAGGTTGCTCCTGCGTTCTTCGATCCGAATGGCATTCATTGTGTAGTAATATACTCCGATCGGCGTTCGAATGTCGTAAGTTTTTCATCTTACGGAGCCATTTTTATATAGTTGTATCCTGAAGATCCATCCATGAATGAGAATATTTCATGTGTTGAAGCAATGTCGATCATTAATTCTGGGATCGGTAGAGGGAATTCATCTTTTGGACATGCCTTGTTTAAATCTCTGAAATCTACACAAATCCTGATCTGACCATTCTTCTTCCTGACTGGTACCACATTGGCTAGCCAAGTCGGGTATTGTTCTTCACGGACAAATTTAGCGTCTATTAGCTTTTTAACTTCAGCTATGACTTGTTGTTCGATTTCTAGACGCATTCTTCTGGAACCTTGTCGACTGGAACGAAGTAGGATCCACTCCTAGCTTATGGATTGCGACCTGCGGAGCTAATCCTGGCATCTCATCGTAGCTCCAAGCAAAACGAGTCTTTAAATTCCATTAATAACTTGATTATTTCTTCGGAGTCTTCTTTATTGAGTAAGGAGCTAACAAAGGTAGGTCTAGGCTCTTTGCTAGTACCTAAGTTAACTTCCGTTAACTCATCTATTGTAGATTTGATCTCTTCTTCGAACTCTGGTGGAGCGTTTCCAATTTGTAAATCTTCAAGTTCTTCTGTAGCTTCCAGGCAGTTTTCATTAGACTCGCAAGTGACAACCATGCAAAATTCAATATCGTCAACTGATCCTACTGTGCCGAATCCGAGACCATGCCTTGAATTGGGTGGACGACCGGAGTTATTCCATAAATTTTCAAAATGTTGTGATTGACCTTTTGTCCATTGTCGAGGTAAGAAACCACGTTGAATTAAATTTTGGACACAGGGGGAATACCACTCAAAAGGCAATTCCATTAATTCTGATGAAGTAGCATCTTCAAATTGTACATTATTTTCAGTTTTGGAGGAAGGAGCACCACGGTAGAATTTGATGGGCTTTGCACCGCCGCTACGTACCTCTTTGACCACCATACCCTCGATCTTATTAGAATGGATCGGGGTTAGGGTCATAGTATGTACATAGTGGTTAATCTTCTCGTACATCGATTTATATTCCTCGTTCTTTTCATCTTCGAGAGAGATCTCGAATTGCGGCTTCTTCCTACTTATTGTCGCTGCTTCTTGCTTGATTTCTTTTTCTTCTTCGAAGCTCGTCTTCCCAATCAACATTGAAGGCTGGTTTCCTCTGTCCAACTGTCCTAACGTCTCTGCCACGACCTCGTCCCGGCCTCGACCTCGGATGCGAGTTGTGGAGAAACCTTCACCATCTCGTTGTAAGGGAGTGGTGAGTGACTGTTGGACTAGAACTTCAGGTTCTTCGTCGTCCCGAACTTCCTTTGCTTCATTCGTTATGGTATCTCTGGAGAAGATTGTTTTCTTCGGGGGTGCGTAATAAGCTGCATCTTCATGGATTCCAATTTCATGTACGGAGAATGGTTGTAAGTCACCTTTGATGCCATTGTTCCCCTCCATCGTAGTATTTGATGCAACGATGTAGAGATGATGGTACCATCCGGTTTTCATGTATCCATGGTCGGCCCGATGAGAGCGTTGAATGACGTTTCCGAATCAATTATGTGAAATTTCGCGGTTGTCTTTGCTAAGTCACCGGTCTTCATTAGCAGTGTTATTGATCCGAGGGCTCTTTCTCCTTTCTGGTTGAATCCTCTTAATAACATTTTGTCCGCTTCGAGCTCGCGAGCATCAATTTCCAAGTATGCTAGCGTTCGAAGATTCATTATATTGATTGATGCTCCTGGATCCACCAATACTCTGGAGAGTGTAAACTTCCCAATTGTAACTGAAATGTACAACGGTCGGTTGTGGTCTGCTGTTCCAAGTAGTAGGTCATTGTCCGTGAAGGTAACACCCCGCTGTTCCTTTAACGAGCAAACCTCATCTAAGGAATCTCCGGTCATTTGAGCTAAGCAAATTTCTGGATCAAGTAAGGCCTTGATCAGAGCTTCTCTCATTTCCTTTGATAAGATGAGAGCGTCGTAGATGCTCAGTTTGGCTACAGTAGTTTCCTAAGATGGGCTAGCACGTTGTAGTCCACTTTATTTTCATGTGTCTCGATTTCTTCCCGAATGGGTATTTCTTCTCTGGGGTTGGTTCTTCACGAACAACCACACCTTTCCTTTGTCCTTTGGACCCATTCTCGGAGGTAGAACTCTTCCACTTCTCAAGTTGACTTCTGTAATTTCTTCGAATCTAGTATTGAGTTTGCTTGGTGTCTCCTCCCGAATCGGAATGACGGGTTCTTCCGGATTAGCTTCGGAGTACGAAGGCTCTAACTCTGTCGTATTTGGAGCTCCTCGAAACTCGCAAATAGATTCGTTGCTTGTTGAACTCTCGTAGCCTCCTTGGTGGATGTCTTCTTTGTCATTGTGATCGTCGAGATTGTGTATGATTTGAGAATTGTTATTTGTATCGGAATCGACGTCCGGATTAGGTTGGTTGTCGCTAGTTACGCAATCGTTAGAAACGATCCAAAACGTAGCCAACGCCATAACCCTTATCATTATAAGATCCCACCGGAGTGAGCAAATAATCATACAGAGTCAGAGGTTCGAGGGATTTCTTCCCCGAATCGGAAACAACCATCCTAGGATAAGTAGCCCCTAGTCTAGCCTTAAGAGCCTCGGTCTTTTCTTCTTCATCAATTTTCTTCTTTTCTTCAATCGTCTCTTGTTGATGTGGTTCTTCTATCGCAAGTGATAGTACCGACTTGACGGGTTTCGAACTGCGAATTGAGGCTCGCACCGAAGTGGTTTGGATGCGATCCAAAATCTTCTTTGAAGACTTTGTCCAAGAGGTAGTCCATCCATCATCAGTCGCATAAAGATTTATCGGAACAATGAGATCCGTCGAGATAACATTGACGGAACCTCCTTTCTGTGGTTCCTTCATGTATTCCTTCGGGATCGTTATGTTCCCTTTTCGAAGATTGTCGTTGAGCCAACTTTTGAAGGTAATACAATCTTCTATCTTGTGCCCAAGCATCCGGTGGTAAGGGCAAAAGTTGGGATCACCTTTCTTGTCGACTTCTTCGGTCTCTTAGGCTCGGCGGTTGGAAATGCGGAGTCTTCATCGGACTGCGGAACATTTTCGGCACTTGCCTCATTCTTGAACGGATATTCCTTGCTCGGAAGTTCCCTTAACGTATGCTTTGTGGACGAGGCGGTTGTTCATACTTGTTGAGATGATCGATAGCCGGGTCGGGGTTCTTTGGTAATTCTGTTGAATTTGTTGCGGCCGTTCGACGGTATTTGTATCGAGTTGCTTGCCTTTATCGACTCGTTGCGACGATCCCGGACTTCTTTTCAAAAGTTTTCACGGGCTTCGTTTGTCTGTTTTGTCGGTGAAACTTAATTGTTTCGCCTCCTCTTGCAAGCTTCCGGCCTTGCTTAACAACTTCTCGAAAGTCTTAATAGTAAATCCCTTGAGGAGAAGTGCTTATCGGGCCATGAATGCTCTTAAGTAAAATGTCGATCGCATGCTTGTTCTTGTAGTCTGTGGCTCACACTTCATACTTAGATTCCTCCATCGAAGTATGTAGTCCACCAAAGTTTCGTTCGGCTTCGCTTCTCTACCACTAAATCACCTATAGTGATGTGGTGTCGAGCTCCGACAAATCGCTTGATGAAGAGGTTCTCTAATTCGAAAATGTCTTCACCGAACCGTTTGGTAATTCCGCATACCAATCAAAGGCGATCCACGACGAGCTGTCGACAAATTGTACGAAGAGTAAAGCATCACTTCCGCCGGCATTGCAACAAGCGGCACGAAAATGTGCAACATGCTTGCCGAGGGTTTCCGGTTCCATCAAAGGTCTTGAACAGAGGTGGTACGAAGCCTTTCGGATATTGGACAGCGTCGAATTCTTCGGGGTAAGGCCTACCCGTCCGAATGGATGTCCCGCTCTTTGATTGTGCCAAGGCTTCTCGCACCTGCTGTTCCACCATGCTCTTGATATCCTTTTCCGGAATCATGCTTTGTATTGCATCCTTTTTTAGCTGATCATCCCCGTTGACGGATGTAATCTCCTTTCCTCCGTCTACAATGTGAATAACTTCTGGGGGTGTTTCTCTTTGGGGTTGAACTCGACTGCGGAGAGTGGCTAGGGCTGCGGCCATCTCTTCTATCCTCTTTGCCATTTGGGAGATCGTATCATCTTTCTCTTGAAGTTGCATCCTCATCACTTCCGGCTCCTCTCTTTACGCAGCTGCAGGGAGCACCTTGTGAAGGCGACGAAGCTCGTGTTTCAACCATGTTAATTTCTGCATATTCATCATCCATGAACTACGACGAGTCGACTTCATCTCCGAATTTTTCTTCTCTTTCTCTTGCTAATCGCTGAATATCGGTTCTTAGCTTTTCCATAGCATCTTCTAATGGTCTTTTACGTACATCCTTGCGGTTGTCATGTGATAGGCTTGTCGGGTTTCCTTCTCATGAGTCCCCTTCATTGCGGTAGCACTTTCTTCGGACTCAAGTCTCTCGACGAGACTTTCCTTCTCGAGTTGTTGTTTTAATTTTAGCTTGTCCGGTAGTGGGACGCCATACCATCCTTCTAGCGAGCGAAGGTCTAGGACCGGATGGTGCGTCGGCCAAATGCTTTGGAAGGTGGTATCCTCACTAATTTGTAGTCTCGAAACAACGACGGAGTGGACTAGCTTTCATTCTCTTATTCGGCTTTTCTGCGGCGATAGCGAGGTTACTATTCGCGGCCCAAGATGGGATTTGGCGGCACGCGCCTTATCCTTCTTAAAATCTACGATACGGGGCATTTTTCTTTCTTTGCTAACTTCTCTATCGGGGTACGCAGTCGAGCGAAATGGCGTAATTCTAGCCCTTTTCTTACGAGTTCGTCGCTATAGTATGCGGGTCGAGGTAATGTGGAAGCAATCCTACGGACATTTTCCTCGTCGAGTTTGCGGCGGAAAGGGGATGGAATCTACTTCCTTCCAAAAGCGGTGTATACTCGAGCAATGGTATGTACTCGGGTAGTGGTGTGTACTCGGGGATTTCTTCTAAGAAAGCGACTTCGGCGGCTACGGCCTTTACGGCGATCTTCCTACCTCTGTTTCTTCTGCGAGTCCGTGTTAGGGGTGGAACCCTTGAGCTGGACCCAATTTCAAAAACAGAAGGTCTTGCACGGAAATCTGCACCCTCCGCGGTAACATGCTCGTTACAAATTTGAACTTCCTTCCCTTTTAGTTTGGCGGAAGCCGGGGTAGGTGCAGAGACGACTAGACCAGTGGGGGTAGAGATAATAGTCCTCCTATGGACAGTAGTATTCCTCTCAGCTGGAACCCTTTGCGGGGGAGGGAACTCTTGGGTTGACTTAAGGTTGAACTCAATCAAAGGTCTTTCAGTTTCAGATACTTTGTACGTCGGTGCGAAAAGGGTAACGTCGGTGATCTTGACATTTGTGTTCTCGAATCCTTGTCCAAACCGGATGATCCCATTGTCGGGCGGCTCATCCTTGTAAACGGCGAAGTCCGATCCATTGGTGAAGGAGAAAATCGGCTTTGGGGTAGACATCTTACGCAAGGTAGATTCGATTGTCAGTCCCAAGTTATGCTTCTTCTCATCTGGACGAAAAGAAAGGAATCGAAAAGAGTCCGAACACACATTTGTTCATGTATTTGTAAAAAGGAGTTATTTGTTAAAAGAGTCATTCATTAGAGGGTTTGTTTATTAGGAACGGAATGTTCAAAGGTGTAGAGAAGGTAAGGAATCCGATTCAGAATTGGAAAGGAAAAGAAAGTCTTATGCAAGACCTCTCGACTCGAAGGACCGCTCCTAAACTAACACCTATTGGGGGTCCACCCCACCTCAGAAAAGAGGCGAAAAGGATCTCAGAACCTCTCTGTTTAGGGGTGTCTAAACGAGTGGCTCCTAAATCAGAGAGAATACTGTCTATACTCGTTCAAGGTAGAAATGAACATAGTATTCCTACGGAAAGAAAGGTAGTTTGATCCACTAGGGACATGGATACACTACCGATTTTTGGAAGCAGAACTATCTGATTAAAAATGGAGAGAGGAATTTTCCCAGCGAGTCGCCGGAAGTTGTCGGCATATTTTAGGTTATGTGTTGTATTTTGAAAAGGGGTCGCCTACGAAATTGTCGGCGAATTTTCATATTTTAAATTTAATTTAAATATATATATATATGTTTAAAAGATAACATTTGATTTTTGAAAGTAATTTTAAGTTTAAAAGTTTTAAGATATGAAATCGAATCCGATCTCGCATCCCAAATAGTTTATATAAACGAGCACCGCACCGCAAACCGTGTATCTATCCCGAAGAATAGACACCTATGCTTGATGATGGGGCTCGATTAAATAAACTAGGAGATTTATGACATCCTTTTGGTCTGCGAACCAATTTTATAAGCCGACAAGTTCCACTGCTTAATATAAATGAATTAAACAAGATTTATATTACCTGGGTTCTTAAAATTCCCTATAAGGGCAAGCCCTTATAGTTAATTACATCTTAAGTGACGGGAATCACCTAAGAAAACTCTCGATAATAATCGGTAGTTCTGCTCTCGAGAATTTCAAAGTTTAAGTTTTCGAGGATTGAATTTTGGAATTTCGATAGGGAATGGATCAAATTTGGAACATTTTATTTTGGGAATTCAAAGGAAGAAAGGTAGGAGAAATCACGGATTCGAAGCGAACTTCGGTAATTTCCGACTATCCTATTGTTTGGCTCGAATTTAGGAAAGCCCTAATGTTTATTTAACGTTTTGATCTTGCCGATTTTAATTAATTAGGACTTATATTCGTATGACACAATCATACAAACAGCCTCGAAGATGTGAGGGTTTATGTCGTATCAGACAACTACCTCGGAATCCTAAGACCGGTTAGGGCTTAATTTGCAATGCAAATGCCTAACAAGAGATTGAGGATTTATGTTGCACTAGGCAAACTACCTCGAAATCCTATGGCTTGGTTATTTAATTCTAAGAAAGTTTTGTTGATGTAGATTCCGGTTTCTGCTGATGACGATGGCCGTCTTGCCCACCATGCTCCGAGCTCCTTGTTGCGAGAGGTTTAGTTTTAGAAGTCATAAATCGGGAGATGAGAGAAGTGTTCGAGTTTAGAGAAAGTCTTAGTTTCCAAGTGTTTTTATGTTTTAATTAAAACAAATCTTAAAGTTGATTATAACAACATCGGTTAAGATCCCGCGGTTCCATCCTTCCGGCATCGTTATTTTTATCGGATTCACTTAGTCCGGATGAATTTGCTAAACTCAACTAAATGAGTTCCACACTTTCATTTAGACCGTGGGAAATCCCGTTAGCAACACGTAGGTTACATCATCGAGGTATTCCCGATCATCCAACAAGACGTTTTAATTTAGTTGTAGTTGTAGTTTTGTTGTTTTGTTTGTGATTAAATTTTGAGTTGTTTTATATTTTGAAATGTTGTGGCGGTGAATTTTATCTTGTAATAACTTTTAGTTTAGTTTGGTTTCAATTTTAGGGACTATCCTAAAGGTGTGGGTTTTCATGCAACGAGTTGTTTATCATGCGAGAAAAGTAAGTGCATTTGCAATAAGGTAAATTGCAAGAAGGTAAATTGTAATAAAATAAAAGCGTACTGGAGGGTCTTCCCGTCATCCCAAGCTGCACTTAAACACAATTTAGAATATTTAAGCATTTAAAGCAAGTTCCTAGGTAAAGCTAAGGGAAGGGTTATGGTTTTCTACACAAGGTCCTACTCCATAGCTAGTCATCTCCTATGACGTCTAGGTTCTTGTGCTTTGGTTTGAGGACGATTTTCTTCATCGAAGAACAATTAAGTCCAATTGTTCTTATAAATATCCTATCATGCGAGGAAGTGCTTAAGACGAGTCTTAAACATCTTTTCAATACCTCTAGGATTATTTTAAGTCCAAGAGAATTTAATTATACAATGAATCAATCATCCAGGAGTTCAAGTTTTGTTATCTTGCTCAGTGAACTAGGACATTTGAATATCCTATGAGTGAAGTAACACTTCACTTAACACTCTGTTTAGGAGTTATGACAACAAGAGCTTTTGAGGGCAAATCGATGTTCAAGTGATTTGTGATTTTAATTTAATTTTAATCAATGGGTTTAAGTTTGGAATAGTGTTCAAGTTGTTTTAGATTTATTTTGAATTCTTTATGTCTTAAGTGATGTTATATTTAATTCAATTTAATTTAATTTAACTTTAATTTAATTTAATTTGGTTTAGTTTTAATTTTGATTTAATTGTATTTATATAATTTAATTTTAATTTTATTTTAACTTGATTTTATTTTTTATTTAATTTAATTTAATTTAATATTTTTTAATTTAATTTAATTAAATTTAATTCAATATGATTTAATTTAATTTTAATTTAATTTAATTTAAATTTTAATTTAATTTAATTTAGTTTAATTTAAATTTTTATTTAATTTAAATTTTAATTTGGTTTTATTTTTAATTTTAATTTTAATTTTAATTTAATTTTATTTTTTAATTTTAATTTAATATTTTATTTTTTATGCTTTAAGGATGATTTAATTTTAATTGTTAAAGTATTAATTTAATTGAAATTTTAAAAGGATTTAATTTAAATGTTTTAATTTTAATTTAATTTAATGATTAAGTCTTTTAGCATTTTAAATTTTGAATTTGGATTATCATTTTAATTAGGAATTAAATATTATTGAGGTGATTAATTTAGGGATTCTTGAATTAAAGAATAAATCTCTTCCTAATAATATCCCTATTTTAATAATTCGAATTTCTTCATTATTCTTCTAAATTTAATTAATTATTTAATTAAGGTTTATTTTAATTATTTTTTAAATTATTTGGTAGGTTTCTACCCTTTAATTATTTAAATTTCAATCATCCAAATCAGATTAGGATCAAATATTTTACTCTTTTATTTTTGTTAAACCAACAAAATTTTAATTATAGGTTAAAATTTTAATTACCATTTTGCCCTTTAAACTTACTAATTTCATAACTCACTAAATTGAGCTTAAATGAATTTGAAATTTTTTATGTGACTTCACTCATGTATCAATCAAGACATTAGAGGAGAAAATGTGATTTTTCTGTATTTAATTTATTTATATAATTATTTTTGGTGGAAAATAAGAATTTTCAAGGAAAATTTAATAACATGACCAAGGGAAAGTTTCTGTCCTTAAGAAAATTATGGGACATTCCTAATGATCAGAGGACCACTTGGACCAATTTTGGTGATTTTTTGAATTATTTTCTTTTTATTAAGATTATTTTGAGTTTTGGAGTATTAATTAATTCAAAAATAAAATAAAGGTTGAAAAGTGAATTTTATATTTTTCAAAAATCTCTCTGATATCAAGGAAATCAAAGAACTAATTTTTAGAATTTTCTGATTTTTCTTTGATTCATTAGAATTATTTTAGTGGAAATGCTAAAAAATGCATTTTTTTGATTTTAAAATTACCTTAGGGCTTTAAAATTTAATATCTCATCAGAGAGACTTAAGAAAAAATATGGGGTTTGTTCTTAATTGATTAAAATTAAAAAATGTGACATTTTGGTGAATTTTATTATTTTTGTGATTTTTATTATTTTTTAATTATTAAAAATATTAAAATAATGCAAAAAATCAACTTTTTTAGAAAATAGCAATTTTAATTTTCTTAAATTCCCTTGATATCAGAGAGGCTCCAAAATCAATTTGGTGAATTTTTGAAAAGTATTTTGAAAGTTATGAATTTTTTTTAAGTTTAATTTGGCTAAATGGCTTAATCAACCCATTTGATAGAGCTAACCAAGTCCAATTGACTTCAAACTTTTATGGTGGGTTCCTCTGATCCTAAAGGTCAGTGGAGAATTGATTTCAAGTCAATTTGATGTATGATTAGCTCTAATTAATTAAAGCTCCATTTTGGGTGTTTAAGCGATTAGGGTTATTACAAGTGATTTAACTCGAAAACCATTTTCCCTAGGGTCCTACTGGTCATAAGAAACATCACCAAATTTTCCTAGAATTTATTTCGCAACATGCTAATTATTGGAATTAAAATACTCAGAATAGTGACCTAGAATTGAAAAATCAATAACTCTTCGTAGGGGTGGCCTCGACTTTGGAAAATTCGGGGAATGTTCCCAAATTCAGAGGCTTCAAAAGCCCTATGGTCTCATGCCATGGTGAATTGTATACATGCATGGAGAATTGAAATAGTGCAGAGAGTAAATAAATAATTAAAAATAAAATACTTAATGAAATTACATGATTCCATTTCCACATTATTCTCCTCTATTTGCGAAGCGAGAGGGTATTTTTATTTTATTTTTTTGATTTTCCTACACAAAGTTATGCATTTTTGAAGTTTAGGGAATTAAATAAATCAAAAATACCCTAATTTCCTACTTATCCACGCGGCGCCACACCATCCTCGGCAGCTCCGAAAGGCCACGCGTCGTCTTCTGATTCGGCGCCGCATTCCGACTCAGCGCTCCAGGGGCCAGCGGTTCATGCACCATCGCGGCTGTCCGGCTCGATCCGGACCGTCCGCTCGATACACGCTCGATCCGACGGCTCCTGGTCATCGTCTACGGCCGGTGTGCACCGGTGACCGTCAACCTTTTAACCCTAATTTCTCACTCGATTCTCGACGGATTTTCGTATTCTTATGCTCATGGATTCGTCTTGAGGAGACGAACACATCCATACGATAAACATGTATTGAAATTGACTCAACTTAAATAGAGAATCTCTGTAAGCTCGGGAAGAAGAGTGAGTCCATACCTTTGCTCGGAGAAGTGAAGCTTCGATGCGAGAGTTGTGTCACCTTCGATTGGGTCCAAGCGAAGCTCCGGATGAAGTCCTTTGGGCTGGTGAATTGTCCGAGTATGATTTCGACCACGGCCGATTACAAAGCTTGGAGTACGGAACGGATGGGTGGCTCGGAGAGGGGCTTTCACTTGGGGAACTCCTTCTCTTGACCTTGTTCAGGTGTGGGTGAGTTTAATTTGAATTTGGTGGAGAATTGGGAGATGTCCTGGTTTTGGGTGGAATTTTGGCTGAGAAATTGGGCTCTGTTGGTGGGGATTAGGGCAAATTGTCACTGGGAATCAACTGCTCTAAGTGTGGAGAGTGGTCTGGAGCAATTTTGGCAGGGTTTCAGTAAGGTCTGGTTCAGCACCCCTCATGGCCGAGAGGAGGTGGTGTTTAAATAGGAGAGGGTGGAGGGCCTCCCAGGGGGGTTTAAGGCTGGGGATCAGCTGCTCTGGTGAGGAGAAGAAGAGCTATGCTGTCCATTTGGGTTGAGACAAGTCAGCAAGGGAGAATTGAATTTGTGGCTCCTCCCGAGTTCTCGGCCATGGTGTTTTCCGGTGGCTCGGTGGTGGCCGGCCGAGCATCGGTCACCATCTTGTTCGAGTGGGTCGGGGCTGGGGTTTAGTGCGGTCGATTGGCCATGGACATGTGTAAAGGAGTTTGATTTAAATGGAATGGGAGAAGGCTCATTTTGGCTTGGTTTGGTTCAACTCATGCATTTGGGCTAGGTTCACCATCCAAGGCTTGACCTTGGGCTGAGGGAGAATCATTTGGGTCAGCTGAATTGGGGTAGTGAAGTCCCCAGCCATGGTGAGGTGGCTAAGCTTGGTATAGTGTGTGACATGCTTAAGGTAAAAAAGGTTTAAGGGAGGTTTAAGAAAGAACCCCCTCTTCTTTCCATAAATGGACTAATGACAAGTCAAAGCGCTCATGGCTTCATGTGGCTTGAGAATGGCTTGTTCATGGCTCCATTTGGCTTGGGAAAAGTTTAGTCAACTTCATAAAAATGGATTTTAAGGATTTTGGACATTTTGGTGGAAAGTTGGATGAAGCTTTATTTAGAATTATTTGATCATTGGACTAGGACTTAGGGATGATTTTAATTGAATGCATGATGAAGAAGAGTGTCATAAGGACTTTAGATGAATTTTTGGGCTTTTGGATTTGGTGGAAGTGGGCTTTTAAAGGCTTCATGGAAGTGGGCTTTTGGATTTTAAAATGGGCTTTTGGGATGAAAGTTTTGTGAAGGACCATGTCAAATAAATGTTGCAATTGGTTTAGGCATGTGTCATGAGTGGTTTGAAACAAATTTGAGGTGGTTTGGGTTTGAATTGGGTTGAATTTGGGCTTTTTGGTAAAGTGGCCGATAGTAGGCCAAATTGGGTTAACTTGGGCTAATGTTGGGCTAATGTTGAGATTGGTGTAAAATTAATGTTGGGAAATGTTTGTAGGGCTGTTTCAAAGAGGTTTCAACTTTGGTTGGGTTTGGATTTTGGGGTTTGGGCTCTTATTTGAGGTTAGAGTTTAGGTGTGAGTGGGCCATGGGCAAATTGGGCTTTAAGAGTCGAAAAGTGAAATTGGATTCAAATGCCAATCAAATTGGGCTTGGATTTGGTCTAGATTGATGTTGGGGATGTTGAATTGAAGTTTAGAATTGAATTGGACCAGAATTTGGGTCAATTGGGTAGGTTTGGTTTGACATTGGGTTCACTTTGGGTTAAAATGGGTCAAATTGGGGATTTTGACAAAAGTGGGGTAAATTGACAAAATTCGCCCATGGTGTAGTTGAACAAAATGAAATTGGGAATATTTGGGATTTTCTGGAATTTTCTGGGAATTTTCTGAATTTTTGGATTTTTGGGTCAAGAGGGGCATTTTGGGTATTTGGAGGGTATTGGGGGTATTTTTGGAATTTTTGGTATTTTTGGCTATGAATGATCAATTTGAGTAATGTGGGAATGTTTGGGATTTGTTTTGAGGAACTTTGGGTGATTTGGAGATTTTTTGGAATATTTGGGTAATTTCAAGGGTTTTGGGTAGGCTAGGCGGGTGTAGGGTCCCCGGGGTCAAAAATTGAAAATTTGGAAAATTGAAGATTGGGTAAATGTAAGTGGAATGGAACCATTTTTGGGTTGATCCATGAAGCCATATCAAGCCTAGATGAGCCATGAAGGGACTCATTTGAGGCATTCACTATGTTGTTCCTAACCCTCTTAGCCAAGGGCTTAAGAGTTAAGGACCATCCATGTGAATCACCTGCATGAGTCGGGAGGTCAAGTTGGGTATGGGTGTGGTTTTAGGAGGTGTGTGAAAGTGTAGTGTATAAGTGTAGTGTGTGTGTAAGTCGACCCTCACTGGACCAGGGCCACCGGTGGCGGTCGTAAGGCCAAAGAGTCCTATAGGAACTCATCCTTTAAACTTCCACATTTGATTTCAACCCTCTAGGTGATTAGGGGTCTACAATCAAGTTTGTGGAGTTTGCAGGGATTTAAGAAGTGGTTTGAATTTCTAGGTAGTGGGTCCCAATTCTATTCCTCTAGGATAGTCAAAGGAAAAGCCTAAGACTAGATCCTAAGTACTAAAAAGAAGAAGAGAAGACCTCATCAAAAATGAGGTCAACACTAATTTATGAAGGAAAGTAAAAAAGTGGCCCTAATATGATCTCTCTAATTCTCTCTCTAGAATGGACTCTAGATAGGAGTGGTAGATGGGGCATTTTTCTCTGAAGGAATACCCTCCTATTTACAGGCTTTAAGGGTTGCCTCAAGGCACCTCTTCAAAATGTGTCCACATTCAATGAATCTTCTAGAAGGTGTGTTTGGCGCCTAGATGCTGAAATCTGGCGCCTAGGCACCCGACACCGCGTCTAGTTATTCGCACCTCTTCGCGATTAAAACCGTTTTGAAGCGTCCAAATACATTGTATCACATGTCCTATAAACCAGGAACAACTGCCAATCTTCTAGAAGGTCCAATAACTTCTCACACCGTCAAAATAACCGCCCAAACGTCGTCAAAAACTTAATAGTTTTCTGTATTGAGCTGGCACTTAGGCGCCGGACTCTGGCGCCTAGGCGTCAGGCCAGTAATTTTGACAATTTTGCATTTTGGCTCTATTTTTGCTCATTTTTTCTCCTTTTTCATATTTTTCTCCTTCTTGAACATTTTTGTATCACCTACATCCAAAAACACAAAAATACCTTTCATTAAAGCATAATATCCTTAAAATTTAATAAAAATTAAGGCATAAAAATAGGTATTTTTTCTTGGATCAAAATCCCCCAAACTTAAACGTTACTTGTTCTCAAGTAACCCTTTTTACTATATAAAATGTATAACATTTGGAATAAAAAGTAAATATTTAAGACTCCTTATGATTTTTGATTTTATAAAGGCTTTAGTAAATCATTAACCAAATTTCACTAACTAAGTTTAATTTTAAGAATTTAAAGAATATTCTAACTACCAAATCATAAGACTTCAAAAATTTTTCATTCACTTCGAAAATAATTGTAGTTTATTATATTAAGATCACATAAATTATTCACAAGAAAAAGATCTTCATGAAATTCTTTTCTAATAAAAATACATGCATAAAAATTAAGTAATAAATTTAATCAGTTTTCTTTTTATAAGTTAATTTAAACGAAGCCAATTTTTTATTAGGCATTTCCTCAAGCTTCTCCTCTCTTTTTTTTATCTTTTCTTTTCCCTTTTTTTATCTATTCTGTTCTCTTTTTTTTTTAAAAAAAAAAGAGGATTACTGTATCTGGATAGCCTGTTAATGGTTTTGAGCTTCACTATCCTTAACTTATATTTTCAAACTTATACATTTTCACTTAATCATTATAACATAAATAGATTTCAAAAAGAATTTCAATCTATTCTTTTTAAAGTTATAATTTTTTATTTCTTAATACTTCTAAAATTCAATTATCTCTACTATGAATAGAAAAATTTCTTAATCTTATTCTTCTTTAAGTTGAATAATTCTATTCTTAAAATCAATCAAAGTTATTAAAATTTTTGGTTAAGTCCACTAAATTATTTATAATTTCAAAAAATTAAGTGATCTTAAATAGATTCTTATTCCTCATGTTATGTTAAAATTTTTATTTTAAGAAAATATTAGTTCTTAAAGGACAAGTAAAATTTAAATTTGAATGTATTTTCCCTTTCCCCCAAACTTAAGTTTTGGTCTATCATAAATTTTTTTTTTAAAGTATGAGAGAAAGAAAAACATAATTTTAAAAAGGAATTTTTATAAGCATGTAAAAAAAAACATTCTAGAAAGAAAAATTTACTTCTACACATGCTTTTTTGAATAATACTGAAATAATGAAGCATGCATAAAAGTAAGCAGGCTCATTAATAATTAAATTAAATGACTATAGTACTTGTAATAACAGTACTAACTACTAAACAGTAGGTTGAAACAGAAATAAACATAAATTTATCCAAATTTCAATCTTAAACACAATACATTAAAAATACTCTAACAACAGTCTCAACACCCAACAATCCACACAAAGTAAATAAACAAATCTAAACTAGCAAACAACAAACAACAATCAACACTAGCAAACAAACTAAACTAACAACAGACTTAGCACAATTCAGAGGTATATCAGGCCACTAATCACTGTCTGTAGCCTCAGTATCGTCATCATCACTAAAAGAAAACTCAACATCCTTAGGATCAACATATGGTGAGAAACTAGGAAAGGTAGGAAACTGAACATCATGCTCTCCCTTCAGGAATCTAACGAGAGCTTCATCATACTCGGCATCGTAACTACTCTTCCTCCGGGTATACTCGGATAAATGATCGATTTTCTTATCAATAGAATCAACTCGCAGGTGAGTTTGAAATAACTCATCTGTCTTGCTCCGAAAATTGATCATGCATCGATTCCCAAAAACTAGATGGTGGCTCAGCAGTAGAAGTAGAAGGTCTGGAAGTGGAAGGTCTACCTGAAGTGTGTGCAGAAGTAAAAGGAGCAGTCGATCTCTTCCCTCAAAGACGATCATATATACTAACACTCTCTCGCCCGATTGGCTTGGTAGACTTCAGCTTCTCCTCGAAATATCAGCAGTGACTCCATTACCAACACATAAAGAATAGATCAAAGATGGGAATCCCAGTCCCACAGAAGTGCTGGATCTAGCAGTAGACTCCACAGAATCATAAATAATACTGCCGACATCTATCGGCTTCCTCTCCTGAATGCAGTAGTTTAAGATAGCTCGATCTCTGGTGACTTCACTCAGGTGGTTGGAAGGTAGATGTCTAGCAGAAATAAAGTAATGTCAAGCCTTTGAAATACCATTTAACTTGGAAGAATTGAAATTTACCCGTTTTTCATTACGGATCTACCAGGCTCCAGTGCCGTCAGTCAAATAAGCAATAATCATCTCAAGATCTCCCTCAGATGGAGATAATCCAGAATAGTGGCACTCAATGGTAGGTGGCAGTCCATAAAACACATTGATCCTCTCCGGTGTAAATCCTACTCCAATACCTCTGACGAAGACTTTGTAGTCTTTCACATCTAAAAAGTTAGCATAAAATTGGCGAACAACTGGAATGACATCAACAATAGTGAAATAACAGAATCATTGCCAGTTGTGCGCAACGATTGTGTTCTCGATCATTTCACTCGGATTGTAAAAGCTTCGCTCCGAGATAAACTTTCTTGATGTCGCAAATTCGTGATATCGAAAATGCGCTACCGCAGTCGCGAACTTGCTACTATCAAAATTTTCTCGTCCCTTCCCTCGCTTAGATTTCGGTGCCATCTAAACATGAAAGAAAACAAGAACAAATTTAGGAATCAAATATTTAAACTCTTTTTAAGTTTAAGAAACTTAAAATAAGTTTAACTATCCAAATAGAATCCCTAAAAATCAAAATTTTTCTCAAAATTTTGGTTTTTAGCAAAACATAGGAAAAACTATGGTGAAAATCGAAAATAAATGGATTAGAGTGTAGATCTGACCTCGAGACGAAGAAATCAAGTGATTTCGCGCCCAAATACTTGATGTTTTGACCTCAAAATGGATCTAAGAGGTGTATTTTCTCGAAAATGGGGAAGAAGATGAAGCTTAGACGTCATCCATGGCTAATGGGGTTTATATGGTGTTTTTCGGATAAGCAGGCCGAACCGGCGCTTAGGCGCCGAATTCTGGCGCTTAGGCGCCAGACTCGCCTTTCACAAAAATAACTCTAAAAATTTTATTTTCCACCAAAAAATTCATAAATTCAACTTCCAATTACTCATATTAGAGTAGGGCTTCAGTTTCTAACTTTCAAAATATTTTCTAAAAATTTTAAAAATTAAATATTAAATCCACCAATCAAACACAAGGTTTAAGTCAAACTCCTCTAATTTCCATTTATAATCTTCAATATTGGCTCAATACACTTCAGATAAGTATAATATAATGATTCAAGTCCTAACACACAATCAAACAACACAATTTGAAAAAAATTACAACACACATTGAACATGGAAGCAAATACACAAACAAACACAATCAATTCACTAAATCGATACAACGACTCACTAGATAAATCACGATCTCACCAAATCACTATCTAATTTCCATTATCTTCACAAGGAAAACTATTCAGCCCACTTGGGAAGAACACTAATGCTCTCGGAAAATCCGTAGTCGTTTTCTAGTCGATCCATTTATTCTTCGCATACATCTCCACTTGAGCATCTTGATAAGCCGCTAGATGATCAAATTGGAGTTTTGCTTGCCATTCCAGATGTTCAATCTGATGATACATCTCATGGAGGCGATCTCCAATACTTTTGAAATCCACTTTAAATTTATCAAGAAAACTAGAAATTTTCTCCAAACTTACAACAATGAAATCATTGAAGTAGGGTTGAGGATCTTTTGGACCTTTTTCTCTAGCCTCTTCTCCAAGATTTCTCCTCTCCATTTCTTCAAAAATCCTCTCTAATCTCTCAAGAATGGAGTGTATGGGTCAAAATATTGATTGCATAGGGATTGGGGACGAAGATGGGTTAATTTAAAGGTGAAAATTGTGTGAAAAACTGAAAGTTTTCAGTTTTTACACGACCCAGTAACCGTGGCGCTTAGGCGCCAAATCAGGCGCCTAGGCGCCTGACCCATCGACACACAGCTTATTTTGGCGCTTAGGCGCCGGAACCATGTTCCACTCCTTTTCGCCTAACGTCAAATTTCAAGGTTTAGTTCTCCAAAAATAGGTAAATTATAATGATAAGATCGGAACAAACTCAATAACACAATTATACATAATTTCAATGAAGGTTAACTTGATCTCCTTTTTACTCACATATGAAATGGAGTGATCCAAAGTCCAAACTTTATATACTTTAAGATAATTTTTAATTTTCTGAAGTTATATAAAATTAGTCAAGACCGAGGCATAACCATACATTAAAAATATAAAAACACACTAAAAATAAAATCTATGGGTTGCCTACCATAAAGCGCTTGGTTTAACGTCGTCAGCCCTACCTAAGTAATTCTTTTAATCAGGTTGACTTAATTCATAAGCCTCTTTATAAATCTTTTTAATATCTCCCAAATAAGGCTTTAATCTTAATCCATTAACTTTAAAAAATTTTCCCATTTTGGGATCTTTAATATCCATGACTCATATTAGTATACTTTTTCAATTATATATGGTCCTATCCATTTTGATCTCAATTTTCCAGGAAAAAGTCTTAAACGAGTATTAAATAGTAATACTTCATGTCCAGGCTCAAATATTTTTCCTGAAATCTTTTTATCATGTAATATCTTCATTTTCTCTTTATAAATTTTTGCATTATCATATGATTCATTTCTTATTTCATCCATCTCATTTAATTGCAATAATCGTTTATCTCCTGCAGTATTCAAATCAGAATTAAACTCCTTTATCGCCCAATAAGATTTATGTTCAAGTTCAACAGGTAAGTGGCAGTGTTTTCCAAAAACTAACCGGTAAGGTGATATTCCGATTGGTGTCTTATAAGCTGTTTTATAAGCCCATAATGCAGAATCAAGTCTATCAACCCAATCAGTTCTTTTAGGATTAACAGTCTTCTCTAAAATTCTTTTAATTTCTCTGTTTGATACTTCAGTCATTCCACTTGTTTGTGGGTGATATGCAGTTGCAATTTTATGTTTGAATCCAAATTTTTGCAGTGATTGAATTCATATATTTCTAAAATGACTTCCACCATCTATGATAATTAACTTAGGCATTCCAAATCTTCAAAAAATCATTTTCTTTAAAAATTTAGATACACTTTTGGAGTCACAGTTAGGCAAAGCTACAGCTTCAATCCACTTTGAAACATAATCAACTGCTAATAAAATATAAATTTTTTCAGATGATGGTACAAATGGTCCCATAAAGGTCAAACCCCATATATCAAAAATTTCAACTTCCAATATATAGTTTAAAGGCATTTCATCTTTCTTGGATATATTCCCCATCCTTTGACATCGATCACATGTTTTAACATAATGTCTCACATCTCTGAATAAAGTAGGCCAATAAAATCTTGAATTTAAAATTTTAAATGCAGTTTTATCCATTCCAAAGTTTCCTCCAAAATCAGAATCATGACATTTTTGAATAATA
Organism: Papilionanthe hookeriana x Papilionanthe teres; assembly: GCA_022702705.1. Lineage (NCBI taxonomy): Eukaryota > Viridiplantae > Streptophyta > Magnoliopsida > Asparagales > Orchidaceae > Papilionanthe > Papilionanthe hookeriana x Papilionanthe teres. The sequence continues at coordinate 20,408,993 of CM040433.1, forward strand.
GCAAAAGTTTCTTCATAAGGTACACATCTTCGAATTATAGAATCTCTTCCTAATTTAAATAAATGAGGATCTTCCCAAATATAATATTTAACATCATTTTTAAATTTCTTAATAAATTTTTCATCCAATCCATAAGGTAGAATATTGCTAACTAAATAGTTAACTATATCTGCATACCAAGGTGTTTGGTATCCTTGAATAACATATAAATGTTCATCAGGAAATTTCTCATTATGTTTTCTTCAGTAATAACATCATTCTTAATTATAGATAAATGATCAGCAATTTGGTTTTCCGTTCCTTTTCTATCCACTATTTGAAAATCAAATTCTTGTAGAAGTAAAACCCATCTTATTAGTCTAGGTTTAGCATCTTTTTTTGACATTAGATATTTAATAGCGGAATGATCAATATGAACTATGCATTTAGTACCAAGAAGATAAGGTCTAAATTTATCAAAGGCATATACTATAGCTAGAAGCACTTTCTCAGTAGTAGTGTAATTTATTTGAGTTTCAGTAAGAGTTTCACTAGCATAATACATAACTTTGAAAATTTTCTCATATTTTTGTCCCAATACAGCTCCAATTGCAAAATCACTTGCATCGCACATTAATTCAAAAGATTTATTCCAATTAGGTGCAACAATGATAGGTTCAGTTATTAAATTTTCTTTTAAAATATTAAAAGCATTAACACAGTCTTTGTTAAATTCAAATTTAGCATCTTTTTCCAATAAATGACAAAGAGGTTTAGCAATTTTAGAAAAATCCTTTATATATCTTATATAAAATCCAGCATGACCTAGAAAACTTCTCACATCAGTAACAGTAATAGGTGGTTGTAATTCAACAATAATTTTCACTTTTGCTTGATCTACTTCCATCCCTTTTTGTGAAATCTTGTGACCAAGTACAATGCCTTCTGTGACCATGAATTGACATTTTTCCCGGTTAAGAACTAAATTTGTTTCTTCACATCTTTTCGAATTTTGGAAATATTTTCCAAACAAGATTCAAAAGAAGTTCCAAAAGCCGAAAAATCGTTCATGAATATTTCAATTCCTTCGTCAATCAAATCACAAAATATTGACATCATACATCTTTGAAAAGTTGCAGGTGCATTACATAAACCAAAAGGCATTCTTCTAAAGGCATATGTTCCATAAGGACTTGTAAATGTTGCTTTCTCTTGGTCCCCAGGAGCGATAAGTAATTGATTATAACCAGAATATCCATCCAGAAAACAGAAATATGAATGTCCAGCTAATTTATCAAGCATTTGATCCAAGAAAGGTAAAGGAAAATGATCATTTCTAGTGGCGTCATTTAATTTCCTATAATCAATGCAAATTCGCTATCCAGTAACTTGTCTTGTAGAAATTAGTTCATTTTTATCATTGAAAATGACAGTTAGTCCTCTTTTCTTTGGAATGCAATGAATAGGACTTACTCATTGGCTATCCGAAATAGGATAAATAATACCAGCATCTAACCATTTAACAAATTCTTTTTTAACAACCTCTTTCATGATAGGATTTAATCTTCTTCGCGGTTCAATAGTAGGTTTAAAATTTTCTTCCATTAAAATTCTATGCATACAAATGGACGGGCTTATTCCTCTTATGTCGCCCATTGTCCAACCAAATGCTTTCTTATAATTCTTTAACACTCCTATCAATTTTTCTTCTTGATCTTTACTTAGCTCGAAGAAATAATAACGAGTAAAGTTAATGAATTTCCCAGAAATGCATACTTTAAATGTGAAGGTAACATTTTTAATTCCAATTCAGAGTCTTTTTTAATTGAGGGTAAAAGTATATCATTTTGAGTTATGTCCAAAGTTTTCCAATTATCTTTAATATAATGAGTTTCTTCTTCTTTTAGTTCTTCATCTTCATCGGTTAATAATTCAAATTTTTCTTCAGAAATTACTTTACATTTTTCTTGATAATGTTTCTCGATTAAATAATCAATTATATCCAATCGATAACATTTTTCTTTGTCAGGGTACTTCATTGATTTAAGGACATTAAATTTAATCTCTTGATCATTAACTCTCATGGTTAATTCTCCTTTTTGCACATCAATCATAGCTCGTCTAGTCGCTAGAAAAGGTCTCCCTAAAATAATAGGTATTTCTTTATCTTCTTCCATATCAAGTACAATGAAATATACAGGGAAGATAAATTTATCTACTTTAACAAGAACAACCTCTATAACTCCTTTAGGGTAAGTGATAGATTTATCGACTAATCGAAGGGTTACGATTGTGGGAGTAATCTCTCCTAAATTCAACCTTCGAAAAATAGAAAATGGCATGAGATTAATACTTGCTCCTAAATCGCATAAAGCTTTTCCACAAAACTTTTCTCCAATAGCACAAGGTATAGTAAAACTTCCAGAATCTTTAAGTTTTTGAGGTAATTTCTTTTGAATTATTGCACTACATTCTTCACTTAATGCAACGAGTTTCAAAAGCTTCAAATCTTCATTTCTTATTTAAAATACCTTTCATAAATTTTGCATAAGTTGGCATCCGTTCCAAAGCTTCAACAAAAGGTATGTTTATAGTAAGTTTCTTAAAATTTCAAAGAACTTAGAAAATTGATGATCAAGCTTCTCATTGTTTAAGTCTTTGAGGAAAAGGTGGTGGTTGTTTTTCAACTTCCATATTAATAGAAAATCAGTTTGATGTTTATTAGGAGAAGGAGTTTCTTTAGATTTTTCAATCGATTCAACCTCAATCTCATTTTCAATTTCATTCTGCATTCTTTCTTTTAATTCCTTTCCACTTCTAAGTTGTACAGCTTTAACATGTTCATGTTCTTTTCCAGTTTCTTTTGGATTGATTTCAACATTACTAGGAAGTGTTCATGGGGGTCTATAATTAATTAAATTAACGATTTGTCCCATTTGATTCTCAATGTTATGAATAACAGTGTTTTGATTTTGTAATTGATTACTTAGTTGTAAAATTAATTCTTCTATAAATAACTTTTTCTGTTGATTGTTAGATCTAGGTGGTTTATAGTTTGAATTAACTTGATTATTCCAATTTCCAGTGGGATGAGATTGATTATAACCTCATTGTTGTGAATTATTCCAGTTAAAATTAGGATGATTTTTCCATCCAGGATTATAAGGATTACTTTTCCTAGCAATAGCTTGTAAAGTTTCAATAGTTTGAGAATCTTCAATATTAGCAGAGTTATTATGTGATATATTAATGGCAAAACTATCTAATTTCTTAGACATTGCTGCTACTTGTGAAGCTAAAATAGAAAATTATTTATTATCATGAATACTTGCCATTCTTTTAGGATTAATCCTTTCAGAAGGCCATTGAAAATTATTGTTAGCCATTTCTTCAATTAAAGTGTAAGCTTCTTCAAATGATTTAGACATTAAAGAACCTCCAAGACAGAAGCATCAATAACTGATTTTAAAGATCCAATTAATCCATTATAAAATGTTTGAATAATTAACCAATCAGGTAAAGCATGATGAGGACATTTTCTTAATAGTTCTTTAAATCTTTCCCAAGTTTCATAACTTGTCTCCCCGTCAAATTGACTAAATGAAGTAATATCATTTCTTAATTTAGTAGTTTTAGAAGGAGGAAAATATTTAACAAGGAATTTTTATGCCATTTCAGCCCATGTTTTAATAGAACCATGTCTGCTAATGAGTTCACCCACATCTTTGCTTTATCTCTTAAAGAAAAAGAAAGAGTTTAAGCCTAATAACATCATCAGAAACATTGTTATATTTAAAGGTAGCACAAAGTTCTAAAAAACTAGCAAGGTGTAAATTTGGATCCTCATTTTGTGTTCCACCAAATTTATTGTTTTTAACCATTTGAATAATAGACGGTTTAAGCTCAAAAGAATTAGCATCTACAGTGGGTATTTGAATACTACTATGAAGTTCATCAACTGTAGGGTTAGCATAATCCTTTAATAGTTTATAAACATTTTGATCATTAATTTCAATTGGATTTTGTAAATTGTTATGTAAATTAGTCATTTCTTGAAATTTTTGAATTTGTTTTCCTTTTTTAATTCTTCTAACAGTTCTTTCTATTTCAGAATCTAAAGGTAATAATCCTTCAGATCCAGAACTACACATAAAAAGTCAATTAGCAAGAATTAAAATAAATATTATTATATATATGTTTTTTTTTGTTTTCTGTTTTGTAATAAAGAAAAATGAATAAAATAAAAATACTTAAAATAAAAAAGTTTGCCTCTGCTCTCCCCGACAACGGCGCCAAAAACTTGACCCGATATAAATATAAGCGTACTAAAATCTTCTTCCCGAGCAACGGTGCCAAAAACTTGACTCGAAGTCCTCTGAAGATCAACGTACTAATTAATGCTTTCAAAAATATATGTTATAAATAATAATAGCGACTAGTGTATATAAATATAATTTTATGGAAAATATTTTACACACTAGGGGTTCTACGCAAGTATACGTATCGTTTCAAGTAATATAGGGCTTTGAAACAAAGACCTCAGTATCGATCCCACGAGGAGAGAGTTATAGATCTTTAAATATTTTTATTTTAAAGTATTTCTTTTATAATTAAAAATAAAATATCTTTAATTTACTAGATGCAATAATAAAGCGAAATAAAATAATTGATGTAAATAGCAATAAGAAAGCAACTTTCTCCCTTTCAATTAATCCAAGATTTTCTAAGATAATGATAATATTCGTTGAGAATATAAATTTATGGTATTGTGCCAAATAAAAGCATTCATATTCTTTACCCTTTGATCCAGGTGCAAAAGAACATTGGCTAGCCTATAGATCCGGTCCGGATGTATTGTTAGTAGAATGGGTTAATCTAGGCACACACTACTAGATGTCCAAGGGTGGCTATGGTCGGCCCTACTAGTGACCCTATCTTTTTCTATAAACCAAATCACAAGAATTTAGTCTGTCACTCTAGAAACTTATCAATTCTACGCCCATTATATAATATCTTCTTATTTATTTGCACTTCATCTTGAATAACCCGCACAAGGCCTTCGACTACCCAAGGATTCATGTGATATCTACAAGTTAAGAATTCATCTCCTTCTAGGTCTCAAAACTCTTCAACAGGTTTTAAAAATTTAAATGACAAATTTAAATAGTAAATTAAGAACCAGTATTAATATCATCACAATGTTTTGAAAATATATGATTTTTAATTCTCCGACGAATTTTGTATTATCTTATTTATCTTTTTATAATTGAAATGAGAAAGTAAAGTAACTACTCAGAACACATTGAAATTAAATAATAAAATATAATAAATAAACTTTGAATCAAAATAAAAATACTTATCTTAGATGTTTCTCCAACTGAACTTCTGATTCCTACTGACTCCACAATGTAATGAACTACAGATGCACCAACTCTTTCAAACTCTAAATACAAACTCTAAAATAAACTCACTAATTTATGAAGGAAAGTAAAAAGGTGGACCTAATATGTTCTCTCTAATTCTCTCTCTAGATTGGACTCTAGATAGGAGTGGTAGATGGGGCATTTTTCTCTGAAGGAATACCCTCCTATTTATAGGCTTCAAGGGTTGCCTCAAGGCACCTCTTCAAAATGTATCCAAATTCAATGAATCTTCTAGAAGGTGTGTCTGGCGCCTAGGCGCCTAGACACCGCGTCCAGTTTTGAAGCGTCCAAATACATTGTATCACATGTCCTATAAACCAGGAACAACTGCCAATCTTCTAGAAGGTCCAATAACTGCTCACACAGTCAAAATAACTGCCCAAAAGTCGTCAAAAACTTAACAGTTTTCTGTATCGAACTGGCGCTTAGGCGCCGGACTCTGGCGCCTAAGCGTCAGGCTAGTAATTTCGACAATTTTGCATTTTGGCTCTATTTTTGTTCCTTTTTACTCCTTTTTCATATTTTTCTCCTTCTTGAACATTTTTGTATCACCTACATCCAAAAACACAAAAATACCTTTCATTAAATCATAATATCCTTAAAATTTAATAAAAATCAAGGCATAAAAATAGATAATTTTTCTTGGATCACCCATTGACCCCAATTTTGATTAAATTAAATTCTAAACTTCAATTCAACATCCCCAATACCAATCTAAACCAAATCAAAGTCCAAATTGACCCACATTTGAGTTCAATTCTACTTGAAATCCAAAATCCCCAATTTTGCTTAAATGATCCAAAAATCCCCTAATTAACCTAATGTCAACCAATTCCCCCGTAAATTTCAATCCTTAACCCTCCATGACACTCCTATAAGACCCATGCAACATTCAATTGTCCCAATTTGAGCCCAAGCCTAGCCTAAATCCATTTGAAATCCAAGACTACCCCATTTTAACCCAAATTGAATACATGCCCAAAATCTATCAAATTGATTGGCCTAACCCTAAAATTTCCTCCCAATTGATGTTGAGAACTCTTCACCACATTCCCCTAGACCATTTGAAACATTAAATTGGGTCTAAAACCCACCTTAGCCCAACTTAGACCCAAGTTGACCCAATTTACCCAAATTGATCAAAATCTCAAAATCCACCAAATTAACCCTTCAATTGAAATCAAAACCATTCATGTATTCATGAAAGCTCTTCATTGTAATCATTTACACAATTTTACTCAAGACATTTGGACCCAAACTCAAGTTAGCCCAACCATAACCCAAATGAACCAAATTGAACCTATGACCTAACCTAACCAAATTAAACCAAATGTGGTTGAACCAACCTTTCCACAACCACTAAGTAAACCCTAGGAACCACCCTAGATCCACCTAACCCAAGCTAGGTGAGCCATGGACCAAGGGTTCCCCATTTTAGGGGATTTCTTCCCTTAAGTGGTTAAATCCTCTTTTGCCTTACCCCAAAACCTCCCCACAACTGTTAATCACCATTAAACCTCTCCCTGACTCACCTGACCTCAGGGGCCAGCTCCCTTATCCTTGCCGGCCGGCCTAGTTGCAGGACGGAGTCAAAACTGAGAGCCACCACCAAGTGAAACTCAGCCAAACTCCACTAATTGGCCACCTCAGCCAAAATTGCCACTGGAGCTCTTCTTCCCTTCACCTAAGCAACTGAATCCACCCACCAATTGGCCCCCAGCTTAGCCCTATGTCCCTGGCCATATAAGCACCACCTTTCGACCAAACCAAGATGCTGAAATTTTCTTCAAGGAAAGCCTTCCAAATTGCTTCCAGAGCTCCTCCCAGCCAAGAGAAGCTCAGCCCCATTGCATTTCTGCCATAATTCCAGTTGATTGAGCTAAATTTCATAGCTTAATTTCAGGCCAGAAAACAGGACACTCACTGAATCTCCACCAAAACCAAATTAACTCTTCCCACACCTTCACCAGAGCTAGAGAAGAAGTTCCCCAATGAAAGCCCCCTCACTAGGCCACCCACCTCTTCTATCGGCCATAACACCAAATCGCGTTTGGTCACTTTCATAGCCAGACATTTCACCATCGCTTGAGGCTCAATTCGTAGGCTCCTTGGACTCCAATGAAAGTGTCGAGCACATCCAATCAAGGCTTAACCTCTTGGACCAAGGTATGGAGACTTTTGCTTAACCCGAGCTTCCAGTGATTCTCTATTTTGTTTGGTTTAATTTCAATGCATGTTAGCCATACGGATTTGTAGCCCTTTCTTAGACGAACACATCGGATCAAACCCCATGCTATTTGGTTGAGATATGAGGGAGATATTAGGTCTAGAAAACATGTGATTGCAGGTTCACACCAGACGGAGACGATGACTAGCAGCCGTTGGTTCGCCCGTGTAACGAATGGATGGCCAGGATCACACTGGATGGGGAGATGAGACAGAATTGCAGAGATGCGTGGTGCTGACTCTGAAGGCGGCGCCCAACTAGGAGAGGTCGCGTGTGCTTTCGATCCGCCGTAGGTTGAGGTGGCGCTGACTGGTTTAAGTAGGAAAATCTGATTTTTCTGAATTATTTAAATACCTGAAACTTAAAAAAATTCATATCTTTGTGTAGAAAAATTCAAAAATTAAAAGAAAAATACCCACTTACTCAGTGAACAGAGGAGAACAATGTGGAAAAAGAATCAAATTATTTTGTTGAGTCTTTAATTTTTAATTAATTAAACACTAATCTGAGTATTTAAATTCTCCACTAACACACACAATTCACCATGGCTTGGCACTATGGGGCTTTTGTAGCCTCTGATCTTGGGAACATTCACTGAATTTATCAAGGCCAGAGACTATGTCCATGACAAGTTATCTAATTTTAAATTTTTATGCCTGTTTTGGTATTTTAATTCCAATAATTAACATAACACTTGAAAAATTCTAGGAAAATTAGGGTAGTTTCCTATGACTAGTGGAACTTAGGAAAATTATTTCATGAGCTAAAACATTAGAAATAACTCTCATTGCTCACATGACCTCAAACCAATTTTGAATTAATTAGAACAAATTAAAAAATACAAATAACTCAAAATTAATCCTCCACTGTCCCATAGGATAATATGGACCCCCATAAAAATTTTAAAGTTAACTGGAAATGGTTTAACCCATTAAATAAATTTTCTAAAAAACATAGCCATTTTGAAAATTAAAAAACTCATAAAACTCAAAATATGATTCAAAAATTCACCAAATTGATTTTGAGGGCTCTCTGATGTTAGAGGAGCCTAATAAAATTAAAATTAGAATTTTCCTAAAAATTTCATTTTTCACCTATTATTGAATATTTTAATAATTAAAAATTATAAAAATCATAAAAATATTAAAATTCACCAAAATTTTATATTTGGTCTCCTAATCACTTAGAAACCAACCAAATATTTTACCTAAGTCTCTAAGTAAAGATATTGAATTTTAAAGGCTTAAGGTAATTTTTAATATTAAAAATGGACTTTCGAACAATTTCACTAAAATAATTATAAAAATTCAAAGAAAAATTAAAAAAATATAAAATTTATTTCTCTGAGTTCCTTGAGATTAGAGAGTTTTAAGAAAAATATATAACTTAATTTTCTACTTCAATTTTAATTTATAATTAATTAATACTCCAAAACTTAAAATAATTATAATAAATAAACTAAAATTTAAAAAATCACTAAAAATGGTCTAAATGGTCCTCTAGTTAGTGGCAACTTTTTATAATTTTCCTAAGGACAGAAACTTCTTCTTGGTCATGTTGTGTAATTTTCATTGAAAATCCCTATTTTCTACTAAAATAATTATATAAATTAAATTAAAAATAGAAAAAATCACATTTTCCCCTTTAATGTCTTAATTCACATGTGAGTGAGGTGACATAAAAATTTCAATTTCATTTGAGCTTAATTTGATGAATTATGAAATGAACAAGTTTAAGAGGGCATACAGGTAATTAAGGAATTCTAACCTTAATTAAAATTTAGGCTAAACCAAAAGGAAGGGTAAACATTTGATCTTAATTTTTATCTTGGATGATTGAAACATAGGAAGCTAAGGGGTAAAAACTCATTAATCACCTTAAAAATTAAAGATAAGATCTCAATTAATTAAATCACCTAATCTTTGGAAGATTAATTAAGGCTTGAATTATTAAGATTAAGGGATGTAATATAGGAAAGTTCTAATTCTTTAAATCGAATCCTTAATCAATAACTTGATCAAACATTATTTAAACATCAATTAATAAAACTCTAAAAAAATGATAATTGAAACTAATAAAGAAAAAGGGAGATAATCTTGAAAATTTATAACTAAACTAAAACTTAAAACATTAAAACCAATTTAAAGTAAGAAAATCAAATTAAAACAAACCTAAAATATCAAAACTAATATGAAATTGTCTAAAACTTAAATTAAAACAAATTTGAAACATTAAGGTTAATCTGGAATAATTTATAATTAAAATGTTATACTTAAAATTAAATCAATTTAAAATATTTAAAATTAATCTTAAAATGTTAAGACCATTTGAAATATTAAAACTTAATTGAATTAAACAACTTGAATACTTTTCCAACTTAAAATAATTTAAAACATTTAAAAAGAGCAACTAAAACCTTATAGCTAAATTAAATCACTTAGAACCATTAACTCAAACATTAAAAATGGTTAGGTTCTTTAATGAACTAATTTGCCCCTAAGAGCTTTCATTATCATAACTCTTAAATGAAGCATCAAATGAAATGTCACCTCACTCATAGGATAATCAAACATTCAAATCCACTGAGCAAGAGTCAAAACTCAAGTAAACCCGGGTGATTGATTCATCACCACAATGAAACTAACTGAACTTGAACTAATCCCTAAAATGTTTAGGAAGATGTTCAGAATTAAGTTCTGAGCACTTCTCTAACTTGATGGGATGTTTTGAAAGAACAGTGAGACTTCGTTGTTCTTTGATGAAGAAAATCATCCTTAACTAAACCAGGAACCTAGACATCATAGGACTTGGTAGATAGCTGGAGCCTTTTCGTAGCTTTACCTAGGTATTTGCTGCAAATATATAAATTTCTTAACATGTATTTTAAGTGTAGATGAAAATGATGGGAATGCCCTTCAGGTACATATTTAATTTTATTGTAATTTACATTCCACAATTTATTGAATGTCTTACTTTCCTGTATTTATAAATTCATGAAAATGATCGAACCCAGCATATTTAAATAACTCAAAATTTAATCGCAAATAAAACAAAACTACAACTATAACTAAAATTAAAACGTCTCATTGGATGATCGGGAATCCCTCGGATGATATAACCCATGTGTTGCTAACGAGATTTCCCACGGTCTAAATAAAAGTGTGGAACTCATTCAGTTGAGTTTAACAAATTCATTTGGACTAAGTGAATCAATCCGATGAAAATAGTGGTGTCAGGATGATGGAACCATGGGATCGTAATCGATTATACTTAATCAACTTTAATATTTGTTTTAATTAAAAAACTAAGCCATCTTAATTTTCAACCTCTTTAAACCAAAACACTTCTCTCACCCCCTGATTGTAACTTCTAAAACTAAACCTTCTGCAACGACGAGGAGCTTGGAGCAAGCATAGTGGGCAGCACGACCATCTTCAACAGCAAAACAAGTCTTCTTCAGCTTAACCCTCCCTTAGAATTAAATAACCAAGTTATAGGATTTCGAGGTAGTTTTCCTAGTGCAACATAAGTCCTCAACTTGTCTTTAGACATTTGCATAATCATATTATGTAAAAAAAGCCCTAACTCGTCTTAGGAATCCGATGTAGCCTTTTAGCACGACATAAACCCTCACATTTTCGAGGCTATTTGTATGATCGTATCATACAAGTATAAGTCCTAATTAATTAAAATTGGCAGGATTGAAACATTAAATAAACTCTCAAATTGAAGCCAAAAAATAGGATAGTCGGGAAGTCACCGAAGTTCACTTCGGGTCTGCGACATCCTCTACTTCTCTTTTTTTGGACTCTTGAAATAACTGTTCCTAATTTGATATATTCCCTATTGAAGTTTCCTAAATTCAATCCTTTGAAACCTTAAACTTTGAAATTCTTGAAAGCAAAACCATTGATCATTATCGAGAGTTTTCTTAAATGATTCCCGTCATTTAAGATGTAATTAACTATAGGGGCTTGCCCTTTTAGGGAACTTTAAGAACCCACTAATATAAACCTTATTTAATTCCTTTATATTAAGCAAGGGAATTTGTCGTCTTATAAAATTGGTTCACAGACCAAACGGACGTCACAAATCTATTAGTTTATTTAATCGAGCCCCATTATCAAGCATCTGTTCCACGGGATAGATGCACGGTTTGTGATGTGACACTCGTTTATATAAACTTTTTGAGGTGTGAGGTTGGTTTGACTCCATACTTTAACATTTTCAAACTTAAAACCGTTTTCAAAAATCAAAATTCTACTTTTCAAATTATATAAATTTAAATTAAATTTAAAATTTAAAATACAACACTTAGCCCAAAATAACGCTGACATGTTGTATAATGCTAAATTGAAAATATTTGCTGGAAAACTTAAGTCCAGGTGGACGGGCCCATTTATCGTGATGAATGTTTATTCATATGGAGCTATGGATATCCAAGATCCTAAGACTGGAAAAATTTTTAAAGTTAATGGTCATAGGCTTAAATCATATTTTTCAGCCTGATGATAATCTTATGTTGGGTCACTCAGAATAAACTCTGGGTATGTCAGACTGAAGACGATAAACCAAGCGATTTGTGGGAGGCAACCCATAGTTATCGGTGTGCTTTACTTTAAGTTTGATGTGTGTGCTTTGTTTGGTTTAATTTAAGATTATGCGGTAGTAATTTGAAGTTTATATGTTATAGTGGTGTTATTTGGACCTTATTTTATGACTTAGAGGAGTCAGAATGAAGATTTGGACTTTTAGCAGACCTGTGCTAAATTGAGCACTAGCAGCTATGCATCGCAGATTGGCGCTTAGACGCCGGAGTTACAAAAAATGTGAAAAGATGGTTTCTAGATGCCTAAGTCCTGGGTAAGTGGTTTTTGGAGTTAATGAGGAGTTTTAACAAGTCTAGAGTCAGTTTTAAGCCTTCCCAAGTCTATAAAAAGGCCTTGAATTAAAGAAATACTTGCCCCAATTCTTATTTTCATTCTTGAGTCTAAATAAGAGTATTTTGAGTGCAAAAATGTCTTATTTGGAGAGCGAAGTTAAAAAGGAGGAAGCCAACAAGAAGAAGTTTAGTAGTGAAAGTGCGCAAGAATTATTCAACGGATTCGTAGCGGTTAGTATTTAAGGAATTGCAGAAAGGATTGCAAAGATTGAAGCCGATTTGGTATCAATTAAAGCAAAGGTAAAGTAAACTAATGCTCATTTAGCGCATATTGGATGACAACTCAAAATGTAGTTCAGTCATACAAGTCATGTGGAAGAAGCAAATAGAGTGATTTATCTAAAGAACAAATGGTTAGAAGAAGAATATGTAAGAGTTTTTAATCATCGCTCGTTTTATCAGATTTATATTCCAGATGGTTTAAATGGAAATAATGGTGATTCTGGATATATTTCGCTTGTTGGAGATTGGAATTAAATTAAGTGTAGTCTTGTGATTTAGTTTTCTGTGTTTAGTGTTTTGTGTTTGTGATTTATGTTTGTGTTTTGTTGCTCTTTAATTTGATGTTTGTTACAATTTAATGATGTAATTTTATGTTTATGAAAAGTGTTGTGAACTTATGTATTAGGAAATTTCATCGAAAATGTTTGGATAAAAAATTTTTAGTTTGTATTAAGTGTAGTTTGCTATTAATGAAATATAAGTTTGTGTTTGTGTAAAATTTGTTTGGAATCGATGAAAAGTTTAGTATAATTTTGGAGTACTAGAAGTGTTTATGGGGAGAAATAAGTATTATAAGTGATTGAGGGTGATTAAATAAGTGATTTTGTGTCATTAAAATTAATTGTCAAAATTGGGCACTGGCGGCTAAGCGCCAAATTTCACGGCTATGTGCCATATGCTCTGCGCATAGGCGTCGGTTCGTGAAAATCGGTTTTCTACAGTTAATAACAAAAAATTTTTTCATTTTAACCCCCCCCATTACCATCAACCTCTCGGTTTCGCGAAAAAGAAGCCTAGGGCATCACTTAGTTAGATCATTTAAGAGTCGATTTCGCCGAAATTTATTGGATTTGAGTTCCTAAAGGTATGAGCATTTCTCCTGAGTAAATATTTTTTATTTTCACCATGTATTTTAAGTACATTATTGAAAAATCTGAAAATCACAATTCATGGTGAAAATTTGAGGAAAAGCATGAGAAATTACTTGGATTTAGTGGAAATTACCTTTAAAAGTTAAATTAGCAAGTTTAGTTTGATTTTGAATTTATGGTGAATTTTTTTGTGAATTTTTAGAGATGGCTCCAAAGTCGAAGCGCTTGAGAGAGATGGCGATATTTGATTCCAACAAATTTGTCAGTTCTAGAGTGGAGGATAGATATGTCGATGCACTTTCGTCGCCTAAATTGATTTCTGAACGAGTTTTTAGTAGACTAGGGGGAGAGATTGAAGAAATGACTATTAGAAGAAATTGGGAAAATTACTTTTGCTTCTTCGCTGTTGGTGTTGTTTCTATTGTTAGAGAGTTTTATGCAAGTTAAAGGTCAGCAAGTAGATTTTTCTCCTGCGATAATTAATACTTTTTATTGGATTCCTCCTAAGATGTTTTATTTTTATGTCAACTATCATCCTTATGAGGGAGAGCTAGATGAGATAATGTCTTTTCTTACTAATGAAAGAGGTTTATGGAAGATAAAAAATGAAAGAAGAGTAAATTTCTAGGCCTTTAAGTTGAATGCCACCTCAAAGGCATGAAATTACTTTATCTCATCAAAGTTGTTGCCTTCAAGTCATGTTAATGAAGTTACAAGAGAAAGAGCTGTTATGAACCATTTTATTCAGCAGGGAAAGCCTTTAGACATTGGAGCTATTATTTTTTATTATGTTTTGAACTGTGCCAGAGCTGCTACTACTGCGGGTATGAGATTTCCTTCCCTGATTCATTCACTTTGTAAGCAGTCTGGTGTTCAGTTTGAAACATAAGAAGAGGTTCTTCAGCCACTTACCCATTACTAGTGTAAATGTAAACACTTACACTGTGCATTCAGTATTTGGCTGGAAAGGAGGATCTGTTAGAGCTTCCGGTGCTTCTGCTTCTACTACCTCTACTTCTTGAGCTTCTACTTCACATGCATCATCTTCAAGAGATTCAAAGACTGGTTTTTTACAGAAGATTTTAAAGAAAGTGAGTCTTACTAGAGAACATGTTAGAGATATGGATGGTAAGATAGAAAATATTGAAAGGTATATAATACAACATGATGAATATGAGGAGAATTATCAGCAGTACATAGACAGAGTGATTAGAGGTGATCACAGTGCTGAGATACCCCTTATCCTTTTTATATACCTTATGTGCCATCCAAAGATTAGAATGAAGATGATGATGATGAGGATGATGAGTAGGATTTTTTTATGTGTTGTTGAGTTTGTGATGTTTGTATTTGTGTTGTATGATGTCTGGAGTTTTATTTGTGGTTGTATTTTGCTGTGAACTCTGATATTGTGTAGACTGTAGTTTGATTATTTCTGTTATGTACAATCAGCTGTTTCTATGATAAATTAATGTTTTATGATGTATGTTTGTGATATCTTTGTGGTAGTAAATGTTTTAAATGTGTATCTAGTGTTTGAGTTTTTAGTAGTGTATAATTTAATTCCAAAATAGTTAGAAAAATTTAGAACACTATTTGAAACTTCTAATTAAGTTGCATGCTTAAAGTTTTCAAAATATGCTATCATATATTATCTAATGTTGTTGTGATTTGAGTCATGTTAAAGTTGGTGTGTATTTGCTTTGAAAACCTCAATTACTGTAGAAGTCTTTTGAAATTTTTATTTTAAGAAAAAAACTGAAAAATTGAATTTGATTTCTTTTTACTCCTTGTTTTTAAACTGTTATACTTGCATATTTAGGATATGAAAATTCATGCTAGCATGGTATTTTAGTTTTTAATTCTTACGCATGTATCATTTTTTATGCTTAAATGTTTAATCCTAACTAAAAATTTAAAGTTTGGGGGGAATTTAAAATACAAATTTTCAAAAACTAAAATTTTATTTTTTATCAAGAATACTTATAATGAAATTTGATTTTTGATTGAAAACAATTATGTATAGGATGTTATATTAGAGGAGCAAAATTTTGAATATAGAAATGAGTAAGAGAATTTAGTTAAAATTTATAGTAATGATGAAAATTTTAAAGTTAAACTTTTCTTAGAAAATAAATGTTAAATATAGTTAAACTATCTTTAGTAAGAAATGTTGTATTTTTGGAAAGATAGAAGATTTGACTTTTATTTTTCAAAACTTAAATTTCTTTTATTGAAAAATAATTTTCAACACTGTTATTATGATTTTTAAGAGAAAGATATATATCAGACCTTTATTTTAAATGGTAGGATGGAATTCAAAATCATTAAAGGCCTATCCAGATACAGTAATCCTTGCCATATAAAAATAAAGAGAAAAAAAGAAAAATAAAGAAAAATAAAAGAAAATGGAGGAGAAACTTGAGGATTTAAGGGCTTAATAAAAAACTGGTTCCGTACCTAAAGTTTAAAATATAAGCTTTGAGAAAATCTAAAGCTTAAGATTATAATATAGTGAGTAAAATTATTTTTAAATAAAAAATTATAAGTAAGAAAAAGAAGATTTTTTAATCCTATATTTTGAAGAATCTACAAATATTTATGAATTAGATAGAAAATAATATTTTTCATGATCCTTTACTTAAAGAACTTTCTAAACTTTAAGTTGGTCTCATTTACTAGAATTTTTTCTAAATTGGACTATTTCATTTCTAGAAAAAAATTTTGAAACCTTCCTAAAAAAACTCATTTACATAATTTGCATGCTTGATTTTTATATGATTTTAGTGTCAAGTGAGGACAAGTAACATTTTAAGTTTGGGGGATTTTGATACACCTAAAATATATAGTATTTTTATGCACATTCTTATACTTATTTTTTATGCTATTGCACTTTAATGGAAGGTAGTTTTGTGTTTTTCTTGCATGTATGATTAAAATAACTGATTACGATAAAAAAGAGCAAAAGAGGATCAAATTTGGAGCAAAAATGAGCTATGTGAAAATTTGAACTTTGGCGGCTAAGCGCCGCATGGTTGGTGCATAGGTGCCACAGTTTAAAAATACAAATTTAATCAAATTTAAGGACGTTTGAAGCAACTTTTGGTGGTAATATCCTTAACTTACTTTGGGCGACAGATTTGAATGAAGAGATGCATTCTTTGGTGGATACATTGAATCTGGAAATATTTTGAAGAGACACCAAAGCACCTTTTGAAAAACTATAAGAATAAAGTCTTATAATCAGAAGAGAGTCCTTAGTATTTTTAGAGTCTTATTTTTATAGTTTAGAGTCAGTTAGTTACGTCTTTTTAGTTTAAGAGAGTTTTAAAGGAGAAAGGGGTTGCTTTGAAGCATTCTTCTCATCAATTTTGTTTCATCCATTTATTTAGTTTATATTGGAGTCTAAAGTCAGAGTTGAAGTCAACAGAGTTGGGCGCCAACCTCTGTGGAGTCTTTTAGTAGAAAGCAAAATTTTAGAAGAATTTCCAGAGTCTTGTGGAGAGGATTTTCAGATAAGTGTTTATCTTTGTTTTTACATTTGGCTGTAAGTAAAACTTGTTTTGTTTTCACTACGATTTTAACTTTCAAATTAAGTTGTGTTTGTGTTTTCTCCATGAGTTCTGAATAGTTTTGTTTATCTTTTTCCTTTTAAATGATGAAGTAATTAAATTATGAAAGGAAGTTGTGTGAAGTATATAAGTTTAGTGTTGGAAGAAGTTGTGATGATTTATTTTCTTGCTCTTAATTTACTTTTTGATTTGGCCAATTAATATGTTAAAATTTGTTGTGAGATTGTGTAAGATCCAATGCGGTATTGTCTTATTCAACAATCAGAAAGAATCACATGCAATTGTATTGATGAGAATTGTAGTCCATATAATTGAATGCAAATAAATAGGGAGATATGTTTTAATGGGGAGTAAAATTAGAGGACTTTAGAGTGTCAGACTAAAGCCTCATAATTTGGTTTTAGGTGAAAAATTTTGTTATGAGATGTTAGCCCCCAGGTGGAGGGAATAAAGAGAACTCTAGTGTGAGAGATGGTATCTTCCCTGCCTAACCCATCTACAAAATTTCAAAGCTTCAAATTAACCAATTTTCTTAATAGAACCAAGTAAGAGTAAAGAATATAATTGCTCATATTTGGCACAACACATTTAGATACTTCCGCAATGAAATTCCATAATTATTACTGATTTATTAAAAGTGGAAAAAGTATTTTATTCTCATGCTTTCATATCGTTTAGTAGTCCTGTTAATTTTAGTTGCTTTCTTACCTTTTATTAAAGAAAACTTCAAAAATAATTGTCAAATTATCTATTTTAAAACATACTTTACAAAATCAATTTTAAAAGTAAAAAGTTAATTTTCTTATTTCTTTATATTTTTAGACATTCCTTGTGGGTTAGATATCTCTGGGATTAATTAGAAAGTTCTATATTACTTAATAAACGATATGTATACTTGCGTAGAATCTCATATTATCAAAGAATTAAAATATATCTCTTATTTGCTTTGAAATCAATTTTTTGGCGTCGTTGCAAAGAAAGAGATAATATCATTAGAAAGAAATATAAAGTGAAAAACGTAAGGGTAAATATTCGGGGATTACCCATCCCTCGAGAAGATAGGACGATGAAGACCTCCACCCGATCTTAGTTATAATAGTAGAGGAGATTCAACTGGTTCAGATTTCTTAGACACCATCCAGTATGTGGCCAACTGCTGATGCTAACTGACCACAAAAGGCTCAGCCAGTCCAGATTTTTTGGACGTAGCTGAGAAAAATCATGCCCGTCTCATTCATAACGACATATCAATCGATCTGACCTATATTTTGATACTACAGAATGAAGGAAACCTCTAACTGACCTTAGTCATAACGGTAAAGGAGACTCAACGGATCCAGATTTCCTGGACACAATCAAGGGTGTGGCCAACGGCTGCCACTAATCGACCATAAAAAGGTTCAACCAATCTGGATTTTTGGACGTAGCTGAGGAAAGTCCTACCTAACCTCATTTGTAATGACAAATCAATTTGTCTGACCTATATTTTGCAATGTCAGAATGAGGAGACCTCTACCTGATCTCTTTCGTAACCATAAAGGAGAAGGCTCGATCATCTCGTGTGACCCCAAGTCTCCTGTTATGCCTCTTTTGAAGGGGACCCCAATTTCATGTCTGATTGATCCCTTGAAAAGAAGCACCCATCACTTTAATCAGGCAGCTATATAGCTCAAGATGCATTGATTGAAAAGTGGCAACTGGCTAGTGACTCAATAGTATGGCCAATTAAGAAGACCCGGTCATCTCTTGTGACCCAGGTCTTCTATTGTGATCTCATGTGAAGAACTGACTAAAAATTTTCCATTGGGAGTGGCATAAATCACAATCTTCTAGGTGGTCATAAAGACCAACAAGTCCTAACTGAAGTGGCAACTGTCCAGTGACTCAACATTATGAACAATTGAAAAGTCTAGATCATCTCATGTGACCCAGGCCTTTCATTCTCACATGTAGAATTTTGACTGAAAAATTTACCTCTAGTCGCAAGAAGTAACTTCCCTCTATCTGATCATATTTGAAATGATAGTGGTTCAAAACCAAATTTTTCCTGACCACAGCTGTAACAGAAAAATTGGGAGAAGGCTTGATCATCTCATGTGACTCCCTCTCTGTTATTATGTGACCCGACCCGCAATTTCGCAGTAAATTAACTTCCAAAAGATGGCCAAAAACTTGACCCGATTTATAAATAGCGGCTAGTGTGCAAAATTATAAAAGATATAAAAATTAGAAAATATTTTACACACTAGGGGTACTACATAAGTATACGTATCGTTTCAAGTAATATAGAGTTTTCTTTAAAAACCCCAGTATCGATCCCACGAGGAAGTGAAGTAAGAGGTCTTTAGTCAAATTCTAGTCTACTACTAATAGTCCTTAGTTTGGAATGTCGATTAAAATTTTGTTTTATCTAAAAACTACTCCTAGATGCAAGTGTTAAATGTAATAGTAATTATAACTAAGTGCAAATAATAATTCTAAAGATAACCCTTTTGGATGAATTGGTTTGGAGAATTTCGAGATATTAAAAACTACTATTCTTATGTAATGAAATAGATAATGTATAGGATCGAGATGCATTAAATATTGTATGTGCCAAAATAGGAGCAATCCTATTCTTTACCCTTTCGTCCGAGCATAAAGAACATCGACTAATCCTATGCTTGGTTACTAAATCGCGGCTAAGTCGGGAGGATACCGGCCGCCCTTCGGAGCTCCCACGTTCCCCTCGCCCGAGGGCTAACAATCTACACTTCAAGCACTCGAAACGATAGGACCGAATTGAGGATTTTAGCCCGTCACTCTAAAATCTCCAATTCTACGCCCAATAATTACATTTCCCTATTTATTCGCATTCAACTTCCATGAACTTCACCATCCATGGAATTTGAATGTGGTTTCACTTTGTCGAGAATTACACTCGCCCTTTCGGATCGATGCAATTACAACGAATTTTAACACTACAATGGGCCCTTATTGCAATGTAAATGAAGTGCAAGTAAAAACCATCACATTTGTAATTAAATTTACTTCTACCATGCATCACAAAATCCTAAACATGATTTCTACTCATTACAAAAGAAAAGTAAAAGGAAAATAATGGCATAATCTTCTCATGCCACTATTTTCAAAGAAGAAGAAAGAATAAGAGAGATGCATCACAAAGCACGAAGAAAACATAAAGGAAACTTCATTTAACAAAAGCAAGTCCACTAAATAAATGTTTACAAAATTATAAGATAATGAAGAACAATACTTAGCTTTTTCCCTTTGAAAGAAAGACGAAGATCTCTCCCATAAAGTCTCCCGGTGATCCATACAATGCTAGCGAAATCCCTTACAAATTCTCTCAAAATCTCCTCTCCAATCTCTCCGAAAGGGTAGAAATCTACATTTCTACTCTTAATCTAAGAATCATAAACATTCCTCTAAGTTTTTCTCTCATTTTTTCTATTGTTTCTCCCTTCTAATCTACATATTTCTAACACAAATTTGCCATTTTTAAAGAGCATGGACGAATTCCGAAGAGTTTCCTTAAGCACCCCTTCGAAAAAGCGTCCAAATACGACGAATTTTGGCCCAAAACAGCCAAAAGTCGGTTCATGGTCGTCCGGGCCGCTGTCGGCGGGTTCGAGCTCGCTGTCGGCGAGCTTTTCGGCCATTTTTCGGTGGTCTCGGGAAATTCTCGCCGTCGGCGAGATCGATCTCGCCGTAGGCGAGCAGGCTGCTGCGCGGCTCCACGGTTTCGCTCCGTTTGGCTCCATTTTAGCTCCGTTTCGCCCCATTTCAGTTGCGTTACATTCGTAACAGATAGCCCTACAAAATAAGCATAAACATAACCTTTCTTTAAAGTGTAATCTCATTCAAAAATATGTAAGAAGTGTAAAAGAGATTAAGCATCGAAAGACTTATCGAAAGGTGTCAGGGCAGAATTTCATTTCTTGCTCGTTTTTGCTCCAAATTGCACCATTTTTGTTTCTTTTTGCTCCAATCACCATTTCTTGTACCTAAAACTAAAAAACATACAAAATACCTTCCTTTAAAGTGTAATATCATAAAAAAAGTAAAATGATATAACAAAAAGTTTATATATTTTAGGCGTGTCAAAATCCCCCAAACTTAATCATAGTCATTGTCCTCAAGTAACATTTTTACTACATAAAAATATAACTCAGGGCAATGTACTATTCACCTGTAAGACACTAAAATTTTTCATTTAAAAGAATATATTGGTTAAACTTTTAGAAAGAAATTCAAGTAACTTAGGTTAACACTACAAGAATAAGAGTATTCAAGAATCAAGTCTAAGGGTTCTAGTCTTCTATTTATTTCAAGATAAATCATAATTTGTCACATTAAGAATGCCTTGAAAGATTATGTGAAAAATAAGTTCATGCAAACTTCATTAGAATGTAGGCCAATACTTTAAATATAAATTCAAAAATGAAATCAAGTTCTCCCTTTAGGGTGACTCAAGTGAAGCCAATTTTTTATTAGGCATCTCCTCAAGCTTCTCCTAATAAATATTTTTCTTTCCTTTTTCTTTTTCTTTTTTTTATCTTTTTTTTTCTTTTTTTTTTAATGAGGATTACTATATCTGGAGAGCCTGTAATGATTTTGAACTTCACTCTCGTCTTTCCAAAGTTTAAACTTAAAACACATCCTTACTTTATAAGTAGGTATGAGCCTTATTATTCATCATAAAGTCACAATCTCTTCTTAACACACGATACTTTTAAGTCTCTTAACATTTCAAAAATACAGTTTTCTTTACTTTAAATAGTTAACTATAATCAAATTCTTTCATACCAAATATCTTACCCTAATAAAATTAACTTTTATTACTAAAAACTTTCATTCAATCCTTCCATAATATTCAACTAAAATAAAAAGTTTAGGTTATCTCAAGCGAGGTTCAATTGCTAGAAGTTATGCTAATAATTTTTGAAAATATAATAATTGGGAACAAATAAGAGTTAACATTTTTCTTCCCCCCAAACTTAAATTTTAAA
This sequence comes from Papilionanthe hookeriana x Papilionanthe teres, assembly GCA_022702705.1. NCBI lineage: Eukaryota > Viridiplantae > Streptophyta > Magnoliopsida > Asparagales > Orchidaceae > Papilionanthe > Papilionanthe hookeriana x Papilionanthe teres. Next base: position 20,431,242 of record CM040433.1, read on the forward strand.
ATATTTTGCAACTAATTCCATAAAATGTAGCAGGAAGAAAAAGTAAAGGTTGAATATACTTACTACTACAACATCCAATCAAATTCATATCATGCATAATCAGGATAAAAAGACTGTAGGAGAAAGTAAAGCTAGCCTAAAACATGATTGTAATAAAATTACACTAAAAGGAAGTATTTTCACATTAAAATTTTATTTTTCTTCCCACCCCCAAACTTAATTTTTAACATATATAGCATTCAGTACAGAAAATATAAGCAGAAAGAAAATAATTTAGTAATTCTATCTACCACAAATGTCTATTAAAATCATTTGCAAGTATTCATTAGGACAGAACAATATGCAGTAGAAAGTAAATCTAAACTAATCATGTCAAAATGAAATTAACTAAACCAAAGTCTAACTAGCATAGCATGTATCAGCAAGGGATTATAAAAATGTTCTTCAAGACCTAAATAAAGTTGTAACACAAACATAAACACAAACACACAATTCAAATACAAACACAAATGATAAATGAAGTCAATTCTTCCTTTAACTCATCCAATCTCACTATGTTACCTTCAATTTTTAACGGAATCACTACACTAGTAAATTAGGTACTTTAAAATGATTTTATAGATTATAATCCCAAAGATAAGATTACCCCTGATAATTGGTTTCCGGACACCAATCTCAGGCATCACATAATCTTTATAATTAAGCACCTCTAACAGTTATAAAGATAGTGTGAGATCATCCACATGGTATTCATCAAATAGGTTCGCGAATCCTACCTAATGAAAATAAAGTTGTAGAAAGGAAGTAACAAATTAAGATGGAATTATCAATGTTTGAAATTCATGATTTCTCTTGTAAAACTTAAGTCTAGGTGAGACCCAAGTCACAGTGGACTCGTCAATCCAACTACTACAAGAGAACATAAAAGTTTAACCATAATAAGAAGTTAAGGAATTAACTCTCTCATGACACACAAAGATCAAATCAAACTACTAACAATCCAAACATCTACCAACAACAATCAAACTTATCAATCACTATAAAGCAAATACAATAGATCACCAACAATCATGACTCTCAAGCATACTAAATCAAAGCACACCGATAACTATGGGTCGCCTCCCATAAAGCGCTTGGTTTAACGTCATTAGCTCGACAAATGATTCCTCCCGGATCAAAATTCCATTTAAGTAATCCTCGATCAATCGCCCAATCCTTTCCGGATCCAGTGGATTCCTATAAAATCCTCAAATTTTAATTTTTCATTCAGACTCTTCATTTTCGTATGAATTCATATCTATGTTCGTCATATTTCTTTCTAGATCCAATATTCTTCTATTAATTTTCTGAAATTGCATATTAATATCATCTTTGAAATTTATAAGAAATGGATTTTTATAAGATACTTCAATATCTCCCAAATTTTGGATCGATTCTCTTTAAATAATTCGGATTCAAGATCAAATTCTTCTATGTCACTCTTATGATTCAAGTTATTTTCCAATTCTTCCCCTTTATAATTATAAAATGATTGAGGATCTATCTTAGTTGAGGAAATAGGTTTTTCTAATTCCTTAGGAATTTCTTCCATTGGTCTTCCAATATCCTTATCCTCTTTTCTCAACTCAAAGTTCTTTTGAAATTTATCCTCAAATTCTCTTCCAAGTCCTAGTTCAATAATTTTTTCTTGTTCATCATTCAATTCAGGTTTTTCTTGTGATTGAGTCGCATCTAAAGATATAAAGACTGGTTGTATAGATGAATTCCCTAAGTAGATAGGCTTTAAAATTGTATGGGGTACATCCATCTTAAGTTCATGAGATTTTTCAAGAGATGGAACTAAAAGTTTACTATTTTTGGTAGCGTCCATCATTTCACACCTCTCCCGAACATACATACGATCTTCTTTACATAACATTTTTGACTCATCATGAAAGTCTATTTCAATCTCATTTGTTAACTTACTCTCAAAACTTTCTTGGAAATGTTCTTTACTTAGATAATCAATTTTATCCATCCAAAGACAATCATCATCTTTTCTCTCAGCTGGAAATTTCATAGTCTTTAATACATCAAAAGTGACTTCATGGTCATTAATATTCATAGTCAACTCTCCTTTTGCACATCTATCATAGCTATGTCCAAGAACAAGGAAAGGTCTACCTAAAATAATTGGAATTTCTTTATCTTCCTCCATATCTAATACAATAAAGTCCAAAGGAAAGATAAATTTATCCACTTTAACAAGCACGTCTTCTATAACTCCTTTTGGATAAATGATAGATCGATCGACTAATGTAAGGGTTACGATAGTGGGAGAAATATCGATTAAACCTAACCTTTTAAATATAGATAGAGGCATCACATTAATGCTCACTCCTAAATCACATAAAGCTTTTCCACATAATTTTTCTCCAATTGCACAAGGAATTGTAAAGCTACAAGGATATTTATGTTTCGAGGAAAATTTTTCCGAATTATAGCATCGCACTCCTCACTTAGTGCAACTGTCTCATAATCCATAAATTTCCTTTTCTTGTTTAATATATCCTTTATAAACTTTGCAAAACTTGGCATCTGTTCCAAAGCTTCGGTGAAAGGAATATTTATCGTTAACTTCTTAAGTACTTTCATGAACTTTGAAAATTTTTTATCTAACTCATGCTGTCTAAGTCTTTGAGGAAATGGAGGTGGTGGTTTTTCCAAACTGATTTTAGTTGGAGATATTAATTTTTCTAGATCTTTAGAAACATGTTCTTCAGGTCTTTTAGTTTTCTTTATTTCTCTCACAACATCTTTCTCTTTTCTAACCACATCCTCTATCTCTCTTCCACCTTTTAATCGGACAGCTTCTATTTGTTCATTAGTGTTCTCTTTAGGGTTGATCTCATTATTGCTAGGAAGTGTTCCTTGGTGTATATTGCTAAGTGAATTAGCAATTTGTCCCAGTTGATTCTCTGTATTTTTAATCGCAACATTTTGACTTTGCAATCTGGTTTCCCATTTGCAATACCACTTCTTCCATGTACATTTTCTTATCCTCAAATTGTTGATCATTGTTAGAGTCCGGTGGATATGAAAGTATATAGTTTGTGTTCCCCCGATTATTCCAACTTCCATTAGGATTCCCATGATTATTTTCCCATTTTTGGTTTCCACCATCGGTAGTATGATTCCAATTAAATTTAGGATGGTTCTCCCAACACGGGTTGTAAAAGTTAGAATATGGGTTGTTTATGGTATTTAAAATCTCATATGATAATTTAGAATCAATTATAGGCCCTAATGAACTTTCCTCACTTACAGGAGTAAATTGAGGTTGGTTCATTCCAAATTGGTCCAACTTCCTTGATATTGCAGCAATCTGAGATGCAAGAATTGAAATCGTATCTGTATCATAAATACTAGCTACATTTTTATTATTTACCCTTGCAGAGGGCCATTGAAATTCATTTATAGCCATTTTTTCAATTAATTCATATGCTTCATCAAATGATTTTGACATTAATGATCCACCAATGGCGACATCAATTATAGACCTAAGGGATCCTACTAACCCATTGTAAAAAGTTTGAATGATTAACCAATCGGGCAGAGCATGGTGTGGACACTTTCTTAGGAGTTCCTTAAATCTTTCCCAGGCTTCGTATATTGATTCCCCTTCATATTGACAAAATGAGATAATATCGTTTCTAAGTTTAGTAGTCCTTGAAGGTGGAAAATACTTAGCTAGGAATTTTTGAGTTAACTCCTCCCAATTTTTAATAGAACCAGGTGCTAAAGAGTATAACCACATTTTAGCCTTATCCCTTAGTGAGAAAGGAAAATGATTTAGTCTAACAGCATCGTCTGACATACTGTTATAACGAAATGTAGCACAAAGTTCTAGAAAATTTGATAAGTGTAAATAGGGATCCTCCAAAGGAGTTCCCCCAAAATGATTGTTCTGCACCAGTTGGATAATCTCAGGATTTATTTCAAATGAGTCAGCTTCTACGACAGGGTTTTGTATACTAGAGTGAATTTCATCTGTCGTAGGATTTATGTAATCCCTCAATGAATTATGATGATTTTCTAAGTTATTATCTTGAAAGTTTTCCATTTCCATTTCTAGTTTTTCGAGTCCTTTCTGTATTTTTAATTTTTTATTTTTTTCAAACTCGGGATCATAAGGTACAAGTCCTGTAGATCCTTTGTTTCGCATAAACAATACATTAATAATTAAACAAATAACAAATGAAATATATTCAACACAACAAAACATTTTAACGAACACCATATTTTTCATTTAAACAATTTTTTCACAACACTTTTTCAATTAAAAAAAACTTTTCACACAAAAATAGTTTTTACGACACTACAGTTTTCCAAGTCTAAGCCTAATTACTTCAACTAAAATTCTCCTAAAGTTCTTACCGAAGCTTCCCGGCAACGGCGCCAAAAACTTGACCCGACCCGCAATTACGCAGTAAATTAACTTCCAAAAGATGGCCAAAACTTGACTCGATTTATAAAAAGCGGCTAGTGTGCAAAATTATAAATGATATAAAAATTAGAAAATATTTTACACACTAGAGGTACTACGCAAGTATACGTATCGTTTCAAGTAATATAGAGTTTTCTTTAAAAACCCAAGTATCGATCCCACGAGGAAGTGAAGTAAGAGGTCTTTAGTCAAATTCTAGTCTACTACTAATAGTCCTTAGTTTGGAATGTCGATTAAAATTGTGTTTTATCTAAAAACTACTCCTAAATGCAAGTGTTAAATGTAATAAGTAATTATAACTAAGTGCAAATAATAATTCTAAAGATAACCCTTTTGGATGAATTGGTTTGGAGAATTTTGAGATATTAAAAACTACTATTCTTATGTAATGAAATAGATAATGTATAGGATTGAGATGCATTAAATATTGTATGTGCCAAATAGGAGCAATCCTATTCTTTACCCTTTGGTCCGAGCATAAAGAACATCGACTAATCCTATGCTTGGTTACTCAATCTGCGGCTAGGCTGGGAGGATACCGGCTGCCACTTCGGAGCTCCCACGTTCCCCTCGCCTGAGGGCTAACAATCTACACCAGCACCCAAACGATAGGACCGAATTGAAGATTTTAGTCTGTCACTCTAAAATCTCCAATTCTACGCCCAATAATTATATTTCCCTATTTATTTGCATTCAACTTCCATGAACTTCACCATCCATGGAATTTGAATGTGGTTTCACTTTGTTGAGAATTACACTGCCCTTTCGGATCGATGCAATTACAACGAATTTTAACACTACAATGGGCCCTTATTGCAATGTAAATGAAGTGCAAGTAAAAACCATCACATTTGTAATTAAATTTACTTCTACCATGCATCACAAAATCCTAAACATGATTTCTACTCATTACAAAAGAAAAGTAAAAGGAAAATAATGGCATAATCTTCTCATGCCACTATTTTCAAAGAAGAAGAAAGAATAAGAGAGATGCATCACAAAGCACGAAGAAAACATAAAAGAAACTTCATTTAACAAAAGCAAGTCCACTAAATAAATGTTTACAAAATTATAAGATAATGAAGAACAATACTTAGCTTTTTCCCTTTGAAAGAAAGACGAAGATCTCTCCCATAAAGTCTCCTGTGATCCATACAATGCTAGCGAAATCCCTTACAAATTCTCTCAAAATCTCCTCTCCAATCTCTCCGAAAGGGTAGAAATCTACATTTCTACTCTTAATCTAAGAATCATAAACATTCCTCTAAGTTTTTCTCTCATTTTTTCTATTGTTTCTCCCTTCTAATCTACATATTTCTAACACAAATTTGCCATTTTTAAAGAGCATGGACGAATTCCGAAGAGTTTCCTTAAGCACCCCTTCGAAAAAGCGTCCAAATACGACGAATTTTGGCCCAAAACGACCAAAAGTCGGTTCATGGTCGTCCGGCCGCCGTCGGCGGGTTCGAGCTCGCTGTCGGCGAGCTTTTCGGCCATTTTTCGGTGGTCTCGGGAAATTCTCGCCGTCGGCGAGATCGATCTCGCCGTAGGCGAGCAGGCTGCTGCGCGGCTCCACGGTTTCGCTCCGTTTGGCTCCATTTTAGCTCCGTTTCGCCCCATTTCAGCTTAGCGTTACATTCGTAACAGATAGCCCTACAAAATAAGCATAAACATAACCTTTCTTTAAAGTGTAATCTCATTCAAAAATATGTAAGAAGTGTAAAAGAGATTAAGCATCGAAAGACTTATCGAAAGGTGTCAGGACAGAATTTCATTTCTTGCTCGTTTTTGCTCCAAATTGCACCATTTTTGTTTCTTTTTGCTCCAATCACCATTTCTTGTACCTAAAACTAAAAAACATACAAAATACCTTCCTTTAAAGTGTAATATCATAAAAAAAAGTAAAATGATATAACAAAAAGTTTATATATTTTAGGCGTGTCAAAATCCCCCAAACTTAACTGTTACTTGTCCTCAAGTAACATTTTTACTACATAAAAATATAACTCAGGGCAATGTACTATTCACCTGTAAGACACTAAAATTTTTCATTTAAAAGAATATATTGGTTAAACTTTTAGAAAGAAATTCAGTAACTTAGGTTAACACTACAAGAATAAGAGTATTCAGCAATCAAGTCTAAGGGTTCTAGTCTTCTATTTATTTCAAGATAAATCATAATTTGTCACATTAAGAATGCCTTGAAAGATTATGTGAAAAATAAGTTCATGCAAACTTCATTAGAATGTAGGCCAATACTTTAAATATAAATTCAGAAATGAAATCAAGTTCTCCCTTTAGTGGTGACTCAAGTGAAGCCAATTTTTTATTAGGCATCTCCTCAAGCTTCTCCTAATAAATATTTTTCTTTCCTTTTTCTTTTTCTTTTTTTTATCTTTTTTTTCTTTTTTTTTTTAATGAGGATTACTATATCCTGAGAGCTCGTAATGATTTTGAACTTCACTCTCGTCTTTCCAAAGTTTAAACTTAAAACACATCCTTACTTTATAAGTAGGTATGAGCCTTATTATTCATCATAAAGTCACAATCTCTTCTTAACACACGATACTTTTAAGTCTCTTAACATTTCAAAAATACAGCTTTTCTTTACTTTAAATAGTTAACTATAATCAAATTCTTTCATACCAAATATCTTACCCTAATAAAATTAACTTTTATTACTAAAAACTTTCATTCAATCCTTCCATAATATTCAACTAAAATAAAAAGTTTAGGTTATCTCAAGCGAGGTTCAATTGCTAGAAGTTATGCTAATAATTTTTGAAAATATAATAATTGGGAACAAATAAGAGTTAACATTTTTCTTCCCCCCAAACTTAAATTTTAAAATATTTTGCAACTAATTCCATAAAATGTAGCAGGAAGAAAAAGTAAAGGTTGAATATACTTACTACTACAACATCCAATCAAATTCATATCATGCATAATCAGGATAAAAAGACAGTAGGAGAAAGTAAAGCTAGCCTAAAACATGATTGTAATAAAATTACACTAAAAGGAAGTATTTTCACATTAAAATTTTATTTTTCTTCCCACCCCCAAACTTAATTTTTAACATATATAAGCATTCAAGTATGTAAAATATAAGCAGAAAGAAAATAATTTAGTAATTCTATCTACCACAAATGTCTATTAAAATCATTTGCAAGTATTCATTAGGACAGAACAATATGCAGTAGAAAGTAAATCTAAACTAATCATGTCAAAATGAAATTAACTAAACCAAAGTCTAACTAGCATAGCATGTATCAGCAAGGGATTATAAAAATGTTCTTCAAGACCTAAATAAAGTTGTAACACAAACATAAACACAAACACACAATTCAAATACAAACACAAATGATAAATGAAGTCAATTCTTCCTTTAACTCATCCAATCTCACTATGTTACCTTCAATTTTTAACGGAATCACTACACTAGTAAATTAGGTACTTTAAAATGATTTTATAGATTATAATCCCAAAGATAAGATTACCCCTGATAATTGGTTTCCGGACACCAATCTCAGGCATCACATAATCTTTATAATTAAGCACCTCTAACAGTTATAAAGATAGTGTGAGATCATCCACATGGTATTCATCAAATAGGTTCGCGAATCCTACCTAATGAAAATAAAGTTGTAGAAAGGAAGTAACAAATTAAGATGGAATTATCAATGTTTGAAATTCATGATTTCTCTTGTAAAACTTAAGTCTAGGTGAGACCCAAGTCACAGTGGACTCGTCAATCCAACTACTACAAGAGAACATAAAAGTTTAACCATAATAAGAAGTTAAGGAATCAACTCTCTCATGACACACAAAGATCAAATCAAACTACTAACAATCCAAACATCTACCAACAACAATCAAACTTATCAATCACTATAAAGCAAATACAATAGATCACCAACAATCATGACTCTCAAGCATACTAAATCAAAGCACACTGATAACTATGGGTTGCCTCCCATAAAGCGCTTGGTTTAACGTCATTAGCCCGACAAATGATTCCTCCTGGATCAAAATTCCATTTAAGTAATCCTCGATCAATCGCCCAATCCTTTCCAGATCCAGGGATTCCTATAAAATCCTCAAATTTTAATTTTTCATTCAGCTCTTCATTTTCAGATGAATTCATATCTATGTTCGTCATATTTCTTTCTAGATCCAATATTCTTCTATTAATTTTCTGAAATTGCATATTAATATCATCTTTGAAATTTATAAGAAATGGATTTTTATAAGATACTTCAATATCTCCCAAATTTTGGATCAGATTCTCTTTAAATAATTCAGATTCAAGATCAAATTCTTCTATGTCACTCTTATGATTCAAGTTATTTTCCAATTCTTCCCCTTTATAATTATAAAATGATTGAGGATCTATCTTAGTTGAGGAAATAGGTTTTTCTAATTCCTTAGGAATTTCTTCCATTGGTCTTCCAATATCCTTATCCTCTTTTCTCAACTCAAAGTTCTTTTGAAATTTATCCTCAAATTCTCTTCCAAGTCCTAGTTCAATAATTTTTCTTGTTCATCATTCAATTCAGGTTTTTCTTGTGATTGAGTCGCATCTAAAGATATAAAGACTGGTTGTATAGATGAATTCCCTAAGTAGATAGGCTTTAAAATTGTATGGGGTACATCCATCTTAAGTTCATGAGATTTTTCAAGAGATGGAACTAAAAGTTTACTATTTTTGGTAGCGTCCATCATTTCACACCTCTCCCGAACATACATACGATCTTCTTTACATAACATTTTTGACTCATCATGAAAGTCTATTTCAATCTCATTTGTTAACTTACTCTCAAAACTTTCTTGGAAATGTTCTTTACTTAGATAATCAATTTTATCCATCCAAAGACAATCATCATCTTTTCTCTCAGCTGGAAATTTCATAGTCTTTAATACATCAAAAGTGACTTCATGGTCATTAATATTCATAGTCAACTCTCCTTTTTGCACATCTATCATAGCTTGTCCAGTAACAAGGAAAGGTCTACCTAAAATAATTGGAATTTCTTTATCTTCCTCCATATCTAATACAATAAAGTCCAAAGGAAAGATAAATTTATCCACTTTAACAAGCACGTCTTCTATAACTCCTTTTGGATAAATGATAGATCGATCAGCTTAATGTAAGGGTTACAGTAGTGGGAGAAATATCGATTAAACCTAACCTTTTAAATATAGATAGAGGCATCACATTAATGCTCACTCCTAAATCACATAAAGCTTTTCCACATAATTTTTCTCCAATTGCACAAGGAATTGTAAAGCTACAAGGATATTTATGTTTCTGAGGAAAATTTTTCTGAATTATGGCACTGCACTCCTCACTTAGTGCAACTGTCTCATAATCCACAAATTTCCTTTTCTTGTTTAATATATCCTTTATAAACTTTGCATAACTTGGCATCTGTTCCAAAGCTTCGATGAAAGGAATATTTATCGTTAACTTCTTAAGTACTTTCATGAACTTTGAAAATTTTTTATCTAACTCATGCCGTCTAAGTCTTCGAGGAAATGGAGGTGGTGGTTTTTCCAAACTGATTTTAGTTGGAGATATTAATTTTTCTAGATCTTTAGAAACATGTTCTTCGTGTCTTTTAGTTTTCTTTATTTCTCTCACAACATCTTTCTCTTTTCTAACCACATCCTCTATCTCTCTTCCACCTTTTAATCTGGATGCCTTCTATTTGTTCATTAGTGTTCTCTTTAGGGTTGATCTCATTATTGCTAGGAAGTGTTCCTTGGTGTATATTGCTAAGTGAATTAGCAATTTGTCCCAGTTGATTCTCTGTATTTTTAATCGCAACATTTTGACTTTGCAACTGGTTTCCCATTTGCAATACCACTTCTTCCATAGACATTTTCTTATCCTCAAATTGTTGATCATTGTTAGAGTCCGGTGGATATGAAAGTATATAGTTTGTGTTCCCCTGATTATTCCAACTTCCATTAGGATTCCCATGATTATTTTCCCATTTTTGGTTTCCACCATCAGTAGTATGATTCCAGTTAAATTTAGGATGGTTCTCCCAACACGGGTTGTAAAAGTTAGAATATGGGTTGTTTATGGTATTTAAAATCTCATATGATAATTTAGAATCAATTATAGGCCCTAATGAACTTTCCTCACTTATAGGAGTAAATTGAGGTTGGTTCATTCCAAATTGGTCCAACTTCCTTGATATGCAGAGAATCCGAGATGCAAGAATTGAAATCGTATCTGTATCATAAATACTAGCTACATTTTTATTATTTACCCTTGCAGAGGGCCATTGAAATTCATTTATAGCCATTTTTTCAATTAATTCATATGCTTCATCAAATGATTTTGACATTAATGATCCACCAGCAGCAGCATCAATTATAGACCTAAGGGATCCTACTAACCCATTGTAAAAAGTTTGAATGATTAACCAATCGGGCAGAGCATGGTGTGGACACTTTCTTAGGAGTTCCTTAAATCTTTCCCAGGCTTCGTATATTGATTCCCCTTCATACCGACAAAATGAGATAATATCGTTTCTAAGTTTAGTAGTCCTTGAAGGTGGAAAATACTTAGCTAGGAATTTTTGAGTTAACTCCTCCCAATTTTTAATAGAACCAGAGTGCTAAAGAGTATAACCACATTTTAGCCTTATCCCTTAGTGAGAAAGGAAAAAGCCTTAGTCTAACAAAGATCGTCTCGACATACTCGTTATAACGAAATGTAGCACAAAGTTCTAGAAAATTTGATAAGTGTAAATAGGGATCCTCCAAAGGAGTTCCCCAAAATGATTGTTCTGCACCAGTCGGATAATCTCAGGATTTATTTCAAATGAGTCAGCTTTCTACGATAGGGTTTTGTATACTAGAGTGAATTTCATCTGTCGTAGGATTTATGTAATCCCTCAATGAATTATGATGATTTTCTAAGTTATTATCTTGAAAGTTTTCCATTTCCATTTATAGTTTTTCGAGTCCTTTCTGTATTTTTAATTTTTTATTTTTTTCAAACTCGGGATCATAAGGTACAAGTCCTGCAGATCCTTTGTTTCGCATAAACAATACATTAATAATTAAACAAATAACAGATGAAATATATTCAACACAACAAAACATTTTAACGAACACCATATTTTTCATTTAAACAATTTTTTCACAACACTTTTTCATATAAAAAAAACACTTTCCACACAAAAATAGTTTTTACGACACTACAGTTTTCCAAGTCTAAGTCTAATTACTTCAACTAAAATTCTCCTAAAGTTCTTACCGAAGCTTCCCTGGCAACGGCGCCAAAAACTTGACCCGACCCGCAATTACGCAGTAAATTAACTTCCAAAAGATGGCAAAAAACTTGACCCGATTTATAAATAGCGGCTAGTGTGCAAAATTATAAATGATATAAAAATTAGAAAATATTTTACACACTAGGGGTACTACGCAAGTATACGTATCGTTTCAAGTAATATAGAGTTTTCTTTAAAAACCCCGCATCGATCCCACGAGGAAGTGAAGTAAGAGGTCTTTAGTCAAATTCTAGTCTACTACTAATAGTCCTTAGTTTGGAATGTCGATTAAAATTGTGTTTTATCTAAAAACTACTCCTAAATGCAAGTGTTAAATGTAAAGATAATAACTATAACTAAGTGCAAATAATAATTCTAAAGATAACCCTTTTTTGGAGAATTTTTAGATATTAAAAACTACTATTCTTATGTAATGAAATAGATAATGTATATGATTGAGATGCATTAAATATTGTATGTGCCAAATAGGAGCAATCCTATTCTTTACCCTTTGGTCCAGGCACAAAGAACATTGACTAATCCTATGCTTGGTTACTAAATCTGCGGCTAGGCTGGGAGGATACCGGCTGCCACTTCAGAGCTCCCACGTTCCCCTCGCCTGAGGGCTAACAATCTACACCAGCACCCAAACGATAGGACCGAATTGAAGATTTTAGCCTGTCACTCTAAAATCTCCAATTCTACGCCTAATAATTATATTTCCCTATTTATTTGCATTCAACTTCCATGAACTTCACCATCCATGGAATTTGAATGTGGTTTCACTTTGTTGAGAATTACACTGCCCTTTCGGATCGATGCAATTACAACGAATTTTAACACTACAATGGGCCCTTATTGCAATGTAAATGAAGTGCAAGTAAAAACCATTGCATTTGTAATTAAATTTACTTCTACCATGCATCACAAAATCCTAAACATGATTTCTACTCATTACAAAAGAAAAGTAAAAGGAAAATAATGGCATAATCTTCTCATGCCACTATTTTCAAAGAAGAAGAAAGAATAAGAGAGATGCATCACAAAGCACGAAGAAAACATAAAGGAAACTTCATTTAACAAAAGCAAGTCCACTAAATAAATGTTTACAAAATTATAAGATAATGAAGAACAATACTTAGCTTTTTCCCTTTGAAAGAAAGACGAAGATCTCTCCCATAAAGTCTCCCGATGATCCATGCAATGCTAGCGAAATCCCTTACAAATTCTCTCAAAATCTCCTCTCCAATCTCTCCAATAGGGTAGAAATCTACATTTCTACTCTTAATCTAAGAATCATAAACATTCCTCTAAGTTTTTCTCTCATTTTTTCTATTGTTTCTCCCTTCTAATCTACACATTTCTAACACAAATTTGCCATTTTTAAAGAGCATGGACGAATTCCGAAGAGTTCCCTTAAGCACCCCTTCGAAAAAGCGTCCAAATACGTCGAATATTGGCCCAAAACCGCCAAAAGTCGTTTCATGGTCGTCCGGGCCGCTGTCGGCGGGTTCGAGCTCGCTGTCGGCGAGCTTTTCGGCCATTTTTCGGTGGTCTCAGAAAATTCTCGCCGTCGGAGAGATCGTTCTCGCCGTCGGCGAGCAGGCTGCTGCGCGGCTCCACGGTTTCGCTCCGTTTGGCTCCATTTTAGCTCCGTTTCGCCCCATTTCTGTTGCGTTGCGTTCGTAACAGATAGCCCTACAAAATAAGCATAAAATAACCTTTCTTAAAAGTTTAATCTCATTCAAAAATATGCAAGAAGTGTAAAAGAGATTAAGCATCGAAAGACTTATCGAATGGTGTCAGGGCAGAATTTCATTTCTTGCTCGTTTTTGCTCCAAATTGCACCATTTTTGTTTCTTTTTGCTCCAATCACCATTTCTTGTACCTAAAACTAAAAAACATACAAAATACCTTCCTTTAAAGTGTAATATCATAAAAAAAAATAAGTAAAATGATATAACAAAAAGCGTATAAATTTTAGGCGTGTCATTATGCTCTCTTTATATGAGCACAATTGTGAGTTGGAATGGCTCCCATGGAGAAAAAGCAATCATCAATATAGCCAGGTGGCTGTAAAGCACAAAATATTCATATCAAGATGGCAGCTGACCAGCCAGTTGAGATACTCTCGCAACCGAACCGACTATAAATTCTTTCTGGTTCTAGAGGCATTCAACCTAATTGGCTATGCAGCAAGGAATTTCTGAAGACAAGATACTCTCGCAAAATAACAAGCCCAAAAGGGAAAATAGTTTGAGAGATATCAGAATTAAATGGCTAAAAAGTCATATACAACAATATAATCTCATGATAGAACTGATTGAGGCGTCATATGACTCGAGAAATGTTGTAACAAGTGGCTAAGAAGCCGAAGGCATCAAAAGACGAGATGTTCTCATAATAGAGTCAACTACACTATCATATAGCTAGAGTAACTTTAGAAGTTTATGGCTATAAAGCCAAAGATATCCAAAGACAGGATGTTCTCATGAGAAAGCCGACTACAATGTCATATGGCATGAGCAACATCGAAGTATAGGCTATAAAGCCAAAGACACTCTCATAGAAGAACCAACGAAAAATTTGTACAGTTTGAGAGGCTTAAAGGTTAAATGGATACAAACCCCGTGCATTAAAATGAGTATTTACCATCAAGGATCGGCTAAGTGAGGATGATAGTTCAATTGACTGGAACATCAGATGGTCCAGGAGGTATGTATTCTGATCAAATGGTATAGGAGCTATGTATCCTGACTCTGCGTTAAATAGAGCAAGAGATATGTATCACTTCCCTAAATAGAGTAAGCTAATAAAATCTAGATTGCAAAATCTTATAATTTGTTCTATCAACTCCAAAATATCCCTCAAATTCTAAATCGTGATATTTCTTAATAATTTCTAGGGTTTCTTATAGGTGTACACATCTCCTGATCACTCATCCTAAAAGTAATATCTGGCGTCGTAGAAAAGTTTTTGTTGATGGTGTGTCAGTCCATAGGAAATAACACTACTAAGAATAAAAGTTACTTTATCAACATATTATGGAATGTGCCACTTGGTAATAACAAATAGTTGCTCATCAAGAAAATTCTTATTGGTTTCATCTTAATAAGTATATGAATATCCATGATTTAATCTTGATAAATGGTCCACTATTTGATTATCAAAACCCTTCATATCCACTACTTCAATATCAAATTTTTGCATCAAAAGGACCCATCTAATCAATCTTGGTTTAGCGTCCTTTCTAGACGTAACATATCTAATAACTGAATGGTTGATATGAACAATACATTTGGTTTCAGTCAAATAAGGCCTAAATTTATCAAAATCATATACTATAGTTAATAACACCATTTCAGTAGTAGTGTAATTTTTTTGAGCTTCATCAAGAGTTTGACTGGCATAGTATATAGCTATAAGCATTTTATCGAGATTTTATCCTAAAACTGTCCCAATATCATAGTCATTTGCATCGCACATTAGCTTAAATGGCCTCCTAAGTCAGGTGAAACAATAATAGGTGCAGTGAGTAATTTCTCTTTTAGAATTTTAAAGGCTGTTAGGCATCAAGGTCAAAATTAAATACAAAATCCTTTTCTAAGAAATGGCATAGAGGTTTGGCAATTTTAAAATAAATGTTTATATATCACCTATAGAATTCAACATGTCCCAAAAAACTTCTAACTTCCCTCATATTGGTAGGTGGAGGTAGTTTTTAAATTACTTTAATTTTTGCTAGGTCTATTTCCATGCCATTTTCAAATAATTTATGTCCTAATATAGTACCTCTTGTAACCATAAATTGACACTTCTCCCAATTAAGAACCAAGTTGGTGTCTTCACAATGTTTTAATTCCTTCACCAAATAATCTAAACAAGAATCAAATGAAGGACCAAACACTAAAAATTCATATATAAACACTTCAATTCCTTTCTTAATTAGGTAAAAAAATATACATCTTAAACTTCTGAAAAGTAACATAACTCAAAAGGAATCCTTCAAAAAGTGAAAGCCCCATCGGGACTTGTGAATGTTGTCCTCGGGAGCTATAGGTATTTGATGATATCTAAAATATCCATATAGAAAGCAAAACTATGGATGTTCCACAAGCTTATCCAACATCTGATCCAGAAAGTGTAAAGGAAAGTGGTCTTTCTTAGTGGTTGAATTTAATATCCTTTAGTCTACACATATTCTCCACCCAGTGACATGTCTAATGGTTCTTAATTCGCTCTATTCATTTATAGTTACTGTCACTCCCTCTTTCATAAGAACACAATGGATAGGGCTAATCCAAGAACTATCTGATATGGGATAGATAATACTTGCATCGAGCCACTTCAATATTTCCTTTTTAACAACTTCTTTCATAATTGGATTTAGTCTCCTTTGAGAATCTACCCAGATTTTATGATTATCTTCCATCAAGATTCTATGCATACAAATAAAGGGATTAATTCCCTTAATATCTACTATCCATCCAAAAACTTTCTTATAATTCTTCATAATGTCTATTAATTTCTCTTCTTGCAAATGAGTCAAAACTGAGGATAAGATAAATAGTAATGTGGATGACTTCCCCAAGTAAGTGTACTTTAGGTATGCAGGAAGCACCTTCATCTCAAGTTCAGGGGTTCCTCAACATAAGGAATAAGAGGTTTACTATTTTCTGTTGTATCTAAAATCTCAAACCTCTCCTGAACAAATTTTAAATCATTTGTAACCAGTAGAGCTAATTTCATCCTGACAGACTGGAATTTCTTCTTCATCCAAATTTGGCTCTACTGACTTTCATAACTGTCTCAGAAATTGCTACTACACAAATAATCAATTAAGTCCATATGAAAATATGCATCTTGGTTTTTTATTTTCAGGATAGTTCATAGATTTTAATGCATTGAATGTAACATCCTAATCATTTACTCTCATTGTTAATTCACCTTTTTACACATCTATCATAGTTTGTCCAATGGCTAGGAAAGTTCTACTTAAAATGATTGGAATTTCTTTATCCTCTTCCATATTTAGCACAACAAAACTAACAGGGAAGACAACTTATCCACCTTGACTAAAACATCTTCTATGACCCCCTTTGGATAAGTGATCGATCGATCAGCTAGCTAAAGGGTTACAGTAATAAGAGATACTTCTCATAATCCTAACCCTTTAAAGATATACAATGGCATAAGGTATATCCTTGCTCCAAGATCACATAAAGATTCTCCAAAAAATCTTTCTCATCTTTCATAAGGAATAGTAAGGCTCCTAAGATCCTTAAGTTTCTGAGAAAATTTCTCCTGAATAATAGGGTTGCACTCTTCACTGAGTGCAATTGTCTCAAAATCTCTGAACTTCCTCTTCTTGTAAGAGTGTATTTTATGAACATTAAATAACTGGGAATTTTCTCCAGATCCTTAGTAAATGGGATATTAATAGTTAGCTTCTTAAAAAATTTTAAATTTTTTGAAAATTGTTGGTCCAACTTTTATTATTTATGTCTTTGAGAAAATGGAGGTGGTGGTCTTTCTAAGTTAATCTTGGTTAGAGAAAATGTTTTTTTACATCCTTGGAATTGTTTTCGAAAGATTTTTCAGGTTCTAGGATCACCCTTTCAACTTCAGAATCTTTTCAAACTACATCCTTAAACTCTCTTCCACTTCTTAATTGGGTAGTTTTAACATGCTCACTATTCTTCTCTTTAGGATTAGCCTCAGAGTAGCTAGGAAGAGTTTCTTAGGATCTATTTCTAAGAGAGTTAGCAATGTGTACCAACTATTTCTCTATTTTTTTAATTGTTGCACCTTAACTTTGCAGGTGATTCCCCATATGCAATACAACTTCCTACCAAGACATCATCTTTGCCTTAAATTTTGGGTTAGAGCTTAAATCCTGGAGGATAAGAAGGTCTAAAGTTGGAATTAGCTTGGTTATTCCAACCTCTTAAAGGATTTTTCTGATTATTTCCCAATTGTTGGTTTCCCCCACCAGAATTGCTATTCCAGTTAAAGTTGGGATGACACTTCCAACCAAGGTTGTAGAAATTGGAATAAGGATGGTTAGGTCTATTGTTAATTGCATTTAAGGTTTCAAATGGTGAAGTACTAGAATCAACCATTTGTCCAAATGAATTTTGCTCAATTACTGGAGGTATTTGAGGTTAGTTCATTCTAAATTCATTTGGCTTCATTGATATTGCTGCTACCTGAGAAGATAGAATTGCAAGCACATAGTTTTCATGCACACTAGCTACCTTCCTTAGGTTTACTTGTTTAGAAGGCCATTGGAAATTATTTGTGGTTATCTCCTCTATCAGAGAATAAGCCTCATCATGTGGCTTTGAAATTGGTAAACCACCAGCGGTAACATCAACATTAGATATAAGGGATCCTACTAAACAATTATAAAAAGGTTGAATAATTAGTCAATCAGGTAGTATATGTTGTGGGCACTTCCTAAGAAGTTCTTTAAATTGTTTCCTAAGCCTCATCAGTCAACTCATCTTCCTGTTGGAAAAATGAAGTAATGTCATTTCTAAGTTTAACAGTTTTTTAAGGTGAAAATATTTAGCAAGGAATTTTTGGGCTAAGTAACCCCAAGTCCTAATTTATCCAAATGCTACTGAGTTCAACCACATTTTAGTTTTATCTCTCAAATAAAAGGTAAAAAATATAAGCCTAACAGCATGATTAGACATGTCATTATAGCGAAATGTAGCACAAAGTTCTAGAAAACTTACTATGTGTAAATTTGGATCCTCAGACGGGGTTCCCTCAAACTGGTTGTTCTGTACCATTAGGATAATATCAGGCTTAAGTTCAAATGGGTTTGCTTCTATAGCAGGAGTGAATACTTAAGTGAATTTCATCTGTCGTAGGATTAACGTAATCCATTAATGATTTATGTAAATTATAATTTACTTCATGCGTTTTTACATTATTTTGTGAATTATTCGTCATTTCTTCTACAAGTTCATGAAGTTTTTTCTATTTCCTAATTTTCTTAATCGTTCTCTCTAGTTTAGAGTCATAGGGTACAAGTCTTATAGGTCTTGTACTACACATACATAGCTAGTGACTCAACAAATAAGTTTCACTTTAACACACTGAATGAACACACAAAAATAACTTTTTTTAAAAATTTTTCTATCATTTTGAAACAAGAAAACAAACTATTACACACTAAGATTACGAACAAAAATTTTTAAGTCTATGTCTAACTAATTCAACTAAAATTTTTTAAGTTAACTACACTATCATTGCCCAACAACAGCGCCAAAAAGTTTGACCCGCAGCTGTTCGACATATCACTTTTGTAATTAGAGACTTCTGAGTCTAGGTTGTCGGACCCACAGGGAACAAGGCAGTTAAACTTAAAAGAAGTTCTAGCACACTAAAATTAGTCTTAGCCTGGAGGTAACGTTAGTTTTGAGTTGTGCTGACTAGTTCTATAGAATTGAAAATTACAATTGAATATTTACTCCTACAGAAATTCTACTAAATATCTTTGCATCAGTGAAAATAAAAAGATAAAGTTACCCTCCCTTGCAATGATATACGTGGTCTGTAGTAAAATGAAATGGTTTAAATTGTAATAGTGACAAGTGACAGATAGGAGCAATTCTCTTCATTACCCTATTACAAGTGCATAGAGAAGTTTGGTTAAACTGGTTTTAATTCCTTAAACCTCAATTTGAACTCATCAAAGATTTTTTCCCTATTTTTTGCATCTCCCTATAGTTTACTTTTACTTCATACCCTGTAATTCAATGTGAATACTCTAATCATTTCTCCATAACTCTCCCGAGTCATTATGGATCACAACATATTTTAACTAATCATTTGGTCAGAATGAAAAGTAAATTAATCTTTGAAGATTATTCAACACATTATGATTAAAACCCAATTTTAAAAGCCATTCCTCTATTCATACACAACTTACATAATCATTAGAAGGGAAAGATAAAAACTCTACTCAAAAAGCATGTAGGAAACACCTCAAAACCTCTTTTAAATAAAGCAAATACACTAGAATTGTTTTATATTTTATAGAAAGTACAATAATAAAGAGTTCACAATACTTAGCTTTTTCTCTTTACAAAGTGTTGTAAATGCCTCCCCAAAATATTTCCCAATCCTTGCTTCTTTAATGAATATTCTCCTTATAATATAACTCTCAATCCTCACCAAATTCTCACTATAAATCTCAAAGAAAATGCAAACTTCTACCCTAAGAACTCCAACAGCAATCAACCCTTTTTAAACTCCATCCCCTCTCTATTCTACTCCAAAGACATGCATATATGCTCCCCACAACTCCCTCGATCGTGTGAAGATAACTGCAAAAAACTGCCCAGACAGTTCTTATTCCTAGGCGCTAGTAGGCTAGTGCTTAGGCACCAGCTTCTCTGTTTACACAGGAGGGCATTGGTGCCTTGGTGCCCAAGGAAGTGTTCCAAGGAACTTTGAGAAGCTCCATGGCACCCAAAGTCTAATGCTTAGGTGCTAGTCCCTTAGGTCTCCAGTTATTCCGTATCAGTTCTGATTTGCTCTTTTTTTGTTCACTTCGTTTAAGCTCTACTTATTGTATCTACAAGAAAAAACATAAAATATCCTTCTTTAAAGTGCAATTTCATCCATAAAAATGTGCAAAATATAAATGAAATTAAGCATGGTATTCTACATATCAAAAGCCCGGAGAATTAGTGTGTCGTGGAGGCAGTGATCCGAAAGAGTGGGCATGTCGTGGTAACAGTGGCCAGAAGAATGGGTGTGCTGTTGAGGCAGTGACCCGAAAGGGTGGGCATGCTGTGAAGGTGGCAGCCCATGGATGGGTATGCCAGCGACCTAAAATAGTGGGCATTCCATGGAAGAAACGACCCGAAGAATGGGTGTATCGTGAAGGCAGTGACCTGAAAGAGTGGGCATGCCGTGAAGGCGGTAGCCCAAGAATGAGTATCCCGCAGAGGTAGTGACCCGAAAGGTTGATGATCCTCACTTTGGAGGATCATGAAAGTGGAATGAGTGCATGAATGGACACTCAAAATGCATCTCAAGCAAATGATGATGATTATGTTGTATATCATGCTAGCCATACAACACATGAGATACATAAGCATGCATGCATGAAAATGGTGAAAACATACAAGGTACATTACACCATGCAAGTAAGCAATTAGACACATGCACAGGCAAAACATAGACTAATCAAGTGATCGTTCGACCATGTCAGGGTGACCGGTCAAGCCAAAGTGGTTGGTCGAGCAGAACGCGCCGGTCAGTTAGACCAAAGCACTACTTATCCAAGTCGAGGAGGCCGGTCAAGGCATTAGTGATGTCGGCCAAGCCGGCGGCCAATCGAGGCAAAGATGCCAACTTCGTTGGAGCAGTCAATCAAGTCAAAAACTGATGTCAACTGGGCCAGGACAGCCGATCGAGGCTCAAATGATGTCGATCAAGCCGGGGCGGCCAGTCAAGACAAACGGTGATGTCGACAGACTTGGGTGATTGGTCGAGACAAAGAGTGATGCCGATCTGACCGGTGTGGTCAGTCAAGGACAAAGTGATACCGACCATGTCGGGGCAACCTGTTGAAGCGAACAGTGATGCATGACATGCAAGATGATGTGTTGTCGGTGATCACAAGCAATAATGAGCTATACTTCCTGCAAATGATCTCACATAGGCTCCTAGGATTTAACATGTGGATGTGAGGCATAACCACCCCCTACTTTGGCGAGACTCGTGGGGAGTTTCACTTTAGGGTCTCCGAGAAGGAAACTCTCCAAAAAGTTGTAGATCCAAAAAGCCATGATCCAAAAAGCTATCACAAATGCATCCATAATTAACTATGAGAGTTTATCGTTGTAGGGATGCTAAATCCGAGAATAAAATAAATCCTATCTTACACCCTAAAAGTAAGGGATTTTTTTTTTTTAGTGTAGATCCATAAATTTTAAAAATTTTCATCCTTTGAATAATCAAATCCATTTCAAGATAACAATTATAACCCTCAAGATGGTATATCAATCTTTAAATAACATATCCAATCATTTAAAAAGAAATCTTTTAAGATATGTGGTGGATGCATTAAAAAAAACCAACATTTTTCTTAATGAATGCCCGTATGAAGAATGATTTAATAGAAACGTATAACTCTTATAACACCACCAGCATTTTTTTTATTTACAAAAAAAAAATTATTTATAAAATTGGATAAAAGGTTTGGAAATTACATTTAAATTTAATTAAAATACCTTACAATTTGTTATAGAAAGCCTTGTGGATATAGGGAATAATTAAATTTTGTTTGATAGTTTTAGAAAAACTAGAAATGAGAAATAGACATTGGAAAGTAGTGGGACCAAATAAAAAGAGAGAATAAATTTTTAAGTTGCTATAGTAAATGTAATACTAATAGTTAGAAATTACTAGATGTGATGTAATGCAAATAAGTAATTTAATGGTAAAAAGATAAGTTCACAGGAAAAGCTCAAGTTAGGACATGATTTTAGAATTTAACTTTAGTTTTATGTTTGTTTGTTTATGTCTAATAGGTAATCAAACTACATATTTTTTTTCAACTTTGATAAATTTAAAAATAATGCCTTTATAAATATAAATTATTACTTTTTCTAATTCAAAATATTAGGTTTTGAAATTTTAATTTGTTAGAAATAGAAGTAGTTTGACATAATATTTTTAAGAGAATTGAATGTTTGCTTAAAATTTATAAAATAATCAACTTTCATGTCATCGTGCCGTACCACTACTCATTTGAAACGGTAGTTACACATTTCAAAATATGAAAAAAATTAGATCTCCAATTAGTGTTGTCCATGCTTTGCCAAGCCACCATTTTATGGAGAAATTATTCCATACGAACAACGTACGTAACTCTGCGTGCGTACTTGAATAATCCCGCAATACCCCGATAATAACTTATGAATAACACCAAAATAGAACTCGCGACTGTTATTAGGGGTGAAAAAATTATTGGGGGGTTATTGGGTTATTGGAGTTAATACCCAATAACCTGCCAATAACCCCCAAATAACACCGAATGAAGGTTATTGGGGGGTTATTATGCACGCAGCGTTGCGTACATTGACCGTATGGAATAATTTCTCCATTTTATAACTCCACCTTTTCAATCGTAAGCTCAAAATTTCTGGAAAAAATATTACATCAGGACTACACACGTAGAGTTAAGTGCGGAGTCCAATCGCTGGGAGTCACGTGGAATCCCGACCCACTATAAAAAAGAGGGAAAATTATACACGCGAACCCAGCCCGACCGAAACCCAACCAATATTCTCGGTTGCGCATAACACTGGCAATATTCCCGTAACACCTTGGAATAACACCTGAATAATGCAGAATAACATGTGGGAATATTTCCCCGTGTTATTCCGTGGTGTTCTGGACCCACAACGATGTTATTGAAATATTCCCGGTGTTATAATAACACAATAACACATCAATATCACCACAATAACACTTGAATAACGCGGAATAACACGGGGGAATATTCCAGTATTATAATAACACAATAACACATCAATACCACTACAATAACACTTGAATAACTCGGAAAAACATGGAAGAATATTCCCAGTGCTACGGGAATATTCCCCTTGGTGTTAGGGAATATTCCCCTATAGTGTTATACCATGGTGTTAGAGAATACTCTCCAGTGTTTTTCCGCGGTGTTACAGGAATATCTCCCCGTATTATTATGCGTTATTCAGGTGTTATTATGGTGGTATTGAAGTGTTATTTGTGTTATTGAGATGTTATTCATTTTTTGGCTAGATACGGGACGAGTTGTGCGACCATACCAAGTTGCGCGACCGTGCTGGGTAAAAAAAGTAAGTTTTTTTTTTTATTTTTCTGTCAGTCCCACGTGGCGGGGTTTCATTGGACTCCGCACATAACTCTACGTGTGTAGTACTAATGTAATATTTTTTCAAATTTATGACTCTTATAGTCACATAGAGGGCTATATCATAATTCACTTCCAAGCACTTATGATATCTATTTCACCAAATGCTCCACTGATTTGCTTTTAATTAATGTGTATAAAAAATGCAAGAACATTATTTTAGTTAATTCCATAAAACATAACATAAAGTCTATTATTACAATCTGATACTATTGGCCAAATTTTGCGTTGTTATAGATTTTTGGCAAATAAATAGTAAGTTTTGTAATTTACATTATGAAATATTTGGGTTGCTATAATATTTTAAACAAAGGAAAAATTGCAAATTTTATAATTTACTTTGAGGATTATATGGATTGAACATTTGCAAATAGCATAACATATAATACCATAAAAATATGAACCAATAGGCTATTTTGACTTAAAATGATATTCTCAATCTAATGGAAATAAAGACATTACTTGAAGCAAATAAAATTAAATCTTGAAAATTGAAAACATTTCAAAATTGATTTTTTATTTTTGCAAAAATTTATACACAAAATTCAAATAATATTTAATGGATAAAAATGATTTGTGGCAAATTTTTGGGGGCTTAAATTAAGATTTAGCATATTGGGTTCTTTGAGTCCAAATGGATTAAGCAGATAATATGCACATTTAACTTTCCACTAATTGTAAAATGGAACTTGTGAGTTTATTATTTATTTTAAAAGTTGTGTCCATTATTTTAAGGCAATAGTAATGCCCATATTGAATTAATGCATTAAATCTAAAAATACTTCAAGAATACATTGTTTATAAACTTAAATGTTGATTTTGATGACAAATTTTCACTTAGAATCTTTAAATGGTTTTTAGGATCGTATTATCTGATTTTGAGTTGCTTATTTATTAGTTCAAAATTGTCTTGAACGAGTCTCTTTTGGCTTATAAGTGGCTTATGGCTCATTGTATTCAATTTTTAGTTAACTCGAATTAAAATTGAATCAAGCTCAATGTGGTTGAAAATATAAATGAGCTAGCTCGAATGACATTGTTTAATCTGATTTAATATAAAAATTAGATGGGTTGGCTCATTTTGATTAATCCATCTTGAAATTTTATTGAATACAAATAACTTGAAAATAATAAATTAATTATGCAATTCAATTTTATAGAGAAGCGAGACTTTAAAATAAATTAATGAAATAATTTTTCACAATTATAAATTACAATTCCATATTATTGGCAATTACAAGTAGGGTAGTCAAAAAAGTTCGTTGTTCGTGAACAGTTCATGTTTGGTTCGTCTAGGAGTTCGTGTTCGATTCGTTTGATAAGTAAACGAGACGAACACGAACAATTTTTTTTCGTTCGGTAAGTTAAACGAACCAAACACGAACAGTGATGCATTTGTTCGTGTTTGAATCGTTATTATTCGAAATATAAAATAATTTAAAATAATTATATATAAAAAATTTATGATATTTTAAAAAATTAAATTTTATAAATTATAATATATAATAAATTAATAATAATAATATATTAATATACTATATTAGTAATATACTAATATAGTTTTTTTATATTTATATAATATAAGTTATATAATTAATATAATATATTATTTATGTATATTAATATTAGGTCTGTCAAACTGGCTCGTCGTTCACGAACAGCTCGTGTTCGGCTCGTGTTCGACTCGAGCCGAACATGACTTTCTAAGATGAGTTTAAAAAATAGAATTTGCAAAAATAACAAAAAGATAATCATAATAACATCTATTTTATCAGTCAACATGCCAATAATCTCAAAATCAAAGTCATTCCTACAACCTCAGTAAGGCTGCTTGAAAACTAATTACACTCAAACAAATTTTCCAATAATCTAAAATCAAAGTCATCATGCCAACTACATGTTAAGACAACCAATAAGTTGGTTGAAATTGAATTTTTATAATTACAGAGCACAATGCCTCCTACACTAAAGACTTGAAGACAATGGTTTATGGTTGATATTTTCCACCACTCTAAAACATAAAATTCATAGTATGGACATTTCATGCAAGCATTTTCTAAGTATGTATCTAAGTCAGATTTAACATAATAGGAGTATGCGTGAGAAAGTTTTTTGTTCATGTTATTATTATTTCATTTCGTGATGGGAGTGGTGTAGCTTCAGTGACGGACAAAATTAGAGAGCGTCGCCTTAGATGGTTTGGTCACATTAAACGTCGACCACCTGATGATCTGATTAGGAGAGTAGATATTTTAGATTCGACTTATGTTAAGAAAGACAGAGGTAAACCTAGAAAGACTTGGGTATATTATATAAAAAAAGATCTCAATCTATTCGAATTAAATGAAAATATGGCACTAAGTAGAACACAATGGAGAAAAAGAATTAATTTATCATACCCCACTTAGTGGGATTAAGGCTTTATTATTGTTGTTGTTGTTGTTGTTTATTATTATTATTTCATTTGCGATAAGAGCATCATAAATTTGTAGGTATTAGTAATCGATGGCCAAAAAATTATTTTATAAGGACTAAAATGCATGCAGATGAGAAAAATATTGAACAATTGGATCAAATTTTCCCTTCATATATATATATATATATATGTGTGTGTGTGTGTGTGTGCGCGCGCGCGCGTCGCAGCCGTGGCCTGGTAGTTTGGGCGGGGTTCACTGTAAGTCCCCTAAATGTCACGGGTTCGAGCCCTACCGTGGTGCGGACGGTTCGGATAGACACATGGGAAATCGATATTTGTTGTTGGACCAGTAAATTATAAATATCAATTTCTTTACATATATATATATATATATATATATATATATATATATATATATATATATATATATATATATAATTCTACATTGAAAAAAATCAGACTTTCTATTAAATAATTATTTTAAATTTCAGACAGTCACGTCATTTGATGATCTATTATCTAAAATAATTGCATAAAAGTTATTTTAAAGACACCATTACAATAGAATTTTAGAAATAACCTAAAAAGTTTTAGCCTCATGATGTGACGGATATAAATTATTAAATCTCATCATCGGGGATTGTAATTTTCTATCATAGCTTATATAATGCGTAATGAGAAATTTAATACCAATTATTTGGTTGGATACCTAACAATCACTAGTAAGGGTAATTCTTTTAAATAGTTTCACACTTTCTGTATTTCATCTTTCTCAATTTCATTCACTTTCGTACTCTTCTTTGATACAAAATGTAGAAATTTATGATATTTATGTTTATTAATTTCATTAAAATATTAAACCTAAAATGTTTCACTGTCATAAAAAGATATTCATAATCAATGATAATATTTGCCATAATATTTTCAATTCTTGATACGCCACCAACAAAATTTCATCATATGACACAAATCTTGAGACAATATTATAAGCAAGAAATATTCAAATCTTCATAAAAGGTCATCTAGAGCTCCGATTTTAGTAAACTTATATTCAAACTAACTGACTCAATGAGAGGAACCTAATGACATCAAAGTTAGTCCAATCTGAGTCAAATCAAGGCCGGATCGAATCATGTAACTACTTTTGGAAGATTTATGGACATATTTGGAAGGTTAAACAGATGTCGACACTAGCAAGCCTATACTCGAATCGAGCGTCTCGACAAGACGAATCCAACGAGCCTAAGATTACTTAATTCTGACATTGTTAAGGCCATCAAATACCCCTTAAACACCGTCTGATCAAGAGAAGCCCTCTGGACCATCCGATAAAAATGGCTGTATTAATTGCACCAAAAATCCTATAAATAGACCTCCACCCCTCACATGAGAGGGGGAGGAAGCCTAGAGAGAGAGTCAGAAGTCTTGAGGAGAAGCTGCAGCTCAACATCACCGCTAACCGTCGTCGACCACTACCGTCCTCCGTCGACCAGTGCTTACTTTCGTCTACCACCGCGAACCACTATCGTCAATCACCAAATGTCAATCGATACTATAATCGGAAGAATATAATTACAATTTCCCGTCTGTGGGACAAGAGATTTCTGTAATCATCAATCAATGGTGGATTTTCACAGGCCCCGTGGTTTTTCCCTTAAGAGGTTTTGCCACGTAAAAACTTCTAGAGTCATCACCTATTATTTCTTTTTCATCTGTGTGTGTGTTGAATTCTCGTACAACGCTAAGATGACAATCAGTTACTCTACCGCCGTGAATTTTCTAGCACGCATCAGTTTGGCGCCGTCTGTGGGAAGCTCTCAATCCCACCACCGAAGTACTTGCTCAATTTCCTACATGGCAAACAGACAAAATATTCGGGACAACGGAGCACCTCACTCCAACACCTATCGTTCCAGGGAGCAGTCACAAAGTCAAGGGCGGCATGTTTCTTCATCTTCCCATCCTGGAACACGCTATCCTGCCAACGAGGGGGTTTCAGGTCCTTCTATGGAAGAACACATGCGAAGAATGGAAGAGTCTCAACTGCAAATAATACAACTCCTACGTGGGACCCAGCAATCACTGATAAACGAAACTCGTTTGCCATTAAACCTGTGACATACGAGATACATGCCCGGAGGAACTCGTACCGACCGCCCTCCCCAAGAAGGAATACTTCCCGTGCCAGGTCATGATGTTGAACTCCTAGACAATGCATGTTCCACTCATCCATCTCATGCAGCTCACCTGGCACTGCAACATCTTGCTACATTTCCAAATGATGTCATCCGTAACGAACTATGTCACCTCGTCCGGGAAGAGTTCCCTTTAGAGAAAAAGGATTGCTTCCACACTCACCATAACATCAATGAATCCTCTCCCTTAGCGAATGTGGTTCTCCAACACCCCATCCCAACTGGCTTCAAGTCGTCGAACATTGACGCATATGAAGTGATAACTGACCCATATGCAAATATTGATCATTATCGGACTATCACGCACATTCAACGTGCCTCTGACGTGCTTCTGTATCAAGTTTTTCCTGCCACTCTTAAGGGACAAGCTCGAACCTGTTTCTACTCTCTACTAGGGGCACTGTAAACACCTTAAACGAGCTGGCCAGACTATTTGCGCAGCAGTTCATAGCAAATCGACAAATCATGAAAGATTCATCCCATCTGTCAGGAATTTGTCAAAGTGAAGGAGAATCGCTCAAGGACTACTTCTGCCGGTTTTCAACTGAAGCCCGACATATTCCGGGAGCAGTTCCAGAGTTACTAAGAGGGGTCTTCCGTGGGGGACTCCGCCTAGGACCCTTCTACTCATCATTGATGCGGGAGACAGTTCATTCTTATGCTGACCATGTACACCATGTTGAGGCACAAATCTCTGCAGTTGAGGCCATTATTGCTCACAATGAACAATTTGAGCGATTGGGGGGCAAGCACAAGAATAACGCTGGAGATACCAATCAAATCTCAGCGAAAAAAGTTTAGACCACAGGGGAATCGTGAGCAACTATCAGAAAAGGAATACACGTCACTCAACACGTCACGTGTTTACATCTTAATGGCCATCAAGGATGAAGAGACTATCAAGTGGCCAAAGCCATTAAGAAATCCAAATGGAGGAGACCACTCTCAATATTATCATTTCCACAGTGCAAAAGGATATTCAACAGAAAGATATTTTCAATTAAAGGAAGAAATTGAACGTCTGATACGCCAAGGTCACCTCGGTTGCTACTTACAAGAACAATTTGAGTGGAACCAGAAGAGAATCATTGGAATTATTAAATGAGAAGTACAACTCCAACTCATCTTATCTTAGTAAAAGACTGACTCATAAACTCTTAATTTTATTTTAGCAAAATTTTCATGTTGCTTTAAAATTTCATTTCATTTAAATTTTCTTATTTTCTCTTGAAATAATTTTACGTAGAAAGTCCCCTTGATGAAAAGAGGTACCATGCCCTTAGAAGTCAAGCTCAAGAGGTAAGACTCGACATAAAGATACGGTACTCCTGAAAGTCAAGCCCAAGAGGAAAGACTCGATGAGAAGCTACCATGCCCCGAGAAGACGAGCCCAAGAGGCAAGTCTCGATGAGAAGCTAGTAGTGAACATGGTCCTCACTTGAAGACTCCATGAGAGCAAGTGGTTGACAAGGTTTCCACTCAAAGACCTTAGAACGTTACAAGCCTCAAAAGGCACAGGTACATCAAAGACCTCAGAAGGCTACAAGCCTCAAAAGACACATGTACATTAAAGATCTCAGAAAGCTACAAGCCTCAGAAGGCACAGGTACACTCAAAGACCTCAGAAGGCACAGGCACATCAAATATCTCAGAATGATACAAGCCTCAGAAGGCAGACACACTCAAAGACCTCAAAAGGCTACAAGCCTCAGAAGGCACAGGTACACTCAAAGACCTCAGAAGGCTACAAGTCTCAGAAGACATAAATACATCAAAGACCTCAGAAGGCTACAAGCCTCATAAGACACAAATATATCAAAGACCTCAAAATGCTACATGCCTCAGAGAGACACAAGTGTATAAAATTCCTCAGAAGGCTACGAACCTCAGAAGAATTTTGAACAATTAAGAAGCTACAACAACTGTGGAAGCAACAAAAAAATACATTTTTATCATCTATAATTGTCAAACAAGATGATTAAAAAGGCTATAAATATCAACACACTTGTACAAAGGCTACAACAAATCAGTTCATCTTCAATTAGAGTCGGCATTGCCTTCCTAAAATTTCAATACTTCTGATGATTATCAAGGGGTCTTCAGATATCGCCACCACATAAGAATGAAAATCTCCCCTTATGGTTCTTCATCAACTTCATAATGTGCATGAGTGGCACGAAAATCTCCTCTGAAATACGCGACATCAAGTACACAATCTGCAATGCTCTACCGCAACGCATCGCCGCGAAGCCCCATCGCAATGATCCACAGCAATGCATCGCCTCGACGCTCCGCCGCAACGCGTCGCCGTGAAGCTCCTCCGCAATTCGTCGCATTGCAGCAAAGCCTCGCCGCAACGCGTCGTCGCGACGCACCGCCGCAACGATTTGGTGCAACACTTCGGCAGAACGTTTCACCACAACGCTTAGGTGCAACGTCGGTGCAACGCTTCGGCGCAACTCTTCGCCGCAACTCTTTGTTTCGCCACAACTTTTTGTTTCACCGCAACTCTTTACTTCGCCGCAACTCTTCGCCGTAACTCTTCTTCGCAACTCTTCGCCGCAACTCTTCTCTGCAACCCTGCGCCGCAACTCTTCTCTGCAACCCTGCGCCGCAAGTCTTTGCCCCAACTTTTCGTCGCAACTTTGCGCCGTAACTCTTTGCTTTGCTGCAACGCTTCCCCGCAACTCTTTACTTCGCCACAACGCTTCACCACAACGCTTCACCACAACTCTTTACTTCGCCGCAACTTCACCGCAAAGCAAGATGACTTTTTCCTTCTCCTCACTTATGATTTTTTCTCTCATCCATGACCTCTATTTATAGGCTTGAGATGAGACATAACATTAAAAAAAACGGCTGCTCATTAAAAATAAATGATAACTCATAAAAAAATAAAAAATGAATGCTCATTTAAAAAAAAAGGCAACACATAAAAAAATAAAAAACGTCTGCTCATTACAAAAAAGGAACAGCTGCTCATTTAAAAAAAAATCGCAACTCAATAAAATTAAAAAAAAAAGTGAAAACAGCCGTAGCTATTAATTTTCAGTTTCTTCTGCACACTATTTTTAGTTATCTCACAAGTTAAAAGTTTTAATTATGTCTATCGAAGGAGTTGAACCTCCAACCTCTCATATGAAAAAAGTCAACACCCAACTGAGCTTGAAGTATTTTTTTTGTATATAAAAGGGTTTATTTTTTTCTTATTTATAAACAGATAGTAAGAATATTACTTTTATGCAACCAAAATGAAGTTGTTCAAGATCTGAATATTTTCGGACGACGAATATAAACTCGCCCAAAAATTGGGGGCAACTGATACGCTATCAACAAAATTTCATCATCCGGCACAAATCTCGAGGCAATATTATAAGCAAGAAATGTTCAAATCTTCATAAAAAGTCATCTAGAGCTTCGAGTTTAGCAAATTTATAGTCAAACTGACCGGTTCAATGAGAGGAACGTAATGACATCAAAGTTAGTCCAATCTGAGTCAAATCAAGTCTGGATCGAATCAAGTAACCGCTTTTGAAAGATTTATGGAGATATTTGTAAGGTCAAACACATGCCGACAATAGCAAGCCAATACTTGAATCGAGCGTCTCGACAAGACGAATCCAACGAGCCAAAATCGCTTAATTTTGACATTGTTAAGTCCATCAAATTCCCCTTAAACACCGCTGGTCAAGAGAAGCCCTCTGGATCATCTGATCAAAATGACTGCATTAATTACACCCAAAACCCTATAATAAGACCTCTACCCCTCACATTAGAGGGGGAAGAAGCCTAGAGAGAGAGAGAGCCAGAAGCCTTGATCAGAAGCTGCAGCTCAACATCACCGCCGACTGTCGTCGACCACCGCCAACCGTCTTCGACCACCACCGTCGTCCGTCGACCAGTGCTTACTTTCGTTGACCACCGCTAACGACCAACGTCAATCACCACCGACTAGACGATATCAATCGACACTATAATCGGAAGAACATAATTACCCTTTCTCGTCTGAACAAGGGATTTCTGTAATCATAAATCAATAGTAGATTTTCACAACTGGGCTAGGCACCGTGGTTTTTCTCTTTACGGGTTTTCCACGTAAACACTTATGGAGTCATCTTCACTTATTTCTTTTTCATCTGTGTGTGTGCTGAATTCTCGTACAACGCTAAGAAAATAATCAGTTACTCTACCGCCGCGAATTTCCTAGCACGCATCAATTCTATTACAATCATAAATTGACAATACACAAAATGAAAAGCTGATTTAATTTCATCAATATTCTCAACAATCGGGTTAAATAGATTTTTATTTTTCTCTATTATTAGCATTGATGTGATGACTCATTTTAAAGTGTCCGCCCAATTAGAATGGTTGCTACTTGTTTGTTTTATATAATATTTCACACAATAATTATATTTTACTTTTGAATATTTTTTTTCCATGATAAATATTTCATTAATATTCTACCAAACTTCTAGTCATTGTAACCCTTTTTAATCAATAATAACTATTTCTCACACACTTTTATTTAGAGTTGTTGCAATATTAGGCTGCAGATGACTTGAATAACAATTAGATTTTCTTTGAGATTAATTAACCATTAATCTTTAATAATTTACATCATTAAGTTAATAAAAAAAACTTTAAATTTATTATAATGATAAAATACATATAACTTACAAGAAATTATGAGTACTTCACATATATATTAGTTTATAAGTGTAATATCCAAAACTCAATACTTGTGCAATATATCATTAGGGTGGATCTACAAAGGTTAGGAGGAGCTAACCTGATTGCATTCAGAGTATAACAGAAGAGCAAGCAGTAACAAATGTCATTTAGAGGTAGGTTGGCTAGGAGCTAAAGCATCATTGCATGTAAATAGAGAAAAATTATGACTTGCAATTCTCGTAGTGATCCAAAACAGCAGGATGAGCTCAAGAATAATCCTAAAATCTTTAAAATTTAGAAAAGCCACTACTAGATATGGTGTTAAGCTTACCAAAATAATCTAGCAAAACAACAAATCAAGTGCAAGATAATAAAGATAGCATTAGAGAAATCTAATTCAAAAATTCAAAATTTTTTCATGTTTGCACTAAGAGAAGTAGAGATAACTTCTAGTAGGATTGTGCCTTCCAAAACTTGAACAAGAGAATAGTTTGGACAGACGCAAATAAGCTCATAAATTAACCAATAACAAACAAACAATACAAAGAAAATCTTATTTTGTCAAAAACATGAAGGAAAAACTTTCGAGTTAATTATAGCAACCCTACACAAAATTTTATACATTAAGGATTATATAAACTTCTATTAAATAAAATTTCAAATTGGCAAAATATCCTTCATCGAACAAACACTTTTTAAAAAGATTAAAACTTCAAGAAATAAATTTTGTTAAAACTTAATAGAATTAACCATCACTATCGATCATAAAAAGTACTAACAAAAATAACAAAAAAATATCAAAATATTACTAAAAATATTTTACTAATGCAAAAGTAGCAAGAAAATAAATCAAAAACTAAAATACCCAAACTTTTAGGAGACAAGCATATCACGTGTTGTATCTCAGGAAAATGAGAAATTGAGCGGACAAATGGCCTAACAACTGATAAGCTAGCCACATGCATGATTGTACATAAAGGGAAATATATAAGTAGGTTGTGAGGCTCCTAGCGGTTGTGGCGTGAGCATGACATAGTAATTTTGAGAACTATGGCATGAGATGGGAGTGACTGGCAATGTGATCGACTCAATGGTTAGGGACCTAGGCACTAATGAATGTATGGAGTGGGCACTATAGAGGTAGAAAATGAAGCTCCCAGTGGGCAAACAACAATTGTGTCCTAGGGTTTTTTAAACAAGGGCATGAGATTGCGTGGGTAGCAACTATGGCGAGTGAGAAGAACCTCAGCCTTTAATTGGACAATGCAGGACTAGGACATGCCTAAGAGATCTTCACTATTGATTAGTTGTCACTAAATAATAATAATAATAATAATAATAATAATAATAATAATAATAATAATAATAATAATAATAATCAATTCAATCACGAGCTAGATGAGCGATCCATATATGGCTCAAAATTGGCCAATAAAATTCAATCCTTGGTATCAACTCATAGCTCCATTCATTTGTTTTGAGCCAATCTTGACTTGACCCAAACTAAGAATAAATTTTAGAGTAATTGCATATCTAAGAGCTAAATTCTCAGCCCTAATAATTTCACCTCTTTGTTAATCTCTAAGTAGTTAATACTCCAGATATTGATAGTGATCATCTTGATGGTTGTTATTGACTAATCAACCAATTGAAATTCTTAGCAAATAACTAGAATTGCGTAAGATTTATTGTTATTAAATCTAGTAGTGAGATACTCTTAGTTGTATACTCATGGGTGAATTCTTTTCTCCTCACAAGTTGTTGAGAGAAAGTAGTTCAAAGGGGAGCCTCTTTATATATGAATGGGATGTTTCATGATCTTTAACTTAATGATGAAGAGCAAAAATGAGAAGTAAAAGGCCAAATCCAAGTCCTAAGTTATTTATGCTATGAAAATTTCATCCTTCATGTATAAAATTAGTCTATTGCATGACTATAATTCAAATCATGCTTAAACATTTCTTTAATTTTAATCAAACCTCGCTTGAACTTTGATCAAAATATGCTCGAAAGTTGTTGGAATCTTGCTCGAATTGTACTCAAACTTTATTCAAATCATGCTTGAATCATGTTGAAACATTGCACAAACTTTGCTTGAATCTTGCTCAAAATCTCTTCTTGAACATAATCCAACCTTGAACCACATTTAAACTTTATTTGAACAATAATTAAACATTGCTCTAATTTCACTCAAATCTTATTCAAATTTTGCTCAAACCTCTAACATCAGCCCATGAATAAAAGAGATAATTTAGTTTGAAATAAATTTTTAGAAATGTTCTAATAAAACAAACATTGAAAATATTTCTCTAATTTTTATTATTTTGAGGCATGTGGTCATGTTTTCCAACACTAAAAACTTAAAATTAAAATGAATTTAATTGTGTTTAGCATACATTACTATCCTTTTGCGGAAAGGAACATTTTTATTTAATTTTATTTTTGCTTAATTTTTAGCATTCACATACTCAACATAAAAATGAGTACCAAGCAAAATTTTATAAATTATAGGATGATTTAATCAAGAGAAGAAAGGAAAAAAAATCCTAATGGGTCTAGATTGTGTGATTAATGATGTATTATTTAATTAATAATATCCAAATCAAATTAAAATATTTGAGCAAATACCTAAAACTATTTGAATGGACAGATTTCAAAAGAACTATGTAACATCACTTTCATGAGAGAAATCATATATATACATATCAAAATTTATTCTCATGTTAGGCCAACATAAATGATTTTGATATTATTAAATATCTAGAGAATTTTTCTATTGATATAAAAGGATAATAGTTTATCTAGCTCTTATTGATATGTAAAAGAGTGCGAGATAAATATCAACATTTTAAGGAATAATAAGAATAATAATGAATTTTATTTAATAAACTACAGGGTCTTGTATTAAATTAGAATTGTTCATATGGCAATTTTGGATGTCATTGTTCATCGTGATCATATTGCTATTTTGGAACTCCAGCAACATTGCTAGAATTGAGCAGATATAGGAGCGTGTTGGAAAAAGGAAACATATGGGAGTTTCGTACGTCTTTGTTCACGACGATCCCATTGTTTCTTCGGAAATCCGACAACCAGCTCCCCACTGACCGAGGCGTTATGGAAGGTGTGAGATTCATAAATGTTTTGGGTGTGAGATGCGTAGATATTAGTGTTTCTATTAGTAGAGTCGTCGACAGCTGCCCAATTGAAACCAACAAACAAACAGCGAATCAACATGGTGCAAATAGCGAGAATGATCCATCACCTATTCCTGGGCAAGCTACAAATACGCATATAATAGGAAGAAGATACATCACTCTGAAGAGTATAAATCAAAGAAAAATCTCTCAAAGTTTCTAAACTCCAAAAACTGAAAATCCAAGCAACCCTCCTATAACATATATAAAAGTTCACTAATAGAAAACACCTAATTTGAAAATAGGAAATTAGAAACTAAATCAGAAAAGGAAAGCAAGGAAGAATGGCAAATGAATAGAAAAAAAAAAGAAAAAAAGAGAGAAGACTCACTTTTTCCCTACCATTATCCCGTCTTCCCAAGATCACACATTCCGCAGACCTGAAACCAATGCTCTACATCATTCTGCCGAGCTAGTAAAAGCTTCTTTTCCTCTTTGGAAGAACTTGGGTCCCAATGTCGAATATCTTTTCTCACAAAGCACCAAAGAAGATTTCCAAATTTGAGATTTACCAGTCTTATATGGTCATCTGTTCGTGGGTGCACCATTAAACTGAACTGAAATTTTGTGCCAAACTTAACCAATAAGGGTCTCCAAAGTGGTGAAGGAATTTCACATATTTTTCTAAAGTAATGGCATGTTGGACTCCTCTCAATAAGAGTTGCCCTATGTCTGGTATCGACTCATTGAACTCGTCACTCTTTTGATTCACTAATGCTAGTGCTATTGATGGTTCTCTCAAGACTCACATGAAGTTTCTTCGACTCACAACATCTTCGCAACTCAAACTCCTTTAAAGGCAAGAGTACAATGCACTTCCTATCTTTGGTGAAAGATAATGTATTCATGTAACCATCATGATGTGTGTAGCGATCATACTGCTAATGACGACCTAATAGGATATGACAAGCATTCATAGGTACTATGTCACATCACACTTGCTCTTGGAACTTATCTGTAATAGAAAACACTAAGAGATCTCATGTCAATGCTCTCCTCCTCTTCAACCTAGTCAAAAATATGGTTGGGAATGTGTCTGAGTAGCGAGGCTCAATCTATTCATCATTTGAATAGATGTCACATATTCACATTTGCCTCAATCTATAATTAGGATGCATACCTTTCCCTACACAGTATAATGGATGCAAAATATATTGTGATAGAGTAATTGTTACTTTCTCATGGGATCAGTATGAAAGGCTTGTCGGATCACTTGCATCTCTCCCTCACATACCGATAGCTGATACTCCTATCCATTCTTCTCCTCTGGATCTTCACCATCTGCCTCCTTCACTGCACCCTGCTCAGTGAAATATATCACCATTCTATTTGGGCAATTTGATGCAATATGCTGAAAGTCGTGACATTTAAAGTATTCTCTAGTTGGGACGAATTTGAGAGTGTTGATAATCTCCACTATTTCTCCACTCTATTTGAGTTTCTCCTCAAGTGACGACAACTTGGGGCTCCAATGGGTGTAGTCTTATTGCCTGATTTGATGGATGAACCCTATTTGAAGGGTGGTGTAGACTTGATGCTGCTATGTTGTCTCTCTACCTTCAGTGCTAGGGTCTGAACATTCTATAATGTCCAATAAGACTGCAACTGTACTATGTTGCCAATAGACAATCTCAACCCTCCAAGATATCTCGCTAATGTGTGCTCATCTGATTCCACCAACTCACATTTTAGCATAACTTGATCAAATTTAGTTTTGTGCTCCTCCACTAAAGAATCTCTCTAGCTTAGATAGTGTAGCTTTATGATATATCATCTCGGTAATGCAGGGGAAAGTATTTGTGCTTCATCTCTTATTTCATCTTGGACAAAATAGTGATTTTACTTTTTTCCTTCACGTTGGCTTAGGCGTTCGAAATTTTTTCACCACACAACATTCTTCCTGCGCTTGATGGCTACTAATTACCCTTTCTATCAAGTTGAACGTCCTTATATTAAAAGACTTATTTCACTGTATGGTGCCAATAGATAAATTCATCCGGATCCATGCTACCGTCAAAATCTAATAATATACATTTCCTTCAAGATTCCTTCTTCTTAAATATTCCATGCCAAATCATCAAGATATTGGTTCTTTATCGTTGGAAACTCTCGATGGAAGGGATTAATTTCCTTCTTCTGATCTGGTGAGTCACCATTGCAATTATGAGTGACCTCATCAAATTAAATCTTCTCAAAGGAAAGAAGTCACTTTTACAGTTGGAGAATTTACAGTAGTATACCCTTCATAGTAAGCTCTTAAATATATTTCGATAAATTTCTCATAGTGGCATTAAGTCTTTTTCTCTCTATTATAATTTTGATGAGTGTACGGTTGTAAATAAAAGATTGGTTGAAATTTAGAGTTTTTGCGGTAGGTGTTGGAGCAAATTTTTAGTTATGATAAGAATTTTTTTTTTGAATTTTGAATTGGAACATGAAAGATAAAACCTAAACATCTATGATTTGATGGACTCGGACAACAGATGATATTATTCTTGTGAGCTTAGAACGTCTGAGAGAACACCAAAAGGCGTTAGAGAAGTTGTAGGATAGGTAACAGATGTGAGAGGATAGATGGCGGCCAGCAATCAACACGAAAAGTAATGGGACAATGAACCATTAATAGAAAAAGGACAGTTTCTTGTTGTAAATAGTAGATGGTAGCGTCGTCCACAGTTGTCAGCCAAACATGAAATCGATGAGGTGCAAATGGCAAGGATCCACTACCTATTCCTAGGCAAGCTACATACACCACGCAATAATAGGAAGACGGTACAACACTCTGATTAGTATAAATTTGATAAAAATCTTCCAAAATTTCTAAACTCCTAAAAATGAAAAATCCAAATAACTCTCCTACAATTATTATAAAAGTCCCCTAATAGAAAATACCTAATTAACAAATAAGAAAATAAGAAAGAAATCAGAATAGGAAGGAAACAAAACAAATAAAAAAACAAGCAAAACGCAGATTTCCCCCTGCCGCAATAGCGGCTTCCTGTGATTCTGCGATTCCAAACCCGAAACCAACGCTCTGCATCAAATCCGCAACGAGCCAAAATGTGAAGTGACAGTAGAACTTCAGGGGTAGAAGGTGCTATTTTTTACCTACCAAAGTGTTAAAATATTTTGACATATCCATCCTTCATGAACTAATAATAAGAAGGAAAATATTAATTTTGCTTTGATGTTTAAAGGAAGTTTACATTACCTACTAACGATAACCACGCAAGCTAAAATGTTGAATAAATTTAATTGTGATGAACACGCACACATACAGAGAGATGGCTAATAAGCCACAATAGAACAAACCATGCTGATTCATCTTCTCAACCATAATATTGATCAAGTTCTGTTGTTTCGAAACAGTCTACAATGAATGTTGTCTTTTGCATGAATATTTTCCCTAAGAAATCAAAGGAAAAAAAAGAGAGAGAGAGAGAGAGAGAGAGAACATATGCTGTGTGCCAATAGCAACATTTTTTAAAGCAAAAGACGAATCACCAAGATAAGAGCATAATTGATGAGCCTTCTCTCTCTCACTCACTCTCTCTCTTTCTGAGCTAATTTGAATGAAAGTTAAAGACAAAAATAATTACTAATCGAGTGAAATGAGCCTTATTTTGCAAACGAGGTGCGCTGTGGGAAGGTCAAGTTGATTTGAACCATCAGGTTTAAGTAGATTTCGAACTTCATCTCTGGAAGTTGAGACAAAAATATGAAACGTAGAAAGAAATGGTGGAATGGGCATTGAGAGTGCAGATAACACATTGCTGAGGTACTCTATGTCAGCAGAGAGCTGCTGCGCCCCACGTTCTGTGAGATACTGGATTCCTCGCAGCTGCTCCATGAAGAGTGCAGTAGCACCCTCTGCAACCTATACAAAAATAAATAATAAAAGGGAAAATCAACAAATAAACAATAGTCAGGAAACAGTATTGTTTAGTAAACCTAAACTAGACGGAGTACTTGAAGAAATAAATTTCAAGAGTTTTGGCTGGTTTTCTGGAAGACTTCAATGAGCAAGTCTCCAATCAGTTCCAGTAAGTTCTTTTGGTTTTAGGTTTTGGAATACGTGGTTTGCAAGAAAAATAGGATCTTTGGCAGAAACAGTCAAGGATGGCATACATAGCAAAGCTTGTCTTCCCCATCTCGATTATGAAGAATAGGAAGATATGATGTGAGCTTTAGAGGAGCCGATCTTTTGTGAATAATCATTCAAAAATACAGGAAATTTAAATAGTCCAATGGAGGAAGAAAGGCGGGGAAAGAACCATGGATTTAGAGGAGTGACACCTTACATATTTCGACATCTTTATTTTTTCCCCTGAAAATAGTAAATTGGTTGACAATAGATTGATCATTATATATTTACATTCTACAAGTAACGCATCAAATTTGAAGTACATGTCTTCTAAACTCCCCATAATGGCAAAACCTCCCAAGTACTTTTCATGGTAACAAAAAAAAAGGCAAATCAAAGAGCAAAGATTTGTTATTATGCTATAAAAGCAAATCAAATCACCCAAACTGCTGTTTTTAATCTGATAAACTTCTCCCATAGGTTTTCGAGCTACCATTTTATGTTAGTTCTCGTACCCCACAAAAATAAATGCCCTTCAGACTTCTATATTTTGCCATTGTCCTTATGAGGATTTTCAATCAGCAGAACAAGACTTAAACAATGTGAGTTCCAGGTTCAATGATTGAAGATATCTTTTAATGTACAGGGTTTACGTTAAAAATCATATATCCTTCTCAGTGATATTAAACTCGATATACCAGGAAATAATTTTCCATCAATAAACCGTAAGGAGATTAACTTTGCCTTGAATTGTAACCATGAACCAAACATTATGTTTTGACAACAGTAACTAGCAAGACAAGCATTTTCAAAAAAATGTTGGTATATAGAAAGCTATAAGTTGATAATAAGTTCTAACCTTAAACATCCACTCAGTTGCAAAAAACTGAACCTCTTCATTGCTAGATTCATTGTTGGAGAATCCCTCAGCAAGAGGCTCCAGCTGCTGGGGCAAAGTAAGGAGATACTCCCCAACACTAGTCACGTAAGCCTGGGGATAGGAACTAAAGCTCGGGAGTGGATGGGCACTTGGCTCTTCCACAGATGACCATAATGGCAGCCTAGACACATCATTTAATCGCTGCCTGACTTTTGATATGAGGACATCATACACAAGTTCATTCACTGTGTCTGCAAATGCTGCAACTCTTTGTGACGTGAGAGGAAGTGCATGGAAGCGCGGATCTTTTGACTGCATTGATTAAAAAGAATTAATTGAAAAAATTTAGAAAAAAAAAACTGAAGGTCGCTATATTAAGAACAGAAAAGATATATTCATAATTTATCTGTGCATAGTGGATAAAAATAAAAAAGTTCACCGGAGCTAAATGCTTGCTATGAGAAGACTAATAAAACAGCTGGACTAAAGCAAGGATGCAGAAAATTTCTGCTTGCTCTTCCTAGCTTACTGACCAATTTTCAATAGGAAAATCTCTGCTAATCAGCTACAGAAAAGAAAAAATTAAATTTATAAGACCTGCATAAGCTGCATAGTTATTCAGATGAAGAACTTGAAAATGAATAAACAAAATCAATATAATTATCTAAGGTTACAACAAAGTCCTAAGGGCAAACTGAACTCTGACCAATCAAGCGCAGCATGATATTCTATGACATTGTTTAACCTGACTTTTAATATATTACTAACTTAAGCAAGGCAAACTTAACGTTGTTGTACAGTTTAAAATCATGAACAAGACAAACTATCCACATTCAGACAAACAAGAATGTAAAGCACATATTCTTTTGAAATTGTAGCAATTCCTGTAAAGCAAACGAGCGACAACAAAAAAAGCTAACAAAAATAGTTAAATATAGAAAGGCAATTTCTATGAATAAAAATTATTTGGGAGTACTTTTATTTAAAATTCCTAGGGAGGGATAGTTTAGTCTAGGGGCTTAGAAAATTATACTCGGTTTGCATTAGGGGGCATGCTTTAGAGAGAGGATTTTCCCTGAGTTAGGGAAGGATTTTCCTATTTTGGAGTGGATTCCTCGAGTTTGGGGAAGGTGGTGGGCAAAAGAGAATGCAGTGTAACCTGCGGGCTCTGCCACAAGTGGTTGTCTGAGCTTTTATTGCTTACCCACAAACTCATGGGCGTTGTCAGTATCAATCCAGCAACTGTCTTACAGGATCCTGCAGTTGTTACAACTACAACAACAGCCGTTTGATCATCTTTATCTTATTTTCTTTGCATCACCCAACCCATAGAGACTACGTGTATAGTAGTTGGGAGGTTGTTCATGTCATGCAATATCTGTTGTTGGGAAAGGACCAAGACTGCATAAATCTTGAAAAATAGGGGTCACCAAACATAGCTTATGCCAACAATGAATCACAGGTGGCAACAAGAATTAAGTAGAGAAGCATATTTGGCGTATCTTTGGGTGAAGGGATGTCCTCATCTTTTGAATCAAGAAGTCGACTTAATGATTCACAATGTAACAGGACACGTGTTTCACACTAAGTGCACATGTCAATCAAGTATTATATAGATTATGAGTCCAAGAATCGATCCCACAAGAAACTATATTATTTCTTAAGTTAACCAAATTATTAGTCAACATGTAATTGTTTTATAATTATATTAATTTAAAAAGTGACATTAAAAATCCTAATGTCTACAAAAAATTAAAATGTTTTTGGTCCTTTTTAGTTTTTAATGAAAAACTCCTTTATCTAATCCAAGTGTTCCTAATGCAGTTGACAATCGATAACAAAACCACTCCTTATTCTCTCCCAAGATCATAAGAGGAATCGGAGTTTTGTATTGAGTTTAGTGCCTTAAACCACAAAGAACTCTTAGGATTTAATATTTCTCGATTGATTGTACTTCCCTTGTAGCAATATTCCTATTCTACCAAAGAAGTGTGTGTTAACTTAATTTTTCAATAAATTTCTTTTGAAATTTCTAGATCACAATAAGATTTAATATTTAATCGATCAAATTGAAAGTAAATGAAACGCACTAAGTTAAAATATCACATGATTAAATCATTAGTGTCTGAAGCATCTGCTTGGCATCATTATATTTTGCTTAATAAAAA
Organism: Papilionanthe hookeriana x Papilionanthe teres; assembly: GCA_022702705.1. Taxonomy (NCBI): domain Eukaryota; kingdom Viridiplantae; phylum Streptophyta; class Magnoliopsida; order Asparagales; family Orchidaceae; genus Papilionanthe; species Papilionanthe hookeriana x Papilionanthe teres. The sequence continues at coordinate 20,474,578 of CM040433.1, forward strand.
ACTCATACCAGAGAGGGTTCTATAAGAGCATGATTGTACAAAAACAAGTGGAAGTTCTGTGAAATTGGAGGGGATGTGGTACATGTTCAAGAGTACTTACCAATGCAAAGAAACATCTTGGTGAGGGGAAAATGCTTTCCATTTAACTCGGCCACTATTAAGTATTATTATGGGTTGCCTAGCATTGCCATGGATGAATACTTCGTATACATCTATAATGAGCCTGATTTATGCCTGACACCAATATTAGTGCGATCTTCAAAGATAGAGCTGTCCTAAACTACAGCATCAAAGGTAGAGTTATCCATTCTCCTACCCTAAATATGATCAAGGGAGGCTCCACATTAGGACTACAACAATCTTCATTGATTTATGCCTTATGTTCTAAGGCAGGTGCTTTAGGGGACAATTCAAAGGAACCACTGTTCCCTAGCCGTGCTATGACTAGAGATAGTATTTTGCCTTCAACTTCTGAGGTGTGTGAGAGTTCTTACTGATCTTCCTCCTGACCATCTACTTATAGGGCTAGAGTGACTTCTTCCTTATTAGGAGATCAGATTCTTTCCCCAGAAAAGTAAATGATAGGAATGGAGCAATTGCAACAAGAATACGGTAGAAAAATAGAGCATTATGTGGGCCAATATCAGCAGCAAATTCTTACCGGCTGACTTTAACTCAGCTCTAGCGAACATGTTTGCCCAGTGTCAGTTGAATGTAGGCTCCGATGCAGTTCAATTTCCAACTGCACCCCCATTTCAGCATTATACTGCGCTCACTCAGTCTATGGAGGAAGGATATGATGATAATGATGATGATGACGATGATAATAAGTTCGAGCCATGCATTTCTGTAATTTTTTTACTTTACTGTTCTTTGTGTATTGTGCTAGAATGTGCTTTGTTTAAATGTATATGTGGAAATTATTTATTTGTGTTGTCCATTGTTCTTGTTCTTTCTGATTCTATTGCTATGTTGTATATGTCTCCATCAGTATTTTAAGATTATACATGTTCCCATTTGTGTTATTGAATATATGTTTGTTGTGTTTTTAATTCCTATTGCTGAGATCATTCACATTTTTGTGCACCTAGTATATGTTTATAAATGGGTTCTCTAGAATGAGATTTTTCTTTAAATTAAGTTTTGGGGAAGGTCACTATTCTTAAGATAATAGATACACATCTCCCAAAATTATACTTACTACTTGAGATAATTTATTCTAGTGATTTTAATATACCTTTCAGATAGCAAAAATAACTTCTTAATTTTATAAATTCTCAAATAATAATTTAAAATTTTTTTATCTTCATTCAAATATTATTTAGATTAATAACTTTAGAACTTTTAATTATTACTAAACCCTTATTTAAATTGATGGACCTTTGGAATTTTAATTTTTCATTCAAACACATTAAGCAAATAATTTACGTATAATAATATTTAATTACTTTAAATTTTGAAATTTTAATTCTTACATCAAATTAAGGGACATAGACATGGATGAGTATTGGCTAAAATATAATAAAATAAAGAAAATGGTTAAATTAATGATTTAGTCAGTACATCAAAATGTGGGAATCAAGTTTAAATTAAATTAAATAATCTTTATTCAAGAAAGATCATTTTCTAACATTCAGAAAACAAGAAAAATTGAAACAAAAAACAAAAGAAAATTATATTATAAATAAAAAAATGAAAAAAGAGAAGAAAAGAGAAAAAGAGGAAAAAATGCTTGAGAATAATAATTTAAAAGTTATATTTAAATTCGTAACCACGGTTTTTTATTATTGGCTAGTCAAGGCTTGACAAATATTCTTTAAAATATTATACTTAGAAGAGAAAATAGATTATGGCATCAAGCCAAAGAATTTCTTAAGTTTTAAGTAATTAAAATCATTAGAAGTTCCTTATCACATATTAAGCACCAAAAAACTTAGAATTAAGAAGCATATCATAAAAATAAGTGTTTAGGATATAATTAAAGCACAAGGGATATTTTCAAAAAATAATATTGACATAACACTCAGAGTTTTTAAACTAATATGCAATATTGATAAAAGACTCTAGAGTTTTTAAAATAACATAAAATTTATCTTCTTGAAATGAAATTGTGTTATCAATATTTCTAAAAAAATCTAAGAATAGAATTACTTCAGCCTAAGTAGTATGTCGAGTTTGGAAGAATTGTTTAAGAGATTGAAAATATGTGTAGGGTAAGTTTTTTTTTTGTGGTAACTTGTTAGTGTTTTGTGACAAAAATGTATTAGGATAGAAAAACTTAAAAGGATAGTATAAAGTGAACATATACCAACATACCAATCTGGCACTGATGAACATGGCGCGCTAGCAGCACCAAGGTAGTGCTCAAGCGCTAGAAGGAGCATTTTTATTCATAGTCTAAGAGCGCTGAACCACGACACCACTTATACGAAACGCCAGACTCTCAGTGGCACAACGCCGAGTTTAGAGCACCACAATGTTGGACCCCATATCCAAAACCCCGGTCGCAAGAACCAACATTAGTTAGTTTCACCCCATTTTAATGGTTTTGAAGACAATTTTTTTAGGAATTATATATAAGAGGCTATTGTGATGGGTTGGGGGGACCTTTTGTAGTGAGTGTGAGTGGGCGAGTATTTATGTGAGTGAGAGAAGTGTATTTCAAGAAGTACTTGGAGAGAATTTTGCAAGGGATTGACAATATTTCAAGTAGAAATCATGCTAGATATTTTCTTTTATTCTATAATCATGATTTTCATTTATTTTCATTTTTAGTATACAAACACATTGTGTAACTTAGTCTCAAACTCTTTTGAGCTAGTGCCTGTGTTAGGATATTCATCTATTTAAGATTTATTGTGAATTAAGTGAAATACAATAATATGTTAACTTTGAGCACCTTATTTACTTTCGATTTGGTCGATTGAATATTAAAACTTGAGATTTAGTTATATCAGAAGAAAATTAGTGGAATAATTAAGTTAACACATAACTTTGGTAGAATAGAAGTTGCTACCAAAGAAGTGTAATTAATTATGAAATATTGACTCCTTAGAGTTTTTGCATGATTTAGGGCACTAAACTGCAATATGAAACTTCGATGCTTCTAATGATCTCGAGAGAGAATAAGGAGTAGATTTTTCTCGATTCTGTATTAGAAATTCTTGGATTAGATCTAAACCTAAGCACATCACTACTCAAATGATTTTATCATTAAAGACCAAAAAGAACATAAAATATTTTATTTTTTTGTGAACTTAAGAATTTCAAACTCACTTTTGAAATTAAGATCATTTGATAAAACAAGTAAACATAGACTAATAATTGGCTTAAGTTGAGAAATCACCCAGTTCTCTGTAGGATCGATTCTTGGACATGTCGCAAAACAAATCAATTTTTTGACTCATAGAATTACAACGCTATCAAAACGACACTACGAAGCCACGCTACAAAAATTGATAATTTGCATAAATTATAAATACCAATCACAACTACATAAAATAACAACAATGATACAGTAAAACAGAATAAGGGGCAAACTTACATCATAATTGAATTAAAACTTAAAACTTTCAAATAATATTATCTTAAAATATGAAATTAACATACAAACTTAATCCATTATGTAACAAAGTTTCACGCAAGTGCATGTGTTGATGAATTAGTGTATAGATTATGAGTCTAAGAATCAATTCCACAGGGAACATGAATATTTCTCAAGTCAAGTCAAATATTAGTCTGTATTTGCCTGTTTTATTAAAAGATATCAATTTCAAAAGTGAGTATAAAAATTTTGAATCTACGAAAGATTAAAATGTTTTTCTTTATTTTTTGTTTCTAACGAAAAACTCCCTTGAGAAGTGATGTACTTAGGTTTAAATCTAATCCAAGAGTTTCTACTACAGTTGACAACCGAGAACAAACCTACTCCATATTCTCTCCTAATACCATAAGAAGCATTAAAGATTCATCTTATAATTTAGTGCAATAAACCATGCAAAAACTCCCTGAATTCAATATTTCCCAATTAATTGTGCTTCCCAAGCAACAATATTTCTATTTTATCAAATAAGCGTGCGTTTACTTAGTTTTTCCACTATTTCTTTTTCCAAAATTTCAAGATCAAAAGTCTTAACATTCAAAAAATCAAATTGAAAGTAAATAAAGCACACAAAGTTAACATAACAACATATATCACTAATTCAAAATAAATTGTGAATAAATAAAAATCCTCACACAATCACTAGCCAAACGAGTTCATAATTTAGTTATACATGTTTACACAGTAAAAATAAAAATAAATAATAATCATGACAATAGAATAAGAGAAAATACTTAAAAAAAAACACCAGTATGATCATCATTTGAAATATTCTCTGTCTCTCACCAAAATCTCTCCAAGTACACTGAATACACCTCTTTTACTCAGCACACTCATCCACTCAGACTAACTGCCAAAAGTCTCTTGAACCCTTTACAACAATCCCTGATATAGACTTCTTTCAATAATCATCTTCAAAACTATCAAAATGAGGTGAAATTGACTAATATCGGTTCGTGGTGTGGGAGGGCTGCGATTTGGTGCAAGGGTGTCCTAATGGGGCGCTGCGGCGCTCCAATGGGTATTGCATTCCAAGCGCCATGATGTTGAGCTCTTGGGTTTTGGATAAGGGGTTCAGCGCTGCGGTGCTAAACATAATGTCGTGGCACTGATAGTCTGGCATTGGAACGTCGCTGAAGTGGAATCTTGATTCAGTGCTTTCGGTTTCTGGATGAAAAATGCTTATTTGGCGCTTGAGTGCTGCAATGGTGGTACTAGGGTATCGAGTACAGCGTCAGAGCGCCGTCAAAGTAGCGTTGGAGTGCACGTTGGGACTATGTTCACTTTATATCATCCTCCAAAACTTTCCTGTCTCGACGCATTCCTGTCACAATATACTAACAAAATACCACATAAAAACATAAAATATAATAGAGATATGCCAAAATCACCCTAAATACCACATGTTTTCAATCACTTAATACCCTACTAATATCAATCAAGAATGACAGAAATCAAGCAGAATTAAGAGTTTCCCTATTAAAATTACTCTGATTTTCCTCTCTTGTTAATTGTACAGATTCTTTCCTTATAGTTAAATATATAGATTAGAAATATGTATTATTAGGTTACCTAAGATAGATTGTACAAATTATTATGTATTATTAAATTACCTAAAATAGATTGTAAAATTTTTTTTATTTATTGGAATGAAAGCAAAGGAAAAAGGCATCGAGCCAATTCTCTCAAAAGTTGTTATGGTATCAAAGCCTCGGGTCTTTATTCACCGTGATCCATCGCCTTCTTCTTCCTCTGTACAAGAGTAGCACACCTAGAGGTACGACTTTTTTTTCTTCCTCCTCTTCCTCTGCATGAACCTAGTTCTTCTGTGCGCCGAACACTTTTTTGCCCTAGCCCTATTCTCTCGTCGCCTCTGCCCTAGCGCGATGTTCCCTGATCACCGACGACCCTCCCTGCTGCGATTAAGCTTCGCCTCCTAAGCTGCGCAATCCCTCACTGCAGCACCTCCCTTGCGAAAGACTCAGCTTGTCGCGCCTCTTTTTTTGCGGCTTGATCTTGCAGAACAACCAGCTTTAAACCTTTACGATTTCGTCATCTTGGAGCGTGACCATATCGCAGGGTTCCATCACGAAGGAGTTTCGAATATCGATACACGGTAATCCTTTGTGTAGAAACCTTCTCAGTGCATTGTTGGTTCTTGTTTTTTTTCTGTTTTTTTGGTTTTAGATTGATTAATTTCGATCAAATTTCTTGATAATCAACTTGTGAGTGACAATTCTATTTAGAATGTCATCTGAGAAAACACATGAAATCTTAGCTATCAGTTCTACGGTAAGGAATTATGCAGCATGGAAATTTCTGTTCAAGATGTTTTTGAAAGGAAAATAGCTTTGGAATCATATTGATGGGTCTTCTCTAGTACCTACAGAGCCGAAAATTCTTGGTCAATGGGAGGCAAAAGATCCTCGGATCTTTTCTTGGATTTTGGGATCTATTGAGGTTCATATGTTGATCAATTTACGATCCTTTAACACAGCTAGAGAAATGAGGAATACTTGAAGCGCGTCTACAATCAAGATAATACTGCAAGATGCTTTCAATTGGAACTTGAGATGAGTAATTATATTCAATGTAATCTCTCAATTGAATAGTATTATTCTGGTTTTCTTAATTTATGGAGCAAATATTCTGCTATTTTCTATGCTAAAGTGTAAAAAGAGAATTTAGCTAGTCATCAGGCTATTCATGAAGTGTATCGTCGTGATCAGTTTTTGATGAAGATCGGATTTGAATTTAAAACTCATCGGGCTAGGTTGTTGAATAAAGATTTGGTCCCTTATTTGGATGTATGTTTTGGTGAATTACTATGTAAAGAACAAAGATTGGCGACACAAGCATCTATCGGTTCAGCTGGTGGATCAATTGAAATAATTAATGTTGCATATGCTGCTCCAACCAAAGGGAACAGAACAAACCAGTGTTACAACTGCAAAGAATTCGGTCATATTGTCTGTCATTGTAGTAAGAAATTTTGTAATTATTGCAAACAAAACGGACATATTACTAAGGAGTGTCTTACACGGCATAAAAACCGCAAACCACAAGTCTGTCATGCTGTGGTATCCGAATCGCACAATCTTGGTTCAGCTTCCATAGTTGCCAGCAATAATCAATCTATTCTCAGACCAGATATGGTTCAACAGATGAATCTCTCTGCCTTTTCTGCCCTTGGTCCTCAAGAGTAATGTAAGAGTATTGCTTACGTTCATTCTCCTTGGTTGATTCCGGGGCCACAAATCATATGACTGACATAGCTGATTTATTGCATAATCAATGCCCGTATACTGTTACTCAACATATTCAGGTTGCTGATGGAAATAATATTCCAATTACGACAGTTAGTGATATTGGCTCCTCCCGACATGTCTTGGTTTCTCTTAAATTATCTACTAACTTTCTGCTGGTCAAATGGTGGATAATAACTATGATATACACTTTTCTCGTAATAATTGTATTGTGCAAGAGAATGTGTTGGGGAAGGTGATGGTGAAAGGGCCAAAAGTTAGCAGGTTATTTCCATTACCAGTTACCGTCCCTTAGACTTTGTCATTAGTTTCTTCAGTTGTTGAAAATAAGGTTGGCGTCTAGCATGGACGATTAGGTCATCCAAAAAACGTTATTTTGAATCATTTGTTAGAAGCGGTATTTATTGTTCTGCATATAAAAGTTTATTAATTGATTGCTCTTCTTATAAACTGAGCAAAAGTAAGACATTGTCTTTTCCTACTTTGAGTAGTCGTGTCAATAAATGTTTATTCATAATGATGTTTGGGGAATTACACAGGTTATTTCACACGCTTAGTATAAATATTTTGTGACATTTATTAAAGATTATAGTCGATTCACATAGATCTATTTTTTGCATTCCAAAGCAGAAATGCTTGTTGTGTTTCAAACCTTTATGGCATACGTTGAAACTCAGTTCTCAACTTGAATTAAAACCTTACAGTCTGACAACGGTGGTGAATACAAGTCTCATGACTTTCAAGCATTCTCCATAACAAGGGTATTGTTTCACAATGTTCATGTCCTATACACCTCAGCAGAATGGAGTTGTCGAACGCAAAAATTGACATCTATTGGATATGGTACGCACATTGTTGTTAGAATATTTTGTTCCAGCTAAGTTTTGGACCAAAGCTTTATCTACTGCAATTTAACTGATTAATCGTTTACCATCTCAGCAATTGAAGATGCTTCCTAAACATCCTAATTATCATATGCTACATACTTTCAAATATGTTTGTTTTGTTCATTTATCTGCTCATGAACATCATAAGTTAACAGTCTAGTTTGTTCGATGTGCCCTTATGGGTTATAGTCCTAATCATAAAAGTTTAGTGTGTTATGATTCCATTAAAATTCGATGGTGTATCTCTCGGGATGTGATTTTCTTTGAACATGAATACTATTTTCAGCATCATCTTTCGACATCTGATATTATTGTACTTCCTCACTTTGATGATTCTTTTTTTTATAAACGGTTCAAGCCTGATCTTGTCTACGCACAATGTCTGCCCCCTTCACCTCCAGTTCTTCGTGACTCTGCTCCTGAAAATGCTTCAATGATTCTTCGACGATCAACTCAGCACATTCGTTCTTCGGGTTAAACCCATTGGTTGTAAATGGGTTTATTCTGTTAAGCTCCAATTTGATGGTTCTCTTGACAGATATAAGGCTAGATTGGTAGCTATTGGCAATCTACAGGAATATGAGGTTGATTATGAGGAGACATTTGCACCGGTGGCTAAGATGACAACAGTCTGGCTTATTCTATCTATTGTTGCATCTAAAGGCTGGTTCTTACGACAGAGATGTTAAGAATGCATTTTTACATGGGGACCTCAAGGAAGATATCTATATGACCCCCTTCCGGCTTGTTTTCTACACCCTCACAAAATGTTTGTAAGCTCAAACGGTCTCTATACAGTTTAAAACAGGCTCTGTGGACCTAGTTAGAAAAGTTTCGCAATACTCTTCTTAGTTTCTCTTTTATTCAAAGTCAGTATGATTCTTCATTATTTCTTTACAAGACTGACAAGGGAATTGTGTTGTTACTAGTCTATGTTGATGATATCGTCATCAGAGAATCTGATAAACACTTGATGTCTTAGTTGCAGAAGCGCCTTCAGAATTCTTTTCATATGAGGATTTGGGGTCTTTAACTTATTTCTTAGGTCTTGAGGTTCACCTTTCTCTCACTAGTATTTTTCTTTATCAGCATAACTATACCAAGAAACTCATTGCTTTTGCTGGTCTCCAAGAGGGTCGTCCTCTTGTTACTCCTCTGGAAGTGAATGTTAAATATTAACGGAATAATGGTAACTTTTTATCTGATTCATCTTTGTATCGACAACTTGTTGGGAGTCTTAATTATCTAACAATTACACGTCCGGATATTTCATTTGCTGTCAACAAGTTAGTCAATTTATGCAGGAACCTACACATCTTTATTTAACTGCAGTTTGACGTATTTTTAGATATTACAAAAGCTACTTCTCATCGTGGTTTGTTTTTTTCTGCGAAGTCTCCTATTCGCTTAACAACCTATAGTGATGTTGATTAGGCTAGTTGTTCTGATACACATCGATCTATTATTGGTGTATGTTTCTCGACAACTCTTTAATTTCTTAGAAAAGTAAAAAACAAGATTGAGTGTACAAGTCCTCTACTGAGTCTGAATATCATGTTATGTCCTCTGCCAATTTTGAGATCATTTGGCTTTGACTGAGCTTGGTTTTCATCAACTTGAGTCTACTTCTCTTTATGCAGATAACACTAGTGCTATTCAGATTAGTACTAATCCTGTCTTTCATTAGTGCATGAAACACATTGAAGTAGACTGTCATTCTATTTGAGAAGCTTATAATAATGGTTTTATTTCTCTTCCTCATATTTCTTATGATCTTTAAAAAGTTGATATATTTATTAAGGCTCTTTCTCGGCAGCATCATGAGTTCCTTGTTGGCAAATTGATGCTTCTTGATCAGTCAGCATCAATTTGAGGGGGGATATCAATCAAAAATGACAAAAAATCAGGCAGAATTAAGAGTTTCCTATTTAAATTGCTCATGATTTTCCTCTCTTGTTAATTGTACATATTCTTTCCTTAATACTGAATATTTAGATTAGGAATATGTATTATTAGATTACCTAAGATAGATTGTACAAATTATTGTGTATTATTAGGTGATCTAAAATAGAATGTACAGCTTGTTATTTTTTGGAATGAAAGCAAAGGAAAAAGGCATCGAGCCAATTCTCTCAAAAGTTGTTAACTAGGACTGCTGGCTTTTCCAGCAAGTCTTAAACTATGAAATTTGAAAAATCCAGGAACATCAGCTATTTGCGAGTGAACTTGAAAAACTTCTACACAATAATTTATTTGCAATAGGAATTCATGGGGAAACAGGCCTTGTTGATGTCGATTCTTACAATAACTTAGTAATGGATGCATCTCCAAGCAAATAATTCCATATTCAAAATACTACAAACAGGAACAAATGTAATATGCATCAAGTCTCTTGTTTGTAACTATCAATATTTGCCTCAACAATACTATGCCCCCAACATGATGGCACGACCAAAAAGACTTGCATGCAATGCTTAAATACATGTCTAATTTTACCTGTTCAAGGACATTAAGAAGCTTTCTAGCCTTCTCAGGCATGTCGCTGAGGCGCAAAGATGAAACATCCAGTGCAGCTCTACCTGCAATAGACAATTCGACATTTGCATTGCCGCTTGACGAATGAGATGGGTCAATGTTTAAACCAAAAATTGAAAGGGACAGGCTTGTGCCAATCCTTGGGAGTGTAGCTCTTAAAGAAGCTTCAAAAACTGATGCTCTGCTTGTTAAGCAATCCGCAACAGTAAGGATCTGCAGTGCACCCTGGACAATGGACCACTCCTCTTCTTCACTGACAACATTCATGCTGCGCGCTCCTTCCTTTCTGTCAGTTCCTGTATCCCTCTTTGAAGTACCACTTTGTACAACATTGTCCACTCCACATACTGACCTCAGGGATTTTAAGGTTTCTTGCAGGTTTGAGAGATATTGTAGCATCATCTCATCAAGGATACCAAGAAGCTCATCCACTTCAGAACCACCTGTAAAGCTTATGCACCTCTCTATAGCTGCTTCAAGAAGTACTATGACTTGAGGAATTGATTCTTCCATTCTTCGAACTGTTTCACTAAGTTCAATGCCTTGAGCACCTACACCGCGGGCAACGGCTCCACGGATATCTATTTCTACAATTGCTGAGGATAGGATAGCCCGCTCCATTTGGCCATACCTAGGTGAAAAAAAACTCAGTTCTTACCTAGGAATTTGTATGAAACGATCTAGTCATCAAGTTAAAAAAAGCAGGGTGTTCCTAATAAGTTAAGAAACAGCTCCACTAAGCTAAGCTGCATGTCTACTGCGTATCAAGGCATTGAAAGCTTCTAATAGGGTTTAAGTTTACACCTTTTTTTGTACACTTCGTATGGAGAATAAACAGACTTCAATGTGGTTAGGAGAACCTTAACATCAGATTCTGTAAACAAATGTTGGATGTTCCTTGCAAAAGCACCAGTCATGTTATGAAGTTCAATTAGCGCTTCAAGATGCTTGTTGAGAATTTTAGTGTAATTTGGTATGTCGCCAGAAAGGATATCCATTACACCTGAAATTAGCAAATGAAGATTTATGGTGAAATCACTATGGAAATATGGTATGGACCTTAACTACTTTTAGCAGATGAACCGATGTCTAGTAGAAAAAAAAATTATTAAAAGTAATAGCAGATTAAAATTTATATCTCCTTCATTCTATTTTGAGGTTAGGAACTTCAGTGAAAATGAAAAGTTCAAAAGCTCTAAAAATTATTAAATAATTCAATAATTCATAATGAAGTAATAAATTGCCTTAAACTCGATCCCTTCCATACAAAAAAGCCTTGGCGCCTCATGTGTGAGTTTCCTTCCACTCTCCAAGACTTTTAAACCCATTTTGAAGCATTCTTACGCAATGTGAAGGGAAAAATAGGATTTTAATCATTCTTATAATGACGCCTCGGGCCAAATTTCCTCTTGTCAAAGGATAATCACTTAGAATATTAACCGACGTAAGAAAAATGTCAATGGACAATCACTTCCAACTTAACCAACGTAAAAGAAAATAAAGTAAGGGATTCGTAATAAACGAACAATGTTTCTTAGGTATAGTATTAAAAGCATGATTTCACTAGAATAGAACTTTGATGGGCTAGTACTATAAGCCTTTTTCTTTTCTTCGGTGCTTACTCTTAAAAGAAATAATACTACAATCCAACCTTAAGATATTGGAAGAAGAAGCAGGAAACATTACGTATAAATTCCAGAGAACAGGTAAAGTTACAAGTTATGCTCCATTATTAAAAAGGACAGCATATTTTGGTGAGAATTATGACTTGTTTGACAGGATTCAAAACATACCACCAAGCAGTATTAAAACCTTGCATGTAATCCCGCCAAACTTAATACTATTCATATAGTTTAATTCAGCTAATCTAGGACTAGGGATTAAGCAAATCCATTGCCTCTAAGTTAACTTTTGCCAAGGGAAAAAGAGAAGTGATATATCTATCATTCAATAAGAATAGAACACAATGAGGCGCACAAACTTTTCTATTTGAATAAAATAGTACATAGAACAGATTTCTATGAGAACCCTAAAAGCCTTCACTGCTACCAATGAGGAGTGCGAACAAATCATATGAACAAAGATCTGAACTTTTTATGTGAGCTACTCAAGCAAACTTCCAAAAATAATTATAAATCTATGATAATAAAAAGAGTTACTGCACAGACCAAACAAAACAGAAATTATAGGGGTTTTCAGCGGGGAACAAAACCTAACAGTCTGACTGGAAAGAAAATATCACATAATCATCATGATTTTAAGATATGCCCTCAAGATCCAATCCAATAAATTCTAGGAAAGGAAATTTTAGATGCATAAGTAAAGCAATATGAGTATCCATGGAGGATGCATTCACATAACATTCTGAACCTCATTAAGAAATATCTATAAGAGAGGCTGCTTGGTAGCATAAGTCTAAACCAAGATGAAAGCTCAGTATGACATATTCTAATTTTTAAGATACATCATTTTAAATTTTAAAGCACCTGGACCGACCTGCTTGAAAATAAATAAAGCATAAAATCAGTTTTACATGCGGACCAATTTAGCAGTTTAACTGATGAAAAGCTACATAAAATCAAACCTTTAATCAATGCTTTGGTTTCAGGAACGACATCCCCAGTTGCAAGGTTGATACGCTGAACAAAACTAGAACACAACTCAGCCATGGTCTCATCCAGTAGCTTTGGGACCAAAGACATGTAATCCTCGGGTAAAGCAGTCATGCACCTACAAGCATCACGCTGGTCAGCATTGAGCTCAGTTCTTAAACTTGGAATTTAGAAAGTGTATTTTAACATCAATTTCAGTTGATCTTAATACTGGAATCAGACCCGAAGACAGCACCAAGAAGGCTTTAATAAATATGCAGGCTAATGCAAAACAACAAAGGCTCTGCATTCCATACGAAGTATCGTCCTTGCAGAAACTATGCAGTAATTTTGTACTGGCAACAGAATTTAGCAGTATTATCCTTCTATTGCAGATTTGCAGTCAGCAATGGTTAGTGTACTGTCAGTATCTCAGAAATACAATATGTACTATCACTGTTAATAATTAGCTTAGAAGCTCATTTTGCAATAAGTGGTAATGCTTTACTGAAACACCCTGCAACTATGGGATTAAAATTTACATTTTTAAACAGTCTCAATCATCAAGACCAGCAATGTTTGTTTCGCATTGAAGCATCCAAAACTCAGGCCTCTTATATTTCTATAAAGAGTAAAGCTACACTTCCAAAGATAAATGTATATGTAACTTAAATCAATGCCATATCACAATCACCAAACTCCTCTTTCTACATTTATATTTCTCTGAAGCAAGAAAATTTTAAAAAAGAAAATCTTCTTTGCACAATTTAAGTTGGTTGAGGAATAAAAAGTCAATTATTATGATTTAATAAAGAGGACTTAAATATATTAACCAATTAACAATCAAAATTCCTTATGATTCATGAAAACAGTGCAAAGAATGAAGTTAACATGAAAAAGTTGAGACAAGGCTATTGATGACAGTGCTTTTATGCGCATTTAAAAATAAGGTAGTTATGGGATATATAACAATTGCATTAAAAAAAGGCGAGATTAAAATATTTGCGAGGCAGTCGAAACTTCACATATAACAATTTCAAGAATGCAATTTCATTTATGTTATTATGTCAATAAGGGCAGAGATTGTTCAAAATTTTAAGAGTTTAGGCAATAGCTTCAATTGACAGAAAACTACATGTTTCTAACTAAGTTGATTTCCTATGTTTGAATTCTCAAAAAAACTTCTAATTCAGACAAGGCAATTGTCAATTTCAAATTTTGGGGAAGGAAAAAGGTAGGAGTATCTCAGTGATCAAGGTAAATAATAATCTAAGTAATATATGACTACATTTCATAGCAAATTTAAGTAAATTGATTTAAGATTTGTAAGTTCTTCAGAAATCAAACCTTATCACAAAACACAATCAAACCTCCACAAATAGGTAGTGTTGCAAATGCAAGGTCCACACAATGAATCTCCAACATTGCTTTCGCTCCATAGACTGTTATGATTTTGATGCATGGCGTTAATCTCACAACTTTATTTGAGCATTGAACAATTTTGTACTGAGTTTTGCGATGACTTGATGATGTCTGAAATTTTAGGGTTCTTGATTTTTTTAAAGATTGTAAAAGTGAAGCTACTGTTTTGTGATTGACTTTATAGATGAGTTTTGTTTTTTATTTTGTGGGGTGGGGAGGACTAGGTGCAAATGGGATGGGATTTGGGTGCAAGATTTTGTGAACGGTTTGAATTTGCCTAAGTGGGTGAAAAGGTTAATAGGGATGAGAGTTGAATTGGCTTATATCTTTAAAATTTTGGTTTTGATATCAAATTGGTGGAGATATTATGAATGTATATCACCTTAATCATTTATTTTTTCTCTTGAGATTGACATGTTTTCGTTCTTTTAAAAGGAAGGAGGAAAGGGCTCTCGATTGGAAACGAAATTCCAAGAAACAAGTTGCCTCTAAAACTATGATGTGTTGACACTTCAACATAAATATACATGCAGTGTTCGGCATATGTTGGACATACATACATGCAACATGCATTCGAAAAATGTCAAAAATGTTTTCTGCATTCTAATTTAAAATAAAAAATTAAAAAATTTCGAACACTCATGTCTGATACATATCCTGAATAAGTAAATTTAAATTATGTAGATAGAAATAATGCTCTAAAAAATTATTAAAGAATGATTTTAATTGTACTTCGTATTTTTCATAAATTTTTACTCTGTCTGCCTACTATCATGATCAAAAAATAGTGCGATAATCTTTTATTTATTTAAGTTCATCCTTAAATATCATTATCTATTCATCCTTATAATATTATAAATTTTGACTTATTTCATATTTATTTAATTTATATTATTATTATATACTATTTTAAAATTATAAGATATATAATTATATATACTATAATGGCATGAAAAATGCATTTCAATGTCCTATGTCAGTGTCATATGGTGCCTATGTCATTGTGCCCATATCAGTGCATATTAGCTTTAAGAATTTTTGTTTGAGAAATGAGAAAGATCAAAAGAGGCTATGAGACAGGGAGGATGAGGGAGAGAAACCTACAAGTCAGATGTTTGAGAAAGAATCAGGAAAAACAACTTAGTTCAAGTCAAAATAAATAATTAAAAAAAACAATAGCATTTTCCATCATCTAATTGAAATTTAACAAAAAAATATCCGGAAAGGTGATTTCTACCTAATAAAAATAAAATTAAAATAAACTAAACAATGAATTTCATAAGTTGATCAAATCTGGGTTCAAATTAAATTTGAGTCTGAACATGGGTCTGCATTTGGGTTTTGCTTTGAATCACATGCAAAAGAAGCTTTCAAAAACTTGAGCTTCTATTTTACGTTCTTCCTAAGGAGTAACTTCAACTGTGGCAACAAAATTGGTATTTAAGCAGTCTGGTTGAAGTTGATCAAGTAAAGATACTACAAACCAAGTCATCGAAATTTTGTTCCTAGGTCTAATAACATTTATTACTAGAAATGATGAGAAAATTTCGGAGAAAGTATTAGCATACCACTTCCATTCATGTTCAAGGTAAAGCAAAAGCTCATCATAGAAACTAGGAAGCCAGCTGCTGAAAGAAATAGAGGATGAATTTGTTGTTGAATCTGCAATGCTTAAGCGCCTTTCATCATGCTGCTCAATACCAAGCTTGTTGGTAGATTGCCGGTCTTCAAACTCTTCCCAAAGCTTTTTTAAGGGTTTTACATGCATTTTAGTGTAGTATAGCTCTAATGACTTGTATCTTCCGATCCGAACAAGAATTTGTCTTAAATCTTGTACAGCTTCAACCTAATCAATCCTTTTCACAAGGTTAAAAGCTTAAAATCCCAAATAATTTTCTATTAACTTATTAGAAATCCAAATTTAGAAGCAAAACACAAGAACAAGACAGTTGGATAATGATGTTAACCTTACGAAGTGTAAAAGCATCTGATAAGCGAGGCTGAACCATTTCCTCCAGCCGGTCTTCCAAGACTTCCAATTGCTTTCTCACATTAGCAAACTCTGCAACCTAAAAACAATAATCTTCATAAAAATAATGACAACGAAGATTATGTGGTTCATTACATAAACTATCAATAATAAATTTAAAAATGTGAAATGAGAGATAATGGGATATACCTCGCCAACAGCAGACAAACATTGCCTCATATTAGCCAAAGTTTCTGCAGCCCGTGGAAGATCTCCACTAGCAAAGACATCTTCAACACTTGCGCTCAACTGCTTCAGGCCTGCAGCATCCTTTTTTTTTTTCAGGATTTCAAGAATGCTGATTAATCAGTTTGAAAAGCTAAAAGACATGACTAGAGAGATAAAAGCATCACCTAAACAATTGGTGAAAAATGTTACCGGATTGAAGTAGAAGTTACCTGCAATGTTTCATAAGTTGCTTCCATCCGTTGCTTTACCGTATCAATTTTTGCAAGAGCAGCCACGGACTCAGCTGATATACTTTCTGCCTGTAAACAAACCCATCTGACATTGACTAAAACTCAAAATAATAAAAAAATAAAAATAATAATAATAATAATAATAAGTTAAAAAAAAAAGACAAGACAAAAAG
The DNA here is from genome assembly GCA_022702705.1 of Papilionanthe hookeriana x Papilionanthe teres. Taxonomy (NCBI): domain Eukaryota; kingdom Viridiplantae; phylum Streptophyta; class Magnoliopsida; order Asparagales; family Orchidaceae; genus Papilionanthe; species Papilionanthe hookeriana x Papilionanthe teres. The sequence continues at coordinate 20,491,501 of CM040433.1, forward strand.
AAAAAGATTCATTACAAAGTTTCCCTAACAACCAAATAACATTAAAACGCAACTCAGCTACTAATATAAGGTTTTCATCTCATAGCCATGTAGTACTGGGAGATCACAATTACAAACATATTTGGAGCAGTAATAAACCAACTGAACAGACAAGCACTGATCTATGGATATAAAATTAAAAATAATAATAACAAAATTAAAAGAAACAAACAAGGAAACAAGGCCCATTTAATCCTGCAATACGTAGCAAAGGAATTTCATATTGTTAGAAAGAGAAGATATGGCGTGTATTAAGAAATAAAGAGATGCCACACTAAAAAAATTGAAGATAAAGATGAATTAAAACAACAAGCCTTTATCTCATTAAGTGCGGTTGAATACATCAATCTTTTTCTCCCTTGTGTCCTATTGAGTATTATATTTTCATTTAATTCTAATAAATTATGATCATTTCTATACAACATGCCCAAGTCTTTTTACGTCTACCTCTACCTTTATTAGTATAAGTCAAATCTAAAACATCTAATCTCATAACAAGGTCATCAGATGGTTAATGTTTAATGTGAACAACACACCTAAGGCAACTCTCTCTAATCTTGCATACCACTGAATCTACTCCACCCCTTTCATGGATATATTAGTTTTGCATTGTCTTTTAGTGTAAAACCACTCATCCACCTAAGCATTCTCATCTCAGCAACACTAAATTTATGCTTCTCTTTTATAGGTCAACATTTTGCATCATAAAGCATTATAGTTCTCACTACCATCTTATAAAATTTTCCTTAAAGTCTAAGAAGTACTTTTCTATCACACAATAGGCCCGATGCTTTCCTCCACTTCAACCATCCAACTTGAATTCTACAAATAGCATCCCCATCTATATCATCATCACCTTGAACAATAGACCCAAGATATCTAAAATGTTCACTCTATTTAAAATTATCCATTATTACAACCCCGCCACTAGATCTACTATTAGTAAAATTACTTCCCATGTATTTAGTTTTAGATATACTCAAATGAAAACCCTTAAGATTATAAAGTTCGCCTCCATAAGTCAAGTTTTTCCTGAACTCTCTCTAGTCTTATACACAAGAAGGATATCATTAGCGAAAAGCATACATCAAAGTACATGCTCTTGTAAATGTCCAAGAAGAGCCTCCATAACTTCTAAGCAAAAAGATATGACCTTCAAGTCGATCCCTGACCTAATCCAACCAAATAGGAAAATACTTGGTCTAGTATACACATCTTTAATGACTTGAATATAAGCAATATCAACATCTTTCTTTTCTATAACCTTCCAAAGTACTTCTCTTGGAACTTTATCATAAGTTTTTTCTAAATCAACAAAATCATATGTAGATCATTCTTTTTCTCTATACTATTCCATCAAACCTCTAAATAAATGCATAGCTTCCATGGTAGACTTGCCCGTCATGAATCCAAATTGATTTTAAGAAATTTTTGTATCATGTCATAACCTATTTTCAATTACTCTCCCATAATTTTAATATATGACAAATTTACTTAATTCCTTCATACTTTAGAAACTTTTGTGCATCCCCTTTATTCTTAGAAATAGGAATTAATAGACTCTTTCTCCGTTCATCATCCATCTTTTTAATTATTAAAATAAAATTAAAAAATTTAGTAAGTAAAAAAATTTCAAATATTCTAAGCATTTTCACACTTCTATTAGAATGTCATTAAATCCTTTTGAATTCTCACACATCATTTTTTTAAAGCCTCATCAACATCTATTTTACTGATGCGAAGATGAAAATAAAAAATTTTATTATTATTTACAATATTAAAATCAATAAAATTGATCATATTTTCACAATCTTCATTGAAATTTTTATTAAAATATCTCACCCACCTATGTTGAATATTCTCATCTAAGAAAATTACTTTTTGACTTTCATCTTTAATACACTTTACTTTAACTAATATTTATTTTTCTCATCTCTATGTTTGGCAAGCTTATACATACATATATATATATATATATATATATATATATATATATATATATATATATATATATATATATATATCTTTGTGTGTGTGTGTGTGTGTGTGTGTGTGTGTGTGTGTGTGTGTGTATATATTTCACTTTATTTAATATCTAATATATTATAAAGATCATCATTAAAAGAAGATTATTAGCCTCACAAATTATTATCTTAGTCTTTCTACGAATCACCTTATATTTTTCTCAATTCTCCAAATATTTACCTTTAAACTAATTTTTATAACAAAATTTCTTATTTTTTATCTTTTCTTTCACATTATGATTATACAACCAACTATTTTTATTCATAAAATTTTTTTCTTTTGATTTTTCAAGCACATCTTTTGCAACTTGCTTAATAAATTTTGTTACTTTATCCCACCTAATATTATCTTCTTCATGAATATCTGAAATCTTAAGATCTTCAAATTTTTATTCATAAAATTTCTTTTGATTTTTCAAGCACATCTTTTGCAATCTGCTTAATAAATTTTGTTATCCCACCTAATATTATCTTCTTCATGGATATCTGAAATCTTAAGATCTTCAAATTTAACCGTAAAAATAATTTTATTTTTGTTTTTTAAGTGACCTCATCTAATTATATGTTATATTTCGTTATTTTTTTCATCTTTCAGTCCTTCATTTTAAAATTTATAACCAATAATTGATGTTGGGTACTTAAATTTTCATTTGGAACGATCATAAAATCTTTACGATCTCAACAATCTATTTTTCTCATAAGAAAATAATCAATTTATGTTTTATTAAATCAGTTATTATAAGTGACAATATGTTAATCTATTTTCTTAAATAAAATATTAGGAATAACAAAATTATATGCTAAAAATTCAATATGATTATTTTTTTCATTAGTCACTCCAAATTCATAGCCACAATGAATACTTTTCAAATCTTCTACCATTCCATCAACATGCCGAATTAAATTACCTCCAATAAATTTTTTTTCTTTTAGATATATCCTTTATATTTTTCTATGTCATACCAAAATTTTCTTTTAAATATATACCTAAACCTACTTGGGGAGCATAAGCACTAATAATATCAAGAAGCTTAGTATCAATAAAAATTTTAAGAGCTATAATGCAATATTATCTTTCAAAATCATATATATAATTATACCAACACTATTGTTTTCATGATTCTATCTGAACAACAAACTTTAAAACCTAAACTATCACTCTCCTTAGTTTTTTTTCAAACCATTTAGTTTCTTGAATGCATAAGATGTTTATATTTCTATGAATCATAATATATACTAATTTCATTAATTTACCCATGTGAGTACCTATATTTTATTAAATCCTTTATTATAAGGGACAATATGTTAATCTATTTTCTTAAATAAAATATTAGGAATAACAAAATCATATGCTAAAATAAAATATTAGGAATAACAAAATATGCTAAAATAAAATTCAATATGACTATTTTTTTACATATTTTTCTATGTCATTTCAAAATTTTTCTTTTGAAAATATATCTAAATCTACTTGGGAGCATAAGAACTAATAATATTAAGAAGCTTACAATAACAAAAACAACAACAAAGCCTTAATCTCACTAATATGGATCAATTTTTTTTCCTAAGTTCGTCCATGAAATGAGAACTCTTGCTCATTTAACACTACACCCGGGTGTCAGTGCAGCGACCCTTACAGATTTATCGCTTAATTCAGGTCATATAGTGTGTCGCTTTCAAGGGATGCTTTAAGATTGACACAATGATTTAAAAGCTTCATGTCATAATTTTTCGATAGAAATTTTACGTTGTTTGTCGACTATCTAATGCAACCCTCCACTTTCAAATGCGAGGCCTAAGACCCAACAATGGCAGTGATTAAGAAATTGATGAATTACATCCATAAAAAAAGATAACCTAATTTTCGAACAAAAGAATCCAAGTTCTCGCTGCCCTACTCAGCTTTTAAAAAAAACGCATACAAATCAAAGCTTGTTGGAATTCCATGGTTGTTTTACTAAAAATGCATAAATATAGCACACACAACTGATTGGTGGAAACTTAATAACATAAAGAGACCTTAAAGATTTAAGTTGTCTCAACTAAAAAACAGAAGCTTCTTCCATACCACAGCATCATAAAGTGCACATTTGGTTGCTTTGTTTTGTAAAGTGTTATTCATTTAAAAATCAAATTTTAGGCATTAGATAAGTAAATACATAAAAATTGTGTGTTATGTATGCAAATCTTCTAAAAAACATGTTTTAGAAAATGATAATCATTACAATTGAGAGAGTTTGAGGAGCTTTGGGGAGTTTGCAATCCACGTTGAATACGAACTAAATCCAACCAAATGATGGATATAACCAATTTCACCACTTTTCACAAACGTGCTTGTTATCTTCAATTAACCAAATAACCCTAAGTGGACTTCACAAAACATATCAACGAACAAATTAAATTCATTATAAAGATAAACTCAGTTAGTCCTTATTTCAACTTTCAACTAGATTTCACTATATAATGAAACAGAGCATTCAATCACCAACCACTAAAGATGAGGGAAAGGTAGATAGGGCAAAACCTTCTTGAGCTTAAGAAGGATAGAGGAGACGACGGATCGGAGGGCCTGAGCATCGTCGCGGAGGTGGATGGCCTCGCGGCAGGCGTAGGGGACACGGCGTAGAGCGTCAACTCCTTCTCGCTCGAGCGAATCGGCGATCTTCTCCGAAGACGAACGGAGGCTCTCCTCCAAATCTGAAAGAAAGTGATCGATGGGATCCTGAGGGTGCCGTGAATCAAGCGCAGCATTGATCCATCGCTTGGGGTCGAAGCTTTCCTCCGAGAACTCCACCAAATCCACCACCACCATTGTAGATTTGTGCTTTGCACTTCCAGGATTCGGGGCTTGGAGTTCACTGCATCAACTTCTTATCACATTTCCAACAATTATGCATTATGCGCATGTAGTTATATTTTTTAAGTAATTTAAATATAAAATAAATAAATACAACATCTGAAAATAATTTAATATATAATTTATGTGGCTCTTCTATAGTTTATGATATTTACTTCATAAAAATTAGGACTTTATATTCATATTGCAAGAGTTTGAGCTAATTATCTCTTATTTTGCACAGTTATTTCTGAAATAATTTTTTAGAGTTACCGTCTAAAATTGTGAGTTCGAATCACGCATATTATCTTTTGGGCTCAATTTTTTCGAAAAAAACATTACCCTTATTTTTATTTGATTAAAAATTTTATAAAAAATAAGTTATTATATGAAAGTGGCCCAACTAGATTAATTCAACAACCACTCTTCTTTTTGAAATTTATACCCCTTGAAGTCAAGTTTGAAGCCATAGATGTCCTTCCCAATGTTAATAGAAAAGGCTAATTATTTTTTTAGTTTAGTCACAAGACATTTATCATATCTTTTAATAATAATAATTTTTTATGGTCATCTTTAATCATATAAAAAAATCAAACAAGAGCTTAAAGACCAAATTAAAACTATAGCTTCAAAAATGATCTATGATAAGAATCAACAGTAACCTCAATGATCTGTAGAAAAGTCTAGCAGAGATCCAATTAGAGAACCCAATCTAGAGAAATATATATGAACATGGAGAATTAGAATTTTGTGATTACTCGAGAGCTTTCTTAGGACTGACTTGATAGAATGATCCAAGGTGTCCTAGATCAGATTTCAAGAACTACAATAAGAATCTTACTACAAGAGTGGTCAATTAACTCAACCCATAGAAAGAGAAAGAGTATTGTCATCTTAGATGAAACTTAATAATCAAAAAATTGTAAAATAAGTGTTGAGTCCAAAACCTCGTCAACTATATAGGTTAGATGAAAGAAAAAGACCACTATTGCCAAATCCATTATCTAAATGGATCCGGAGACCATCGACTAAATTCTAGATTTTTCACTAGGAAGTCTACTTGGGTTGGACTAATTAAGCCAACCACATTGCATACCTTGATTAGGCTATCACACAATAGGATATAAATGATGCATTAATATGTTAGTTAGTGTCTATGGACTTTAAAAGATTCATATCTTTCCCAAAAATTTATTTATAACACCATTCAAAATCTTTCAAAATCATTAAAACACATAAAGTTTATTTTAAATGCATCAAAGGCGAAGCAAGTTTTTGGCATCATTTCTGATATAACAAGTGTAGGGTGTCCATCTGCACAGCTCAGGATGGTTACGACCTGTCTGTAGCATCTAGTAGCTCAAGAAACCCGCCTGGGATGTTTTGGCACGTGTTTGGGGCAAGTAGCTATGTTTGTTAGTGATTCAGCCCTACCCTGGAAAATACCTCTGGGAGGACCATCCAGGATGTGAGACGTGTTTGGTGACTAATGATCGCGACTTTATGGGGTGATAAAAATGAGTGCAATTGATTAATAATAAAGTCATTTATATCAACGCAAGTATTCGCATCGCTCAAGTAATATAGGGCTCTAGTGGAGTCCTGGTTATCGATCCCACAGGGAAGCGAGATAAAAGTTCCTTAGTCAAATTCTAATCTACTACATTTACTCCTTAGTTTGGAATGTCGATTAAAATGATGTTTTATCTAGCAACTACTCCTAAATGCAAGTGTTAAATGTAAAGATAGTAACTATAACTAAATGCAAATATTAATTCTAAAGATAACCCTTTTTGGATGAATTGGTTTGGAGAATTTTGAGATACTAAAAACTACTATTCTTATGTAATGAAATGGATAATGTATAGGAATGAAATGCATTAAATATTGTATGTGCTAAATAGAAGCAATCCTATTCTTTACCCTTTGGTCCAGGCATAAAGAACATTGACTAATCCTATGCTTGTTTACTGAATCCGTGGCCAGGCTGGGAGGATAGCGGCTCTCACTTCGGAGCTCCCACGTTCACCTTGCCTAAGGGTTAACATCTCCGCTTCAGTACTCAAACAATAGGATCGAATTGGGGATTTTAGTCTGTCACTCTAAAACCTCCACTTGTACGTCCAATGATTATATTTCCCTATTTATTTGCATTCAATCCCCATGAACTTCACCATCCATGAAATTTGAATGTGGTTCGTACTTAGTTGTAGAAAACATAACCCTCTCGGATCGTATGTTTTCACAATGAATTTTGAGATTACAACAGGCCTTAATTGCAATGTAAATGAAGTGCAAGTAAAAACCATCACATTTATATATAAAACTTCTTCTAGCATGTATCTCACCATCCTACACAAGAATTCTACTCATTACAAAAGAAAAGTAAAAGGAAAAGAATGGCATAATCTTCTCATGCAATTATTTCCAAAGAAGAAGAAAAATTAAGAGATATACATCACAAAGCACGAAGAAAACACAACAGAAACTTCATTTAACCAAAGCAAATCCACTAGGTAAGTGTTTACAAAATCATAAGATAATGAAGAACTGTACTTAGTTTTTTCCCTTTGAAAGAAAGATGAAGATCTCTCCCACAAAGTCTCCCGTTGATCCATGCAATGCTAGTGCAATCCCTTATAAATTCTCTCAAAATCTCCTCTCCAATCTCTCGAAAAGGTTAGAAATCTACATTTCTACTCCTAATCTAAGAACCCTAAAATTTCTCCAAGTTTTTCCTAACATTTCTCCTTTCTTTTCTAACCTAAAATCCATTCTTTTAAACTGTAGGGACGAAGTTTGAAGAGTTGCCACAAGAAACCTTTCAAAAAGCGACCAAATACGTTGAATTTCGGCCCATAACCGCCAAAAGTCGGTCCACAGTCGTCTGCGGGATCGAGGGTGCCGTCAGCGAGCTTTTCTATCATTTTCTCGGTCTTCTTGGGAAAATCTCGCCGTCGGCGAGCTCGAGGGTGTTTTCGGCGAGATTTCTACGCAGCTCCACCGTTTCGCTTCGTTTGGCTTCGTTTTAGCTCTAATTCTCCTCGTTTTAGTTGTGTTGTGTTCCTAACAGATAGCCCTATAAAATAAGCATAAAAACAACCTTTCTTTAAAGTGTAATCTCATTCAAAAATTATGCAAGAAGTGTAAAAGAGATTGAGCATAGAAAGACTTATCGAAATGTGTCAAGCTAAAATTTGCTTTCTTGCTTGTTTTTGCTCCAAATTACACCGTTTTTGTTTCTCTTTGCTCCAATCACCATTTATTGTACCTAAAACCAAAAAATATACAAAATACCTTTCTTTTAAAGTATAATATCACCAAAAATGATTAAAATCATATAGCAAAAATCGTGTATATTTTTGGTGTATTAAAATCCCCCAAACTTAACTGTTACTTGTCCTCAAGTAACACTATAACTTTAAAAACGAAATATATTGACTTATGGTTGTGGGTTTCAATATAGTTTCCTATAATTTCATCTCAAAATTGTTATAGTATAACATAAGAGAAATTCTAGCAAATCAACCTAGGACTAGAGTGTAAGAATATCTCATATTCAACTTAGGAATCTTGATTTTTTTATTTACTTCAAAAGTTATTGAAAATTGTCAAACTAAAGATTCATAGAAAGTATAAAAATGGAATTTAAGCACCTTATCTATACCAATTTAACCAATACCTTTTGAAATAAGAATAAGCTTAGTATTATTTTTAAGTCTTTTCATTTAAAAAGATTCAAGTGAAACCAATTTTTGATTAGGCTTCTCCACAAGCTTCTCCTCACTTATTTTCTCTTCTTCTTTTTTTTTTCTTTCGGGATCATTTTTAATCCCCTTTTTTCTCTCTTTTTTTTATGTGAGGATTACTACATCTGGATAGACCTTTAATAATTTTGAATTTCACTATCCTCTCTCTAAAATCCAAAACTCAAAACTTTCCCTCACTTTTATAAGTGTAAGTACAAGTTTGAAAAAGGTTTTCAATAAAGGCTCAATTCTCATTAAGTATAAATCTAAGAATTTTAGCTTTTCAAATATTTAACTCCTTTCTACCATAAATAGAAAAATCATTTTTCCAATGTTTTCTACAAAATATCTTAACTCTAGAACAGTTTCTTCGCTAAGGATTTCAAGTAGATTATTTTTCTAACATTCCTAAAATTAAAATTATAGTAACCTAAAGGTAACACCACATACCACAGGTCATTTTAAAAGTGATATCAAATTAAATATAGGCTACTGAGGACAAATAGAGTTAAATTTTAAATTTATTTTCTTCCCCCCAAACTTGAATTTTAAAATATTTTACAAGAATTCCATAAAATGTATGTTGACCTCATTTTTTGTGAGTTCTTTTCTTTCCTCTTAGTGCTTAGGATCTAGCCATAGGACTTCTCCTTGACTATCCTAGAAGACTAGAGATGGAACCCACCTTTTAGAAATTCAAACCAAATCTTGACTCTCTTTGAAATCCTACATGGATGGTCATCAACCTCCATATCACTTGGAAGGTTGGACCAATATGCAGGAAGACAATGATGAATTCCTATAGGATGGTCAAACCTTAGGACTATCCTGGATGGCTTGGTCTTGGTGAGGTCTGGTTTGCACACACTGCCCTCCTACACCGATCCTAAACCCTAAACCATCCCTACCCAATCTTGACTCCTGGTTCATTGGAGCACTCATGTGGATAAATCCAAACCCCTAGCTCCTTGGCTAAGAGGGTTAGGAACAACATATGAGATGTTCAAAATGAGCACCTTCTTGGTCCATGGATCACTCCAAGCTTTTCCACACTATTTAACCAACCCAAATTCCATTTTTGCCAAAATTCCTGGTTTTGACATTGGGTCCTCAAGCCTACCTGAAATTACCTAAATTACCCCTACAACTACAAAACTCTCCAAAATTTCCCAAAAATTAACCAAAATTCTAAAAAATCCTAAAAATCATTTTAAAACAGTTCACACCTCTTAAATCCACCAAAATACCCCAATACCCTCTAAATAATATCCAAATACCCTAAATACCCCTTTTAGCCCAAAAATCCAAAAATTCCCAGAAAATTCCAAAAATCCCATATATTCCCAATTTCATTTTGTTGAACTACACCATAGGCCAATTTTTCCAATTTGACCTAATTTTATCAAAAGCCCCAATTTGACCCATTTTTAACCTAAATGGACCCAATGTCAAACCAAATCAACTCATTTGACCTCAAATTTGCCCAATTTCAATTCTAAACTTTAATTCAACATTCTCAATACCAATCTAAACCAAATACAAGTCTAAATTGATTCATATTTGAGTTCAATTCCATTTGAAACCTAAATCCCCAATTTTGCCAATTTAATCCAAAACCCCCAATTAACCTAATGTCAACTATTTCCCCCCAAATTTCAATCCTAAACCTTCCATGACACTCCAATGAAACCCATGCAACATTCAATTGTCCCAATTTGAGCCTAAGCCCAGCCTAAATCCATTTAAAAACCAAGGTTATCCCATTTTAACCTAAATTGAATTCATGCCCTAAATCTACCAAATTGATTGGCCTAATCCTAAAATTTCCTCCCAATTGATGTTGGGAACTCTTCAATACATTCCGCTAGACAATTTGAAACTTCCAATTGGGTCAAAACCTCACCTTAACCCAACTTGGACCCAAGTTGATCCAACCTTGCCTAAATTGGCCAAAATCCCAAAATCCACCTAAATTGACATATCAATTGAACTCAAAACCTTTCCATGTCTTCATGAAAGTTCTTCATGGCAATCATTTACACAATGTTTCTTAAGACACTTGAAACCAAATCAAATCCAAACTCAAGTTAAACCAACCTAAGCCCAAGTAAGCCAAATTGAACCAATGACCTAACCTAACCAAATTGAACCAAATGTGGCTAAACTAACTCTTCACAGCCACCATTTGAACCCTAGGAACTACCCTAGATCCACCTAGCCCAAGCTAAGTGATCCATGGACCAAGAGTCCCCCATTTTAAGGTATCTCTTCCCTTAAGTGGATAAATCCTCTTTTGCCTTACTCCAAAACCTCCCCACAACTGTTAATCACCATTAAACTTCTCCCTGACTCATCTGACCTCAGGGGCCAGCTCCCTTATCCTTATCGGCCGGCCTAGTCACTGGAGGGAGTCAAAATCGAGAGCCACCACCAAGTGAAACACACCCAAACTCCACCTATTGGACACATCAGCCAAAATTGTCACTGGAGCCCTTCTGCCCTCCACTTAGGCAACAGAATCCACCCACCAATTGATCCCCAACTCAGCCCTATGGCTCTGTCCATATAAGAACCCTCTTTCAGCCATGAAAAGGTGCTGAAATTTTCTCCAAAGAAATCCTTCCAAATTGCTCCCAGAGCTCCTCCCAACCAAAAGAAGCTCAACCCCATTGCATTCCTGCCCTAATTCCCACTGATTGAGCCCAATTTTTTAACTCAATCTCAGGCCAGAAAATAGAACACTCACTAAATCTCTACATAAACCAAATTAACTTCTCCCACACCTTCACTAGAGGTAGAGAGGAAGTTCCCCAGTCAAAGCCCCCTCACCAGGCCACCCATTTGTTCTATCGGCCAGAGCTCGAAATCGGACTTGGACGAAGTCATACCTAGGCATTTCACCAGCGCTCGAGCCTCAATCCGTAGCCTCCTGGGACTCCAACGAACGTGCCGAGCACCTCTGATCGAAGCTTCACTTCTCAGAGCAAAGGTATTGAGCTCTTCTTCTTCCCGAGCTTTCATGGATTCTCCATATTATTCTGCTTGATTTTAATGTGCTTTACCCATATAGATGTGTAAATCTAGGCTAGACGAGCATGAAGGAAGAAACCACACTTGATTTGTTCAAGTATCGAGCAAGATATTAGGGCTAGAAGGTGGACGATTCTTGGCTCGCACCAGTCGGGACGATGGTCAGGAACCGTTGGACGATGCGTGTATCGGATGGATGGCCATGATAGCACCGGATGGAGGGATGGAACGTGAACCGCGGGCCGCGTGGCTGCCGAGTCAGATGGCGACGTCGAATCAGGAGGAGATGCGTGGAGCTTCGATCCACCGTAGGATGTTGTGGCGCCGCGTTGGATAAGTAGGAAATTAGCTATTTTCTGAATTAATTAAATCCCTGAAACTTTAAAAATGCATAACTTTGCATAGAAAAATCACAAAATTAAATAAAAATACCTTTTTGCTCAGTGAACAGAGGAGAATAATGTGGAAAAGAAATCAAGTCATTTGGTTGAGTATTTAATTTTTAATGATTTTAATACTGATTTGAGTATTTTAATTCTCCACTCACACACACAATTCACCATGGTATGAGACCATAGGGCTTTTGTAGCCTCTGATCTTAGGAACATTCATCGAATTTTCCAAGGCCAGAGGTTATGTCTATGGCAAGTTATCTATTTTCTAAGTTTTAAAGCCTGTTTTGGTGTTTTAATTGCAGTAATTAGTATAATGTTTGAAAAATTCCAGGAAAATTAGGATAGGTTCCCTATGACAAGAGGAACTTGGGATAATTATCTCATGAATTAAAACATTGTAAATAATCCTAATTGCTCACTTGACCCAAAATCAACATTGAATTAATTAAGGCAAATTAAAAATCAAAATAACTTGAAATCAATCCTCCATTGTCATACAGGATAATAAGAACCCCCATAAAAAGTTTGAAGTTAATTAAAAATGGTTTAACCCATTAAATGGATTTTTTAAGAAACATGGCCAAATTTAAACTTAAAAAATTCATAAAACTTAAACTACATTTCAAAACCCCACCAAATTGATTTTGGAGACTCTCTGATATTAGAGGAGTCTATGAAAATTCAAATTGGATTTTTCCAAAAAACTTCATTTTTAACCTAACTTTTAATATTTTAATAATTAAAAAATTATAAAAATCATAAAAACATTAAAATTCATAAAAATGTCATATTTGGTCCCCTAATCACTTAGAAACCAACCAAATATTTTTCCTAAGTCTCAAAATAAAGATATTGAATTTTAAAGGCTTAAGTCAATTTTTAAAATTAAAAATGGATTTTCCAACCTTTTCACTGAAATAATTCTAAAATTTCAAAGAAAAATCAGAAAAATATAAAAATTACTTCTCTAAGCTCCTTGGGATCAGAGAGATTTAAGAAAAATATAAAACCCATTTTTTCACTTTAATTTTATTTTATAATTAATTAATAACCCAAAAATCAAAATAATTATAATAAATAAAAAATAATTTAAAAAATCATTAAAATTGGTCCAAGTGATCCTCTAGTCAATAGGAACCTCCCATAATTTTCCTAAGGACAAAAACTTCTTCTTGGTCATGTCATGAAATTTTCATTGAAAATCCTTATTTCCCTTTAAAATTATTATATAAATTAAATTAAAATTAAAAAAATCACATTTTCTGCTCTAATGTCTTAATTGACATGTGGGTGAGGTGACATAAAAATTTTAAGTTCATTTGAGCTTAATTTGATGAATTAATAGATGAATAACCTTAAGAGGACATTAAGGTAATTAAAATGTTTTAACCTTAATTAATCTTTAGGCTTAACCAAAGGGAAGGGTAAAATATTTAATCATAACTTTCCATTTGGATGATTGAAACACAGGGAATTTAAGTGGTAGAAACTCATTGAACGACCTTAAAAATTAAAGAAGAAACATTAATTAAACCACATGAAATTTGAAAGATTAATTAAAGCTTGAATGATTAATATTAAGGGATGTAATATAAGAGAATTCTAATTCTTTAAATTTAAATCCCTAATCAATAATTTGATCAAACATTATTTAAATATCAATTAAAGGAGCTCTAAAATGATAATTGAAACTAATGAAAGGAAGATAATCTAAAAATTGCATAATTAAACTAAAACTTAAAACATTAAAACCAATTTGAAGTAAGAAAATCAAATTAAAAGAAACTTAAAATATCAAAACTAATATGAAATTGTTTAAAACTTAAATTAAAAATAAATTTAAAACATTAAAGTTAATCTAGAATAATTCATAAATTACAAGGTTATAATCAAAGAAAACTAAAACAGTTTAAAATATTCAAAATGAACCTAAAAAGTTAAGACTTTCTGAAATGACAAATTTAACTGAATTAAACAACTTGAACACTATTCCAAACTTAAAATAATTAATCAAAATTTTACAACTAAATTAAATCACTTTAAATTATCAATTCAAACTTTAAATTAAGAATGGTTGAATCTTTAATGAATTAATTTGCCCCTAAAGGCTTTCATTATCATAATTTTTAAATGAAGCGTTAAATGAAAATGTCACCTTACTCACAAGGATAATCAAACATCCTAATTCACTGAGCAAGAGTCAAAATTCAAACTAAACCTGGGTGACCGATTCATCACCACAATGAAACTAATTGAACTCAAAACAATCCCTAAAATGTTTAGGAAGATGTTCAGAATTAAGTTCCAAGCACTTCTCTAACTTGATGGGATGTTTTAAAAGAATAGTGAGACTTCATTGTTCTTTGGTGAAGAAAATCATCCTCAAACAAAAAACAAGAACCTAAACGTCATAGGAATTGACTAGCAATAGGATTGGGATTTTGGTAGTCAACCAGAACCTTCTCTTAGCTTTACCTAGGTATTTGCTGCAAATATATAAATGCTTTAACATGTATTTTAAGTGCAGGTGAAAATGACGGGAGTGCCCACCAGGTACGCATTTAAATTTATTGTGATTTACTTTTAGGAATTTATTACATGTTTTTCTTTTCTGTACTTATAAATGCTTGAAAATGATCGAACCCAGCATGTTTAAACAACGCAAAATTTAATCACCAACAAAAATAAAACTACAATTACAACTAAAATTAAAACATCTCGTTGGATGATCGAGAATCCCTCGGATGATGTAACCCACATGTTGCTAACGAGATTTCCCACGGTCTAAATGAAAGTGTGGAACTCATTCAGTTGAGTTTAGCAAATTCATTTGGACTAAGTGAATCCGATGAAAATAGTGGTGCCGGGATGACGGAACCGTGGGATCTTAATCGGTTCTGCTTAATCAACTTTAAGATTTGTTTTAATTAAAATACTAAGCCATCTCAATTTTGAACCTTTCTAAAACAAAAAACTTCTCTCATCTCTTGATTGTCACCTTCTAAAACTAAATATCTGCAACAACAAGGAGCTTGGAGCATAGTGGGCAGCACGACCATCTTCATCAGCAAAACTTGTGTCTACTTCAGCAAAACCTTTCTTAGAATTAAATAACCAAGACAAAGGACTTTAAGGTAGTTTGCCTAGTGCAACATAAATCATTAACTTTTCGTTAGAAATTTACATAATCAAGTTATGCAAATTAAGCCCTAACTGGTCTTAGGACTCCAAGGTAGTCGTTTGGTATGATATAAACTCTCACATCTTCGAGGTTATTTGTGTGATTATATCATACAAGTATAAGTCCTAATTAACTAAAATTGTCAGGATTACAACATTAAATAATTCTCTCAAATTGAAGCTAAACCATAGGATAGTTGGGAAGTCACCGAAGTTCACTTCAGGTCCGTGACATCCCCTACTTCTCTTCCTTTGGACACTTAAAAATAAACTGTTCCAAATTTGAGTTATTCCCTATTGAAATTTCAAAAATTCAATTCTTTGAAAACCTTAAACTTTGAAATTCTTGAAAGCAAAACCATTGATCTTTATCGAGAGTTTTCTTGAGTGTCTTTAGATATTTAGGATGTAATTAACTATAGGGGCTTGCAATTATAGGGAACTTTAAGAACTCGGGTAATATAAACCCTGCTTAATTCCTTTATATTAAGCAAGGGAACTTGTCGGCTTATAAATTTGATTCGCAGACCAAACGGGTGTCACAAATCTTCTAGTTTATTTAATCGAGTCCCATCATTAAACAGTGTGTATATTCTTTGGGATATATACACGGTTTGTGGTGTGGTGCTCGTTTATATAAACTATTTGGGATGTGAGATCAGTTTGATTTCATATCTTAAAATTTTCAAACTTAAAACTATTTTCAAAAAAAAAATCAAAATGCCACTTTCCAAATTATATATATATTTATTTAAATTAAATTTAAAATCTAAAATTCACCGACAACTTCTGCAGGTGATCCCTTTTTAAAAATACAACACTCAACCTAAAATATGCTAACAATGTAGCAGGAAGAAAAGGTAAAGGTTGAATCTACTTACTACTACAACATCCTATCAAATTCATATACATGCCTAATCTGAATATAATGACTGTAGGAGAAAGTAAATCTAACCTAAAACATGCTTGCAATAAAATTACACTAAAAAGAAGTATTTTCACATTAAAATTTTATTTTTCTTCCTATTCCCAAACTTAATTTTTAACATATATAGCATTCAGTACAGAAAATATAAGCAGGAAAAAAACAATTCAGAAATTCTCTCTACCACACATGTCTATCAAAAATATTTATAAGTATTCATTAGGACAGAACAATATGCAGCAGAAAGTAAATCTAAACTAATCATGCCCTAATGAAATTCATCAAATAAAAGTTTAATTAGCATAACAGGTATCAGCAAGGGAATATAAAAATGTTCTTTAAGACTTAAATAAAGTTGTAACACAAACATAAACACACATATGATAAATGAGGTCAATTCTTCCATAAACTCATCACATCTTACTAACTTACTTCGAATTTCTATCGAAATCACTACATAGATAAATTAGGTACTTTCAAATGATTTTTTAGATTATAATCCCAAAGATAAGATTATCCCTGATAAATTGGTTTACGGACACCAATCTCAGGCATCATCTAATCCCTATAATTAAGCACCTCTAACTGTTATAAATCCTAGTGTAAGATCATCCATAAGTTATTCATCAAATATGTTCATGACTCCTATCAAATGAAAACAAAGTTAGAGAAAGGATGTAACAAAATTGAGATGAAGCTGTCATTGTTCAAATTCATGATACTCCTGTAGGGTAAGACTCGAGTCATAGTGGACTCATCGATCCAACTACCACTAGAGAACATAAAAGTCTAACCATAATAAGAAGTTAAGGAATCACCTCCCTCATGACACACAAAGATCAAACTACTAACAATCCAAACATCTACCAATCAACAATCAAACTTATCAATCCATAATGACACGTAAAGATCAAGTCAATCCACTCTAAAGCAAACACCATACAACCCTAACAATCATGACTCTCAAGCACACTAAATCAAAGCACACTGATAACTATTTGTTGCCTCCTATTAAGCGCTTGGTTTTAACGTCGCGGGCCCGACAAATGATTCCTCCTGGATCAAAATTCCAATTAAGTAATCCTCGATCAATCGCCCAATCTTTTTCAGATCCAGGAATTCCTACAAAATCCTCAAATTGTAATTTTTCATTCAGCTCTTCATTTTCAGTTTGATTTATATCATAATTCCTTATATTTCTTTCTCGATGTAATATTCTTCTATTGATTTTTTGAAATTGCATATTAATATCGTCCTTGAAATTTATAAGAAATTGATCTTTATAATATACTTCAATATCTCTCAAATTTTGGATCAGATTCTCTTTAGATAATTCAGATTCTGAATCAATATCTTCTATGTTACTCTTCTGTTTCAAATTATCTTCCAAATCTTCCCTTTTATAATTATTAAATGATGAAGGATCTATCTTAGTTAAGGAAATAGGTTTTTCAAATTCCTTAGGAATTTCTTCCAATGGTCTTCCAATATCCTTATCCTCTTTTCTCAACTCAAAGTTCTTTTGAAATTTATCCTCAAATTCTCTTTCATGTCCTAGTTCAATAACTTTATCTTGATCATCATTCAATTCAGGTTTTTCCTGTAATTGAGTCGCATCTAAAGATATAAAGACTGGTTGTGTAGATGAATTCCTTAAATAGATAGGCTTTAAAATTGTATGGGGTACATCCATCTTAAGTTCATGCGATTATTCAACAGATGGAATTAAAAGTTTACTATTTTTGGTAGTGTTCATCATTTCACACCTCTCCTGAACATACATATAGTCTTCTTTAAATAATGTTTTTGAATCATCATGAAAGTCTATTTCAATCTCATCTGTTAACTTACTCTCAAAAGTTTCTTGGAAATGTTCTTTACTTAGATAATCATTTTAATCTACCCAAAATCAATCATCATCTTTTCTCTATGCTGGATATTTCATAGTCGTTAATACATCAAAAGTGACTCCATGGTCATTAATATTCATAGTCAAATCTCTTTTTTGCACATCTATCATAGCTTGTCTAGTAACAAGGAAAGGTCTCCCTAAAATAATTGGAATTTATTTATCTTCCTACATATCTAATTCAGTAAAGTCTAAAGGGAAGATAAATTTATCCACTTTAACAAGCACGTCTTCTATAACTCCTTTTGGATAAATGATAGATCGATCGCCTAACGTGAAGGGTTACGAGTAGTGGGAGAAATATCGACTAAACCTAACCTTCTAAATATAGATAGAGGCATCACATTAATGCTCACTCCTAAATCACATAAAACTTTTCCACATAATCTTTTTCCAATTGCACAAGGAATTGTAAAGATACAATGATCTTTAAGTTTCCGAGGAAAATTTTTCTGAAGTATAGCGCTGCACTCATCACTTAGTGCAACTGTCTCGTAATCCCCAAATTTCCTTTTCTTGTTTAATATCTTCTTCATAAACTTTGCATAACTTGGCTTCTGTTCCAAAGCTTCAGTGAAAGGAATATTTATTGTTAATTTCTTAAGCACTTTCATGAACTTTGAAAATTTTTTATCCAACTCATGTTGTCTAAGTCTTTGAGGAAATGGAGGTGGTGGTCTTTCCAAACTGATTTTAGTTAGAGATATTAATTTTTTCAGATCCTTAGAAACATGTTCTTCAGGTCTTTTAGTTTCCTTTGTTTCTCACACAACAT
Organism: Papilionanthe hookeriana x Papilionanthe teres; assembly: GCA_022702705.1. Lineage (NCBI taxonomy): Eukaryota > Viridiplantae > Streptophyta > Magnoliopsida > Asparagales > Orchidaceae > Papilionanthe > Papilionanthe hookeriana x Papilionanthe teres. The sequence continues at coordinate 20,510,363 of CM040433.1, forward strand.
CTTTCTCTTTTTTAACCACATCCTCTATCTCTCTTCCACTTTTTAATTGAACAGCTTCTACTTGTTCATTAGTGTTCTCTTTAAGGTTGATCTCAATATTGCTAGGAAGTGTTCCTTGGGGTCTATTGCTAAGTGAATTAGCAATTTGTCCCAGTTGATTCTCTATGTTTCTAATCGCAACATTTTGACTTTTCAACTGGTTTCCCATTTGCAATACCACTTCTTCCATAGACATTTTATGCTCAAATTGTTGATCATTGTTAGAGTCTGATGGATATGAAGGTCTATAGTTTGTGTTCCCCTGATTATTCCAACTTCCATTAAGATTTGCATGATTATTTTCCAATTTTTGGTTTCCACCGTCAGTAGTATGATTCCAGTTAAAATTAGGATGGTTCTCCCAACCTGGGTTGTAAAAGTTAGAATATGGGTTGTTTATGGTATTTAAAGTCTCATATAATAAGTTCGAATCAATCATACACCCTAATGAACCTTCCTCACTTACTGAGTGAGTTGAGGTTGGTTCATTCCAAATTGGTCCTAATTCCTTGATATTGCGGCAACTTGAGATGCAATAATTGTAATTACATCTGTAATATGAACACTGGCTACATTTTTATGATTTACCCTTGCAGAGGGTCATTGAAATTCATTTGTAGCTATTTCTTCAATTAATGCATACGCTTCATCAAATGTTTTTGACATTAATGAACCACCAGCAGCATCATCAATAATGGACCTAAGGGATCCTACTAACCCATTATAAAAAGTTTGAATGATTAACCAATCTGGCAGAGCATGATGTGGACACTTTCTTAGAAGTTCCTTAAATCTTTCCCAGGCTTCATATATTGATTCCCCTTCATACTGAAAAAATGAGATAATATCGTTTTTAAGTTTAGTAGTCCTTGAAGGTGGAAAATACTTAGCTAGGAATTTCCGAGTTAACTCCTCCCAATTTTTAATAAAGCAAGGTGCTAATGAGTATAACCACATTTTATCCTTATCCCTTAGTGAGAAAGGAAAAAGCCATAGTCTAACAACATCGTCTGACATACCGTTATAACGAAATGTAGCACAAAGTTCTATAAATTTTGACAAATGTAAATATGGATCCTCCAAAGGAGTTCCCCCAAACTGATTGTTCTGCACCAATTGGATAATCTCAAGATTTATTTCAAACGAGTCAGCTTCTACGACAGGGTTTTGTATACTTGAGTGAATTTCATCTGTCGTAGGATTTAAATAATCCCTCAATGAAGTATCATGATTTTCCAAGTTATTATCTTGAAAGTTTTTCATTTCCATTTCTAATTTTTTGAGTCCTTTCTATATTTTTATTTATTTTTTTTTTCAAACTCGGGATTATAAGGCACAAGTCCTGCAGATCCTTTGTTTCGCATACGTAACACATCAAACAATACATTAATAATTAAAAAAATAAAACAAAAATATATATTCAACACAACAAAGCATTTTGACGAACACCTTATTTTTCACGCAAACAAAAAATTTTTTTTCAACACTTTTTCATACAAAAATAAACACTTTTCACACAAAACAAGTTTTACGACACTACAATTTTATAAGTCTAAGCCTAATTTTTTCAACTAAAATTCTCCTAAAGTTCTTACCGAAGCGTCCCCGTCAATGGCTCCAAAAACTTGACCACGACTTTATGTGGTGATAAAAATGAGTGCAATTGATTAATAATAAACACACTTATATCAACGCAAGTATACGTATCGCTCAATTAATACAGGGCTCTAGTGGAGTCCTGGTTATCGATCACACAGGGAAACGAGGTAAAAGGTCCTTATTTAAATTATATTATACTACAATTACTCCTTAGTTTGGAATGTTGATTAAAATGATGTTTTATTTAGAAACTACTCATAAATGCAAGTGTTAAATGTAAAGATAGTAACTATAACTAAATGCAAATATTAATTCTAAAGATAACCCTTTTTTGATGAATTGGTTTGGAGAATTTTGAGATATTAAAAACTACTATTCTTATATAATGAAATGGATAATGTATAGGAATGAGATGCATTAAAATATTGTATGTGCCAAATAGGAGCAATCCTAATCTTTACCCTTTGATCCAGGCATAAAGAACATTGACTAATCCTATGCTTGTTTACTGAATCCGTGGCTAGGCTGTGAGGATACCAGCTCTCACTTCGGAGCTCCCACGTTCCCCTCGCCTGAGGGCTAACATCTCCGCTTCAGTACTCAAACAATAGGATCGAATTGGGGATTTTAGTCTGTCACTCTAAAATCTCCACTTTTACGTCCAATAATTATATTTTCCTATTTATTTGCATTTAATCCCCATGAACTTCACCTTCCATGGTATTTGAATGTGGTTCGTACTTAGTTGTAAAAAGCATAACCCTTTCGGATCGTATGTTGTCACAATGAATTTTAACATTACAACAGGCATTAATTGCAATGTAAATGAAGTGCAAGTAAAAACCATCACATTTATATATAAAACTTCTTCTAGCATGTGTCTCACCATCCTACACATAAATTCTACTCATTACAAAAGAAAAGTAAAAGGAAAAGAATGACATAATCTTCTCATGCCACTATTTTCAAAGAAGAAGAAAGAGTAAGAGAGATATGTCACAAAGCACGAAGAAAACACAACGGAAACTTCATTTAACCAAAGCAAATCCACTAGGTAAGTGTTTACAAAATCATAAGATAATGAAGAACAATACTTAGCTTTTTCCCTTTGAAAGAAAGATGAAGATCTCTCACACAAAGTCTCCCGTTGATTTATGCAATGCTAGTGCAATCCCTTACAAATTCTCTCAAAATCTCCTTTCCAATCTATCCAAATAGGATATAAATCTACATTTCTACTCCTAATCTAAGAACTCTAAACATTCTCTAAGTTTTTCCTAACATTTCTCCTCTCTTTTCTAATCTAAAAACCATTCTTTTAAAGTGTAGGGACGAAGTTTGAAGAGTTGCCACAAGAAATCTTTAAAAAAGCGTCCAAATACGTTGAATTTCGGCCCTAACCGCCAAAAGTCGGTCCATAGTTGTCCAGGGCGAGGTCGGTGGGCTTGAGGGCGCCGTCGACGAGCTTTTCTATCATTTTTTGGTCTTCTAGGGGAAAATATCGCCGTCGGCGAGCTCGAGGACGTTTTCGGTGAGATTTCTATGCAGCTCCACCGTTTGGCTCCGTTTTAACTCTGATTCGCCCTGTTTCAGTTGCGTTGTGTTCCTAACAGATAGCCCTACAAAATAAACATAAAAACAACATTTCTTTAAACTGTAATCTCATTCAAAAATTATGCAAGAAGTGTAAAAGAGATTAAGCATAGAAAGACTCATCGAAATGTGTCAAGCCAAAATTTGCTTTCTTGCTCGTATTTGCTCCAAATTGCACCGTTTTTGCTTCTTTTTGCTCCAAACACCATTTCTTGTACCTAAAACCAAAAAACATACAAAATACCTTCCTTTTAAAGTGTAATATCACAAAAAATGAGTAAAATCATATAGCAAAAATCGTATATATTTTTGGTGCATCAACTAATCTAATGATTAGAAGGCACCACACGTCAATCTGGAGCATCCCACAACCATAAGAAGTCACAATATCCACCTATGCATGCTCCGAAAAAATTAGGGTTCGAGACACCCTACCCGCTTAGTGGCTTAGAATGGGTGGCATTCTCCCGAGCATATAGCCAAACAAAATACTCTATTAGGAAGTTATGGAGCCACATCTCACTCATGCGGGATCTCCCATAACTTTCAGATCTAACAAATCCTCCGTCGGGTACTCCCAGTGAAAGTCAGGGTTCTGAATACCCCTGAAACACCTGAAACACCTTTCTAGAACATCAAGTTTGAGCCCTTGAAGGTCTAGCATGTGATTGTAACTTTTGACATAGGCGCAGAGCTTAGGCGCCAAAAGACTGGGCATTTAGAACCCAAAATAGGCCAAATACGACCTTTTTTTCATGAACTCAACATTTTGGCGCCACTAGTTCTGGAGCCTAGGAATCCAGACCAGCATCTAGGGAACCAAGAGACCAGTGCCTAGGTGCCAAAGTAGCACATAGGCACCCAACGATCGGGCTCTTAGGCATCCGACACCTCCCAGGTTGCGATTTTGGTCAATATTATTTCCATTTATGCTTATGATGCGTCGGAATGGTAGTTCGCGTGCTCATGAGCTTGGCGAGTGGAAACGGTAGTGTGAAAGGACTCTTTTGCCCTCACTTTGGAAGCTTCTCAGGCATCTTTTGGTGGCCTTTTGGTCATTTTGCAGGGCACGGTTGAGCTTAACTGACCTTTCAAGGGATCAGACGTCATTTTGCCAGGGAGCCATGATCCCCGAATATTTATGCTTACGTTTTAGATATGAAAATTATGATTTTATAATATGGGATACTACACAAGTATACGTATCGATTATTAAGTAATATAGGACTTTCTGATTAAGCCCCGAGATATCGACCCCACAGAGAAATGTAAAAATATTTTAAAGAATAAGAAAATTATATTTTTACTTTTTTAAATGACTTTTGAAAGTATGTTTTAATTTGTTAAGTTCGAAAATTATTTTTGGTATTTTTGATTAAAAGCTAAGCAGGAAATGAAAATTATCAGAACTAAATCATGATATAAAATACTAGGAAATAAACTATATTTTTCTTTCTCTTATAAAGCAGTAATAATTATGTAAGTATTGTTGTGGAAGTATTTAAATGTGTTGTGACAAATAGGAGCAAATTTATTATTTACCCTTACTTGGTTCAATAAAGAACATTGATTAATTTGAAATTTTAAAATTTTGAAAATGGTTAGGCAAGGAAGATACCAGCTCTCACTCTAGAGTTCCCTTGATTCCATCCACCTGAGGGCTAACTTTTCATAGCAAAATTTAAAATATCAAACCAAATTAGGGAGCTTTATCCTGTCACTCTAAAGTTCTCTAATTTTATTCCCCATTAAAAATATATCTCCTAATATATTTGCATTCAATTATATGAACTACAATTCTCACCCATATAATTGCATGTGATTTTTACCAATTGTTGTTTGAGACAATACCACATTGGATCTTACATAATCTCACAACAAATTTTTACATCTTAACTGGCCAAATTAAGAAGTGAATTAAGTTTACGGAATTAAATCTTCACAACTTATTCCAACTTTAAACACTTATACATTCCACAACAATCTTACATAATTTAATTACTTCTTCATTTAAGAACGAAAAAAGATAAAGAAAACTACTCAGATTTCATTAAGAAAACACAAGCACACATTGATTTGAAAATAGAAATCATAAAGAAAACACAATAGGCTTTAATTCAAAACTAAATATAAAAATAAAAAGTAAACACTTATCTGAAAATCCTCTCCACAAGACTCCAGAAGTTCCTTTGAAACTTGACTTTCCACAGAACAACACTACAGAGGTTGGCGCCCAACTCTGTTGACTTGGAAACTGACTTCAGACTTCACTAAAAAACTAGATAAATTGATGAAAAAAAATTGGTGAAAAGAAAGTTTCACACCAACCCTTTCTCCTTAAACTAACTAACTCTAAAAGACTTTAAACAATAAAAGACTAAAAGTAAAACTAGAAAAGAACTCTTGAAATTAGAAGAAGATACACTAAAAGAACACACTAAAAAGAACACTTAAACTAATTCAAAGTCTTCATAATATAATTTTCCAAAAGGTGCCTTGGTGTCTCTTCAAATCTTGTCCAGATTCAACGTATCCACCAAAAGATGCATCTCTTCATTTAAATTTGCTGTCATGGGAAGTTAAGGAAGTCACCACCAAAATATTCTTCAAACACCCCTTGAAATTGGCGCCAAAAATGAAGAAAATTTGATTTTTAACTGTGGTGTCTAAGCGCCAACCAGGCGGCGCTTAGCCGCCAAAGTCCAAATTTTCATTTTATCATTTTTTGCTCCAAATTTAATCCAATTTTGCTCTGTTCATCATCATCACTCATTTTCATCATACCTGCAAGAAAAACACAAAAGACCTTCCATTAAAGTGCAACATCATCAAAAATAGGTATAAAAATGTGCATAAAAATGCAATATATTTTAGGTGTATCAAAATCCCCCAAACTTAAAATGTTACTTGTCCTCAAGTGACTCTTAATCACATTGAAAATTTTAGCATGCAAATTATGTAATGAGTTTCTTCGGAAGGTAACAAAATTTTGTTCTAGAAATGGAATAGTCCAATTTAGAAAAAATTTCAGTAATTAAGACCAACTTAAAGTTTGAAAATTTCTTAGGTAAAGGATAATGTAAAATATAGGTTTCTATCTAATGCAGAAATACTTATAGATTCTTCAAAATATAGGATTCACACATTTATTTTTCTCACTTAAAAATCTTTATTTGAAAATAATTTTACTTACTATATTATAATTTTAAGCTTTAGATTTTCTCAGAACTTATATCTTATACTTGAGGTATGGAACCAATTTTTGACTAGGCCCTTACATCCTCAAGCTTCTCCTCCCTTTTCATTCTTGGGATTGATTTTAAATCTATCTTTTTTTTTTGCTTTTTCTTTTTCTCTTTTTCTTTTTTTTTATTTTTTATTTTTCTTTTTCTTTTTTCATAAGGCAAGGATTACTGTATGTGGATAAGCCTTTAATGATTTTGAATTTCACCCTTCCATTTAAAATAAAGGTCTGATATACATCTTTCACTTAAAAATCATAACAATAGCATCTGAAAATTACTCCTCAATAAAAGAAATTTAAGCTTTGAAGAATAAAAGTCAAATCTTCTATTTATCCAAAAATACAACATTTCTTTTAAAAGATAGTTGAACTATATTTAACACTTCTTTACTAAGAAAATTTTAACTTTAAAATTTTCTTTATTAATATAAATTTTAATTAAATTCTCTTATTAATTTATGTATTCAAAATTTTGTTCCCCTAATATAACTTCATATACATAATTATTTTCAATCAAAAATCAATTTAATTTTAAGTATTCTTGAGAACAAATAAAATTTTAGGTTTTTGAAAAATTTTTTGTTTTTAAAATTCCCCCCAAACTTTAATTTTTAGTTTGGATAAAACATTTAAGCATAAGAAATAATACGTGGGTGAAAATTAAAAACTCATATAAAATGCTTGCAGGAATCTCAATATCCTAAATATGCAAGTATAACAATTTAAAAACAGGAGTAAAAAGAAATCAAACTCAAAATTTTCAGTTTTTCATTAAATAGAAATTTCAAAATTTCAAATGACTTCTACAATAGTGGAGGTTTTCAACGTAAATACAGACCAACTGAAAATAACTGAAATCACACCAATACTAGATAACAAATGGTAGTAGTAGATTTTGAAAAGTTTTAAACATGAAATTTTTAAATAATAGTTTTTAATAGTGTTCCATATTCTCCTAACAGTTTTGGAATTAAGGTACACACTATAAAAACTCTGACACAACATACACATTTAAACATTTACTACTACACATATATCACACAAAAAACATATAGAATATCAATCCAATAAAGATACATCTGAATATGCAAAAAAAAATAGTCTAACTATAATCAACATATTACCAGATTCACACCACAAACACAACATCAAAATAAAACACAAGACATAACATACACAGTACATCAATAGAAACTCAACAACACATAAAAAAAATAAATCTACTAATCATCCTCATCATCATCATCTTGCTCGTTCCAATCTCTGGATGGCACATAAGGTATATAAAATGGATGAGGATGCATCTCAACACTCTGATCACCTCTAATCAATTTATCCAAATAATACTGATAATTCTCCTCATATTCATCTTGTTTCACAATATATCTTTCTATATTATCCATCTTACCATCCATGTCTCTAACATGTTCATGAGTAAGTCTCACCTTCTTCAAAATCATTCTTAATAAAACAGTCTGTGAATCCCTAGATGATGAAGCTCTCGAAGTAGTAGCATGGGAAGTAGCAGCAGCAGAAGCAGTAGAAGCCCTACCAAATCCTCCTCTCTAACCAAACTCTGAATGTACATTGTAAGCTCCAACGTTTACACTGGTAATTGGTTTCATAAGCTGAAGAACCTCTTCCCAAGTTTCAAATTTCACACCAGACTGCTCACATAATGAATGAATTAAAGATGGAAATCCAATACCTGCAGTAGTGATAGATCTAGCACAATTCAAAATATAATCATAAATGATTGCTCATGCTGAATGCAATAGTTCAACACAACTCTCTCCCTTGTAACTTCAATAGTATGACTTGAAGGCAACAACTTAGATGAGATAAAATAATGCCATGATTTAGAAGTGACATTTAACTTAGAGGCCTGAAAATTGATTCTTTTATCATTTGTTATCTTCCATAATCCTCTTCCATCAGTCAGAAATGTCATTATCTCATCTAACTCTCCCTCAGGAGGATGATAGTTAGAATAAAAACAAAACATATCAGGAGGTAGTCGATAAAAAGTATTGATTACCGCAGCTGTAAAATGTACTTCTTTCCTCCTCACCATCACCAAGTTCTCTTCTACTGCAGGTAAGTTTGCATAAAACTCTCTGACCACAGAAACAACATCAACAATGGAGAAGCAACAATAATTCTCCCAATTCCTTCTAGAAATCATCTCTTTAATACCTTCTCCTGGCTTACTGAACACGCGCTCAGGAATCAATTTACGTGACTGTAGTGCGTCAACATATCGTTCCTCAGCCCTTGTACGAACAAACTTGTCAGAATCAAATCTTGTATTTTCTCTTGCGCGCTTTGATTTTGGAGCCATCTCTAAAAATTTCACAAAAAATTTACCATAAATTCCAAAATCAAACTAAACTTGCTAAATTACCTTCCAAAAGTAATTTCCACTAAGTCCAAGAAATTTCTCATCCTTTTCCTCAAATTTTTACCATGAATAGTGATTTTAGGATCTTCCAAAATGTACTCAAAATACATGGTAATAATAAAAATTTTTTACTTTGGAGTAGCGCTCATACCTCAAGGAATCCAAATCTAACAATTTTTGTTGAGATCGGCTCTTAAATGATCCAATATATTGATGCCCTAGGCTCCTTTTTCGTGAAAATTAGAGGATGAAGACGATATGGGAGTTAAAATGGAGATCATTGGGTTTTTAACTGTTGAAAATCAATTTTCGTGAACTGGCGCTTAGCCGCGAAATCTGGCGCTTAAGCGCCGGCACTCTGGTGCTTAGCCGCCAGTGCCCAGTTTTTCACAATTAAGAAAATGCACTAAACCACTTAGTTAATCACCCTTAATCTTCTTAAAATAATTGTCTCTTCACATAAATGTCTCAATACTCCAATTTCAAATTTTAATATCCATCGATTCCAATCAAGTTTCACACAAATACAAACTTATATTCATTAAAAATAAACCACACTTAATAGAAACAAAAAATTTCATTCCAAACACTTTGGATGAAATTCCCTAGATACTAGCAGACTAAATAATCATAATGATAGATTTACATCATTAAGATGTAACAATCACACATTAAAGTGTAACAAAACACAAACATAAAACATTAAACACTTAAAACATCAGACACATAAATCATAAGATACACAAAACAAACCATAAGATCAAACTAACATTTAATTCCACTCTCCAGTAGGCAAAATATATCCAGAACCACTATTATTTCCATTTGACCCTTTTGGAATATAAATCTAATAGAACGGGGGATGATTAAACACTCTTATATCTTCTTCTTCTAACCACCTGTTCTTCAGGAACATCGCCTTATCTGCTTCTTCCACATGACTTGTATGAATGAATTGCATCTTGAGTTGCCATCCCATATGCTTCAAATATGCGTTAGTTTCATTAATCTTTGCTTCAATTGAAGTCACTGAGGCTTCGATCTTTGCAATCTTTTCTATAATTTCTTGAATAGTAACAGCTAGAAATCCATTGAATAACTCTTTAGCACTGTCACTAATAAACTTACTCTTGTCAGAATCCTCTTTCTTCTTGATCTTATTCTCCTAGGAAGACATGATGCACTCAAAACACTCTTCTTAAGACTTAGGAATGAAAATATGACTTGGGGCAAGTGTTTCTCTTAATCCAGTGCCTTTTTATAGACTTTAGAAGTGCACAAAACTCCCTTACACATTTTAAAACTCCAAAACAACTTCTAAAATCACTTCCCCATGAACTAGGCTTCTAGAACCTCATTTATCACATGTTTTATAATTCCGGCGCCTAAGCGCCAACTAGGCGGCGCTTGGCCGCCAATGCTCAATTTAGCACAGGTCTGCTAAATGTTTAAAACTTCATTTCGACTCCTCTAAGTCATAAAATAAGGTCAAATAAACACTACCATAACATAAAAATTTCAAATTACTACTACCAAAAATATAAAAACAAACCAAACAAAGCACACAAAGCAAACATAAAGCAAATCACACCAATAACTATGGGTTGCCTTCCATGAAGCGCTTGGTTTAACGTCTTCAGCCTGACATACCCAGAACTCATTATGAGTGACCCAACATTAGATTCTCATCAGATTTAAGTTGATTGACTGAAAAATAAGTTTTAAGTCTATGACCGTTAACTTTAAATATTTTTCCAGTCTTAGGATCTTGAATATCCACAGCTCCATATGAATAAACTTTTATCACAATAAATGGACCCATCCACTTGGACTTAAGTTTTCTAGAAAAAATTTTCAATCTGACATTATGCAACAAAGCTTTCTGTCCTGGCACAAGATTTTTAGTAAGAATCTTCCGATCATGCCATAACTTCATCTTTTCCTTATAAATCTTAGCATTTTCCTAAGATTCATTCCTTATCTCTTCAAGCTCATTTAATTGCAATAATCTCTTCTCAGCAGCATCTTTCAAATTATAATTAAACTCTTTAATAGCCCAATATGCTTTATGCTCAAGTTCAATAGGTAAATGACAAGCTTTTCCAAAAATCAACCTATATGGGGACATTCCTATAGGGGTTCTGTAAGCAGTTCTATAGGCCCACAAAACATAATCCAGTTTGATTGACCAATCCTTTTTGTTTGGATTAACAGTATTTTCCAATATTCTTTTAATTTCATGATTAGATAATTCAACCAAACCACTTGTTTGAGAATGGTAAGCAGTAGAAATGTGATGATTTATATGATATTTTTTTGCTAACTTCTCAATAATCGCATTTTTAAAATGACTTCCCCCATCAGTTATGATTACTCTTAGTATTCCAAATCTGTGAAATATATTATTTCTTAAAAACTTTGCAACACTTTGAGCATCACATCGAGGTAAAGCAATAGCTTCAATCCATTTAGAAACATAGTCTACTCCTATCAAAATATAAACATTTCTGAAAGATGGTGTAAATGAACCCATGAAATCTAATCCCCAAACATTGAATATTTCAACTTCCAACATATAATTGAGGGGCATATCATTTCTTCTAGAAATATTGCCTACATGCTGACATCTATCACAATTTGTAAGGAATTTTTAATATAAGCATTCATATCTTTAAAAATTGTAGGCTAATAAAATCCAGATTGTAAGATTTTATATGCAGTTTTATCAACTCCAAAATGTCCCCCATAATCAAAATCATGACATTTTTGAATAATTTCATAAGTATCTTCCAAAGGTATACATCTTTGAATTATAAGATCCTTTCCTTGTTTATATAAAAATGGGTCATTCCAAAAATAAGTCTTAGCATCAGACAAAAATTTCTTCTTTTCCTAGCATGTCAAACCATAGTGTATAATATGACTAAAAATAAAGTTTACTATGTCGACATACCACGAAACACGTCACTCATTAACAGTGAATAATTTTTCATCAGGAAAATGTTCATTAATTTATTCAGCATCACGGATAGACTTTCATTTTTAAGCATGGACAAATGATCAGCAATTTGATTATCAGAACCCTTCCTTTCGACTATCTCAAAATTAAATTCTTATTAAGGAAGAATCCATCTAATCAATCTAGGCTTCGCATCCTTCTTCTTCGATAAATATTTGATAGCAGAATGATCAGTATGCACCACACATTTAGTTCCAATTAAATATGATCAAAATTTATCAAAGGCAAATACTATAACTAATAACTCTTTCTCAGTAGTGGTATAATTAATTTGATCATCATTAAGAGTTTTACTAGCATAATAAATAACTTTGAAAATTTTATCATATTTCTGATCTTAAACAGCACCAATAGCATAATCACTAGCACCGCACATTAATTTAAAAGGTTTTTCCCAATTTGGTGAAATTATAACAGGTGCAGTGATTAAATTTTCTTTTAATGTTTCAAAAGCTTTTAGGCAATCATCATCAAAATAAAAAATTGCATCCTTTTCCAGTAAATGACATAAAGGTTTTGTAATCTTTGAAAATTATTTGATGTAATGCCTATAGAATCCAACATATCTCAGAAAACTTTTAATTCCCCTTACATTGGCCGGGCAAGGTAAATTAGAGATAACTTGAATTTTTGCAGGATCAACCTCCAAAACTTTTTCAAAAATTCGATGTCCTAATACAATTCATCCTGCTACCATAAATTGACATTTTTCCCAGTTAAAGACTAAATTAGTTTCTTCACAGCATTTTAGAACTTTAGGCAAATGCTCTAAACATGATTCAAATGAAATTCCAAACACTGAAAAGTCATCCATAAAAACTTCAATTTCTTTTTCAATTAAATCACGGAAAATAGCCATCATACATCTCTGAAATGTAGAAGGGGCATTACATAAACCAAAGGGCATTCTTCTAAAAGCAAACGTACCATAAGGACTGGTAAATGTAGTTTTCTTTTGATCCTCAAAAGCAAATTAAATTTGGTAGTAACCAGTATATCCATCCAGAAAATAAAAGTATTTATGCCCAGCCAGTCTATCCAGCATTTGATCCATAAATGGGAGTGGAAAATGACCTTTTCTTGTGGGAAGATTTAATTTTTCTATAATCAATGCATATTCGCCACCCTGTAACTTGTCTTATTGGAATCATTTCATTCTTTTCATTAACAGTCACAGTTACTCTTCCTTTCTTAGGAACACAGTGAATATGACTAACCCATGCACTATCTGAAATAGGGTAGATAATTCCAGCATCCAAACACTTCAAAATTTCTTTCTTAACAACATCTTTCATGATAGGATTTAATCTTCTTTGAGGATCAGCCTGAGGTTTGCAATTATCTTCCATAAGAATTCTGTGCATACAAATTGAAGGATTGATTCCTTTAATATCAGTAATGGTCCATCCAAAGGCTCTCTTATACTTCTTCAAAATTTCAAGCAAACACTCTTCTTCTTTTTCAGTCAATTGAAATGAAATTATAACAGACAAGGTTAAGGGCTCGCCTAGAAAACATACTTCAAATGATCAGGAAGCATTTTTAACTCAAGTTCAGGAGGTTTTTCAATTGATGGACCATAAGATTCATCTTTTTCAGTCATATCCAACAATTCAAAATTTTTATGAACATAATTTAATTCTTGCTCATGAAAATCTTCAGAATGATGTAACTCCTCTTCTTGCTTATGTTCCAATTCTTCTCTTTCAGGTTTTTCTTCATAAGTTGACTTGAAATGACATTCACTCAAATATCTGATAACATCCATCCTATAACATTCATCATCTTTACCTCTTGCAGGATATTTCATCTATTTTGAAATATTGAATGTAATAATTTGATCATTAAATCTTATCGTTAATTCTCCTTTTTGCACATCTATCATTGCTTTACCTGTGGCTAGGAAAGGTCTTCCCAAAATGATGAGTATCTCTTTATCTTCCTCCATATCAAGCACAATGAAATCAACAAGAAAGATAAATTGATCCACTTTAAATAAAATATCTTCTATAACTCCTTTTGTATATGTGATCGAACAATCTGCTAATTGCAGAGTTATAGTAGTTAGAGTTATTTCACCTAATCCTAGTCTTTTGAATATTGATAGAGGTATAAGGTTAATTCTTGCACCCAAATCACATAAAGCTTTTCCATAGAATCTGTCTTTGATTGCACATGGAATTGTTAAACTACCAGAATCTTTAAGCTTTTCAAGAAGCTTCTTCTGAATTATTGCACTGCACTCATCACTAAGTGCAACTGTCTCATTATCTTCAAACTTCCTCTTTTTGTTGAGAATATCCTTCATAAATTTCACATATCTTGGCATTTTTTCTAAGGCTTCAACAAATGGAATATTAATGGTAAGCTTCTTAAATATCTCCAAGAATTTTGAAAATTGCTTATCCAACTTTTGTTGACGAAGTCTCTGAGGAAATGGAGGTGGTGGCTTTTCCAAATCAACCTTGGGTGGAGAAATTTGTCTTTAAAAACCTTTCGGAGCGTCCTCTTTTGGTTCTTCAATCTCTTCTTTCTCTACTTCAGTTTCTTTTTGAACTCTACCTTCCAACTCTGTTCCACTTCTCAGTTGAATTGCTTTTACATGCTCTTTATTCTTATCTCTTGAATTTACTTCAGTATTACTTAGAAGCATTCATTGGGATCTATTACTTAATGAATTTGCAATTTGCCCCAATTGATTTTCAATATTTATGATGGTTGCTCCTTGAATTTGCAATTGATTTCCCATATGTGACACCACTTCTTCGATAGACAATTTCTTCTCCTTTAATTGTAAAGCATTGTTAAAACCTGGAGGATAGCTTAGTCTATAATTATTATTTTTTTGGTTGTTCCAGTTCCCCAATGGGTTTTTTTGGTGGTTCCCCCATTGTTGATTAATACCACCCTGATTATTGGTATTCCAGTTAAAGTTTGGATGATTCTTCCAACCTGGGTTATAATAATTGGAATATGGGTTATTAGGCTTGCTTATAGAATTCAAAGTTTATGGTGAAGAATAAGAATCAACCATTTGGCCTAATGAATTTTCTTCAATCATGGAATTTGGCTGAGAAAAATTCATCCCAATTTGGTCTATCTTCCTTGAAATTGTAGCAACTTGATTTGCTAACATTGCAAAAGCATCATTTTCATGAACCATGGGTACCTTTTTTAGGATTTAACCTTTCAGAAGGCCATTAAAAATCATTAGTAGCCGTTTCTTCAATTAAAGCATAATCATCAGAAAGCTGTTTAGACAGTAATGATCCACCACCAGCAGCATCGATAATTGATCTAAGAGATTCAACTAGTCCATTGTAAAAGGTTTGAATTATTAACTAATCTAGTATCAAATGATGTAGACATTTCCTGAGGAGATCTTTAAATCTTTCCTATGTTTCATATATTAATTCACCTTCAAACTGGCAAAAAGATGTAATATCATTTCTCAACTTCGCAGTCTTCGATGGTGGAAAATATTTAGCAAGGAATTTTTGTGCTAAATCACTCCAAGTTCTGTTTGATCCAGGTGCTAACGAATTTAACCATATCTTAGCTTTATCCCTTAGTGAGAAAGGAAAAATTCTGAGTCTAATAGAATCATCCAAAACACTATCATATTTAAAAGTAGCACACAACTCTAAAAAATTAGCAAGATACAAATTAGGATCTTCAGTTGTTGTGCCCCCAAACTGATTATTAGGCACCATTTGGATAAAACAGGTTTAAGCTCAAAGGAATTAGTAGCTACAGCAGGGTGTTGAATACTACCATGAAGTTCATCCACTATAGGGTTAGCATAATCTCTTAAAGTTTTGAATTCTTGATGGATGCCAACATTTTGATTTTGATGATTTGCTATTTCTTGAATATTTTTAGCTTTTTCAGAATTTTTAATTTTTTGATTTTTCTAATAGTTCTTTCTAATTCAGAATCGTAAGACACAAGTCCCTCAGAACCTGAACTACGCATACAATAATAAAACAAAACAAAACACAACACACTAACAAAAATAAAGAAAAGTAAAAATTTAAAAATTTCTCAATTTTTTTTAAAAAATGCAGTTTTAATTAATTTTCTCGGCAACGGCGCCAAAAACTTGATCCCTGAATATTTATACTTACGTTTTAGATATGAAAATTATGATTTTATAATATGAGATACTACACAAATATATGTATTGTTTATCAAGTAATATAGAAATTTCTGATTAAGTCCCGAGATATCGAACCAACAGGGAAATTTTAAAACTATTTAAAGAAATAAGAAAATTATATTTTTACTTTTTTAAATGACTTTTGAAAGTATGTTTTGATTTGTAAAGTTTGAAAGTTGTTTTTGGTATTTTTGATAAAAATCTAAGTAGAAAATGAAAATATCTTTTTCTTTCTCTTATAAAGCAGTAATAATTATGAAAGTAAGTATTTAAATGTGTTGTGACAATTAGGAGCAAATTTATTATTTACCCTTACTTGGTTCTATAAAGAACATTGGTTAATTTAAAATTTTTAAATTTTGAAAATGGTTAGGCAAGGAAGATACCAGCTCTCAATATAGAGTTCCCTCGATTCCCTCCACCTGAGGGCTAACTTCTCATAACAAAATTTAAAATATCAAACCAAATTAGGGAGATTTAGCCTGTCACTCTAAAATTCTCTAATTTTTCCCCATTAAAAATATACTCCTAATATATTTGCATTCAATTATATGAACTACAATTCTCACCCATATAATTGCATGTGATATTTAACAATTGTTGTTTGAGAAAATACCACATTGGATCTTACATAATCTCACAACAAATTTTAACATCTTAACTAGCCAAATTAAGAAGTAAATTAAGTTCATGGAATTAAATCTTCACAACTTATTCCAACTTTAAACACTTATACATTCCACAACAATCCTACATAATTTAATTACTTCTTCATTTAAGAAAGAAAAAGATAAAGAAAACTACTCAGATTTCATTGAGAAAACACATGCACACATTGATTTGAAAATAAAAATCATAAAGAAAACACAACAAGATTTAATTAAAAATTAAATATAAAAACAAAAGTAAACACTTATCTGAAAATCCTCTCCACAAGACTCCGGAAGTTCCTTTGAAACTTGACTTTCCACAGGACAACACTACAGAGGGTTGGCACCCAACTCTGTTGACTTGGAAACTGACTTCAGACTTCAATAAAAGCTAGATAAATGAATGGAAGAAAATTGGTGAAAAAAAAGTTTCACATCAACCCTTTCTCCTTAAACTAACTAACTCTAAAAGACTTTAAACAATAAAAGACTAAAAGTAAAACTAGAAAAGAACTCTTAAAATTAGATGAAGACACACTTAAACTAAAAGATGACACACTAAAAGAACACACTAAAAAAGAACACTTAAACTAATTCAAAGTCTTCATAATATAATTTTCTAGAAGGTGCATTGGTGTCTCTTCAAATCTTATCCAGATTCAACGTATCCACCAAAAGATGCATCCCTTCATTCAAATTTACCTCCCATGGGAAGTTAAGTAAGTCACCACCAAAAGTTTCTTCAAACACCCCTTCAAATTGGCGCCAAAAATGAAGAAAATTAGCCGCCAAAGTCCAATTTTTTATTTTATCATTTTTTTGCTCTAAATTTGATCCAATTTTGCTCCTTTCATCATAATCACTCATTTTAATCATACATGCAAGAAAAACACAAAATACCTTCCATTAAAATGCAATATCATAAAAAATAAGTATAAAAATGTACATAAAAACACTATATATTTTAGGTGTATCAAGCCGTGAGAGAGCTTTTATAGAGTGCTGTAAGGGATTCGTTGAAGAGCTGAGATTCTTCTTCCCCACCTCTTCTTCTTCTTCTTCTTCCCCTCCATCTTCCTTACCACTCTCTCTTTTATTTGAGGGCTTGGATATTTTGAGGTTTCTTCAAGGAGTGACCTAGAGTTGGGTCATTTTTCCACATCTTCTTCTTGTGTGCTACAATATCCTTTTTCGGTAAAGCTTCGAGTGATCACAACTAGGAAAGAGCCATCCTACCTTGGGGAAGGTAACTCTGGTGAGCTTTGGAGATCTCTCCAACAAGGAGCGCTTCTTCATATATTTGGGAAGGGTTCGTGGCCTCCTCTTCTACCTTCTAGGAGAGCTTCTTCTTAAACTTTGGTGGACGTTAAACAAACTTCATGGTGGTGAGAGTCTCCGCTTCAACATCTTCTTCCTTAGGTAGCTCTAGGGATTTAATTATGGTAGGCGTGTAGGTTAGATCTCCCACATGGGATGCGTACACCGACCGTCATTAGTAGGTGCGACCACGTGCCAATGTGATGGATTGTTTGCTTTACTAGAGAGATCCTTCGGTTAGGGTTTTCCTACGTGGTTATATCCTATATGAAGCTCAGTGTTTCCTTATTGTAAAACATAGGCCAAAATCCCCATGGATTAGAGTCCCTTCCTCCTTTTACTCTGGATTCCAAAATTTTTCTTGAAGAAATTGGGAGGTTTGACTTGGCCAAGTGAGAAAAGCTTTGCAGCAAGCTCACTTTTCAAAGCCTTGATGAGCACGTGAAATGGGAAAAGCTTTGTAGCTTGCCTATTTGCGACTTCATGGAGAGTTCTCCCTCCATAAACCCAGGGAGAAAATCCTCACGCACCTCTCCAAAGCAGGATACGGTTATGCCGCATATCTAAGTGCGAAACCCTAGGTTCTTTAGCGAAGATGTTAGCACAAGCATGGTTTGTCATCGAGCATGCTTTTTGCCATGGATTGTGTTATGTGTGCCTTTCATGGGACATCTCACACTTGCACTTTTACTTGCATCACTTGTGCCTCGATAGGCCATCCAAGACTAATCAACACCACTTCTGCCTCAATCAGTCATCCCGGATTGATCGACACCACCCATTCCTTAATCAGGCATCCCAAACTGATCGGCATCACTTGTTCCCTGATCGGACGTTTCAAACTGATCAGCACCACTCGTGCCTCGATCCGTCATCCCGAACCGATCAGTACCACTTGTGCCTTCATCAATCATTCCGGACCGATTGGCACCACTCGTGCCTTGATCGGTCATCTCATATTTTTTAACACCACTTGTGCCTCGATCGATCATTCTAAACTAATCGACACCACTTATACCTCAATCAGATGTCTCCGTTCGATCAACATCACTTGTGCCTCAACTGGGTACCCTGACCCGGTTAACATAGCACCTTGGCTCGACTGGCTATCCTTGCCAGTCAACCAACCACTTGCACCATCACATGTTGCGCATGTGTGCGTGCACACTTTCCTGCTTGCATATTGCATCATGCTCTGTGTGTCTTCATTTACATGATCATTATTGTTTTCTTAATCTGCACTTCTCCAGATCCCTGCCTTCTCGACATACCTTTTTTGGGCCACTACCTCCACGACATACCCATTCCTTTGGGTCACTCCCTCCTCGGCATTGTCGGCATATTTTTAGGTTATGTGTTTTGAAAAGGGGTCGCCTACAGAAATTGTTGGCGAATTTTTTAGATTTTAAATTTAATTTAAATATATATATAATTTAGAAAGTAGCATTTGATTTTAAAAATAGTTTTAAGTTTGAAAATTTTAAGATATGAAATCAAACCGACCTCACATCCCAAATAGTTTATATAAACGAGCGCCGCATCACAAGCTGTGTATCTATCCCGAAGAATAGACACACTACTTGATGATGGGGCTCGATTAAATAAACTAGAAGATTTGTGACATCTGTTTGGTCTGCGAACCAACTTTATAAGCCGACAAGTTCCCCTGCTTAAAATAAATAAATTAAGCAGGGTTTATATTACCTGGGTTCTTAAAGTTCCCAATAAGGGCAAGCCCCTATAGTTAATTACATCTTAAATGACGTTAATCATCTAAGAAAACTCTCGATAATGATCAGTGGTTTTGCTCTCAAGAATTTCAAAGTTTAAGGTTTTCAAAGGATTGAATTTTGGAAATTTCAGAAGGGATTAGCCCGAATTCAGAACAGTTTATTTTAGGAATCAAAGGAAGAAAAGTAGGAGAAGCTGAGGATCCAAGAAGAATCTTGGCAACTTCCCAAACTATCATATTGTTTGGCTTCAATTTAGGAAAATTATTTAATGTTTCAATCTTGCCAATTTTAATTAATTAGGACTTATATTTGTATGACATAATCATACAAATAGCCTCAAATATGTGAGGGTTTATGTCGTACCGAACGACTACCTCGGAGTCCTAAGACCGGTTAGGGCTTAATTTACATGATATGATCATGCAAATGCCTAACAAAAAGTTGAGGATTTATGTTGCACTAGGCAAACTACCTTGAAATCCTATGGCTTGGTTATTTAATTCTAAGAAAGGTTTAGCTGATGTAGATCTAAGTTTTGCTGGTGATGAGGGCCATGCTGCCCACTATGCTCCGAGCTTCTTGTTGTTGCAGAGGTTTAGTTTTAGAAGGTGTAAATTAGGAAATGAGAGAAGTGTTTTGGTTTAGAAATTTTAAAGTCCAAATATTTTTAATATTTTAATTAAAACAAATCTTAAAGTTGTTTAAACAGCCGATTAAGATCCCATGGTTCCGTCATACCGGCACCGTTATTTTCATCGAATTCACTTAGTCCAGATAAATTTGCTAAACCCAACTGAATGAGTTCCACACTTTCATTTAGATTGTGGGAAATCTCGTTAGCAACATGTGGGTTACATCATCCGAGGTATTCCCGATCATTCAACGAGACGTTTTAATTTAGTTGCAATTGCAGTTTTGTTGTTTTGTTTGTGACTAAATTTTGAGTTGTTTTATATTTTGGAATGTTGTAGCGGTGAATTTTATCTTGTTGTGACTTTTAAATTAGTTTTGGGTTTCAGTTTTGTGGCTATCCTAAAGTTTTAGTTTTCATGCAACAATCTTGTTTAACATGCAAGAAAAAGTAAAGTGCAATGCATGTAAGAAAATTGCAATAAAATAAATTGCAATAAAATAAAAGCGTACCTGGAGGGTCTTCCCGTCATCCCAAGCTGCCCTTAAAACACATGTTAAGGCATTTAAATATTTCAACAAGTACCTAGGTAAAGCTAAGGGAAAGGTTTTGGTTGTCTACCAAAGTCCTAGCCCTATTACAAGTCATCTCCTATGACGTCTAGGTTCTTGTATTTTGTTTAAGGATGATTTTCTTCATCAAAGAACAATTAAATTCAATTGTTCTTCTAAAACATCTCATCATATTGAGAAAGTGCTTAGGACGAGTCCTAAACATCTTTTCAATACTTCGAGATTATTTTGAGTCCAAGTAAATTTAGTTGCACAGGTGAATTAATCATCCAGGGAGTTTAGTTAAGCTTTGTCTCTTGCTCAGTGAACTTGAGCATTTGATTACCTAATGAATGAAGTGACATCTCACTTAATACTCTATTTAAGAGTTATAATAATTAAAGCCTTTAGGGGCAAGTTGGTTTGTTGTGAATTTTAATCATTCTTAATTTGAAGTTTGAGTTAATGGTTTAAAGTGATTTAGTTTAATTATGAGGTTTTAATTAATAATTTTAAGTTTGGAATAGTGTTCAAATTATTTTTGGTTTAAATCTTTATACTTTAATTGATCTTAATATTTTAAATTAATCTTTGGTGTTTCAAATTCACTTAGATTATTCATATATCTTAATGATTTGGTTTAGGTTAAATATGATATTATAGGTTAATCTTGATTAGTTTGATTTTTTTATATTCTTAATTATGAATTGTCTTAATATTTCAAATTTGTTTTACTTTTATTATTGAGTGATGTTAATTTAATATAATTTAAATTTAATTTAATTGAATTTAACTTAATTTAATTTAATTTAATTTCAATATTTTTAATTTAATTTAATTTAATTGTTAAAATGTTAATTTAATTTAATTTTAATTTTAATTTAATTTTTACTTAATTTAATTTAATTTAATTTTAATTTAATTTAATTTAATTGTTAAACCACTTAATATTTTGAGCTTTCTTTTAATTTAAGGGTTATTATTTTTTTAATTTTTAATTTACTTAGTTTGGATTATCATTTTGATCTTAATTAAGAGTTAAATATTATTGAAGTGACTTATTTAGGGATTTTTTTATTAAAGAATTAATATCCTCTCAAGTTATATCCCTATTTTTAATAATTCAAATTTTCATTAATCTTCCAAAATTTAAATTGTTTAAATAATTAAAGTTTCATTCTTCGTTTATTAAAAGTGATTAATGGGTTTCTACCCTTTTAATTTCCCAAAGTTTCACTCATCCAAGAAAGATAGAATCAAATATTTTACCCTCCATTTTAATTAAACCTAAAATTTTAATAAAGGGGTTTAAATTCTTTAATTACCTTTATGCCCTTTAAGGCTTATTTATTTCATAACTCACTAAATTGAGTTCAAATGAACCTGAAATTTTTATGTCACCTCACCCACATGTCAATTGAGACATTAGAGGAGAAAATGTGATTTTTATGAATTTAATTTATTTATATAATTATTTTTAGTGAAAAATAAGGGATTTCAAGGAAAATTCAACAACATGACCAAGGAAAGGTTTCTGTCCTTAAGAAAATTAGAGACTGTTCCTAAGACTAGAGGACCACTTGGACCAATTTTTACAATTTTTTAAATTATATTTTATTTATTATAATTATTTTGAGATTTGGAGTATTAATTAATTATAAAATAAAATTAAAGTTGAAAAATGGATTTTATATTTTTCTTAAATCTCTCTAACCTCAAGGAGTTCAGAGAAACAAATTTTATAATTTTTTTATTTTTCTTTGATTTATTGAAATTAATTTAGTGAAAAGGTTGGAAAATACATTTTTTAATATTAAAAATTGTTTTGAGCCTTTAAAATTCAATATCTTAACTTAGAGACTTAGGAAAAATATTTGGTTGGTTTCTAAGTGATTAGGAGTCAAAATGTGACATTTTTATGATTTTTATTATTTTTGTGATTTTATTTATTTTTTAATTATTTAAATATAAAAAATATCATTACAAAATGAAAAATTTTAGAAAATTTCAATTTTAATTTTTATAGACTCCTCTGATATCAGAGAGCTCACAAAACCAATTTGGTGAATTTTTGAAATGTGTTTTTGGAGTTATGAATTTTTAAAGTTTAATTTTGATCATGTGGCTTAATTAATTCATTTTGTGGGGTTAATCATTTTCAATTGACCTCAAATTTTTATACAAGGTTCTCTGTATCCTAAAGATCAATAGAGAATTGATTTCAAGTTCTTTTAATGTGTGGTTAACCTAAATTAATTAAGGCTCAATTTTGAGTAATTAGGCCAATTAGGGTTATTCTTAATGAATTAAGCCTAACCATAATTATCCTAAGGTCCTCTGGTCCTAAAAAACTTCCCCAAATTATTTTAGAATTTATTGAGCAATATACTAATTAATGGGATTAAAATACCAAAAACAGTGACATAAACTTGAAAAATACATAACTTTCCATAGAAATGGCCTCTGACCTTGAAAATTTCAGGAAATGTTCCCAAGATCAGAGGGTTGAAAAGCCCTATGGTCTCATGCCATGGTGAAGTGTCTATGCAAATGGAGAATCAAAATACTGAAATGAGTAAATAATTAATTAAAAATAAAATACTCATCAAAATAACTTGATTTCTTTTCCACATTATTCTCCTCTGTTCATTGAGCAAGTGGGTATTGTTAGTTTATTTTTATGATTTTTCTACACAAAGATATGGATTTTCTAAGTTCTGGGTATTTAAATAAAAAGAAAAAATCATATTTATCTACTTATCCGACTCAGTGCCGCGTCAACCTACGGCGGATCGAAAGACCACACGGCGCGCTCCCATTCGACGCCGCCATCTGAGTCAGCCGCCACACGTCCCGCTGTCTCGCTCCTTCCTGTGATCTGACGTGATCTGAGCCGTTCAACCGATACACGTGCGATCGGATGGCGCCTGGTCATCGTCTACGACTGGTGTGCACCCCTGACCGCCACACTAAAACCCTAAGAACTCTCTCATTTCTCAACGGATTTTCGTTTTCTTATGCTCTATGGATTCTTCTTGAAGAGACGAACACATCCATACAGTTTACATGCCATGAAATTGACTGAAATGAAATGGAGAATTGTCGGAAGCTCGGGAGGAAGGAATGATCCATACCTTTGCTGCGAGAAGTGTAGCTTCAATCGGAGAGTTGTGTCACCTTCGATTGCACCCAAGGACGCTCCGAGATGATGTCTCCGGCTGCGAGGAATTGTCTAGGTATGAAGGTGTCCACGCCAATTTCAAAGCTTGGAGGCTGGAGCAACTCGGGTGGCCCTGGAGAGGGGGCTTTCAGCTGGGAACTCCTTCTCTTGGTCCTGTGCAGGTGTGGGTGAGTTTAATTTGGATTTGGTGGAGGTTTGGGAGATGTCCTGGTTTTAGGCTTAAATTTGAACTCAGAAATTGAGCTCAGCTGGGGGAAATTGGGGCTGAAATCCAAAAGGGATCAAGTGCTCTATGTGTGGAGAGTGGTACGGAACAATTTTGACGAGTTTCGGTAGGATTTTGTTCGAGCACCCTCTTTGGCCGAGAGGTGGTGTGGTTTAAATAGAGGTGGCTCGGAGGGCTTCCCGGGGGTTTAATGGCTTGGATCAAGCTGCTCTTGTGAGGAGAAGAACAACCATGGTGGCCATTAGGCATGGGACAAGTCGACGAGGAAGAATTCAAAATTGGCTCACATGGGTGCTCTCGGCTCGGTGGTTTCCGGCGGCTGTGGTGGCTGGCCGACCAGGGTAAGGTCACCCTCAAGGTCGGGGAGGTCGTGGTGGGGTTTAGTGCTTGTCAATTGGCCATGGACATGTGTAAAGGAGTTGAATTGAAATGGAATGGGGGGAAGGCTATTTTGGGTCCAAATGGGTCAACCCATGGTTTTGGGCTAGGTTCACCACCCAAGGCCTGGTTTTGGGCTGAAAAGAATCACTTGGGTCAGCCAAGAGAAAATGGTGTGGTCTCCATCCATGGTGAGGTGGCTAAACTTGGTTTAGTGTGTAGCATGAATGAGGTTAAAAGTGCTTAAGGAAGGCTTAAGAAAGGGGCCCCTCCTCTTGCCATTAATGGCTTGGTGAGGTGGAAAGGGGCTCCCAAGGCTTGCGTATGGCTTATGCATGGCTCCATGGCTCCATATGGCTTAGGGATGGCTTGGCTTGGTTTCATGAAAGTGGGTTTTAAGGATTTAGGATATTTAGGGGTAATTTGGCACATGGCTTAGTTTAGAAAAGTTTAATGATGAATTTGAAACTTAGGGAGTGATTTAAATCAAAGGGGGTGATGAGGAGAAATTTAATGTGGGCTTTAGGATAGATTTTGGGCTTTTGGATTTATTTTAGATGGGCCTTTAGAAGGGTTTAAGGAGGTGGGCTTTTAGGTTTGAAAACAAATTGGTAAATGGAAGTTTTGTAAAAGATTGGGCCAAAAAAATGTTGGGTTTAGTTTAGGGATGTATCATGAGTGATCTAGAATAGGTTTGAAATAATTTGGAGTTGAATTGGGTTTAATTTAGGATTTTTTGGTAAAGGGGCCAAAGTGGGTCAAATTGGGCTAACTTGGGCTAAGGTTGGGCTAGTGTTGGATTTGATGTAAAATTAATGTTGAGAAATTGATCACAGAAAAATATGTTAAGAAATTCATACCAATTTTTTATGAAAATGCACTTTAAAGAAAGGTATTTTCTTTATTTTATTGCAGGAACGAAGATTTATAAGCGATGGAAGAAAAAAAGCATAAAATAGAGCAAATTTGGATCAAAAAGGAAGAAATACATGCAAAATGAACTAAGTCGCCGACGGCGAAATCGAGCCCGCCGACGGCAAGATTATAAAGAGAATTTCTTAAAGGTTTACAACTACCTCACCGACAGCGAGCCTGAGCCCGCCGACAGCAAGATCGCGCGGTTTGAAGACCTTCTAGAAGCCCCGCTGACGGCGAGGTCGTTTCTCGCCGACGGCGAGACCGTTCAAAATTCCAGATACATTAAACCTGGACTCTTTTTGAAGAGGTTCTTATGTACCCCTTGGACCTTTGTCTACCTTTATAAATAGAGGACGAATTTTAGTATGTAGTGTGTCTATTTTAGGAGTCTTAGAGTATTCTATTAGTGTGTTTTTGAGTCTAAGTTGAAGTTTAGTGTGAGTAAGTGTAAGTAGTGAGTTAAGAAGTGTGCTGTACTAGAAGGAAAAGTCAAAGGAACTTCCAGGAGTCCGTCAGGGAGGAAATTGAGATAAGTATCTTTGTTTATTGTTGTTAACTTTAAATGAAATCCATGCTTTGTTTAATTCCCATGCATTACGAGCGAGTTTTCTTAGTCTTTCTCCTTATTTATGAAATTATGTGAATTGATGAAATTAAATAGAAGTGCCTAATATATTAAAATAAATTGTGATAATCTTTTACTTAAAACTTAATTTACTTTCAATCTGGCCAATTGAATTGTTAAAATATGTTGAATTATCAACTATAGTAAAGATTACATCCAATATTGAGGGAAGTCAAAAGCCTTGGAAGGAGGGTGCAAATAAATAGGGAAATATTAATTATCGGACGTAGAATTGGACATTTTAGTGTGACAGACTAAAATATTCAATTCGGTCCTATTGTTTGAGAGTCGAAGTGTAGATGTTAGCCCTCGAGTGAGAGGAACGTGGGAGCTCGAAGTGGCGACCGGTATCCTCCCGGATCTAGCCACATATTCGGTAATCGAGCATAGGACTAGTCGATGTTCTTTGCACTCGGACCAAAGGGTAAAGAATATGAATGCTCCTATTTTTCACAATACAATAAAAAAATCTATTTGAATTCATCATTCACTTAAGTTTCTAAAAACAAGGGGAAGGATACTTTTTCTGAAATCTTTAAATCAACTTTATTCAAAGCATTAGTTTACTTTAGATCGCTTTAGTTAAGTATTCTAATTTCCGTATACTATATTAGTAAGTAAATCCTTTAAATTTAGTCGTTACAAATCTTTTAAAACTTCCCCGTGGGATCGATAACCGAGGACTCCACTAGAGCCCTATATTACTTGATACGATACGTATACTTGCGTAGAATCCACATTATACATTCCATCATAAAATTAAATATATATATATATATATATATATATATATATATATATATATTAAGTGGGATCAAGTTTTTGGTGTCGTTGCTATTTTTGTAAACATTAAAAAGTGGGTCGAAGTTTTTGGCGCCGTTGCGGGAAGTAAAGAAATTATTTACTAGAGTAACGGACTATTTTAAAATTTATTTTACAAAATTGTATGCGTAAATTTGGAAACAAAAATTTAATACCTTACGATTCAGAATTAGAGCGTACAATTAAAAGAATTAGAAAACAAAAAAGAGAAATTATAAATTTAACACAAATGGCGAATATTCAAGAAAATGAAAATATCAATCAACAGAGACCATTAAGAGATTATGCCATCCCTACATTAAATGAAATTCATTTAACTATTCAAAACCCTGATGTAGCTGCTAACTCATTTGAACTTAAACCTGCAATTATCCAAATGGTACAAAACAATCAATTTAGTGGTTCACCTATCGAAGATCCTAATTTACATCTTGCTAGTTTTTAGAACTATGTGCTACTTTCAAATATGAAGGAGTATCTAACGATGCTTATTAGACTTAGACTTTTCCTTTTTCTTTAAGGGATAAGGCTAAAATGTGGTTAAATTCGTTAGCACTTTGGATCTATTAAAACTTGGGGAGAGTTATCACAAATATTTCTATCCAAATATTTTCCACCATCTAAAACTGCTAAGCTTAGAAATGATATAACTTCTTTTAGTCAGTTTGATGGAGAATCAATATATGAAGCTTGGGAGAGATTTAAAGAACTTCTTAGGAAATGCCCACATCATGCGTTACCAGATTGGTTAATTATTCAAACTTTCTATAATGGATTATTAGGATCTCTTTGATCAATCATCGATGCTGCTGCTAGAGGATCATTAATGTTAAAACCATTTGATGAAGCCTATGCACTAATCGAAGAAATGGCTACCAATAATTTTCAATGGCTCACTGATAGAATGAATCCGAAAAAGATAGCCAGTATTCATGAAAATGATGCAATATCTATGTTAGCTCCGCAAATCGCTGCTATATCTAAAAAATTAGATCATTTTGGAATGAATTAATCTCCAACTATATTAGAAGAAAACTCATCTGGACAACTTATAGAATCTCAACCTTCATATGAAACTATGAATGCTTTTAATAACAGACCCAATAATCCTTATGCGAATTATTATAATCCTGGATGGAAAAATCATCCTAATTTTATTGGAATAATAATACAACTAATCAACCATGGATGAACAACATAACACAACCATTAGGAAATCCCTCTAACCAAGAAAATTCTAATTATAAACCTAGTTATCCACCTAGATTTAATAATAATAACTCTCAATTTAAAGATAAGAAATTATCTATAGAAGAATTAATATTAAATATGGGTCAACATTTACAAAATCAAGGAAATCAATTACAAAATTAAGGAAATCAATTACAAATACAAGGAAACCAATTACAAAATCAGGGAACAGCTATTAAAATATTGAAACTCAACTTGGACATATCGCTACCGTGTTTAATAATAGAATACCTGGAACATTTCCTAGTAATGTGGAAATAAATCCCAAAGACAAAGGAAAGGAACAAATTAAAGCGATACAATTATGAAGTGGAAAAGAATTAGAACCTCGAATTCAGAAAGAACTTGAAAGTCAAAAAGAGGAAGTGGAAATCGAAAAGGAAAAGAATCAACAAGATCCGAACTTAGAAAATCCTTTAATACCAATGAAAATTTCTGTTGAAAAACCTCCACCACAATTTCCTCAACGACTAAATCAACATAAAAAAGATAAACAATTTGCTAAATTCCTTGAAATTCTGAAGAAATTAACAATAAATATTCCTTTCGTAGAAGCATTAGAACAGATGCCAAACTATGTAAAATTCATGAAAGATATTCTAAATAAAAAAAAAATTTATCGATAATGAAACGGTCGCACTTAGTGAGGAGTGTAGTGCTATTATTCAGAAAAACCTTCCTGAAAAATTAAAAGATCCTGGTAGTTTCACTATACCCTGCGCTATTGGAGAAAAATTCTATGGAAAAGCTTCGTGTGACTTAGGAGCAAGCATCAATCTAATGCCTCTATCATTTTTTAAGAGATTAGGATTGGGAGAAATTTCACCTACTTCAGTAACCCTTCAATTAGCTGATCGTTCTGTTACATATCCTAAGGGAGTTATTGAAGATGTTTTAGCAAAAGTGGATAAATTTATCTTCCCTGTAGATTTTATTGTTTTAGATATGGAAGAAGATAAAGAAATTCCTATCATCTTAGGAAGACCATTTCTAGCCACTGGGAAAGCTATGATTGATGTTCAAAAAGAAGAATTAACTATGAGAGTAAATGACCAAAAAGTTACTTTTAATATTGCTAAATCAATGAAATATCCTGCGCTAGAAAAAGATGATGAGTGTTTTCGAATGGAAGTACTTGATCATTTACAAAAAGAACGTTTTAAGGAATATTATGAAGAAAAATTAGAAAAAGAAAATATTGAATTAATTGAAAAAGCAGATATAAATGAAGAACTAGATTATATTCAAGAGAAATTTGAATTTTTGGATAATACAGAAAACACTGAAAAAAATATAGTTCCATCGATTATTAAACCTCCTGAACTTGAGTTAAAAATGTTACCTAATCATTTGAAATATGCTTACTTAAGTAATTCTTTAACTTTACCGGTTATTATTTCATCTGAATTAAATGAATCTCAAGAACAAAAACTTTTAGATACCTTAAAAAAATATAAGAAAACTTTTGGTTGGACTTTAGCAGATATTAAAGGAATTAGTCCTTCAATCTGTATTCACGGAATTATTTTAGATAATGAACATAAGCTTAAAGTAGATCCCCAAAGGAGATTAAACCCGATAATGAAAGAAGTAGTCAAGAAAGAAATTTTAAAATGGTTAGATAATAGTATTATATATCCTATTTCCGACGATGCTTAGGTAAGCCCAATTCATCGTGTGCCTAAGAAAGGAGGAGTGACTTGTAAAAGCTAATGAAAATAATGATCTTATCCCTATAAGACAAGTTACTCTGGATGACGAATATGTATTGATTATAGAAACTTAAACGCAGCCACCAGGAAAGATCACTTCCCTTTACCATTTCTAGACCAGATGTTAGATAGATTAGCCGGACATAAGTATTTTTTTTATTAGATGGATACACCGGTTATCATCAAATATAAATTGCTCCTGAGGATCAAGAGAAAACTACATTTACTAGTCCTTATGGAACTTTCACTTTTCAAAGAATGCCTTTTGGATTATGTAATGCACCTGCAACATTCCAGAGATGTATGATGTTTATATTTAGTAAATTAATTGATAATGGAATAGAAGTATTTATGGATGATTTCTCTGTATTTGGAACATCATTTGACACATGCTTAAATCATCTTGAAAAAGTATTTGAAGTATGTGAGAAAACTAATTTAGTTCTTAATTGGGAGAAATGTCAATTTATGGTTGCAGGCGGCATTGTATTAGGGCATAAAATTTCAGAAAAGGGCATGGCGGTAGACGCTGCAAAAATTCAAGTTATAGCTAAATTACCACCTCCAACTACGGTGAAAGGGGTAAGAAGTTTTCTTGGACATGCTGGATTCTACAGACGATATATAAAAGATTTTTCAAAAATTACTAAACCTCTATGCCAACTTCTTGAAAAGGACAAGAAATTTGAATTTATAACTAAATGCCTGAATGCTTTTGAATTATTAAAAGATAAATTAATTACAGCACCTATAATAGTTTCACCTAATTGGGAGAAACCATTTGAGCTTATGTGTGATGCTAGTGATTATGTTATAGGAGCAGTTCTTGGGCAAAGATAGGATAAGATTTTCAAAGTTATATATTATGCTAGTAAAACTCTAAATGATGCTGAAATAAATTATACAGTTATTGAAAGAGAATTATTAACAGTTGTATATGTTTTTAATAAATTTCGGCCTTATCTAATCGGAACTAAATGTATTGTGCATACTGATCACTCTGTTATAAAATATTTAATGCAAAAAAGGATTCCAAACCAAGATTAATTAGATGGATGTTATTAATGCAAGAATTTGTTTTTGAGATCGTTAACAAAAAGGGAACTGATAATCAAATTGCTGATCATTTATCAAGATTAGAATATCATGAATTATCCGATATCGATAATGAAATTATAGACAGTTTTCCTGATGAACAACTTTATAATATAAATGAGTGGAAAATACCTTGGTATGCTGACATAGTAAATTATATTGTAAGTGACATTTTACCACCATGTTAACTTTGCAACAACAGAAAAAATTTATTCATGATACTAAAACATACTTTTAGGATGAACCATACTTATATAAGCAATGTAAGGATCTAATTATTAGAAGATGCGTGCCTTATGAAGAAACTGAACCAATTATTCAAAAATGTCACGATTCTGATTTTGGAGGACATTTTAGGACAGATAAAACTGCGTATAAAATTCTACGATACTGGATTCTACTGGCCTACTCTATTTAGAGATGTATACAAATATATAAAAACCTACGATAAATGCCAAAGAGTAGGAAATATATCAAGAGAAAATGAAATGCCTCTGAATTTTATATTAGAAGTTGAAATTTTTGATGTTTGGGATTAGATTTCATGGGACCTTTTATTCCTTCATTTGGAAACTCATATATATTAGTAGTTGTTGATTATGTTTCCAAATGGATTGAAACACAAGCTTTACCTTGGTGTGATGCTAAAAGTGTTTCAAAAATTTTAATGAAAAATATTTTTACTAGATTTGGAATGCCGAGAGTGATTATCACTGACGGAGGAACTCATTTTAGAAATAAATATATTCACAAACTAGTAGAAAAATATAAGATTATTCATAAGATATCAACTGCTTATCATCCACAAACTAGTGGATTAGCTGAAGTTTCTAATCGAGAGATTAAGCGTATTTTAGAAAAGTCTGTAAACCCTAATAGATTGGACTGGTCTATAAGACTAGACACTGCATTATGGGCATACAAGACTGCTTATAAAACTCCGATTGGAATGACTCCTTACAAGCTTATATATGGAAAAACTTGCCACTTACCAGTTGAATTAGAACATAAAGCATATTGGGCGATTAAAGAATTTAATTATAATATGAAAGAAGCTGGTGAGAAGAGATTGTTGCAATTAAATGAATTAGAAGAATTAAGAAATGAATCATATGATAATGATAGGATTTATAAAGAAATGATGAAATTATGGCATGATCGGAAGATTAATCAGAGAAATTTTGAACCAGGACAAGAAGTTTTGCTATATAATACTAGATTGAAATTATTTCCTAGGAAATTGAAATTTTGATGGTTAGGACCTTTCACTATAACTCAAATATTTTCATATGGAACTATAGAAATTGAAGATCCAAAAACAGGACATAGATTTAAGGTAAACGGACATAGATTAAAACCATATTTCAAAGGTAGAAGACCAAATTTTAAAGATGTTTTAATGCTTAGTCGACCTGATTACTAACTGAAATAAGGTCGGGCTGACGACGATAAACCAAGCGCTTTATGGGAGGCAACCCATAGTAGTTTTGTATTTTAATTATATACAAATTAGTGAGTCTGTAATATTAAAATAAATCTTACTATTCAATTTTTAATTAAAATCATCACAAATTCAAACATATATGATGAGATCAGAAAATATTCGGACCAAAGCGAAATTGGGCAATTTTACCGAATCTCGCCGACAGCGAGCCCGAGCCTGCCGACAGCGAGATCACGTGCCATATCTTTAAATCAGTTTTATAACTAGCTCACCGACGGCGAGAAACTTCCCGCCGACGGTGAGGTAGTTGAAAAATTAGTCTCTTAAGTTTTATGTGCAGTTTTGGACGGTTCTAAATCCATTTCTTTGTAGAAAACCATCCCAAATTCATTTTTACATTGTTTTCTTCCCTAGAAACGACTAGAGACCATTCCTTTCAATCCGAAATGGCCACCAAACTCTTAGAAACTACAAAAATTGGAGTTTTCAACCGAAGAAAATTCGTCAATTCGGAGGCGCAGCGTATTTTCAACAAAGTTTTGATGAAGAAGCGATTTATTAAAGAAAGGGGATTTGTCAATAGAGGAGTAGAGAATTCCACCACAAAAATTGACGAAATGATCGTGCAGTGGCATTAGGAGGTATTTTGCTATACGACATCCGCTGTAGTTATTCCTGTAGTTAAAGAGTTTTACTCTAATCTACATGCGATCAACAATGGAAGTGTCTACGTCAGAGGAAGATGGGTAACATTTACTCCTTCAAGGGAAAATGAATTATTTTCTATAGAGAATACCCCTGTCTGTCATTATTCAAACTTTGTTCCTTCAAGATACAATATGAACGAGATTTATAGATACCTGACCGACGAACCTGAAGATTGGGAGTTGCACAAAGACGGGTATGTCAGTTTCTCTGCATCATTTCTTAACCCTGTCTCGATGCATTGGCATTTCTTTATCTCATCAAAATTATTACCCACTATGAGGGTATATAAGGTTTCAAAGGAATGCACTATATTAAATTACTGTATTCAAATTGGACTACCTATTGATGTTGGATCAATTATAGTAAAGTCTACATTGGGATTGATTGTGCATGGGTCAGTTCATGGACTTGGACACCCATCGACTATATTTGCTTTATGCAGTCAGTACCAATTGTCTTATGAGGTGTGGGAAAAGGTAATTTTGCCATGGAAACCACTCGATCCTACGGATATGTTTCCAACTTTGGATAACAATGATGAGATTACCATTATTTTTGATAGAGCATCACAGAAAAATCCTTTAGTGAGGCCCCTTACTGATAAAACAATTTTCATTCTGAAAAAAATTAAAGGATTAGAGAAAGAGTTGCAAAACGTGATGAATTCCATTGATAGTATCTATGATATGTTTGATCACATTGACTGGAGGATGAAGGAGCACTTTGATCATACTGGACATCTGGAGGCCAGTTTTATTCATTTACTGAGACAAAAAGGGTGGATTGATGAAGAATCTCACTGCGAATTCCCTTTCGGACCTTTCTACAATCTATTTGTGCACTCGCGTCACATCGGGAATATCGGAGAGGATGTTAGTTCGGACAATCGAGGAGTAGTAAAAATTTCTATCTTATGTTATATTTGTGTGTATATATGTGTGATTTGGATTTAGGTTTTACTATGATTTAAACTTTAAATTTGATCATCTCAGATTTGATGAAATTATATGTATTTGTTATGTCTCAGCATTTAGAGTGTTGTGGTGTGGATTTCAATGCTTAGTATTTATGAGAGTTTGAAGTATCAGTCTTAAGTGTTAGTGTTTAAAAGTGTGAAGTTTGTAAGTATTATGTATTTCATATATAAAGTTATATTGTTTGTGTGAACTTTTTGTGAGTATAAGTATCTAGTCTTCATATTAAATTATCAAATTAAGTGATCGAAAGATTAATTAGGGCTAAATCGAGGTTGAAAATGATTGAAGAATTTTAAATATTTAAAATTTTTGGGAGCTCGCCGACGGCGAGAATTATCCCGCCGACAGCGAGGGAAAGCCCGCTGACAGCTAGAATGATCTCGTCGACGGCGAGATTTTCCAGAAACTTTGGCCTTGGTAAATTAATTAGCTCGCCGACGGCGAGAAAAATCTCGCCGACAGCGAGATCACGAAATGTCCTATATTTGACCAGTCAACCGACACTATTCATCATCCCCTTCCTCAAAACTTTGAAAAAAAACCGACCTAGGGCTCGTGAGATCTTGGATTTGAGGCGATTTCAACACTTTTTGACACCAGATTTCATCTCCCCTTGGTAAGTGCTTCACTCCTATGCAAAAATTTTTGATTTTCACCATGAATTTCTTCTACATTGGGAAATTTTGGAAAAATTGGAAATATGGAGAAAATACTTGGAAGAAATTCATGGAGATCGATTTAAATGGATTTTAGTTGCTATAGGAAGCCATTTTAGTAATAATTAGAAGTTTAGTTAGAATTTTTGTGATTTTCATAGATCGAACGAAATGGCTCCTCGACAAAGACGAAGGTTGGATTACGACGAAACCCTATTCATAAATGCAAGAGCACAAACTCGATACTTTCATAACATTCAAGCAAGAAAATGCATACAGGATCGAGTTTTCAAGAATCCGGGCGGAGAAGTGGAACAAATAATTAAGGAAAGAGGATGGGAAATTTTTTTTTTACACCACAAACAGGGCTGCTGTAGAAGTTGCAAGGAATTTTATGCCAATCTGACTGCAATTCAAGATGCACCGATCAAAGTAAGAGGATTTTTGGTTGAATTCAGTGATGCTAGGATTAATTCGTTTTATGAGGTACGTGACCTGCATACCTGTGACTATGATACTTTTGGAATAATGGAAGGACCACTGGAAGAGGTGATAAACTTTCTCACTGACAAGAAAGGAGTTTGGAAGATAAAGCAGCGCGAAAGGGTAAATTTTCCTCTTTCAATGTTAAATGCATTATCTAAGGCCTGGCACTACTTCATTTCTACCTTGTTACCCACATATCACCACAGTAAGGTAACAAGAGATAGAGCAATTATGAATTATTGTATTCAGAATCAGAAAAGTATAAATGTGGGAAACATTATTTATAATAATATATTAGCCACTGCACGAAGTGAAAGTGGAGGAGGACTAGGACACCCTGGTCTGATCTTTGCACTCTGCCAACTCTGCGGAGTTGAGGCTAGAGATGATGAGGAATGGGTGGAACCAATGAAGCCCATCACTCCGGCTAATATTAAGACGTATGAATCCCACGAAGGATGGAGATCAGTGACGATGAGTTATATGCCTTCATCGAGTAGAGATATACCTTCTACTAGTTATGACCCCCCTCAGTACACCACCCCTACCCTTAATGATCTGATGAATGAACTGACCCTACACAGAAAGAGTTTTGAAAAATTTGGAGAGAACATGGAAAGGAAGTTTGAGCATATGGACCAAAGGATTGAAGGCTTGGAGAGAAGACATGATTATGACAGTGAATATCTCCAGCGACATTCAAAATACAAAATAGCATATTATGAGGCTGAACGTCGTTACAGGAGAGGTGAATTAGATGTTGTCTTTCCTGAATGCCCCCGCTACACACGATATCGACTCGCTCGGCCTTCTCAGCATGGAGATCAGGGAGATGATATAGTTTAGGATTTTGATGCTGAAGATTAGAGACTTTATTTGGTTTGTTTAGATTAATTGTTATTTTAAGAACTTTATTACTTTGAGTGTAATTGTTATGTACTTTCTGTGGACTGTGGAGTTAGTGTGTTTGTTTTAAATTTCTTAAGCTGTTATGTTAGACTTTTTATATATGTTAAATTAGTATGCAAATTCTCTTTAAGGTAGTATGTTAGTTTTTCTTTAAATGTGTTGTTTAAGTTTTATAAATTGTAAACTTTAATTTTAGATTGTTTTAGTAACCCAGTTGATTGGATGTGTAATAGTATATTAAGTTTTAATCTGTTTGTGTTTTTTCCAGCACTCTCTTTTAAATACTATATATGTGGAAGAATACTAACAATACATGTTCTTTAAATAATGAAAAAGCCTACAAAAATTTCAAGGAAAGGAAATACCTAAAGCTCAAATGTATGATGTAAATTCATTGTATATTTTCCTTTTCACCATTTAGAAATTGATAGAAAAATTTAAGTTTGGGGGAGGAAAAATACAAATTTAATTATTAAATTGTTCTCAATTTCTATGTTTAAAAAAAATAAAAATAATAAAATAAATAAAAAATAAATATTATTATTATTTGATTTTACTGTAATAATTTTTAATTCGAGTAACTTAAATTAATTTATATAATTATTATAGAAAGTTGAATAAAATATTTCTAAAAATCCAAATTAATTTAATAGAATAAGATATTTGGTTAAAAGGAATAAGAATATAGTAAACTATTTAAAGTAAGGGAAACTACATTCTAAAATTGAAATTCTTAAGTATTTAAGTGAAAAAAAAGAGATTGAAACTCAATGAAGTAAAGGCTATGAAATGCATATAAGCAAAGAAATATTTTAAGTTTCAAATTTAGGAAGAGAAAGTTGAAGTTCAAAATTATTAACGAGCTATCCAGATACGGTAATCCTCACTTGAAAAAGAAAAAGAGAAGGATTGAAAATCAATCCAAAAAGAAAAAAGAAGAAAAATATAAGTGAGGAGAAGCTTGAGGAGATGCCTTATCAAAAATCGGCTTCAATGGAATCAACCTAAAGGGTAAAACTCAAATATATTTCTAAACTTATATATATGGATTAGTATTTTACTAAATAGTGTTTTCTTGAACTTCCTATCATCTAAATATCTTAAGTAAATTACTCGTTTAAATATAGTCTTTCCTGAAATAAATAGAGAGCTAGAAATCTTAGATCTGATAACTAAATAATCTTATATCTATAAAGTTAATTTAATTACTTAAAAATATTTCTATTTAACTTTACTATAGTATTATTTAAATTTAATTCATAGTTTATTTGAATTAAAAAATTCTATTACAAAAATCATTGTTTTTATTTAGTATAAAAATTACTTGAGGACAAGTAATAATTAAGTTTAGGGGATTTTGATCACAGAAAAATATGTTAAGAAATTCATACCTATTTTTTATGAAATTACACTTTAAAGAAAGGTATTTTCTTTATTTTATTGCAGAAACGAAGATTTATAAGTGATGGAAGAAAAAACCATAAAATAGAGCAAATTTGGATCAAAAAGGAAGAAATACATGCAAAATGAATTAAGTCGCCGACAGGCGAAATTGAGCCCGCCGACGGCGAGATTATAAAGAGAATTTCTTAAAGGTTTGCAACTATCTCGCCGACAGCGAGCCCGAGCCCGCCGACAACGAGATCGCGCGGTTTGAAGACCTTCTAGAAGCCCCGCTGACGGCGAGGTCGTTTCTCGCCGACGGCGAGACCGTTCAAAATGTCAGATACATTGAACCTGGAGGCTTTTTGAAGAGGTGCTTATGTACCCCTTGGACCTTTGTCTACCTCTATAAATAGAGGATGAATTTTAATATGTAGTGTGTCTATTTTAGGAGTCTTAGAGTATTTTATTAGTGTGCTTTTGAGTCTAAGTTGAAGTTTAGTGTGAGTAAGTGTAAGTAGTGAGTTAAGAAGTGTGTTGTACTAGAAGGAA
This sequence comes from Papilionanthe hookeriana x Papilionanthe teres, assembly GCA_022702705.1. NCBI lineage: Eukaryota > Viridiplantae > Streptophyta > Magnoliopsida > Asparagales > Orchidaceae > Papilionanthe > Papilionanthe hookeriana x Papilionanthe teres. The sequence continues at coordinate 20,548,622 of CM040433.1, forward strand.
AAGTCAAAGGAACTTCAAGGAGTCTGCTTGGGGAGGAAATTGAGATATGTATCTTTGTTTATTGTTGTTAACTTTAAATGAAATCCATGCTTTGTTTAATTCTCATGCATTTTGAGTAGGTTTCTTAGTCTTTCTCCTTGTTTATGAAATTATGTGAATTGATGAAAATAAATAGAAGTGCCTAATATATTAAAATAAATTGTTATAATCTTTTACTTAAAACTTAATTTACTTTCAATCTGGCCAATTGAATTTTTAAATATGTTGAATTATCAACTATAGTAAAGATTACATCCAATATTCAGGGAAGTCAAAAGCCTTGGAAGGAGGGTGCAAATAAATAGGGAAATATTATTTATCGGACGTAGAATTGGACATTTTAGTGTGAGAGACTAAAATATTCAATTTGGTCCTTTTGTTTGAGAGCTAAAGTGTAGATGTTAGCCCTCAGGTGAGGGAAACGTGGGAGCTCTGAAGTGGCAGCCAATATCCTCCCGGACCTAGCCGCGATTCGGTAATCAAGCATAGGACTAGTCAATGTTCTTTGCACCTGGACCAAAGGGTAAAGAATAGGAATGCTCCTAGTTGTCACAATACAATAAAAAAATCTATTTAAATTCATCATTCACTCAAGTTTCTAAAAACAAGGGGAAGGATACTTTTTCTGAAATCTTTAAATCAACTTTATTCAAAGCATTAGTTTACTTTAGATCGCTTTAGTTAAGTATTCTAATTTCCGTATACTATATTAGTAAGTAAATCATTTAAATTTAGCTGTTACAAATCTTTTAAAACTTCCCTGTGGGATCGATAACCAGGACTCCTTTAGAGCCTTGTATTACATGATACGATACGTATACTTGCGTAGAATCCACATTATACATTCCATCATAAAATTAAATATATATATTAAGCGGGATCAAGTTTTTGGTGCCGTTGCTATTTTGTAAACATTAAAAAGTGGGTCAGAAATGTTTATGGGGGTGACAAAGAGTTTTCAACTTTGGTTGGGCTTTGATTTTGGGATTTAGGCCCATTTGGGTTAGGTTTGGGTTTAGGCCAAAAATGGGGATTTTGGCTTTGGGTTAGGTTTGGGTGGAGTTTAAGTTCAAATTTGGGGCAAATCTTGTTATTGTTTTGTTTGTGGGGATATTAGGAAGGTTTAGGAAAAGATTTGGGGCTAATTGGAGTTGAATTGGGTTCGTTTGGGCTAAGTTTAGGTCATGGGCCAAAATTAGGCCTTAGGCTTCAAATTGGAATTGGATCCAAATGTCAATCAAATTGGTCTTAGATTTGATCTAAATTGATATTGTGGATATTGAATTGAAGTTTATAATTGAATTGGGTCAAAGTTGAGGTCAATTGGGTTTATTTGGTTTGACATTAGACTTACTTTGGTTAAAAATGGGTCAAATTGGGGGTTTTGGTAAAATTGGATTAAATTGACAAAATTGACTTATGGTGTAGTTGAACAAAATGAAATTGGGAGTATTTGGGATTTTTTAGAATTTTCTGGGAATTTTTTGAATTTATGGAATTTTTGGTTAAGAAGGGCATTTTGGGTATTTGGAGGGTATTGGGGGGTATTTTTGGAAATTTTAGTATATTTGGCTAAGGATGATCAATTTGAGTGGAGACAAAAGTTTAGGACTGATTTTGATTAATTTTGGGTAATTTAGGTAATTTTGCAAATTTTGGGTGGTTTCAAGGACATCTGGTAGGTTTGGTGGGTGTAGGGCCCCAGGGGTCAAAAATTGAAATTTTAAAAAGTTGAAGATTGATCAAGTTTGAGTATAATGGAATCACTTTGGTTGAGCCATGAAGCCATGAAGCCATATCAAGCCCATAAGAGCCATGAGAATACTCATTTGAGGCATTCACTATGTTGTTCCTAACCCTCTTAGCCAAGGGCTTAGGGGTTAAGGTCCATCCATATGAATTACCTACATAAGTCAGGAAGTCAAACTAGGTATGAATGGTTTTAGTATTTGGAATGTGTGTGAAAGTGTAATGTGTGCAGGTCAACCCTCACCAGACTAGGCCACCCAGGGTAGTCCTAAGGCCAAAGAGTCCTATAGGGAACTCATCCTTTAAACCTCTACATTTGATCTTAACCTTCCAAGTGACTTGGGGGTTTACAATCAAACTTATGGGGTTTGCAGGGAGTTTAAGAGGTGTTTAAATTTCTAAGTGGTGGGTCCCATTTCTAGTCTTCTAAGATAGTCAAAGGGAAAGCCTAAGGCTAGATCCTAAGTACTAAGGAGAGAGAAGAGAAAAGACCTCATCAAAAATGAGGTCAACAAATGGACCCCCAATAGGTGTGGTGTGCTAACCAAGCACACCGCGCGTATTGGCATTGACCGAAGAGATGAACAAAACCAACACAGACGTCTAAGTGATACACTTAGAACAGAGTAGAAACAAATTTCCGTTGGGGAGTATCGAGTATATCTCCAAGTCTGGAGATCCCTGAACTCTCGCTGGGGAAAAGAAAAGGAGGTGAATTCCAGATCATAAGATCTTGGGAAATTCGATTTAGATTTCATTTCATTTTCTGTTTTAAGTTTTTTTTAATGTGTGAGTTTAGATTTCAATTTGTTCTGAGTTACAATTTCGATTGAGGTTTAATTTAGAATCAATTTAAGGAAATCTGGATTTGAAATGAGAATTGGAACCTAGGTTCCAACCTCGGGATTGCGAAGAGAACTGGAATTTAGGTACCAGCCTCGGAGTGAGAATCAGAGTTTAAGTATCAATTGAAAAGGATGAGAATCAAAATTTAGGTACTGATCTTGAAAGTTTAAAGAGAACTGGAATCGGGTTCTAGCTTCAAAGTTTTAAAGAGAACCATAATCTGGTTCCAGTCTCGAAGGTTTAAAGAGAAATGGAAATTGGTTCCAATCTCGAAGGTTTAAAGAGAAATGGAAACTGGTTCCAATCTCGAAGGTTTAATGAGAAATGGAAACTAGTTCCAATCTCAAAGGTCTAAAGAGAAATGAAAACTGGTTCCAATCTCGAAAGTTTAATGAGAAATGGAAACCGGTTCCAATCTTGAAGGTTTAATGAGAATTGGAAACTGGTTCCAATCTCGAAGGTCTAATGAGAATTGGAAACTGGTTCCAATTTCGAAGGTCTAAAGAGAAATGGAAACTGGTTCCAATCTCGAAGGTTTAATGAGAATTGGAAACTGGTTCCAATCTCGAAGGTCTAAAGAAAAATGGAAACTGGTTCCAATCTCGAAGGTTTAATGAGAATTGGAAACTGGTTCCAATCTCAAAGGTTTAATGAGAATGGGAAACTGGTTCCAATCTCGAAGGTCTAAAGAGAAATGGAAACTGGTTCCAATCTCGAAGGTTTAATAAGAATTGGAAACTGGTTCCAATCTCAAAGGTCTAAAGAGAAATGGAAACTGGTTCCAATCTCGAAGGTTTAATAAGAATTGGAAACTAGTTCCAATCTCAAAGGTTTAATGAGAATTGGAAACTGGTTCCAATCTCGAAGGTCTAAAGAGAAATGGAAACTGGTTCCATTCTCGAAGGTCTAATGGAAACTGGTTTCAATCTCGAAGGTGTAATGAGAATGGGAAACTGGTTCCAATTTTGAAGATTTAATGAGAAATGGAAACTGGTTCCAATCTCGAAGGTTTAATGAGAATTGGAAACTGGTTCCAATCTCGAAGGTCTAAAGAGAAATGGAAACTGGTTCCAATCTCGAAGGTCTAATGAGAAATGGAAACTGGTTCCAATCTTGAAGGTCTAAAGAGAAATGGAAACTGGTTCCAATCTCGAAGGTTTAATGAGAAGTTGAAACTGGTTCCAATCTCGAAGGTCTAAAGAGAAATGAAAACTGGTTCCAATCTCGAAGGTTTAATGAGAATTGAAAACTAGTTCCAATCTCGAAGGTTTAATGAGAATTGGAAACTGGTTCCAATCTCGAAGGTTTAATGAGAAATGGAAACTGGTTCCAATCTCGAAGGTCTAAAGAGAAATGGAAACTGGTTCCAATCTTGAAGGTTTAATGAGAATTGGAAATTTTTCCAATCTCGAAGGTCTAAAGAGAAATGGAAACCGGTTTCAATCTCGAAGGTCTAATGAGAAATGGAAACTAGTTTCAATCTCGAAGGTCTAAAGAGAAATGGAAACTGGTTCTAATCTCGAAGGTCTAAAGAGAAATGGAAACTAGTTCCAATCTCGAAGGTTTAATGAGAATTGGAAACTGGTTCCAATCTCGAAGGTTTAAAGAGAATTGGAAACTGGTTCCAATCTCGAAGGTCTAAAGAGAAATGGAAACTGGTTCCAATCTTGAAGGTGTAATGAGAAATGGAAACTGGTTCCAATCTTGAAGGTTTAAAGAGAATTGGAAACTGGTTCCAATCTTCGGTTCCAATCTCGAAGGTCTAAAGAGAATTGGAAATTGGTTCCAATCTCGAAGGTCTAAAGAGAATTGGAATCTGGTTCCAATCTCAAAGGTTTAAAGAGAACTAGAAGTTAGACTCTAGTCTCGAAGAGAACTGGATGTTCGGCTCCAGCCTCGAAAGTTTATCTGTATGAAGAGGGACCCAGTCCCATGCCGTCAGAACCAAATCGAACAAAGTTCTTGGCTCTGTGTCAATAGAACTAGTCACTCCTCTAACACGCAGAGAAAAGATTTAGAAAAGAACTGGTAAGTGTACCAAGTTGAAAAGACTCGACCTGGTGACAAGTCGAGGAAAAGATTTGAATTTCAGAAGAGTATCAAACAGATTTCGTTTTGAAGAATAATTGAAGGATTCAGAGCGAAGGATTCAGATTGAGATTTAAATTCATTTCGTTCGTTTTGGTGATTCAATTTAAAAAATATTTAGAGTTCGTGTCAGTTTAGAATTCATTTTGACATTTAGATTCTTAAAAGAGTTCTCGTTTATTTTCATTTTCCCTTTGTTCTTTGCTCGAAGTTCTTTTAATTTAATGGAGTTTCCCAGTCAATTTGCACAAAAAGAGGTGAAGGCAAAACATAACATTGTCACTTTCATTCCAATCTTGTTGAAAATTCATCATACATTCTGATCCAAAACATGATGATATTTTCTTTGAGAATTTAATATCTCATACAATCCATATAAATCCAAAACGGATTGTGTAAGATTCTTCAAGTTTCTTCTAAAAGCAGCTATCAAAATCTATGTCTGAATAGTGAGATACATGGACAATAACATCACCTTCCAAGTCATCCTTGGCAGGAATGTCGTATGGATGTGCATTAGAGGTGTGCTATCTCCCATGTAACTCACAACTCATAAGGCTGGAGATTCTCTAACTCTAGATCTGGCTGAAAGTGGAAAGGCATTTTTTTGTCGTCCATCCTTCTGAAAGTAACAGAGATCTGCTCAACAGGCACTCCTGGAATGCAATGCTTTGCGATGTCCGTTCCATTCCCTTTTAACACCATGACGGAACCTACCGGTAGTGGTATCTCCACTGGCCCTCGAAATTCTCCAGGGCCTGCTATCTGGAGGTTAGATTTGAACATGATATTGCATTGGTTGATAAAAAACACTGTGCAGAAGGGTCTAACGAAATCATGATGATCTATGTGTGGAGGTATGCAGTCGCCCTCCTTGTAGATGTTAATGATGCAGCTGTTGGGTATGCAATCTGCGAGCAATACCCTCCATGTTATCATCCTCTTTACCATTCTTTTAATAACATTCGGCATCGGATCCACCTCACTGCGACGGAGTATCCCTGGTGGATTTCCTTTTCTGTCTACCGTGAAGTTGTAGCAACATCCGCACTGGATCGTAACTCTTCCTTTCCCTGGCATCCATCTTCGGGGTTCTGAATAAGTCTTTTCCCTCAGATGACCAGCTCGGCCCATTTTTTGGAGTTCAAATATACAGTCTACAATTTGTTGTTGTTCGTAATCAGAGAACACATATGTATGCAGCTCAAGGCCTTCTAAGATATTCATCCTCTTGCCTCCAATTCTCTCAAAGTATTCGAAAGTTTTCTTTTCGACATTCTGCATTCTTTCCAACACATATTCTAGAATTATCTGCAACTGGCGAGGTCTAGTAACATACTGAGGAATGTATGGTTCAACCCCGACACGCTCTCCTGTATGTCTTGGCTCCTCGGGGGTAGTCTCTGTCGGGACATCTTCCGGGGTTGCTTTCGCAACAAGACTCTTTAAAACTGGTGCATTTATCTGGCGTCGAGGCGCTGATTCTATTTCTGCTCTTCTTGGAATTTCCTTTATCTGTTCTGCTTTCCTTGGAGTTGATCTCCTCTTTTTTGGTTCCTGACGAACCAATTTCTTCGGAGTATTTGTATTGCCGGTAGCAACTGTCTCTTCATGTTGATCTGCTGCTAACTTGGTTAACATCTAGCGAATGTGGTGATTCTTGTTCCTCCGCTGAGTGGCAGTGAGAGTAGCTCTCCTTACCCCTTGGATTTCTATGGGCATGGCGTTGACAAGCCTTCCCTCTGCTGTAGCAACAACGGACTTAACTTTCTTATCTTCTCCTATTGCATGAGCGGCGTTTGCTTTTCTCTTTTTGCTAGTAGATGGTTGATTTGAGCCACCCAATTTCATCACTGTATGGCTGCGGAGTTCTTCCCGATCAATCGGGGTCCAATCATTTTCTTCATACTGTAGCCCGGCTGGTGTGAAGTCAGAGTCGATCTCGATCATGGCTCCATCCTTCACCCTCTTTTCATCAAGTGCTAAACTCACGCCATTCTTAAAGTTCAGAACCAACCGCCCGTTCGACATTTCCCTGCGAAAAATAAGGAAAGGATCACGGGATGTACCAAGAACAAGAACAACAGAAAAAATATTTGTTTATTAATGAAGAGCTTTTTATTCGTTTATTTTGAATTTAAATAGGAGTAGGAAAATATGAAGAAAGATCAAGAGTGAGACTCGATTTGAAAGGAAGGATAAAAACTTTATTATCATGATTTCACATGTTTTCTTTTAACATTTTTTTTAAACGATTTTCTTTATCATCCACTTTTTATATTTATATTTTTGGGTTCGGACCCAGTCATAAGTAATTATTATGCCCGTGCTTCTAGGAATGAGGATTCATCCTTCGAAACATCAGGTTGCGTAATACTTCTTTAGATATCGTCCATTAATTGGAAGCATAGGTCGTTCTCCACGGCAATTTACAAGCTGGTAGGAACCTCCTGAGTAAACTGTCTCGACCACGAATGGCCCTTCCCAAGTTGGTTCAAATTTACCACCTATCTTGTGATGTGTAATAATAGGTCTTCTGAGAACTAAAACCAAGTCACTGACTTTGAATGTCCTTGGACGGACCAATTTATCATGGGCCTGTATCACCTTAGCTTGATATAGTTCCAAATTTTGCTGTGCTGAAAGTCTTTTCCCTTCCAGGCTTTCCAATTCTTCTAGTCGTAGTCTGGCATTTTCTTCAGTAGTGATTTTGTTTGCAACTGTAATTCTGAGAGACGGAAGCTGGACCTTTAAGGGTAGAACGGCCTCGGACCCGTACACTAAGGCGTAAGGCGTAGACTGGGTAGGAGTTCTGAAAGTCGTCCTGTAGGCCCATAAAGCTTCTAACAACTTCTCATGCCAATTTCTCTTGTTTTCATCCAAAGTTTTCTTTAGGATTTGGACGAGAGTTTTATTAAAAGCCTCGGCCAAGCCGTTCGCTCTTAGGTAGTAGATTGTTGAATAGCGCCAGTCGATCCCGTGTCTTCTGACAAAATTGTTGATCTTCGTACTCTTGAACGCGGACCCATTATCTGAAATGATTCTGCGTGGTACTCTAAAATGGTAATGACTTGATTCTTGAAGAACTGTAGCACATGGTGTGCCTTCACTTCTCTGAGTGGTATTGCTTCTGCCCACTTAGAAAAGTAATCTGTAGCTGCAAGAATGAAGCGATGTCCTCTTGAAGAAGGTGGTTTTATCGGACCCACAATATATGTGCCCCAACACTCAAATGGCCACGACGCGATTGTCGGATGTAGCACATTTGGAAGTTGATGTAGGACCACTCCATGCACTTGGCACTGGTGACAACTTTTGATAATCTTCATGCAATCGGTCATCATTGAGGGCCAGTAATACTCTAGTCTTTTAATCTTCATTTTCATTTTCGGACCCGACTGATGAGCGCCACAAAGTCCTGAGTGTACTTCTTTAACAATTTCATGAGCCTCGGACCCGCTCAGGCACCTTAACCACATCTGATCAAAAGACCTTCTATATAATGTATTGTTTATTACTGCGTAAGACAGAGTTCTTTTCTTGATTTGATGGGCTACGGACTTATCGTCTGGTAGGTTTCCCGTTTGCAAGTAGTCTATTAGTGGCTGCCGCCAATCTTCTGTATTTTTTGTCACTGCTACAACTGTTTCTTCTGCTTTTTCTACTGATTTGTGTATTGTATCCATGTCGAGCTGTGAGAGAACCCGTCGTCCCCGAACCGACATTTCAATCGACTCATCCCGCGAGCGAGCAAATTCTTTTACAAGGCGGGCTAACGCATCTGCGAGAGCATATTCTCTTCTGGGAATCTTGTAGATTGTTACATTCAGAATCTGCTCTAACAATTTCATTACGTACTGGAAGTACTGCTTAAGTCTTGGCTTTAGAATTTTGTATTGTCCGGCGACTTGCTGAATTGTCAACTGTGAATCCCCGTAGATATTGATATATATTATTCCCATCCGAATAGTTAATTCCAATCCAGTTATGAGGGCTTCGTATTCTGCCTCGTTGTTTGTACACGGTTCTGTTAAGTGGTAGGAGTACCTTAACATTCCCCGTTCCAGTGTTATAAAGATTAGTCTGATTCCTGCCTTACCGGGCACTATCATTTGCGATTCTTTATCTTTCTGCGCTGAAGATGCTCCGTCGAAGTACAGTTCCCAACGCTAATCATCGGGGTCTTCTAGGCTCATTATCTGCTCGTCTGGCAAGTCGTCGTTGAGAGGCGATTCTGCCGTTAAAGGGTGTGCTGCAAGGATGTCTGCCAGGATTTGTCCCTTTACGACACGAAGAGGAACGAAAGTTATATCGAATTGCAATAGTATCATTGACCACCTGGCAAGTCTGCCGGAAAGCGTCGGTCGGGTCATCAAATATTGCAATGGATTAAACTTCGAAATAAGGTTGACCTTATGAGAAAGCATGTAGTGCCTGAGCTTCTGTACAGCGAAGATCAGGGCCAAACAGTGCTTCTCAATAGGAGGATACTTTACTTCCGTTGGAATTAGACGACGGCTTAAGTAGTAGAGCGCATTTTCTTTTCCCTCGTCATTGACCTAGGCTAGCAGGGCTCCGAGAGAGTCGTCTAAAGCTGTGGTATAAAGTATCAACGGTCTACCCTAGACTGGGGCTGCTAAGACAGGAGGTGTCATTAAATATTGTTTAATGTCATCGAAGGCATGTTGACATTTGGAGTCCCAAGTAAACTTGTCATCCTTCTTAACCAAAGCAGAAAAGGGCTGACACCTTCCTGACAAATTTGAGATAAAGCGTCGAAGATATGTCAATTTCCCTTGAAAGGACCGTAGTTGTTTCAAGGTTTTAGGAGGTGGCATTTCTATGATAGCTTTAATCTTCTCTGGATCGATTTCAATTTCACGATGTCGAACAACAAATCCTAAGAATTTCCCAGAGGTGACACCGAAGGCGCATTTCAAGGGATTCATCTTAAGGTTATATTGTCTTAATCGCTTGAAAACAATTCTCAAATCATACAAGTGATCTTCTTTTAATTTGCTCTTAATGACCACATCATCCACGTAACACTCGACTTGGTTGTGAATGAGATCATAAAAAATCATTGTCATTGCTCTTTGATAGGCTACTCCTGCGTTCTTTAATCCAAACGGCATCACTGTGTAGCAGTATACTCCAATTGGCGTTCTGAAGGCTGTAAGCTTTTCATCTTCTGGTGCCATCTTTATCTGGTTGTACCCTGATGATCCATCCATGAATGAGAAGACTTCATGTGTTGAAGCGATGTCGATCATCAATTCTGGAATTGGTAGCGGGAATTCGTCCTTCGGACATGCTTTGTTTAAATCTCTGAAATCCACGCAGATTCTGATCTGATCATTCTTCTTTCTGATTGGTACCACATTGGCTAACCAAGTTGGATATTGTTCCTCACGGACAAATTTAGCGTCTATTAGCTTCTTAACTTCAGCTATAACTTGTTGTTCAATCTCTAGACGCATTCTTCTCGGAGCTTATCTAACTGGAACGACAGTGGGATCTACTCCTAACTTGTGAACTGCGACTTCTGGAGCTAATCCTGGCATTTCATCGTAACTCCAAGCAAAACAGTCCTTGAATTCTATCAATAGCTTGATTTTTTCAGAGTCTTCTTTATCGAGTAAGGAGCTAACAAAGGTTGGCCTAGGCTCTTCGCTAGTACCTAAGTTAACTTCCATTAACTCGTCTATTGTAGATTTAATTTCTTCTTTGAATTCTGGCGGAGCATCTCCGATTTGCAGATCTTTGAGATCTTCTGAAGCTTCCAAGCAGTCTTCATTAGGCTCGCAAGTGACAACCAAGCAAAATCCTGTGTCATCAACTGATCCTACTGTGCCGAATCCGAGACCATGTTTTGAATTGGGAGGCCGACTGGCATTATTCCATAATTTTTCAAAGTGTTGTGATTGACCTTTTGTCTATCGTCGAGGTAAGACACCACGTTGAATTAAATTTTGAACACAGGGAGAGTACCACTCATAAGGCAGTTCCATTAATTCAGATTAAGTAACATCTTCAAATTGTACATCTTTTTCAGTATTGGAAGAAGAAGCACCACGGTAGAATTTGATTGGTTTAGTACCACCACCATGCACTTCCTTGACCACCATACCCTCGATCTTATTAGAATGGATCGGGGTCAGGGTCATAGTATGTACATAATGGTTAATCTTCTCGTACATTGATTTGTATTCTTCATTCTTTTTATCTTCGAGAGAGATCTTGAACTGGGGTTTCTTTTGATTTACTGTTGCTGCTTCTTTCTTGATTTCTTCTTCTTCGAAACTGGTCTCCCAATCAATGTCCAACTGTTCTAACGTCTCTTCCATGAGCTCATCCCCGGCCTCGACCTCGGGTGCAAGTTTTGGAGAAACCTTCACCATCTCGCCGTAAAGGAGTGGTGAGTAACTGTTGGACTAGAATTTCAGGCTCTTCATCGTCTTGCACTTCTTTTGCTTTATTTGGTATGACATTTTTGGAGAAGATTTTTTTCTTCGGAGGCGCGTAATAGGCTGCATCTTCATGAATTCCAATCTCGTGCACGGAGAACAGTTGCAAATCACCTTTGATACATTGTTCTCCTCCTTCGTAATATTTTATGCACCGGTGCAGAGACGACGATACCATCCGATTTTCATGGATCCATGACCGACCCAGTAGAGCGTTGAATGATGTTTCAGAATCAATTATATGGAATTTTGCGGTTGTCTTTGCTAAGTCACCGGTCTTCATTAGTAATGTTATCGATCCAAGAGCACTTTCTCCTTTCTGATTGAACCCTCTTAATAACATCTTGTCTGCTTCGATGTCGCGAGCATCAATTTCCAAATATGCTAACGTTCGAAGGCTCATTATGTTGATTGATGCTCCCGGATCAACCAACACTCTGGAGAGCGTAAACTTTCCAATAGTGACTGAAATGTACAGCGGTCGATTGTGATCAGCCGTTTCGAGTAGTAAATCTTTGTCCGTGAAGGTAACACCTCGCTGTTCTTTTAACGAGCAAACCTCGTCTAAGGAATTACCGGCCATTTGAGCTAAATAAATCTCTAAATCAAGTAGGGCCTTGATCAGAGTTTCCCTCATCTCCTTTGATAGGATCAGAGCGTCGTATATGCTTAGTTTGGCTGGTAGCTTCATAAGATGGGCTAGCACGTTATAGTCCACTTTATTACCATATTCCTCGGCTTCTTCCCGAATGGGCAGTTCCTCTGCTGGGGTTGGCTCTTCCTGAGCAACCACCTGCTTTCCTTTATCCTTTGGACCCATTCGTGGGGGAAGAACTTTTCCACTTCTTAAATTAACTTCAGTTATTTCTTCTGAATCTGGTGTTGAATCTGCCAGTGTATCCTCTTGAATTGGAACGACTGGCTCTTCTGCAGTTGCTTCGGAATCTGATGACTCTAATTCTATTGCAATCGGAGCTCCTCGAAACTCACAAATAGACTCGCCGCTTATTGAGCTTTCGTAGCCATCCTTGTGAACTTCTTCTCCTTCGTCGTGGTCATTAAGGTTTAGTATGATTTGAGAACCATTATTTATATCGGAATCGAGATCCGGATTAGCTTGGTTTTCGTTAGTTACGTAATCGTTAGAAACAGTCAAAACGTAGCTAACACCAAAACTCTTATCATTATAAGATCCCACCGGGGCAAGCAAATAATCATACAGAGTCAGAGGTTTGAGGGATTTCTCCCCTGAATTGGAAACAACTATCCTAGGATAAGCCCCTAGTCTACCCTTCGGAGCCTTGGTTTTCTTTTCTTCTACGATCTTCTCTTCCTTCTGGGGCGGTTCTTCAATCGCAAGCAATAGTGCCGGCTCGACAGGTTTCAAACTTTGAGTGGAAGCATGCACCGAAGCGTTCTGGATATGATCCAAAATTTTCTTTGAAGACTTTGTCCAGATGGTACTCCATCCATCATGGGTTGTGTAAGGGTCTATCGGAACAATGGGATCCGTCGAGATAACATTGACGGAACCTCCTTTTTGGGGTTCCTTCATGTATTCTTTCGGGATCGTTATGTTCTCTTTCCGAAGATTGTCGTTAAGCCAAAACGTGAAAGTGATGCAATCCTCTATCTTATGCCCGAGCATCCGGTGGTAAGGGAAATAGTTTGGATGATCTTTCTTATTGACTTCTTCCGGCCTCTTAGGCTCTGGTAGCTGAAAATCTGGTGTTTTCATTAAACTGCAGAACATCTTCGCCACTGCTTCAGTTTTGAATGGATATTCCTTGTTCAGAAAATCTTTTAGGGTACGCTGTGGATGAGGTGGTTGTTCATAATGCTGAGGCGACTTATAGCTTGGTCTAGGCTGTTGATAACCCTGCTGAGGCTGTTGGTAACTACGTTGCGGTGGTTGATAGCTAGGTTGTGGCCACTCTGGATATATTTGTACTGGCTGCTTGACTTTATCAACTGCCGCGATGATTCCGGACTTCTTTTTGAATGTTTTCACTGGTTTCTGTTTATCGGTCTTGTCCACAAAACTTAGCTGCTTTGCCTCTTCTTGTAAGCTCCTGGCCTTGCTAAGCAGCTTCTCGAAAGTCTTGATTGTAATTCCTTTAAGGAGAAGTGCTATCGGGCCATGGATACTCTTAAGCAAGATGCCGATCGCATGCTTATTCTTGAAGCTGTGGTTCACACTTCATGCTTAAGTTCCTCCATCGAAGTATGTAATCCACAAAAGTCTCGTTCGATTTCTGGTGCTCCACCACTAGATCACCGATGGTGATGTGGTGCCGAGCCCCGACAAACCGCTTAACGAAGAGGTTTTCTAACTCTGAAAAGGTCTTAACTGAACCATTTGGCAATTCTGTGTACCAGTCGGAGGCGATCCCTGACAAACTGCTGACGAACTGACGGAAGAGTAAAGCGTCACTCCCACCAGCATTGCAGCAACTAGCACGAAAATGTGCGACATGCTGTCGGGGGTTTCCCGTTCCAACAAAAGTCTTGAAAAGAGGTGGTACGAAGCCTTTCGGGTATTGGAATGCATCAAACTCTTTGGGGTAAGGCCTATCCGTCTGAATAGATGCTCCACTCTTGGATTGTGCTAGGGCTTCTCGCACCTGCTGTTCTACCATGTTTTTATTGTCCTTTTCGGGAATCATGTTCTGTGCAGAATCCTTCTTTGGTGGCTCGTCTCCGTTGACGGATGTGATCTCTTTTTCTCCATCTGCAATATGGATGATTTCTGGGGTGTTTCTTTCTGAGGTTGCACCTGACTTTGGAGAGTGGCTAAAGCAGCAACTATCTCTTTCATCCTCCTTGCCATCTGGGAAATTGTGTCATCTCTTTCCCAAAGCTGTGCTCTCATACTTCCAGTTCATCTCTTTCCGCAGCCGCCGAAGCACCCTTCGAGGCTGACGATGCTCATGTTTCAACCATGTTGCTCTCGACATACTCCTCATCCACGAACTCTGATGAATTAACTTCATTTTCCAACTTCTCTCCTCTTTCTTTTACCAACCGTCGGATATCCGTCCTTAGCTTTCCTATAGCATCCTCGAGGGGTCTCTTCCAGACGGTATCGCGGTTGTCGTGTGATGGTTGTTGAACTTCTTTTCCGGGAGTTTCTTTTATTGCAGTAGCACTTTCTTCTGATTCGAGCTCTTTGACGAGGCTTTTCTTCTCAGGCCGTTGTGTTGGTCTCGGCTCGGTAATAATAGGTCACCACACCATCCTTCTTGCGGCAGAAGGCCTAGGACCAGACGGTCTATCGGCTATATGCTGGTAGGTGGTGTCCTCCCTAATATGATGGCCCGATACAACAACAGGTGAACTAGCTCTCATTTTCTTCCTTGGTTTCTCTACGGCAGTGACAGGCTCTACTCGCGGTCCGAGGTGGGATCTAGCTGGCACTCGTCCCATTCTTCTTAGGATTTCTGACATAGGGCATCTTTCTTTCTTTGCCAATTTTTCTATCACGGCTTGTAGCCGAGCAAATGGCGTAGTCTTAACCCTTTTTCTTTTGTAGTTACTATAGTATGCAGGTCGGGGTAGTGTAGTGGCACTCCTTCAGACATCTTCTTCATCCGATGCAGCAGAGAGGAGGTGAAACCTACTCCCTTCCAACAGAGGTATATACTCAGGCAGTTCTTCCCTTTCCACAGGAATTTCTTCTAGAAAAGAAACTTCAGCAGCTTTGGCTTTCTCAATCCTGGCTATCTTTCTGCTTCTATTTCTCCTTTGAGTCTGAGTTAGGGGTGCAACTCTTGAACTGGACCCAATCTCGAAAACAGATGGTATTGTAGCAAAATCTGTACCCTCCACGGTGACGAGCTCACCACAGACTTGGATTTCCTTCCCCTTTAGTTTGGCAGAAGCCGGGGTAGGTGTAGAGATGACTAGACCGGTGGGGGTAGAGACAACAGTCCTCCTACGAATAACAGTACTTCTTTCAGCTAAAACCCTTTGTAGGGGAGGAAATTCTTGAGTCGACTTCAGGTTGAACTCAATTACGGGCTCTTCAGTTTCTGGCACTTTGTCCATTAGTGCGAAGAGAGTGACATCAGCGAACTTGATATCTGTGTTGTCGAATCCTTGTCCAAAATGGATGATCCCATTGTCAGGCAGCTCATCCTTATAGACGGCGAAGTCCATTCCATTGGTGAAGGAGAAAATTAACTTTGGGGCAGTCATTTTCTGCAGGGTAGATTCTGAGTATTAGTCCCGAATTATGCTTCCTTTTGTCACAAAACTTAGGATGAAAAAGGAGTCCGAACACATTTTCGTTTATCTTAATGTATTTGTGATTTTTAAGAGAATTTGTTTATTAGAAGGTTGTTTATTAGAGGATTTGTTTGTTAGGAACAAAATGTTTAAAAAAAATGGAAGTTTATAGAAAAGAAAGGGACCCGGTTCAGGATTGAAAAGGAAGAGAAATTCTCGCAAAACTTCTCAACCCGAAGGACCGCTCCTGAGCTAACACCTATTGGGGGTCCATACCACCTCAGAAAAAGAGGTAAAAGGATTTTGGAACCTCTCTGTTTAGGGGTGTCTAAACAGTGGCTCCTAAATCCGAGAGAAGTTGACTATACTTGTTCAAGATAGAAATGAACGTGGTATGTCAATGGAAGAATGATAGTTTTGGTCCACTAGGGATATGAACGAGCGCCGCATCACAAGTTGTGTATCTATCCCGAAGAATAGATACACTACTTGATGATGGGGCTCGATTAAATAAACTAGAAGATTTATGACATCTGTTTGGTCTGCGAACCAACTTTATAAGCCGACAAGTTTCCCTGCTTAATATAAAGAAATTAAGCAGGGTTTATATTACCTGGGTTCTTAAAGTTCCCTATAAGGGCAAGCCCCTATAGTTAATTACATCTTAAATGACGGAAATCATTTAAGAAAACTCTCAATAATGACCAGTGGTTTTGCTCTCAAGAATTTCAAAGTTTAAGGTTTTCAAAGGATTGAATTTTGGAAATTTCAAAAGGGATTAGCTCAAATTCGGAACAGTTTATTTTAGGAATCAAAGGAAGAAAGTAGGAGAAGCTGAGGATCCAAGAAGAATCTTGGCAACTTCCCAAACTATCCTATTGTTTATCTTCAATTTAGGAAAATTATTTAATGTTTCAATCTTGTCAATTTTAATTAATTAGGACTTATATTTGTATGACATAATCATACAAATAGCCTCGAAGATGTGAGGGTTTATGTCGTACCGAACGACTACCTCGGAGTCCTAAGACCGGTTAGGGCTTAATTTACATGACATGATCATGCAAATGCCTAACAAAAATTTGAGGATTTATGTTGCACTAGGCAAACTACCTCGAAATCCTATGGCTTGGTTATTTAATTCTAAGAAAGGTTTAGCTGATGTAGATCCAAGTTTTGCTGATGACGATGGCCATGCTGCCCGCTATGCTCCGAGCTCCTTGTTGTTGTAGAGGTTTAGTTTTAGAAGGTGAAAATCAGGAGATGAGAGAAGTGTTTTGGTTTAGAAATCTTAAAGTCCAAATATTTTTAATATTTTAATTAAAATAAATCTTAAAGTTGTTTAAACAGAACCGATTAAGATCCCATGGTTCCGTCATCCCGAACTTCGTTATTTTCATCGAATTCGGTTAGTCCGGATGAATTTGCTAAACCCGATTGAATGAGTTCCACACTTTCATTTAGACCGTGGGAAATCCCGTTAGCAACACGTGGGTTACATCATCCGAGGTATTCCCGATCATTCAACGAGACATTTTAATTTAGTTGCAATTGTAGTTTTGTTGTTACGTTTGTGATTAAATTTTGAGTTGTTTTATATTTTGGAATGTTGTGGCGGTGAATTTTATCTTATTGTGACTTTTAATTTAGTTTTGGGTTTCATTTTTGTGGCTTTCCTAAAGGTTTTAGTTTTCATGCAACAATCTTGTTTAACATGCAAGAAAAAGTAAAGTGCAGTGCATGTAAGTAAATTTCAATAAAATAAATTGCAATAAAATAAAAGCGTACCTGGAGTGTCTTCCCGTCATCCCAAGCTGCACTTAAAACACATGTTAAGGCATTTAAATATTTCAACAAGTACCTAGGTAAAGCTAAGGGAAAGGTTTTGGTTGTCTACCAAAGTTTTAGCCCTATTGCTAGTCATCTCCTATGACGTCTAGGTTCTTGTATTTTGTTTAAGGATGATTTTCTTCATCAAAGAACAATTAAATTCAATTGTTCTTCTAAAACATCTCATCATATTGAGAAAGTGCTTAGGACGAGTCCTAAACATCTTTTCAATACTTCTGAGATTATTTTGAGTCCAAGTAAATTTAGTTGCACAAGTGAATTAATCATCCAGAAGTTTAGTTAAGCTTTGTCTCTTTCTCAGTGAACTTGGGCATTTGATTACCTGATGAATGAAGTGACATCTCACTTAATACTCTATTTAAGAGTTATAATAATTAAAGCCTTTAGGGGCAAGTTGGTTTGTTGAGAATTTTAATCATTCTTAATTTGAAGTTTGAGTTAATGGTTTAAAGTGATTTAGTTTAATTATGAGGTTTTAATTAATAATTTTAAGTTTGGAATAGTGTTCAAATTAATTTTGGTTTAAATCTTTATACTTTAAGTGATCTTAATATTTTAAATTAATCTTTGGTGTTTCAAATTCACTTAGATTATTCATATATCTTAATGATTTGGTTTAGGTTAATTATGATATTTTAGGTTAATCTTGATTAGTTTGATTTTTTATATTCTTAATTATGAATTGTCTTAATATTTCAAATTTGTTTTACTTTTATTATTGAGTGATGTTAATTTAATATAATTTAAATTTAATTTAATTGAACTTAACTTAATTTAATATAATTTAATTTAGTTTAATTGTTAAAATGTTAATTTAATTTAATTTTAATTTTAATTTAATTTTTATTTAATTTAATTTAATTTAATTTTAATTTAATTTAATTTAATTGTTAAACCACTTAATATTTTGAGCCTTCTTTTAATTTAAGGGTTATTATTTTTTTTAATTTTTAATTTACTTAGTTTGGATTATCATTTTGATCTTAATTAAGAGTTAAAGATTATTGAAGTGACTTATTTAGGGATTTTTTTATTAAAGAATTAATATCCTCTCAAGTTATAACCCTATTTTTAATAATTCAAATTTTCATTAATCTTCCAAAATTTAAATTGTTTAAATAATTAAAGTTTCATTTTTGGTTTATTAAAAGTGATTAATGGGTTCCAACCCTTTTAATTTCCCAAAGTTCCAATCATCCAAGAAAGATAGAATCAAATATTTTACCCTCCATTTTAATTAAACCTAAAATTTTAATAAAGGGGTTTAAATTCTTTAATTACCTTTATGCCCTTTTAGGCTTATTTATTTCATAACTCACTAAATTGAGTTCAAATGAACTTGAAATTTTTATGTCACCTCACCCACATGTCAATTGAGACATTAGAGGAGAAAATGTGATTTTTCTGAATTTAATTTATTTATATAATTATTTTTAGTGAAAAATAAGGGATTTCAAGGAAAATTCAACTACATGACCAAGGAAAGGTTTATATCCTTAAAAAAATTAGGGAATGTTCTGAATGACCAGAAGACCACTTGGACCAATTTTGGTGATTTTTTAAATTATATTTTATTTATTATAATTATTTTGAGTTTTGGAGTGTTAATTAATTATAAAATAAAATTAAAGTTGAAAAATGTATTTTATATTTTCTTAAATCTCTCTATCCTCAAGGAGTTCAGAGAAACAAATTTTACAATTTTCTGATTTTTCTTTGATTTATTGGAATTAATTTAGTGAAAATGTTGGAAAATACATTTTTTAATATTAAAAATTATTTTGAGCCTTTAAAGTTCAATAGCTTAACTTAGAGACAGAAAAAATATTTGGTTGGTTTCTAAGTGATTAGAAGTCAAAATGTGACATTTTTATGATTTTTATTATTTTTGTGATTTTATTTATTTTTTACTTATTTAAATATCAAAAATATCATTAAAAAATGAAAATTTTTAGAAAATTCCAATTTTAATTTTTATAGACTTCTCTGATATCAGAGAGCCCACAAAACCAATTTGGTGAATTTTTTAAATATATTTTTGGAGTTATGAATTTTTAAAGTTTAATTTTGATCTCGTGGCTTAATTAATTCATTTAGTGGGGTTAATCATTTCCAATTGACCTCAAATTTTTACACAAGGTTCTCTGTATTCTAAAGATCAATGGAGAATTGATTTCAAGTTCTTTTAATGTGTGGTTAACCCTAATTAATTAAAGTTCAGTTTTGAGTAGTTAGGCCAATTAGGGTTATTCTTAATGAATTAAGCCTAACCATAATTATCCTAGGGTCCTCTGGTCCTAAAAAACTTCCCTAAATTTTTCTAGAATTTATTGAACAATATATTAATTAATGGAATTAAAATACCAAAAATAGTGACATAAACTTGAAAAAAACATAACTTTCCATAGAGATGGCCTCTAACCTTGAAAAATTTAGGGAATGTTCCCAAGATCAGAGGCTTCAAAAGCCCTATGGTCTCATTCCATGGTGAAGTGTCTATGCAAATGGAGAATCAAAATACTGAAATAAGTAATTAATTAATTAAAAATAAAATACTCATCAAAATAACTTGATTTCTTTTCCACATTATTCTCCTCTGTTCACTGAGCAAGAGGGTATTTTTAGTTTATTTTTATGATTTTTCTACATAAAAATATGGATTTTCTAAGTTCTGGGTATTTAAATAAATAGAAAAAATCCTATTTATCTACTTATCCGACTCAGCGTCGCGTCAACCTACGGCGACCACGCGGTGCGCTCCCATTCTACACCGCCATCTGAGTCAGCCGCCACGCGTCCCGCTGTCTCGGTCCTTCCTCTGATCTGACGCGATCTAAGCCGTTCAACTGATACACGAGCGATTGGACGGCGCCTGGTCATCGTCTACGACTGGTGTGCACCCGTGTCCGTCCACACTAAAACCCTAAGAACGCTCTCATTTCTCAACGGATTTTCGTGTTCTTATGCTCTATGGATTCGTCATGAGGAGACGAACACATCCATACAGTTTACATGCCATGAAATTGACTGAAATGAAATGGAGAATTTATGGAAGCTCGGGAGGAAAGAATGATCCATACCTTTGCTCTGAGAAGTGTAGCTTCAATCAGAGAGTTGTGTCACCTTCGATTGCACCCAAGGAAGCTCCAAATGAAGTCTTTGGCTCTGGGGAATTGTCTAGGTATTAAAGTGTCCACAACCGATTTCAAAGCTTGGAGGCTAGAGCAGCCGGGTGGCACTAGAGAGGGGCTTTCATCTGGGGAACTCCTTCTCTTGATCCTGTGCGAGTGTGGGTGAGTTTAATTTGGATTTGGTGGAGGTTTGGGAGACGTCCCGGTTTTAGGCTTGAATTTGAACTCGAAATTGAGCTCGAGTTGGGGAAATTGGGTGCGGAATCTAATGGGGATCAAGTGCTCTATGTGTGGAGAGTGGTATGGAACAATTTTGACGAGTTTCGGTAGGATTTTGTTCGAGCACCCTCTTTGGCCGAGAGGTGGTGTGGTTTAAATAGAGGTGGCTGGAGGGCTTCCCAGGGGGGTTTAATGGCTTGGATCAACTGCTCTCGTGAGGAGAAGAACAGCCATGATTTAGGCATGGGACAAGTCAGCAAGGAAGAATTCAAAAATTGGCTCACATGGGTGCTCTCGGCTTGGTGGTTTCCGGCGGCTGTGGTGACTGGCCGGCCAGGGTCAGGTCACCCTTAAGGTCAGGGAGGTCAGGGCTGGGGGTTTTAGTGTAGTCAATTGGCCATGGACATGTGTAAAGGAGTTGAATTGAAATGGAATGGGGGGAAGGCTATTTTAGGTCCAAATGGGTCAACCAATGGTTTTGGGCTAGGTTCACCACCCAAGGCCTGGTTTTGGGTTGAAAAGAATCATTTGGGTCAGCCAAGAGAAAATGGTGTTGTCTCCATCTATGGTGAGGTGGCTAAACTTGGTTTAGTGTGTAGCATGAATGAGGTTAAAAGTGCTTAAGGAAGGCTTAAGAAAGGGGCCCCCCTCTTGCCATTAATGGCTTGGTGAGGTGGAAAGGGGCTCCCAAGGCTTGCATATGGCTTATGCATGGCTCCATGGCTCCATATGGCTTAGGGATGGCTTGGCTTGGTTTCATGAAAGTGGGTTTTAAAGAATTAGGATATTTAGGGGTAATTTGGCACATGGCTTAGTTTATAAAAGTTTAATGATGAATTTGAAAATTAGGGAGTGATTTAAATCAAAGGGGATGATGAGGAGAAATTTAATGTGGGCTTTAGAATAGATTTTGGGCTTTTGGATTTATTTTAGATGGGCCTTTAGAAGGGTTTAAGGAGGTGGGCTTTTAGGTTTGAAAACAAATTGGTAAATGGAAGTTTTGTAAAAGATTAGACCAAACAAATGTTGGGTTTAGTTTAGGGATGTATCATGAGTGATGTAGAATAGGTTTGAAATAATTTGGAGTTGAATTGGGTTTAATTTGGGATTTTTTGGTAAAGGGGCCAAAGTGGGTCAAATTGGGCTAACTTGGGCTAAGGTTGGGCCAGTGTTGGATTTGATGTAAAATTAATGTTGCGAAATGTTTATGGGGGTGCTACAAAGAGTTTTCAACTTTGGTTGGGCTTTGATTTTGGGATTTGGGCCCATTTGGATTAGGTTTGGGTT
The DNA here is from genome assembly GCA_022702705.1 of Papilionanthe hookeriana x Papilionanthe teres. Lineage (NCBI taxonomy): Eukaryota > Viridiplantae > Streptophyta > Magnoliopsida > Asparagales > Orchidaceae > Papilionanthe > Papilionanthe hookeriana x Papilionanthe teres. Next base: position 20,570,526 of record CM040433.1, read on the forward strand.
TAGGCCAAAAATGGGGATTTTGGTTTTGGGTTAGGTTTGGGTGGAGTTTAGGTTCAAATTTGGGGCAAATCTTGTTAGTGTTTTGTTTGTGGGGATATTAGAAAGGTTTAGGAAAAGATTTGGGGCTAATTGGAGTTGAATTGGGTTGGTTTGGGCTAAGTTTAGGTCATGGGCCAAAATTGGGCCTTAGGCTTCAAATTGGAATTGGATCAAATTGTCAATCAAATTAGGCTTGGATTTTGTCTAAATTGATATTGGGGATATTAAATTGAAGTTTAGAATTGAATTGGGTCAAAGTTGAGGTTAATTGGGTGATTTGGTTTGACATTGGGCTTACTTTGGTTAAAAATGGGTCAAATTGGGGGTTTTGGTAAAATTGGGTTAAATTGACAAAATTGGCTTATGGTGTAGTTTAACAAAATGAAATTGGGAATATTTGGGATTTTTTGGAATTTTCTGGGAATTTTTGGTTAAGAAGGGCATTTTGGGTATTTGGAGGGTATTGGGGGGTATTTTTGGAAATTTTGGTATATTTGGCTAAGGATGATCAATTTGAGTGGAGGGAAATGTTTAGAACTAATTTTGATGAATTTTAGGTAATTTAGGCAATTTTGCAAATTTTGGGTGGTTTCAAGGACATCTGGTAGGTTTAGTGGGTGTAGGGCCCCGGGGGTCAAAAATTGAAATTTTAAAAAAATGAAGATTGATCAAGTTTGAGTAGAATGGAATCACTTTGGTTGAGCCATGAAGCCATATCAAGCCCATAAGAGCCATGAGAGGACTCATTTGAGGCATTCACTATGTTGTTCCTAACCCTGCTTGCCGAGGGCTTAGGGGTTAAGGTCCATCCATATGAATTACCTACATGAGTCGGAAGTCAAACTAGGTATGAATGGTTTTAGGATTTGGAATATGTGTGAAAGTGTAATGTGTGCAGGTCAACCCTCACCAGACCAGGCCACCAAGGGTAGTCCTAAGGCCAAAGAGTCCTATAGGGAACTCATCCTTTAAACTGCACATTTGATCTTAACTCTCCAAGTGACTTGGGGGTTTACAATCAAACTTATGGGGTTTGCAGGGAGTTTAAGAGGTGTTTAAATTTCTAAGTGGTGGGTCCCATTTCTAGTCCTCTAAGATAGTCAAAGGGAAAGCCTAAGGCTAGATCCTAAGTACTAAGGAGAGAGAAGAGAAAAGACCTCATAAAAAATGAGGTCAACAGGCATACCCTTTTTGGGTTGTTGTCGCCATAGCATGCCCATCTCTTTGGGTCATTGCCTTCCAGACATACCCTTTTCAGGCTACTGTCGCCATGACATGGCCATCCTTTTTTGGGTCACTGCTTCCTCAGCATACCCAGTCTGTGCCGCTACCGCCATGGCATGACCATCTCATCGGGTCACTTCCTCCTTATCATACCATTTTCGACTGCTAGGCATGCCCATCCCTTTGGGTCACTGTCTCCTCGGAATACCCTTTTCGGGTCGCCGCTATCATGGCATGCCCATCTCTTCATGAGTCATCGCCTTCACTGCAAAAACTTTTTATCTCATTTGAATTGTTGTATTTTTATTTGCATTCTTGAATGGATAATGAGTCAGGTTCAATAGGAGAGTAACTCCCATGTTGGTCGTGATGCCTTAACAAGTATTGCTTTTCGAGTTAACTGTAGTGAGAAATGTGAGTTAAGTCATCTGGATCAACATGAGTATGACTGTGCCAAGGATCCAATGGATCTAACTTGTGTCACCTCTTCATGTTATGGGTCTGCATTTAATGACCCTTATTTAATATATATATATATATATATATATATATATATATATATATATATATATATATAACAAAACAACTAATATATTAATCTTGAAAGAGTCTAGTACATCTAATATGAGGAATTAAAAGCAAATCCCCATGTAAAAGAAGTCTAAACTCCTTGAAAAAAGGAGATCTATGATCCATAGAAGAGTAAGAATAACATAAAATGTCATTAGAAGAAGAGGCTCTAGTAGCAAGCCAATTTGCTGGATGATTGCCCTCTCTATGGATATGGCTCCAAACAATAGCTCTATTAAGTGCCAATATAGATATTTTGTTGATCCATATTTGAAGATACCAAGGAGCAGTTGCTTTATGTTGAAGAATATTAAGTAAGAGTAATGAATCCATCTCAATATGAAATAGACAATGGTGATTCAGAATGGTTGTCTTAAGACCCCAGAAAATAGCAATAGCTTCTGCTTCAAGTGCATTAATGGCAGTAATCGGAGCATAAATAATCCATAAGCATGATCCCATATGATTTCTACATAGAGCACCAATACCAGCATTGGAAGGTTTGAAACTACCATCAGTATTTATTTTTACCCATGGAAACTTAGGAGTTCTCCAACTGATCAATTGAGCCTTAACATGAGAAGGTTTATCACTTAATTTGAAGAGAGTAATTATCTTGTGAAGATAATTCAAACAATTTTTAATGATAACCTGGGCTGAAAATGTCTTATTGTTGTAAATAATATCATTCCTTGCCATCCATGTAAACCAAAAAATAATAAAAGGAATATAAAATTCTGTTGTCTCCTTCCAGTCCTGCCAGCAATCAATAAGATTAATCCATAAGTGATGCCTATGAAGCAACCCCTTATGCTTAAGAACAGTTTTCCATACTTCCTGTACAGCAAGACAGTTGATGAATAAATGATAAATTGATTCTTCATTGGAGTGACAAAAATGACATATAGAAGGTCCCCAAATTCCCTTTAGCTTCGAATATCATCGGTTGGCGAGAAAATTTCTAAAAAGTTTCCAGCAAAAAAATGACATTGAAGGAGATATGAAGTTATTCCAAATAAGCTTCCCCAATCATTATAAGTCCAATTATTACTAGAGATAAATGAACTTGGATAAGCTTTGTGTAGATGGATTTTTGGTAATCAATCTATCCTTTTGATTGGGCTGTAATGGAACAGACAGAATTTTATTTACCAAATCTGTGTTGACAGCAGCTTTAAGCTTGGATTCATCCTATTTTAATTTGGTCCAACAATCAGAAACTTTGTGTATAGAAGAAGACATCACCTGGTGATCTTTTATGTAATCATTATATAACCAATTGTCTAGCCAAAAATCAATTTGACCATCTCCAATTTCCCAAATAAATAATTTTTCAGCAAACTCTCTTACTTTTAAAAACCTCTTCCAATTTTTTGAATCACCCATTTTTGCTTGAATCTAAGAAGGATGAGCTATTTTGCAATATTTCCCATGAAGAAATTTAGACCAAAGTGAAGACGTTGATCTAAACTTAACCCATTGTTTACAATAATAAGAAAAGCTGAGATGTTGGAAACTTTTAAAACCAAGCCCACCACTAGCAAGAGGTTTACACAATTTATCCCAATTTGACCAATACATTTGTTTATGTTGTCCTTCCCATAGAAATTTGTTAAAGATAAGGGATAAAAGTTTCTGAGAACTTCTCTTCATATTAACCATTTGTAGAATATATAACGGGAAAGTTGTTAAAACACTTTTCAAAAGAGTAATTCTACCACCATTTGACAGAAAATAATTTGTCCAACATTGAATCTTAGAAGAAATTTTAGTAACCACTTCATCATAATGAGATAGCCTTCTTCTTCCTTTTAACAAAGGGAAACCAAAGTAAACAAGAGGATAAATGGCTTCTTTGAATCCAGTATATTCAAAAATCAACTTTTTAATCTGTACTTTAATCAATGAGCTAGCAAGAAATGAACATTTGGCCTTGTTAAATTCCATTCCGAAGCTTGACTTCAAAACAAGAAAGAGCTTTCATTATGCATTTAATAGATTGCTTGCTCCCATTACAAAAAATAATAACATCATCTACATAAGCAAGATGACTAATCAAGAGATTAGACTAGTGCTGATATTGGACATAAGGATTATCCTGTTGAACTTGATTTAACAAGTTAGAGAAGTAGTCAAAAGCCAAAATGAATATATAAGGAGATAAAGGATCTCCTTGTTTGATTCCCCTGCCAGCTTGGAAGAAACCATGAGTACTTCCATTAATCAAAACACTATAATAGTTATTTTCCAGCCATCTAGAGATTAAATTGCAAAAATCTGAATTGAAACCTCTAGCAGCTAAGACATCAAGTATAAGAGACCAATTAATAGAATCAAAAGCTTTAGAAAGATCCAACTTGAGAATAATATTTGATCCCCTACAAGGCTTGTCAATATCAGCAAGAAGTTCTTGGGCAAGAAGAATATTTTCACTAATGCATCTACCTTTAATAAATGCAGATTGGTTTTCTGAAATTAAATCCACTAGAAAAGTTTGAAGCCTGTCCACAAGAACCTTGCTTATGATCTTGGAGAAAGTAGATGTAATATTAATTGGTCTAAAGTCTTTCCAGCAGTTTTTATTCTTATCTTTTGGTATAAGAATGATAGAAGAGGATGCAAAATATTTAGGCAGATTAAAACCTTGAAAAAATGCATGAATAGCAGCAATCACATTTTGCTTAATAATATTCCAAGACTTTTTGTAGAAATCAGAAGAATAACCATCTGGCCCAACTGTTATGTTACTATCCATTGAATTAATGGCAGAAAAAACTTCCTCTTCAGTAGGTGAATTAGTTAACAGATCAGCATTTCCTTTAAACATTCCATATTGCAGTAACTGAGCAGAAAATAATGAAGAATTAACAGGCTGAAAGGAAAACTGATTCTGGAAATACAAAACAACATCATTGGAAATTTCTTGGGAATCATATAACCATCCTTTAGTAGAGGAGTTAATTTTCAGAATAGTGTTGAGAGATCTCCTGTATTTGATAACAACATGGAAGAACTTAGAATCCCTATCTCCATAAAGAAAATGATTGGCTGAAGCTTTTTGTTGAAGAAACAATTCCTCTTGAAGAATGGTTGAATTCAATCTTTCATTTGCCAGCAGTAACTCATGTTCAGAACAAATACCATTTTCAACATCTTTTTCAAGCTTAGAGACCAAATCTTTAGCATATCGGATATTGGAATTTATATTCCCAAACTCATTCCAATTCCAGCTAGTCAAAGCCTTAGCCAGTTTTTTCTGAATTTGCCATAATTGAATAAGAGGATTTGCATTTAAAAAATCCTGTGGAATGCACCAATTAAGCTCAATTAACTTACTGTAATTAGGATGAGAAGACCATACATTCAAATATCTGAAGCAGGCTTTATGAACAGTATTGGTAACAACAAGTTTAATCAGTATGGGGGAATGATCAGACCCCAATCTAGCAAGGTGTTGGACTTTGGAAATAGGAAACATATCTAGCCAAGCCTTATTAACAAGGATTATATCCAATCTTTCATAGATGCATCCTCTTTTACAGGTAAAGGGAGAACCTTCAAAGCCAATATCAAACAATCCAGCATTTTTAATTTAATCAGTAAAAACCAACATATCATTGAGATTAGGATTTCTTCCCCCCTTCTTTTCACTAGGATGTGTAATACAATTAAAATCACCTCCAACCATCCACCCTCATTGATATTTTGACCAATCATATGTAAATGAGACCAAAGATCTTCTATCAGCTATAGAAGATGAAGCATAAACAAAAGAAGCATATCCTTTAAACAGATCAAGTTCAAAATGAAAATGTAAAAATTGAGAATGATCCACAAGGATATCAACCTTTATCTCTTTTCTATAGAAAACCCAAATTTTATTGGAAGAATTAAAAACTAGATTGTAACCAGAGAACTTTTTTATAAATCTGTCCAAGTTTGATTTAACCATTGGTTCAAGAAGAACCACCACCCAACATTTATAAACCCTGTTAAGTCTTAATAATCTATTAAGGGAGCCAAGGTTTGCCACTCCCCTAATGTTCCAACAGAGAAAATTAATCATGATGGGTAGATCCGCCTCCTCTAGTCAAACTAGAGAAGGAAGATGCAGAAGGACTAGATGGAATGATGTTCTCAGCAGATAGATGATCAACAGACTTCTTTTTCTTACTTCTTTTCACCACCCAATCTTCATTAAGATCACTATTAACAATAGCCATATTACTATTGATATCAGAATTCTCCTGTGGTTTAAGATTAAAAACTAGATAGTGCATGGTTGGAGGTAACACTTCCTTGGATAAATAATGATCAGTAACAACATTATCAGAAGGATCTGAAATAACTTTATTAGCTAATTCAGGTTCCAAACCCTGAGTACAAGAAGTATTATCAGGGTTGATATGAAAGTGAGGATCAATATTTATAAATTCAGCTTGAATGTGAACATCCCCTTCAGTAACATTCTGAATAACAACAAGTAACACAGCAGGTACAGCTGAAGGAATAACATCAGTCAACACAGCTGAAGGAATAACATCAGAAAGTGCCCCAGAATCAATAACATTAATAACATAATTTTCAACCATAATAGCAGCCTCAGAATTAATATTCTGAATTTGAGTAGGATTTTGTATAGGATTAATATTATTCATAACAGGATCTTGAGTCCCAACAGGTTGTAGATTCGGATTTCAACAGCTAAGGACCCCTCAGGTACTGATCCATCTTTAGCCAATAGAGAAGAATTGACACTTTTAATATTAACTGGTTTAAGATCAGGCTTTAATCTATAATAGCCTTCTTTAGAATGTCCAAACATTCTACAGTGATAGCAATAAGCAGGCTTATGTTCCACAACTATAGGCTGCCAATAGCCATTATGAGGAGAACCAAGCCAAATTTCATCAATCTCTGGAAGAGAAATGTCTCTTTCAACAAGAATGCTGGCTAAGGATGGCCTAGAGAGGTTGAAAGTAGACATATCCAATTTTAAAGGCCTTCCTATAGCAGTCCCTATAGCATAAATAACCTGATGATTGAAAAAATGAAGTTTCAAATTGGGAAGCCTGTACCAAATAGGAACAATAGGAGCTTCTTGATTAGGGTCAAAATTAGGGGACCATTTCAAGATCTTCATATATCTTCCTTCAATCATGATGAATTTCCTGAAAAATAGATTAGCATAATCCTCTTCCTTTGAGAGATAGATCATAATGTGCCTACCATCAAAGAGGCCAACCTTCCAATTCCCAGCCAATTTCAGTCCTTCAAAAATCTTTCTGATGTTATCCATTTTTGGATGACCATACTGAAATTTACCAATTAAAGTAAATCTATGAACATCCACAAGTGAAGACAATTAAGAATCAGAGAAAAAAAGGGCAGGTTTGCCACCCTTCTTGACCACTTGCTTAATAAATTGACAACCTCTCTTTCCAGCAGCCGTGTCATGATAAGATTGAGGGACAGTTAGTTTGTCATGTTGTTCAATAATGCCCATACCAGTGACTTCAAGAAAAGAAGCCTTACCAGTATTCATTTCAGCCATAAGATAAGAAAGAACCACAAAACAAGAACTGGAACAGCAGAACCAAAGAAGAAACCCAAGAAATATAGAAATCAAGAACCCAGAATTCTGAAAGAAAGGAGCTACCAGAACCCGGAATTTGAAAAACAAATACCCGGGAAGCAGAAAACCACAGCAAGAGACAATCAACAGCAACACAGAACTTCAAACCAAAGGAAATCAAAGGAAGTCAGGATCAAGCAATAGAAAAACCAATCAGAACAGCTGAGGAAATTTGAAATCGCCTCAAGAAACCTCCCTAAAATTCTGGAACTTCTCTCTCATCCCCCAAAATAATATATATATATATATATATATATATATATATATATATATATATATATATATATATAATTACGCTACCGCGAATGCATACAGCAAACTAGGTCATATGTGAGGCCGAACCCCTTAAAATTCATCTTGGGTGACACCCATTAGTTCCCTTGGATCTTTAGGATGGGGTTGGTTTGACTACCCCATGAAAGTCATATATACCCAGAGACTCTCCCTACAATTAGATGTTAGTTAGGAGACTTATCATTAGATGGTGTGTTAGGCTAGGATTTTGGGTGCTAGGTGGTATTTCAGATGCCTCTGGCTATTGTTCAGTGTTGTGTTGTTTTTGCTAGCCATGCATCACCCTTCTAATTTTTTTGTGCTAGGTATGCTTTATGTGCATGGTAGTGTAGCAGGGCATTCTTCTACAGGGAGTTGTTCCCATACTTTCTCTTTATTGATTATGTGTTGGCTTATGAAGGGGTTCTCTTTGTTTATTATGTGTTTTGAGGTATTTCATTCTGATCTTGTTTGGACATATATTCTCGACCCATCGCACGAGGATTACCCATGTATAAGCCTTCCGTCTCTTTTATTTTCATATCGTTTGTCTATTTATCATCGTATATCCTTTGTCTATTTGATTCCTCTCCTCTTTAAATCATCTATAAGATTTGGGAGTGAGACTTACTCGAATAGGGGAATCATATAATGCCACATAAATTGACAAGTTGGCGACTCTAATGTCAAAAAAGAATCAAGAAAAATAATATGACGACTCCATTGGGGAAAAGTCTCTCTCTCAATACTAGGAGTTTCTCTTTTGTTCTAGGGTCATAGCTTCTCGCTCTCTATTTAGTGTTTTTGCTCATGTTATCATGACCTATTATCTTTTGCTTGAGACACTAATTGAGCTTTTTGTGAGACATCAGATTCAATCTATGCGTCAGTTGCTAGAGTTAGCAGCTCGACATGTTTTGTCCCGTTTAATCACCCTCAACACGTCCGGTTGTTGCATATTTGCATGCATCAGTGCTGTTGTACTATTTTTGTGATTGATTTTTCTTAAATTTTCCTTTTTTGTTGATATTGTCTCTTTTTTCTTGGCAGACATGGTGAGCGAGAGAGTCGTGATGATCGCTACTACCGAGGGAAGCTCTGTCTCATTCTCCTCTAGTATTCTATGTGCTCCCGAGGGTACTATAAGCTTCAGTTCATTTAAGCATCCTGTCTGTATTACCCTAGGTAATCCTACATGTTTAAAGGCTATTGCTCTGTGTCCTCCCCCTAGAAAGGGGATTCGTGCACATAGAGCCAAACCTACTGTGGTGGCTTACATTGAGCCCTCCCTTTTTGCAAAGAAGAGGAATGTGTTTGATGGTGATGAACCATACCCTTCAGTCTTCTCTAGGTTATCGAGCCATCCTCTGTGTTTTCATGGATTTCCTTACCTTAGGCAGGTCAGTCTTTCGGCAGCACTAATGCTACAGTCTTTTTCCCTACTACTGTCCTAGACCCTGTTATCTCGGTTCCCTTTGAGGTTGAGCCTGCTCCTAAATTGGGCAAGAGGGCCCCAAGAACTCAGAACATGTTTCTTAGGGCCCAGCAGTAGGCTTCTACTCCTACTATTTCATTTCTAGTTCATTTTGAGTCCTTGACCCCCTTAAATAAGAACCCTTTTTTGTACTCTATGGTTGTGAGGATTATGTCTTCACCAGAATTTCCAAGTGGGCTCCCCCTCCTAGTGCTAGAACAGGCCGCCTCAAGCTATTGACCAAATTGATAGGCTTCCACAACCCTTATACTTAAGGAAATTGTGGAGGTTTCCTCTTTAAGTGGAAAAGGGCCTGTTTTCAAGAGGAAGCTCCTCACCCAAATTTCTAAGACACTTAAGAGGTTGTGAAAGAGCTTCTCCACTTCCCTCACCTTTGAGACCATCGTAGTAGGACATGGGCTTTGACTCGTCGATCCATTACTCGTCCAGGGTGGTTACACTCCGTTTTACAGGCAGTTAAACCCACTGGGGAGTTGCTAGGAACCCCTAACATAGCACTCAATGCCAATGTGCCTGAGTTTATTCATAATGTTATGACTGCTATTGTACCAACACAACTCGCAATTAATGTACCTGTTAAAATTAATAAAAGAAAAAATGTTTTTGCTTTTGTTTCTTCATCTGCTTCTTTGAGTAGAGATAGGGCTAATACTTCTTATTTTGATAAATGGAGTTTCGGGGGGCGTCTTTAAATACATTCCCATTACTTGTACTAGAGCAAGTATCTGAGGGAGGGATACCATCCCACTCATCCTAGGAGGCAGTGGGTCTGAAAGCTCCCCACCTTATCTCTTGTTGAGGCCCTAGCTCTAATTTTAGAGGCTATTGAGTTGATCCCGAAGGGGATATCCCCTTTAGTTGATCGAATCTCTGAAGCACCACGGGTTGACCTAATCATGATCACCCTTTAGTTGATCGCCCCTTTGATTGGAATCTCTAAAGCACCAAAGCTTAAATTCCATAATTATCATTTAGCTGATCCCAAGCCTTAGCCAGCCCGAATAACCCCATAGCCATGGCTATTTAAACAACCCTCCTCCACAGCTTGAAGAGTTTGTTGCACCATTATTATCCAAATTCTGCCAAATTTGTCCCAAACTCCTCCCCCAACATAGAGAAGTGAATCCCCACTGCATTCCTACCCTGATCCCCATTAATTGTGCTCAATTTATAAGTTTAATTTTAGGCCATAAACAGGACACCTACTGAAGCTCCACCAAATTCAAATTAACATTGCCCTCACCTTCACCAGAGCTAAAGAAGAAGTTCCCCAGCAAAATCCCCATCAATTGGAGCCTCTGTATTGGACTTCCACCTCAAACTTCCCTGTATAAGGAAGTCTTACTCAGATAATTCACCAGAGCTAATCAACACATCCAGGAGGTTTGCCAGACTCCACTGAGGCATCTCCAAGCATCCAATTTAGGCCACACCTTCTAAACAAAGGTAATTTCCAAAAATCCCTAATTTATGCTCGGTTTGAGACATTGTGAAGAAGACCTCTATTTCATAGTTGATTAACTGTATAGATAGGTTCATCTTGAGTATATGAAGTTGTAGGAACAAACCCCATGTAATTTGGTTAAGGATCCAGGGAGAATCTAGGGTAAAAAAATGTGTGGTCTCGGTTTCACACTAGTTGGGGACGAAGACTCTCAGCCGTCGGATGGCGTGTGTATCCATTGGATGGCCCAGATTGTGTCGGACGGAAGGATTGAACGGAATCGCGAAGCCCAGTCAGTGCTGACGCGGATGGCGATGCAGAATTAAATAGTGTTGTGTGGCCTTTCAATCTGCCATAGGTTGACATGGTTAAGTGAAAAAATATGGATTTTCTTTATTTATTTAATTCAGTCCCACTTTTAAAATGCATAAATTGGTGTACAAAATTCACAAAAACAAACTAAAAATACCCTCCTGCTCAGTGAACAAAGGAAAACAATAAGGAAATGTTTTGAAGTTTATTTGATGCATTTTTTATTTTTGATTAAGTAAATACAGAATTTAGAATTTCAATTCTCCACTTGCATAGACAATTCACCATGACATGAGACCATAGTGCTTCTGTTCCCTCTACCCTTAGGAGTCTTCCCTAATTTTTCCAAAGTCAGGGAGCATCCCTAAGTAGAGATCTCTAATTTTCAAGTGAATGGTCCCTATTTTGATTAAAAAATTATAATAATTATAACCTAAACAAGAAAATTATAAAATCAGGTTTGGTAGGTTCACTGAGGTCAGAGAGACCTATGAAAAATATAAAATGGATTCGAGTAATTAATGAGCCCCTAAATGTAATTAACTCATTAAAACTTAAGAAAAATTAAATAATTAAACAAAAATAAAAGAAAATCACAAAAATTGATTTTAAACTGTAATTTAGGACTAGAGGAACTCCCTATTAAAAGTTTTAATTAATTGGAGTTAATTTGATCACCTAATTTAATTTTCCAAGTTAAATAGTATTTTTGGGATTAAAATAATTATAATAATTAAAATACAAGTCAAAAAATCTTTAAATTGATTTTGGGAGTCCTTTGTAATTAGAGGAACCTAACAAAAATAAAATTGGAATTTTCATAAAATTTGTATTTTTAAACATATTTTAAATATTTAAATAATTAAAAAATCATAAAAATCATAAAAATATTAAAATTCACCAAAATGTTCTAAATTATCTCCTGATCACTTGTGAGTAATTATAATAATTTTTCTATTTTATAAGTAAAGATATTAAATTTCAAAGGTTAAAAGTAATTTTAAAGACTAAAAATGAATTTACATTAATTTCTCACTAAAATAATTGTATTAATTAAAATATAAATCACAAAAATATGAAATTTATTCCTCTAGATTCCTTTGACTCAGAGAGATTTATGAAAAATATAAAACTTAATTTTTAACTTAAAAAATATTTTATATTTAATTAATACTTCAAAATTTAAAATAATTATAATAATTAAATTAAAACTCAAAAAATCATGAAAATTAGTCCACGGGATCCTCTAACCTAGATGAACCTCTCATAATTTTCTTATGGATAAATAGTTAGTATTGATTAAGTTATTTAATTTATTTTAAAAATCCCTATTTTGCATTAAAAATAATTCTAAAAATATATTAAAAATCTGAAAATCACATTTTCTCCTCTGATATTTTAATTGGCCCATGAATGGGGTAACATAAAAATTCTAAAGTGATTTGAGTTATATCTAAAGAATTATGAAGTAAACAAGCCTAAAAGGGTAAAATGGTAATTAAGAAATTTAAGCCTTAATTAACATTTAGGCCTAATCAAAGGGTAAATGGGCAATGGACAGTCTTAATTAACCTTCTTAGATGATTGAAAGGTAAGGGACTAAGAAGTAGAAACCAACTCACCACATTCTTATATTAAAGGCAAAGTTGTAATTTCTTAAATTAATTGAAATTGGAGGTTAATTAAGTTTGACGATCCTAAAGTATGGGGGTTTGATCTATGAAGATTGTAACTCACCAATCTAAAGCCCCTAATCAATGGTTGAATAATAATACAATCTTTAATAAAGATCAAATGTCACTTAATTCAATATTCCTTTACATTATAAATCTACTCATAAAAGCTTAAGGGCTAGGTAGTGAATCAGGTTTAATCCTAACAATGATTAATGATGTTTAGAAAAGATAATTTACAAACATTTTGAAAACACTACTAGCCCCACCTTAATCTAAATGGCTAAGTTCCTTAATAAATTCACCTTGCCCCCAAAGGCTTTTACTCACATAACTCATAAATGAAACATCAAATGAACGTTACCCCACTGAAGAGATAATCAAAGCATCTAAGTTCATTGAGCAAGTATTAAAATGTCTTTAACCAACCCTAATTGAGTAAGGGTGATTTGATTGAACATTATGATGAAACCAAATAAACTCTAAATGATCCCAAAAGTTTTGAAAAGATGTTCAGGGTTATGCCCCGAACACTTCCTCAATCTAATGAGATATTTTAGAAGGACAATTGGATTTCATTGTTCTTTGATTAAGAAAATCATTCTTAACACACCTTAGGACCCACCAAGTTATGAAATAGGTTCCCTCGCTGAATTTAAATCACTAAATTTCAAATACTACTTTTATACCTGCTTTAAAATGCCTTAACATGTGTACTTGAAGACTTCCAGGTACGCCTTTATTTATTGCAATTTACACAGCTTTATTTAATGCTTTAATCCTACTTCCATGACAAAACTGGAACTTTAGGATAGCCATAACAACAAAAACAAAACCAAGAATCAATTCACAACAATCAAAATATAAGAAACCAAACAACTAAAACTACAATTGCAACTAAATTAATACACCATCTATTAGATGATCGGGAATCCCTTGGATGATGCAACCTATGGCTGCTAAAAAGACTTACCATAGTCTAAATGAAAATATTAAATTCATTTACTTGAATTTGGTAAATTCATCTGGACTAAGTGAATCCGAAGAAAATAGTGGTGCCATAATGAGGGAACCGTGGGATCCTAACCGGTGTCGCTATAATCAACTTAAAATCCCCCTTAATAAAACTTAAGACATTAAATTTGACACACTAGAAAACTTGAACTCCAAAACTTGACACTTCTCTCATCTCTGCAATTATTATTCATCTCTAAACCTCTGCAATTGTTATTCATCTCTAAACTCGAACCTACTGCAACGAGGAACTCGAAGCAAGCACAGTGGGCAACAAGAACACCTTCGAGAGAGCAAATTGACCTTCAACAATAAACAAATCTACATCAACTAAACATTCCTTAGAAATGAATAACAAGCCATAGGACTTCGAGTTTGTTTACCTAGTGCAACATAAGTCCACACTTTATCTTTAGGCTTTTGCACAATCATGTTGTGTAATTTAAGCCCTAACTCTTTTTAGGATCTCAAGGTTGTCGTCTGTCACGACATAAAGCCTCCTATCCTCCAGGCTATTTGTTTGATTATATCATACAAACAAAAGTCCTAAATAAATAAAATTGGCAGGATTGAAACACTAAATAATTTCCAAAATCAAAGCCAAACAATCAGATACTCTGGGAAGTCACCAAAGGTTCTCCCTTGGGTCTGTGACATCCCCTACTTCTCACTTCTTTATATTCCAACATAATTGTTCCAATTTGATACCATCTCATTTTATATTTCTAGGACCATCCTTGAAAATCTAAAACTTTGAAATTATTGAGAGCAAAACCACTGATCTTTATCGAGAGTTTTCTTAAGTGACTTTGGTCACTTAGGATGTAATTAACTATAGTAACTTGCTTTTATTGAGAACTTTAGAACCCAGATAATATAAACTATATTTAATCTTTTGAAATAAATAAGGGAACTTGTTGGCTAATATAAATGGTTCGTAGACCAAATGGATGTCATAAATTTAGTAGTTTATTTAATCAAGCCATATCATCAAGTAATGTGTCTATTCCTTAGGAGAGATGCATTGCTTGTGATTTTGCGCTCGTTTATATAAACTATTGCATATATGAGATTAGTTTGAATTTATATTTTCAAATTAAAATGATATTTTCCAAAATTATATATATATATATAAATATATATATATATATATATATAATAAATCTAAAACCTAATCTAAATATCTTTAAAAATATGCCGACAATTTCTGGCGACTCCGTTGGGGAATAGTTCTCTTCATTTTAGATCAGATGGTTGGCTTTCATAAATTGATAGTGCATCTATGTCCCTCATGGACTAAACTACCATTCTTTTGTTGGCATACCTCGCCTCATTCTCTTGAAATTCTTGGGGTGGGCCACCAACTGCAGATCCTCATCTTCTCAAAGTCTCGAGATCAGTCGTCAACTGCTGATTCTCATTCTCTTGAAATTCTCGAGGTCAGTTGGCAACTGAAAATTCTCATATTCTTAGAGTCTCAAGATCAGTTGTCAACTACCGATTCTCATTCTCTTAAAATTCTCGAGGTCGGTCGTCAACTGTCGATCCTCATCTTCTCGGAGTATAGAGAATAGTCGTCAACTGTCGATTCTCATTCTCTTAAAATTCTCATGGTCGGTCTTCAAAAGTCGATCCTCATCTTCTCAGAGTCTCGAGATCGGTCTTCAACTGCCAATTCTCATTCTCTTTAAATTCTTGAGGTCGGTCGCCAACTGCCGATCCTCATCTTCTCGGAGTCTAGTGATTAGTAGTCAACTGCCGATTTTCATTCTCTTGAAATTCTCGAGGTCGGTCATCAACTGCCAATCCTCATCTTCTCGTGGTCTCGAGATTGATCGTCAACTACCAATTTTCATTCTCTTGAAATTCTCGAGATCGGTCGTCAACTGCCGATTCCCATTCTCTTGAAATTCTCGAGGCCGGTTGTCGATCCACTCCATGCACTTAGCGTAATTTTAATTTTGTAACAAGTATATAATATATTCTTTAATCGCAGAGTTACTATTCAACGCAAGTATACGTATCGCTCAAGTATTACATGGCTCTAATAGAGTTCTGGATATCGATCCCACAAGGAATATGTTAGAGGCTACGAACTAGAATTATAGAAACCAATTCAGAATCACAACTTAAAAATTGAAATTGCCTATCTCTCACTAATACGCAATCGACAATAATATGAAGTTTAAATTAAACTAGTTCTAATAACAGATAACTAATTCTACTAAAGTGAAGTTCAAATATATAAGCAAGAATCTTTCTCCTTTGTTAAGATATTTAAGTGAATAGATAAATTAGAATTAGTTTAAAATGGTGTTGTGCCAAATAGGAGCATACTTAATCTTTACCCTTTGGTCCAGGTATAAAGAACATCGACTAATCCTATGCTTGGTTACTGAATGTGTGGCTAGGCTGGGAGGATATCGGCTCTCACTTCGGAGCTCCCTCGTTCCCCTCGCCTGAGGGCTAACATCTACACTTCAGCACCCAAACGATAGAACCGAATTGAGGATTTTATCTTATCACTATAAAATCTCCAATTCTACGCCCGATGAATATTATTTCCCTATTTATATGCACCCTACTTTCAAGGATTTTGATCTTCCTGAATCTTGGATGTAATCTTTACTATAGGTGTTAAACTCAACATATTTTAACTATTCAATAGGCCAAATTTAAAGAAAATTAAGGTGAAGTGAAAAAATTATCACAACTTCTTTTATAATTTTCTTGGCACACTAATTCAAATTAACATTTCACAAAAATATCAAAACAAGGAGAAAGACAGAAAAACTACTCAGATTTGATGGAGAGGATACGATAAAACTTGGATTTCATATATAAAAGCAAAGTTCTACAAACTAAAATAAGTAAATACAACTTATCTTAAATTTCTTCCCAATCAAACTCCTTCAAGTTCCCCTGAATCTATTCCTTTCTTTAGAGTACTTAGAATTCTCCTTTGAAACGGTAATGAGGATGAAATCTCTCAATTCCCTTCCACTCTTACAATCTCTCGAAGAATCCCTTATAAATATCACTATCTGAACTCACTAACTAACACTCTAGATACTCTTTGGCCTCACTAGACTCACGCACTTGACTCCTAGTGGACTAGATGGACACGTGGTGGAAACAAATGGACACTAGTGGACCCTTTTTTCGGCCCCAAATTGTTTCTTTTAAAGTAGTTGAAGAGTTTCAAAGATTTTTCCAAGCAACCCTTCAAAAATCGTCCACATTCAATGTACCTTGTGAGAAAACCGACTTTCCCGCCGTTAGTGGCCTCGATCTCGCCGTCGGTGGCCTTCTAGAATACTTAGCCTTGGACCCTCTTACATAAGGCCTGTTGTCGGAGGCCTCGATCTCGCCGTCAGTGGGCTTCCTTATAATATTTTCTGAACTCTCAGGAAAATTCCGACGTTGGCACCGTGGAGCTCGCCGTCGGTGCCCTAGATTAAATTTTCATATTTTTGTTCCTTTTTGCTCCATTTTGCATATTTTCGCTCCAATGTCTATAAATCATCATATCTGCAACAAATTATCAAATACCCTTCTTTAAAGTGCAATATCATCAAAATCAATATAAAATAAGCATGAAAATCTTAACATATTTTCAGTGGGTCAGTCGTCAACTGTCGATCCTCACTCCGAGGCTGGTACCTTAATTCCAGCCCTCACCTCTTATCAATCAGATCTCTGCATTCATTAAATTCAAAACTTCCTACAAATTTTAAGCTCCAATCAATTTTGGACCAAGAATTGGAATCAATTACAAAATTCCATTTCATTCTCAATCTCAAATCAAACTTCAAGCAAAATTAAAACTCTGATCAATTCAAAATTTGAATTCAAGATCAAAATCAAAATCTGAGTTTGAAACCAAAAGAAAATGAAAAGAATCTAAAACTCAATCTTGAAATCTCACATCTTGAAACTCACCTCTTCATCCCCAGCAAGAGTTATGATATCTCAGTGTAGAAACTTTATTCCCAGTGGATGCTTTCTCACTAAATTTTTGTGTTCTGTCTTGAGTGTGTAAGCTTGTAGAGTTGTGTTGGTTTTTGTTGATCTGTCGGTCAATGCCAATACGAGCGGTGTACTTGGTTAGCACACCACATAGCACACCACACCTATTGGGGGTCCATTTGTTGACCTCATTTTTTGTGAGGTCTAATCTTCCTCTTAGTGCTTAGGATCTAGCCATAAGAATTTCTCTATGACTATCCTAGAAGACTAGAGATGGAACCCACCATTTAGAGATCTGCACCACTTCGTAGCTTCTTTTGGAATCCTAAATCGATGTTCATTGAATCGGGGTTTACGAGTGCGCTGCCTCTAACGTAAATATTCAACGAATAATTTCAATTTTTCACAATAATATTAATTAAATAATTAGGCAGACACTCATATACACAAGTATACATATCGTTCAAGTAATATAAGGCTCTAGTGGAGTCCTGGTTATCGATCCCACAAGAAAGGTAGGAACTATATCAAAATATAGCACAGATTTGAGATCCAATACTAAATTCACAATTCAAGTTCAAGTAATATTTAAGTTGCTAGTGCAAAGATAACTAATGCTAAGTTAACTAAAATTACTTTCTAAATTTCTAAACAAGATTAACTAACACACACTATGATTTGTATTGAAAGGTTCTAATATGGTAAAATTTCTTTCCTCTTGCAGTGATTCTGTGATAAGTGATTGATATAGATTGATAATAGATTTGTATTGTGCCAAATAGTAGCACTTATATTATTTACCCTCATCAGAGTACACCCTCTTCCAAGTATGAAAAAAACATTGGCAAATCCTAGGCTTAGTCACTAAATCTAAGGTTAGGCTGGGAGGATACTGGCTCTCACTTCAGAGCTTTCTCTTCCCTTCACCTGAAGGTTAACCCTTGCTTTAGTTACCAAACTTTAGGATCAAATTAGGGATTTTAGTCTGTCACTCTAAAATCTCCAATTTGACACCCATCAAACCATATTTTCCTATTTATTTGCACTCAATTTCCATGAAATACGCAACTCAGTCATGGATATTGAATGAATTCTCCACTATTGTTGCAGAGCACTTAGTCCTTTCGGATTGAATGTTTCGCAATAAGTTTTAACAATTCAATTCACCAAATCGAAAAGTAAATGAAGTTCAAAGTGAAAAACATCACAATTTCTTAACATTTTTATGGCACAACAAATCTACATCAATACTTAACCACATCACATTACAAGAAGAAAGACAAAGAAATTTACTTAGAATTCATGAGGAAGATACAACAAAACATGGATTTTATATATATAAGAAAAGTCATACAAACCACAAAAGTAAATACAACTTATATCAATTTCTTCCCCAAGAAAATCCCTTGAAGTTCCTTTGAATCCTTTTCTTTCTTCTCTTCAACACTCAATTCTCTCTTTAGAATAGTAAGGAAGAAGCAAACTCTCACCTTCCTCCTTCTCCTACACTCCTTAGAGAAGAATTCCTCACAAAACAACACTTAACACACACTCTCTACAAACTCTAACACACTCTCTTCACTTCTCTCACTACTCTCCCACACTTTTTCTCTTCTCCCCTCTCTAAAAGGCATCCATAACTGTTTATAAAATTTTAGAAAAGAATTCCTCAAGAGTTTCTTCAAGCACCCCTTCAAAAATCATCCAAATACATTTCCATCGACATTGGATGTTGACGACGCTAAATAGGGTACCGGCGACGATGGGCCACTTTTTAATTCTAAACTCTCTGGAATTGGGCGCCGGCGGTGCCCATTCTGGCGCCGCCGACACCGAAAGACTATTTTCTCCATTTTGCCTCTTTTTGCTCCGAATTCGTTCCTTTTCACTTTATTTTGTTCCAATCACCTAAAATATTCATACATGTAGCAAAATATGAAGAATACCTTCCTTTAAAATGCAATATCACAAAAACTGAGTACAAATTATATAACAAAAATCTAATATATTTTTGGTGCATCAAAATCTCCCAAACTTAATTATTATTTGTCCTCAAGTAATCATTTCACTACATAAAAATATAACTCAAAGTAGTGAACTTTTCACTTATAGAATACTATGATTTTTGATTTAAATGAATATAATAGTAAGATTCTTGGGAAAAAGTTCAGTAACTCAGGCTAAAACTACATGTATAAGAACATTTAGTAGTCAAGTTTAAGAGTTCTAGTTTTCTATTTATTTCAAGATAAACCATAATTTGTCACATTAAGGGTGCCTTGAAAGACTATATGAAAAAGAAGTTCATACAAACTCTATTAGAAAATAGGCTAATAATTTAAATATAAATTCAGAAATGTAACAAATTTCTTCCTTTAGGTTGATTCAAGTGAAGCAAATTTTTTATTATGCATCTCCTCAGGCTTCTCCTCACATATATTTTCTTTCTTTTTTTTCCTTTTTCTTTCCTTTTTCTTTTTTTCTTTTTCATTTCTTTTTCTCTTTTTCTCTTTTCTTTCTTGTGAGGATTACTATATCTGGATAGTCTTTAATAATTTTGAACTTCACTCTCCTCTTTCTAAAGTTGAAACTTGAAACACCTCCTTATTTTATAAATATATATCAGCTTTATAATTTATCATTAAGTCACAATCCTTTCTTCACACATAGTTCTTCAAGTTTATTAACATTTCAAAAATACAATTTTCTTTACTTTAAATAGTCAACTATAGTCCAATCCTCTCATACTAAATATTTTAACATTATAAAATTAACTTTTATTACTAAAAACTTTAATTCAAATCTACTATAATATTTAAATGAAATAAAAAATTTAGTTATCTAAAGTTAGGTCAAATACTAAAAGTCATGCTAATAATTTTTGAAATTATATTAATTGAGAAGAAATAAGAGTTAATATTTTACCCTCTCCCAAACTTAAGATTTTCATTACATATAAATTTGCAAAGGTTAAGAATAAAAGAAAACTATCATTTTTGTGCTGGGATTTTGAAATATTCTGAAGCTATGCTGGTATTAATAAAAAATTAAGCTAAGAAGCATGAAACAGTTAGAAACAGTGATATATATAATATTAAAATTTTGCAAGGGTAAAGAAATATTAAACACTTAAACATTAAACATCCAACATAACATCACAATTTCAATACAAATTACTAAACAAACTAACACAGAGTTCATTACATTTTCATTTTTCAATCCAGATACATTAACAAACTACACTAATCACAGAAAAACAAATAACAAACACAACAAAGTACTACAACTAACAAATAAAAATCATAATTCATAGAACTACCAATCATCATCACCAGCTTCCTCAGCTTCTTATACATGATCAGGTCGGTAAGGCACATAACTGGGGCAGGTAAGAAATATCACTCCAGAGTCTCCCTCATGAATTTGACTTGAGCATCATGGAAGAAATAACATACTCAACTCTCCTCCTCATGTAATCATCATTAGCATCACTTCTAGCCTCAAAGTCATCCATCCTGCTATGGAGTCTATCTATACTGGCACTCTGAATCCTCAACTTCTCCATAACGTCAGATAATGTAGGTGGCTCAAAAGTAGATGGAATATCCCGGCTGGTAGTAGGAATATCAGTACTCCTACTTTCTCCTCTCCCAACCACATGAGACTCATAAGTATGAATAATAGTCTTGGTAATAGGCCTCAGTGGATGGACTAACTCTTCAGAACTATCAAACTCAACTCTAAACTGTGCACATAATGCATGAATCAAGGTAGGATGTTCTAATCCACCAGTGGTTTCTCCTCTAGCAATTGTCTAGATATTCTTGAAGATAATCGATCCAATATTAATCTGTTTCATTGTCTGAATACAATAATTTAGAATTGCTCTATCTCTAGTGACTTCACTGTGATGATAAGAGGATAGTAATTTTGCAGAGATGAAATAGTGTCATGCTTTAGAAGCTACATTTAACTTGGAATTAGGAAAATTAATCATATATTTTTTATTTTATTTTCATTCACTTATTCCATCAGTAAGAAAAGCAATCACTTCTTTCATATTAGGTTCTCAAAGTTTTCATATTCACAGAATCTCATCCCTCTTAACTGATAAAAAGTATTAATACGTTGAGGGGTGAATTCTATAATTTTTCCTCGAACAAGCACATATTTTGTTTCAGTCCAAGGTAGATTTGCAGAAAATTCTCGAACGAGTACCCATAATAGCATTAGCAGTAAAATAACAAAAGATTTCCAATTTCGATCAGAAATCAACTGCTCTACAGATCCGCCCGGATTTCAAAAGCCCGGTCTTGAATACACTATTTGTTATATAAGAATGAATTGAAACGATATTGTGCTTCCACATTATCGGCATTAATTTTTTTAGATTTTAAGTTTAATATATATATATATATATATATATATATATATATATATATATATATATATATATATATATATAGTTTGAAAAGTAGCATTTGATTTTTGAAATTAATTTTAAATTTGAAAATTTTAAGATATGAAGTTAAACTGATCTCACATCCCAAATAGTTTATATAAACGAGCACTGCACCACAAACCGTGTATCTGTCCCGAAGAATAAATACACTGCTTGATGATGGGGCTAGATTAAATAAACTAGAAGATTTGTGACATCTGTTTGGTCTGCAAACCAATTTTATAAGCTGACAAGTTCCCCTGCTTAATACAAAAGAATTAAGCAGGGTTTATATTACCTGGGTTCTTAAAGTTCCCTATAAGGGCAAGCCCCTATAGTTAATTACATCTTAAATGACGGGAATCATTTAAGAAAACTATCGATAATGATCAGTGGCTTTGCTCTTAAGAATTTCAAAGTTTATAGTTTTCAAACAATTGGACTTTGGAGATTTCGCTAGGGAATACCAAATTTGGAACAGTTTATTTTTAAGAGTCCAAAGGAAGAGAAGTAGGGGATGTCACGGACCCGAAGTGAACTTCGGTGACTTCCCGACTATCCTATGATTTGGCTTCAATTTGAGAGTTTATTTAATGTTTCAATCCTGCCAATTTTAATTAATTAGGACTTATATTTGTATGACATAATCACACAAATAGCCTCAAAGATGTGAGGGTTTATGTCGTACCAAATGACTACCTCGGAGTCCTAAGACCGGTTAGGGCTTAATTTGCATAACATGATTATGTAAATGCCTAACGAAAAGTTGAGGATTTATGTTACACTAGGCAGACTACCTCGAAATCCTATGGCTTGGTTATTTAATTCTAGGAAAGGTTTTGCTGGAGTAGACCCGAGTTTTATTGATGAAGATGGTCGTGCTGCCCACCGTGCCTTAAGCTCCTTGTTGTTTCAGAGGTTTGGTTTTAGAAAGTGGCAATCAAGAGATGAGAGAAGTGTTTTGGTTTAGAAAAGTTGAAGATTGAGATGGCTTAGCATTTTAATTAAAATAAATCTTAAAGTTGATTAAGCAGAACTGATTAAGATCCCACGGTTCCGTCATCCCAGCACCATTATTTTCATCGGATTCTCTTAGTCCAAATGAATTTGCTAAACTCAACTGAATAAGTTCCACACCTTCATTTAGACTGCGAGAAATCTCGTTAGCAACATGTGGGTTACATCATCAGAGGAATTCCTGATCATCCAACGAGACGTTTTAATTTTAGTTGTAATTGCAATTTTATTTTTGTTGGTGATTAAATTTTGAGTTGTTTAGACATGCTGGGTTCGATCATTTTCATGCATTTGTAAATGCGGGAAAGTAAGACATTTAATAAATTGCAGAATGTAAATTGCAATATACTTAAATGTGTACCTGGTGGGCACTCCCGTCATTTTCATCTGCACTTAAAACACGTGTTAAGGCATTTATATATTTGCAACAAGTAAAAGCTAAGTAAAGCTAAGGGAAGGTTTTGGTTGTCTACCAAAATCCTAACCCTATTGCTAGTCAATTCCTATGACGTCTAGGTCCTTGTGTTTTAGTTAAGAATGATTTTCTTCACCAAAGAACAATGAAGTTCAATTGTTCTTCTAAAACATCCTATTAGGTTGAGAAAGTGTTTATGACGGATCCTGAACATCTTTTCAACACTGTTGGGATTATTCTGAGTCCAAATGAATTTCATCGTATGAATGAATTGATCATCCGAGAATTTAGTTAAGTTTGATTCTTGCTCAGTGAACTAGGATGTTAGATTATCCTGTGAGTAAGGTGATAGTTCATTTGATGCTTCATTTAAAAATTATAATAATGAAAGCCTTTAGGGGCAAGTAAGTTCATTAAAGATTCAACCGTTCTTAGTTAAAGTTGGATTGATGATTTCAAGGTGATTTAGTTTATTTATAATATTTTGATCAATTATTTTAAGTTTGGAATAGTGTTCAAGTTGTTTAATTCAGTTAAGTTTATCATTTCAGGAAGTCTTAACTTTTTAGGTTCATTTTGAATATTTTAAACTGTTTTAGTTTTCTTTGATTATAACCTTGTAATTTATGAATTATTCTAGATTAACTTTAACATTTTAATTTCATTTTTAATTTAAGTTTCAAACAATTTCAGATAAGTTTTGATATTCTAAGTCTCTTTTAATTTTGTTTTCTTACTTTAAATTGGTGTTAATGTTTTAAGTTTTAGTTTAGTTATGCAATTTTTAGATTATCTTCCTTTCATTAGTTTCAATTATCATTTTAGATCTCCTTTAATTGATATTTAAATAATGTTTGATCAAATTATTGATTAGGGATTCAAATTTAAAGGATTAGAATTCTCTTGTGTTACATCCCTTAATCTCAATCATTCAAAAAAAAAAATAATTATTTTTCCAAAACTTCATATGATTTAATTAACGTTTTTTCTTTAATATTTAAGGTGGCTTAGTGAGTTCCTACCCCTTAAATCCCCTATGTTTTAATCATCCAAAATAAAGTTAGGTTCAAATATTTTACCCTTCCCTTTGGTTAAGCCTAAAAATTAATTAAGATTAAAAATTTTTAATTACCTTAATGCCCTCTTAAGCTTATTCATTTCATAATTCATCAAATTAAGCTCAAATCAACTTAAAATTTTTATGTCACCTCACTCACATGTCAATTAAGACATTAGAGGAGAAAATGTGATTTTTTTCAATTGTAATTTAATTTATATAATAATTTTAAAGGAAAATAAGGATTTTCAATGAAAATTTCATGGCATGACGAAGAGGAAGTTTCTGTCCTTAGGAAAATTATGGGAGGTTCCTATTGACTAGAGGATCACTTGGACCAATTTTGGTGATTTTTTTAATTATATTTTATTTACTATAATTATTTTGAGTTTTGGAGTATTAATTAATTATAAAATAAAATTAGAGTGGAAAAATAGGTTTTATATTTTTCTTAAATCTCTCTGATCCCAAGAAACTTAGAAAATAAAATTTTATATTTTTTTATTTTTCTTTGAATTTATAGAATTATTTTAGTGAAAAGATTGAAAAATCTATTTTTTAACATTAAAAATTGCATTAAGCCTTTAAAATTCAATATTTTTTACTTAGAGACTTAAGAAAAATTTTTGGTTGGTTCCTAAGTGATTAGGGGACCAAATATAAAATTTTTATGAATTTTAATATTTTATTATTTTTATAATTTTTTTAATTATTAAAATATTAAAAGTTAAGTTAAAAATGAAGTTTTTAGAAAAAATCCAATTTTAATTTTCTTAGACTCCTCTGATATCAGAGAGTCTCCAAAATAAATTTGGTGAATTTTGAAATGTATTTTAAATTTTATGAATTTTTTAAGTTTAGTTTTGCCTATGTTACTTAAAAAATCCATTTTATGGGTTAAACCATTTTAAATCAATTTCAAACTTTTTATGGGAGTTCCTGTGATCCTAAAGATCAGTAGAGGATTAATTTCAAGTTATTTTTATTTCTATTTTGCTCTAATTAATTCAGAGTTATTTTTAAGTGAAGTGAGCCATTAGGGTTATTTAAAATGTTTTAATTCATGAGATAATTATCCCAAGTTCCTCTGGTCATAGGGAACATATCCTAATCCTGGAACTTTTCAAACAGTGTGTTAATTACTGGAATTAAAATACTAAAACAAGCATAAAAACTTGAAAATAGATAACTTGTCATGGGCATAGCTGTGGCCTTGGAAAATTCTGTGAATGTCCCCAAGATCAGAGGCTACAAAAGCCCTATGGTCTCATGCCATAGTGAATTATGTGTGTGAGTGGAGAATTAAAATACTCAGATAAGTATTAAATTATTAAAAATTAAATACTCTATCAAATAACTTGATTTTTTTCCACACTATTCTCCTTTGTTCACTGAGTAAGAGAGTATTTTTCTTTTAATTTTTGTGATTTTTCTACACAAAGATATGGATTTTTAAAGTTTTAGGGATTTAATTAAATCAGAAAAGGGGATTTTCCGACTTAAACCAGTCGGCGCTGACTGGATCCTGTGATGGATCGAAAGCACACGCAGCGCGGTTTGATTCGGCTCTGCCATCTGACTCTGCAGCCACGCATCCTGTTTTTCACGTTCCATCCCTTCATTCGACTTGATCCTGGCCATCCATCTGATACACGCGTGATCCGACGGTACCGTTCATCGTCCCGACTGGTGTGAGCCGAGAGCCGTCCACCTTCTAGCCCTAAGATCTCACTCGATACTCCACCAAATCAAGTGCAGTTCTTCCTACACGCTCGTTTAGCCTACGGGAGTCTATCCATACGGCTAATACACATTGAAAACATGCAGAATAAAATGGAGAATACATGAAAGCTTGGAAATAAGATGAGCTCAATACCTTTTCTCTGAGAAGTGAAGCTTAGATCAGAGGTGCTCGACACGTTCGTTGGAGTCCCAGGAGGCTGCAAATTGAGACTCGAGCGCTTGTGAAATGCCTAGGTATGACTTCATCCAAGTCTGATTTCAGGCTCTGGCCGATAAAAGAAATGGCTGGCCTAGTGAGGAGGCTTTCACTGGGGAACTTCTTCTCTACCTCTGGTGAAGGTGTAGGAGAGGTTAATTTGGTTTATGCGGATTTTTGATGATTGTCTTGTTTCTGGCCTGATTTTGGACTGAGAAATTAAGCTCAGCCAGTGGGGTTCAAGGCAGGAAAACAGTGGGGTTCTTCCTCTTTAGGCTGGGAGAAGCTCTAGGAGTGAATTGGAGAGGTTTTGTGAGAAAATTTTTTGACAACCCTCTCATGGTCGAGGTGGTGCTTATATGGCCAGGGCCATACAACAGGGCTTGGGTTCAATTGAGGGGTGGATTCCACTGCTTATGTGGAGGGCAGAGGAGCTCCAAGGTTTAATTTGGCTGAGGTGGCCAATTCGGTAAGTTTGGGTGAGTTTAGCCTAGTGGTGGCTCTCGGTTTTGACTCCCTCCGGTGACTACTCCTGCCGACAAGGACACGAGAGCTGGCCCCTGAGGTCAAGTGAGTCAGGGAGAAGTTTAATGGTGATTAACAGTTGTGGGGGAGTTTTGGGGTAAGGCAAAAGAGGATTTAACCACATAAGGGAAGAAATCCCTTAAAATGGGGGACCCTTGGTCCATGGCTCACTTAGCTTGGGCTAGGGGATCTAGGGTGGTGCCTAGGGTTCAAATGGTGGTTGTGGAAAGGTTGGTTTAGCTACATTTGGTTCAATTTGGTTTGGTTAGGTCATGGGTTCAATTTGGCTCACTTGGGTTTAGGTTGGGATAACTTGAGTTTGGGTTTGATTTAGGTTCAAATTTCTTGAGCAACATTGTAGAAATGATTGCCATGAAGAACTTTCATGAATATATGGAAAGGTTTTGAGTTCAATTGATAGGTCAATTAGGTGGATTTTAGGATTTTGGTTAATTTGGGTAACGTTGGGTCAAGTTGGGTTAAGGTGGGGTTTTGACCCAATTGAAAGTTTCAAATGGTTTAGGTGAATGTATTGAAGAGTTCCCAACATCAATTGGAAAGAAATTTTAGGATTAGGTCAATCAAATTGGTAGATTTAGGTCATGAATTCAAGTTGGGTCAAAATGGGGTAATCTTGGATTTTAAATAAAATTGAACTCAAATGTGAACTAATTTGGACTAGGATTTGGTTTAAATTGGTATTGGGGATGTTGAATTAAAGTTTAGAATTGAAATTGGACAAAATTGAGGTCAAATGGGTTGGTTTGGTTTGGCATTGGGTCCATTTAGGTTAAAAAAGGGTCAAATTGGAAATTTTGATAAAATTGGGTCAAATTGACAAAATTGGCCTATGGTATAGTTGAACAAAATGAAATTAAGAATATTTGGAATTTTCTGGCATTTTCTGGGAGTTTTTGGAATTTTTGGATTTTTGTGGCCAAAAGGGTATTTAGGATATTTGGAGGGTATTGGAGTATTTTGGTAGATTTAAAAGGTGGGAATTGTTTCAAAATGATTTTTATGATTTTTGGGAATTTTGGGTAATTTTTGGGAATTTTTGGAGAGTTTGGGGTTATAGGGGCAATTTAGGTAATTTTGGGTAGGCTTTAGGACCCAATGTCAAAACCAGGAATTTTGGCAAAAATGGAATTTGGTTATGGTAGAGGGAATGAAGAAGCTTAGAGTGAGCCATGGACCAAGAAATGTCCATTTTGAACATATCATGTGTTGTTCCTAACCCTCTTAGCCAAGGAGCTAGGGGTTTGGACTTAACCACATGAGTGCTCTAATGAACTGGGAGTCAAGATTGGGTAAGGATGGTTTAGGGTTTAGGATGAGTGTGAGAGTGCAGTATGTGTACCAGCCAGACCTCACCAAGACCAGACCACCGAGGGCAGTCCTAAGGCTTGAACATCCTATAAGAATTCATCTTTGTTTTCCTGCACATTGGTCCCAACCTTCCATGTGATTTGGAGGTTGATGACCATCTATGTAGGATTCCAAAGAGAATCAAGATTTGGTTTGAATTTTTAAATGGTGGGTTCCATCTCTAGTCTTCTAGGACAGTCAAGGAGAAGTCTTATGGCTAGATTCTAAGCACTAAGAGGAAAGAAAAGACCTCACTAAAAATGAGGTCAACAAATTGACCCCCAATAGGTGTGGTGTGCTAACCAAGCACACCGCGCGTATTGGCGTTGACCGAAAAGATCAACAGAACCAACACAAACATCTAAGTATCACACTTAGACCAAAGCATAGAAAACTTCCTGCTGGGGAGTATCGGGTAAATCTCCAAGACTGAAGATTTCAGAACTCTCGCTGGGGAAAAGGAGGTGAATTCCAAATCACAAGATCTAGAGAGATCAGATTTTAGATTCGTTTCATTTTTATTTCAAATTTTAATTTTGAGCTTGAATTTTGATTTAATCGGGGTTTCGATTTAAATTAAGATTTTAATTTAAGATTGATTTTAAGGTTAACTTAATTGAAATTCTGGATTTAGAATGAGAATTGGAACCTATGTTCCAACCTCGAGATTGAAAAGAGGACTGGAATTTAGGCTCCAGCCTCGAAGATTTGAAAGAGAACTAGAATTTAGGCTCTAGTCTCAGGAAGAGAACTAGAAGTTAGGCTCCAGCCTCGAAAGTTTGAAAGAGAACTATAATTTAGGCTTTAGTCTCAGGAAGAGAACTAGAAGTTAGGCTCCAGCCTCAAAAGTTTGAAAGAGAACTAGAATTTAGGCACTAGTCTCAGAAAGAGAACTGGAAGTTAGGCTCCAGCCTCGAAAATTTGAAAGAGAATAGAATTTAGGCTCTAGTCTCAGGA
Source organism: Papilionanthe hookeriana x Papilionanthe teres (assembly GCA_022702705.1). NCBI lineage: Eukaryota > Viridiplantae > Streptophyta > Magnoliopsida > Asparagales > Orchidaceae > Papilionanthe > Papilionanthe hookeriana x Papilionanthe teres. Next base: position 20,599,893 of record CM040433.1, read on the forward strand.
AGAGAACTGGAAGTTAGGCTCCAGGCTTGAAAGTTTGAAAGAGAACTAGAATTTAGGCTCTAGTCTCAGGAAGAGAATAGGAAGTTAGGCTCCAGCCTCGAAACTTTGAAAGAGAGCTAGAATTTAGGCTCTAGTCTCAGAAAGAGAACTGGAAGTTAGGCTCCAGCCTCAAAAGTTTGAAAGAGAACTAGAATTTAGGCTTTAGTCTCAGGAAGAGAACTGGAAGTTAGGCTCCAGCCTTGAAAGTTTAAAAGATAACTAGAATTTAGGCTCTAGTCTCAGGAAGAGAACTGGATGTTAGGCTCCAGCTTCGAAAGTCTGAAAGAGAACTAGAATTTAGGCTCTAGTCTCAGGAAGAGAACTGGAAGTTAGGCTCCAGCCTCGAAAGTTTGAAAGAGAACTAGAATTGAGGCTCTATTCTCAGGAAGAGAACTGAAAGTTAGGCTCCAGCCTCGGAAAGTTTGAAAGAGAACTACAATTTAGGCTCTAGTCTCAGGAAGAGAACTGAAAGTTAGGCTCCAGTCTCGGAAGTTTGAAAGAGAACTAGAATTTAGGCTCTGGTCTCAGGAAGAGAACTAGAAGTTAGGCTCCAGCCTTGAAAGTTTGAAAGAGAACTTGAATTTAGGCTCTAGTCTCAGGAAGAGAACTGGAAGTTAGGCTCCAACTTTGAAAGTTATCTGTATGAAGAGGGACCCAGTCCTATGACATCAGAACCAAATTGAACAAAGTTCGTGGCTCTGTGTTAATAGAACTAGTCTATCCTTTAACACACAGAAGAATTGAAAGGTTTGAATCGAAGGATTCAGATCGAAATTCAATTTGAGACTTAGATTCATTTTTTTTGTTTTTAGTGATTTGGTTTTTGAGTTTTCATGTTATTTAACATTCAGATCCTTAAAAAGAGTTCTTATTCATTTTCCTTTTCTCTTTTTTATTGATTTATGTTCAATTTTGTTCTATCTTTTTTTTTGGTGTCAAATCTTTATTCGTTCGAAGTTCATTTAACTTAATGGCATTTCCCAGTCAATTTGCACAAAAGAAGTGAAAGCAAAACATGACATGGTCGTTTCCATTCCAATTTGCTGAAAATACATCATATAACTTGATCCAAAACATGATGATATTTCCCTTGAAAATTAAGCATCTCGTACCATCCACATAAATCCAAAAAATAGACTGCCTAAGATTCCTGTAGGTTCTCCAAAAAACATCTGTCAAAATCCATGTCTGAATAGTGAGACATATGGACAATAACATCACCTTCCAAGCCATCCTTGGCAGGAAATGCTGTTCGGATGTGCATTAGAGGTGTGCTACTTTCCATGTAGCTCATAACTCGTAGGGCCTAAGGCTCTCTAGCTCTGGATCCGGCTGAAAGTGGAAAGACATTTTGATGTCTTCTATCCTCCTAAAAGTGACGGAGATTCGCTGAATAGGTACCCCTAGAATGTAGTGTTTTGCTATGTCTGCTCCGTTTCCTTTCAACACCAGAACGGAACCTACCGGTAGAGGTATTTCCACCAGCCCTCGAAATTCCCCAGGGCCTGCTACCCGGAGGTCTAATCTGAACATGATGTTACACTGGTTGACGAAAGACACTGTGCAGAAGGGTCTGACGAAGTCGTGATGATCTATGTGTGGCGGTATGCGGTCGCCTTCCTTGTATATGTTGACGATTCAGCTGTTGGGTATGCAATCCGTAGGCAGTACCCTCCATGTCACCATCCTTTTCACCATCCTCTTGATAATTCTTGGCATTTGATCCACCTCACTATGACAGAGTATCCCTGATGGATTTCTCTTTCTGTCCTTGGTGAAGTTGTAGCAACACCCGCATTGGATCGTAACTCTTCCTTTTCCTTTCATCCACCTTTGGGGTTCTGAGTAGGTCTTCTCTCTCAAACGACCAGCTCGACCCATTTTCTGAAGATCGTTGACGTAGTCCACAATCTGCTGCTGCTCGTAGTCTGAAAACACATCTGTATGCAGTTCAAGGCCCTCCAGGATATGATCCTCTTTCCTTGAACTCTTTCAAAATATTCAACGGTCTTCTTTTCAACTTTCTGCAGTCTCTCCAGCTTGTACTCCGTGATTATCTGAAATCGTAGGGGTCTGGTAACGTACTGTGGGATGTATGATTCAACCCCAGCATGCTCTCCTGCATGTCTCAGCTCCTCGGGGATAGTCTCTATCAGGACATCCTCCGAGGTTGCTTTCAGAACAAGACTCTTCAAAGCTAGTGTATCCGCCAGGCGTCGTGGCGCTGATTTTGTTTCTGATCTTCTTGGAATCTCTTTCATCTTTTCTGCTGTCCTTGGAATTGATCTCCTCTTTTTTGGTTCCTGCCAAATTGGTTTCTTCGAAGTACTCATACTGACAGTAGCAACTGTTTCTTTATGCTGGTCTGCCGCTAGCTTGCTCAGCATCCTATGAATGCGGCGGTTCTTGTTTCTTCACCTCTGTGGGCACGGTGCTGACAAGCCTGCCCTCTATTGTAGCAACCACAGACTTGACTTTCTTGTCTGCTCTAGTCATCTGAGCGGCGTTTACTTTCCTCTTTCTGTCGGTAGACTGCTGACACGGGCCTCCTAGTCTCATCACTTTCTAACTAGGGAATTCTTCCCGGTCAATCAGGGTCTAATCGGTCTTCTCGTACTGCAGTCCAGCCAGTGTGAAATTGGAGTCTATCTCAATCACGGCTCCATCCTTCATCTTCTTTTTGTCGAGTGCTAGACTCACGTCATTCTTAAAGTTCAAAACCAACCGCTCGTTCGATATTTCCCTGCGAACAATAAGGAAAGGATCGAGGGTTGTACTAAGAACGAGAACAAAAAGAAAACCTACTTATTAATGGAAAATTCTTATTCATTTCTTTCAAATTTTAATAAAACAGGGAAAAGATGGGGAAAGCTCAGAAATGAGATTGATTTTAAAGGAAGAATCAAAATTTTATTATTATGATTTCACATTTTTTCTTTTAACACATTTTTTTCACCATTTTTTTCATCATTCATTTTTTTTTAATTTTGGGTTCGGACCTGGTTACAAGTGATTACTGTGCCCGTGCTTCTAGGAATGAGATTTCATTTTTAAAGTTCATTCTTCGAAACATCAGGTTGCGTAATACCTCTTCAAATATCGTCCATTGATTGGAAGCATAGATCGTTCTCCATGGCAATTCACGAGTTGGTAGGAACCTCCAGAGTAGACTGTCTCAACATCGAACGGCCCTGCCCAAGTCGGTTCAAATTTACCTTCTATCTTGCAGTGTGCAAGAATAGGTCTCTTAAGAACTAAAACCAAGTCACCGACCTTGAACGTCCTCGGACGGACCAGTTTGTCGTAGCATGGATCATCTTTGCTTGATACAATTCTAGATACTACTGTGCTGAAATTCATTTCCCTTCCAAGCTTTCCAATTCTTCTAGCTGTAGTCTGGCGTTCTCTTCTGTAGTAATCTTGTTCGCAACTGCAATTCTAAGAGATGGAAGCTGAACTTCCAAGGGCAAGACGGCCTCGGACCCGTACACTAGAGCGTAGGGCGTAGAATGAGTAGGAGTTCTGAAAGTCATTCTACAGGGCCATAAGGCTTCTAACAAGTTCTCATGCCAATTTCTCATGTTATCATCCAAATTTTTCTTTAGGATTTGGATGAGAGTTTTATTAAAATCCTCGGCCAAGCCGTTTTCTCTTGGGTAGTAGATTGTCGAATAGCGCCAGTCAATCTGGTGCCTTCTGAAAAACTGTCGATCTTCATGCTTCTGAATGCTGACCCGTTATCTGAGATGATTCTGCATGGTACCCCGAAACAGTAGACTACTTGATTCTTGAAGAGCTGCAACACATGATGTGCCTTCATTTCTCTGAGTGGTACTGCTTTTGCCCATTTTAAAAAGTAATCTGTAGCTGCAAGAATGAAGCGATGTCCTCTCAAAGAAAGCGGATCTATCGGACCCACAATGTCTAAGCCCCAACACTTAAATGGCCACGATGCGATTTTCGGATGTAGCACATTTGGAGGTTGATGTAGAACCACTCCATGCATTTGGCACTGGTGACAGCTCTTGGCAACCTTCATGCAGTCGGTCATCATCGAGGGTCAGTAGTACCCTAGTCTTTTAATTTTTATTTTCATCTTCAGACCCAACTGATGAGCGCCACAAAGTCCTGAGTGCACATCTTTAACTATTTCATGAGCCTCGGATCCGCTCAGGCACCTTAGCCACATTTGATCGAAAGACCTTCTGTATAAAGTATTATTTATTAATGCGTTTGACAGAGTTCTTTTCTTAACCTTAAGGGCTAATGAATTATCGTCCGGTAAGTTTCCTGTTTGCAGGTATTCTATTAATGGCTGCCGCCAATCTTTTATCATTTTTGTTACTACTGCAACTAGTTCTTCCTCTTTTTCTGATTGGTGTATTGCATCCATGTCGAGCTGTGATAGGACCTGTCGTCCTTGAACTAACATTTCAACAGATTCATCCTGTAAGCAGGTAAATTCTTTTGCAAGATGGGCTAACACATTTGCAAGGGCATTTTCTCTTCTGGGAATCTTGTAGATTTTCACGTTCGGAATTTGCTTCAACAACTTCATTGCATACTGGAAGTACTTCTCAAGTCTTGGTTTCAGAATTTTGTACTGTCTGGCGACCTGTTGTATGATCAACTGTGAATCTCCTTAGATGTTGATGTTCGTTATCCCCATCTAATGGTTAACTCCAGTCTGGTTATAAGGGCTTCATATTCTGCTTCATTATTCGTACACAATTCTATTAAATGGTAGGAGTACCTTAACATCCCCGCTCTGGTGTTATAAAGATTAGTCTGATTCCTGCCTTACCGGGCACTATCATCTGCAATTCTTTGTCTTTCTGTGCTGAGGATGCTCCATCAAAGTATAGTTCCTAACACTGATCATCGGGGTCTTCTAGGCTCATTATCTGTTCATCTGGCAAGTCATTGTTGAGAGGTGATTCTGCTAGTAAAGGGTGTGCTGTGAGGAAGTCTACCAGGACTTGTCCCTTTACGGCACAAAAATGAATGAAAGTTATATCGAATTGCAATAGTATCATCGACTACCGGGCAAGTCTGCCTGAAAGCATCGGGCGAGTCAACAAATATTGCAACGGATTAAACTTCAAGATAAGGTTGACCTTACGAGAAAACATGTAATCCCTGAGCTTTTGGGCAGCGAAGATCAGGGCCAAACAATGCTTCTCAATAGGAGGATACTTTACCTCCATCAGAATCAGAAGACGACTCAGGTAGTAGAGAGTGTTTTCTTTACCCTCGTCACTGACCTGGGCTAGCAGGACTCCGAGGGAGTCATCTAAAGCCGCGGTATAAAGTATCAAAGGTCGACCCGAGACCGGGGCTGCTAAGACAGGAGGTGTGATTAAATACTGCTTAATGTCCTCGAAGTCACGCTGGCATTTTTCTTCCCAAACGAATTTGGCATCCTTTTTAACCAATGACGAGAAGGGTTGACACCTACCTAACAAATTCGAAATAAAGCGTCGAAGATATGCCAACTTCCCTTGAAAGGATCGTAGTTGTTTCAAAGTTTTGGGAGGCGGCATTTCTAAGATAGCTTTAATCTTCTCCAGATCGATTTCAATCCCGTGATGTCGGACAACAAATCCTAAGAATTTCCCAAAGGTAACGCCGAATGCGCATTTCAGAGGATTCATTTTAAGATTAAATTATCTTAATCGCTCGAAAATAATTCTCAAATCATACAGGTGATCTTCCTTTAGTTTGCTCTTGATGACCACATCATCCATGTAGCACTTGACTTGGTTGTGAATGAGATCATCAAAGATCCTCGTCATTGCTCTTTGCAAAGTTGCTCCTGCGTTCTTCAATCTGAAAGGCATTACTGTTTAGCAGTACACTCTGATTGGCGTTCTGAAGGCTGTGAGCTTCACATCTTCTGGTGCCATCTTTATCTGATGCATCATGACGATCCATCCATGAAAGAGAATATCTCGTGCATCGAAGTGATGTCGATCATCAACTCTGGAATTGGTAGCGGGAATTCGTCCTTTGGGCACGCTTTGTTCAAATCTCTGAAATCCACACATATTCTGATTTGACCATTCTTCTTTCTGACTGGTACCATATTGGCTAACCAAGTTGGATATTGTTCTTCACGGACACATTTAGCGTCGAAAAGCTTCTTAACTTCAGCTATCACTTGTTGTTCAATCTCTGAACGCACTCTTCTCGGAGCTTGTCTGACTGGAACAGCAGTGTGATCCACTCATAACTTATGAACTGCAACCTCTGGAGCTAATCCCGACATTTCATCATAACTCCAAGCGAAACAATCCTTGAATTCCATTAATAGCTTGATCATTTCTTAGGAGTCTTCTTTATCGAGTAAGGAGCTAACAAAGGTCGGCCTAGGCTCTTTGCTAGTACCTAAGTTAACTTCCATTAACTCGTCTATTGTAGATTTAATTTCCTCTTCGAATTCTGGTGGAGCATCTCTGACTGGTAGACCTTCAAGATCATCTGAAGCTTCCAAGCAGTCTTCATTAGGCTCTCAAGTGACAACCAAGAAAAATTATGTATCATCAACTGGTTCTACCGTGCTGAATCTGTGACCATGCTTTGAATTGGGAGGTCGACTTGTATTATTCCATAAATTTTTAAAGCGTTGAGATTGATCTTTCGTCCATTGCTTAGGTAAGATACCACGCTACTTCAAATTCTGAACACAGGGAGAATACCACTCAAAAGGCAATTCCATTAATTCGGAAGAAGCAACATTTTCAAATTTTACATCATTTTCAATTTTGGAAGAAGAAGCGCCATAGTAGAACTTGATCGGCTTAGCACAGCCACCATGCACTTCCTTGACCACTATACCCTCGACCTTGCTAGGATAGATCAGGGTTAGGGTCATAGTATGTACATAGTGTTTAATCTTCTCGTACATTGATTCGTATTCTTCGTTCTTTTCGTCCTCGAGAGAGATCTTGAACTGGGGTTTTCTTTGATTTATCTTCATTGTTTCCTTCTTGATTTATTCTTCTTCGGAGTTGTTTTCTTAATCAACATCGATGATCGGTTTCTTTTGCTCAACTGTTCCACCGTTTCTTCCTCGACCTCGTCCCCAGCCTCGACCTCGGGTGCGAGTTATGGAGAAACCTTCACCATCTCGTCGTAAGGGAGTGGTGAGTAACTGTTGAACTAGAACTTCAGATTCTTCGTTGCCTTGAGTTTCTTTTGCTTCGTTCGGTATGACATTTCTGAAGAAGACTGTTTTCTTCGGAAGCACATAGTAGGCTGCATCTTTGTGAATTCCAATCTCGTGTACGGAGAATGGTTGCAAGTCAACTTTGATGCACTATTCTTCCCCTCCTTCATAATACTTTATGCACTGGTGCAGAGACGACGGTATCATCCAGTTTTCATGGATCCACGGCCGACCCAGTAGACCGTTGAACGATGTCTCAGAATCAATTATGTGGAAGTTGCAGTTGTCCTTGCCAAATCACCGATCTTCATTAATAGTGTTATAGATCTAAGAGATATTTCTCCTTTCTGATTGAAACCTCTTAGTAACATTCTGTCTACTTCAAGATCGCAGGCATCAATTTCCAAATATGCTAACGTCCGAAGGTTAATTATGTTGATTGATACTGTCGGATCAACTAACACCCTAGAGAGCGTGAATTTTCCGATACTGACTGAAATGTACAACGATCGATTGTGATCAGCTGTTCAAAGTAGTAAATCATTATCCGTGAAGGTAACACCGCGCTGTCCTTTTAATGAGCAAACCTCGTCTAAGGAATTACCGGTCATTTGAGCTAAGCAAATTTCTGGGTCAAGTAAAGCCTTGATCAGAGTTTCCCTCATCTCCTTTGACAGGATCAGAGTGTCGTAGATGCTTAGTTTGGCTGGTAGCTTCCAAAGATGGGCTAGCATGTTAAAATCTACTTTGTTACCAGGCTCTTCAATTTCTTCCCAAATGGGCAATTCCTCTACTGGTTTGGCTCTTCCTGAGCAACCACCTGCTTTCCTTAATCTTTTGAACCCGCTCTCAGGGCTAGAACTTTTCCGCTTCTTAGATTGAGTTTTGTTATCTCTTCTGAATTTAGTGCCGGATCTGCCGGTTCTCCTCTTGAATTGGAATGGCTGGCTCTTCTGAAGTTGCTTTGAAATCTGACAGTTGTAATTCTATTGCGATCGGAGCTCCTCGGAATTCACAAATGGACTCATCACTTCCCGAGCTTTCGTAGCCACTCTTGTGAACATCTTCTCCTTCATCGCAGTCGTTAAGGTTTTGTATGATTTGAGAATCGTTATTCGTATCGAAATTGAGATCCGGATTAGATTGGTTGTCGTTAGTTAGATAATCGTTAGAAATAGTCAAAACGTAGCCAACACCAAAACTCTTATCATTATAAGATCCCACCGAGGCAAGAAAATAATCAAACAGAGTCAGAGGTCTGAGGGATTTCTCCCCCGAATCAGAAACAACCATCCTAGAAAAAGTAGCCCCTAGTCTACCCTTCGGAGCCTCAGTCTTCTCTTCTTCCACGATCTTCTCCTCCTTCTGGGGCGGTTCTTCAATCGCAATCGATAGTGACAGCTTAGCAGGTTTCGAGCTCTGAGCTGAAGCGTGCACTGAAGCGGATTGGATGTGATCCAAAATTGTTTTCGAAGACTTCTTCCAAATAGTACTCCATCCATTGTCGGTCGCGTAAGGGTCTATCGGAACAATAGGATCCGTTGAAATAACATTGACGAAACCTCCCTTTTGGGGCTCCTTCATGTATTCCTTCGGGATCGTTATGTTCCCCTTCCGAAGATTATCCTTCAGCCAATTATTGAAGGTGAAGCAGTCTTCTATCTTGTGTCCCAGCATCCTATGGTAGGGGCAGTAATTCGGATGATCCTTCTTATCGACTTCCTCTGGCCTTCTGGGCTCCGGTAGCTGAAAGTCGGGTGTCTTCATCAAACTGCGAAACATCTTAGCCACTGCCTCAGTATTGAAGGGGTATTCTTTATTCAAAAGCTCCTTCAGGCCACGTGATGAGCGAGGCGGTGGTTGATCATGCTGCCGTGACTGATAGCTCAGTCGATGCTGCTGATAGTTCTGCTGAGGTTGTAGATAAATCTGTTGCAGTGGTTGATAGCTTGGTTGTGGCCGTTCTGGCTGTATCTGCACTGGCTGTTTACCTTTATCCACTGCCACGAAAATTCCAGATTTCTTCTCGAATGCTTTCATTGACTTATGCTTATCATTTTTGTCGACGAAACTCAGCTGTTTTGCTTCCTCCTGCAAGCTCCCGACCTTGCTAAGCAACTTCTCGAAAGTCTTAATTGTGAATCCTTTAAGGAGAAGTGCTATCGGGCCATGGATACTCTTCAGAAGATACCTACTGCATGCTGCTCCTAAAGCTATGGTTCACACTTCATACTTTGATTCCTCCATCAAAGTATGTAATCCACCAAGGTTTCGTTCGGTTTCTGTTGCTCCACCACTAGATCACCGATAGTGATGTGGTGCCAAGCCCCAACAAACCGCTTAACGAAAAGGTTCTCCAATTCTGAAAAAGTCTTGACCGAACCATTCGGCAATTCTGCATACCAATCGAAGGCAATCCCTGACAAGCTGCTGACGAACTGACGAAATAGCAAAGTGTCGCTCCCACCGGCATTACAGTAACTAGCATGAAAATGTGTGACATGCTGCCGGGGGTTTCCAGCACCATCGAAAGTTTTAAACATAGGTGGTACGAAGCCTTTCGGGTATCGGACTACATCAAATTCTTCAGGGTAAGGTCTACCTGTCTGAATAGATGCTCCACTCTTAGAATGGGCTAAGGCTTCTCGCACCTGCTGTTCCACCATATTCTTAATATCCTTTTCGGGAATCATGCTCTGAGCTGAATCCTTCTTTAGTTGTTCATCTCCGTTGAAAGATGTAATTTCCTTTCCTCCATCTGCAATGTGAATGATCTCTGGAGGTGTTTCCTTCTGAGGTTGAGGCTGACTCTGGAGTGTGTTTAAGGCGGCCACCATCTCCTCCATCTTCTTCTCCATTCGATAGATCGTGTAATCCTTTTCTCGAAGATGTAGCTTCATTGTCACTGGGTCATCTCCTTCTGAAGTTGATGGAGCTCCCTGCAAAGCTGAAGATGCTCGGATCTCAACCATATTGATCTCGGCAAATTTCTCATCCATGAACTCTGATGAATCCACTTCATTTCCCCGTTATTCTCTTCTTTCTCTTGACAACCGTTGGATGTCAGTTCTTAGCTTCCCTATGGCAGCCTCAAGTGGTCTTTTCCAAACGGTCTCGTGATTATCAGGTGATGACTGTTAGACTTCATCTTCAGGAGTTTCTTTCATATCTGCAGCACTTTCCTCAGATTCGGGCTCTCTGACGAAACTTCTCTTCCCAGAGTGTTCTATCTGTATCAGTTCAGCAATAATAGGTTGTCACACCATCCTTCTTGCAGTAGGAGGCCTAGGACCAGATGGTCTGTCGGTTGTACATCGGTAGGTGGTGTGTTCCCTAATATGGTGACCTATTACAAAAACAGGCGAACTTCTCTCGCTAGCTCGTACCTTCTTCCTTGGCCTTTCTATGGCAGTGACAGGGTCTACTTTTGGTCCGAGGTGAGATTTAACTAGTACTCGTCCCATTCTTCTCAAAATTTCTGACAAGGGGCAACCGTCCTTTCTGGCTAACTTCTCCACTACTACTCGCAACCGGGTAAGTAGCGTAGTCATGATCTTCTTCTTCTTACAATCACTGTAGTATGCAGCAAAGGTAACGCAATGGCAATCCTTCGAGCATCTTCCTCATCAGATGCAGCAGAGAGAGGGTGGAACCTACTCCCCTCCAACAGCGGTGAGATCTCAGGCAGTTCTTCTTCTTCTTCAGGAATCTCTTCAGGAATCTCTTCAAGAAAGGTAGCCTCTGTGGCCCTGGTCTTTCTGATCTTGGTGATCTTTCCGTTCTTATTCCTTCTTTGCGTTCGGTTTAAGGGTGCAAATCTCAAACTGGACCCTATCTAGAAGACAGACGGTATTGCAGCAAGTCTGAGCCCACCACGGTAACGGCTCATTACTGACTTGGACTTCCTTCCCTTTTAGTTTGGAGGGTGCCGAGGTAGGTGCAGTGATGACCAGACTGGCGGGAGCAGAGATGACCGTGCTGGGGGTAGCAGTTAACCTCCTATGAACAGCGGTGCTTCTTTCAACTGGGATCCTTTGAAGGGGAGGAAACTCTTGAGCTGACTTCAAGTTGAACTCAATTATGGATTCCACAGTCCCCAGTACTTTGTCCATCAGCGCGAAGAGAGTAACATCTATGAACTTAATGTCCGTGTTGTCAAATCCTTATTCGAAGCGAATGATTCCATCATCAAGCAGCTCGTCCTTGTAGACAGCTAAGTCCAGTCCGTTGGTGAAGGAGAAAATTAGCTTTGGCGCAGACATCTTCTACAGTGTAGATTCTGAGCGTCAGTTCCAAATTATGCTTCTTTTCGTCACAAAACTTTTAGGACGACAAAGGATTCTTCGAAAAAGAGTCCGAACACATTTCCATTTCTCTTTTTCTTAGTTTTCTTTATAAAGTATTTCAGATTCTTGTTTTATTCGTGTATTTGTGGTTTAGCAGAAGGTTCGTTTATTAAATGGTTTATTTATTAGAAGGTTTGTTCATTAGGAACGAAACAATTAAAAGGGGAAAGGTTATAGGAAAGATAAAGGATCCAATCTAGAAAACGGAAAGGAAGAGAAAGTCTCACGAGACTTCTCAACCCGAGGGAACGCTCCTAAGCTAACACCTATTGGGGGGTTCACCCCACCTCTAAGAGGTAGAAGGATTTCGGAACCTCTCTGTTTTGGGGTAGCTAAACAGTGGCTCCAAAATCCAAAAGAGTTGACTATACCTGTTCAAGACAAAAATGAACATGGTATGTCAACAGCAAGAATGATAGTTCGATCCTAAAGGGACATGGATTCACTACCGATTTATGAAAACAAAACCATCTGATCAAAATGGAGAGAGGAACTTTTCCCCAGCGGAGTCGCTAGAAGTCAGCATTATTTTTTTTTAGATTTTAAGTTTAATTTATATATATATATATATATATATATATATATATATATATATAGTTTGAAAATTAGCATTTGATTTTTGAAAATAATTTTAAGTTTGAAAATTTTAAAATATGAAGTTAAACTGATCTCACATCCCAAATAGTTTATATAAACAAGCACCGCACCACAAACCGTGTATCTATCCCGAAGAATAAACACAATGTTTGATGATGGGGCTCGATTAAATAAACTAGAAGATTTGAGACAACCCTTTGGTCTGCAAACCAAATTTATAAGCCGACAAGTTCCCCTGCTTAATACAAAAGAATTAAGCAGGGTTTATATTACCTGGGTTCTTAAAGTTCCCTATAATTGCAAGCCCCTATAATTAATTACATCTTAAATGACGGGAATCATTTAAGAAAACTCTCGATAATGATCAGTGGTTTTACTCTCAAGAATTTCAAAGTTTAAGGTTTTCAAACAATTGGACTTTGGAGATTTAAATAGGGAATAACTTAAATTTGGAACAATTTATTTTTAAGAGTCCAAAGGAAGAGAAGTAGGGGATGTCACGGACCTCAAGTGAACTTCGGTGACTTCCCGACTATCCTATGATTTGGCTTCAATTTGAGAGTTTATTTAATGTTTCAATCCTGCCAATTTTAATTAATTAGGACTTATATTTGTATGACATAATCACACAAATAGCCTCGAAGATGTGAGGGTTTATGTCGTACCAAACGACTACCTCAGAGTCCTAAGACAGGTTAGGGCTTAATTTGCATAACATGATTATGCAAATGCCTAACGAAAAGTTGAGAATTTATGTTGCACTAGGTAGACTACCTCGAAATCCTATGGCTTGGTTATTTAATTCTAGGAAAGGTTTTATTGGAGTAGACTCGAGTTTTGCTGATGAAGATGGTTGTGCTGTGATCATAGAAAAATACATTAATAAATTCATATCTATTTTTGATGAAATTGCACTTTAAAGGAAGGTATTTCCTTTATTTTATTGCAGGAATGAAGATTTATAAGTAATTAAAGCAAAAAGCATGAAATGGAGCTAATTTGGATCAAAAAGGAAGAATTTCATGCAAATTGAACTAAGTCGCCGACGGTGAGATCGAGGTCGCCGACAGCGAGATCGTGAAGAGAATTTCTGAAGGAATTATAAATACCTCGCCGACAGCGAGCCCGAAGCCCGCCAACAGCGAGATCGTGCGGTTTAAAGACCTTCTAGAAACCCCGCTGACGGCGAAGGCGTTTCCCGCCGATGGCGAGACAGTTCAAAATGCAAATACTTTGAACCTAGACACTTTTTGAAGAGGTGTTTAAGCACCCCTTGGACCTTTGCTTACCTCTATAGATAGAGGTCGAATTCTAGTGTCTGTGTGTGTCCCTTGAGTCTTCAGTGTGTCTCTTGAGTCTTCAGTGTGTCTCTTAAGCCTTCAGTGTGTCTATTTTAGAGAGTTTGAGTCTATTTAATAGGATCTTCCTCGTCAGATGCGTTACCAGATTGGTTAATTATCCAAACTTTCTATAATGGATTAATAGGATCTTTAAGATCAATCATCGATGTTGCTGCTGGAGGATCATTAATGTCAAAACCATTTGATGAAGCCTATGCACTAATCGAAGAAATGACAACCAATAATTTTCAATGGCCTGCTGATAGAATGAATCCGAAAAAAATAGCTAGTATTCATGAAAATGATGCAATATCTATACTAGCTTCACAAATTGCTGTTGTATCTAAAAAATTAGATCATTGTGGAATGAATTACTCTCCAACTATATCAGAAGAAAATTCATCTGGACAACTTATAGAATCTAAATCTCAATATGAAACTATTAATGCAATTAACAACAGACCCAATAATCCATATGCAAATTATTATAATCCTGGATGGAAAAATCATCCTAATTTTAATTGGAATAATAACACAACTAATCAACCATGGATGAATAATATGACACAACAATTAGGAAATCCATCTAATCAAGGAAATCCTAATTATAAACCTAATTATCCACTCGGATTTAATAACCCACAATTTAAAGATAAGAAATTATCTATAGAAGAATTAATATTAAATATGGGTCTACATTTACAAAATCAAGGAAATCAATTACAAATACAAGGAAACCAATTACAAAATCAAGGAACAAACTATCAAAAATATTGAAACTCAACTTGGACATATCGCTATCGCACTTAATAATAGAATACCGGAACATTTCCTAGTAATGTGGAAATAAATCCTAAAGACAAGGGAAATGAACAAATTAAAGCGATACAATTACGAAGTGGAAAAGAATTAGAACCTCGAATTCAGAAAGAACTTGAAAGTCAAAAAGAGGAAGTGGAAATTGAAACGGAAAAGAATAAACAAGATACAAACTTAGAAAATCCTTTAATACCTATGAAAATTTCTGTTGAAAAACCTCCACCACCATTTCCTCAATGACTAATTCAACATAAAAAAGACAAACAATTTGCTAAATTCCTTAAAATTTTGAAGAAATTAACGATAAATATTCCTTTCGTAGAAGCTTTAGAATAGATGTCAAACTATGTAAAATTCATGAAAGATATTCGAAATAAAAAAAGAAAATTTACCGATAATGAAATGGTCGCACTTAGTGAAGAGTGTAGCTATTATTCAGAAAAAACTTCCTGAAAAATTAAAAGATCCTGGTAGTTTCACTATACCCTGCGCTATTGGAGAAAAATTCTATGGAAAAGCTTTATGTGACTTAGGACCAAGCATCAATCTAATGCCTCTATCAATTTTTAAGAGATTAGGATTGGGAGAAATTTCACCTACTTCAGTAACTCTTCAGTTAGCTGATCATTCTGTTACATATCCTAAGGGAGTTATTGAAGTATTAGTAAAAGTGGATAAATTTATCTTCCCTGTAGATTTTATTGTTCTAGATATGGAAGAAGATAAATAAATTCCTATCATTTTAGGAAGAACATTTTTAGCCACTAGAAAAGCTATGATTGATGTTCAGAAAGGAGAATTAACTATGAGAGTAAATGACCAAAAAGTAACTTTTAATATTGCTAAATCAATGAAATATCCTGCGTTAGAAAAAGATGATGAGTGTTTTCGAATGGAAGTACTCGATCATTTACAAAAAGAACATTTTAAGGAATATTATGAAGAAAAATTAGAAAAATAAAATATTGAATTAATTGAAAAATCTGAAATAAATGAAGAATTAGATTATATTCAAGAGAAATTTGAATTTTTGGATAACACAGAAAACACTGAAAAAAATATAGTTCCATCAATTATTAAACCTCCTGAACTTGAGTTAAAAATGTTACCTAATCATTTAAAGTATGCTTACTTAGGTAATTCTTCAACTCTACCAGTTATTATTTCATCTGAATTAAATGAATCTCAAGAACAAAAACTTTTAGATACATTAAAAAAATATAAGAAAATTTTTTGTTGGACTTTAGCCGATATTAAAGGAATTAGTACTTCAATTTGTATGCACGTAATTATTTTAGATAATGAACATAAACCTAAAGCAGATCCACAAAGGAGATTAAATCCAATAATGAAAGAAGTAGTCAAGAAAGAAATTTTAAAATGGTTAGATAATGGTATTATATATCCTATTTCTGACAGTGCTTGGGTAAGCCCAATTCACTGTGTACCTAAAAAAGGAGGGGTGACTGTCAAAGCTAATGAAAATAAAGATCTTATCCCTATAAGACAAGTAATTGGATGGTGAATATGTATTGATTATAAAAAATTAAACACAGCCACCAGAAAATATCACTTCCCTTTACCATTTCTAGACCAGATGTTAGATAGATTAGCCGGACATAAATATTTTTGTTTCTTAGATGGATATACCGGTTATCATCAAATACAAATTGCTCCCGAGGATCAAGATAAAACTACATTTACTAGTCCTTATGGAACTTTCGCTTTTCGAAGAATGCCTTTTGGATTATGTAATGCACTTGCAACATTCCAAAGATGTATGATGTCTATATTTAGTAAATTAATTGATAATGGAATAGAAGTATTTATGGATGATTTCTCTGTCTTTGGAACAACATTTGACACATGCTTAAATCATCTTGAAAAAGTATTTGAAGTATGTGAGAAAAATAATTTAGTTCTTAATCGGGAGAAATGTCAATTTATGGTTACGAGCGGCATTGTATTAGGGCATAAAATTTCGGAAAAAGGCATGGAAGTAGACCTCGCAAAAATTCAAGTTATAGCTAAATTACCACCTCCAACTATGGTGAAAGGGGTAAGAAGTTTTCTTGGACATGCTCGGATTCTACGTACATTATATTAAAGATTTTTCAAAAATTACTAAACCTCTACGCCAACTTTCGAAAAGGACAAGAAATTTGAATTTACAACTCGAATGCTCGAATGCTTTCGAATTATTAAAAGATAAATTAATTACAAGACCTATAATAGTTTCACCTAATTGGGAGAAACCATTCGAGCTTATGTGTGATGCTAGTGATTATGCTATAGGAGCGAGTTCTTGGCAAAGATACGATAAGATTTTCAAAGTTATATACTATGCTAAGTAAAACTCTAAATGATGCTGAAATAAATTATACAATTATCGAAAGAGAATTATTAGCGATTGTATATGCTTTTAATAAATTTCGGCATTATCTAGTAGGAACTAAATGTATTGTACATACTGATCACTCTGCTATAAAATATTTAATGCAAAAGAAAGATTCTAAACCAAGATTAATCAGATGGATATTATTAATGCAAGAATTTGATTTTGAGATCATTAAGAAAAAGGGAACTGATAATCAAATTACAGATCATTTATCAAGAATAGAAAATCATAAATTATCTGATACTGATAATGAAATTTTAGATAGTTTTCCTGATGAACAACTTTATAATATTAATGAGTTGAAAATAGCTTGGTATGCTGATATAGTAAATTATATTGTAAGTGACATTTTACCACCTATGTTAACTTTGAAACAACAGAAAAAATTCATTCACGATAGTAAAACATACTTTTGGGATAAACCATACTTATATAAGCAATGTAAGGATCTAATCATTAGAAGATGTGTGCCTTATGAAGAAACTGAACCAATTATTCAAAAATGTCATGATTCTGATTTTGGAGGACATTTTGGGACAGATAAAATCGCATATAAAATTCTACAATCTGGATTCTACTAGCCTACTCTATTTAGAGATGTATATAGATATATAAAAACCTGCGATAAATGCTAAAGAGCAGGAAACATATCAAGGAAAAATGAAATGCCTCTGAATTTTTTATTAGAAGTTGAAATTTTTTATGTTTGGGGATTAAATTTCATGGGACCTTTTATTCCTTCATTTGGAAACTCATATATATTAGTAGTTGTTGATTATGTTTCCAAATGGATCGAAGCACAAGCTTTACCTAGGTGTGATGCTAAAAGTGTTTCAAAATTTTTAATGAAAAATATTTTTACTAGATTTGGAATGCCGAGAGTGATTATCACTGACGGAGGAACTCATTTTAGAAACAAATATATTCACAAACTAGTAGAAAATAATAATATTATGCATAAGATATCAACTGCTTATCATCCACAAATTAGTGGATTAGCTGAAGTTTCTAATCGAGAGATTATGCGTATATTAGAAAAATCTGTAAACCCTAATAGATTAGATCGGTCTATAAGACTAGATATCGCATTATGGGCATACAGGATCGCTTATAAAACTCCGATTGGAATGACTCCCTACGAGCTTATATATGGAAAAACTTGTCACTTACCGATTGAATTAAAACATAAAGCATATTGGGCGATTAAAGAATTTAATTATAATATGAAAGAAGCTGGTGAAAAGAAATTGTTGCAATTAAATGAATTGGAAGAATTAAGAAACGAATCATATGATAATGATAGGATTTATAAAGAAAGGATGAAATTATGACATGATCGGAAGATTAATCAGAGAAATTTTGAATCAGGACAAGAAGTTTTGCTTTATAATACTAGATTGAAATTATTTTCTGGGAAATTGAAATCTCGATGGTTAGGACCTTTCACCATAACTCAAATATTTTCATATGGAACTATAGAAATTGAAGATCCAAAAACAGGACATAGATTTAAAGTAAACGGACATAGATTAAAACCATATTTCGAAGGTAGAAGACCAAATTTTAAAGAGGTTTTAATGCTTAGTCAACCTGAACACTAATTAAATTAGGTCGGGCTGACGATGTTAAACCAAGCGCTTTATGGGAGGCAACCCATAGTAGTCTTTTATTTTAAATATCTACAAATTAGTTAGTCTATATTATTAAAACAAATCTTACTACTCAAAACTTTTTATTAGAATCATCACAAAGTTGAACCTATACGATGAGATCGGAAAATATTCGGACTCGCAGCGAAATTAGGCGATTTTTATGAATCTCGCCGACAGCGAGCCTGAGCCCGCTGACAGCGAGATCGTGCGCCATGACTTGAGTCAGTTTTATAACTAAGTTGCCAACGGCGAGGAACTTCCCGCCGACGGCGAGGTAGTTGAAAATTTGGTTTCTTAAAGATTTTTCGTGCGGTTTTTTACGGATGTAAGCCATTCCTTCGTAAGAAATTATCTCAAATCCGATTTTACACCATTTTCTTCCTTATGAACGACTAGAGACCAATCCTTTCCATCCAAAATGGCCACCAAATTCTTAGAAACCACAAAAGTTGAAGTTTTCAACCGAAGAAAATTTGTCAGTTCGGAGGCACAGCGAATCTTCAACAAAGGCTTGATGAAGAAAAGACTTATTAAAGAAAGAGGATTTGTCAACAGAGGAGTAGAGAATTCTACTACAAAAATCAAAGAAATGATAGCACAACGGCATTGGGAGGTATTTTGTTATATGACATCCGCTGTAGTTATACCAGTAGTTAAAGAGTTTTACTCTAATTTACATGCGATCAACAATGGAAATATGTACGTCAGAGGAAGATGGGTAACATTTACTCCTTCAAGGGTAAATGAATTGTTTTCTATAGAGAATACCTCTGTTTGTCATTATTCCAACTTTGTGCCTTCAAGATACAATATGAACGAAATATATAGATACCTGACCGATGAACCAGATGATTGGGAGTTACGAGAAGACGGGTATGTCAATTTTTCTGCATCACTTCTTAACCCTGTCTCGAAGTACTGGCATTTCTTTATATCATCAAAATTATTACCTACTATGAGGGTAAATAAAGTTTCAAAGGAATGCGCTATATTAAACTACTGTATTCAAATTGGACTACCTATCGATGTTGGATCAATAATAGTAAAGTCCGCATTGGGATTAATCGTGCATGGGTCGGTGCATGGACTTGGACACCCATCTACTATATTTGCTTTATGCGATCGCACCAAGTTTCTTATGAGGCTTGGGAAAAAGTACTTTTACCATGGAAACCACTAGATCCTACTGATATGTTTCCCACTTTGGATAACAATGATGAGATTACTATTATTTCTGACAGAGCATCACAGAACAATCCTTTAGCAAGGCCCTTTACTGATAAGACTAATTTCATTCTGAAGAAGATTAAAGGATTGGAAAAAGAATTGCAAAATGTGATGAATTCCATTGACAATATCTCTGATATGTTTGATCATATTGATTGGAGAATGAAGGAGCACTTTGATCATACTGGACATCCGGAGGCCAGCTTTTATTCATCTACTAAGACGAAAAGAATGGATTAATGAAGAATCTACTCGTGAATTTCCTTTTAGGCCTTTCTACAATTTATTTATGCACTCGCGTCGCATCGGAAATATCGTAGAAGATGTTAGTTCGATACATCGAAGAGTAAGAAAGATTTCTATGTTTATGTTATATTTGTATATATATATGTGTTGATTTGGAGTTAGATTTTATTATGAGTCGAAATTTGATTTGATCATCTCGCATTTGATGAGATTTTATGTAAATTGTTATGTCTCAAGCATTTAGAGTGTTGTGGTGTGGATTGCGATGCTGAGTATTATGGATTTGAACATTTAAGTTAAGTATGTGTTAAGTTGTTAGTGTGAAATTTGTAAGTCTCATAGATTTCATATATAAAGTTATATTGTTTGTTTTGTGTGACTGTTTGTGAGTATAAGTATCTAATCTTCATATTATTATTAAATTAAGTGATCAAAAGATTGATTAAGGGCAATTCGAGGTTGAAAATGATTGACGAAGTTAAAAAATTTTAAATTTTTGGGATCTCGCTGACGGCGAGAATTATCCCGCCGACAGCGAGAAAACCCACTGACAGCGAGACCGAGCTCGCCGACGGCGGATTTTTCCCGAAACTTTTGCCTTATGAAATTAATTAGCTCGCCTACGGCAAGAAAAATCTCACTGACAGCGAGATCGCGAAAAGACCTATATTTGACCGGTCAACCGACACTATTCATCATCCCTTTCCTCAAATTTTCGAAAAAACCGACCTAGGGCTTGAGAGATCTTGGATTTGAAGCGAATTCAACACTTTTTGACGCAGGATTCCATCTTCCCTTGGTAAGAGCTTCACTCCTATGCAAAAATTTTTTATTTTCACCATGGATTTCTTCTACATTGGAGAATTTTGAAAATTTTCGAAATATGGAGAAAATACTTGGAAGAATTTCATAAAAATTGATTTAAATGGATTTTAGATTTTGTAGGAAGCCTTCTTAGTAATATTTCAGAGTTTAGTTAAGATTTTTTGCAAATTTCACAGATCGAGAAATGGCTCCACGACAAAAGCGACGAATAGATTATGATGAAACCCGATTCATTAATGCAAGAGCACAAACTCGATATTTTCAAAACATACAAGCAAGAAAATACATTCAAGATCGAGTTTTCAAGAATCCAGAAGGAGAAGTTGAGTGAATCATTAAGGAGCGAGGATGGGAAAATTTTTACTTCGTGACCAACAGAGCAGCTGTAGAAGTAGTAAATGAATTTTATGCAAATTTAACACAAGCTGAAGATGCACCAGTTAAGGTTAGAGGATTTTTTGTAGAATTCAACGCTGCTAAAATAAACGCTTATTATGAAGTACGAGAAACCTACACCAGCGAGTATGAAACTTTTGGAACTATGGAAGGACCACTGGAAGAGGTGATCGACTTTCTCACTGATGGGAAAGGAGTCTGGAAGATAAAGTAGTGGGAACGGGCAAACTTCCCTCTTTCTATGCTAAATGCAACATCTAAAGCCTGACATTATTTTATTTGTTCTACTTTGTTACATACCTACCACCATAGTGAGGAAATAAGAGATAGAAAGCGCTTCCGAATTTCGTATTCGGAACAGAAGAGTATTAATGTGGGAAATGTTATTTATAAAAATATATTAGCCACCGCTAGAAATGAAAGTGGAGGAGGACTAGGACATCCTGGTCTTATCTATACACTTTGACAATTATCTGGGGTAGAGGCAAGAGATGATGAGGAATGGATTGAACCTATGAAACCCCTTACTCAGGCTAATATAAAGAAATATGAATCCCATGAAGGATGGAGATCTGGGACAAGGGATTATGTACCTTCTTCAAGTAGAGATATACCCTACTAGTTATGATCCACCCCTCGCAGACACCACTCCTACCCTTCAAGATCCGATGAATGAATTAACCCGAGAGTAGAAAGAGTTTTGAGTTATTTAGAGAAAATATGGAAAGAAGATTTGAGCATATAGACCAAAGGATCGGAGGCTTGGAAAGAAGACACGATTATGATAACGAATATCTCCAGCGACATTCGTAGTACTGAAATTGCACACTATGAAGCCGAACGTCGATATAGGAGTGGTGATTTAGATGTTGTCTTTCCCGAGTGCTCCCGTTATTCACAAGTACTCACTCGCTTCAGCCTTCTCAGCCTCGGAGATCAGGGAGATGTCATAGCTTGGGATTTTGATGCAGAAGATTAGAGTCTTTGTTTAGTTTGTTTGGTTTGTTTAGATTTATTGTTGTTTTGGGAAACTTTATTATTTTGGATGTGATTATTCTGTACTTTCTAAAGACTATGGATGTTGGTATGTTTGCTTATGTTATGATGTTAGATTTCTTATGTGTGTTAAATTAGTTTGCAAATTTTTATATATATAGGATGTTAGTTTAAGTTTTTATAAGTTATGAATGTTAACATTGTCTAGATTGTTTTAATATATTTTAAAATAGATTAGTTAAATGAATGTGTAGTAATAGATTAAGTTTTCTTTGTTATGTTTGATACTTATTTTAAAATTTCATCCCCGCACTTTCTTTTAAATATTATATGTGGAAGAATACTAACAAGTATAGTGTCTCGTAAGTAATGAAAAAGCCTCGCAAAAATTTCAAAGAAAAGAAATACCTAAAGCTCAAAGGTATGATGAATTTTACTATATACTTTCCCTTTTTCACTATGTAGTATAGATAGAAAAATTTAAGTTTGGGGGAGGTAAAAATACAATTTTAATTATTAAATTGTTCTCAATTTCTATTTTCAAAAATTATTATTAAATGATTTTCTATAGTAATTTTTCAATTCAATAAACATGAATTACTTTATTTAATTATTATAAAAAGTTAAAGAAAATGTTTCTAGTAATTCAATTAATTAATGGAATAAGATATTTGGTTAAAAGAAATAAGAATATAGTAAATTATTTAAACTAAGGGAAACCATATTTTAAAATTAAAAATTCTTAAGTATTTAAGTGAAAAAGAAAGGATAGAAACTCAATGAAGTAAAGGCTATGAAATATATATAAGCAAAGAAATATTTTAAGTTTCAAATTTAGGAAGAGAAATTGAAGTTTAAAATTATTAACAGGCTATCCAGATATAGTAATCCTCACTTGAAAAAGAAAAAAAAAAGAAGGATTGAAAATCAATTCGAAAAGAAAAGAAAAGGAAAGAAAAGAAAAAGAAAAGAAAAATATAAGTGAGGAGAAGCTCGAGGATATGCCTTATCAAAATTGGCTTCAATGGATTCAACCTAAAGGGTCAAACTTAATTATATTTCTAAACTTATATTTATGGATTAGTATTTTACTAAATAGTGTTTTTCGAACTTCCTATCATCTAAATATCTTAAGTAATTTACTCTTTTAAATATAGTCATTCCCGAAATAAATAGAGAGCTAGAAATCTTAGACTCGATAACTAAATAATCTTATATCTATAAAGTTAATTTAATTACTCGTAAATATTTATATTTAACTTTATTATAATTTTATTTAAATTTAATTCATATTATCTCGAATTGAAAAATTCTATTATAGAAATCATTATTTTTATTTAGTATTAAAATTACTCGAGGACAAGTAATAATTAAGTTTGAGGAATTTTGATCACGTAAAAATACATTAAGAAATTCATATTTATTTTTGATGAAATCGCACTTTAAAGAAAGGTATTTCCTTTATTTTATTGCAGGAATGAAGATTTATAAGTAATTCAAGCAAAAAGCATGAAATGGAGCGAATTTGGATCAAAAAGGAAGAAATTCATGCAAATTAAACTAAGCCGCCGACGGCGAGATTATTAAGAAAATTTCTGAAGGATTTATAACTACCTCGCCGACAGCGAGCTCGAAGCCCGCCGGACAGCGAGATCGCGCGGTTCGAAGACCTTCTAGAAACCCCGCTGACGGCGAGGTCGTTTCCGCCGACGGCGAGACAGCTTCAAAATGCAAATACTTGAACCCGGACACTTTTCGAGCGGTGTTTAAGCACCCTCGGACCTTTGCTTACCTCTATAAATAGAGGCCGAATTCTAGTGTCTCGTGTGTGTCTCTTGAGTCTTCAAGTGTGTCTCTCGAGTCTTCGTGTGTCTATTTTAGAGAGTTTGAGTCTATTTTGAGTCTGTTGTTAGTAAGTTTCTTTAGTTTATTTGAGTGTTATTTAGAAGTTTGCTGTACTAGAAGGAAAAGTCAAAGGAACTTCAAGGAGTCTGCTTGAGGAGGAAATTAAGATAAGTATCTTTGTTTATTGTTGTTAACTTTAAATGAAATCCATGCTTTGTTTTATTCTCATGCATTCTGAGTAGTTTTCTTAGTCTTTCTCCTTGTTTATGAAAATTATGCGAATTGATGAATTTAAATGAAGTACCTAATATATTAAAATAAATTGTGATAATTTTTACTTAAAACTTAATTTACTTTCAATCTGGCCAATCGAGTTGTTAAAATATGTCGAATTAGCAACTATAGTAAAAATTACATCCAATATTCGAGGAAGTCAAAAGCCTTGGAAGGCGGGTGCAAATAAATAGGAAATATTAATTATCTGGACGTAGAATTGGACATTTTAGTGTGAAAGACTAAAATATTCAATTCGGTCCTATTGTTCGAGAGCCGAAGTGTAGATGTTAGCCCTCAGGTGAGGGGAATGTGGGAGCTCCGAAGTGGCAACAAGCATCCTCCTAGACTTAACACGCAGATTCGCAATCAAACATAGGATTAGTCAATGTTCTTTGCACTCGACCAAAGGGTAAAGAATAGGAATGCTCCTATTTGTCACAATACAATTTAAGAATTCTATTTAAATTCATCATTCACTTAATTTTCTAAAAACAAGGAGAAGGATACTTTTTCTGAATTATTTAAATCAACTTATTTCAAGCATTAGTTTACTTTAGTTTGCTATAGTTACTTTGAATTTCCGTTTACTATATTAGTAAGTAATTCCTTTAACTTTAGCTGATAACAAATCTGTTAAAAACTTCCCCGTGGGATCGATAACCGAGACTCCACTAGAGCCTCGTATTACTTGATATGATACGTATACTTGCGTAGAATCCACATTATACATTAAATCATATATCTATATTTAAAGCGGGATCAAGTTTTTGGTGTCGTTGCTATAAACATAAATTGCAAACATATTAAAAGTGGGTCATGCTGCCCACCGTGCTTCAAGCTCCTTGTTGTTGCAGAGGTTTGGTTTTAGAAAGTGGCAATCAAGAGATGAGAGAAGTGTTTTGGTTTAGAAAATTTGAAGATTGAGATGGCTTAGTATTTTAATTAAAACAAATCTTAAAGTTAATTAAGCGGAACCGATTAAGATCCCACGGTTCCGTCATCCCGGCACCACTATTTTCATCGGATTCACTTAGTCCAAATGAATTTGCTAAACTCAACTGAATGAGTTCCTCACTTTCATTTAGACCGTGCGAAATATCATTAGCAACACGTGGGATACATCATCTGAGGGATTCCCGATCATCCAAAAAGATGTTTTAATTTTAGTTATAATTGCAGTTTTATTTTTATTGGTGATTAAATTTTGAGTTGTTTAGACATGCTGGGTTCGATCATTTTCATGCATTTGTAAATGCGGGAAAGTAAGACATTTAATAAATTGCAGAATGTAAATTGCAATAAACTTAAATGTGTACCTGGTGAGCAATCCCGTCGTTTTCACCTGCACTTAAAACACGTGTTAAGGCATTTATATATTTGCAACAAGTAACACCTAGGTAAAGCTAAGGAAAGATTTTGGTTGTCTACCAAAATCCTAATCCTATTGCTAGTCAATTCCTATGACGTCTAGGTCCTTGTGTTTTAGTTAAGGATGATTTTCTTCACCAAAGAACAATGAAGTTTAATTGTTCTTCTAAAACATTCTATTATGTTGAGAAAGTGTTTAGGACGAATCCTGAACATCTTTTCAACACAGTTGGGATTATTCTAAGTCCAAATGAATTTCATCGTATGGATGAGTTGATCATCCGAGAATTTAGTTAAGTTTGATTCTTGCTCAATGAACTAGGATGTTTGATTATCTTATGAGTAAGGTGATAGTTCATTTGATGCTTCATTTAAAAATTATAATAATGAAAGCCTTTAGGGGCAAGTTGGTTCATTAAAGATTGAACCGTTCTTAGTTAAAGTTGGATTGATGATTTCAAGGTGATTTAGTTTAGTTATAATATTTTGATCAATTATTTTAAGTTTGAAATAGTTTTCAAGTTGTTTAATTCATTTAAGTTTATCATTTCAGGAAGTCTTAACTTTTTAGGTTCATTTTGAATATTTTAAACTGCTTTAGTTTTCTTTGATTATAACCTTGTAATTTATGAATTATTCTAGATTAACTTTAATGTTTTAATTTCATTTTTAATTTAAGTTTCAAACAATTTCAGATTAGTTTTGATATTTTAAGTCTCTTTTAATTTGATTTTCTTACTTCAAATTGGTGTTAATGTTTTAAGTTTTAGTTTAATTATGCAATTTTTAGATTATCTTCCTTTCATTAGTTTCAATTATCATTTTAGAGTTCCTTTAATTGATATTTAAATAAGGTTTGATCAAATTATTGATTAGGGATTAAATTTAAAGGATTGGAACTCTCTTGTGTTACATCCCTTAATCTCAATCATTCAAAAAAAAAAATAATTATTCTTACAAAACTTCATATGATTTAATTAACATTTTTTCTTTAATATTTAAGGTGGTTTAATGAGTTCCTACCCCTTAAATCCCCTATGTTTTAATCATCCAAAATAAAGTTAAGGTCTAAGATTTTACCCTTCCCTTTGGTTAAGACTAAAAATTAATTAAGGTTAAAATTTTTTAATTACCTTAATGCCCTCTTAAACTTATTCATCTCATAATTCATCAAATTAAGCTCAAATGAACTTGAAATTTTTATGTCATCTCACTCACATGTCAATTAAGACATTAGAGGAGAAAATGTGATTTTTTCAATTTTAATTTAATTTATATAATAATTTTAAAGGAAAATAAGGATTTTCAATGAAAATTTCATGACATGACCAAGAAGAAGTTTATGTCCATAGGAAAATTATGGGAGGTTCCTATTGACTCGAGGATTACTTGGACCAATTTTGGTAATTTTTTGAATTATATTTATTTATTATAATTATTTTAAGTTTTGGAGTATTAATTAATTATAAAATAAAATTAGAGTGGAAAAATGGGTTTTATATTTTTCTTAACTCTCTTTGATCCCAAGGGACTCAGAGAAGCAAATTTTATATTTTTCTGATTTTTTGAATTTTTAGAATTTTTTTGGTGAAAAGGTTGAAAAATCAATTTTTTAACATTAAAAATTGCCTTAATCCTTTAAAATTCAATATATTTACTTAGAGACTTGGGAAAATTTTTTGGTTGGTTCCTAAGTGATTAGGGGATAAAATATGACATTTTAATGAATTTTAATATTTTTATGATTTTTTTTAACTTTTTTAATTATTAAAATATTAAATATTAAGTTAAAAATGAAGTTTTTAGAAAAAATCCAATTTTAATTTTCATAGACTCCTCTGATATCAGAGAGTCTCCAAAATCAATTTGGTGAATTTTTGAAATGTATTTTAAATTTTATGAATTTTTAAAGTTTAGTTTTGGTTATGTTACTTAGAAAATCCATTTGATGGGTTAAACCATTTTAAATTAATTTCAAATTTTTTTATGGGGGTTCCTCTGATCCTAAAGATCAATGGAGAATCAATTTCAAGTTATTTTGATTTTTATTTTGCTCTAATTAATTCAAAGTTGGTTTTATGTCAAGTGAGCCAATAGGGTTATTTACAATGTTTTAATTCATGAGATAATTATCCCAAGTTCCTCTGGTCATAGGGAACATATCCTAATTTTCCTGGAATTTTCAAAATAGTGTGCTAATTACTAGAATTAAAATACCAAAACAGGCAAAAAAACTTGGAAAATAGATAACTTGCCATGGGCATAGCCTCTGGCCTTGGAAAATTCAGTGAATGTCCCCAAGATCAGAGGCTACAAAAGCCCTATGGTCTCATGCCATAGTGAATTGTGTGTGTGAGTGGAGAATTAAAATACTCAGATCAGTATTAAATTAATTAAAAATTAAATACTCAATCAAATAACTTGATTTCTTTTCCACATTATTCTCCCCTGTTCACTGAGCAAGAGGATATTTTTCTTTTAATTTTGTTATTTTTCTACACAAAGATATGGATTTTTAAAGTTTCAGGGATTTAATTAAATCAGAAAAGGAGATTTTCCTACTTAAACCAGTCAGCACTGACTGGATCCTGCGACGGATCGAAAGCACACGTGGCGCGGTTTGATTCGGCTCCGACATCTGACTCGGCAGCCACGCGTCCCGCTGTTCACGTTCCATCCCTTCATCCGACTTGATCCTGGCCATCCATCCGATACACGCGAGATCCGACGGTATCCGTTTATCGTCCCTACTGGTGTGAGTCGAGAGTCGTCCACCTTCTAGCCCTAAGATCTCACTTGATACTCCACCAAATCGAGTGCGGTTTCTTCCTACACGCTCGTCTAGCCTAGGGGAGTCTATCCATACGGCTAATACGCATTGAAAAGATGCAGAATAAAATGGAGAATCCATGAAAGCTCGGGAAGAAGAAGAGCTCAATACCTTTGCTTTAAGAAGTGAAGCTTCGATCAGAGGTGCTCGGCACATTCGTTGGAGTCCCAGGAGGCTGTGGATTGAGGATCGAGCGCTAGTGAAATGCCTAGGTATGACTTTGTCCAAGTCCGATTTCGAGCTCTGGCCGATAGAAGAAATGGCTGGTCTGGTGAGGGGGCTTTCACTGGGGAACTTCTTCTCTAACTCTGGTGATGGTGTGGGAGAAGTTAATTTGGTTTCTGTGGAGATTTGGTGAGTGTACTATTTCTGGCCTGATTTTGGGCTGAGAAATTAAGCTCAGTCAGAGGGGTTCAAGGCAGGAAAACAGTGGGGTTCTTCCTCTTTAGGCTGGGAGAAGCTTTGGGAGTGAATTGGGGAGGTTTTGTGAGAAAATTTTTCAACAACCCTCTCATGGCCGAGAGGTGGTGCTTATATGGCCAGGGCCATACAGCAGGGCTTGGGTTCAATTGAGGGGTGGATTTCACTGCTTAGGTGGAGGGCAGAGGAGCTCTAAGGTTTAATTTGGCTGAGGTGGCCAATTGGGTAAGTTTGGGTGAGTTTAGCCTAGTGGTGGCTCTTGGTTTTGACTCCCTCCAGCGACTAGGCCGGTCGGCAAGGACAGGGGAGCTGGCCCCTGAGGTCAGGTGAGTCAGGGAGAAGTTTAATGGTGATTAACAGTTGTGGGGATATTTTGGGGTAAGGCAAAAGAGGATTTAACCACTTAAGGGAAGAAATCCATTAAAATGGGGGATCCTTGGTCCATGGCTTACTTAGCTTGGGCTACGTGGATCTAGGGTGGTGCCAAGGGTTCAAATGGTGGCTGTGGAAAAGTTGTTTTAGCCACATTTGGTTCAATTTGGTTTGGTTAG
Organism: Papilionanthe hookeriana x Papilionanthe teres; assembly: GCA_022702705.1. NCBI lineage: Eukaryota > Viridiplantae > Streptophyta > Magnoliopsida > Asparagales > Orchidaceae > Papilionanthe > Papilionanthe hookeriana x Papilionanthe teres. Next base: position 20,629,232 of record CM040433.1, read on the forward strand.
GTCATGGGTTCAATTTGGCTCACTTGGGTTTAGGTTGGGCTAACTTGTGTTTGGGTTTCATTTAGGTCCAAATTTCTGGAGCAAAATTATAGAAATGATTGCCATGAAGAACTTTCATGAAGACATGGAAAGGTTTTGAGTTCAATTGAAAGGTCAATTATGTGGATTTTGAGATTTTGGTTAATTTGGGTATGGTTGGGTCAAGTTGGGTCCAAGTTGGGTTAAGGTGGGGTTTAGACCCAATTGAAAGTTTCAAATGGTTTAGGGGAATGTATTGAAGAGTTTCCAACATCAATTGGAAAGAAATTTTAGGATTAGGTCAATCAATTTGGTAGATTTAGAGCAAGAATTCAAGTTGAGTCAAAATGGGGTAATCTTGGATTTCAAATGGAATTGAACTCAAATGTGAACTAATTTAGACTCGTATTTGGTTTAAATTGGTAGTAGGGATGTTGAATTAAAGTTTAGAATTTAAATTGGGCAAAATTGAGGTCAAATGGATTGGTTTGGTTTGGCATTGGGTCCATTTAGGTTAAAAAAAAGGGTCAAATTGGGGATTTTGATAAAATTGGGTCAAATTGACAAAATTGGCCTATGGTGTAGTTGAACAAAATGAAATTGGGAATATTTGGGATTTTCTGAAATTTTCAGGGAATTTTTGGATTTTTTGGGCAAAAAGGGTATTTAGGGTATTTGGAGGTTATTTGGAGGGTATTGGGGTATTTTGGTAGATTTAAAAGGTGGGAATTGTTTCAAAATTATTTTTAGGATATTTAGGAATTTTAGGTAATTTTTGGGAATTTTTTTAGAGTTTGGGGGTTGTAGGGGCAATTTAGGTAATTTAGGGTAGGCTTTAGGACCCATTGTCTAAACCAGGACTTTTGGCAAAAATGGAATTTGGTTATGGCAGAGGGAGTGAAGAAGCTTATAGTGAGCTATGGACCAATAAATGTCCATTTTTAACATCTCATATGTTGTTCCTAACCCTCTTAGCCAAGGAGCTAGGGGTTTGGACTTAACCACATAAGTGCTCTAATGAACTAGGAGTCAAGATTTGGTAGGGATGGTTTAGGGTTTAAGATGAGTGTGAGAGTGCAGTGAGTGTGTCAGCTTGACCTCACCAAGACCAGGCCACCCGGGGCAGTCCTAAGGCTTGAACATCCTATAGGAATTCATCTTTGTTTTCCTGCACATTGGTCCCAACCTTCCAAGTGATTTGGAGGTTGATGACCATCTATGTCGGATTCCAAAGAGAATCAAGATTTGATTTGAATTTCTAAATGGTGGGTTCCATCTCTAATCTTCTAGGACAGTCAAGGAGAAGTCCTATGGCTAGATCCTAAGCACTAAGAGGAAAGAAAAGACCTCACCAAAAATGAGGTTAACACACATTTACAAATCTTTCTTCATCAAAATCCAACTTTCGCTTGCCTTTACTTATTTTAGGAGCCATGTGAAATTTTCTAAAAATTTGCTAGAAAATCCAATAAATTTCAAAATCACAATGTAGGATACTCCTATAGCAAATCTAAGTAAATAAGAGCTTAAATCATTCCATGTGTCCTCCTCGATTGATGGTCGGACCTTATCAAGGACTTGTCTTACAACAGATGGACGACATTTGTAATTCATTGATTTTGCGCTCAATAACCTACGAGAATATAATATAGTACTTTAACATCAAATAAAAATCATGACAAAAAGAATGAAGAATAAACACTCACGACTTTGAGAGTAAACACTTAATTTTAATTTTTCACAAATTTTTAAATGTATTGATAATATCATGTAGTGTGTTCACCATAAAAAGCAAGACCTAAAAAAACCACCATAACTAAGTGATGCCACGAACACCATGCTTCATGGAATCAAAAGCAAAACCTAAAAATTACCTAGAAACAGTTTCGGACTTCTTACGACTGTCCTTCACCACTTTCTTTGGCTCTTGGAATTCCGGCTTATCCGCATCTTAAAACTCAGGAACATTGGCCTCTTCTAACCAGGCGTGCGTAATCTCCGCGCTTTTGTCTTCCATTTTAATCTTCCTTCACAGAAGCAATGCAAAACCCTAATGTTGTAACCTTGAAGAGGACGAGAACCTAGTGGGGCGCGAATCCTTTTTTTTCGAAAATGATTTATTATTGCGGCTTCAAAATTTTTACCACGTGTTAACGAGTTATAAGCAAAATTCCTCTAGTTACACCAAGGATACAACGCAGTTATTTCCGCGGTACCGCGGCGGAAGGGTTATATGAAGGTTTCAATGAAATTATTTTTGCGGTACCGCTGCAGAATGGTTACATGGAGGTTACAGTGATGTTATTTCTGCGGTACCGTGGAGAGAAGATTACACGTAGGTTACAACGATGATATTTCCGCGGTACCACTGCCTGCGCTGGTGAGGTTATGCGCGGGTTACAAGCGGATTACAACTGCGTTACTCAGTGTTAGGTATGTGGCTCATATACCGGTAGATGGAGTCTCTTGGTGAAGAGATGTGTCTCTTCATAGTTAGTGGGTTGAGGGGGAGCGAGGGCGAGTTTGTAATTTTATATGTGGGTTTTATCTATAAATAGATGTGTAATCCTATGGGTATGTGGACCGAACTTGTAACTCCTCTGAAATAGTGAATTCGCTGCCCTGCTCCTGAGGATGTAGGCATCTTTGCCGAACCTCTTAAATCTCTGTTTTCTTCTTCTGGATTTGCGTTTTGTTCACCCTAAATTGCACAACAATTGGTATCAGAGCCTGGTTCTAGGGTGGAGGAGATCGGCGCAGGAAGAAGAAGAAAATTTAGAGATTTGGTTTGCGGCAGGTGAGGGAGTTCGGTTCCGGCGCCGTAGAAAGAATTTCGAATCCGGACAGGAGCAAATCGGAAGGAGAAGGAATTCTAGAACAAGGGAATTTTTATTTCCACCGTTAATCCCAGGCGGGGTCTGTGCTCGGCGATCCCGAAAGGAGCAGGTTCGGGTTGCAGGCGCAAGTGCGCGGCGGTTGGGCAGATTCACCGGTTGAGTTCACGGCGAGGTTCGACGATCGAGGCGGAGCAGAGAGGCGAGCAAGTTCTCGGGATTCTGCCGATTGGGGGGCCTCGAGTTCATGGCCTCGGTACAAGAGGTTCGAGACAGCGGGCTTCAACAACCGGACGCAGGAGTTCGGCCTCAAGGCGATTCGCGGGCGCAGGAGTTCAGCTTCAAAGTGATTCGCGGGAGGAATGACGGACGACCGACGAAGCAGGCGGGAGCTGCTGGAGGCGGAGAGGGAAAAACAGGAATCTTGATTTCCCCTAAGTGGAATATTCCCTCGCAATTAAGGAAATTTTCATTCAGCCAGTTAATCATTCAGTTGGAGGCAGGAAAATATAGAGAAGGAAGGAAATATTTTTGTTTTGCTGGGAAAGGAATTTCGGATAAGGAAATTGCATTTCAGGGAAGATTAATTAAGGTAAATACTTAATTAAGAGGAAATTAAATTAAGGAAATGTTTGCTGTTACAGGAAGAAAATTTGGCAGAGATCTTTGAAGGAAATCTTTTGCAAGGAAGGAATTTTCTGGTTGCGTTAACTGCAGAAACTTAAGTAAAGGATTAAGGGAAATTTCCTATTTTCTTCTACGGCATTCTGAAGTCGCAGAGGTCACTGGAAGGCTCGCAGCCATTGGCGCTGATCGCAGAGAGTGGATGAAGGCGCAGAGGGCGCTGGAAAGCTCGCACCAGTTTGGCACAAATTGCGGAGAGTGGATGAAGGCGCAGATTGGGCGTTGGAAGGCTCGCAACATTTTGACGCAAAAAAAAAATCATGGGTCACGATCGAGGTGGAGCAGTTCGATCGCAGAGCAGTTCGGCGTCGGCAGATTGATGGATTGCGCTAGCAGCAGAAACGCAGAAGTTACAAGGGTGCCAGGTGGAAAGATCCACGAAAGTCCAGGTGGATGTTCAGTTACCACGAACATTTGGTTTTGCGGATGACTTGAGGGCAGTTATCGTCAGCGACAAAAAGGCGACTGCGCAGGTGGAATGATCCGCGAACAGTTGGTTTGGCGGAGGACTTGCGAGGCAGAAGCAACAGGAAGAACTTCGCAGATTGAGCGGAGCAGGTCGGGTAACCGCCGGAGGTTCCTGTAGTTGCTGCTAGTTTGGGCGGCAGGCTTGTCGACAGGCGGTTGGCGGGATAGCCTTAGTGGCGGACGCGCGACAGAATTTCGCGAAGAAGTTTTTTTGCGAGGTGGAGTTTAGTTCTGATGAATAGGAACCTGGTTTTGCGAACAGGTGCAGTTGCAGCAGAGTTCGCAGGTTTGTCGCACGAGAAGATGCGGCATGTGCAGTTGCAGCGGAGTTCGCAGTTTTGTCGCACGAGGAGATGCGACATGTGCAGTTGCAGCGGAGTTCGCAGTTTTGTAGCACGAGGAGTTGCGGCATGTGCAGTTGCAGCGGAGTTTGCAGTTTTGTCGCACGAGGAGATGCGGCAGGTGCAGTTGCAGAGGTGTTCGCAGGTTTGTTGCATGTGTTTTGCAACAGGTGAATCGCGACAGGTGGATCGTGATGCAAAGCACAGTTCGCAAGTTCGTCGCAGGAGGAGTTGCGACAGGTGGAGTTCGGCTGAGGCGTTGACGCGAACAGGAAAAGGCTTCGGGCAAGAAGTTCGTAGTAGTTTGGGTCGAATTTTTGTGCGAACGAGGAAGGTGCTTTGGGTCTTCAGATGGCACGGTTAATCGAGCCATGTATTCTCAACAAATTCTTGGGTGACTTGAACTTGTTGAATGTTAACGAGTGCGTTCTTAGTTGGCTTGGTTGCTCAGCTCACTTGGTTTAAGAAACTCCATGTGTATTTCTCCTAAGAGGTTGGATATTCGCCGAGGTGGAGATTTGTTAGGTATGTGGCTCATATACTAGGTAGATGGGAGTCTCTTGGTGAAGAGATGTGTCTCTTCGCTAGTTAGTGGGTTGAGGGGGAGCGCGGGCGAGTTTGTAATTTTATATGTGGGTTTTATCTATAAATAGATGTGTAATCCTATGGGTATGTGGACCGAACTTGTAACTCCTCTGAAATAGTGAATTCGCCACCCTGCTCCCGAGGATGTAGGCATCTTTGCCGAACCTCGTAAATCTCTGTTTTCTTCTTCTGGATTTGCGTTTTGTTCACCCTAAATTGCACAACACTCAGACCTTACGCGGGGTTATTGGAGTGGTACAGGAGGGGTTATAAACGGGTTACCATCGCGGGCCGGGTCTTCAGGTCACACGCGTTAAAGAATTACTAATTTAATGATTTAAATGATGTGGGACTTCTTATGCGTACATGTCCGCGTCTTATTAGATGACGTAAGCAGCGCTGCGTACGTCTTCTGTATGCACATTTTTTCTGTGGGCGAGAGAGTTGTGCAGTCGAACAACGACAAGTCATCGCATTGCCACCCCAATTGCAAATCCATTCTCTTCTTCCAAAGCATGCGATCTAGCATCCATTTCCTTTGCTTGCAGGCAACCTTCTGTCAACTGATTACCGAAAAAGTCTCTCTAGTTTTCTTATTATGTTCTTCCTAATTCCACCTTCTCTTTCGCCACTCTCTTCCTCTATTTCTGAAGTTTGAGTCTACGTGCAATAGTGAATCTTATATTATTCTCCTCTATTTTGGAATGTAGTATCACCCGACACTACATTGAAAAAAAGAGAGCAAATATAAATAAATATTTACATGTGAAATATGTCAAATTAAAAAATAAAAGTGGGGTCAAGCGTCTTGTCAGACGTGGGCCCCAATATCAATTATAACTTTCAAAGAAGTTCCTTTCCCTTCCGATGAAGCCTCGCGGTACACCAGTGCAGCATATACCACCGATGCTCCACAACAAGCAGTACGTGGCATGAAGAGGCGATGGAATTCTCTCTTCTTAGGAAATTGGCTGTAGAGTTGTGTCCTACAGCCACGTGTTAATCACGCAGAAATTACAGAGCACAGTTGCGGTCTAGATAATTTAAAAAAAAATACTCCTTTTGCCCTTCGATTTGCTTTGAGATTCGTTCAACATTTCCGGTCTATTACTTTTGGGGGTAGGGCGCGCGCACGGGAGAATTATCCCCGGTAGAGAGAATATTCTACTAAGGATGGCCCGCGAGTCCAAAGTATGGCTAATAGAGGGCCTCGAATGATAGCAGGAAATTTCATGCCATTATTTTTCTCTTGTAATTACAATATTGCCATGGCCAGGGAGGATCGGAGAAGAAGTTGGGAAGTGTGCATTTATTCGTTTCCGGTCAATTGGCGGTTCGATTGGGCCGATTGCGTTTGTAACAGACCGGTTTAATTTATTATTTGTGGGCAGCTTATCGAGTTCGGAGTATTTACATTTTATATGCCTAAAACGTTTTCATCTATAGATTATAAATTTCAATGTGAATTGCTAGAAGCATGAAAAATTTTTACATCAGGACTTCGTACGTAGAGTTATGTGCGGAGTCCAATAACATCGCGCCACGTGGTGCGTGTCGGAGAAAAAAAAAAACAAAATAACACAAAGAATATTCCCCCTGTGTTATTCATGTATTATTCATGTGTTATTATAATACTGGGAATATTCTAGAAGCAGAATAGCACCTGAATAACACACAATAACATATGAATAACACATGAATAACACGGACAGAATATTCCGTGTTATTCTGGCAGAATGCTATTTTTTTTACCACGCGCGCCACGTGGCGCGATTTTACAGACATTCGCACGTAGCTCTACGTGCGGAGTCCTGATGTAAAAATTTTTCTAGAAGCACTGGGGAGCCTAATCGACAAATTTGACAAACTATTTGAATGATACAGTACTGTGTGCTTGTAAATTTTCAGCAACAAATAGAACTTAAAATTTTAAATTTTCACAAATATCTAGAACACACTTTGATTGAAGTGATAAGAAAATAAAATTTATTTGAAAATATGTCCGGCTTAAACAATATGTTTTTTTATCCCAGAGAGCATTATTCAGCTTCTAATTTTATTTCATCATAGAAAATTTACAAGAAGAGGCAAAAGGTTCTCCAGACACCTCATCACACCAGAATACAACTCACACAAACAACTCATACAAAACCAAAAATGAAAAGACCTCGGAACCTAAGGCCAAAGTACAACTCACACAACCAAGAAGAAAACAAACCCTCGTTTACTAAAGTGAATAAAAGAACCGCGAAGCAGTAGAGAAAGCTCCTCCGGAATGTTGCAAGAAATAGAAACTCTCTGGAAAACCAAACCAAGCCTTGCCGCCCAATTAGTACACTAATTCCCCTCACGATGGATAAAAGACCACCGAACCGGCAAAAGGTTTTGAAGCCTGTTGATATACCAAGGATACTCCTTGTGATTCTTATAAATATTCCAGAGAACCAACGAATCCATCTCAATAACGACACTATGCCAACCACAACAAAGAGACAACTTCAAAGCAGTTAAAACAGAATCAGCCTCGGCCATAATTTGATTAGCAACAAGTGAAGGTGCATAAAACCAATAAATACAATGACCAAATTGATTCCTACACACCACCAATACGAGACAAAGTAGACTTTGTTAAATTTGTGAGATGATTGATATTAAAGACTCAGGTTGAATGATTTGAGAATTTTGAAATGAACTGAGTGGAATTAGAAGATTTGGATGAGCTTGATTAGGGTTGATTCAATTGAGCTGAGAACTTCAGTTGATTGGGTTTTATGTCATTTGAGGATTGAGTTGATTTATTTATTTTAATTGATTCAAGTTTATTTTAAACTTTTATTCTTGAGATTGTGTTTGAATTTATTTCAGTTTTTTTTTTGTAGATTCATTTATTTAAGTTATTCAAAATTTATTTTATGTTGATGTTGGTTTGTTTTAGGTTTATTTCAAGATTTATTTTAAAATTATTTGTGTTTTTTTAAAGATTAATAAGTTAATTATTGAAATTAATTTGAGTTTTTTAAAAGTATAGGTCCTATTGGTACTTGTTAGAGTTGGTTAAAATTTATTAAAGCTTGGTAAATTTAAGTTTAGTAAACTTTATTAAGGGTAATTAACGCTTATTAAAGTTGTTTAAAATTTATTAAAACCTTTTAAATTTAAGTTTATTAAAGTTTGATAGAATTTTATTTGTTTGTTAAAATTTATTTATGTTTATTAAATTTTATTTAAGTTTGTTTAAATTTTGTTGAGGTTTATTAGAATTTATTAAAAGTTTGTTAAAGTCTTATTTAATAAGAAATTCATTCGCATTGTTAAGATGTATTAACATTCATTTAGGTTTGTTAAAGTTTATTAAAAATTTTTAAAATGGACTTAAATTAAAGTTATTTGTAATTTACAAGTTTTAATTAAAGGTTATTAATTTGATTAAATGTTTTATTAATTATAGGAAACTAGGAAAGATCATGCCCTTACCTTTATTTCATAGAAATTTGTTGAAGTTACCATCATATTCTTATAACACTTGAAGATGAGGATAAAACTATATCCAGTAGTCCTTATGAAACTTTTACCGTTGATAGGATGTGTTTTAGACTAAATGACTTTATTATCCTTAAAGGTGCATGATGTAAATTTTATTATCTCAATGAGTAATACGTTGAAGTCTTCATGTATGAATTTTCTATTTTCATCACATCATTTGATTCTTCTCTTAAAAAACCTGGGCTTGTGCTTCAAAGGTACGAAGAAATAAATTTAGTTTTGAATTAGAAAAAGTGTAAATTCATGGTCACGAAGGGCATAATTTTTTTAGCATAATTTCTGAGAGAGTTATGGAGTTAGATCGAGATTTAATTAAAATTATAAAAAATTACCAATGCCAACATGTGTCAATGGGATTATGAACTTAATATGCCAAGTTGGATTCTATATCATTTTTGATATACTTCTCTATGATCTCCAAATCCTTATATCAATTATTAACGAAGGATGTACTTTTTAATTTTGATTAGGAATACATAGAAGCCTATTGTTTAAATAGAAGTTAATCATTGCATCCATAATTTTAGCACCTAACCAAACTACCTTTTTATTTAACGTGGTGTGTGAGTGAATTTGTAATTGGTGTTATCAATGGGAAAAAGTTAGACATATTTTTAATGCATCTACTATGCTAATAAAATATTGAATGATGCCCATATTAACTATTTTATCAATAACAAGGATCACTCACTATAATAATTTCATTTGAAAATTTTAGATCATATTTGATTGATACTAAAGTCATTATTTGGTTATAACAAAATATGTAACTAAGAAAGATACCAGACCACTTTTTCTTTGTTGGATCCTTCTATTATAAGAATGATATAAAGGTTTCATTTTCAATACATCTATTCCTATAAATAATGCCATTCCTATGACGTCTGGAAGTTTTCAATTTTGTTTACAACATGATTTTCCGCACCAAAGAATAATTAAGTTCAATTGTTCTTATAAACAACCCGATTACAGGCCGAGGGAAGTGCTAAGACGGACCTTAAACATCTTTTCAATATTGCCGGAGTTGTTCTAAGTCCAAATGGATTTAATTAATCATGTGAATTAATCATCCGAGGTTGAATTAAGTTTTGTTCTTTGCTTCCGTTGAATCAGATATTTGAATATCCTATAAATGAAGTGACACTTCACTTAATACTCCGTTTAGAGTTATGACAACAAGAGCTTTCAAGGGCAAATTGATGTTTTAGTGATTTGTAATTCAATTTAATTTTAATTAATGGATTTAAGTTCGAATAAGGTTCAAGTCGTTTAGATTTATTTTCAATTCTTTATGTCATAAGTGATGTTATATTTAACTCAATTTAATTTAATTTAATTTAATTTAATTTAATTTAATTTAATTTAATTTAATTTGTTTTTGACTTAATTTTAGTTTAATTTTAATTTTTAATTTAATCTTTACTATTTTAATTTGATTTTATATTATTATTATTTTTTTAATTTAATTTAATTTAATTTAATATGTTTTAATTTAATTTAATTTAACTCTTAATTTACTTTCTGACATTTAGAATTGTGATTTAATTTAATTTTAATTGATTTAATTTTTACTTTTAATGTTTTAAAGATGATTTGTTTCAATTGTTAAAGTATTAATTTAATCAAGTTTTGATTGAATTAGTTTAAATGTTTTAATTTTAATTTAATTTAATGATCAAGTCTTTTTATATTTTTAACCTTTGTGTCCTGATTATCATTTTAATTGGAATTAAATATTATTTAATATTTAATTTAGGACTTTAAATTAAAGAATAAATGTCTTCTTAACAATATCTCTATTTTAATAATTTCAATTTTTATTAATCTTCCAAATTTAATTAATTAGTTGATTAAGGTTTACTTAATTAATCTAAAATGATCGATGGGTCTCTACCCTTTAATTATTTAAATTTCAATCATCCAAATCTATTTAGATCAAATATTTTACTCTCTCATTTTATTAAGCCTAAAAGTTTACTATACAAAATTTAATTACCATTTCGCTTCTTCAAGCTTAATAAATCCATAACTCACTAAATCGCTTAAATGAATTTAAATTTTATGACTTCACTACATGCTAATTAAGACATTAGAGGAGAAAATGTGATTTTTCTGTATTTAATTTATTTATATAATTACTTTTTGTGGAAAATAAAGGATTTTCAAGGAAAATTCAATAAGATGACCAAGGGAATATTTCTATTTTAAGAAATTAATGGGACATTCCCGATGACAGAGGACTACTGGACCAATTTTTAAGCATTTTTTTGAATTATATTTTATTTATTAGAATTATCAGGTTTTATTAATTAATTTAAAAATAAAATAAAAGGTTGAAAAATGAATTTTATATTTTTCAAAAATCTCTTCCGATTTCGTGGAAACCAGAACTAATTTTTATAATTTTCTGATTTTTCTTCGATTTATTAGAATTATTTAAGTGAAAAGGTCGTAGAAAATACATTTTTTTAATATTAAAAATTACATTTAAGCCTTAAAATTCAATATCTGCACTTAGGACTTAAGAAAAATATTTGGTTTGTTCCTAAATTCATTAGAATTCAAAATGTGACATTTCGTGATTTTTAATATTTTTATAACTTTTGATATTTTTAATTATTAAAAATATTAAAATAATGATAAAAATCAACTTTTTAGAAAATTATAATTTTAATTTTCCTAAGTTCCTCTGATATCAAAGAAGCTCCAAACCATTTTGTGAAATTTTGAAATGTATTTTAAGTAGGTTATGAATTTTTAAAGTTTAATTTTACCCATTTTTGCTTAAGAGGCTTAATCAACCCATTTGGTGGGCTTAACTAAGTCTAATTGGTTTCAAATTTTTATGTGGTGTTCTCCCATCCCTTAGAGACAGTGGAGATTTATTTTTAAGTTAATTGAGTGAATGTTCACCCTAATTAATTAAAGTTCAAATTTTGGTATTTAAAGCACTAGGGTTGTTCAAAGTGAATTAGCTCAAAAATTATTTTTCCTAGGTCCCTCTAGTCACAAGAAACATCACCAAATTTTCCTAGAATTTATTTCTCAACATGCTAATTATTCGAATTAAAATGTTCAAAACAAGAATCAACTCTCAAAATCAATAACTTCTCATAGATGGCCTCCCGACCTTGGAAAATTCAAAGAATGTCCCCAAGTTCAGAGGCTTCAAAGCCCTATGGTCTCATGCTGTGGTGAATTGTTTACATGCATGGAGAATTAAAATAGTCCAGAGAGTAAATAAATCATTAAAAATAAAAATACTTAATGAAACTACTTGATTTTTCCACATTTATCTTCTCATTCACTCGAGTAAAAGGGTATTTTTACTTTATTTTTAGGATTTTTCTACACAAAGTTATGAATTTTTGAAGTTCTGGTAATTAAATAAATAGAAAAATAGCTCTATTTTCCCAATATCCACGCTGGACACACCAACCCCCATGCCTTCTGAAGCACATGGCGCGCTCCGATTCTATGACCGCCATCCGACCTGCTCTAGGCCCGCCGTATCGTTCCGTCTCCTCATCCGACGCGATCCTGCCGTCCGTCCGCGCGTGTATTGAATGAATCCGCATCCGTTCATCGTCCCCAAGCCTCCTAGCCCGAGAACCGTCCACAATTAAATCCTTAATATCTCACTCAATACTTAACGGATTTTCTGTTCTTGTGCTCTATTGATTTGTCTCAAGAGACGAATACATCTATTATGTTGACTGCGTATCGAAATCATGTTAATTAAACAGAATCTCCGTGTCGGATAAAGAGTTAGCTCATACCTAGCTCGATAGCGTGGCTTCAATCCGAGGGCTTCGTGTCACCTTCAGGAATGTGGTCCAAGCTAGCTCCGTATGAAGTCCTCGGCTCCTGAATTCTCTGTATGATTTCGACCAAGCCCGATCACAACCTTCGAGTCCGGAATGTACTCGGGTGGTCCGGAGAGGGGCTTCCACTGGGAACTTCTCCTCAGCTCGGTGAAGGAGTCAATCAATTCCGAGGATCGATCACCGTGGTGAAGTGTCCTTTGGGCTTTAACTTCCGAAATTGAGCTCACAGAGGAAAATGGTAGGGGATTTAGCAATCAAGTCTTTGCGTGTAGAGAGGGTCTCGGGGATGATTTTGGCAGGTTTCGCAAGGTTCGTTCAAGACTCCTTCGTCGCAGGAGGGGGTGTTTGGGTCAGAGAGGCCGTTGTGGCCTCCCGGGGGGTTTAAGGGCCGGGATCGCCTGCTCGTGAGGAGAAGAATGAACTCGCAATGGCCATTTGGGAGTGGAGGGCAGCTCAAGAAGGTGGAATTTCAAAATTTGGCTCCTCCCAAGGTCTCGTCATGGCGTTTTCCGCGATCCAAAGCAATGGGCCGTTGTGCAAGGGTCACTCTCAAGTTCAAAATGTGGTTGCCTTGTGGGCACTGAGCTTTGCCATGTAAAAGGAGTTAGATCAAAATGAACAAAGGCATGGCTTTGGTTTGCCTGGGTCAACCCATGTGTTCGGGCCGAGTTCACTCTCACGACTCGGTTTTAGGCCGAGAGGATCATGTGAGTCAACCTACCAAAGGTAGTGAAGTCCACATCAAGGATTAGGTAAGGCAGCATGGTTTAGAGTGTATCATGTTTAAGGTAAAAAAAGGTTTAAAAAGGTTTAAGAAAAGAGATCCTCTTGCCATTAATGGCTCGGGTGAGGGCGGAAAGCAGATTCCATGGCTCTCATGGCTCCCATGTGGCTCATGCATGGCTTCATGGCTCATATATGGCTTGTGTTGTCTCACTTGCATGAGAAAGGGTGTTGGAATTTTTTATGGATTTAAGGAGAGTTGTCATAATGCTTCGATTCGATTTATTTCGTGATGGATTTTAACTTAGTGTTTTAAATCAAAGGGATGATGAGAGGAATTTCATGTGGGCTTTGTCATGACTTTGGCTTTTGAACTTGCTTTGGATGGGCTTTGTGGTTTAAGGAAGTGGGCCTTTAGGTTTAAGAATGAATTCATGGACGTGAATTTCAGAGAAGTTCGGGGCCAAATAATTGTCAGGGTTCGCTTGCGGATGTGTCAGCGAAAGTGATTTGCCAAATTTTAGGTGGTTTGGAATTGAATTGGGTTGAATTTGCAGGTTCATTTGGTAAATGGGCCACGTAGGTCAAATCGGGCTAATTGGGCCAATGCTAGCTAAGGTCAAATTGATGTAAAATTAATGTTTGGAAAGGTTTATGGGAGTGTTTCAAAAGGTTTTAACTTCGTCGGGTTTTGGTTTGGGACTTGGGCTTATTTGGGTTAGGTTTGGGTTTAGGTCAAAATTGGGCTTTTTGGTTTTCGTGGCCAATTCGGTGTGGTCTGGGTCCAAATTTTCGTGGCAAACGTTATTTGTTTCGCGGGGATTTTAGTGGAAGGTTTAGAAAAGGTTTGGGTCAATTGGAGTCGAATTGGTTTGGCTCGCTAAGTTTGGGTCATGGGTTCAAATTCGACTTTAAGGTCAAAAGTGAAATCGATCTAAAATGTCAACTTAAATCGTGATTGATTGGGTTCAGATTGATATCGTTGAGCACAATTTGAAGTTTAGAATCGAATTTGACCAAAAATCAGTCAATTCGGGGCGAGGGTTTCCGACATTAGGTTCACTGGGTTAAGAATGTGGCTAAATTGTGGTTTTGGTAAAGTGATAAATTGACAAAATTGACCTACGGTGTATTGACAAAATGAAATCGATTGGTTTGGGATTTTATGGATTGAATTCGAATTTCGGAAGTTTTCGCTAAGAGGGGCATTTCCGCTCGAGTGCACGTATTTTTGAATTTTTGGTAATTTTTCGCTATGGATTTATCAATTTTATCAAGGAAAAAATGTTCAAGGTTAATTTTTGGGGAATTTCAGATTTGAAATTTTTGAGGATTCGACAATTTGCTTTTCGTACTAACAAAAGTAGAGAGCCCATGTAAAAATAAAAAACTAAAATTTTGGAAGAACAAGATCGATCAGCACGGCGAGCCTAACAGCCCGCCGAGCCATGAAGCCATGTTAAGTTTGGCATGGCCATGAGAGGATTCTCATCTGGAGGCACTATGTTGTTCCTAGGCTTAGGTTAAGGTCCATCCATATGAATGTCTACATGAATGTAAGAGTGTGGGGAGGTGAGTGTAGTGAGCGGTGTCAACTCAGTGCCACCTTAAAGTAGCCTTGGCAGCCTCAAGAGTTCTATAAGGGACTCATCTCAAATCTTCACCTAATTTTACCCCAGGACAGGGGCTCATAACCAAGCCAAGGTGGGAGGCTGAGGCAGGAAGAATGGCTCAGCCTGGCCAGGGGTCCCACCCTAGTCCTCTAAGATAAGGAAAAGTGAAAGTTCAAGGCCGTATCCTAAATCAGGGTCAGGACCGCCTTTAGACTCTTCCCTTTCACTATCTTAGAGGACTAGAAATTGGGACCCACCCCTGGGAATTCGAACCACTTTCGCTCCTCGTAAACTCCATGCTCTGCTATAGACCCCCCTAATCACCTGTAGGGTTAAAATTAAGAGTGAAGATTCAGCGGATGAGTTCCTATAGACTCCTTGACCTTAGGACTACCCGGGTGGCCCGGTCCGGTGAGGGTTGACTTACACACTCACTACACTCACACTCTACACTCTTACACACACAAATCCTAAACCACACCCATAACCAACCTGACTTTCTGACTCATGCAGAATTCATAGATGGACCTTAACCCCTAAGCCCCTCGCTAAGAGGGTTAGGAACAACATAGTGAATGCCTCAAATGAGTCCTCGCGTTCCATAGCTTAATACGGTTAAGCCTGCGTTCAGCCAAAGTGATTCCATTTCACTCATATTCGATCAATCTTCATTCTTCCAAATTACAATTTTGGCCCCTGGGACCCTACACCTATTAAGCCTACCAAAAGCCCTTAAATTGTCCAAATCCTGTACCTAAATCACCCAAAATTCCCCTAAAATTAATCCCTTTATCATTTCCTCACCAATAAAATCTCCATCATCCAATAAAAATACCTAAAAATCTGAAAATACTCCCCAATACACTCCAAATACCCAAAATGCCCCTCTTAGCCAAAAAACCCAAAAATTCAGAAAATTCCCAGAAAATTCCATGTAAAATCCCAAATAATCCCAATTTCATTTTGCCCAACTACACCATGGGTCAATTTTGTCAATTTATCCCACTTTACCAAAACCCCCAATTTAGCCCATTCCCTTAACCCAAGTGAACCTAATGTCAAACCAAATCTGCCCAATTGACCCCAATTCTTGGGTCCAATTCAATTCTAAACTTCAAATTGATATCCACAACATCAATCTGCATCAAATCCAAGTCCAATTCGATCGACATTCGAATCCACCTACTCTCAACTTAAAGTCCATCTTTGAACCCATGACCCAAACTTAGCCCAAACCAAACCAATTCAACTCCAATTGACCCAAAACCTTTTCTAAACCTTCCCTAAAATCCCCACAAACAAAACTAACATGATTTGCTCAAAATTGGACTCAAACCACACTCAAATTCAACCTAAACCAAAAAGCCTAATTCTGACCTAAACCCAACCCAACCCAAATAAGCCCAAGTCCCAAAACCAAACCCAACCAAAAGTTAAACCTTTTGAAACACTCCCACAAACATTTCCCAACATTAATTTTACATCAATTTCATAACCTTAGCCCAACATCAAGCCCAAATTAGCCCAATTTGACCTACATTGGCCCACTACCAAATGAACCCAAATTCAACCCAATCAATCTCCAAACCACCTAAAATTTGCTTCAAATCACTCATGACACATCCCTAAACCAAACCCAACAATTATTTGGCCCAAACTTCTACAAAATTCCCATCCATGAATTCATTCTTAAACCTAAAGGCCCACTTCCTTAAACTTTCCTAAAAGCCCATCCAAAGAAGTTCAAAAAGCCCAAAGTCCATGACAAAGCCCACATGAAATTCCTCTCATCATCCCTTTGATTTAAAACACTTCCTAAGTTCTAAAATCCATCACCAAATAAATCCAAATCAAGCATTACGACAACTCTCCCTAAATCCATAAAAAATTCCAACACCCTTTCTCATGCAAGTGAGACAACTTTTCCCAAGCCATATATGCTATGAAGCCATGCATGAGCCACATGGGAGCCATGAGAGCTAAGCGGAATCTACTTTCCACCTCACCAAGCCATTAATGGCAAGAGAGGGATCTCTTCTTAAACCTTTAAACCTTTTACCTTAAACATGATACACTCTAAACCATACTTTGCCACCTAATCCTTGATGTGGACTTCACTACCTTTGGTAGGTTGATCACATGATCCTCTCAAACTTAAAAACTGTGTCATGTGGAGGTGAACTCAACCCAAACACATGAGCCGACCCAAACGAAGTCAAATAGCTTCATGCCCCCATTCCATTTTGATCTAACTCCTTTACACATGGCAAAGCTCAATTGCCTACACAAAACCCCAACCCTGACCCACTCGAACTCGAGAGTGACTCCCACTGCCGGCCGCCCGCCCGGATCGCCTCGAAACACCATGACCGAGACCTCGGGAGGAGCCAACCTTGAAATTCCACCTTGCTGCCGAGCTGCCTCACTCCAAATGGCCATTGTACTCGTTCTTCTCCTCACCAGAGCAGCTGATCCTGCACTCCTTAAACCCCCCCGGAGGGTTCCCAGCCTCTCCCTATTTAAACACCCCTCCTCTCGGCCTGCTAAAGGAGGTGCCGAACCAAACCTTACCAAAACCCCCAAGTAAAAATCATCCCGTACCACTCTCTACACATAGAGAACTTGATTCCCACTGAAATCCCCCTACCATTTCCTCTCTGTGAGCTCAATTTCAGAGTTCAAATCCAAGCCCAAAACCAGGACACTTCACCACAGCGTTGAGTCAATCCTCAAATCGACTCTACACCTTCACCGTAGCAAGAGGAGAAGTTCTGCTGGAAGCCCTCTCCGTACCACCCAACCTGTTCCGTACTCCAAAGGTTGTGATCGGGCTTGGTCGAAATCATACCCAGAGAATTCACTGGAAGCAGCGGGACTTCATCCGGAGCTGGTTGACCCAATCGGAGCAGACACAACCCTTTTATCAGCCACACTTCTCCGAGCGCTAAGGTATGAGCTAACGATTTAGCTAATTAAATTGTTAAAATATGTTGTGTAACATATGATATGAAAAGAATATGCATTATACAACAAAAGTGAAGATTATATTTAATGTCAATGAATGAGTGATGTAGTTCATGGGAGTTGGGTACAAATAAATAAGGAAACATGGTTTATTGGGCAAAGAATTGGAGATTTTAGGGTGAAAGACTAAAATCCCAATTTGGTCCTAGTGTTTGGGAACTAAAGCGAGTTAGCCTTCAGTTGAAGGGAAGTGGGAGCTCTGGAGTGAGAGCCAGTATCCTCCTCGCCTAACCACGGATTTAGGGACTAAACCAAGGATTAGCTAATGTTCTTTATAACACTCAGAAGAGGTTAAAGAATATGTATGCTCCTATTTGGCACAATATAAAATTTTTACTAATCTTTATCATTCACTCATCATAACATCATTGTTAGGGGGATGACACTTTATTCAAATTTGAACCTTTCGATACAAAACTAAGTGTAGTGGTAGTTAACTTTATTTCAAAATTTTAAAAGTACTCTAGTGATCTTAGAATCTCTAGCATCATTAAACTATAACAATTTTAGTATTTACTTTACGTGCATTGTAATTTGAATATTGGATTTCTGTGCTATGCTTTAAAGATTTGGTTCCTCCCTGTGGAATCATAACCAGGACTCCACTAGAGCGCTGTGTTACTTAACGATACATATATTTGCATATAGATTAGCTGTTTACTTATTAGACTGATTATACTTTGTGACTGAACTGAAAATACTTATTTAAGACAGCCGCAATCAAGTTTTGGCGTCATTACCAGGGAGGTAATAGTAAATTTAGTAGTAATTAAAAATCTTTATTTCTAATTTATAATTGTGTTTGTTTACTTACTTTTAAGTGTGCTTACTGTAATAGTGTATGCGTAGTATTGGATTTAAAGTTTTAGTACCTTACGATTCAGAGTTAGAACGTGCTATTAGGAAAATTTGAAAAAAACAGAAAGAATATAAAAATTTAAACAAAATGACAAATAATTTAGATAATCAAAGAAATGAAAATGAACATCAACTTAGCCCTTTACCGATTATGCTAACCATACAATGGATGAAATTCACTTAACTACTCAAAATCTTGATCTAGCTGCCAAATAGTACAAAATAATTAATTTGGTGGAACCCCGAATGAAGATCCTATCTTACATCTTGCTAGTTCTCTAGAATTGTGTGCTACATTTAAATATGACGGAGTATCAAACAACACTGTCAGACTAGAGTTTTTCTTTTTTTATTAAGGGATATAGTTAAGGTGTGGTTAAATTCGTTAACACTTGGATCTAGCAGAACTTGGGGAGAACTATCACAAAAATTTTTGGCAAAATGTTTCCCTCCATAAAAAATGGCTAAGCTTAGAAGCAATATTACATCTTTCTGTCGGTTTAAAGGGGAATCAATATATGAAGCTTGAGAAAGATTTAAAGTTCTCCTTAGGAAGTGTCCACATCATGCTTTACCAGACTAGTTAATAATTCAAACATTTTATAATGGATTAGTGGGATCTCTTAAATCGATATTGATGCTGCTTATTGGTGGATCATTAATGTCAATACCTTTTGATGTGGCATATTCTTTAATAGGGGAGATGGCTACTAATAATTTTCAATGGCCCTCTGAACGGGTAAATCTAAAAATAATAGCTATTATTCATGATTCTGATGCAATATCTATGTTGGTTTCTCAAATTGTTGTTATTTCAAAGAAAATAGATCAATTTGGAATGAACTATTCTCAAACGCCTCAAGTGTTAGAGGAAAACTCATTGGGAAAAATAGTAGATTCTCAATCATCTTAAAGGTTTGACCTTGAATGCTATAAATAATTGAAGCTCAAATAGTTTTTAGTGGATCTTGAATGCTATCTAAATACTATTTGCTTTGATCTTGAATGAAATTCCTTATTCGAATATTATTTGAATACTAATAGAAGCCTCAACTTACATTTGGTGGATCTTAATTCACTTAACTATCCAAATACTATTTAACCTTGAATGCTATAAATAATTGACCCAACAATCCTTATTCGAATTATTATAATCCTGGTTGGAAAAATCACCCAAACTTAAACTGAAATAATAATACTGCTACTATTAATCCGCGGTGGAGGAAAAATTCTGTTAACCCATTGGGAAATTCGAACAACCAGGGAAACACTAACTATAAACCTTCTTATCCTCCATGTTTCAATAGTAACTCACAATTTAAAGAAAAGAAATTGTCTATGGAAGAATTAATATTTAACATAGGTAATCAATTACAAAGTCAAGGTAATCAAATGCAAAGTTAGGGTAATTAATTACAAATTCAAGGAGCTACTATTAAAAATATTGAAAATCAATTAGGATATATTGCTACTGCACTTAGAAATAGACCTTCAGAAACTCTCCCTAGTAATGTTGAAGTTAACCTAAAGGATCAAAGTAAAGAACAAATTAAGGTTATACAATTAAGAAGTGGAAGAAAATTAGAAACAAGAGTACAGAAAGAAGCTGAAGTTGAAAAAGACCACCACCTCCATTTCCTCAAAGATTGAAACAACAAAAGAGAGATAAATAATTTCAAAATTTTTAGAGATCCTTAAGAAATTTACAGTAAACATTCCCTTCTTTAAAGCGTTAGAACAAATGCCTAACTATGTGCAGTTTATGAGGATATACTAAATAAGAAAATGAAGTTTACAGATAATGAGACTGTTGCACTCCATGAAAAGTGTAGCGTAATTATTCAGAAAAAACTTCCTGAAAAACTTAAAGATCCTAGTAGCTTCACTATACCTTGCTATTGGTGAAAATTTCTTTGGAAGAACCTTATGTGATTTGGGAACCAGTATTAATCTCATGCCTCTATTAACTTTTAAAAGGTTGGGAATAAGAGAAATTTCATCTACTTCTATAACTTTTCAGTTAGCTGATCGTTTTATTACTTATCCTAAAGGAGCTGTAGAAGACGTATTAGTAAAGGTTGATAAATTTATCTTTCATGTTGATTTTATTATTTTAGATATGGAGGAAGATAAAAAAATTCATATTATTTTGGGAAGACCATTCCTTACAACTGGAAGAGCTATGATAGAGGTTCAAAAAGGAGAATTAACTATGAGAGTAAATGATCAGGAGGTAAAATTTAACAATTCAAAATCAATAAAATACCTCGCAATAGAAAAAGATGATGAATGTTTTCGAATGGAAATTTGTAATTATTTAAAAGATGATCATTTTAAGAAAAAGTTTGAAGAGAAAAAAGAGCAAGAAGATTTTAAATGCAGGGATGAAAATGAAATGGAAGATAAATATGATGAGATAGATAACGAAGAGCTGAATTATGTTCAGGAAAGATTTGAGATGTTGGATATTACATAAAATGATAATAAAAGTCTAATTTCATCTATCATAAAATCTCTTGAACTTGAGATGAAAATACTTTCTAACCATTTAAAGTATGTGTTCTTAGGAGAATTATCTACATTACTAGTTATTGTATCCTTGATCTAAATGATTTACAAGAACAAAAATTATTAGATACATTAAAAAGATACAAAATAGCTTTTGGTTGGACTTTAGCTGATATTAAACGAATCAATCCTTTGATCTGTATGTGTAGAATTTATTATATGAATAACATAAACCTGAAGTTGATCCGCAAAGGAGATTAAATCCAATAATGAATGAAGTAATTAAGAAAGAAATTTTAAAATGATTGGATGCTGGAATTATATATCATATTTCAGACAGTGCTTGGGTAAGTCCAATTCATTGTGTTCTTAAGAAAGGAGGAATGATAGTTGATACGAATGAAAGAAATGAATTAACAACAACAAGATAAGTCACTAGTTGGCAAATCTGTATCGATTATAGAAAAGTAAATGCCGCCACTAGGACAGTTCACTTTCCTTTACCTTTTCTAGACCAAATGCTGGATAGGCTTGTTGGGCACAAAATAGTTTTATTTTTTAGATGAATATACCTGCTATCTACAAATACCAATTGCTCCTAAGGATTAAGAAAAGACTACTTTTACTAGTCCTTATGGAAAATTTGCTTTTCGAAGAATGTCATTTGGATTTTGTAACGCATGTGCAACATTTCAAAGATGTATGATGTCAATTTTTAGTAATATGATTGATAATGGAATAAAATTTTTTATGGATGATTGTTCTGTATTTGGAAATTCATTTAATGCTTGTTTAAATAATTTATAAAAAGTTTTGGAGTTATGTGAAAAGAAAAATTTAGTTCTAAGTTGGGAGAAATATCAATTTATGGTAGTAGGAGCAATTGTACTTGGGCATAAAATTTCTGAACATGACATGCAAGTAGATCCTCCAAAAATTCAATTCATCGCGAAACTACCACCTCCTACTACTGTGAGAGGGGGGTTTTTTAGGACATTCGTTGGTTTCTACAGGTGGTATATTAAAGATTTTTCAAAAATTACTAAGCCTCTGTGCCAACTTTTAGAAAAAGAAAAGAAATTTGATTTTAATGAAGAATGTTTAAATGTCTTTTGAATTATTGAAAGAAAAATTAATCAATACTCATATACTAGTTTCACCTGATGGGGAGAAACCATTTGAACTAATATGTGATGCCAATGTTTATACAATTGGAGTTATTTTAAGGCAAAGGTATCATAAAATTTTTAAAGTTATATACTATGCCAGTAAGATTCTTAATGAGGCTCAAATTAATTATACCACTACTGAAAGAGTGTTATTAGTTATTGTATATGTTTTCGTAAATTTTTGGTCGTATTAAATTGGTACTAAATTTATAATGCATACAGTTCATTCTTCTATCAAATATTTAATGCAAATGAAGTATGTTAAACTAAGATTAATCAGATGGGTACTTCTAATGCAATAATTTGACTTCATGATAGTGGATAGAAAATGGACTGATAATCAAATAGCTGATTATTTATCTAGGCTGGAACAACATGAATTATCTGATTTTGAAGATGAAATTACAAAAACTTTTCCTGGTGAACAACTTTATAATATTAAGGAATGAAATTTACCGTGGTATGCTAATATTGCAAATTATATTTGGAGTGATATTTTACCTCCTGAATTAACAAAGAAACAACATAAAAAAATTTATGTATGATGCCAAAATTTACTTTTGGGATCATATTTATATGAACAATGTAAGGATCTAGTTATTAGGAGATATATGCCTTATGAAAAAATTAAACAAATTATTCAGAGATGTCATGATTCTGAATTTGGGGGACATTTTGGAACTCACAAAACTACACATAAGATTTTACAATCTAGATTCTATTGGCTTACTTTTTTTAGGAGTGTTAATAGATATATTAAAACATATGATCGATGTCGGCAGAATAGGTAATATTTCTAGAAGAAATGAAATGCCCATAAATTTTACATTGGAAGTTGAGATATCTAATGTTTGAGGATTAGATTTTATGGGATCATTTATTCCTTCATTTGGGTGTATATATATATATATATATATAGATTGATTGCAGTAGACTATGTATCAAAATGAATTGAAGCGATAACTTTACCCAGATGTGACGCTCGAAGTGTTTCAAAAATTTTAATGAAAAATATTTTAAAAAGATATGAAATGCCTAGAGTTATCATTACTGATGGTGGATCTCATTTTAAGAATAATCAGATTCGGAGATTGGTTGAAAAATATAATATCATGCATAGAATCTTAACCGCTTATCATCCCCGATACTAGTGATTTAAGTTGAAGTTTCTAATTGTGAATTTAAATGAATTTTGGAGAAAACTCGTAAATACCCATAAATTAGATTGGTCCGCTAGATTAGATACTGCATTACGAGCATATAGGATTGCTTATATAACTCCTATAGAAATGTCTTCTTATAGACTGATTTTTGGAAAAACTTGCCATTTACCAGTAGAATTGGAACATAAAGCATATTGGGAGATAAAAAGTTTAAATTCAATTTAAAGGATGTTGGTGAGAAAAGATTATTACAACTTAATGAATTGGAAGAAATTAGAAATGAATCTTATGATAATGATAGAATTTATAAGGAGAAAATGAAGATAATGCATGATCGGAAGATTATAAGGAAGAAATTTGAACCTAGACATGATGTTTTGTTATATAATATAAGATTGAGATTATTTCCTGGAAAACTAAAGTTTAGGTGGATAGGACCTTTCACTGTTAAAAAATCATATCAATTTTGAGCTATTGTTATTGAAGATCCTAAAACGTGAAGAATATTTAAAGTTAATGGGCATAGATTAAAACCATATTTTGAGGGGTCTCGACCAAATTTTAAATAGCTTTTAATGTTAAGTCATTCTGAATAAAACTAAAGTTTAAAGGTCAAACGATGTTAAACCAAGTGCTTTATGGGAGGCAACCCATAGTTATCTTTATTGTTTAGTTTGTTTGAGTTGGTTATAGTTGATATTATTATTAGTTAATTTTATATTTGAATCCTACTCCCTCATAAATATCATAAATGATGATAATTATTGGATTGTATCGAATATTCGAATTTATTTGGACCAAAATGAAGTTTGGAGCAAAGCTGCATTCTGGCGCCGACGACGCCCTTTTAAAGAGAATGTTGTTAATTTGTGGAGCGCGGGCAATATTATAAAAAATTTGCCCTATCAACACTCCGACAAGAAGAATATTTTACAGAGGATATTGTTAATTTACGACGCCAAATATTTGCCCAATTTTGCTCCATTTTTCCCATATTTTCTCAAAATATCCATTTCAAGTACCTGAAATAAAAAACATGCAAAATACATTCCTTTAAAGTGCAATATCATAAAAAATGCATAAAAAATGCTTATAAAATATGCACTTAAATTAGGCTATTTTTAGGTGGAACAACCACCTCTTCCAATGAAGAGAACCTCACTGATTAGCCGGTGGCTAATGGAGAAGGAATGATACTCTCCCTCGACCAATTAGAAGAATATTGAACTAACACAACACTCTGACAAGAAGAAGTGAAGAGAAGTACTACTCGATACTGTCATAAGAATGTCTGAGAAAAGTCCTTCCCACCTGGTGATTTGGTTCTAAAGAAGGTTGATCCAGTGGCACGAGCTCAATCGGTCAGTAAACTTGATCATACCTAGACTGACATATTCATAATATATCAGAAAGTAGCACCGGGAGCCTACAAGGTAAAGTCATACACCAAGAAAAAGATTAATAAGAGGTGGAGCGGAAATGATCTTAAAATTCTTTTTCCTTAAACCACGTTGTACCCACAAGAAATGTATAAGGAGTTTTATGCTTCCTATAATTGTAATTTTATTTTATTTTATTCATAAATTTTGCTAAAAAACACTAACTATGAGGTTGCAACCCCGAGTTTGAATGACACTCAGGGAACTCAAAAGATTGATACACTTTGCATCAAAAAGACCCTAGAGGAACTAGGGACCCTAAGAAGCTAATCAAAAGAAGTGTTCTAATGCTTGATGGCAAAATCATCTAAAGTTTCAAAGTTTTGATAACCAATTTTGAGAGGTGGCTACCCACACAATAGCTACAAACTGCAGTGAAGGGTTTCAAGAAACTCACCCTAAAAATTTCGATGACTACCCCCTACAAGGTGTAGGTCAACTAAACGATAATTTGGGTCGTGTCAAACAACTCAATACCTAGGTTTGCCTACGAGTTGATACCTAAGACAAATTAATTAGATGTGTGTTGTCTGAACAGTTAACAAAATATTGAACGACCAACAAATACACCACGATGTCTGATCGGGTATATAAACAAGATTAGTCCTCAATAATCAAGCAATAAAAGCTAAAACTCAATTCAGGTAAAAATATTATGAATCAAAATGGTGAACAAAGTAAATGGGGAAGGAACAACTTCATAACTTTGTAAACTAAAAATCAACAGGTAATAATGACCTAATAGTTGTATTACATTCATTCAATCGGTCATTAACATAAAAGAACAATACACTGGCTCAGTTACATGTATAATAAAAAGAAAAAAAAAGAAAAGCCTATGCTTAGAATTTTTGGGACGTGTATTAGACGATCCACCGTCCGCTTTGTTATCACCCTCTCACATCTTTTAGTGTTATGACATTGTAGAGTTTCTTGAAGTGCTCATGGTCAGAGTATTTGTGATCATCGATCCCAACTCTTGTGAATTTGTCAATCGTCACCCTCCTACACTCTTCAAGGTGACCCACTTGGGTTTTAAGAAACTCTTTAGCTGTCTTCATGTTGGCCATCTCCTCTATCAGTTTGGCATTTTCTTCTTGAATGCTAGACGCCCACTCAAACACTATCTTCAATTCTATCTTTGCACCCTCTAGTCGAACCTCTACTTCAGCCGCCTGATTTGTTGTCCCATCGTATGCACCTTAAAATCCTTCGCCTTTGCCTCAGCCTTCAGGGTAATTTCCCTCATGCTCAGGTAAAGGAAAGTTAACTGATGCTTCGAAGCATAGCCGAGTAGCTGAAATTGGTGGACCAAATAACATTTTTGATGGGTCAGAAGTTATTCAAATGCCTCTCAACCCCGCCAACCAAAGGACGTCAGTGATGGTCGTGGCGTATTCAGCCATCTCTAGTGTCATATGAAACCAATCCCTTTCGATGTTTATTTGAGCGAAGTTGGAGTCCAAATTGGGAAAGACCCCATTGGTCGTTTCTCTTACAATGGACTATAGAGATCTTTACCTCACTTCCTTTTCTTGGGAGGTGAAGGGAGAGATGTGTCAAAATATGGAGCCAGGGCCTTGCATTTCTATCGGTGCTCTGACTCCTCGACCGCCTCGAGCTCCACTTCTCTGAGCTTTCTTCCGCATTCATCGCTTGATTGGATCGGCCGGTATTGCTCGGGGCTAAGGGCTAGGTCGGCTTATCCTCTTTTACATAGAGGAATATGACCCGAGGTTGATGGTCGAGAAGCTTCCTATATCGATGAGTGTTTAGTGGATTCCCTAGCTTTAAATCTAAAGATGAAAGGAGTCGATGCTTCTCGGTGGTAATCCCTCGATGATCATTCATAGGACTCCCAAGCCTCAAATTCAAGGATGGAATAAGTTGACGCCTCTCAGTCGTAATCCCTCGAATATCCTAAGTTTATCAAGGAAGGTTTTCGTTCAATCATCATAAATTCTTCGGTGACTTTATTTTGAATAACAACTAAAGTTTTGGAGAATAAGTGTTAGTTCTGAGCCTAGAACTGATCTACCTGTTGGGCCACCCTCTTCCTATTCCTCTTCCTCGACCTCTGCTCACTGAGGATAAGCCCCTCCTCTTTGTACTTCATTAGCACTTTCTTCAAAGTAGCGCAAAGTTCCTTTTTTCCTCTACGTCATTGGAGGCTGCCTACATCTCAAGTGTCATAGTATTGTACTTGGAGGGGTCAGTAAACTAAATCACCAACACTTGTTTCCCTATGATAATCGTGAGTCTAAGTGGAACCTCCCTCTTTTATGGGTCCCCGATTGACCTAGTGGTGATGCCAAATTTTCACATGACCCCCGAAGAAGTTGAAGCTTCCAATATTTTTTCTTTTTCTTTAGGTCCATCAGATGGAACTTATGGGTTTAGAAAATAAAAACATAGACATTTGATTTCACCCTGAAGGATAACAAGTGAGATAACAACTCCTAAGATAAGGGGATCTCCATCTGACGCGAGTAAACCAAGTAAGTCATCACTATGGCTCAAAGTAACCAACAAAACATGTCCTAGAACAAAAATAGGTCATCGTCCAAGTAATCAGTCACCCTAACTTCTGACTCAACTGGCTCAAGCACAAGACTTGAGCCAAACATTTGGAAAAATATTTAGAGGTCATGGAGCATTGGAAAAAACCGACCAAAAGGAAGGAGGAATGGAAAATGAAAAGTGTGACTCGATTATTCTATTTAACACAATATATAAGATCTCCAGAGAATTGAAAACATTGTGAATCCATATCTTGGACTTTCTAAATCCACATCAAATTGACTCAAAAATAGAGAATGCACAATGATGAAAATTTTTGAAATTTGACAAAATTAAATTTCTATTTATGATAAGAAGTATTTTACAAAAGAATTATCAACCGCCTTAGACAGCACAAAACCCCAACTCACGAGATCCGAATGTAATGCGTGCCTTTCAAATTTAAATTTTGTTATGCCCCATTCTTACATTCGAACGTGGAAAATTAAGCTGGTCCCACAAGCTTGTCTGAAGGTTCACGAACTCAACTCGGAGGGTCATCATATCTAAACCACCTTGTGCTTTTATCCAATTCGAATTTACTTTAAAATATAAGATTTTGGCATCACTACTAAAAGATATAAATCCTTAGCAACAATGCCAAAGACTTTACTTGGAGCGTAATTTTAACTTTACTAACAATTAAATATTTTAATCTTTTAATTGCAGAGTTACTTTCAAACGCAAGTATACGTATCGTTCAAGTAATACAAGGCTCTAATGGAGTCCTGGAAATCGATCCCACAGAGAGATATATTAAAGCCTACAGACTAGGATTATGAAAATCAATTCAGAATTGCAACTAAATCGAATTGCCTATCTGTCACTAATATGCAATCGATAATAATATGAAACTTATATTAAAAACTAGTTTTACTAATAATTATTAATACTACAAGTGTCAAGTTCAAATATAGATAATAGCAAGAATCTTTCTCTATAGTTAAGATATTTAAGTGAAATGATAATTATAATTAGTTTTAATGTGTTGTGCCAAACAGGAGCATACCTATTTTTTACCCTTTGGTCTGAGGCATAAAGAACATTGACTAATCCTATGCTTGGCAATCGATTCTGCGGCTAGGCTGAGAGGATACCAGCTCTCACCTCAGAGTTCCCACATTCCCCTCACCTGAGGGCTAACAATCTACACATCAGAACCCAAACGATAGGACCAAATTGAAGATTTTAGCCTGTCACTCTAAAATCTCCAATTCTACGCCCGATTAATATTATTTCCCTATTTATTTGCACTTCTCCCTTCAAGGATTTACTCATCTACCTTACAAAGAGAAATGTGATACATATAAGTTAAAAATTCTTAGCCCATGGTCAGTTCTTAAGAATTCTTCATGAATTTTAACAATACAAATGACCAATTCGTATAGTAAAGTAAGTTTAGGTATAGTACCATCACAACTTCTTCTATAATTTATTTAATAGACTAATTATATAATCATTTCACAAAAAACATCAAAACCAGGAGAAAGATAGAACAACTACTTAGAATTCATGAAGAGGATGCAATAAAACTTAGATTTCATATAATAAAGTAAAGTTCTATACACTAAAAACAAATAAACACTACTTATATCAAATTCCTCCCCAAGCAAACTCCTTGAAGTTCCTCAGGATCCTTTCCTTAGATATCTCCTTTGAAACGTCAATGTGGAAGAGTTCTCTCACTTCCCTTCCACTCTTGCAATCCCTCGAAGAATTCCTTACAAATTCTCTATTTGAACTCACTACTTACTAAATTAAACTCACTAATAGACTCTCTTTTACACTATGGACTCACTAATAATCACTTTTGAGATCAGAAGAAGAGCCCTTTTTCGGCCTAAATTCATTCCTTTTAAAGTTGTAGAAGAGTCTCTAAGGGTTGTGAAGGCACCCCTTCGAAAATCATCCACATTCAACGTATTTCTGGAAAGATTAGTCGACCCCGCCATTGGTGGCCTCGAGGCGCCATCGGCGGCCTTCTTGAAACAATGCATTTAAACAGTCCCCGCCGTCAGCGGTCTCCCTTATAATTAATTCTGAACTCTTGGGAAAATCACGACGTCAGCGGCCTAGGTTTAATTTGCATAATTTAGTCCTTTTTGGTCCAAATCTTCTCATTTTTGCATATTTTTGTTCCCTTGTCCTTAATGCTTCATACGTGCAGAAAAATACTAATAATACCTTTCTTTAAACTGCAATATCATCAAAATCTGTGTAAAATAAGCATGAAAATCTTGAACTTTTTCTCTTAGGTCAAAATCCCCTAAACTTAACTATTACTTGCCCTCAATTAATCTTTAATAATACATAAATATTATGATTTATTGTGGTAAAGTTTTAATGCGTAAATACTATAGTTTTGATTTAAATAAATATTATAATAAGAATTCTTAGAAAGATTTTCAAATAATTAGATTAATTCTGCGAGTATAAGGCTATCTAATCATCAAGTTTAAGAGTTCTAGTTTTCTATTCATTTCAAGAATGACTATATGTTGCAATATTAATTCACTTAGAGTATTCAGAAGATAGGAAATTCATGAAGAAACTATAAGTAAGAAACTAATCATAAATATAAGTTCAGAAATGTTTTTAGTTTTCCTTTTAGGTTAATCCAAGTGAAGC
This sequence comes from Papilionanthe hookeriana x Papilionanthe teres, assembly GCA_022702705.1. Classification (NCBI taxonomy): domain Eukaryota; kingdom Viridiplantae; phylum Streptophyta; class Magnoliopsida; order Asparagales; family Orchidaceae; genus Papilionanthe; species Papilionanthe hookeriana x Papilionanthe teres. The sequence goes on from CM040433.1 coordinate 20,659,216, forward strand.
CAATTTTTAATAAGGCATATCCTCAAGCTTCTCATCACTTATTCTCTTTTCTTTTTCTTTTTTTTTCTTTTCGAGGATTCTTTTTCAATCCTTTTTCTTTTTCTTTTTCTTTTTCAAGTGAGGATTACTATTTCTAGATAGCCTCTTAATATATTTGAACTTCACTCTTCTTTTCCTAAATTTTAAACTTTCAACATTCTTTACCTTATATGTACTTCATAGTTTTTACTTTATTGAATCTCAATCTTTTCTTTCTCAACTGAATTCCTAAGATTCTTAATATTTCAAAATATAGTTTTCCTTTAAATAGTTAACTATAGTCTTATCCTCTTATTCTAAATATCTTAATCTACAAGATTAATTTTTATTATAAAAAATATTTCTTTGAATCATTTACAATATTTAGATAAAATCTAAACATAGTTATTAGAATTAAATTTTATCACAAAAATTATAGTAATAATTTTTGAAAATATGTTATTTGAGAACATATAATAGTTAAGAATTTTCCTCCCTCCCCCAAACTTAAAGTTTTCTATAAATAGAAATAGTACATGGGTGAAAGAAAATTCTAAATATAAAATTCATACCTTTGCACTTTAAGCATTTTTTTTAAATTTATATAATAGTTAAGAATATAAATTTGTAGGTTTGTTTCAAAATCTCTAACTTCAACTGCCCTGTAATATTAAAATTCCTTCTACACACATAACAGTTTAGAAAATTTGCTGGGGTAATGAAATTTTAAAACAAGTATATAAAACTAAACATTAAATAAAAAAAAAACTAACTACACTACACAGAACATATGCATTTCACAACACGTAACAAACAAGTTTACTATTTCAAACTAAACAGTTCATAATTACACTTACTATTACAGATATCACAAGCATCTAGAAATGAAAATGTAAACTACCACATTAAATACATATCACAGATAATAAAGCATTATCCACTATATAATCCATAATAATAAAAGTTCAACAACTTAAACAAAAACAAACAAAAACACAAACAATACATCACTATCAAATGATCAAGCATCAAAATCCCACACAATGTCTTCATCACCCTGGTCAGCAGGAGGATTGGGCTGATACTGAGTATATCTGGGGCACTATGGAAAATTCACATCTGGCTCTCGTTGGTAATATCTAGCCTGAGCATCGTAATGAGCCATCTCAAAATCTGAACGCCTCTGAAGATACTCACTATCATGATCATATCTTCTTTCTAGCCATTTAATCCTGTGATCAATCTTTTCTAATCTTTCATCTAATTTCTCAAAACTTTTCCTCTGCAGGGTCATGTCATTCATCAGATCATACAAGGTAGGGGAACTGGAGGTAGGAGGGTCATAGCTAGTAGAAGGGATATCTCTACTAGTAGATGGTTCTTTGCTCCTACTCCCTGATCTCCATTCCTCATGGGATGTATAAGTATTTATATTTCCTTTACTAATGGGTCTCATAGGATACACCTATTCCTCATCATCTCTGGCTTCAACTCCAGACAGTTGACAAAGTGCATAAATGAGGCCAAGATGCCCTAAATATCCACTTGTCTCACTCCTCGTAGTAGCCATAATATTCTTATAGATTATCTTCCCCACATTAATTCCTTTATTGTTCTGAATACAAAAATTCAGAACAGCTCTCTCTCTCAAGACTTCACTATGATGGTATGTAGGTAGCACAGTTGAATAGATGAAATAATGCCATGCCTTAGCAGTGGCATTCATCATGGACAGTGGAAAGTTAATCCGTTCACGATTTTTAATTTTCCAAACTCCTTTCCCATCAGTGAGAAAGTCGATAACATCATCCAACGGACCTTCCATTATTCCAAAGGTTTCAAACTTGCTAGTATAATAGTCTTGAAGCTCGTAAAAAGAGTTAATTCTATTAGCACTAAATTCGACAGAGAAACCCCTTACTTGGACAGGCTCGTCCTCAATTTGAGTCAGATTCAAGTAAAACTCTCTAACAACTTCGACAACAGCTTTATTTTTTGTATAGCAGAAATTCTCCCATCCTCTCTCCTTGATAATTCATTTCACCTCTCCTCCAGGATTCTCAAAAACTTTATCATTAATACACTTCTTACTTTGGAAAAGTGAAGTGTACCTCGATTGAGCTTTTGCATTAACGAATCGAGTTTCGTCAAATTCAAGTCTTCTCTTTTGTCTTGGAGCCATTGTTTGATCTATCAAATCACAAAAAATTCAAACTAATCTCCAAAATAATAACACAATGGCTTCTAAATGGGGTTTAAATCAATCTAAATCAATTTCCATGAATTCCTTCCAAGTCTTTTCTCCACATTTTAAAATTTCCCAAAATTTCTCAAAGTGGAAGAAATTAATGGTGAAAATAAAGGATTTTTACATAGGAATGAAGCTCTTACCAAGGGAAGATGAAATACAATGCTAGAATTGGTTGAAATCGCTCCAAATCCAAGATCTCTCAAGCCCTAGATCAGTTTTTCAGGTAAAAAGGGGAAGAAGAAGATGAGTAGTGGCATTTGACATGTCAAAATCACGTTAAATAGGTATTTTTTCACGAGCACGCCGTCAACGGGCTCATTCGCGCCATCGGCGGGCTCTATGGAGTTATTTTCCTGTTCTTTTCGGGAAAATCGCGCGTCGGCGGCCTTGAGGGCGTCGACGGCGAGATTTTCTAAAATTGAACATTTTGCGATTTTTCTCAATTTTAAGCCTCGTTGTCATGCGTCGATCCTTTTTATTATATATTTTAATTAATTTAGTGATGTTTTAACACAAATAAACATACACACAACAAAATTCACATTTATTAAATCCAAGTTTTTACAACACACCATACATACCACACATAAGTAGGTATTCTTTCAACCTAAATCCATCAATCAGCGTCGCAATCCAAACCACGACACTCAAAATGCCGAAAACAAACATGTCAAACTTAATCTCATCTATACTGAGATTAAAAGCAAACTAATTAAACACACAAACAAACATTGTTTAAATTAAACACAATATACTGAAATAAACTAATTAAGTCCACTACTCTTCTGAGCTAGTACTGGTCTCTCCTTTGATATCTCCCATCGTTTGAACATGGACAAACAAGTTGTAAAAAGGTCGAAATGGGAATTCTTCAGTGGAATCTTCATCGATCCATCCCATCTTTATCATCAATCACACTAAACTTGCTTTAAATTATCCAGTATGGTCAAAATGCTATTTCATTCTCCAATCGATGTGATCGAAGAAATCAAACATATTGTTAATCGTGCTTGTTAAGTTACGTACCCGATTCTCCATACTTTTGATTTTATGCATGGGTATTGGTGTCTTGTCTGCTACTAAAGGCTGAACTGGAACATAATTATGCAAAGCTTGATCCAGGATCAAGCCTACATCACTCTCTCCATCAATGGTTGAGAACATCTGAGTTAGATCTAAAGGTTTCCAAGGTAGCAATATCTTCTCCCAAACCTCGTACGAAACTTGAAACAAATTGCAAATCGATAAAATTGTGGAAGGATGTCCAAGCCCTTGGGATGATCCTTGAACGATCAGGCCATAAACAAATTTCACAATAATCGATCCAATATCAATGGGCCATCCCCTCTAAATGCAATAGTTTAAGATTGCACTTTCTTTCGTAACCTTGCCAATTTTCATCGTCGGCAACAATTTCGCAGAGATGAAAAAGTGCCAATGTTTCGAAACAGGATTTAAGAGAGTAGCAGAGAAACTAACATGCCCATTCTCTCTATCTTCCCATTCATTGGTTTCGTCCGTAAAAAAATGATATATCTAGTTCATCTTTTCTTTCATCGGCACGAAATTTGAAAAGTAATAGACTGGAACATTCTCAAGCATATATAACTCATTAATTCTCCCAGAATTAAATGTAATCCACCTACCTCGCACATAAACGCTTCCTTGGTTGATTCCATGTAAATTTGCGTAGAATTTTTTAACCACCTGCGGCAGTAGTGTAGCAGAACACTTCCCATCTTCTTCGTACGATCATTTCTTTGATTGGTGACAAAGAATTAGTTTGTCCTCTATTGACAAATCCTCTTTCTTTAATCAATATTTTCTTTGAGATTTCCTTGTTGAAGAGTCGCTGCGCCTCTGCACTGACGAAGTTTCTCCTGTTGTAAACTCAAAATCTTGGGTTGTCAATCAAATTCGAAGCTATTTGAGAAGAATTGATGAGAAAATCCATTCATTTTTGGGAGTTTGGAATGTTTAGGAATCGTCCATAGGAGTTTATAAAGGACAAATTAGCTAAAAACCGTCGTTTTGAACATGAAAAACTACCCACTCGCTGATCCCGCCGTCGGCGGCCTCGAAGCGCCGTCGGCGAAGCTTATACAATTATATACCGCAGCTCTCGGGAAAAACCCGCCGTCGCGTGGCGTCGAGCGCGTGACCCACTTTTTTATATGTTTGCAAATTATGTTAATAGCAACGGAACCAAAAAACTTGATCCCGCTCTAAATATAGATATATGATTTAATGTATAATGTGGATTCTACGCAAGTATACGTATCGTATCAAGTAATACGGGGCTCTAGTGGAGTCCTCGGTTATCGATCCCACGAGGAAGTTTTTAACAGATTTGTTATCAGCTAAATTTAAAGGAATTATTTATGAATAAAGTGAACGGAAATTCAAAGTAACTATAGCAAACTAAAGTAAACTAATGCTTGAAATAAGTTGATTTAAATAATTCAGAAAAAGTATCCTTCTCCTTGTTTTTAGAAAATTAAGTGAATGATGAATTTTAAATAGAATTCTTAAATTGTATTGTGACAAATAGGAGCATTCCTATTCTTTACCCTTTGGTCCAGGTGCAAAGAACATTGACTAATCCTATGTTTGATTATCGAATCTCCGGCTAGGTCGGGAGGATACCGGCTGCCACTTCGAGCTCCCACGTTCCCCTCACTCGAGGGCTAACATCTACACTTCAGCTCTCAAACAATAGGACCGAATTGAATATTTTAGTCTGTCACACTAAAATGTCCAATTCTACGTCCGATAATTAATATTTCTCTATTTATTTGCACCCGCCTTCCAAGGCTTTTGACTTCCCTGAATATTGAATGTAATTTTTACTATAGTTGATAATTCAACATATTTTAACAAATCAATTGTCCAGATTGAAAGTAAATTAAGTTTTAAGTAAAATTATCACAATTTATTTATATTATATTAGGTGCTTCTATTTAATTTCATCAATCCGCATAATTTTCATAAACAAGGAGAAAGACTAAGAAAACTACTCAGAATGCATGGGAATAAAACAAAGCATGGATTTCATTTAAAGTTAACAACAATAAACAAAGATACTTATCTTAATTTCCTCCCCAAACAGACTCCTTGAAGTTCCTTTGACTTTTTCTTCTAGTACAGCAATCTAAATAACACTCAATTAAACTAATAAACTCACTAAATACACTCAAACTCGCTAAATTAGACACATAGAAGACTCAAGAGACATACACAAATGACACTTAAGACACTAGAAAGACACACACAATCACTAGAATTCGGCCTCTATTTATAGAGGTGAGCAAAGGTCCAAGGGGTGCTTAAACACCTCTTCAAAAAGTGTCCAGGTTCAATGTATTTGTATTTTGAACTGTCTCGCCGTCGGCGAGAAACGACCTCGCCGTCAGCGGGGCTTCTAGAAGGTCTTCAAACCGCGCGATCTCGCTGTCGGCGGGCTCGGGATCGCTGTCGGCGAGGTAGTTATAATTCCTTTAGATATTCTCCTCACGATCTCGCCGTCGGCGCTTCGATCTCGCCTTCGGGGACTTAGTTCAATTTGCATGAATTCCTTCTTTTTGATCTAAATTCGCTCCATTTCATGCTTTTTTACTTCCATCACTTATAAATCTTCATTCCTGCAATAAAATAAAGAAAATACCTTTCTTTAAAGTGCAAATTCATCAAAAATAGATATGAATTTCTTAATGTATTTTTCTGTGATCAAAATCCCCCAAACTTAATTATTACTTGTCCTAAAGTAATTTTAATACTAAATAAAAATAATGATTTCTATAATAGAAATTTTCAACTCAGATAATATGAATTAAATTTAAATAACATTATAATAAAGTTAAATATAAATATTTCGAGTAATTAAAATAACTTTATAGATATAAGATTATCTAGTTATCAGGTCTAAGGTTTCTAGCTTTCTATTTATTTCAGGAATGACTATATTAAAAAAGAGTAAATTACTTAAGATATTTAGATGATAGGAAGTTTAAGAAAACACTATTTAGTAAAATACCAATCCATAAATATAAGTTTAGAAATATAATTAAGTTTTACCCTTTAGGTTGAATCCATTGAAGCCAATTTTTGATAAGGCATCTCCTCAAGCTTCTCCTCACTTTATGTTTTTCTTTTCTTTTCTTTTCTTTTCTTTTTTCTTTTTGGATTGATTTTCAATCCTTCTTTTTCTTTTTCTTTTTTTAAGTGAGGATTACTGTATCTAGATAGCCTGTTAATAATTTTGAACTTCAATTTCTCTTCCTAAATTTGAAACTTAAAATATTTCTTTGCTTATATATATTTCATAGCCTTTACTTCATTGAGTTTCTATCCTTTCCTTTTCACTTAAATACTTAAGAATTTTCACTTTTTAGAATATAGTTTTCCTTACTTTAAATAGTTTACTATATTCTTATTCCTTTTAACCAAATATCTTATTCCATTAATTAATTGAATTACTAGAAACATTTTCTTTAACTTTTTATAATAATTAAATAAAGTAATTCATGTTTATTGAATTGAAAAACTACTATAGAAAATCATTTAATAATAATTTTTGAAAATAGAAATTGAGAACAATTTTAATAATTAAATTTGTATTTTTACCTTCCCCCAAACTTAAATTTTTCTATCTATACTAAATAGTGAAGAAGGGAAAGTATATAGTAAAATTCATCATACCTTTGAGCTTTAGGTATTTCTTTTCTTTGAAATTTTTGCAAGCTTTTTCATTACTTACCGAACTTGTACTGTTAGTATTCTTCCACATATAGTATTTAAAAGAAAGTGCAGGGATGAAATTTTAAAATAAGTATCAAACATAACAATTGAAAACTTAATCTATTACTACACATACAATTAAAACTTAAATAACACATTAAAGAAAGATTAACATCCTATATATATATATATAAATTGCAACTAATTTAACAAACAAGAAATCTAACATCAATAACATAAGCAAACATAACAACATCCATAGTCTCTAGAAAGTACAGAATAATCACATCCAAAATAATAAAGTTTCCCAAAATAACAACAAATCTAAACAAACCAAACAAACTTATCAAAAGCTCTAATCTTCTACATTAAAATCCCAAGCTATGTCATCTCCCTAATCTCCGAGTCGAGAAGGCTGAGCGAAGTGTACTTGTGAATAACGAGGGCACTCGGGAAAGACAACATCTAAATCACCACTCCTATATTGACGTTCGGCTTCATAGTATGCAATTTCGTACTGCGAATGTCGTCGGAGATATTCGTCATCATAATCGTGTCTTCTTTCCAAGCCTCCGATCCTTTGGTCTATATGCTCAAATCTTCTTTCCATATTTTCTCCAAATAACTCAAAACTCTTTCTACTCAGGGTCATTTCATTCATCAGGGTAGGAGTGGTGTACTGAGGGGGTGGATCATAACTAGTAGAGGGTATATCTCTACTTGAAGAAGGTACATAATTCCTTGTCCCAGATCTCCAACCTTCGTGGGATTCATATTTCTTTATATTAGCCTGAATAAGGGGTTTCATAGGTTCAATCCATTCCTCATCATCTCTTGCCTCTACCCCAGATAATTGGCAAAGTGCATAGATAAGACCAGGATGTCCTAATCCTCCTCCACTTTCATTTCTAGCAGTGGCTAATATATTTTTATAAATAACATTTCCCACATTAATACTCTTCTGGTTCTGAATACAAAAATTCAGAACTGCTCTATCTCTTGTTACCTCACTATGGTGGTAGGTAGGTAATAAAGTAGAACAAATAAAATAATGCCAGGCTTTAGATGTTGCATTTAGCATAGAAAGAGGGAAATTTACCTGTTCCCGCTGCTTTATCTTCCAAACTCCTTTCCCATCAGTGAGAAAGTCGATCACCTCTTCCAGTGGTCCTTCCATAGTTCCAAAAGTTTTATACTCGCTGGTGTAGGTGTCTCGTACTTCATAATAAGCGTTTATTCTAGCGAGCGTTGAAATCTACAAAAAATCCTCTAACCTTAATCGGTGCATCTTCATTCTGTGTTAAATTTGCATAAAATTCCTTTACTATTTCTACGAAATGCTCGTTAGTAACGAAACATAAATTTTCCCATCCTCGCTCCTGAATGATTCGCTCAACTTCTCCTCCTGGATTCTTAAAAACTCGATCTTGAATGCATTTTCTTGCTTGTATGTTTTGAAAATATCGAGTTTGTGCTCTTGCATTAATGAATCGGGTTTCGTCATAATCTATTCGTCGCTTCTGTCGTGGAGCCATTTCTCGATCTGTGAAATTTGCAAAAATCTTAACTAAACTCCAAAATATTACTAAGAAGGTTTCCTACAACAACTAAAATTCATTTAAATCAATTTTCATGAAATTCTTCCAAGTATTTTCTCCACATTTCGAAATTTTTCAAAATTCTCCAATGTAGAAGAAATCCATGATGAAAATAAAAAATTTTTGCATAGGAGTGAAGCTCTTACCAAGGGAAGATGAAATTCGGTGTCAAAAAGTGTTGAAATCGCCTCAAATCCGAGATCTCTCAAGCCCTAGGTCGATTTTTTCGAAAATTTGAGGAAAGGGATGATGAATACTGTCGGTTGACCGGTCAAATATAGGTCTTTTTGCGATCTCGCTGTCGGCGAGCTAATTAATTTCATAAGGCAAAAGTTTCGGGAAAAATCCGCCGTCGGCGAGCTCGGTTTCGCTGTCAGCGGGTTTTCTCGCTGTCAACGAGATAATTTTCGCCGTCGGCGAGATCCGAAAAATTTTAAATTTTTGAAATTCGTCAATCATTTTCAACCTCGAATTGCCCTTAATCAATCTTCCAATCACTTAATTTAATAATAATATGAAGATTAGATAATTATACTCACAAAAAGTCACACAACACAAACAATATAACTTTATATATAAAATTCATGAAACTTACAAATTTCACACTAACAACTTAACACTTACTTAACTTAGATGTTTAAATCCATAATACTCAGCATCGCAATCCACACCACAACACTATAAATGCTGAGACATAATAATTTACATAAAATCTCATCAATTCTGAGATGATCAAATCAAAGTTCGACTCATAATAAAACCTAACTCCAAATCAAACACATATATACACAAATATATGATATAAACATAGAAATATTTCTTACTCTTCAGTGTCTGAACTAATATCTTCTCTGATATTCCCTATGCGACGCAGTGCACAAATAAATTGTAGAAAGGCACGAAAGGGAATTCGCGATAGATTCTTCATTAATCCATCCTTTATGTCTTAGTAGATGAATAAAACTGGCCTCCAGATGTCCAGTATGATCAAAGTGCTCCTTTATTCTCCAATCAATATGATCAAACATATCAGAGATATTGTCTATGGAATTCATCACATTTTGTAATTCTTTCTCCAATCCTTTAATCTTCTTCATAATGAAATTAGTCTTATTAGTAAAGGGTCTTGCTAAAGGATTGTTCTGTGATGCTCTGTCAGAAATAATGGTAATCTCAGCATTGTTATCCAAAGTGGGAAACATATCAGTAGGATCCAGGGGTTTCCATGGTAAAAGTACTTTTTCCCAAGCATCATAAGAAACTTGGTACTTACTGCATAAAGCAAATATAGTAGATGGGTGTCCAAATCCATGCACTGACCCATGCACAATTAATCCCAATGCAGACTTTACTATTATTGATTCAACATCGATAGGTAATCCAATTTGAATACAGTAGTTTAAAATAACGCATTCCTTTGAAACTTTATTTACTCTCATGGTAGGTAATAATTTTGATGATATAAAGAAATGCCAGTGCTTTGAGACAGGGTTAAGAAGTGATGCAGAAAAACTGACATACCCGTCTTCTCGTAACTCCTAATCATCCGGTTCGTCGGTCAGGTATCTATAGATTTCGTTCATATTGTATCTTGAAGGCACAAAGTTGGAATAATGACAAACAGAGGTATTCTCTATAGAAAAAAATTCATTTACCCTTGAAGGAGTAAATGTTACCCATCTTCCTCTGACGTACACATTTCTATTGTTGATCGCATTTAAATTAGAGTAAAACTCTTTAACTACTTGTATAACTACAGCGAATGTCGTATAACAAAATACCTCCCAATGCCGCTGTGCGATCATTTCTTCGATTTTTGTAGTAGAATTCTCTACTCCTCTGTTGACAAATCCTCTTTCTTTAATAAGTCTTTTCTTCATCAAGCCTTTGTTGAAGATTCGCCGTGCCTCCGAACCGACGAATTTTCTCCGGTTGAAAACTTCGGTTTTGTGGTTTTTAAGAATTTGGTGGCCATTTTGGATGGAAAGGATTGGTCTCTAGTCGTTCCTAAGGAAGAAAATGGTGTAAAATCGGATTTAGGATAATTTCTTACGAAGGAATGGCTTAGATCCGTCCAAAACTACACGAAAATCTTTAAGAAACCAAATTTTCAACTGCCTCGCCATCGGTGACTTAGTTATAAAACTGACTGAAGTAATGGTCCACGATCTCACTGTTAGCGGGCTCGGGCTCGCTGTCGGCGAGATTCGTAAAAATCGCCCAATTTCGCTCAGGTCTGAATATTTTCTGATCTCATCAAATAGGTTCAATTTTGTGATGATTCTAATAAAAATTTTGAGTACTAAGATTTGTTTTAATAATATATACTCACTAATTTGTAGATTTTTAAAAATAAAAGATTACTATGGGTTGCCTCCCATAAAGTGCTTGGTTTAACATCGTTAGCCCGACCTAATTCAGTTAGTGTTCAGGTTGACTAAGCATTAAAAACCTCTTTAAAATTTGGTCTTCTATTTTCGAAATATGGTTTTAATCTATGTCCATTTACTTTAAATCTATGTCCTATTTTTGGATCTTTAATTTCTATAGTTCCATATGAAAATATTTGAGTTATGGTGAAAGGTCCTAACCATCGAGATTTCAATTTCCCGAGAAATAATTTCAATATAGTATTATAAAGCAAAACTTCTTGTCCCGGTTCAAAATTTCTCCGATTAATCTTTCGATCATGCCATAATTTCATCCTTTCCTTATAAATCCTATCATTATCATATGATTCATTCCTTAGTTCTTCCAATTCATTTAACTCGCAACAATCTCTTCTCACCAGCCTTCTTTCATATTATAATTAAATTCTTTAATCGCCCAATATGCTTTATGTTCTAATTCAATCGGTAAGTGGCAAGTTTTTCCATATATAAGCCTATAAGGAGTCATTCCAATTGGAGTTTTATAAGCGATCCTGTATGCCCATAATGCGAGTGTACTAGTCTTATAGACCGATCCGATCTATTAGGATTTACTGGACTTTTCTAATATACGCTTAATCTCTCGATTAGAAACTTTAGCTAATCCACTAGTTTGTGGATGATAAGCAGTTGATATCTTATGCATAATATTATATTTTCTTACTAGTTTGTGAATATATTTGTTTCTAAAATGAGTTCCTCCGTCAGTGATAATCACTCTCGGCATTCCAAATCTAGTAAAAATATTTTTCATTAAAAATTTTGAAACACTTTTAGCATCACACCTAGATAAAGCTTGTGCTTCAATCCATTTAGAAACATAATCAACAACTACTAATATATATGAGTTTCCAAATGAAGGAATAAAAGGTCCCATGAAATCTAATCCCCAAACATAAAAAATTTCAACTTCTAAAATAAAATTCAGAGGCATTTCATTTTTTCTTGATATTTTTCCTACTCTTTGGCATTTATCACAGGTTTTTATATATCTATATACATCTCTAAATAGAGTAGACCAGTAGAATCCAGATTTTAGAATTTTATACGCAGTTTTATCTGTCCCAAAATGTCCTCCAAAATCAGAGTCATGACATTTTTGAATAATTGGTTCAGTTTCTTCATAAGGCACGCATCTTCTAATAATTAGATCTTTACATTGCTTATATAAGTATGGTTCATCCTAAAAGTATGTTTTAGTATCGTGAATGAATTTTTTTCGTTGTTGCAAAGTTAACATAGGTGGTAAAATGTCACTTACAATATAATTTACTATATCGAGCATACCAAGGTATTTTCAATTCATTAATATTATATAGTTGTTCATCAGGAAAAGCTGTCTAAAATTTCATTTTCGATATCAGATAATTTATGATTTTCTAATCTTGATAAATGATCTGCAATTTGATTATCAGTTCCCTTTTTGTTAACGATCTCAAAATCAAATTCTTGCATTAATAATATCCATCTAATTAATCTTGGTTTAGAATCTTTCTTTTGCATTAAATATTTTATAGCAGAATGATCGGTATGTACAAATACATTTAGTTCTTATTAGATAATGCTTGAAATTTATTAAAAGCATATACAATTGCTAATAATTCTCTTTCGATGAATCTGTATAATTTATTTCAGCATCATTTAGAGTTTTACTTAGCATAATATATAACTTTGAAAATCTTATCATATCTTTGCCCAAGAAGCGCTCCTATAGCATAATCACTAGCATCACACATAAGCTCGAATGGTTTCTCCCGATTAGGTGAAACTATTATAGGTCTTGTAATTAATTTATCTTTTAATAATTCAAAAGCATTCGAGCATTCGGTTGTAAATTCAAATTTCTTGTCCTTTTCAAGAAGTTGGCATAGAGGTTTAGTAATTTTTGAAAAATCTTTAATATAACACCAGTAAAATCCAGCATGTCCAAGAAAACTTCTTACCCCTTTCACCGTAGTTGGAGGTGGTAATTTAGCTATTACTTGAATTTTTGCAGGGTCTACTTCCATGCCTTTTTCCGAAATTTTATGCCCTAATACAATGCCACCTGTAACCATAAATTGACATTTCTCCCAATTAAGAACTAAATTAGTTTTCTCACATACTTCAAATACTTTTTCAAGATGATTTAAGCATGTGTCGAATGTTGTTCCAAATACAGAGAAATCATCCATAAATACTTCTATTCCATTATCAATTAATTTACTAAATATAGAGATCATACATCTTTGGAATGTTGCAGGTGCATTAGATAATCCAAAAGGCATTCTTCGAAAAGTGAAAGTTCCATAAGGACTAGTAAATGTAGTTTTATCTTGATCCTCAGGAGCAATTTGTATTTGATGATAACAGGTATATCCATCTAAGAAAAAAAAATACTTATGTCCGGCTAATCTATCTAACATCTGGTCTAGAAATGGTGAATGGAAGTGATCTTTTCTGGTGGTCGTGTTTAATTTTCTATAATCGATACATATTCGCCATCCAAGTAATTTGTCTTATAGGGATAAGATCATTATTTTCATTAGCTTTGACAATCACCCCTCCTTTTTAGGTACACGAGTGAATTGGGCTTACCCAAGCACTGTCAGAAATAGGATATATAATACCATTATCTAACCATTTTAAAATTTCTTTCTTGACTACTTCTTTCATTATTGAATTTAATCTCCTTTGTGGATCCGCTTTAGGTTTATGTTCATTATCTAAAATAATTACGTGCATACAAATTGAAGGACTAATTCCTTTAATATACTGCTAAAGTCCAACAAAAAATTTTCTTATATTTTTTTAAGGTATCTAAAAGTTTTTGTTCTTGAGATTCATTTAATTCAGATGAAATAATAATTGGTAGAGTCGAAGAATTAACTAAGTAAGCATACTTTAAATGATTAGGTAACATTTTTAACTCAAGTTCGGGAGGTTTAATAATTGATGGAACTATATTTTTTTTCGATATTTTTGTGTTATCCAAAAATTCAAATTTCTCTTGAATATAATCTAATTCTTCATTTATCTATGATTTTTCAATTAATTCAATATTTTATTTTTCTAATTTTTCCTCATAATATTCCTTAAAATGTTCTTTTTGTAAATGATCGAGTACTTCCATTCGAAAACACTCATCATCTTTTTCTAGCGCAGGATATTTCATTGATTTAGCAATATTAAAAGTTACTTTTTGGTCATTTACTCTCATAGTTAATTCTCCTTTCCGAACATCAATCATAGCTTTTCCGGTGGCTAAAAATGGTCTTCCTAAAATGATAGGAATTTCTTTATCTTCTTCCATATCTAGAACAATAAAATCTACGGGGAAGATAAATTTATCCACTTTTACTAATACATCTTCAATAACTCCCTTAGGATATGTAACGAACGATCGGCTAACCGAAGAGTTACTTGAAGTAGGTGAAATTTCTCCCGATCCTAATCTCTTAAAAATTGATAGAGGCATTAGATTGATGCTTGCTCCTAAGTCACACAAAGCCTTTCCATAGAATTTTTCTCCAATAGCGCAAGGTATAGTGAAACTACCGGGATCTTTTAATTTTTCGGGAAGTTTTTTCGAATAATAGCATTACACTCTTCACTAAGTGCGACCATTTCATTATCGGTAAATTTTCTTTTTTTTATTTAGAATATCTTTCATGAATTTTACATAGTTTGGCATCTGTTCTAAAGCTTATACGAAAGGAATATTTATCGTTAATTTCTTCAAAATTTGAAGGAATTTAGCAAATTGTTTGTGTTTTTTATGTTGAATTAGTCGTTGAGGAAATGGTGGTGGAGGTTTTTCAACAGAAATTTTCATAGGTATTAAAGGATTTTCTAAATTTGGATCTTGTTGATTCTTTTCCTTTTCAATTTTCACTTCCTCTTTTTGACTTTCAAGTTCTTTCTGAATTCGAGATTCTAATTCTTTTCCACTTCGTAATTGTATCGCTTTAATTTGTTCATTTCCTTTGTCTTTGGGATTTATTTCCACATTACTAGAAAATGTTCCAGGTATTCTATTATTAAGTGCAATAGCGATATGTCCAAGTTGAGTTTCAATATTTTTGATAGCTGTTCCTTGATTTTGTAATTGGTTTCCTTGTATTTGTAATTGATTTCCTTGATTTTGTAAATGTTGACCCATATTTAATATTAATTCTTCTATAGATAATTTCTTATCTTTAAATTGTGGGTTATTAAATCCAGGTGGATAATTAGATTTATAATTAGGATTTCCTTGATTAGATGGATTTCCTAATTGTTGTGTCATATTATTCATCCATGGTTGATTAGTTGTGTTATTATTCCAATTAAAATTAGGATGATTTTTCCATCCAGGATTATAATAATTTGTATAAGGATTATTGGGTCTGTTGTTAATTGCATTAATCGTTTCATATTGAGATTGAGATTCTATAAGTTGTCCAGATGGATTTTCTTCTGATATAGTTGGAGAGTAATTCATCCTAAAATGATCTAATTTTTTAGATACAACAGCAATTTGTGAAGCTAACATATATATTACATCATTTTCATGAATACTAGCTATTTTTTTCGGATTCATTCTATCAGCAGGCCATTGAAAATTATTAGTTGCCATTTCTTCGATTAGTGCATAGGCTTCATCAAATGGTTTTGACATTAATGATCCTCCAGCGACAGCATCGATGATTGATCTTAAAGATCCTACTAATCCATTATAGAAAGTTTGGATAATTAACCAATCTGGTAACGCATGATGTGGGCATTTCCTAAGAAGTTCTTTAAATCTCTCCCAAGATTCATATATTGACTCTCCATCAAGCTGACTAAAAGAAGTTATATCGTTCCTAAGCTTAGCAGTTTTGGATGGCGTAAAATATTTGGATAGAAATTTTTGTGATAATTCTCCCCAAGTTTTAATAGATCCAGGTGCTAACGAATTTAACCACATTTTAGCCTTATCCCTTAAAGAAAAAGGAAAAAGTAATCAAGCCCCTCCCCCCTACCATTTAAGTTAAATCCTTTACACATGTCAAACCCCAATTGATTACACCAACTTCCACCCCTGACCACACTGAGTCAGATGGTGACCCATGCCTGGCCGGCCAGCCACCACAGCCGCCGGAAAACACCAGGCCGAGAGCCTTATTTGGCTTCAAAAAATTCAAACCCACTGGCTGAGTTGTCCCAACCCAAATGGACACCATGGTTGTTCTTCTCCTCCCACGAGCGAGTGATCCCGGCCTTCGATTTCCCACAGGAAGCCCTCCAGGCCGACTCTATTTAAACTCCCCCCTCTCGGCTAAAAAAAAAGTGCTGAACAAAACCATACCAAAACTCTATCAAAATTGCTTCAAACTCTTCTCCTAACCCAGAGCAATTGATCCCTACTGTCTCTTTGCCCTAATCTCCATTAACAGAGCTCAATTTCTCAGCTCAAAATCCACCCAAAAAATAGGTCACTTCACCACAATGAGCCAATCCTCAAATTAATTGACCCTACACCTTCACCAGACCAAGAGAAGAAGTTCCCCAACAAAATCCCCCTCTCCAGGCCAGCCATTCTCTCTATCGGCCAAGCTTTGAAATCAGGCTTGGTGGAAATCACACCTTGACAATTCACCAAGGCCAGAGGCTTTATCCCTAGGCTCCTCCAGCTCTAACGAACGTGCCGAGACCCTCTCAGAGCCAAGGTATTGAACTCCTCCTTCCCAAGAGCTTCCAGTGATTCTCCATTTCATTCGAGTTAATTTCAATGCATGTTAGTCGTATAGATGTGTTCGTCTCGTCAAGACGAGTTCACAGAGCATAAGAACATGAAATTTGGTTAAGTATTGAGAGAGATCTTAGGGTTTTAGTGTGGAAGGCTCACGGGACACACCAGTCGGAGACGATGACCAGGAACCGTCGGATCGCGCGTGTATAGAATGGACGATCCAGATCGAGCTGGATGAGGAGATGGAACGAGACCGCAGGCTGCGTGGCATCCCAGTCAGATGGTAGCGTCGAATAGGGAGGCACCGCGTGGGCTTTCGATCCGCCGTAGGTTGACGCGACGCTGACTAGGTTAAGTAGGAAATTAGGATATTTTTTGATTTATTTAAATACCCAAAACTTCAAAAATCCATATCTTTGTGTAGAAAAATCACAAAAATAAAATAAGAATACCATCTTGCTCAGTGAATAGAGGAGAACAAAGTGGAAAAAGAATTAAGTTATTTTGATGAGTATTTTATTTTTAATTAATTATTTACTGATTTCAGTATTTTAATTCTTCATGCTTTTATACAATTCACCATGGCATGAGACCATAGGGCTTTTGTATGTTCTTGGGAACATTCCCTGAATTTTCCGAGGTCAGAGGCCATCTCTGTGGCAAGATATTGATTTTTCAAATTCATGTATCTGTTTTGCCATTTTAATTCCAGTAATTAGCATGTTGCTTAGAAAATTCTAGGAAAATTTAGGGAGGTATCTTATGACCAGAGGACCCTAGGAAAATTTTGGTTTGGTCTAACTCCTTAAGGATAATCTTAATTAGCCCAAACATTTAAAACTGAATTTTAACTAATTAGGAGTAACCACACATCAAAATCACTTAAAAATAATTCTCCACTGATCTTTAGGGTCAGAGGAGTCTCACATAAAAATTTGAAATCAATTGAAAATGATTAGCCCCACTAAATGAATTATTTAAATGACATGATCATTATTAAATTTAAAAAATTCATAAAACCCAAAATATATTTCAAAAATTTACCAAATTGGTTTTGGGACTTCTTTGATATCAGAGGAGTCTAAGAAAATTAAAATTTGAATTTTTCAAAAATTTTCATTTTTCACCATATTTTAAATATTTCAATAATTAAAAAATAATAAAAATCACAAAATTTTAAAAATCACAAAAAATGTCATATTTTGCCTACTAATCACTTAGGAACAAACCAAGTATTTTTCCCAAGTCTCTAGGTTAAGATATTGAATTTTAAAGGCTTAAAACAATTTTTAATATTAAAAAATGGTTTTTTTTAACCTTTTCACCAAATTAATTCTAGTAAATCAAAGAAAAATCAGAAAAATATAAAATTTATTTCTCTAAACTTCTTGAGGTTAGAGGGACTTAAGAAAAATATAAAATCCATTTTTCAACTTTAATTTTATTTTATAATTAATTAACACTCCAAAACTCAAAATAATTGTAATAAATAAAATATAATTCAAAAAATCAGCAAAACTGGTCCAAGTGGTCCTCTGATTAGTAGGAATATCTCATAATTTTCCTAAGGATAGGAACCTAACCTTGGTCATGTTGTTGAATTTTCATTGAAAACCCTCATTTTCGCACAAAAATAAATATATAAATTAAATTAAATTCAGAAAAATCACATTTTCTCCTCTAATGTCTTAGTTGACATTTGAGTGAAGTGACATAAAAATTTTGTGTTCATTTGAGCTTAATTTGATGAGTTATGAAATAAACAAGCCTGAAGGGGCATAAAGGTGATTAAAAGATTTTTAACCCTAATTAATATTTAGGTCTAATCAAAGGGAGGGTAGAATATTTGATCTTAATTTTCTCTTGGGAGATTGAAACTTAAGTAATTAAGAGGTAGAAACCTATTAATCATCTTAAAAAAATTTAAGTAAACCTTAATTAATTAAGTGATTTGAATTTTGGAAGAATAAATTAAAATTTGGATTATTAAGGTTAAGGATGTGACTTAAGAAGATACCAATTCTTTAATTTAAAGTCCCTAATTGAATTAATTCAATGATAATTAATCCTTAATCAATTCTAAAATAATGATTGAAATTAATAATTAAAAAGGGAAATAATCCTTAATTAAATTAAAACTTAAAGCATTAAATGATTTAATAATCAAATTAAAATAAAGCTAAAACATTTAGAACTAATTAATTAATAACTCTTAATTAAGTTAAAGCTCAAAACATTAAATGATTTAACAACCAAATACAAATAAGTTTTAAACATTTAAAATTAATTTGAAAATCACTTAAAAGAACAAACTTAAAACAAATTTGAAACCTTAAGTAATCTCAAAAACAATTCATAATTAAAAAATATATAAAAATCAAACTAATTAAAATCAACCTAAAGTATCACAATTAATCCAAATGAAGTCATCAGAATTTAATAAAAATAAATAATTTAAACACCTCTTTCAACCTAAACAAATTTAAAACATCAAAATTAATCTGAAATATTAAGATCATTTAAAATATAAAGATTTAATCGAATTAAAATAACTTGAACACTATTCCAAACTTAAAATTATTAATTAAAGTTTTATAACTAAATCAAATTATTATCTTGTATGCACATTTTTCTTTGTTTTTTTCATATCCTAACTATTTTTCTTTGGTTTGGTCCCTAGCTAAGCATTTTATTTATGCTTTACATGTTTACTAGGTTTGAGACATGCGCGATAATATATCAAGTCAACCATCCTGTAGGAAACGATGTTCAAATTATTATCTTATTATGAAACTTTATCGTGATTGCTTAAATAAAGTTTGAATGATCACAAAAGGTATTCCTTAGTGTTGGACACCACGTGACCACTTCATTATGGTATGAGTGATCACATTATATACCAGGTGATCGTGTGACTACCAACATCTGAGGCAAACATCTATCATGAGAATATATTGACATGTACCAACAACATATGTGTCAAAAATGCCAATGTAAACAGGCAGAAATGTGAACTCACATGACATACAAATAGAGAGCATTGGGTGTAGGGCACCTCTAAGAGGAATAACACCTCTCTTGAGGACTAATATTGATGCCATGAAATGGCTGACCAATGCTATGAATGTGATTGCATCAGGTACAAAACACTTCTATAAGGAATTACACCTCACCTAATAGGCACCCAAACGAGTTCATTCAAATGGTAGAAGAAATCAATGCATGAAATGCCCAAGGCAAATAGAAAGAATATAACACATGATAAACAATGCTAAGCATACTAGGTGGTATGATTTGTGCTAAGTGAGAATCATACACACCAGGTAGACACACATTGTATGTTGTATGTGTTCAAGAGCAAGATATCATGACTTATACTGTGTGACGCAACCTGCGATAAGATGACACTCTAGAAAGTGTCACAGGGAGTGAGGTAACATAATTCTCATCAAGGAGAATTATACAAAGGGTTGTTTTATATGTTAACCAATCACCTCACGATGTGTGCAAGAATCTAATCACATGCATACAATGACATATGTGTCGAGATGCTGCAAGTGTGGGTGCCTAAAGAGACACCGCAAGTAAGGGCACTCAAAGAGACACCAAGTGGAAGTGCTAAAAAATCCACCCAAACATGCCAAATCTATAAATCATTATTATGACAAAAATAATTTCTCATGTAATGAAATTCATAATATTAGCATAAAGCTAAAAAGTGATTTTTCATGCATATGAGAATAGAAACAACAATCAAAATTTGATTTATACACAATCAAAGGCATGGGCATTAAGACCTAACATGCATAAACATTTTGATTTTTGGAAAGCCAAACATTGAAGTAGATTTCACATACAAAAAAGGCATCCTTGAAGGTTAAACTAATTAAAGATGAGTGACTAGTCGATAGAGCTAACCAAAAGCTGTCAGGTGGCATTATTAGTTGACCATCCCGTAGTGATCAGCCGATCAATCCAACCAAAATAAGGCGGTCAATCGACTGATCAACCCAAAAAAAGTGGCCAAACGGCACAAAATGGATGACCCATCAATCAAATCAACATAAGGTGGTTGATCGGCCGATTGAGCCGATCAAAAGTGGTTAGTCGACCAAAACCATAAAAAATTATATTTTGTGAAGTATTTTTCAATCATGTGAATGCATAAAAACAATGCAACATGCATATGCTCAAAGTGCTAAAATGACCCAAATCATTCGATGATGAGTCAATACCTCACCTAAAAAGAACTTTATGGGTTCTAGGATTGGAAGATGGAGAGATGTACCAATGCTTATTGTGCGATGCAATAAGATGCCCACCTTCATTTGCATTGTCGAGCATAAAACTCCCTACAAACAAGAATTTTTCGTCACTTAGAGAGTAGAGATTAGGGGGTTTTCTCTACCTTCTAGTTTCACAGCTTCACTTTTCCATCCAAGTAAATCCATCGCGACAAATGATGAGATTAGTATATCCTTGTCTTTGTGATGGGTAGAGATCAAAGGCTTTATGGATGGGTCACTCATTGATCACAGGAAAATCAAAGAAAAAGACTTCTAACCTTGGGCTCACCCTAACAACAGCTTAATCCTACTTCTTCAACACAAATCCTAAAGGTTTTGCTAGAGAATAAAAAACAAGACGTTTAGGGATTTTTCTCACCTACGCAAAGGTTGAACTAGCATTCAATGGACTTGATCCAAGCTCCTTCCATTCTAAGTTCACGGATTAAGATTTACTTCACAATGAAAGTCCAAAGCTCTAAGAGAATCCTCACACACTGACTTTTTTCTCAAGGAAATGAGATGGGATTCGAGAAGAAGAAGCTATGGAAGAAAACCTATAGGAAGAAGTAAGAATATGGGATGAAGAGTTGAAAAAACCTAATGTTGCGTCATCTTCTTTAAAGTGTTGTCCAATACTCTCTCATTCAAGCTTTCCAAATGACAAGCCCGTTCTTTTCCAGGACAATCCATGTCTCACTGCTAAAGGATATATTAGCTGCCTGCCTCTTCTTTAGAGGTCTTTCTTGCAAAAATGGCAAAATATCCTCTTCCAAAACTTTTGGTCCCTCGCAAAAATGGCATAAGAAACATATAAAGGGTGGTAGCTTGCCCCACTTTTAATTCATGCAAGTTTTCCCTCCATGTGAGATGGGAGCACTTGATTTCGACACAAATATGGGTTGGGCACCTAAGCACTTAACACTGGGTGCATAGCCTCACCAAATGTGGTACCTAGGCTCCCAAGACTGGGCGAATAAGTGGCGAACTCTTGGGTAATAGCCTGGAAGAGCCATTTTTGGCACATAGGTGCACAAACTAGGTGCATGAGCGTCATATCAAGCCCAAGGTCTAATTTTTTGCTGCCTTTAAGCCAGAGTTTCCATGCACGGTTTTTATCAATCGTCAGACATTCAAAAGAAAATTTTGATAAAATATGATCTTCAACCATCCGAATGATCATCTGAGATATGTTGTACCAAATGAATAAATTCAACTGTGGGTAGACGATCTAGATCACGACCATGTCAGTACAAACCCTAAGTTTGTGCTTGAAACATCTGTTGAAGGGTTTATAGACTTTGTAAACTATGATAAATCCTGTTTCAATAGAATACAAGCCCAAAAGTAACATTATGGAGGTTTATTTTAGAACGTTTAGTATTAATGGGCATTCTGAATCACCATACGATGCATCGGCTGACAGGATTACCATGGGATACTTCAAATGAATGGGGGAATGGTATTTAAACATTAGAATGGACAACAAATGTGTCTTATATCAAAATTGATATCACAAAATAGAGCATTGTCATGGGTAAGGCAAAATCAACACTAAGCTTGGTTTCGTGCCCAAAATACGTACCAGGGGGTCCTAAAGAATGTCTCAGGCTACGAGAAACTATGAAAAAGTAAAATATAGTCTCTTATCCTCCAAGTGGACATCCCACACATGCGAAATTAAAATTTAATGCTAAAAAAGAACCCTCAATAAGTGTGATGTGACAAAAAGGCACACTGCACTTGTTGGAGAAAGAAGCACAATGTCTATCTAATCTATCATTCAAAATGACAAAATGGAAGTAATCTCTATCTAACCATATTCAAAACTTTAGAGAGAATGTTATATGGCTTCCAATTCTGCATTACTTTAGGATTCATGTGAAACACTCTTAAATTGAGTATGGTTTTCCTTCCTATTGTTTTGGTTCAAATTAGATTTAGAGTTTGAGGAGTACGACCCCCTTAGATAGATTAAGGCTTCCGATTCCGCATTATTATGATGGCTGTAAAACCCCCTTAAATGGAGTAAGGCATTCCGTCCTATTGTAATGGTTCAAATCAAATTTAGAGATTAAGGAGTAAGACACCCTTAGATGGATTACAACTTCCGATTCTGCAGTACTTTAGGATGGATGTGAAACCCTGTTAAGTGGATTAAGTTATTCCTTCTTATCGTAATGGTTCAAATCAAATCAAGAGGTTGAGGAGTAAGACCCCCTTAGATGGATTATGGCTTCTGGTTTTGCATTACCTTAGGATGGATGTGAAACCCCCTTTAATGGATGTTAAGGTATTCCTTCCTATTGTAATGGTTCAAATAAAATTTTGAGGGTAGAGCAAGGTTCTTATTTTCGATTAGCTCTTAGGTTGGATGTGAGTCCATGTGCTTTTCTTCTCAAGTCTGATTCTTTCATTCACCTCTTGGGTTAGATGTGAGTCACTGGAGTTTTTTCCCAATGTGACAGACATTTTCTTCGACTCACTCTCAAGTTTAATGTGAGTCCTTGTGCTTTCCTGTATGATCTAGTTATCCTATCAAATCAATTTTCCAAACTGTCGAATTCTCAACAAGAGATTTTCAATAATCAATTTTCCACACACACCTCTTCCCTCTCCCACACAAGGCTCGACTGAAGCCTTCTTCCTCATGTGACCTTGTGGCGACCTCCCATCCCCCCCTCTGCTTGAAAATAATTCATCCTTTATGCCCAAAGCCTTTGCTTGCTTCACCTCATGTGACCACGCACCTCCTCACTTTCGAGCTTACTACATTGGTAAGTTTTCGACTCCTAAAGCTCCTCCTCCTGATGCCCTCACTCAACTAAGTCTCCCCTTTCTTCTACACTCAACCAATATGATGCTCCCATCCTCCTTCCCGATACCCTTGACTACCCTGCACCATTTCCCTATCTTCATAAAACCCTGTATATATCACTCTAACAGAGGCCCTGACCCCTTCTAAGTCTGTGATATCACTCTCAACTTCCTTCGCATATCCCCATTACTTATAGTAATGCCTCCTCTTCTCCACCCCAAAACTTGAGGGCGCATTCAACTTATGTTTAGAAGTTTATTTATATCATTTACTTATTTGACTTCTTAATGTTAGCCTCAAAATTTGGGATGTTAGAATGATCTGTTGCTCCTCATAATAATGCTTTCATTTACATTTCTGAGTTTTTACTGTTACTTGGTAGCCTTCAGTCTTCAAGTATTGTTATAAGCAACTGGGATTCTGTCATTGTTTTTGAAATTATTTTAACAAAATAAAGATTTTTTGAAAGCATTGGATTAAGGTTAACATTTGGATTGTTTCTTTTTTGAAACTCTTTTTAACAAATATAGGTTTTCTAGAATTAACGGATCAAATCCAACATTTACATACATGTTGTTTTCAACTAATTCCTATATATTTATATACACAACATCCAAACTTCAAATTTTACATTTATACCTCCCAATTCTTATATATCTACATATCTAAAACTGCAATATATATACTTTTTATCCCCAAATCCAAACAAGCTTACATATACACTTTTCAAACCTTTAAATATTTATGCTTCTAAACTCTCCTAATCCAAAATATTAAGAAATATGTTCTTACTAAGAGTTCAATGAAAATTAATATATACTTTGAAGTGTAAATATCACATATGTAAAGCTTAGAATTAAACATATTATTGTTTCACATATAACATAGCTTGAGAAACTCGTTGCCTTCCTCATGAATGGCACACTTTGTTGGACCCTTGCTCAAGATTTCTTTAATGAAGTAACCCATGGTTGTAGCAAGAGTCCTCTGGTTTAAAGATGTTTAACAGCTTCTTTAGACTAAGTAAATTCAAAACTAATTGTGGTGCCCAGATGACAGAACCATAGGATCTTGACAT
Organism: Papilionanthe hookeriana x Papilionanthe teres; assembly: GCA_022702705.1. Lineage (NCBI taxonomy): Eukaryota > Viridiplantae > Streptophyta > Magnoliopsida > Asparagales > Orchidaceae > Papilionanthe > Papilionanthe hookeriana x Papilionanthe teres. The sequence continues at coordinate 20,684,126 of CM040433.1, forward strand.
GCGTCACTCAACATAAAATAAAATGCCTCATTTTTATCACTTCAATAATAAAAATCATCAATTCAAAATACACTTTATAGGATCACAACAAATAAACAGCAAGCACCTATGATAGGCCTCCTGAGGCATGGTTTTCTATCTCATTTTATAGAACTATGTGGTGATACAATTGAGTAGTTATCAACCTTCAACATGATCAAGAGAAGATAAAAATATGAAACAAAAGATGAACCTCAATTAAACTTTCCATAGACTTAATCAACATAAAACTTTAGGACTTCGATGTCGTCTGTCTAACATGATGTAAATTCTCAAACTATCTTTAGGCCTTCGTATGATGGTATGTCGTGTGATAAAAACCCTAACTCTTTTAAGATCTTGTGGTCGTTGTTCGGTACAACATAAGTCCTCCCATTTTCTTAATCTGTTTGCAAATATAAAACCTAAATCTTAAATAAGTAACATGAGTAAAGCATTAAATAAAATTGCTTCTAAAATATTAAGGAAAATCATAAGATAGTTTGGGAAGTCACAGAAGTCTTTTCAGTATCTTTGGCATCCCCTATCTTTCGCTCCTTTGGGTTCCAGAAATAAATGTTCCATTTTGAGTCTTTCCCACTTAATTTTCTATGATTAATCGTGAAAGCTAAACTTTGAATTCTTGAAGATAAAACCCTGAGCACAATTAAGAATTTTCTCGTGATTTCGATCACTTAAGATGTAATTAACTATAGTGGTATGCATCTATTAGAGAATTAATAGCCTGAATAATCTAAACACTATCTAATGTTTAGATTAGATAAGAGAATGATATGTTAGAAATTTCACAGACCATTATCATAAATCTTTTAGTTTAAATAATTAAAGACATTATCAAGTGATATTCTCATCTTTCAAGATTAAGTATTACTTGTAATATAATGCTTGGTTATTCAAATCATTGAATATATGAAATCTGTTTGGTCTCATTTTTCAAAATTAAAAATTTTCTTCTTCAAAATTAAAAATTTTCTTCTTCAAAATTAAAATCGTATATATATATATATATATATATATATATATATATATATATATATATATATATATATATATATTATCTTCATTACAAGAGAAAGTTTATACTATTGTACTCGTGACGCCCTTTTGGCTAAAAAATACCGAGGCCACCTATAAGCGCTAGATGGATGTGATATTTTCTAAATAGGAATGAAGGAAGGAATGTATATGTCGACGATGTCATAATTAAAAGTAGATTGGGTGAACAATATATAAATGAACTGAAAGGAACATTCCAAACACTCATAAAATACAATACAAAATTAAATCCACTGAAAAGTACGTTTAAATCATCGAGCAAAAAATTCCTCAAATATCTCTTACTCCTGAATGAATAAATGCAAAATTGAATAAGGTAAAAGTGCTCTTGAATATGCCTTATCCTCGAAATACCAAGGAAGTGCAAAAGCTAAACTAGTAGGATAGTAGCACTTAGAGGTTAATCTCAAAGTCAGACAGCAAGTGTGCAACTTTCTTAAAAATGTTGAGAAAGGCTAAAAGATTTGAATGTTCGATCGAATGTGAGCAAGCATTTCAAAGCCTGAAGCAATTGTTGGCCTCACCTCCATTGTTACAAAACTTAAAATAAAGGAAGAACTATCTCTACATTTGAGAGTCATTCTGAAAGTCATCAGTTCGATTTTAGTGCAAGAGAAACTTGGCAAACAACCCCATCTACTACACCAGCAATGTACTTAGAAGCATTGAGGTCAGGTAGTTATGAAAAAGCAAACCTTTGCTTTAATTGTTACTGCAGATAGGCTACAGCTGTATTTCTAAAAGTACTCAATTAGGGTCATCACTGACCATCCACTTAAATCAAAGCTCACTCGACTAGAACATTCCAATCGACTCTTAAAGTGAGTTATGGAACTCAGTGAGTACAACATCACCAACATCACCTGACTAGTGATTAAGGCTAAAGCTATGGCTGACTTGCTAGCAGACTTACCCAAACAATTCAAATCAAGCAAATAGACAAAAGTTGGCGACCAAACCTCGACTTTGCACATTGATAAAGCCTCAAGCCAACATAGCATACAAGTAAGACTGGCGGTAAGTTGTCTAACACGAGTACATCTCTATCACTCACTTGTCCTTTATTATAAATTCACAAAAAACCGAACATAAAATGAAGCTCAGTTGTTTTCTAGTTTGAAGTAAAAAAAACCTGACATGATAAGAAGCACTAATAGTCAGTTTATACTTAATTCTTGAAATGAGCATCGAACATCTGCTAGTAAATTTATATTCTTAATTGGTCAACAAAACATTTGAAGCTAGAGACAAGATGATAATCAAACACTTGAACAAGGCAAACGACAGAGATAAGGAAGTTTGGAAACTTTATAATCAAAAAGGTTGGTAGGGAGGAAAAGAAAGTTGTAGACCTTCTATCAAATAACATTTACTCTAGAGAAAGGATGCCCTGAAGAATTTTATGACCGACTCCTATGAATTAAAAATCATGAAAGTGGTATGAACTGTATATCCAATACTTAAAAATGGGAAGGATCCTCAAAGAAGTAACGAATTAAGGAGATTCAACTTTATGGCTGCACAATACCTTATCATCGAGGATAAACTTTTTCAAAGGTCACTTCATTGCTCTGAAGATGTGTGAAGGAAAATATATGGAAGAAATTTACTGGGAAAAGCATTTTGGGGAGTATGAGAATCATGGAATTAACCTAAAATATGCATATCTACATCATCCGCAGACGAACATAAAAGCTAAGGCTGTAGCAAGATAATCTTAATCTATTAATGAAGGTCAAAGGAAAAAATGGTAATTGGGTGGGCCTACTTCGACTGTCCTATGGACCATTTAGATGAAATCACCCTCAATGACCATTCAAACACCTTATATGCTTTCTCATAGTATGGTGTTCCACCTAAAAATAACTTATTTTTAATGCATGTTTTATAAGCTTTATTTATACATTTTTTATGATATTGCACTTTAAAGGAAGGTATTTTGCATGTTTTTGGTTTCAGGCACTTAGAATGGAAATTTAGAGAAAATGTGGGAAAAATGGAGCAAAATTAGCACATAGTAGTGGCACTAGAGAGCCACTCCTAGCGTTAATAGCGCCAGTCTTTAGCCAGAATGGCGCTATAGCGCCACCGATTGGCATTATAGCATCACAGATTGGTGCTATAGTGCCAGAAACTACCTTTCTAGAAGATCTATTGAATTTGCCCAAAATTTGGAGGGGTGTTTGAAGCAACCCTTAGTTATTTTTTGTTTTCTATTAAACGAGAAGGATTTGGCTGAATTTAGAGACTTTTTGGAGCCTCAAAACTTTAATTGTGCAGCAATAGTAAATTAGGGCTTTCTTATTTTGTGTTTAAGTGTAAGTGTGAGAGTGTTTTAGTGTGTAAAAGTTTGGAGATTGCTTAAAGGAAACTCTAGATGTTTACTTGGGGAAATGACATAAGATACTTTGTATTTATTTTAAGTTTTTATCGTAAGACTTGGATTTATTTGTAAATTTTTTTGTTTATGTTTAATCTCCATAAATTCTTAGTAGTTCCTTTTTTTTTTACAAATGGGAATTAATCATGTGGGATGACAATGATTTAAAGACTTCTTTTTACTCTTAAAATTGTGATGTTATTTTCACCGAATCTTCATTTACTTTACAAATTGGCCACTTGTGAGGTGAAAATCTGTTGAGAAACATAATGACTTGGGAGGGCTATGATTTCACTCATGTGAATACCACATTTCAATCTTGGCAGAGCCATTGCGATCACTAAGAGGAGTGCAAATAAATAGGGAGATAAGTTTTGATGAGCGTAGAATTTGTTAGTTCTAGGGTGATAGGCTAGATTCTTTCCAATTTGGCTTACATTTTAGTATCCTGACGTTGGGATTCAGTCAATATATTGACTTAGGCTTGGACATCTAGAAGTGAGAGGATAGATTGCTACGATGTAGAATCAATATATTGGAATCAGCCTTAAGTTAGTCAATGTTCTTTTCTAGCACCGAGAGGGGGTAAAGAATCAGGTATGCATCTATTTGTCACAATACATGAATTTTGTCTTAAATAAGTTGAATCCTACATAGTTTAAAATCCCTTTTCAAGAAGAAAGGGTTTTCATAAATTCTAAACTTGTTGTTATATTTTATTAAGCTGTTACATTTAGTTGTTGTTCTCTTTTTAGTAGTACTTTTTAGTAAGCATATCATTATATACCTTTTATCTATTAATTTGAAATTTAAATAGAAATTTTGTAAGTTGATTTTAAGACTTACTGCCTTCCCGTGTGATAGATACTGGAGTTTTTAACAAAAATTCTGTATTACTTGAAATAATACATATACTTGCATAGCAACCCTAGTGTAAAAATCTATTACATATTTCATAAATCTTTACTTTTTGTCACACTATCTGCTAGATATAATTTGAGACATATTTTCTTGCAAAATTTTGGAGTTTAAAACTACACGTAATAAATTGCAGGTCGGGTCAGATGGAAGCATTGTTGTCAGTCTAGTATAACCACCATAGTCAGTGTCATCGCGGCCACTGACCCGACCCGCAATTTTGTGTATTTTAAACTCTAAATTTTTGCCAGAAAATATGTCTCAAATTATATCTAGCGACTAGTGTGATAAAATGCAAAGATTTATGAAATATATAATAGGTTTTCACACTATGGGTGCTACGCTAGTATACGTATCGTTTCAAGTAATATAGAATTTTCCTAACAATATCGATCCCATGGGAAAGCAGTAACTCTTAAAATTAACTTAAAATTTTTATTTAAATTGAAAATTAAATGGATAAAAGGAATATAATGACATGCTTACTAAAAATTACTACTAAAAAGAGAACAACAACTTAATGTAACAACTCAAAAAATATAACAACAAGTTTGGAATTAATGGAGAACCTCTCTCCTTGCAAAGAAATTTAACCTATGTAGGATTCAAATTATTTAAGACAAAATAATGTATTGTGACAAATAGAAGCATACATGATTCTTTACCCCCTCCCGGTGCTGGCAAAGAACATTGGCTAACTTAAGACCAATTCCTTAACATCTCGATTCTACATCGTAGTAATCTAGCCTCTCACCTATAGATGCCCTAGCCTATGTCAATATTTTGACCGAATTTCAACGTTAGGGTACTAAATCTTAAGCCAAATTAGAAATAATCTAGCCTGTCACTCTAGAGCTAACCACTTCTACGCCCATCAAAATTTATCTCCCTATTTATTTGCACTCCCCCTTGGTGATCGTAATGACTCTGCCAATATTGAAATGTTGTATCCACAAGTTAGGAGAAATCATAGCTCTCCTAGGTCATTATGTTTCTCAACAGATTTTAACCTCACAAGTGGCTAGTTTGTAAAGTAAATGAAGATTCAGTCAAAATAACATCACAATTTTAAGAATAAAAGGAAGTCTTTAAATCAATCTCATCCCACAAGATTAATTCCCATATACAAAGAGAAATAAAAAGAACTACTCAGAATTCATGGAGATTAAACAAAATAAAATATTTGCATTAAAATCCAAGTCTTACAACAAAAACTTAAATGCAAATTCAAAGTACCTTATGTCTTATCACCAAGTAAACTTCTAGAGTTTCGTTTAAGCAATCTCCAAACCTTTACACACTCAAAAAATCTCACACTTACACTTAAACACAAAACAGGAAAACCTTAATTTACTATTGCCTCCCAATTGAAGTTTTGAGGCTCCATAAGGCCTCTAAATTCAGCCAAATCCTTCTCATTTAATAGAAAATAGAAAATAACCAAGGGTTTCTTCAAACACCCCTCTAAAATTTGACCAAATTCAATGGATCATCTAGAAAGGTAGTTTATGCTGCTATAGGGCCAGTCTGTGGCACTATAGCGCCATTCTGGCTAGAGACTGGCGCTATTAGTGCCAGGGGTGGCGTTATAGCGCCACCAATATTTGCCCAATTTTGCTCAATTTTTCCTAAATTTTCTCTAAATGCCCATTCCAAGTACCTGAAATAAAAAACATGCAAATACATTCCTTTAAAGTGCAATATCATAAAAAATATATAAATATTCTTATGAAATAAGCACTAAAAACAGGTTATTTTTAGATGAAAAAATTCCCCCAAACTTAAACCTTATTTGTTCTCATGTAAATCTTTATACTGTATAAAAGATTATAAATTGTGGAAGCAAATTTAGCTTAAAGATTTCTATAATTTTTGCTTTATAAATGCTATAGTAAAACTTTCAAAAAATTTTTTAACAATTCAAGTTAAAAGCTAAAATACAAGAATATTTAGCAGTCAAGTTTAAAAGTTCTGATTTTCTTTTTATTTCAAAAATATCTGCAATTTGTCATACTTAAGATACTTAGAAGAATTACCAAAAAAAGAAATTTAATGAGAACTTTATTAGTGAAGGTGTTAATACATCTAAGTCAAGTTGAAAATGTAATTAAGTTTCTCTCCTTAAAATGATTCAAGTAGAGCTAATATCTGATTAGGCATCACCTCAAGCTTCTCCTCACATATTCTTTCTTTTTTCTTTTCTTTTTCTTTTTTTTTCTTTTAGGATCATTTTCAATCATTTCTTTTTACTTCTTTTTTTATGTCATGTGATGATTACTATATCTGAATAGCCTTTAATGTTTTTTAACTACACCATCCTCCTCTTAAAGTTAAAAACATCTCACATTTCTTTAAATTAACAAATGTGTATTAGCTTTGAAGATTTTTCATAAAGTCTCAATTCATTCTTTTCAAGTATAAATCTAAGATCCTTAATATTTCCAAAAGTACAGTTTTCTATACATTAAATAGTAAAAGCAGAACTCTAAACCTTTCATACTAAATACCTTAATTCTAGAATAAATATGCATTATTAAGAACTTTTACTTTCATAAAATCATAAATATAGTTTTCTAAAGTTAACTCTACATACCACGGGTTAAGTTAAAAATAATTTTGAAAAATAAAACTTCCTGAGGAAAAATAAAGTTTAATTTAAAAAGAATTTTCTCCCTCCTCCAAACTAAAAATTTTCAACTAATTTAAAACAGAAAGTTCATGAATAAAGTGAAAAAATTTAAAAATCTAAAACAGGGAAATTAGTGCAGGTACAAGTAATAAAGACAAGTACTGAGTGTTGCACCAAAAATATGTTGGATTTTTTATATATATTTTGTACTCATTTTTTGTGATATTGCACTTTAAAGGAAGGTGTTTTTATGTATTGTTACAGCTATGATGATTTTAAGCATTTGGAACAAAAAGAAGTAAAAATGAACGAATTTGGAGTAAAAAGAGGCAAAATCCAGAAATTTGTCTTCTGGCATCGACGATGCCAGAATGGGCACCGACGGTGCCTAAATCCAAAGAGCACCAGAATTAAAATTGCTCTGGGTGCCGACAACACCCAGAAACGACGCTGACAGTGTCGAATGTCGGTGGAGATCAGATTCAATGTATTTGGACGATTTTTTGAGGGATTCTTGAGGCATCTCTTGGGGAATTCATTTTTAAGCTATTTTAAAGCAAATTTGGAGCCAGAAAAAGGGGAGTGAGTGGTGTGTGAGTGCTGTTTAAGTGTTGTGTGAATAGAGAGAAGTAGAGAGGAAGTGAGTAGAGAGTTTAGAGTCTAGGGTTTGGTGTGAAAAGTGTTGTTTTGTGAGGAATTCTTCTCTAAGAGTTGTAGAAGGAGAAAGAAAGTGAGTGATTCCTTCTTTCTTACTATTCTAAGATGGAATTGTGTGTCGTTGTGAAGAGGGAAAGACATTCAAAGGAACTTCAAGGATTTGCTTGAAAAAGAAATTGAGATAAGTTGTATTTACTTCTTATTGTTTGTATGACTTTGATTTTATATATTAAACCTTGTTTTGTCGTATCCTCCTCATGAATTTCGAGTATGTTTCTTTGTCTTTCTTCTTACAATTAGAAATGGTGAAGTGATAATTTAGATTGGATGTGCAATGTGAATGTTAAGAAGTTATGATGATTTTTCACTTCGTACTTCATTTACTTTTCGATTTAGCTAATTAAATTGTTAAAATATGTTGTGTAACATATGATATGAAAGGAATATGCATTATACAACAAAAGTGAAGATTATATTTAATGTCAATGAATGAGTGATGTAGTTCATGGGAGTTGGGTACAAATAAATAAGGAAACATGGTTTATTGGGCATAGAATTGGAGATTTTAGGGTGAAAGACTAAAATCCCAATTTGGTCCTAGTGTTTGGGAACTAAAGCGAGTTAGCCTTCAGTTGAAGGGAAGTGGGAGCTCTGGAGTGAGAGCCAGTATCCTCCCTGCCTAACCACAGATTTAGGGACTAAACCAAGGATTAGCTAATGTTCTTTATAACACTCGGAAGAGGTTAAAGAATATGTATGCTCCTATTTGGCACAATACAAAATTTTTACTAATCTTTATCATTCACTCATCATAACATCATTGTAAGGGGATGACACTTTATTCAAATTTGAACCTTTCGATACAAAACTAAGTGTAGTGGTAGTTAACTTTATTTCAAAATTTTAAAAGTACTTTAGTGATCTTAGAATCTCTAGCATCATTAAACTATAACAATTTTAGTATTTACTTTACGTGCATTGTAATTTGAATATTGGATTTCTGTGTTATGCTTTAAAGATTTGGTTCCTCCCTATGGAATCATAACCAGGACTCCACTAGAGCGCTGTGTTACTTAACGGTACATATATTTGCATATAGATTAGCTGTTTACTTATTAGACTGATTATACTTTGTGACTGAACTGAAAATAATTATTTAAGACAGCCGCAATCAAGTTTTGGCATCATTACCAGGGAGGTAATAGTAAATTTAGTAGTAATTAAAAATCTTTATTTCTAATTTATAATTGTGTTTGTTTACTTACTTTTAAGTGTGCTTACTGTAATAGTGTATGCGTAGTATTGGATTTGAAGTTTTAGTACCTTACGATTCAGAGTTAGAACGTGCTATTAGGAAAATTTGAAAACAACAGAAAGAATATAAAAATTTAAACAAAATGACAAATAATTTAGATAATCAAAGAAATGAAAATGAACATCAACTTAGCCCTTTAACAGATTATGCTAACCATACAATGGATGAAATTCACTTAACTACTCAAAATCTTGATCTAGCTGCCAAATAATACAAAATAATTAATTTGGTGGAACCCCGAATGAAGATCCTATCTTACATCTTGCTAGTTCTCTAGAATTGTGTGCTACATTTAAATATGACGGAGTATCAAACAACACTGTCAGACTAGAGTTTTTCTTTTTTTATTAAGGGATATAGTTAAGGTGTGGTTAAATTCGTTAACACTTGGATCTAGCAGAACTTGGGGAGAACTATCACAAAAATTTTTGGCAAAATGTTTCCCTCCATAAAAAATGGCTAAGCTTAGAAGCAATATTACATCTTTCTGTCGGTTTAAAGGGGAATCAATATATGAAGCTTGAGAAAGATTTAAAGTTCTCCTTAGGAAGTGTCCACATCATGCTTTACCAGACTAGTTAATAATTCAAACATTTTATAATGGATTAGTGGGATCTCTTAAATCGATATTGATGCTGCTACTGGTGGATCATTAATGTCAATACCTTTTGATGTGGCATATTCTTTAATAGAGGAGATGGCTACTAATAATTTTCAATGGCCCTCTGAACGGGTAAATCTAAAAATAATAGCTATTATTCATGATTCTGATGCAATATCTATGTTGGTTTCTCAAATTGTTGTTATTTCAAAGAAAATATATCAATTTGGAATGAACTATTCTCAAACGCCTCAAGTGTTAGAGGAAAACTCATTGGGAAAAATAGTAGATTCTCAATCATCTTAAAGGTTTGACCTTGAATGCTATAAATAATTGAAGCTCAAATAGTTTTTAGTGGATCTTGAATGCTATCTAAATACTATTTGCCTTGATCTTGAATGAAATTCCTTATTCGAATATTATTTGAATACTAATAGAAGCCTAACTTACATTTGGTGGATCTTAATTCACTTAACTATCCAAATACTATTTAACCTTGAATGCTATAAATAATTGACCCAACAATCCTTATTCGAATTATTATAATCCTGGTTGGAAAAATCACCCAAACTTAAACTGAAATAATAATACTGCTACTGTTAATCCGCGGTGGAGGAAAAATTCTGTTAACCCATTGGGAAATTCGAACAACCAGGGAAACACTAACTATAAACCTTCTTATCCTCCATGTTTCAATAGTAACTCACAATTTAAAGAAAAGAAATTGTCTATGGAAGAATTAATATTTAACATAGGTAATCAATTACAAAGTCAAGGTAATCAAATGCAAAGTTAGGGTAATTAATTACAAATTCAAGGAGCTACTATTAAAAATATTGAAAATCAATTAGGATATATTGCTACTGCACTTAGAAATAGACCTTCAGAAACTCTCCCTAGTAATGTTGAAGTTAACCTAAAGGATCAAAGTAAAGAACAAATTAAGGTTATACAATTAAGAAGTGGAAACAAATTAGAAACAAGAGTACAGAAAGAAGCTGAAGTTGAAAAAGAGAAGGTGAAAATTGAAAAAGGTAACGATAGTATATATTCAGACTTAGAATATCTGGTTAAACCGATGAAAATTACTGTAGAAAGACCACCACCTCCATTTCCTCAAAGATTGAAACAACAAAAGAGAGATAAATAATTTCAAAATTTTTAGAGATCCTTAAGAAATTTACAGTAAACATTCCCTTCTTTAAAGCGTTAGAACAAATGCCTAACTATGTGCAGTTTATGAGGATATACTAAATAAGAAAATGAAGTTTACAGATAATGAGACTGTTGCACTCCATGAAAAGTGTAGCGTAATTATTCAGAAAAAACTTCCTGAAAAACTTAAAGATCCTAGTAGCTTCACTATACCTTGCTATTGGTGAAAATTTCTTTGGAAGAACCTTATGTGATTTGGAAACCAGTATTAATCTCATGCCTCTATTAATTTTTAAAAGGTTGGGAATAAGAGAAATTTCATCTACTTCTATAACTTTTCAGTTAGCTGATCGTTTTAATACTTATCCTAAAGGAGCTGTAGAAGATGTATTAGTAAAGGTTGATAAATTTATCTTTCATGTTGATTTTATTATTTTAGATATGGAGGAAGATAAAGAAATTCATATTATTTTGGGAAGACCATTCCTTACAACTGGAAGAGCTATGATAGATGTTCAAAAAGGAGAATTAACTATGAGAGTAAATGATCAAGAGGTAAAATTTAACAATTCAAAATCAATAAAATACCCTGCAATAGAAAAAGATGATGAATGATTTCGAATGGAAATTTGTGATTATTTAAAAGATGATCATTTTAAGAAAATGTTTGAAGAGAAAAAAGAGCAAGAAGATTTTAAATGCAGGGATGAAAATGAAATGGAAGATAAATATGATGAGATAGATAACGAAGAGCTGAATTATGTTCAGGAAAGATTTGAGATATTGGATATTACATAAAATGATAATAAAAGTCTAATTTCATCTATCATAAAATCTCTTGAACTTGAGATGAAAATACTTTCTAACCATTTAAAGTGTGTGTTCTTAGGAGAATTATCTACATTACTAGTTATTGTATCCTATGATCTAAATGATTTACAAGAACAAAAATTATTAGATACATTAAAAAGATACAAAATAGCTTTTGGTTGGAATTTAGCTGATATTAAACGAATCAATCCTTTGATTTGTATGTGTATAATTTATTATATGAATAACATAAACCTGAAGTTGATCCGCAAAGGAGATTAAATCCAATAATGAATGAAGTAATAAAGAAAGAAATTTTAAAATGATTGGATGCTGGAATTATATATCATATTTCAGACAGTGCTTGGGTAAGTCCAATTCATTGTGTTCTTAAGAAAGGAGGAATGATAGTTGATACAAATGAAAGAAATGAATTAACAACCACAAGATAAGTCACTAGTTGGCAAATCTGTATCGATTATAGAAAAGTAAATGCCGCCACTAGGACAGTTCACTTTCCTTTACCTTTTCTAGACCAAATGCTGGATAGGCTTGTTGGGCACAAAATAGTTTTATTTTTTAGATGAATATACCTGCTATCTACAAATACCAATTGCTCCTAAGGATTAAGAAAAGACTACATTTACTAGTCCTTATGGAAAATTTGGCTTTTCGAAGAATGTCATTTGGATTTTGTAACGCATGTGCAACATTTCAAAGATGTATGATGTCAATTTTTAGTAATATGATTGATAATGGAATAAAAGTTTTTATGGGTGATTGTTCTATATTTGGAAATTCATTTAATGCTTGTTTAAATAATTTATAAAAAGTTTTGGAGTTATGTGAAAAGAATAATTTAGTTCTAAGTTGGGAGAAATATCAATTTATGGTAGTAGGAGCAATTGTACTTGGGCATAAAATTTCTGAACATGGCATGCAAGTAGATCCTGCAAAAATTCAATTCATCGCGAAACTACCACCTCCTACTACTGTGAGAGGGGGATTTTTTAGGACATTGCTGGTTTCTACAGGTGGTATATTAAAGATATTTCAAAAATTACTAAGCCTCTGTGCCAACTTTTAGAAAAAGAAAAGAAATTTGATTTTAATGAAGAATGTTTAAATGCCTTTTGAATTATTGAAAGAAAAATTAATCAATACTCATATACTAGTTTCACCTGATGGGGAGAAACCATTTGAACTAATATGTGATGCCAATGATTATACAATTGGAGTTATTTTAAGGCAAAGGTATCATAAAATTTTTAAAGTTATATACTATGCCAGTAAGACTCTTAATGAGGCTCAAATTAATTATACCACTACTGAAAGAGAGTTATTAGTTATTGTATATGTTTTTGTAAATTTTTGGTCGTATTAAATTGGTACTAAATTTATAATGCATACAGTTCATTCTGCTATCAAATATTTAATGTAAATGAAGGATGTTAAACTAAGATTAATCAGATGGGTACTTCTAATGCAATAATTTGACTTCATGATAGTGGATAGAAAATGGACTGATAATCAAATAGCTGATTATTTATCTAGGCTGGAACAACATGAATTATCTGATTTTGAAGATGAAATTACAAAAACTTTTCCTGATGAACAACTTTATAATATTAAGGAATGAAATTTACCGTGGTATGCTAATATTGCAAATTATATTTGGAGTGATATTTTACCTCCTGAATTAACAAAGAAACAACATAAAAAAATTTATGTATGATGCCAAAATTTACTTTTGGGATCATATTTATATGAACAATGTAAGGATCTAGTTATTAGGAGATATATGCCTTATGAAAAAATTAAACAAATTATTCAGAGATGTCATGATTCTGAATTTGGGGGACATTTTGGAACTCACAAAACTACACATAAGATTTTACAATCTAGATTCTATTGGCTTACTTTTTTTAGGAGTGTTAATAGATATATTAACACATATGATCGATGTCAGCAAATAGGTAATATTTCTAGAAGAAATGAAATGCCCATAAATTTTACATTGGAAGTTGAGATATCTAATGTTTGTGGATTAGATTTTATGGGATCATTTATTCCTTCATTTGGGTGTATATATATATATATATATATATATATATATATATATATATATATATATATATATATATATATATATATATATATATATATATATATATATTGATTGCGGTAGACTATGTATCAAAATGAATTGAAGCGATAACTTTACCCAGATGTGACGCTCGAAGTGTTCCAAAATTTTTAATGAAAAATATTTTAAAAAGATATGAAATGCCTAGAGTTATCATTACTGATGGTGGATCTCATTTAAGAATAATCAGATTCAGAGATTGGTTGAAAAATATAATATCATGCATAGAATCTTAACCGCTTATCATCCCCAGACTAGTGATTTAGCTGAAGTATCTAATTGTGAATTTAAATGAATTTTGGAGAAAACTGTAAATACCCATAAATTAGATTGGTCTGCTAGATTAGATACTGCATTACAGGCATATAGGATTGCTTATATAACTCCTATAGAAATGTCTTCTTATAGACTGATTTTTGGAAAAACTTGCCATTTACCAGTAGAATTGGAACATAAAGCATATTGGGAGATAAAAAGTTTAAATTCAATTTAAAGGATGTTGGTGAGAAAAGATTATTACAACTTAATGAATTGGAAGAAATTAGAAATGAATCTTATGATAATGATAGAATTTATAAGGAGAAAATGAAGATAATGCATGATCGGAAGATTATAAGGAAGAAATTTGAACCTAGACATGATGTTTTGTTATATATTATAAGATTGAGATTATTTCCTGGAAAACTAAAGTTTAGGTGGATAGGACGTTTCACTGTTAAAAAATCATATCAATTTTGAGCTATTGATATTGAAGATCCTAAAACGTGAAGAATATTTTAAGTTAATGGGCATAGATTAAAACCATATTTTGAGGGGTCTCGACCAAATTTTAAATAGCCTTTAATGTTAAGTCATTCTGAATAAAACTAAAGTTTAAAGGTCAAACGATGTTAAACCAAGTGCTTTATGGGAGGCAACCCATAGTTATCTTTATTGTTTAGTTTGTTTGAGTTGGTTATAGTTGATATTATTATTAGTTAATTTTATATTTGAATCCTACTCCCTCATAAATATCATAAATGATGATAATTATTGGATTGTATCGAATATTCGAAATTTATTTGGACCAAAATGAAGTTTGGAGCAAAGCTGCATTCTGGCGCCGACGACACCCTTTTAAAGAGAATGTTGTTAATTTGTGGAGCGCGGGAAATATTATAAAAAAATTGCCCTATCAACACTCAGACAAGAAGAATATTTTACAGAGGATATTGTTAATTTACGACGCCAAATATTTGCCCAATTTTGCTCCATTTTCCCATATTTTCTCAAAATATCCATTTCAAGTACCTGAAATAAAAAACATGCAAAATACATTCCTTTAAAGTGCAATATCATAAAAAATGCATAAAAAATGCTTATAAATATGCACTTAAATTAGGCTATTTTTGGGTGGAACAACCACCTCTTCCAATGAAGAGAACCTCACTGATTAGCCGGTGGCTAATGGAGAAGGAATGATACTCTCCCTTGACCAATTAGAAGAATATTGAACTAACACAACACTCTGACAAGAAGAAGTGAAGAGAAGTACTACTCGATACTGTCATAAGAATGTCTGAGAAAAGTCCTTCCCACCTGGTGATTTGGTTCTAAAGAAAGTTGATCCAGTGGCACGAGCTCAATCGGTCAGTAAACTTGATCATACCTATACTGAAATATTCATAATATATCAGAAAGTAGCACCGGGAGCCTACAAGGTAAAGTCATACACCAAGAAAAAGATTAATAAAAGGTGGAGCGGAAATGATCTTAAAATTCTTTTTCCTTAAACCACGTTGTACCCACAAGAAATGTATAAGGAGTTTTATGCTTCCTATAATTGTAATTTTATTTTTTTTTATTCATAAATTTTGCTAAAAAACACTAAATATGAGGTTGCAACCCCGAGTTTGAATGACACTCAGGGAACTCAAAAGATTGATACACTTTGCATCAAAAAGACCCTAGAGGAACTAGGGACCCTAAGAAGCCAATCAAAAGAAGTGTTCTAATGCTTGATGGCAAAATCATCTAAAGTTTCAAAGTTTTGATAACCAATTTTCAGAGGTGGCTACCCACACAATAGCTACAAACTGCAGTGAAGGGTTTCAAGAAACTCACCCTAAAAATTTCGATGACTACCCCCTACAAAGTGTAGGTTAACTAAAAGATAATTTGGGTCGTGTCAAACAACTCAATACCTAGGTTTGCCTAAGAGTTGATACCCAAGACAAATTAATTAGATGTGTGTTGTCTGAACAGTTAACAAAATATTGAACGACCAACAAATACACCACGATGTCGGATTGGGTATATAAACAAGATTAGTCCTCAATAATCAAGCAATAAAAGCTAAAACTCAATTCAGGTAAAAATATTATGAATCAAAATGGTGAACAAAGTAAATGGGGAAGGAACAACTTCATAACTTTGTAAACTAAAAATCAACAGGTAATAATGACCTAATAGTTGTATTACATTCATTCAATCGGTCATTAACATAAAAGAACAATACACTGGCTCAGTTACATGTATAATAAAAAGAAAAAAAAAGAAAAGCCTATGCTTAGAATTTTTGGGACGTGTATTAGACGATCCACCGTCCGCTTTGTTATCACCCTCTCACATCTTTTAGTGTTATGACATTGTAGAGTTTCTTGAAGTGCTCATGGTCAGAGTATTTGTGATCATCGATCCCAACTCTTGTGAATTTGTCAATCGTCACCCTCCTACACTCTTCAAGGTGACCCACTTGGGTTTTAAGAAACTCTTTAAGTCGTCTTCATGTTGGCCATCTCCTCTATCAGTTTGGCATTTTCTTCTTGAATGCTAGACGCCCACTCAAACACTATCTTCAATTCTATCTTTGCACCCTCTAGTCGAACCTCTACTTCAGCCGCCTGATTTGTTGTCCCGTCGTATGCACCTTAAAATCCTTCGCCTTTGCCTCAGCCTTCAGGGTAATTCCCCTCATGCTCAGGTAAAGGAAAGTTAACTGATGCTTCGAAGCATAACCGAGTAGCTAAAATTGGTGGACCAAATAACATTTTTGATGGGTCGGAAGTTATTCAAATGCCTCTCAACCCCGCCAACCAAAGGACGTCAGTGATGGTCGTGGCGTATTCAGCCATCTCTAGTGTCATATGAAACCAATCCCTTTCGATGTTTATTTGAGCGAAGTTGGAGTCCAAATTGGGAAAGACCCCATTGGTCGTTTCTCTTACAATGGACTATAGAGATCTTTACCAAACTTCCTTTTCTTGGGAGGTGAAGGGAGAGATGTGTCAAAATATGGAGCCAGGGCCTTGCATTTCTATCGGTGCTCTGACTCCTTGGCCAGCTTGAGCTCCACTTCTCTAGAGCTTTCTTCCAGATTCACTGCTTGATTGGATCGGCCGGTATTGCTGGGGCTAAGGGCTAGCTGGCTTATCCTCTTTTACATAGAGGAATATGACCTGAGGTTGATGGTCGAGAAGCTTCCTATATCGATGAGTGTTTAGTGGATTCCCTAGCTTTAAATCTAAAGATGAAAGGAGTCGATGCTTCTCAGTGGTAATCCCTTGATGATCATTCATAGGACTCCCAAGCCTCAAATTCAAGGATGGAATAAGTTGACGCCTCTCAGTCGTAATCCCTCGAATATCCTAAGTTTATCAAGGAAGGTTTTCGTTCAATCAGCATAAATTCTTCGGTGACTTTATTTTGAATAACAACTGAAGTTTTGGAGAATAAGTGTTAGTTCTTAGCCTAGAACTGATCTACCTGTTGGGCTACCCTCTTCCTATTCCTCTTCCTCGACCTCTGCTCACTGAGGATAAGCCCCTCCTCTTTGTGCTTCATTAGCACTTTCTTCAAAGTAGCGCAAAGTTCTCTTTTTCCTCCACGTCATTGGAGGCTGCCTACATCTCAAGTGTCATAGTATTGTACTTGGAGGGGTTAGTAAACTAAATCACCAACACTTGTTTCCCTATGATAGCTGTGAGTCTAAGTGGAACCTCCCTCTTTTATGGGTCCCCGATTGACCTAGTGGTGATGCCAAATTTTCACATGACCCCCGAAGAAGTTGAAGCTTCCAATATTTTTTCTTTTTCTCTAGGTCCATCAGATGGAACTTATGGGTTTAGAAAATAAAAACATAGACATTTGATTTCACCCTGAAGGATAACAAGTGAGATAACAACTCCTAAGATAAGGGGATCTCCATCTGACGCGAGTAAACCAAGTAAGTCATCACTATGGCTCAAAGTAACCAACAAAACATGTCCTAGAACAAAAATAGGTCGTCGTCCAAGTAATCAGTCACCCTAACTTCTGACTCAACTGGCTCAAGCACAAGACTTGAGCCAAACATTTGGAAAAATATTTAGAGGTCATGGAGCATTGGAAAAAACCGACCAAAAGGAAGGAGGAATGGAAAATGAAAAGTGTGACTCGATTATTCTATTTAACACAATATATAAGATCTCCAGAGAATTGAAAACATTGTGAATCCATATCTTGGACTTTCTAAATCCACATCAAATTGACTCAAAAATAGAGAATGCACAATGATGAAAATTTTTGAAATTTGACAAAATTAAATTTCTATTTATGATAAGAGGTATTTTACAAAAGAATTATCAACCGCCTTAGACAGCACAAAACCCCAACTCACGAGATCCGAATGTAATGCGTGCCTTTCAAATTTAAATTTTGTTATGCCCCATTCTTTCATTCGAACGTGGTAAATTAAGCTGGTCCCACAAGCTTGTCTGAAGGTTCACGAACTCAACTCGGAGGGTCATCATATCTAAACCACCTTGTGCTTTTATCCAATTCGAATTTACTTTAAAATATAAGATTTTGGCATCACTACTAAAAGATATAAATCCTTAGCAACAGTGCCAAAGACTTTACTTGGAGCGTAATTTTAACTTTACTAAAAATTAAATATTTTAATCTTTTAATTGCAGAGTTACTTTCAAACACAAGTATACGTATCGTTCAAGTAATACAAGGCTCTAATGGAGTCCTGGAAATCGATCCCACAGAGAGATATATTAAAGCCTACAGACTAGGATTATGAAAATCAATTCAGAATTGCAACTAAATCGAATTTCCTATCTGTCACTAATATGCAATCGATAATAATATGAAACTTATATTAAAAACTAGTTTTACTAATAATTATTAATACTACAAGTGTCAAGTTCAAATATAGATAATAGCAAGAATCTTTCTCTATAGTTAAGATATTTAAGTGAAATGATAATTATAATTAGTTTTAATGTGTTGTGCCAAACAGGAGCATACCTATTTTTTACCCTTTGGTCCAGGCATAAAGAACATTGACTAATCCTATGCTTGGTTACTGATTCTGCGGCTAGGCTGAGAGGATACCAGCTCTCACCTCGGAGTTCCCACATTCCCCTCACCTGAGGGCTAACAATCTACACATCAGAACCCAAACGATAGGACCAAATTGAAGATTTTAGCCTGTCACTCTAAAATCTCCAATTCTACGCCCGATTAATATTATTTCCCTATTTATTTGCACTTCTCCCTTCAAGGATTTACTCATCTACCTTACAAAGAGAAATGTGATACATGTAAGTTAAAAATTCTTAGCCCATGGTCAGTTCTTAAGAATTCTTCATGGATTTTAACAATACAAATGACCAATTCGTATAGTAAAGTAAGTTTAGGTATAGTACCATCACAACTTCTTCTATAATTTATTTAATAGACTAATTATATAATCATTTCACAAAAAACATCAAAACCAGGAGAAAGATAGAACAACTACTTAGAATTCATGAAGAGGATGCAATAAAACTTAGATTTCATATAATAAAGTAAAGTTCTATACACTAAAAACAAATAAACACTACTTATATCAAATTCCTCCCCAAGCAAACTCCTTGAAGTTCCTCTGGATCTTTTCCTTGGATATCTCCTTTGAAACGTCAATGTGGAAGAGTTCTCTCACTTCCCTTCCACTCTTGCAATCCCTCAAAGAATTCCTTACAAATTCTCTATTTGAACTCACTACTTACTAAATTAAACTCACTAATAGACTCTCTTTTACACTATGGACTCCCTAATAATCACTTTTGAGATCAGAAGAAGAGCCCTTTTTCAACCTAAATTCATTCCTTTTAAAGTTGTAGAAGAGTCTCTAAGGGTTGTGAAGGCACCCCTTCGAAAATCATCCACATTCAACGTATTTCTGGAAAGATCAGTCGACCCCACCATTGGTGGCCTCGAGGCGCCGTCGGCGGCCTTCTAGAAACAATGCATTTAAACAGTCCCCGCCGTCGGCGGTCTCCCTTATAATTAATTCTGAACTCTTGGGAAAATCACGACGTCAGCGGCCTAGGTTTAATTTGCATAATTTAGTCCTTTTTGGTCCAAATCTGCTCATTTTTGCATATTTTTGTTCCCTTGTCCTTAATGCTTCATACGTGCAGAAAAATACTAATAATACCTTTCTTTAAACTGCAATATCATCAAAATCTGTGTAAAATAAGCATGAAAATCTTGAACTTTTTCTCTTAGGTCAAAATCCCCCAAACTTAACTATTACTTGCCCTCAATTAATCTTTAATAATACATAAATATTATGATTTATTGTGGTAAAGTTTTAATGCAGAAATACTATAGTTTTGATTTAAATAAATATTATAATAAGAATTCTTAGAAAGATTTTCAAATAATTAGATTAATTCTGCAGGTATAAGGCTATCTAATCATCAAGTTTAAGAGTTCTAGTTTTCTATTCATTTCATGAATGACTATATGTTGCAATATTAATTCACTTAGAGTATTCAAAAGATAGGAAATTCATGAAGAAACTATAAGTAAGAAACTAATCATAAATATAAGTTCAGAAATGTTTTTAGTTTTCCTTTTAGGTTAATCCAAGTGAAGCCAATTTTTAATAAGGCATATCCTCAAGCTTCTCATCACTTATTCTCTTTTCTTTTTCTTTTTTTTTCTTTTCAAGGATTCTTTTTCAATCCTTTTTCTTTTTCTTTTTCTTTTTCAAGTGAGGATTACTATTTCTAGATAGCCTCTTAATATATTTGAACTTCACTCTTCTTTTCCTAAATTTTAAACTTTCAACATTCTTTACCTTATATGTACTTCATAGTTTTTACTTTATTGAATCTTAATCTTTTCTTTCTCAACTGAATTCCTAAGATTCTTAATATTTCAAAATATAGTTTTCCTTTAAATAGTTAACTATAGTCTTATCCTCTTATTCTAAATATCTTAATCTACAAGATTAATTTTTATTATAAAAAATATTTCTTTGAATCATTTACAATATTTAGATAAAATCTAAACATAGTTATTAGAATTAAATTTTATCACAAAAATTATAGTAATAATTTTTGAAAATATGTTATTTGAGAACATTTAATAGTTAAGAATTTTCCTCCCTCCCCCAAACTTAAAGTTTTCTATAAATAGAAATAGTACATGGGTGAAAGAAAATTCTAAATATAAAATTCATACCTTTGCACTTTAAGCATTTTTTTTTAAATTTATATAATAGTTAAGAATATAAATTTGTAGGTTCGTTTCAAAATCTCTGACTTCAACTGCCGTGTAATATTAAAATTCCTTCTACACACATAACAGTTTAGAAAATTTGCTGGGGTAATGAAATTTTAAAACAAGTATATAAAACTAAACATTAAATAAAAAAAAAAACTAACTACACTACACAGAACATATGCATTTCACAACACAGAACAAACAGTTTACTATTTCAAACTAAACAGTTCATAATTACACTTACTATTACAGATATCACAAGCATCTAGAAATGAAAATGTAAACTACCACATTAAATACATATCACAGATAATAAAGCATTATCCACTATATAATCCATAATAATAAAAGTTCAACAACTTAAACAAAAACAAACAAAAACACAAACAATACATCACTATCAAATGATCAAGCATCAAAATCCCACACAATGTCTTCATCACCCTGGTCAGCAGGAGGATTGGGCTGATACTGAGTATATCTGGGGCACTATGGAAAATTCACATCTGGCTCTCGTTGGTAATATCTAGCCTGAGCATCGTAATGAGCCATCTCAAAATCTGAACGCCACTGAAGATACTCACTATCATGATCATATCTTCTTTCTAACCATTTAATCCTGTGATCAATCTTTTGTAATCTTTCATCTAATTTCTCAAAACTTTTCCTCTGCAGGGTCATGTCATTCATCAGATCATACAAGGTAGGGGAACTGGAGGTAGGAGGGTCATAGCTAGTAGAAGGGATATCTCTAAGAGTAGATGGTTCTTTGCTCCTACTCCCTGATCTCCATTCCTCATGGGATGTATAAGTATTTATATTTCCTTTACTAATGGGTCTCATAGGATACACCTATTCCTCATCATCTCTGGCTTCAACTCTAGAGAGTTGACAAAGTGCATAAATGAGGCCAAGATGCCCTAAATATCCACTTGTCTCACTCCTCATAGTAGCCATAATATTCTTATAGATTATCTTCCCCACATTAATTCCTTTATTGTTCTGAATACAAAAATTCAGAACAGCTCTCTCTCTCAAGACTTCACTATGATGGTATGTAGGTAGCACAGTTGAATAGATGAAATAATGCCATGCCTTAGCAGTGGCATTCATCATGGACAGTGGAAAGTTAATCCGTTCACGATTTTTAATTTTCCAAACTCCTTTCCCATCAGTGAGAAAGTCGATAACATCATCCAACGGACCTTCCATTATTCCAAAGGTTTCAAACTTGCTAGTATAATAGTCTTGAAGCTCGTAAAAAGAGTTAATTCTATTAGCACTAAATTCGACAGAGAAACCCCTTACTTGGACAGGTTCGTCCTCAATTTGAGTCAGATTCACGTAAAACTCTCTAACAACTTCGACAACAGCTTTATTTGTTGTATAGCAGAAATTCTCCCATCCTCTCTCCTTGATAATTCATTTCACCTCTCCTCCAGGATTCTCAAAAATTTTATCATTAATACACTTCTTACTTTGGAAAAGTGAAGTGTACCTCGATTGAGCTTTTGCATTAACGAATCGAGTTTCGTCAAATTCAAGTCTTCTCTTTTGTCTTGGAGCCATTGTTTGATCTATCAAATCACAAAAAATTCAAACTAATCTCCAAAATAATAACACAATGGCTTCTAAATGGGGTTTAAATCAATCTAAATCAATTTCCATGAATTCCTTCTAAGTCTTTTCTCCACATTTTCAAATTTCCCAAAATTTCTCAAAGTGGAAGAAATTAATGGTGAAAATAAAGGATTTTTACATAGGAATGAAGCTCTTACCAAGGGAAGATGAAATCCAGTGCTAGAATTGGTTGAAATCGCTCCAAATCCAAGATCTCTCAAGCCCTAGATCAGTTTTTCAGGTAAAAAGGGGAAGAAGAAGATGAGTATTTTTTCACGAGCGCGCCGTCAGCGGGCTCATTCGCGCCATCGGCGGGCTCTATGGAGTTATTTTTTTGTTCTTTTCGGGAAAATCGCGCGTCGGCGGCCTTGAGGGCGTCGTCGGCGAGATTTTCTAAAATTGAACATTTTGCGATTTTTCTCAATTTTAAGCCTCGTTGTCATGCGTCGATCCTTTTTATTATATATTTTAATTAATTTAGTGATGTTTTAACACAAATAAACATACACACAACAAAATTCACATTTATTAAATCCAAGTTTTTACAACACACCATACATACCACACATAAGTAGGTATTCTTTCAACCTAAATCCATCAATCAGCGTCGCAATCCAAACCACGACACTCAAAATGCTGAAAACAAACATGTCAAACTTAATCTCATCTATACTGAGATTAAAAGCAAACTAATTAAACACACAAACAAACATTGTTTAAATTAAACACAATATACTGAAATAAACTAATTAAGTCCACTACTCTTCTGATCTAGTACTGGTCTCTCCTTTGATATCTTCCATCGTTTGAACATGGACAAACAAGTTGTAAAAAGGTCAAAATGGGAATTCTTCAGTGGAATCTTCATCGATCCATCCCATCTTTATCATCAATCACACTAAACTTGCTTTAAATTATCCAGTATGGTCAAAATGCTATTTCATTCTCCAATCGATGTGATCGAAGAAATCAAACATATTGTTAACTGTGCTTGTTAAGTTCTGTACCTGATTCTCCATACTTTTGATTTTATGCATGGGTATTGGTGTCTTGTCTGCTACTAAAGGCTGAACTGGAACATAATTATGCAAAGCTTGATCCAGGATCAAGCCTACATCACTCTCTCCATCAATGGATGAGAACATCTGAGTTAGATCTAAAGTTTTCCAAGGTAGCAATATCTTCTCCCAAACCTCGTACGAAACTTGAAACAAATTGCAAATCGATAAAATTATGGAAGGATGTCCAAGCCCTTGGGATGATCCTTGAACGATCAGGCCATAAACAGATTTCACAATAATCGATCCAATATCGATGGGCCATCCACTCTAAATGCAATAGTTTAAGATAGCACTTTCTTTCGTAACCTTGCCAATTTTCATCGTCGGCAACAATTTCACAGAGATGAAAAAGTGCCAATGTTTCGAAACAGGATTTAAGAGAGTAGCAGAGAAACTAACATGCCCATTCTCTCTATCTTCCCATTCATCGGTTTCGTCCGTAAAAAATTGATATATCTAGTTCATCTTTCTTTCATCGGCACGAAATTTGAAAAGTAATAGACTAGAACATTCTCAAGCATATATAACTCATTAATTCTCCCGGAATTAAATGTAATCCACCTACCTCGCACATGAACGCTTCCTTGGTTGATTCCATGTAAATTTGAGTAGAATTTTTTAACCACCTGCGGCAGTAGTGTAGCAGAACACTTCCCATCTTCTTCGCACGATCATTTCTTTGATTGGTGACAAAGAATTAGTTTGTCCTCTATTGACAAATCCTCTTTCTTTAATCAATCTTTTCTTCGAGATTTCCTTGTTGAAGAGTCGCTGCGCCTCTGCACTGACGAAGTTTCTCCTGTTGTAAACTCAAAATCTTGGGTTGTCAATCAAATTCGAAGCTATTTGAGAAGAATTGATGAGAAAATCCATTCGGGAGTTTGGAATGTTTAGGAATCGTCCATAGGAGTTTATAAAGGACAAATTAGCTAAAAACCGTCGTTTTGAACATGAAAAACTACCCACTCTCCGATCCCGCCATCAGCGGCCTCGAAGGCGCCGTCGGCGAAGCTTATACAATTATATACCAGAGCTCTCGGGAAAAACCCGCCGTCAGTGGCGTCGAGCGCGTGACCCACTTTTTTATATGTTTGCAAATTATGTTAATAGCAACGGAACCAAAAAACTTGATCCCGCTCTAAATATAGATATATGATTTAATGTATAATGTGGATTCTACGCAAGTATACGTATCGTATCAAGTAATACAGGGCTCTAGTGGAGTCCTGGTTATCGATCCCACAGGGAAGTTTTTAACGATTTGTTATCGACTAAATTTAAAGGAATTATTTACGAATAAAGTGAACGGAAATTCAAAGTAACTATAAGCAAACTAAAGTAAACTAATGCTTGAAATAAGTTGATTTAAATAATTCAGAAAAAGTATCCATCTCCTTGTTTTTAGAAAATTAAGTGAATGATGAATTTTAAATAGAATTCTTAAATTGTATTGTGACAAATAGGAGCATTCCTATTCTTTACCCTTTGGTCCAGTGCAAAGAACATTGACTAATCCTATGTTTGATTACTGAATCGCGGCTAGGCTGGGAGGATACCGGCTGCCACTTCGTAGCTCCCACGTTCCCCTCACCTGAGGGCTAACATCTACACTTCGACTCTCAAACAGTAGGACCGAATTGAATATTTTAGTCTGTCACACTAAAATGTCCAATTCTACGTCCGATAATTAATATTTCTCTATTTATTTGCACCCGCCTTCCAAGGCTTTTGACTTCCCTGAATATTGGATGTAATTTTTACTATAGTTGATAATTCAACATATTTTAACAAATCAATTGTCCAGATTGAAAGTAAATTAAGTTTTAAGTAAAATTATCACAATTTATTTATATTATATTAGGTGCTTCTATTTAATTTCATCAATCCGCATAATTTTCATAAACAAGGAGAAAGACTAAGAAAACTACTCAGAATGCATGGGAATAAAACAAAGCATGGATTTCATTTAAAGTTAATAACAATAAACATAGATACTTATCTTAATTTCCTCCCCAAACAGACTCCTTGAAGTTCCTTTGACTTTTTCTTCTAGTACAACAATCAAAATAACACTCAATTAAACTAATAAACTCACTAAACACACTCAAACTCGCTAAATTAGACACATAGAAGACTCAAGAGACATACGCAAATGACACTTAAAACACTAGAAAGACACACACAATCACTAGAATTCGGCCTCTATTTATAGAGGTGAGCAAAGGTCCAAGGGGTGCTTAAACACCTCTTCAAAAAGTGTCCAGGTTCAATGTATTTGTATTTTGAACTGTCTCGCCGTCGGCGAGAAACGACCTCGCCGTCAGCGGGGCTTCTAGAAGGTCTTCAAACCGCGCGATCTCGCTGTCGGCGGGCTCGGGATCGCTGTCGGCGAGGTAGTTATAATTCCTTTAGATATTCTCCTCACGATCTCGCCGTCGGCGGCTTCGATCTCGCCTTCGGGGACTTAGTTCAATTTGCATGAATTCCCTTCTTTTTGATCTAAATTCGCTCCATTTCATGCTTTTTTACTTCCATCACTTATAAATCTTCATTCCTGCAATAAAATAAAGAAAATACCTTTCTTTAAAGTGCAAATTCATCAAAAATAGATATGAATTTCTTAATGTATTTTTCTGTGATCAAAATCCCCCAAACTTAATTATTACTTATCCTAAAGTAATTTTAATACTAAATAAAAATAATGATTTCTATAATAGAAATTTTCAACTCAGATAATATGAATTAAATTTAAATAACATTATAATAAAGTTAAATATAAATATTTCTGAGTAATTAAAATAACTTTATAGATATAAGATTATCTAGTTATCAGGTCTAAGGATTCTAGCTTTCTATTTATTTCAGGAATGACTATATTAAAAAAGAGTAAATTACTTAAGATATTTAGATGATAGGAAGTTTAAGAAAACACTATTTAGTAAAATACTAATCCATAAATATAAGTTTAGAAATATAATTAAGTTTTACCCTTTAGGTTGAATCCATTGAAGCCAATTTTTGATAAGACATCTCCTCAAGCTTCTCCTCACTTTATGTTTTTCTTTTCTTTTCTTTTCTTTTCTTTTTTCTTTTTGGATTGATATTCAATCTTTCTTTTTCTTTTTCTTTTTTTAAGTGAGGATTACTGTATCTAGATAGCCTGTTAATAATTTTGAACTTCAATTTCTCTTCCTAAATTTGAAACTTAAAATATTTCTTTGCTTATATATATTTCATAGCCTTTACTTCATTGAGTTTCTATCCTTTCCTTTTCACTTAAATACTTAAGAATTTTCACTTTTTAGAATATAGTTTTCCTTACTTTAAATAGTTTACTATATTCTTATTCCTTTTAACCAAATATCTTATTCCATTAATTAATTGAATTACTAGAAACATTTTCTTTAACTTTTTATAATAATTAAATAAAGTAATTCATGTTTATTGAATTGAAAAACTACTATAGAAAATCATTTAATAATAATTTTTGAAAATAGAAATTGAGAACAATTTTAATAATTAAATTTGTATTTTTACCTTCCCCCAAACTTAAATTTTTCTATCTATACTAAATAGTGAAAAAGGGAAAGTATATAGTAAAATTCATCATACCTTTGAGCTTTAGGTATTTCTTTTCTTTGAAATTTTTGCAGGCTTTTTCATTACTTACAGAACCTGTACTGTTAGTATTCTTCCACATATAGTATTTAAAAGAAAGTGCAGGGATGAAATTTTAAAATAAGTATCAAACATAACAATTGAAAACTTAATCTATTACTACACATACAATTAAAACTTAAATAACACATTAAAGAAAGATTAACATCCTATATATATATATAAATTGCAACTAATTTAACAAACAAGAAATCTAACATCAATAACATAAGCAAACATAACAACATCCATAGTCTCTAGAAAGTACAGAATAATCACATCCAAAATAATAAAGTTTCCCAAAATAACAACAAATCTAAACAAACCAAACAAACTTATCAAAAGCTCTAATCTTCTACATTAAAATCCCAAGCTATGTCATCTCCCTAATCTCCAGGCTGAGAAGGCTGAGCAGGCTGGTACTGTGAATAACGAGGGCACTCAGGAAAGACAACATCTAAATCACCACTCCTATATTGACGTTCAGCTTCATAGTATGCAATTTCGTACTCTGAATATCGCTGGAGATATTCGTCATCATAATCGTGTCTTCTTTCCAAGCCTCCGATCCTTTGGTCTATATGCTCAAATCTTCTTTCCATATTTTCTCCAAATAACTCAAAACTCTTTCTACTCAGGGTCAATTCATTCATCAGATCTTGAAGGGTAGGAGTGGTGTACTGAGGGGGTGGATCATAACTAGTAGAGGGTATATCTCTACTTGAAGAAGGTACATAATTCCTTGTCCTAGATCTCCATCCTTCATGGGATTCATATTTCTTTATATTAGCCTGAATAAGGGGTTTCATAGGTTCAATCCATTCCTCATCATCTCTTGCCTCTACCCCAGATAATTGGCAAAGTGCATAGATAAGACCAGGATGTCCTAGTCCTCCTCCACCTTCATTTCTAGCAGTGGCTAATATGTTTTTATAAATAACATTTCCCACATTAATACTCTTCTGGTTCTGAATACAGAAATTCAGAACTGCTCTATCTCTTGTTACCTCACTATGGTGGTAGGTAGGTAACAAAGTAGAACAAATAAAATAATGCCAGACTTTAGATGTTGCATTTAGCATAGAAAGAGGGAAATTTACCCGTTCCCGCTGCTTTATCTTCCAAACTCCTTTCCCATCAGTGAGAAAGTCGATCACCTCTTTCAGTGGTCCTTCCATAGTTCCAAAAGTTTCATACTCGCTGGTGTAGGTGTCTCGTACTTCATAATAAGTGTTTATTCTAGCAGCGTTGAAATCTACAAAAAATCCTCTAACCTTAATCGGTGCATCTTCAGCCTGTGTTAAATTTGTATAAAATTCCTTTACTACTTCTACGGTACTTGTCGTTGGTAACGAAACATAAATTTTCCCATCCTCGCTCCCGAATGATTCGCTCAACTTCTCCTCCCGGATTCTTGAAAACTCGATCTTGAATGCATTTTCTTGCTTGTATGTTTTGAAAATATCGAGTTTGTGCTCTTGCATTAATGAATCGGGTTTCGTCATAATCTATTCGTCGCTTTTGTCGTTGAGCCATTTCTCGATATTCCCTATGCGACGCAGGTGCACAAATAAATTGTAGAAAGGCCTGAAAGGGAATTCTGCAGTAGATTCTTCATTAATCCATCCTTTCTGTCTTAGTAGATGAATAAAACTCGGCCTCCGGATGTCCAAGTATGATCAAAGTGCTCCTTTATTCTCCAATCAATATGATCAAACATATCGGAGATATTGTTCTATGGAATTCATCACATTTTGTAATTCTTTCTCCAATCCTTTAATCTTCTTCATAATGAAATTAGTCTTATTAGTAAAGGGTCTTGCTAAAGGATTGTTCTGTGATGCTCTGTCAGAAATAATGGTAATCTCATCATTGTTATCCAAAGTGGGAAACATATCAGTAGGATTCAGGGGTTTCCATGGTAAAAGTACTTTTTCCCAAGCATCATAAGAAACTTGGTACTTACTGCATAAAGCAAATATAGTAGATGGGTGTCCAAATCCATGCACTGACCCATGCACAATTAATCCCGATGCGGACTTTACTATTATTGATCCAACATCGATAGGTAATCCAATTTGAATACAATAGTTTAAAATAGCGCATTCCTTTGAAACTTTATTTACTCTCATGGTAGGTAATAATTTTGATGATATAAAGAAATGCCAGTGCTTTGAGACAGGGTAAAGAAGTGATGCAGAAAAACTGACATAACCGTCTTCTCGTAACTCCTAAACATCCGGTTCGTCGGTCAGGTATCTATAGATTTCGTTCATATTGTATCTTGAAGGCATAAAGTTGGAATAATGACAAACAGAGGTATTCTCTATAGAAAACAATTCATTTACCCTTGAAGGAGTAAATGTTACCCATCTTCCTATGACGTACACATTTCTATTGTTGATCACATTTAAATTAGAGTAAAACTCTTTAACTACTTGTATAACTACAGCGAATGTCGTATAACAAAATACCTCCCAATGCCGCTGTGCGATCATTTCTTCGATTTTTGTAGTAGAATTCTCTACTCCTCTGTTGACAAATCCTCTTTCTTTAATAAGTCTTTTCTTCATCAAGCCTTTGTTGAAGATTCGCTGTGCCTCCGAACTGACGAATTTTCTCCGATTGAAAACTTCAGTTTTTGTGGTTTTTAAGAATTTGGTGGCCATTTTGGATGGAAAGGATTGGTCTCTAGTCGTTCCTAAGGAGGAAAATGGTGTAAAATTGAATTTAGGATAATTTCTTACGAAGGAATGGCTTAGATCCGTCCAAAACTACACGAAAATCTTTAAGAAACCAAATTTTCAACTGCCTCGCCATCGGTGACTTAGTTATAAAACTGACTGAAGTAATGGTCCACGATCTCGCTGTCAGCGGGCTCGGGCTCGCTGTCGGCGAGATTCGTAAAAATCGCCCAATTTCGCTCTGGTCCGAATATTTTCTGATCTCATCAAATAGGTTCAATTTTGTGATGATTCTAATAAAAATTTTGAGTACTAAGATTTGTTTTAATAATATATACTCACTAATTTGTAGATTTTTAAAAATAAAAGATTACTATGGGTTGCCTCCCATAAAGCGCTTGGTTTAACGTCGTCAGCCCGACCTAATTTAGTTAGTGTTCAGGTTGACTAAGCATTAAAAACCTCTTTAAAATTTGGTCTTCTATTTTCGAAATATGGTTTTAATCTATGTCCATTTACTTTAAATCTATGTCCTGTTTTTGGATCTTTAATTTCTATAGTTCCATATGAAAATATTTGAGTTATGGTGAAAGGTCCTAACCATCGAGATTTCAATTTCCCAGAAATAATTTCAATATAGTATTATAAAGCAAAACTTCTTGTCCCGGTTCAAAATTTCTCTGATTAATCTTTCGATCATGCCATAATTTCATCCTTTCCTTATAAATCCTATCATTATCATATGATTCATTCCTTAGTTCTTCCAATTCATTTAATTGCAACAATCTCTTCTCACCAGCTTCTTTCATATTATAATTAAATTCTTTAATCGCCCAATATGCTTTATGTTCTAATTCAACTGGTAAGTGGCAATTTTTTCCATATATAAGCCTATAAGGAGTCATTCCAATCGGAGTTTTATAAGCAGTCCTGTATGCCCATAATGCAGTGTCTAGTCTTATAGACCAGTTTGATCTATTAGGATTTACAGACTTTTCTAATATACGCTTAATCTCTCGATTAGAAACTTCAGCTAATCCACTAGTTTGTGGATGATAAGCAGTTGATATCTTATGCATAATATTATATTTTCTTACTAGTTTGTGAATATATTTGTTTCTAAAATGAGTTCCTCCGTCAGTGATAATCACTCTCGGCATTCCAAATCTAGTAAAAATATTTTTCATTAAAAATTTTGAAACACTTTTAGCATCACACCTAGATAAAGCTTGTGCTTCAATCCATTTAGAAACATAATCAAGAGCTACTAATATATATGAGTTTCCAAATGAAGGAATAAAAGGTCCCATGAAATCTAATCCCCAAACATAAAAAATTTCAACTTCTAATATAAAATTCAGAGGCATTTCATTTTTTCTTGATATGTTTCCTACTCTTTGGCATTTATCACAGGTTTTTATATATCTATATACATCTCTAAATAGAGTAGAACAGTAGAATCCAGATTGTAGAATTTTATACGCAGTTTTATCTGTCCCAAAATGTCCTCCAAAATCAGAGTCATGACATTTTTGAATAATTGGTTCAGTTTCTTCATAAGGCACGCATCTTCTAATAATTAGATCCTTACATTGCTTATATAAGTATGGTTCATCCTAAAAGTATGTTTTAGTATCGTGAATGAATTTTTTCTGTTGTTGCAAAGTTAACATAGGTGGTAAAATGTCACTTACAATATAATTTACTATATCAGCATACCAAGGTATTTTCAATTCATTAATATTATATAGTTGTTCATCAGGAAAACTATCTAAAATTTCATTTTCAGTATCAGATAATTTATGATTTTCTAATCTTGATAAATGATCTGCAATTTGATTATCAGTTCCCTTTTTGTTAACGATCTCAAAATCAAATTCTTGCATTAATAATATCCATCTAATTAATCTTGGTTTAGAATCTTTCTTTTGCATTAAATATTTTATAGCAGAATGATCAGTATGTACAATAAATTTGGTTCCTATTAGATAATGCTGAAATTTATTAAAAGCATATACAACTGCTAATAATTCTCTTTCAGTGAATCGTATAATTTATTTCAGCATCATTTAGAGTTTTACTAGCATAATATATAACTTTGAAAATCTTATCATATCTTTGCCCAAGAACTCGCTCCTATAGCATAATCACTAGCATCACACATAAGCTCAAATGGTTTCTCCCAATTAGGTGAAACTATTATAGGTACTGTAATTAATTTATCTTTTAATAATTCAAAAGCATTCAGGCATTCAGTTGTAAATTCAAATTTCTTGTCCTTTTCAAGAAGTTGGCATAGAGGTTTAGTAATTTTTGAAAAATCTTTAATATAACACCTGTAAAATCCAGCATGTCCAAGAAAACTTCTTACCCCTTTCACCGTAGTTGAAGGTGGTAATTTAGCTATTACTTGAATTTTTGCAGGGTCAACTTCCATGCCTTTTTCCGAAATTTTATGCCCTAATACAATGCCGCCTGTAACCATAAATTGACATTTCTCCCAATTAAGAACTAAATTAGTTTTCTCACATACTTCAAATACTTTTTCAAGATGATTTAAGCATGTGTCGAATGTTGTTCCAAATACAGAGAAATCATCCATAAATACTTCTATTCCATTATCAATTAATTTACTAAATATAGAGATCATACATCTTTGGAATGTTACAGGTGCATTAGATAATCCAAAAGGCATTCTTCGAAAAGTGAAAGTTCCATAAGGACTAGTTAATGTAGTTTTATCTTGATCCTCAGGAGCAATTTGTATTTGATGATAACAGGTATATCCATCTAAGAAATAAAAATACTTATGTCCGGCTAATCTATCTAACATCTGGTCTAGAAATGGTGAATGGAAGTGATCTTTTCTGGTGGCTGTGTTTAATTTTCTATAATCAATACATATTCGCCATCCAGTAATTTGTCTTATAGGGATAAGATCATTATTTTCATTAGCTTTGACAATCACCCCTCCTTTTTTAGGTACACAGTGAATTGGGCTTACCCAAGCACTCGTCGTAAATAGGATATATAATACCATTATCTAACCATTTTAAAATTTCTTTCTTGACTACTTCTTTCATTATTGGATTTAATCTCCTTTGTGGATCTTCTTTAGGTTTATGTTCATTATCTAAAATAATTACGTGCATACGGATTGAAGGACTAATTCCTTTAATATCTGCTAAAGTCCAACAAAAAATTTTCTTATATTTTTTTAAGGTATCTAAAAGTTTTTGTTCTTGAGATTCATTTAATTCAGATGAAATAATAATTGGTAGAGTTGAAGAATTAACTAAGTAAGCATACTTTAAATGATTAGGTAACATTTTTTAACTCAAGTTCACGAGGTTTAATAATTGATGGAATTATATTTTTTTCAGTATTTTTTGTGTTATCCAAAAATTCAAATTTCTCTTGAATATAATCTAATTCTTCATTTATCTCAGATTTTTCAATTAATTCAATATTTTGTTTTTCTAATTTTTCCTCATAATATTCCTTAAAATGTTCTTTTTGTAAATGATCGAGTACTTCCATTCGAAAACACTCATCATCTTTTTCTAGCGCAGGATATTTCATTGATTTAGCAATATTAAAAGTTACTTTTTGGTCATTTACTCTCATAGTTAATTCTCCTTTCTGAACATCAATCATAGCTTTTTCAGTGGCTAAAAATGGTCTTCCGAAAATGATAGGAATTTCTTTATCTTCTTCCATATCTAGAATAATAAAATCTACAGGGAAGATAAATTTATCCACTTTTACTAATACATCTTCAATAACTCCCTTAGGATATGTAACGTAACGATCAGCTAATCGAAGAGTTATCGAAGTAGGTGAAATTTCTCCCAATCCTAATCTCTTAAAAATTGATAGAGGCATTAGATTGATGCTTGCTCCTAAGTCACACAAAGCCTTTCCATAGAATTTTTCTCCAATAGCGCAAGGTATAGTGAAACTACCAGGATCTTTTAATTTTTTAGGAAGTTTTTTCTGAATAATAGCACTACACTCTTCACTAAGTGCGACCATTTCATTATCGGTAAATTTTCTTTTTTTATTTAGAATATCTTTCATGAATTTTACATAGTTTGGCATCTGTTCTAAAGCTTCTACGAAAGGAATATTTATCGTTAATTTCTTCAAAATTTGAAGGAATTTAGCAAATTGTTTGTGTTTTTTATGTTGAATTAGTCGTTGAGGAAATGGTGGTGGAGGTTTTTCAACAGAAATTTTCATAGGTATTAAAGGATTTTCTAAATTTGGATCTTGTTGATTCTTTTCCTTTTCAATTTTCACTTCCTCTTTTGACTTTCAAGTTCTTTCGAATTCGAGATTCTAATTCTTTTCCACTTCGTAATTGTATCGCTTTAATTTGTTCATTTCCTTTGTCTTTGGGATTTATTTCCACATTACTAGAAAAAGTTCCAGGTATTCTATTATTAAGTGCAGTAACGATATGTCCAAGTTGAGTTTCAATATTTTTGATAGCTGTTCCTTGATTTTGTAATTGGTTTCCTTGTATTTGTAATTGATTTCCTTGATTTTGTAAATGTTGACCCATATTTAATATTAATTCTTCTATAGATAATTTCTTATCTTTAAATTGTGGGTTATTAAATCCAGGTGGATAATTAGATTTATAATTAGGATTTCCTTGATTAGATGGATTTCCTAATTGTTGTGTCATATTATTCATCCATGGTTGATTAGTTGTGTTATTATTCTAATTAAATATAGGATGATTTTTCCATCCAGGATTATAATAATTTGTATAAGGATTATTGGGTCTGTTGTTAATTGCATTAATAGTTTCATATTGAGATTGAGATTCTATAAGTTGTCCAGATGGATTTTCTTCTGATATAGTTGGAGAGTAATTCATTCCAAAATGATCTAATTTTTTAGATACAACAGCAATTTGTGAAGCTAACATATATATTGCATCATTTTCATGAATACTAGCTATTTTTTCGGATTCATTCTATCAGTAGGCCATTGAAAATTATTAGTTTCCATTTCTTCGATTAGTGCATAGGCTTCATCAAATGGTTTTGACATTAATGATCCTCCAGCAGCAGCATCGATGATTGATCTTAAAGATCCTACTAATCCATTATAGAAAGTTTGGATAATTAACCAATCTGGTAACGCATGATGTGGGCATTTCCTAAGAAGTTCTTTAAATCTCTCCCAAGATTCATATATTGACTCTCCATCAAACTGACTAAAAGAAGTTATATCGTTCCTAAGCTTAGCAGTTTTGGATGGCGGAAAATATTTGGATAGAAATTTTTGTGATAATTCTCCCCAAGTTTTAATAGATCCAGAGTCTAACGAATTTAACCACATTTTAGCCTTATCCCTTAAAGAAAAAGGAAAAAGTCTAAGTCTAATAAGCATCGTTAGATACTCCTTCATATTTGAAAGTAGCACATAGTTCTAAAAAACTAGCAAGATGTAAATTAGGATCTTCGATGAGTGAACCACTAAATTGATTATTTTGTACCATTTGGATAATTGCAGGTTTAAGTTCGAATGAATTAGCAGCTACATCAGGGTTTTGAATAGTTAAATGAATTTCATCTAATGTAGGGTTAGCATAATCTCGTAATGGTCTTGGTTGATTGATATTTTTATTTTCAGGTAAATTTTTCATTTGTGTTAAATTTATAATTTCTCTTTTTTGTTTTCTAATTCTTTTAATTGTACGCTCTAATTCTAAATCGTAAGGTATTAAATTTTCGTTTCCAAATTTTCGCATACAATTTTATAAAATAAAATAGTCTGTTACTCTAGTAAATAATTTTTTTTACTTCCCCGGAAGCGGCGCCAAAAACTTGACCCACTTTTTTATATGTTTGCAAATTATGTTAATAGCAACGAAACCAAAAAACTTGATCCCGCTCTAAATATAGATATATGATTTAATGTATAATGTGGATTCTACGCAAGTATACGTATCATATCAAGTAATACAGGGCTCTAGTGGAGTCCTGGTTATCGATCCCACAGGGAAGTTTTTAACAGATTTATTATCAGCTAAATTTAAAGGAATTATTTACGAATAAAGTGAACGGAAATTCAAAGTAATTATAGCAAATTAAAGTAAACTAATGCTTGAAATAAGTTTATTTAAATAATTCAGAGAAAGTATCCTTCTCCTTATTTTTAGAAAATTAAGTGAATGATGAATTTTAAATAGAATTCTTAAATTGTATTGTGACAAATAGGAGCATTCCTATTCTTTACCCTTTGGTCCAGGTGCAAAGAACATCGACTAATCCTATGTTTGATTACCGAATCTGCGGCTAGGTCGGGAGGATACTGGCTGCCACTTCAGAGCTCCCACGTTCCCCTCACCTGAGGGCTAACATCTACACTTCAACACTCAAACAATAGGACTGAATTGAATATTTTAGTCTGTCACACTAAAATGTCCAATTCTACGTCCGATAATTAATATTTTCCTATTTATTTGCACCCGCCTTCCAAGGCTTTTGACTTCCCTGAATATTGGATGTAATTTTTACTATAGTTGATAATTCAACATATTTTAACAAATCAATCGGCCGATTGAAAGTAAATTAAGTTTTAAGTAAAAATTATCACAATTTATTTATATTATATTAGGTGCTTCTATTTAATTTCATCAATCCGCATAATTTTCATAAACAAGGAGAAAGACTAAGAAAACAACTCAGAATGCATGTGAATAAAACAAAGCATGGATTTCATTTAAAGTTAACAACAATAAACAAAGATACTTATCTTAATTTCCTCCCCAACCAGACTCCTTGAAGTTCCTTTGACTTTTCCTTCTAGTACAACAAACTAAATAGCACTCAATTAAACTAATAAACTCACTAAACACACTCAAACTCACTAAATTAGACACATAGAAGACTCAAGAGCATACACAAATGACACTTAAGACACTAGAAAGACACACAATCATTAGAATTCAGCCTCTATTTATAGAGGTGAGCAAAGGTCCAAGGGGTGCTTAAACACCTCTTCAAAAAGTGTCCAGGTTCAATGTATTTGTATTTTGAACTGTCTCGCCGTCGGCGGGAAACGACCTCGCCGTCAGCGGGGCTTCTAGAAGGTCTTCAAACCGCACGATCTCGCTGTCGGCGGGCTCGGGCTCGCTGTTGGCGAGGTAGTTATAATTCCTTTAGATATTCTCCTCACGATCTCACCGTCGGCGGCTTCGATCTCACCGTCGGCGACTTAGTTCAATTTGCATGAATTCCCTTCTTTTTGATCTAAATTCGCTCCATTTCTTGCTTTTTGCTTCCATCACTTATAAATCTTCATTCCTGCAATAAAATAAAGAATATACCTTTCTTTAAAGTGTAATTTCATCAAAAATAGATATGAATTTCTTAATTTATTTTTCTGTGATCAGCGCGCCATCGGCGCCCTAGGCAAAAATTTGCATAAAAAATGTCGTGGTCCAATATGTTCCAAATTTTCTCTATGGATTCAAATTCTATGATAATCAAAAGGGTAAATATAAGTAGTAGGACTTAATATTACTACAAACTAACAATAATTTCAAACAAACACATAACTATTAAAGATAACTATGGGTTGCCTCCTATAAAGCGCTTGGTTTAACGTCGTCAACCTGACCTATTCAGGTGTTATTCAGGTTGACTGAGCAATAAAACCTCTTTAAAATTTGATTTTTTACCCTCAAAATATGGTTTTAATCCATGTCCATTTACTTTAAATCTATTCCTAGTCTTCGGATCTTCAATTTCAACAGCTCCATAAGTATAAACCTGAGTTACAGTAAAGGGTTCTAACCAACGAGACTTCAATTTCTCAGGAAATAATTTTAGCCTTATATTGTAAAGCAAAACTTCTTGTACTGGTTCAAAGTTCTTTCGGTTAATCTTCCGATCATGTCTTAACATTAGTTTTTCCTTATAAATTCTATTGTTATTGTAAGATTCATTTCTTAGTTCTTCTAATTCATTCAATTGCAGCTTTCTCTTCTCACCAGCTTTTTTCAAATTATATTTGAATTCTTTAATCGCCCAATATGATTTATGCTCCAATTCTACTGGTAAGTGATAAGTTTTTCCATATTTAAGCCTATAAGGAGTCATACCAATAGAAGTTTTATAAGCAGTCCTGTATGCCCATAATGCAGTATCTAATCTTGCAGACCAATCTACTCTATTAATGTTTACTGTCTTTTCTAAAATTTGTTTGATCTCTCTATTAGAAACTTTAGCTAAACCACTAGTTTGAGGATGATAAGCCGTAGAGAATTTATGAACAATACTAAACTTTTCTATCACTCTTTGAATGTATTTGTTCCTAAAATGGGATCATGTGTCAGTGATAATCACTCTCGGCATACCGTATCTTGTGAAAATGTTTTTCATTAAGAATCTTGAAATACTTTTAGAATCACACCGAGGTAAAGCTTGTGCTTCTATCTACTTTGATACATAATCAACAACAATTAAAATATATAAGTTCCCAAATGAAGGAATAAATGGTCCCATGAAATCTAATCCCCAAACATCAAAAATCTCAACTTCTAATATGAAATTTAGAGGCATTTCGTTTCTTTTAGATATATTACTTACTCATTGGCATTTATCACAGGTTTTGATATATCTGTAAACATCTCTAAAAAGAGTAAGCCAATAAAATCTAGCTTGTAAGATTTTATATCCAGTTTTATCAATTCCAAAATATCCTCCAAAATCAGAATCATGACATTTCTAAATGATCTGTTGAGTTTCTTCATAAGGCACACATCTCCTAATAACAAAATCATTATCTTGCTTATATAAATATAGTTCATCCCAAAAATATGATTTTGAATCATAAACAAATTTTTTCTGTTGTTGCAATGTTAGCATATGTGGCATAATATCGCTTACTAAATAATTTATTATATCTGCATACCAATGCATTTTCCACTCATTAATATTATAAATTTTTTCACCAAGGAAACTGTCTATTATTTCTTTGTCAGTGTCAGATAATGCATTATATTCTAGTCTCGACAATAGATTAACAATTTGATTTTCAGTTCCTTTTCTATCAATCACCACAAAATTGAATTCTTGCATTAAAAATACTCATCTAATTAATCTTGGTTTAGTATCCTTCTTTTGCATCAGATATTTAACAGGAGAATGATCAGTATGCACAATACATTCCAATTAAATATGATCTAAATTTATCAAAAGCATATACAATAGCCAATAACACTTTTTCAGTAACCGTATAATTAGTTTGAGCATCATTAAGAGTTCTACTAGCGTAGTATATAACCTTAAAAATTTAGTCATATCTTTGACCAAGAATAGCCCCAATAGCATAATAACTATCATCACACATTAGTTCGAACGGTTTCTCCCAGTCAGGTGAAACTATTATAGGTGCTGTGATTAGTTTTTCCTTTTGATAATTCAAAGGCATTCGAGAAGTCTTCAGTAAATTTAAATTTCTTGTCTTTTTCTAAAAGTTAGCATAGAGGTTTTGTAATTTTTGAATAATCTTTAATATAACGCCTGTAGAAACCAGCATATCCAAGAAAACTTCTTACTCCTCTTACTGTAGTAGGAGGTGGTAATTGAGCTATTACTTGAATTTTTGCAGGGTCTACTTCCATGCCATTTTCTGAAATTTTATGCCCTAATACAATTCCTCCTGCAACCATAAATTGACATTTCTCTCAATTTAGAACTAAGTTAGTTTTTTCGCATAGCTCCAAAACTTTTTCAAGATTATTTAAGCATGCGTCAAATGATGTTCCAAATACAGAGAAATCATCCATAAATACTTCAATTCCATTGTCTATTAATTTACTAAAAATTGGCATCATACATCTTTGGAATGTTGCAGGTGCATTACATAGTCCAAAAGGCATCCTGAAAGCAAAAGTTCCGTAAAGACTAGTAAAAGTTGTTTTCTCTTGATCCTCAGGAGCAATAGGTATCTAATGGTAACCAGTATATGCATCTAGCAGTAGTATTTATGTCCAGCAAGTCTATCCAACTTTTTGTCTAAGAAAGGAAGAGGAAAATGATCTTTTCGGGTGGCTGCATTTAATTTTTGATAATCTATACAAATACGCCATCCTGAAATTTGTCTGATAGGAATTAATTCCTTATTTTTATTTTCTTCAACAATTATTCCTCCTTTCTTGGGAACACAATAAATTGGACTTACCCAAGTACTATCCAAAATAGGATATATAATTTCAGCATCTAACCATTTTAGAATTTCTTTTTTAACTACTTCTTTCATTATAGGGTTTAATCTCCTTTGAGGGTCAATTCTTGGTTTACGTTCTTCATTTAATAAAATTCTATGCATACAAATCGAAGGACTAATTCCTTTAATATCAGCTAAAGTCCAACCAAAAGCTTTTTTGTATTTTTTTAATGTATCCATTAATTTTTATTCTTGAATTTCATTTAAGTCTGAGGATACAATTAGTGGTAATGTTGAAAATTCTCCTAAAAATATATGCTTTAAATGATTTGGAAGATACTTTAATTCAAGTTCAGGGGGTTTTACAATAGACATAATTAATATTTGATTTTCTAGTGATGTTGAATTAAGCTTTTCATATTTTTCTTGAATATAATCAGGTTCTTCAATTTCTATTACTTCATAATTATCTTTTTCTATATCTTCTTTTTCTTCATAATATTCTTGGAAATATTCTCTTTTCAAATAATCACATATATCCATTCTGAAATATTCATCATCTTTTTCTATTGATGGAAATTTCATTGACTTTGAGATGTTAAAGGTTACTTCTTGGTCATTTACTCTCAAAGTCAATTCTCCTTTTTAAACATCTATCATAGCTCTTCCTGTAGCTAGGAATGGTCTTCCTAAAATGATTGAAATTTCTTTATCTTCTTCCATATCTAGAATGATAAAGTCCACAGGAAAAATAAACTTATCAACCTTGACCAAAACATCTTATACAATTCTCTTAGGATGTGTAATACATCGATCAGCTAACTGTAAAGTTACAGAAGTTGGTGCAATATCTCCAATTTCTAACCTTTTAAAAGTTGATAGAGGCATCAAATTTATGCTAGCTCCCAAATCACATAATGCTCGCCCATAAAATTTTTCACCAATAGCACAAAGAATAGTGAAACTACCAGGATCTTTAAGTTTTTTAGGAAGTTTTCTTTGAATTATAGCACTACACTCTTCACTGAGTGCAACAGTCTCATGATCTAATAACTTCCTCTTTTTGTTGAATATATCCTTCATAAATTTAACATAATCAGGCATTTATTCTAAAGCTTCAACAAAAGGAATATTTATTGACAATTTATTCAAAATTTCTAAAAATTTAGCAAATCTTTTTCCTTTATCTTGTTGCTTAAGTCTTTGAGGAAATGGTGGAGGTGGTTTTTCAACAGTAATTTTAATATGTTTCAGAGGAAAATCAGGATATAAACTTTCCTTTTCTCTTTCAGTTTCTTATTTTTCCTTTTCAAATACAGTTTCTTTTTGAACTATTGTTTCCAACTCTTTTCCACTTCTTAATTGAATAGCTTTGATTTGTTCTTTTCCTTGATCTTTAGGATTTACTTCATCATTGTTTGGTAAAGTTCCAACAGGTCTATTGCTTAATGCAGAAGCAATTTGCCCTAATTGGTTTTCTATGTTTTTAATAGCATTTCCTTGATTTTGTAATTGATTACCCATATTCAAAACTATTTTTTCCATAGCCAACTTCTTTTCCTTGAATTGTGAATTATTATAAAAACCTGGTGGATTAGAATGTCTATAGTTGGAATTACCTGGATTAATTATATTTCCTAATGGGTTTACAGGATTGTTCCCCTGATCCATGAAAAAAATACCTATTTTTATGCCTTGATTTTTATCAAATTTTTAAGGATATTATGCTTTAATGAAAAGTGTTTTTGTGCTTTGGATGTAGGTGATGCAAAAATGTCCAAGAAGGAAAAAAAGATGAAAAAGGAGCAAAAAGAAGCAAAAATGGAGCCAAAAATGGAAAATTGTCAAAATAATTGGCCTGACGCCTAGGCCCCAGAATCCGGCGCCTAGGTGCCAGAATCCGGCGCCTAAGCGCCAGTTCGATACAAAATTCTACAAGATTTTTGACGACTTTTGGACGGCTATTTTAACGGTGTTAGCGGTTATTGGACCATCTATAAGATTGGCAGTTATTCCTAGATTATAGGACATGTGATACATTGTATGTGGACGTTTGGAAACGGTTAGAATCGCGAAGAGGTGTGATCCAAAGTGAAGAGGTGCAAAGAACTGGACGCAGAATCTGACGCCTAGGCTCCAGCACCTTCTGGAAGATTCATTGAACATGGACACATTTTGAAGAGGTACCTCAAGGCAACTCTTGAAGCCTATAAATAGGAGCCTACTCCTTCAGATAAAAACGCCCATAAACGTACCATAACCCAACCAAAAACCACCAACGCCCAACCTAGCCCCATAGTTCCATTTAGAGAGAGAAATTAGAGAAATATTTTAAGGGGCCATATTTATAGTTTCTTTTATTATTTAGTGAGTTTATTTTAGAGTTTGTATTAAGAGTATTTGAAGAGTCGGTGCTTTTGAAGTCTATTTACTTTGGAGTCGAAGTATTCAGAGGTTCAGTTGGAGAAACACCTGAGATAAGTATTTGTATTTTGATTCAAAGTTTTATTTATATATTTTGTTGTTTAAATTCAATGTGTTCTGAGTAGTTACTTTACTTTCTCCTTTCAATTATGAAAAAGATAAATAAAATAATATAAAATTCAATTGAAAATTAAAAAAACTATATATATATTTTAAACTTTGTGATGATATTAATACTAGATCTTAATTTACTATTTAAATTGGCCATTTAAATTGTTAAAATCTGTTGAAGAGTTTTGAGACCTAGAAGGAGATGAATTCTTAACTAGTAGATATCACATGAATCCTTGGGTAGTCGAAGGCCTTGCGCGGGTTATTCAAGGTGAAGTGCAAATAAATAGGAAGATATTATTTAATGGGCGTAAAATTGATAAGTTTTTAGAGTGACAGGCTAAATTCTTGTAATTTGGTTTATATAGAAGGAAAGGGTCACTAGTAGGGCCGACCATAGCCACCCTTGGACATCTAGTTATGTGAGCCTAGATTAACCCATTCTACTAACAATACATTCAGACCTGATCTATAGATTAGCCAATGTTCTTTATACTATCGAGCGAAGGTAAAGAATAGGAATGCTTCTATTTGACACAATACCATAATTTTATATTCTCCACGAATATTACATTATCTAAAAGTCTTGGATTAATTGAAAGGAAGAAAGTTGTTTGTTTATTTTTATTTACATCAATCATTACTTTATTACTGCTTTATTTCTGCATCTAGTAAATTAAATATAAACTTTTTAACTTTAAAA
Source organism: Papilionanthe hookeriana x Papilionanthe teres (assembly GCA_022702705.1). Taxonomy (NCBI): domain Eukaryota; kingdom Viridiplantae; phylum Streptophyta; class Magnoliopsida; order Asparagales; family Orchidaceae; genus Papilionanthe; species Papilionanthe hookeriana x Papilionanthe teres. The sequence continues at coordinate 20,727,810 of CM040433.1, forward strand.
GAAATACATAAAAATAAAATCAAAATATTTAAAATATATATATAATCCTCCTCGTGGGATCGATACTGGGGTCCTTATTGAAAGCCCTATATTACTTGAAGTGATACGTATACTTGCGTAGTACCCCTAGTGTGTAAAATATTTTCCATAAAATTATATATATATACACTAGCCGTTATTATTATTTGAGTCAAAGTATTGACTATAACATATTTTTGATAGCATAAATTACTGCATTTTTTGGCGATTGCTAACCAAGATTTTGGTGCATTGCTGCAGTTCGAGGGTCAAGTTTTTGGCGCCGTCGCCGGGTAGGCAAAATTTATAGATTTTAAATATTTTATTTTATTTATTTCTTTTATTGTCAAAAAAATAAAATACAAAAACATAAGAAAACAAACAAAAACAAAAAAAATAATAATAATTTTATTTCTTGCTATTTTACTTTTTATTTACTTTTTATGCGTAGTTCTGGATCTGAAGGATTATTACCTTTAGATTATGAATTAGAAAGAACTGTTAGAAGAATTAAAAAAGGAAAACAATTTCAAAAATATCAAGAGATGACTAATTTACATAATAATTTACAAAATCCAATTGAAATTAATGAACATAATGTTTACAAACCATTAAGGGATTATACTAACCCTACAGTTGATGAACTTCATAGTAGTATTCTAATACCTACTGTAAATGCTAATTATTTTGAGCTTAAACCGTCTATTATTCAAATGGTTCAAAATAATCAATTTGGGGGAACACCAAATGAGGATCCAAATTTACACCTTGCTAGTTTTTTAGAATTTTGTGCTACCTTTAAATATAACAATGTTTCTGATGATGTTATTAGACTTAGACTCTTTCCTTTTTCTTTAAGAGATAAAGCAAAGATGTGGTTGAACTCATTAACAACAGGTTCTATTAAAACATGGGCTGAAATGGCACAAAAATTCCTTGCTAAATATTTTCCTCCTTCTAAAACTGCTAAATTGAGAAATGATGTTACTTCATTTAGTCAATTTGACGGGGAGACAATTTATGAAACATGGGAAAGATTTAAAGAACTATTAAGAAAATGTCCTCATCATGCTTTACCTGATTGGTTAATTATTCAAACATTTTATAACGAATTAATTGGATCACTTAAATCAATTATTGATGCTGCTACTGGAGGTTCTTTAATGGCTAAATCATTTGAAGAAGCTTATACTTTAATTGAAGAAATGACTAACAATAATTTTCAATGGCCTTCTGAAAGGACTAATCCTAGAAGAATGATAAGTATTCATGATAACGAAGCTTTATTCTATCTTAGCTTCACAAGTAAGTGCTTATATCTAAGAAATTAGATAATTTTGCTATCAATATATCACATAATAACTCTGCTAATATTGAAGATTCTCAAACTACTGAAACTTTACAAGCTATTGCTAGTAAAAATAACCCTTATTCCAATTATTATAATCCTGGATGGAAAAATCACCCTAATTTTAACTGGAATAATTCATAACAATAATGGGGTAATAATCAATCCCATCCAATTGGAAATTGGAACAATCAAGTAAATTCAAACTATAAACCACCTGAATTTAATAATCAACAAAAAAAGTTATCTATAGAAGAATTAATTTTACAACTAAGTAATCAATTACAAAATTAAAACACTGCTATTTGTAATATTGAGAATCAAATGAGACAAATTGCTAATTTAATTAATTACAGACCTCTAGGAACACTTCCTAGTAATGTTGAAGTCAATCCAAAAGAAACTGGAAAAGAACATGAACATGTTAAAGCTGTGCAACTTAGAAGTGGAAAGGAATTAAAAGAAAGAATGCAGAATGAAATTGAAAATGAGATTGAGGTTGAAGAGATTAAAAAACCTAAAGAAACTCCTTCTCCTAGTCAAGATCAGACTGTTATTCCTATTAATGTGGAAGTTGAAAAACCACCACCACCTTTTCCTCAAAGATTAAAACAACAGAAGCTTGATCATCAATTTTCTAAGTTCTTTAAAATTTTTAAGAAACTTACCATTAACATACCTTTTGTTGAAGCTTTGGAACAAATGCCAACTTATACAAAATTTATGAAGGATATTTTAAGTAAGAAATGAAAATTTGAAGCTTTTGAAACTGTTGCATTAAGTGAAGAATGTAGTGCAATAATTCAAAAGAAATTACCATAGAAACTTAAAGATCCTGGAAGTTTTACTATACCTTGTGCTATTGGAGAAAAATTTTGTGGAAATGCTTTATGTGATTTAGGAGCAAGTATTAATCTCATGCCATTTTCTATTTTTTGAAGGTTGAATTTAGGAGAGATTACTCCCACCACTGTAACCCTTCAGTTAGCTGATAGATCTATCACCTACCCTAAAGGAATTATAGAGGATGTTCTTGTTAAAGTGGATAAATTTATTTTCCCTGTGGATTTCATTTTACTTGATATGGAAGAAGATAAAGAAATACCAATTATTCTAGGGAGACCTTTTCTAGCTACTGGACGAGCTATGATTGATGTGCAAAAAGGAGAATTAACCATGAGAGTTAATGATCAAGAGATTAAATTCAATGTTCTTAAATCAATGAAGTACCTTGATAAAGAAAAATGCTATTGAATGGATATTATTGATTATATAATTGAAAAACATTATCAAGAAAGATGTAAAGTCATTTCGAAGAAAAAATTGAATTATTAACTGATGAAAATGAAGAACTAAAAGAAGAAGAATTATCTAAAGAAACTCATTATACTAAAGATAACTGAGAAATTTTGGATATAACACAAAATGATATACTTTTACCCTCAATTAAAAAAGCCCCTAAACTAGAATTAAAATTCTTACCTGCACATTTAAAGTATGTTTTTTTGGAAATTCATTAACTTTACCTGTTATTATTTCTTCTAAACTAAGTTTAGATCAAGAAGAAAAATTGATAGGAGTGTTAAAGAATTATTAGAAAGCTTTTGGTTGGACTATTGCTGATATAAGAGGAATAAGCCCTTCCTTCTGTATGCATAGAATTTTAATGGAAGAAGATTTTAAACCTACTATTGAACCTCAAAGAAGATTAAATCCTATCTTGAAAGAGGTTGTTAAAAAAGAAATTTTAAAATGGTTAGATGTTGGAATTATTTATCCTATTTCGGATAGCTAATGAGTAAGTCATATTCATTGTGTTCCGAAGAAAGGAGGAGTAACTGTCATTGTCAATGATAAAAATGAACTAATTCCTACAAGACAAGTTACTGGATGGCGAATTTGTATTTATTCTCGGAAATTAAATGATGCCACTAGAAAGGATCAGTTTCCTTTACCTTTCTTGGATCAAATGCTTGATAAATTAGCTGGACACTCATATTTCTGTTTTCTGGATGGATATTCTAGTTATCATCAATTACCTGTCGCTCCCGAGGACCAAGAGAAAACAAGATTTACAAGTCCTTATAGAACATTTCCTTTTAGAAGAATGCGTTTCGATTTATGTAATGCACCTGTAACTTTTCAAAGATGTATGATGTCAATATTTTGTGATTTGATTGACAAAGGATTTGAAATATTTATGGATGATTTTTCAATCTTTGGAACTTCTTTTGAATCTTGTGTGGAAAATATTTCCAAAGTTCTGAAAAAATGTGAAGAAACAAATTTAGTTCTGAACTGGGAAAAATGTCAATTTATGGTCACAGAAGGCATTTACTTGGTCACAAAATTTCACAAAAAGGGATAGAAGTTGATCAAGCAAAAGTGAAAATTATTGCTGAACTGCAAGCACCTACTACTGTTACTGATGTGAGAAGTTTTCTAGGTCATGCTGGATTTTATAGAAGATATATAAAGGATTTTTCTAAAATTGCTAAACCTCTTAGTCATTTATTGGAAAAAGAAGCTAAATTTGAATTTAATGAAGACTGTATTAATGCTTTCAATATTTTAAAAGAAAAATTAATAACTGCACCTATAATTATTGCACCTAATTGGAATAAACCCTTTGAATTAATGTGTGTTACAAGTGATTTTGCAATTGGAGCTGTATTGGGACAAAAATATGGTAAAATTTTCAAAGTTATATATTATGCTAGTAAAACTTTCTGAAACTCAAAGAAATTACACTACTACTGAGAAAGAGCTTTTAGTTATAGTCTATGCCTTTGATAAATTTAGACCTTATCTTCTTGGTACCAAATGCATAGTTCATACTAATCATTCCGCTATTAAATATTTAATGAAAAAAAAAGATGCTAAGCCTAGACTGATAAGATGGGTTTTACTTCTACAAAAATTTGATTTTCAAATAGTGGATAGAAAAGAAACTGATAACCAAATTGCTGATCATTTATCTAGAATTAAGAATGATGTTATTACCGAGGAAAATATAAATGAGAAATTTCTTGATGAACATTTATATGTTATTCAAGGATGCCAAACACCTTGGTATGCTGATATAGTTAACTATTTAGTTAGCAATATTCTACCTTATGGGTTGAATAACAAATATATTAAGAAATTTAAAAATGATGCTAAATCTTATGTTTGGGAAGATCCTTATTTATTTAAATTAGGAAGGGATTCTGTAATTCGAAGATGTGTACCTTATAATGAAACTTTTGCTATTATTAAAAAATTTCATGATTCTGATTTTGGAGGACACTTTGGAGTAGATAAAACTGCATTTAAAATTTTAAATTCAGGATTTTATTGGCCTACCTTGTTCAAAGATGTGAGACATTATGTGAAAACATGTGATCAATGTCAAAGGATGGGAAATATATCTAGAAAAGATGAAATGCCTTTAAACTATATATTGGAAGTTGAAAATTTTGATATATGGGGTTTAGACTTTATGGGACCATTTGTACCATCATCTGGAAAGATTTATATTTTATTAGCAGTTGATTATGTTTCAAAATGGATTGAAGCTGTAGCTTTACCTAACTGTGATTCCAAAAGTGTTTCAAAATTTTTAAAGAAAATGATTTTCTTAAGATTTGGAATGCCTATAGTAGTTATCACAGATGGTGGAAGTCATTTTAGAAATATAAGAATTCAATTATTACTAGACAAATTTGGAATCAAACACAGAATTGCAACTGCATATCACCCTCAAACAAGTGGAATGGCGGAAGTATCAAACATAGAAATTAAAAGAATTTTAGAGAAGACTGTTAATCCTAAAAGAACTGATTGGGCTAATAGACTTGATTATGCATTATGGGCTTATAGAATAGCTTATAAGACACAAATCGGAATGTCACATTGCCGGTTAATTTATGGTAAACATTGTCACTTACCTGTTGAACTTGAACATAAAGCTTATTGGGCGATAAATGAGTTTAATTTTGATTTGAATACTGCAGGAGAAAAACGATTATTACAATTAAATGAGATGGATGAAATAAGAAATGAATCATATGAAAATGCAAAAATTTATAAAGAGAATATGAAGATGTTACATGATAAAAAGATTTCAGGAAAAATATTCGAGCTCGGACAAGAAGTATTATTATTTAATACTCGTTTAAGACTTTTCCTGGAAAATTAAGATCTAAATGGATAGGACCATATATAATTGAGAAAGTATACCATTATGGAGCTGTGGATATTAAAGACCCCAAAACAGGAAAAATATTTAAAGTTAACGGATTTAGACTGAAGCCTTATTTTGGAGACATTAAAATGATTTATAAAGAGGCTTACGAGTTGAGTCTACCTGATTAAAGACTTAATTAGGTCGGACTGACGACGTTAAACCAAGCGCTTTGTGGGAGGCAACCCATATTTATTTTTGTGTGTTTTTACATTTTTAATGTAAGGTTATGCCTCGGTCTTGTCTAATTTTATATAACTTTAGAAAATTGGACACTAACAAGTCTTCATTGACTTAAGCTAAAGATTATCTCGAAGTATATAAAGTTTGGACTTTGGATCACTCTATTTCATATGTGAGTAAAATGGAGATCAAGTTAACCTTAATTATGATTGTTTATTATTTGTGTTACTAAGTCTATATTGATCTTACCATTCTAATTTACCTATTTTGGAGAACAAAACTTTGAAATTTGACGATAGGCGAAACAGAGTTGAACATGGTTCCGGCGCCGAAATTTGGCTCCTAAGCGACAGAGTAAAACTTTGTATCGATGGGTCCAGCGCTTAGGCGCCAGATTTGGCGCTTAAGCGCCACAAATACTGGATCGTGTAAAAACAAAAAATTTTCAGTTTTTCACATGATTTTCTTCTTTAAATTACCCCATCTTCATACCCAATCCCTAAGCAATCAAAATTACGACCTAGACACTTCATTCTTGAGAGATTAGAGAGGATTTTTGAAGAAATGGAGAGAAGAAATCTTGGAGAAGAGGCTAGAGACAAAGGTTCAAAGGATCCTCAACCCTACTTCAATGATTTTATCGCTGTAAGTTTGGAGAAAATTGCAAGTCATCTAGATAAATTTGAAGCAGAATTCAAAAGTATTGGAGATCGCCTCCATGAGATGTATCATCAAATTGTACATCTGGAATGGAAAGCGAAGCTTCAATTTGATCATCTAGCGGCTTATCAAGATGCTCAAGTGGAGATGTATGCAAAAAACAAATGTATCGACGAGAAAACGGCTACGGATTTTTTGAGGGCGTTAGTATTCTTCCCAAGTAGGCATAGTAATCTTCCTTGTGAAGAGAATGGAAATTTCTAATTTGAAGATTAGATAGTTATTGTGGTGTGATCTAGACTTTTATTATTGTGTCGTTGTATCGATTTAGTAAATCGATTGTGTTGTTTGTGTTTTTGATTTATTGTTCAATGTGTGTTGTATTTGCTTTGAAATTGTGTAGTTTGATTGTTTGTTAGGACTTGAATTATATTAATATACTTATATGTATTGTATTGAGCCAAAATTGAAGATCATGAATGGAATTAGAAGAGTTTGATTTAAACCTTGTGTTTAATTGGTGGATTTAATTTTTAATTTTTAAAATTTTTGGGAAATATTTTGGAAGCTGGAAACTAAAGCACTACTCTAATATGAGTAATTGAAAGTTGAGTTTATGAGTTTTGGTGGAAAATAAAATTTTTAAAGTGATTTTTGTGAAAGGCGATTCTGGAGCCTAGGCGTCAGAATTCGGCGCCTAGGCGCCGGTTCAGCCTGCTTACCGAAAATTAGCATTTAAACCCCATTTGCCATGGTTGACGCCTAAGCTTCATCCCCTTCCTCTTTTTTGCGAAAATACACCCCCTAGATCCATCTTGAGGTCAATACATCAAGTTTTTGAGCCCGAAATCACTTGATTTCTTCATCTCGAGGTCAAATCTACCTTATAATCCATTTATTTTTTATTCTTACTATAGTTTTTCCTATTTCCTTGCTAAAACCGAAATTTTAAGAAAAAAATTGATTTTTAGAGTTTCTCCATGGATTTTTAAACTAATTCTAGGTTTCTTAAGCTTAAAAAGAGTTTAAATATTTGATTCCTAAATTTATTTATGTTTTCTTTCACGTTTAGATGGCACCAAAATCTAAGCGAGGAAAGGCACGAGAAAATTTTGACAGTAGCAAGTTTTCGACTGCGGCAGCGCTTTTTTGTTATCACGAATTTGTGATGTCAAGAAAGTTTATCTCGGAGCGCAGTTTTTACAATCCTGGTGAAATGATCGATAACACGATCGTTGCACACAACTGGCAATGATTCTGTTATTTCATTGCTGTTGCTGTTATTCCTATTGTACGCAAGTTTTATTCCAACTTTTTTGATGCGGAAGACTACGGAGTCTTTGTTAGAGGTGTCAGAGTAGGATTTACTCCGGAACGGATCAATATTTTCTACGGCCTTCCACCTACCATCGAGTGCTACTATTTTAGTTTATCTCCATCTGAGGGAGATCTTGAGATAATTATTGCATAACTGACTGATGGCACTAGAACTTGGAAGATCCAGAACGACAAATGAGTAAAATTCAAATCTTCTAAGCTAAATGGTATTTCAAAGGCATGACATTATTTTATTTCTGCTAGACTTCTACCTTCCAACCACCTGAGTGAAGTTACCAGAGTTCGAGCTATCCTGAACTACTGCATTCAGGAGAGGAAGTCGATAGATGTTGGAAGTATTATTTATGATTCAGTGGAATCGATTGCTAGATCCAACACCTCTGTGGGATTAGGATTCCCATCCTTGATTCATTCTTTATGCATGAGAAATGGAGTTTCTGCTGATATATCAGAGGAGAAGTTGAAGTCTACAAAGCCAATTGGGCAAGAGAGTGTTAGCATTTATGATCGTCTTCGAGGGAAGAGATCTACTGGTCCTTCTACTTTTGTACCTACTCCAGGTAGAGCTTCTACTTCTAGACCTTCTACTTCTACTGCTGAACCATCATCTTGTTTCTGGGAATCGATGCATGATCAATTTCTGGAGCAGCATAATGAATTATTTCTAACTCACTGCAGAGTAGATACTATAGACAAAAAGATTGATCATTTATCTGAGTTTACCCAAAGAAAAAGTGAGTATGATGTTAAGTATTCAGAGTCTTTAGTTAGATTCTTGAAGGGTGAGCATGATGTTCAGTTTCCTACCTGTCCTAAATTTTCACCGTATGTTGATCCAAACGATGTGGAGTTTTCTTTTGGTGATGACGATGATGAGGCTACATATAATGATTAGTAGCTTGATTTACCGCTGAGATGTGCTGATTCTGTTGTTAGTTTATTTCGTGTTTGCTAGTGCTGTTTGTTGTTTGTTGTTTGTTGTTTGTTAGTGTGGATTTGTTTATGAAACTTTGTGTGGATTGTTTGATGTTGAGACTGTTTTAAATATTTAGTGTATTGTGTTGAAGACTGAAATTTAGATGAATTAATGTTTATTTCTATTTCAGCATACTATTTAGTAATCTTAAATAGTTAATAATGTTGTTATCTTTCTGTTACTATTAGTAGTATAGTCATTTAATTTAGTTACTGATATATATAAAAAAAATGATGAGCCTGCTTAATTTTATATATGCTTTGTTATTTCAGTAATATTCATAAAAAGCATGTGTAGAAGTAAATTTTTTCTTTTTAGACTGTTTTTACATATAAAAATTCCTTTTTAAATTATACATTTCTTTCTCTCATACTTAAAATTTCTTTTTCATGATATACCAAAACTTAAGTTTGGGGGAAGGGAAAGTACATGCAAATTTAAATTTTATTTGTCCTTAATAAACTAATATTTTCTAAAAAAATATTAATATAACATAAGGAATGAAGAATCTATTTAAGATCATTTAAATTTTTGAAATTATAAATAATTTAGTAGACTTAACCACAATTTTAATAACTTTGATTGATTTTAAGAATAGAATTATTCAACTTAAAGAAGAGTAAGATTAAGAAATTTTTCTATTCATAGTAGAAATAATTGAATTTAAGAAGTATTAAGAAATCAAAAATTATAACTTGAAAAAGAAAAGATTGAAATTCTTTTTGAAATCTATTCATGTTATAGTAATTAAGTGAAAATGTATAAGTTTGAAAATATAAGTTAAGGATAGCGAAGTTCAAAACTATTAACAGGCTATCCAGATATAGTAATCCTCTCTTAAAAAAAAAAAAAAAAAGAGAAGGGAGAGGAGAAGCTTGAGGAGATGTCTAATAAAAAATTGGCTTCACTTGAATTAGCTTATAAGAAAAAAACTGATTACATATTTTACTTAATTTTTATGCATGTATCTTTATTAGAAAATATTTTCATAAAGATCTATTTCTTTTAAATAATTTATGTGATCTTAATATAATAAACTATAATTATTTTCGAAGTGAATGAAAGATTTTTGAAATCTTATGATTTGGTAGTTAAATATTCTTTAAATTCTTAAAATTAAACTTAGTTAAAATTGGTTAATGATTTACTAAAGCCTTTATAATATAAAAAAATTATAAAAAATCTTAAATATTTACCTTTTATTCCAAATGTTATACATTTTATATAGTAAAAAGGGTTACTTGAGGACAAGTAACATTTAAGTTTGGGGGATTTTGATCCATGAAAAAAATACCTAATTTTATGCCTTGATTTTTATCAAATTTTTAAGGATATTATGCTTTAATGAAAGGTATTTTTGTGTTTTGGATGTAGGTGATGCAAAAATGTCCAAGAAGGAAAAAAAGATGAAAAAGGAGCAAAAAGGAGCAAAAATGGAGCAAAAAATGCAAAATTGTCAAAATAATTAGCCTGGCGCTTAGGCACCTGAATCCGACGCCTAAGCCCTAGTTCAATATAGAATTTTGCAAGATTTTCGACGACTTTTGGATGGTTATTTTGATGGTGTTAGCGGTTATTGGACCATCTAGATGATTGGCAATTATTCCTGGATTATAGGACATGTGATACATTGTATTTGGATGCTTAGAAACAGTTAGAATCGTGAAGAGGTGTGATCCAAAGTGAAGAGGTGCGAAGAACTGGACGTAGAATCTGGCGCCTAGGCGCCAGACACACCTTTTAGAAGATTCTTTGAACATGGACACATTTTGAAGAGGTACCTCAAGGCAACTCTTGAAGCCTATAAATAGGAGGCTACTCCTTCAGAGAAAAATGCCCATAAACCGCCACAACCCAACCAAAAACCACCAACGCCCAACTAGTCCCATAGTTCCATTTAGAGAGAGAAATTAGAGAAATATTCTAAGGGCCATATTTATAGTTTCTTTTATTATTTGGTGAGTTTATTTTAGAGTCTGTATTAAGAGTATTTGAAGAGTCGGTGCTTTTGAAGTCTATTTACTTTGGAGTCAGAAGGATTCAGAGGTTCAGTTGGAGAAACACTTGAGATAAATATTTGCATTTTTATTCAAAGTTTTATTTATATGTTTTGTTGTTTAAATTTAATGTGTTCTGAGTAGTTACTTTACTTTCTCCTTTCAATTATGAAAAAGATAAATAAGATAATATAAAATTCATTGGAAAATTAAAAGAAATATATATATATTTTTTAAACATTGTGATGATATTTATACCGGATCTTAATTTACTATTTAAATTGGCCATTTAAATTGTTAAAATCCGTTGAAGAGTTTTGAGACCTAGAAGGAGATGAATTCTTAACTAGTAGATGTCACACGAATCCTTGGGTAGTCGAAGGCCTTGCGCGGGTTATTCAAGGTGAAGTGCAAATAAATAGGAAGATATTATTTAATGGGCGTAGAATTGATAAGTATTTAGAGTGACAGGCTAAATTCTTGTAATTTGGTTTATATAGAAGGAAAGAGTCACTAGTAGGGCCGACCATAGCCACCCTTGGACATCTAGTAGTGTGAGCCTAGATTAACCCATTCTACTAACAATACATCCAGACCTGATCTATAGATTAGCCAATGTTCTTTATACTATCGGGCGAAGGTAAAGAATAGGAATGCTTCTATTTGGCACAATACCATAAATTTATATTCTCCGCGAATATTACATTATCTAAAAAATCTTGGATTAATTGAAAGGAAGAAAGTTGTTTGTTTATTTTTATTTACATCAATCATTACTTTATTACTGCTTTATTTCTGCATCTAGTAAATTAAATATCATTTTTTTAACTTTAAAAGAAATACATAAAAATAAAATCAAAATATTTTAAAAAAATCTATAATCCTCCTCGTGGGATCGATACTGGGGTCATTATTAAAAGCCCTATATTACTTGAAGCGATACGTATACTTGCATAGTACCCCTAGTGTGAAATATTTTCCATAAAATTATATTTATATACACTAGCCGCTATTATTATTTGAGTCAAAGTATTGACTATAACATATTTTTGATAGCATAAATTACTGCATTGTTTGGCGATTGCTAACCAAGATTTTGGTGCATTGCTGCGGATCGAGGGTCATTCCCCACTGAGGATTATTACTATTATTTTGGTTATTCCAATAAAAATTTGGATGATTCTTCCAACCTAGATTATAATTGTTTGAATAAGGATTATTTTTTCTATTATTTATTGCATTTTTTGTTTCATTTGAAGATTGAGCATCTATGATTTGTCCTAATGTATTTTCTTCTAACACTTGAGGTGTTTGAGAACGATTCATTCCATATTGATCTATCTTCTTTGAAAGAGCAACAATTTAAGAAACTATCATGGTTAAAGCATCAGAATCATGAATACTGGCTACTTTCTTAGGATTTACCCTTTTAACAGGCCATTGAAAGTTATTAGTAGCCATTTCTTCTATTAACACATAGGCTTCTTCAAAAGGTTTAGACATTAGTGATCCAGCAGCAATAACATCTATTATAGATCTAAGAGATCCTAATAATCCATTATAAAATTTTTGAATAATTAAACAATCTGGTAAAGCATGATGTGGACATTTCCTAAAAAGTTCTTTAAATCTTTCCCAAGATGAATATATCGATTCTCCCTCATACTAACTGAAAGATGTGATATCGTTTCTAAGCTTAGCAGTCTTAGATGGTGGAAAATATTTCGATAAGAAATTTTGTGAAAGTTCTCCCCAAGTTGTTATAGATCCAGGTGCTAATTAATTTAACCAAGCCTTAAGCTTATCCCTTAGTGAAAAAGGAAAAAAGTCTAAGTCTGACAGCATCATCAGACACTCTGTCGTACTTAAAAGTAGAACAAAGTACTAAGAAACTTGCAAGATGAAAATTAGGATCTTTATTTGAAGTTCCACCAAATTGATTGTTTTGTACAATTTGGATAATTGCAGGTTTAAACTCAAATGAATTAGCAGCTACATCAGGATTTTGAATAGTTAAGTGAATTTTATCTAATGTAGGGTTACCATAATCTCTTAATGGTCTAGATTGTTGTTCATTTTCTATTCTTTGGTTGTTTACGTTGATTTCCATTGTTTCAGAATTTATAGGTTCTTTTCTCAGTTTTCTAATTCTCCTAACAGTGCGTTCTAATTCTGAATCATAAGGTATAAGATTTTTAGAACCAAATTTGCGCATACACTTGAAATCAGTACACAACAAAAACAATTAACTAAATAAGTTGCAATTCTAAAAAGGTTTTCTAACAGTCCTAAATTGTTGTCCGTTACTCTAATTATGTTATATTCCTATAACATATAAAATCTCTCCCTGGCAACGGCGCCAAAAACTTGAACCACCCTGCGCTTTTATCCAATTCAAATTTACTTTAAAATATAAGAATTCAGCACCACTACTAAAAGATATAAATCCTTAGCAACAGTGCCAAAGACTTTACTTAGAGCGTAACTTTAACTTTAGTAATAATTAAATATTTTAATCTTTTAATCGCAGAGTTACTTTCAAACGCAAGTATATGTATATTTTAAGTAATACAGGGCTCTAATGGAGTTCTGAATATCGATCCCACAGAGAGATATATTAAAGCCTACGGACTAGGATTATGAAAATCAATTCAGAATTGCAACTAAATCGAATTGCCTATCTGTCACTAATATGCAATCGATAATAATATGAAACTTAAATTAAAAATTAATTTTACTAACAATTTACTAATACTATTAGAGTTAAGTTCAAATATAGATAATAGCAAGAATCTTTCTCCTTAGTTAAGATATTTAAGTGAAATGATAATTATAATTAGTTTTAATGTGTTGTGTCAAATAAGACCGTACCTATTCTTTACCCTTTGGTTCAGGCATAAAGAACATTGACTAATCCTATGCTTGGTTACTGATTCTGCGGCTAGGCTGGGAGGATACCAGCTCTCACTTCAGAGCTCCCACGTTCCCCTCACCTGAGGGTTAACAATCTACACATCAGCACATAGGACCGAATTGAGGATTTTAGTCTGTCACTCTAAAATCTCCAATTTTACGCACGATTAATATTATTTCCCTCTTTATTTGCACTTCTCCCTTAATGGATTTACCCATCTACCTTGCAAAGAGAAATAAGAATTCTTCACGGATTTTAACAATACAAATGGCCAATTCATTTAGTAAAGTAAGTTTAGGTATAATACCATCACTTCTTTTATAATTTATTTAATAGATTAATTATATAATCATTTCACAAAAACATCAACCAAGAGAAAGATAGAACAACTGCTCAGAATTCATGAAGAGGATGCAATAAAACTTAGATTTTATATAATAAAGTAAGTTCTACACACTAAAAATAAATAAACACTACTTATCTCAAATTCCTCCCTAAGAAAACTCCTTGAAGTTCCTCTGGATCTTTTCCTTGGAATTCCCCTTTGAAACGTCAATGTGGAAGAGTTCTCTCACTTCCCTTCCACTCTAGCAATCCCTCGAAGAATTCTTACAAATTCTCTATTTGAACTCACTACTCACTAATAGACTCTCTTTTACACTATGGACTCACTAATAATCACTTTTGAGACAAGAAGAAGAGCCCTTTTTTTGGCCTAAATTCGTTCCTTTTAAAGTTGTAGAAGAGTATCTAAGGGTTGTGAAGGCACCCCATTGAAAATCTTCCACATTCGACGTATTTCTGGAAAGATACGTCGACCCTGCCGTCGGTGGCCTTCTAGAAACAATGCATTTAAACAGTCCCCGCCGTCGGTGGCCTTGATCCTCGCCGTTAGCATCCTCGCTTATAATTAATTCTAAACTCTCGGGAAAATCATGTCTTCGGCGACCTTGACTTCGCCGTCGGCGACCTAGGTCAAATTTGCATAATTTAGTCCTTTTGGCTCCAAATCTGCTCATTTTGGCAAATTTTTGTTCCCTTGTCCTTAATTCTTCATACCTACAAAAAAACACCAAAAATAACTTTCTTTAAAGTGCAATATCATCAAAATCAGTGTAAAATAAGCATGAAAATCTTGACCTTTTTCTCTTGGGTCAATATCTGCAGAAAGGAACTTTAGTTCTCATTTAGGTATGATATGACAGTCTCTCTCTAGAGGTCGGCTGCCCAAGAAAAGGAGTCCACCGTTTTGTTCATACAGTGGCCGTCATCTGTTGGCCTCCCTCTCAGTTTCATTGGGGCTGGCAAATGACCAAAAATATTATCACCTAAGGATGGAGTAGAGGCCTCGCAGTTGCCTATTAAGCATGGGGATGGCCGACTTCTGTGGGCATGTAATCGATAAGTTGCATGGCTTCATCTGCAAAAGTATCATATGTCAACATCATAAAAGATAAACCAACCATTTAAGAAGGAACTTTTTTGTACAAATTAATCTCTCCATCTCCAATGTACGAAGACTGTTACCAGTAGGTGGTAAGACGCCCAGCTGGCTAGCTTCATTCACCTATGGTAGGAGAGCAACACCATCGTGTGGCAGGATCTATTTTGCCACAACAGCATGCACCTGTTGCTGAACTGGAGGCTAAGCCATAAATTGGCGGATCATATCCGGGGTCAGGAACGGTGCATCAGTGATTCACACACTCATTCTACTCCCAACTCAAGAAGTGACAAGTTGGAAGACTTGATCGTTTCTTCTACCCTTTGCTTCTTCACTATCGCCTGCTTGATCAACTTGGTCCCCTTCAGTTCTATCCCGTATGCCAGCCTCTTTGCACTAGCCAGTCGTCCTTCACGTTCTGGCCACTTCCTGCCGGTCGACTCTTCTCTATAGATTTCTTCTTGGGAGTCGGCTGAGTGCTCTCATTTTTCTTTTTTTTTATCGCTCATGTGAGGGCATATTTTATCAGCCGATAGCTCAAAAGTTATCAACTTAGCTTCCTTGTTCATTGTTTGTTACCTCTCACCATCACTATCCTCTGCTAAAACTGATTGAAGAGTAGAAAAATCAAATATGATGAAGAAAAAGTTTTGATCACGCTTTATTTATAGAGAACACCAGTATAAAAATTATGGGACTACAATTATTAGGAGTATTAATTGTTCAATAAATAAAAAATTCAATTGTTTCACTTAATTCTCTTATACTCCTTACAATCGTCGCCTTCAAAGAAGTAAGAAGATCGAGGAACTAAATATGTACATAAAAAATGTGATTGCACGAATCTCAGTAAATTTGATTGATCTCGTTAAGAAGATACTAAAAGACTACATCTGAACAGTAGAAAAGTGTCAATCATCATTTCATTCAGAAGGAATCATAGGCCTACCAAAGGAAAGTACAGCCGAGCAAAGGCACATTATGCATTTGTTCTGAGGCAAAATCATGTGTAATCAATTCCCTCAGCCAATTTTGAAATCCATCAAAATAGAACCAATGGTTGCTCCCTAAAACATCTTTCTAACTTTCTCAAAAGAACTCTTATCCAAAGGAGAGCTGCCATTAGATTAAGGCGACATAACCTCTGCCTGATGGTCTATGTTCATCCTAACAATAAGGTCTCAATGGAGATTTCTTTCTAGAATGGTGACAGAAGACCTTTTGGCTGACCGAACATTGTTCAGACAACCAATGACCTTACAATCAGCCAAACGATTCCTCTCATCCTTCCAACGTTTTGTTCCCTGGTGTGATCCATAGAAATTTTTTGGATTCAACAATATATATATATATATATATATATATATATATATATATATATATATATATATATATATATATAATATGTATACTGATATGTATATATATGTATATCTTTTTATTTTTTTTATTTTCATTTTTTAACAAAATTACCTGTGTATACCTACCACTTATGTATACACAAGTAAAAATTATCATTACTTAAAAATATTACAAGTTCTAAGGTAAGACATATTCAAATTATCCCCAAGAAACAATAAAGAAAGAGGAGAAGAAGGGATTCACTTGATTTCAATAACAAGATTTATTCTGACCAATTTAGCTATGCAATTAGTAGCCTGATCGCCCTTCGTTGGAATGAAAGAAAATCTGATTGATTGCTACCCATCCAGCCACTTGATCCTTTGAATCCAATGAGCTATGTGCTAAGGAGGAGAAACTTGATCCAATAAAATCTCCACCAACAGCTGGGAGTTGGATTCAATATGGAGAAAAAGCAGTTTACCCAATAGAGAGATTCTAAGAGCCCAAAATATAACAATGGCTTCAGCTTCCAGAGCATCTTGAGCCATAACAGGAGATATGAAGTGAAGGTAGCAGCCTCTCAAATGATTTTTAAACACTCTACCAATACCAATCTCATCCTTATAAAAACTTCCATCAGGGTTGATTTTAACCCATGGTAAGAGAGGTTTAAGCCATAGGATAGTTGAGAGGTCCCCCACATTCCCCAGATTTGGAAAGATATTGGGAAAGTCTTTAAGCCAAAGTATCTTCAGTAGGAAACCCACACAATTTTTAACCACTTGAGTGTGAGATAAAGGGGTCTCCTCATATTTTGTCTTGTTCTTGGCCATCCAGATAAACCAAGCAATGACCCCTGGAACAACAGAGAGATGGGCAGCCTGCCAATTAGACCAACAGCCGACAAAAGAAAGCCAAGTGAAGTTAAGAGTAGAAATAGAGAGCTGGGCAATAACAGAATTCCACACATCTTGAGCAAAAGGACCACTAAAAAATAATGAGCCAAAGTTTCTTCCTTCTTCTTACATAAATTACACTAGAAAGGACCCCTTAGCCCTCTAAGTTTTAGTATATCATCAGTTGGAACGAGGTTATGAATTTGCCTCCAGATGTGAAAGGACATGGAGGGTGCAAGAAATTTGTTCCAAATGGATTTTCCCCAATAAATGTTGTCTCATTTGTGAATGTAATGATAGACGAAGGAGGATATGGTTTGGGAAGCAATCTTTTTAACAGTGATCTTATCCTTTCAAGAATTGTCAAAAGGGACCTTCAAAATAGCATTGGTGAGATGAGGATTAAGGATATAAAAAAAGAGAGAGCTACTCCAAGCATTACCACACAAAAAATCAGCCCCCCCCAGTAGTTTAAATAAGAACTCATAAGAACCTTGTGGATCAGTTTTCCTTCCAGAGATCAGTTATCTAACTATAAATTAATTTTTCATTACCCCAATTCCCAAATGAACATGTCTTCAGCTTTATCTCTAACCCTAAGCACATTCACCCAGATTTTAGAATCCCCTAACTTTCTATTAACAAGGGTAGGATGAACATCCATGCAATACTTCCTCATCTTGTCTTTAGCCCATAAGGTGTCCTTATGTCTAAACTTTATCCACATCTTAAAGAGATTGACCTAGCATAGATGAAGCAGCCCTTTGAAACCCAAACCACAAGAAAAAATAGGCTCATATCTTCTGCTAACTTACCAAATGTATTTGCTTCCTTTGTCCAACCCACAGGAACCTATTGAAACTCCTTTCCAATAATAGCTGAGTGCTTTTCTTCATGACTGTCATTGCATAAGATAAGAAGGAAAATAAGTGAGAATACTTTTAAGTAAAGTCATCCTGCCCCCATTAGATAGAAAGGATGAGGACCAACAAGTGAGTTGGCCTTGAATTTTAGTAAGGATGCCATCATATTGAGTTTCTTTGGTTCTGCCTTTTAGAACTTGTACATCTAAATATTTTAGGGGAAGGGACCTGAGACTGAACATGGTGAAATCAATGATCCAATGCCTGATGGGAGCTTTAACTCCTTTACTGAACAGGATGAGGCATTTCTAATTATTGAAGCACATGTCAGATGTATTCTAGAAAATTTTTAGGAACTTGTAGAGATGTTTAACAACAGTCTTTGTAGCTTTGGAAAATATGATTACATCATCTGCATAGGCCAAATGAGTGATGCTTAAGGTGGACCTATGACTATAATACATATGGGAGGAATTAGCAAACTTCACATTTAATAATCTAGAAAAAATCAAAAGAGAGAATGAAAAGAGTAGGGGAGAGAGGATCCCCTTGTTTAAGTCTCCTTGTAGCTTTAAGAAACCATAAGGCTGGATATTAATCAGAAATGAATAACTTTATTGTCCAGTCATCTCATGACAATTTGATGAAATCTTCAGGAATACCTCTAGCCTTCAAGACATTAGCAAATGAAATCCCACCTAATTGTGTCATAAGCTTTTCTCAAATCCAGTTAAAAAATAACATTGCCCCCCCCCCAACACACTATTTATCCAGATCTTGGATGAGTTACTTGGACAGAGAACATTATCAATAATATAACGACCTTGGACAAAAGTAGATTGGTTCTCACTGATCTAGAAAGGGAGGTGGGGCTAGAGTCTATACAACAAAATTTTACTGATTACTTTACTAATCACATTAGTCAAGTTGATGGGTCTGAAATAGTCCCAATTTTTTTCTTGCAGTATCCTTTGGAATAAGGACCATAGTGGTTGAACAGAAATAATTGGGAGGGTCCAGGCTCATAAAGAAGTTTTGAATAGCCCAAATCACATCCTTCTTAATGATAGACAAACTCTTTTTATAGAATTCTGATTTATACCCAACAAGTCCAGCTGCACTGTTGCTATCAATGAAATTGATGGCTTGTCTGATTTCCTCTTCATCATGGATATGTATAAGCCTGATCATGAATAAATACTTATGTCATAATTGGAGGTCTAACATTCTTGGGATGAGTAAGGAGACCCTGAAAAAATTGAACATCATAAACAACAATTTCATTATTATTGTATAGCCACTCCCCATTAGAATTTTGTATTTTAAAAATGGCATTGGATCTCCTCCTGTAACTAATGCAGGCATGATAGTATTTTGTGTTTCTATCCCCCTCCACAAATCTAGATATTGCAGCTTTTTGTTTCAAAAATAGTTCTTGAGTAGAGATGGCAGCCAATAATTGTTCATCAACTGCATATAATGACTGTTCTTGCACTAGTCCAGCTTGAGGTTCTTGCTCCTTTTATTTCACCTCTTCTTCAGCATGTTCAACCTTTTTAGAAACATGACCAAAGTGTTGCCAATTCCATTTCTTCAACATGGCTTTTTCTGAAGACTCTACAAGTTAAACTAGGAATGCTCACTAGTATCTTTTTGCTAAGTATTAGTGACCAACTTGGAAAAATCAGGGTGTGTGGTCCGAACATTTAGAAATCTAAAAGGAGCAGCTCTATTATTGAAATTATTATTGATGGAAACCAGAAGAGGCCTATGATTAGATCTAGCCATGGATAATGGTGTGACAGTAGTGTGTAGAAAATTCTACAACCAATATTCATTGGCTAAAAAATGATCTAATCTCTCCCAAAGCTTCCCTCTTCTCCATGTGAATTTGGAACCTTGGAAACCAAGGTCATGCAATCCAGAATCTTGTATGAAGTCATTAAATTTGGTAATCCTGTTAAGATCAATAGTCATCCCTCCTAATTCTCTGTAGAAGATGTAATTCAGTTGAAATCACCACCCAATATCAGAATACCATTCATAGAGCCACTTCTATGAGAGATTTGATCCAAAAGGACAGATTGAGCAGTAGAAGAGAATCCAACATATAAAATGGTAGCAAAACCATCAAAGCCACCAATGTTTATGTGTGAATCAAAAAATTGAGGATGATCAATCAAGACAGAAAAAACCACCTCCTGCCTACAAAGGATCCACAATTTATTGCTTATATTAGCAAAATGCTGAAATACATGGATTTTTTTATAAATAGTGTGATGGTTTAGTAATCATTGGTTTTAACAGTGCAAAGCACCATAGTTTATGCATCCTAATTAAATGTAGGAGTCTGTGAAGGGATTGAGGATGAGAAACACCCCTCACATTGCAACATAGGAGGTTAATCATTGTGACTTGGTTTGTACATTCCCCTAGTCCTGGAAAGGGAACCAAGTACTTGGTTAAGGGAACACCCATCTGGTACCACAATACGATTATCCTGCAACATCCTAAGCTCATGCATTCTTTTTTTCTTTTTTTTTTATTTTGTTGTGTATTCCTATTGAGCTCCAAGGATGGTTCACTCTGTTTAGTATCAACAATTTTATTCAAATCAGGATCCCCTGTAGATTGGCCAGTAAGTATAACCTTCTTCTTCCTTCTAGTTCAATTAACTTGCTATTCCTCCTTTAGAGCTTTTGCCACCATATTAATTGCAGCATCCTCAATACAAAAGAATTTAGGGTCTCCCTCTGGGGTAGGATTTGGATCCTGAGGTGATTCTTCCTTCTCTATCCGAGAATCTTTCTCAACATTGCTTTAGAAGGCCTCAAGGTAGTATGTAATCTATAGCATCTATTTTGAGAGTATCCAAACATTCTGCGATGATTACAATAAAAAAAATTTTGCTTCATCAAGATGGGTTGCCAATAACCATTATGATTTGTTCCCAACCAGACTTCCTCCAATTTAGGGAGAGTGACATCCCTCTCAACCAATACCCTTGGAACAAAAGGCCTAGAGAGATTAAATGTTGAGATATCCAAGTTCAAAGGTCTACCCAGTAGAGAACCTATAGAGAAAACCACATTAGGATTGAAGAAAGGAAATTTAAGGCTAGGAAGTTTAAACCTAATGGGAATTATAGAGGTTTCATGTGTGGTGTCAAAATTCAATGACCATTTTAGAACCTTCATCTGCACCTCTCCAATCAAAATGTTTTTCTTGGAAAAATTTTGAGCATAATCTTCTTCATTGTTAAGATGAATCATAATGTGTCTACAATAAAAAAGACCAACTTTCCAGCTACCCACTAACTTGAAGTCATCAAAGGTCCTTCTAATAATTTCTATCTTGGGGTGCTCAAATTGGAACGTACCCACCAAAGTGAATTTATGAGTATCCGTAAGAGCAGTTATCTCTGCTTCAGAAAAAAATAATGGCAGCTTTGTTTGCCTTCTTTGATCCCTTTTTTATCAGGTTACATTCAACTTTACCTGTCATACAATCATGATAACCATGTGGGAATACAAATTTATCCCCCAGAGTCAGTCCACCCTCTCGGCCAACAACCTGAGCATAGGAGCCCTTCCCCACAAAGTTGGGGTCAGCAACAATGAATTCCATGAACGACACACCCAAAATAGTAGAAGAAGACTGATAGGGTTCACAAAGAGAAAAGTAGAGAAGACCAGAATCAGCCAAAGCGCCAGCAAACCATAAAAGAAGCCAACACCAACCAATGGAAAAAGACCCGAAAAAAAAATTTAAAAAGGAAAAGCCCGGGAAGGTCCAAAATATGAAGAAACACCACATAAGCGTTCCAGTAAAAACCTTCAGCACCACTAGTGACCAACCTTAACTTGCAGTCACCTAGGAACCAGGAAGCCATGCCTCCCCAAATCCTAGCAGAGCATCAGTTCCACCTATCTCTATGTATATATATAGATATGTATGTATGTATGTATGTATATATATATATATATATATATATATATATATATATATATATATATATATATATATATATATATATATATATATATATATATATATATATATATATATATATATATAGTACACACACACACAAACACACACACACACACACACATAGATATACATATACACATACACATACATATACATATAAATACACATACACATACATACACATATATATATACATCCGCGGCCTCTTGGTAGAGCAGCCTCTTGAAGGTGGTAAGTCCTCTCAAGTCCTGGATTTGAATCCCCTCGTGTGTTGGTTGTAGTATTCAAATATTTGTACACCGCCTCACCCCCAAACCTGGCTAGGGTGGGGCGTTAGGGATGGTCGGGGCTCGTACAATAGCATGGAGCCATTCCTTTTAAATATATATATATATATATATATATACACACACACACATATAGAGGAAAAGATCATTTATTCATGAAATATAGGTTACAATTCTGATGTGTGGGGCATCCCCGAGGTCCCCACAAAGAAAAAATAAAAGGGGGTGGGGGATTGGAAGAAACAACTATAGATGAGGAGTACAATGCATTCATAGCTAACCAATTAGATGGTCTGTTGCCTTCCCTATAAATAAAATGGAAGTGAGCAGTGAGTTGGGATATGAGGGAGTTGATCTTTTGAATCCACTGAGAATGATGCCAAGGAGAGGAAGTCCTTTAGAGTCCCCTTCAACAAGAAGAGTATACCAATTGTTAAGAATATCAAGCTTAATGGCCCAAAACACAACTAATAGTTCAGCTTTTAGAGCATCAACAGCTAATACAGGGGCATGAAAAAATAACAAACATTTCCCTTTATGGTCTCTAAACACCCATATTACTCCAGCTCCTTGATCAGAGAAACTCTCATCAGTGTTCACTTCCATGAAATTGGGTGCTAAGGGTTTCCAAACCACCTTAATCACCCCAGGAGGATCCATCCCCTCCAAAGAGTGAAGGACACATATATTAGGAAACTTCTTATGTTTAATCAGCTTGTGCAAGAAAGAGAGACAGTTTCTGGTCACTTGTTCCATAAGTAGGGTTTTACCCTCAAAGGTGGCTTGATTTTTGCACATCCAGATGAACCAAGCAATAATGAATGGGATAGCACCCACCTTAACATCCTTCCAGCCCACCCAAC
Organism: Papilionanthe hookeriana x Papilionanthe teres; assembly: GCA_022702705.1. Taxonomy (NCBI): domain Eukaryota; kingdom Viridiplantae; phylum Streptophyta; class Magnoliopsida; order Asparagales; family Orchidaceae; genus Papilionanthe; species Papilionanthe hookeriana x Papilionanthe teres. The sequence continues at coordinate 20,751,159 of CM040433.1, forward strand.
AGAAGACAATGTTATCCCAATGAAGCTGCAGAAGATCCAGAGATAGCTGCCTGGTTAGTGAAGCCCACACCTGCTGAGAGAAACTTGCAACCAAAGAACAAATGAGGGATATACTCTTCATGTTCCAAAAACAACCTGCAACAAGAGGGGCCTCTCAAGCCTTTAAGTTTGAGGATGTCATCATTAGGAATAGTTTTATGAAATAATTTCCAGCAGAAAAAAGACATAGAGGTAGAGAGTTGGCTCTTCCATATGAATCCCCCTATGCAACTTTTTATATGTAAAAATTTATGACCTCAGATTTATGTATTTATAATTATTTTGTAATGTCACAATTTTAACCGCAAGTATAAGTATCGTATCAAGTAATACAGGGTTCTAATGGAGTCCCGTTATCGATCCCACAGGGAAGCGAGGTAAGAGTTTCTTAGTCAAATTCTAGTCTACAATTATCTGACTTTGGATTGGAAGGTCGATATAAGTGATTTTTCTAAAAAGCACTCCTAAAGGTAGATGATTATATGTAAGAATAATTACTCCTCCTAAATGCAAATATTACTTTTAAAGATAACCCTTTTTGGATAAATTGGTTTGGTGAATTTTGAGATAATGAAATATACTATTATTATGTAATGAATTGGATAAAGTTTAGGAATGAGATGCATTAAATATTGTATGTGCCAAATAGGAGCAATCCTATTCTTTATCCTCTTTCCAGTACCCCCCCTCTTCATAGTGCTATAAAGAACATTGGTAAATCCTAGAATTAGTCCCTAAATCCATGGTTAGGTTGGGAGGATACTGGCTCTTACTTCAGAGCTCCCACTGCCCTTCACCTGAAGGCTAACCCTAGCTTTAGTTACCAAACTTTAGGACCAAATTGGGGATCTCAGCCTGTTACCCTGAAACCTCTAATTCGACTCCCATGAAACTATATTGCCCTATTTATTTGCACTCAATCCCCATGAACTACGCAATTCATTCATGGATATTGAATGTGGTTCCACTTTGTTGAGAATTATACTGCGCTTTAAGGTCAATGCAATTACAATGAATTTTAGCAATACAACAGGCCGTTATTGTAATGTAAATGAAGTGCAAGTAAAAACCATCACATTTATAATTAAAACATCTTTTAGCAAGAATCCCAATATCCTAAACATGAGTCCTACTCATTGAAAAAGAAAAGTAGAGTGAAAACAATGGCATAAACTTCTTATGCCACTATTTCTAAACAAGAAGGAAGAGTAAGAGAAAAACATCACAAAGCACGAAGAAAACATGATAGAAAACTTCATTTCAAAGCAAATCCAAAAAATAAGTGTTTACAAAATCATAAGATAATGAAGAACACAATACTTACTATTTTCCCCTTGAAAGAAAGATGAAAATCTCTCCCACAAAGTCTCCCGCAGTTCCATGCAATGCTAGAACATTCCTTACAGATTCTCTCAAAATCCCCTCACCAATCTCTCCAAAAGGTAGAAATCTACATTTCTACTCATATTCTAAGATCTCTCAACATTCTCCACGTTTTTCCTAACATCTCCCCCATTTTTTAGCTTCAAATTTGGTTTAAAAAAGTGTAGGAATGAATTTCCCAAGAGGTGCATGAAGAAACCTTCCAAAAAGCATCCAGATTCAATGTATATAGCCAACAACCACCCAATATCGCATCCCAACAATCTTGGGCACCATTGATGCTGAATAGGGAGCTGTCGGCGCCCTATTTTCATGCCCTCGGTTTTCTGGCACCCCCGACATCCATCCTGTACAGCTCCACCATTTTGCTCCATTGGCTCCGTTTCAGCTCCGATTTGCCCTGTTTCAGTTGCGTTACGTTCCTAACAGATAACCCTAAAAAAAACCCTTCTTTAAATTGTAATCTCATTTAAAAATATGCAAGAAGTGTAAAAGAGATTAAGCATAGAAAGACATATCGAAAGGTGTCAAGCCAAAATTTTCTTTCTTGCTCGTTTTTACTCCAAATTGCACTTTTTTTGCTTCTTTTTGCTCCAATCACCTAAAATCATCATACCTGAAACAAATCATGAAAAAAACCTTGCTTTAAAGTGCAATATCACCAAAAATGAGTAAAATCATATAGCAAAAACCATATATATTTTTTGTGCATCAAAATCTCCCAAACTTAACTGCTACTTGTCCTCAAGTACACTATAACTTTAAAAACCAAATATATTGACTTATGGTTATGGGTTTCAATAGAGTTTCCTATAATTTCATCTCAGAAATATTATAGTATAACATAGGAGAAATTCTAGGAAATCAACCTAGGACTAGAGTGTAAGAATATGTCATATTTAACTTAGGAATCCTGATTTTTTATTTACTTCAAAAGTTATTGAAAATTGTCAAATTAAAGATTCATAGAAAGTATAAAAATGTAATTTAAGCACCTTATATATACCAATTTAACTAATACCTTTTGAAATAAGAATAAGCTTAGGATTGTTTTTAAGTCTTTTCATTTAAAAAGACTCAAGTGAATTCAGTTTTTTATTAGGCTTCCCCTTAAGCTTCTCCTCACTTGTTTTCTTTTCTATCTTTTTTTTTTCTTTTCTTTTGGGATCATTTTCAATCCCTTTTTTTCACTTCTTTTTCCTTTCAGGATCATTTTAATCCCCTTTTTTTCACTTTTTTTATGTGAGGATTACTATATCTGGATATGCCTTTAATAAATTTGAATTTAACTATCCTCTCTGTAAAATCCAAAACTCAAAACTTTTCCTCACTTTTTATAACTGTAAGTATTAGTTCGAAAAAGGTTTTCAATAAAGGCTTAATTCTCATTAAGTATAAATCTAAAAATTTTAGCTTTTTAAATATTCAACTCTTTTCTACCATAAATAGAAAAATCATTTTCCCAATGTTTCCTACAAAATATCTTAACTCTAGAACAGTTTCTTCACATAGGATTTCAACTAAGTTATTTTTCTAACATTCCTAAAATCAAAATTATAGTAACCTAAAGGTAACACCACATACCACAAGTCATTTTAAAATTGATATCAAGCTAAATATAGGCTACTGAGGACAAACAAAGTTACATTTTAAAAATTTTTCTTCCCCCCAAACTTAAAATTTAAAATATTTTGCAATTAATTCCATAAAATGTTGAAGGAAGAAAAAGTAAAGGTTGAATCTACTTACTACAACAACATGCTATAAAATTCATATACATGCATAATCAGGATAGAATGACTGTAGAAGAAAGTAAATCTAACCTAAAACATGCTTGTAATAAAATTATACTAAAAGGGAGTATTTTCACATTAAAATTTTATTTTTCTTCCTACCCCCAAACTTAATTTTTAACATATATAACATTCAATACAGAAAATATAAGAAGGAAGAAAAACAATTTAGAAATTCTATCTACCACAAATGTCTATCAAAACCATTTACAAGTATTCATTAGGACAGAACAATATGCAGCAGAAAGTAAATCTGAACTAATCATGCTAGAATGAGATTCACTAAATAAAAGTTTAACTAGCATAGCAGGTATCAACAAGGGAATATAAAAATGTTCTTCAAGATCTAAATAAAATTGTAACACAAACATAAACACACATATGATAAGTGAGATCAATTCTTCCTTTAACTCATCGCATCTCACTAATTTACTTCCAATTTCTAATGGAATCACTACACTAGTAAATTAGGTACTTTTTTAAAATTATTTTATAAATTATAATCCCAAAGATAAGATTATCCTTGATAAATTGGTTCCTGGCACCAATCTCAGGCATCATCTAATCCCTATAATTAAGCAACTCTAACAGTTACAAATCGTAGTGTAAGATCATCCACAACTTATTCGCCAAATAGATTCATGACTCGTATCAAATGAAAACAAAGTTAGAGAAAGGATGTAACAAAATTGAGATGAAGTTGTAATTGTTCAAATTCATGATATCTCTTGTAAAACTCAAGTCCGAATAAGACCCGAGTTATAATGAACTCGTCAATCCAACTACTACAAGAGAACATACAAGTCTAACCATAATAAGAAGTTAAGGAATCACCTCCCTTATGACACACAAAGATCAAATCAAACAACTAACAATCCAAACATCTACCAATCAACAATCAAACTGATCAATACACACTAAAGCAAACACAATACAACACTAAAAATTATGACTATCAAGCACACTAAATCAAAGCACACTGATAACTATGGGTTTCCTCCCATAAAGCGCTTGGTTTTAACCTCGCGGGCTCGACAAATGATTCCTCCTGGATCCAAATTCCAATCAAGTAATCCTCGATCAATTGCCCAATCCTTTTCAAATCCAGGAATTCCTACAAAATCCTCAAATTGTAATTTTTTATTCTGCTCTTTCTTTTCAAATGGCTTTATATCATTGTTCCTCATATTTCTTTCTAGATCCAATATTCTTCTATTGATTTTCTCAATTCGCATATTAATATCATCCTTGAAATTTATAAGAAATGGCTCTGTATATGATAATTCAAGATCTCCCAAATTTTGGATCAGATTCTCTCTAGATAATTCAGATTTAAGATCAAATTCTTCTATGTCACTCTTATGTTTCAAGTTATCTTCCAATTCTTCCCCTTTATAATTGTTAAATGATGGAGGATCTATCTTAGTTGAGGAAATATGTTTTTTTAATTCCTTATGAATTTCTTCCAATGGTCTTCCAATATCCTTATCATTTTTTCTAAACTCAAAGTTCTTTTTGATTTTATCCTCAAATTCTCTTCCAAGTCCTAGTTCAATAACTTTATCTTGTTCATCATTCAATTCAGGTTTTTCTTGTAATTGAGTTGAATCTAAAGATATAAAGACTGGTGGTGTAGATGAAATCCTAAATAGGTAGACTTTAAAATTGTATGGGGTACATCCATCTTAAGTTCATGAGATTTTTCAATAAATTGAATTACAAATTCATTATTTTTGGCAGCTTCCATCATTTCACACCTCTCCTGAACATACATACAGTCTTCTTTAAATAACATTTTAAACTCATCATGAAAATCCATTTCGAACTCATCTGTTATCTTACTCTCAAAACGTTCTTGGAAATGGTCTTTAATTAGATAATCAATTTCATCCATCCAAAAACATTCATCATCTTTTCTCTCAGCTCAAATGTCATAGTCTTCAACACATCAAAAGTGACTTCATGGTCATTAATATTCATAATCAACTCTCTTTTCTGCACATCTATCATAATTTGTCCAGTAACAAGGAATAGTTGTTCATTATCGTTCTCTTTAGGTTTGATCTCAGTCTTGCTAGGAAGTGTGCATTTGGGTCTATAACTAAGTGAATTAGCAATTTCTCCTAGTTGATTCTCTATGTTTCTAATCACAGCATTTTCACGTTGCAACTGGTTTCCCATTTGCAATACCACTTCGTCTATAGACATCTTCTTATCCTCAAATTGTTAATCAATATTAGAGTCCAGTGGATGTGAAGACCTATATCTTATGTTACCCTGCTTATTCCAACTTACATTAGGATTTGCATGATTGTTTTCCCATTGTTGGTTTCAACCCTCAGTAGTACGATTCCAGTTAAAATTAGGATGGTTCTTCCAACATGGGTTGTAAAAGTTAGAATATAGGTTGTTTATGCTATTTAAAGTCTCATATAATAAGTTGGAATCAATCATACGCTTTAATGAACTTTCCTCACTTACAGAAGTAAATTGAGGTTGGTTCATTCCAAATTGGTCCCACTTCCTTGATATTGCAGCAACCTGAGATGCAAGAATTGCAATCGCATCTGTATCATGAACACTAGCTACATTTTATGATTTACCCTTGGAGAGGGCCATTGAAATTCATTTGTAGTCATTTCTTCAATTAATTCTTACGCTCATCAAATATTTTTGACATTAATGAATCACCAACAACAGCATCACTAATGGACCTAAGGGATCCTACTAACCCAATATAAAAAGTTTGAATGAGTAACCAATCTGACAGAGCATGATGTGGACAATTTCTTAGGAATTCCTTAAATCTTTCCCAGGCTTAGTATATTGATTCCCCTTCATACTGACAAAATGAAATAATATAATTTCTAAGTTGTGTAGTCTTTGACGGTGGAAAATACTAAGCTAGGAATTTCTGAGTTAACTCCTCCCAATTTTTAATAGAACCAAGTGCTAATGAGTATAACCACATTTTAGCCTTATCCCTTAGTAAGAAAGGAAAAAGCGTTAGCCTAACAGCATCGTCTAACATGCCATTATAACGAAATGCAGCAGAAAGTTCTAAAATACTAGATAAGTGTAAATAGGGATCCTCCAAAGGAGTTCCCCCAAACTGATTGTTCTGCACCAATTAGATAATCTCAGGATTTTTTTCAAACGAATCAGTTTCTACGACATGATTTTATATACTTGAGTGAATTTTATCTATCGTAGAATTTACATAATCCCTCAATGATTTATAATGATTTTTCAAGTTATTATTTTGAATGTTTTCCATTTCCATTTCTAGTTTTTCAAGTCCTTTTTGTTTTGTATTTTTTCCATTTTTCTAACTCGGGATCATAAGGCACAAGTCCTACAGATCCTTTGTTTTGCATACGTAATGCAACAAACAATACATTAACAATTAAACAAATAATAGATGAAATATATTCAACACAACAAAACATTTTCACAAACACCTTGTTTTTCACACAAACAGTTTTTTTTTCACAACACTTATTCAAAAAAACAAAAATACTTTTCACACAAACACAATTTTACGACACTAAAGTTTTCCAATTCTAAGCCTAATTACTTTAACTAAAATTCTCCTAAAATTCTTACCGAAGCTTCCCCAGCAACGGTGCCAAAAACTTGATGCGACTTTTTTAAATGTAAGAATTTATGACCTCAGATTTATATATTTATAATTATTTTGTAAAGTCACAATTTCAAACGCAAGTATACGTATCGTATCAAGTAATATAGGGCTCTAATGGAGTCCCGTTTATCGATCCCACAGGGAAATGAGGTAAGAGGTTCTTAGTTAAATTCTAATCTGCAATTATCAGACTTTAGATTGGAAGGTCGATATAAGTGATTTTTCTAACAGGTACTCCTAGAGGTAGATGATTATATGTAAGAATAATAACTACTCCTAAATGCAAATATTAATTCTAAAGATAACCCTTTTTGGATAAATTGGTTTGGTGAATTTTGAGATAATGAAATATACTATTCTTATAAAATGAATTGGATAAAGTTTAGGAATGAGATGCATTAAATATTGTATGTGTCAAATAGGAGCAATCCTATTCTTTACCCTCTTCCGAGTACCCCCTCTTCAGAGTGTTATAAAGAACATTGGCAAATCCTAGGCTTAGTCCCTAAATCCAAGGTTAGGGTGGGAGGATACTGGCTCTCACTTCAGAGCTCCCACTGCCCTTCACCAGAAGGCTAACCCTAGCTTTAGTTACCTAACTTTAGGACCAAATTGAGATCTCAGCCTGTCACCCTGAAACCTCCAATTCGACGCCCATGACACCATATCCCTATTTATTTGCACTCAATGCCCATGAACTACGCAATTCATTCATGGACATTGAATGTGGTTCCACTTTATTGAGAATTACACTGCTCTTTAGGGTCAATGCAATTACTACAAATTTTAATAGTACAATGGGCTCTTATTGTAATGTAAATGAAGTGCAAGTAAAAACCATCAAATTTATAATTAAAACATCTTTTAGCAAGCATCCCAATATCCTAAACATGAGTCCTACTCATTACAAAATAAAAGTATAGTGAATATAATGACATAAACTTTTTATGCCACTATTTCCAAACAAGAAGGAAAAGTAAGAGAAAGATATCACAAAGCACGAAGAAAATACAACTAAAAACTTCATTTCAAAGCAAATCCACAAAATAAGTGTTTACAAAATCATAAGATAATGAAGAACACAATACTTAGGTTTTTCCCGTTGAAAGAAAGATAAAAATCTCTCCCACAAAGTCTCCCGCGGATCCATGCAATACTAGAAGATTCCCTTACAGATTATCTCAAAATCCCCTCACCAATCTCTCCAAAAGGTAGAAATTAACATTTCTACTCCTATTCTAAGATCTCTCAACATTATCCACATTTTTCCTAACATCTCCCCCATTTTTGGCTTCAAATTTGGTTTAAAATAGTGTAGGGATGAATTTCCCAAGAGGTCCATGAAGAAACCTTCCAAAAAGCATCGAGATTCGATGTATATGGCCAAAAACAGCTCATTATCGCATCCCAATAGTTCTGGGCGTCGTCGACACTGGATAGGGCACTGCCGGAGCCCTATTTTTGTGCCCTCGGGTTTTTGGCGCCACTGGCGCAGTTTTGGGCGCCGGAGCTTCACCATTTTGCTCCATTTAGCTCCGTTTCAGCTCTGATTTGCCACGTTTCAGTTGTGTTGCGTTACTAACAGATAGCCTTACAAAATAAGCATAAAAACAACCTTTCTTTAAAGTGTAATCTCATTCAAAAATATGCAAGAAGTGTAAAAGAGATTAAGCATAGAAAGACTTATCGAAAGATGTCAAGCCAAAATTTGCTTTCTTGCTCGTTTTTGCTCCAAATTGCACCATTTTTGCTTCTTTTTGCTTCAATCACCTAAAATCATCATACTTGTAATAAATCATGAAAAATACATTCCTTTAAAGTGTAATATCACAAAAAATGAGTAATTCATGTAGCAAAAATCGTATATATTTTTGGTGCATCATCCCCCAAGAGGAACTCCTCCCATCGGTACAATTTGGAATAAATGGCTTTGGATAGACTATGGTTATGGTAGGATTGTCAGGCAATTCTATCATATTTTTGTCTATTGAAGGGTATGGTAGAAATAAGCTTGGCTGAAGGCTCTTGAAGGAGGGATTTGAGGATGGGAATGGACCAACTATCTCATAACCAACAGTCTGCTACCTGAAGTTTATGGTTGGAGGCTTTAGCAGAAGGGTTCAACCAACCTTCTAGACACTAATGATCCAACCATAAAGAGACCTCTCCTCTGCCCAGCACCTAGAGGAACATCTTATCTGCCTGCTGTTTAACTTTAAGCATGCTCACCCAGCCTTCTGGTGGAGAAAGAGGGGTGCACCTCCCTACAATATTTTCCCTTCATGTATCTAGCCCATAGAGAGTTTTGAGCTCTAAACTTAATCCAGAGTTTACAAAGATTGACTTGGAGTGTCTGCTGTAAGTCCTTGAATCCCAACACACCAGCCCAAGTGGGCTTGGCCACCTTCTGCCAGGAAGCCCAATGTATTTGCTTTCTTTGACCTGACCACAAAAACCTATTGAAGGCCCTTTTCAATTGAAGTTGGGTGCTTTTCTTGATAGTGGTCATTTATAGGATGTAGGAGGGGAAATCAGTTAAAACGCTCTACAATAATGTGATTTTGCCTCTACTTGACAGAAAGGAATGAGTCCATCTTGAATGTTGAGCGTTGATTTTGTTAAGAACATTATAAATTTGAGTTTGTTTAGCTCTGCCAGCAATGAGGGGCACCCTAAGGTATTTAATGGGAAAATAACCAGTATAATCTAGAATCCATTGCTTGCTGTTGGAGAAAATTTTCTTATTAAAGATTAAATTGCTCTTTCTTAGGTTGAAATTCATGCCTGAATGGGACTGGAAGAGCTGAAGGCACTGATAGAATCTTTTAACAGCATTCTTGCTAGCATTAGAAAAGATCATAATGTCATCAGCATAAATTAAGTGGGAGATAGCCACATTGGATTTGTGATGATACCTAGAATGATTCTGAGATAGCTGTCCGTAGTTGAACATTCTTGACATATAATCCATAGCAAATATGAATGGGAGAGAGGGGGTCCCCTTGCTTCAACCTTTAGTGGCAGTAAAAGAGCCCCAAGTGTGATCATTGATAATAACTGAGTGGCCATTGGTGTAGAGCCACTTTGGATTAGGTTGCAGAAAGCTACTGAGAATCTCCTAGCAGTAAGAATATCTATTATAAAATCCCAATAGATGGAATCATAAGCCTTCCTTAAGTCCAGCTTATAGATAAGAATACCACCTCTGCAGGGCTTATTGACTACACAGGTGGCACACACAGGGTGGATATGTTTGCGGAGCTTTATAACTATATAAGTGTTTAACAGATTAAAAATAGCAAATGTGCCCCTTTTTATCAACGCAAGTATACGTACCATTCAAGTAATAAAGGGCTCTAATGGAGTCCTAGATATCAATCTCAAAGGGAAGTGTAGAGATTAAGAACTAATTTCAGCAGATGCAATTACTATCTAGTATACAAAAATAAAGAACACTTATACTAAACTCTATTACTTAATGGAAGATTGCAATTTAGAAAAAAGTATCTTTCTCCTTGTTAAGAGAATTAAGTGAATGGATAATTAATTTAGTTATAATTATATTGTGCCAAATATGAGCATTCCTATTCTTTACCATTTGGTCCAGGCTTAATGAACATTGATTAATCCTATGCTTGGTTACTGAATTTGCGGCTAGGCTGGGAGGATACCGACTGCCACTTCGGAGCTCCCACGTTCCCCTCGCCTGAGGGCTAACATCTACACTTCAGCTCCCAAACGATAGGACCGAATTTGAAGATTTTAGTTTGTCACACTAAAATATCCAATTCTACGTCCGATAAATAATATTTCTCTATTTATTTGCACCCTCCTTTCAAGGCTTTTGATTTCCCTAAATTTTGGATGTAATCTTTACTATAGTTGATAATTCAACATATTTTAACAGTTCAATTGGCCAAATTGAAAGTAAATTATGATTTAAGTAAAAGATTATCACAATTTTTATTCAATATTTAAGGCATAACTAATTCAATTTTTCATTTCACAAAATCTCAACAACAAGGAGAAAGACTGAGAAAACTACTCAGAATGCATAGGAAGAATAACACAAAACTTGGATTTAATTTAAAGCTATAAAACAATAAACAAAAACTTATCTCAAATCTTCTCTCCAAGCAGACTCTTTGAAGTTCCTCTGAATCTTCCTTCTTGTACAACACACTCAATTAAACTTACTAATGAACTCTCTAGAACACACTCACACACTACAGACTCTCCAGACTCAGACTCTCCAGACTCAGAATAAGACACACACACCAAAAGAACACACACCAAAAGAACACCCTTTTTCCGCCTAAATTTGACTCTATTTAAAGAGGGAGAAATATTTTCAAAGGTTGCTTAAACACCTCTTCAAAAAGCGTCCAGATTCATTGAACATTTGCTTGAACCGACCTTCTCGCTTTCGGCGGGCTCGATGGCGCCATCGACGGGCTTCTAGAATATTGGCCAACTGCTAAGGCTCACTATTGGCGGGCTTGATCTCGCTGTCGGCGGGCTCCTTTATAATATATTCAAAAACTTTCGGGAAAATCACGCCGTCGGCTGGATAGTTCAATTTTCACCTCTTTTAGACCTTTTTGTTCCAAATTCACTTCTTTTTGATCTTTTTCTCCCATTACCTATAATTCTTCATACCTGCAATAAAAACATAGAAAATACCTTTTTTTAAAGTGCAATTTCACATAAAATTGGTATGAATTTCTCAATACATTTTTCTGTTATCACTTATCCAAATCCAAAATAAGCTCCTGAGCTAGAACCACATTAGCTATGATAGATCTATTCTGGACAAATGCAAATTGGTTGGTGCTGATAATTCTGTCAAGATGGGGCTGCAACCTATTCACTATAATTTTACTGATGGATTTGCTGATAACGGAAGTGAGATAGATTGGTCTGAACTGATCCCAAGTGTTCAACTCAGTTGACTTGGGCGCTAGCACAAAGTTAGAGTTGTTGAAGTAGCTGGGGAGATTAGAACCTTAGAAAAAGCCTTGAATGGCCAAGATCACCTCAACTTTGATAATATTCCAAGCCTTGTAGAAATCTGCAGTGAAGCCATCAGGCCCAGCTGATTTGGAACTTTCAATAGAACTCAGGGCTTACCATATGTCCAATTCATTAGGAGGCTCAGTTGAGGCAAGATTGTTGGTGTACTGGAAATCCTTCGCAAAGTTTGAATGGTCAATGGGAGTTCTGTCAAAAGGAGCCTGAGTGAGTAAGGTACTGAAGTAAGACACAACACTGATAGCAATTTCAGAGTTATCATTGAACCAAGCCCCATCTTCATTTTTAATAGAGTGAATAGTATTACATTCCCTTCTATACTTGATATATGCATGAAAAAATTTAGTGTTTCTATCTACATCAGTAAAGATATTGATGGAAGCCTTCTGCTTTAGAAATAACTCATGAATTTCAGTGGTCAAGAGAAGCTGCTCCTGTGCAGTGAGAAGGGAACACTCCAGAGCACTATCCCTTAGAACCTCACCCTCAAGAGCCACCACCTTCTTCTCAGCAGACTCCACAACTAGAAAAACATTACCAAAAGTGTCTCAATCCCACTTTCTGGGACCTCGACTCACTTTAAAATGGAGGAGACATAGTTTGATCCAGGGATTAGGATGATCTGAAACATCCAAAGGGTGGAAACAGTGTTAATGAATGAAGTGTGTCCTGACCACATGTTGAGGTATCTAAAGGGATTAGGTTGGCCACTGCAAGGAGGGGCACTGATGGACATAAACATTGGTCTGTGATCAGACCTAGCAAGTGGCAGGTGAGTATTAAATGTGAGCAAAAAGTTAGAGAACCAAATCCCATTGACCAGAATTCGATCAAGTCTTTCCCAGATCTTTCCCCATTTCTAAGTGAAATCAGGGCCTTTGTAACCCAGATCAAATAGTCCTGCAAGAAGGATGTTATCACAGAACCTGGACATCTTAGAAAGGCATGGATTCTTGCCCCTACCTTTTCAGCAGAAGTGGCAATGCAGTTGAAATCAACCCCTACCAACCATGGGGAGTCCATATTGCTACTGATAGTGTGAATACAAGACCACAATTCTACCTTCTTTAATTTAGTGCACCCAACATAAACAAAAGTGGCAAATCCTGAATGACCACACATTTGGAAAGAGAGATGAACAAATTGTTTGTGACCAAGTGATCTATTTTCTGCAAAATATCCAAATTTTGTTACTATTATTGGAAAAACGAGACAATACAGCAAACCTATAAATGATGTTTCCATGATACATATGAACCATTGTCTCAAGAATGGCAATACACCATAGCTTGTGCTTTCTATTGAGGGAAATGAGTCGTTTGATGGATACAGGGTGAGCAATCCCCCTTATATTCCAACATAGAAAATTAATCATACTGATGAGGAAAGTGATGAGATGGCTGGGATCTTGATCTAGTCATTTCTCTAACAGGCTTAGATGATGATCCAACCAATGGAGCCCTAACCACAGAAGTGGAGTGCACAACTAATAGTTTCTGTAGTTTAGATTTATTTTTTCATTTTCTTCCTTGATTTTTGGATATGCCATTCTTCCTCCAATGTATTCTGCATTTCATTAATGACTTCTTTAGATGGAGCTAAGTCTTCCAAGTGAACATCAGCCTCTTGACCCCCAACCACTAGAGGTGAGTCAGAGGATTGAGAGGAGGTGATCATAGTCACCTCCTTAATTTCTTTCCTGCACAATGCCTCAGAAGCTGCCCTATCTGTAGTGGGCAGTGAAGGGAACTTTAAAGGGGAGTCAACAACATCAGGTGCTTGGACCAATGTAGGGAGGGCAGAATGCACCCCAGCATAAACCTCAGCAGCCTTGGGAGGGGATTTTTTAGATAGAGGGTGGGGTCTGTAACATCTCTCCTTGGTATGCCCAAACATTCTACAATAATGGCAATTGTAAGATCTTTGCTCCATCACCACCTCCTGTCAGGCTCCCTCAGCATTTAAATCCAAATTCTGTGTTTTTCAAGGAGAGTGATATCTCTCTCTATGAGTACTCTAGGAGCAACATGTCTAGTCTTATTATAGGTAGGGGCATTCAATTTCAATGGAGTACCAAGAACTTTGGCAATATTGAATAAAGCATTTTGCTTGAAGTGCTTGAAGGGGAGACCTGGCAATTTAAACCAAATAGGTACCACAGGGGGTTCCTTTCTTGGATCAAAATCTGGTGTCCACTTCAGCGATTTCATATCTGCTCCTGCAATAAGGAAAGACTGTTTAACAAATAGTCTAGCATAATCTTCTTTAGTGAAGAGCTAGATTAATAACTGTCTGCCATCCAAAAGCTTCACATTCCATTCTCCCCTAAAATGCAATGAGTCAAAGTAAATTCTAGCAAATTCCATTCTAGGATGTCCCAAAGTGAATTTCCCTATGAGGGTAAATTTCACTTCATCATTAAGAGTGTTCAGTTCCTGTTCAGTGAAAATAACTGCAGGAGCCCCATCCTTGACATTAGAAGGATGAATAAAAGGGTAAGAAACTCTCCCAGCTACTGCATCATGGAGCGCTGGGGGAAATGTTGACCTCATTTTTGGTGAGGTCTGATCTCTCTCTCCTTAGTGCTTAGGATCTAGCCATAGGTTTTCCCTTTGACTATCCTAGAGGACTAGAAATGGGACCCACCACTTAGAAATTCAAAACACTTCTTGACTCCCTTTAAACCCCACATGTTTGATTGTAAACCCCCAGGCCACTTGGAGGGTTAAGACCAATATGTGGAGGTTTAAAGGACGAGTTTCCTATAAGGCTCTTTGGCCTTAGGAGTACCCTAGATGGTCTGGTCTGGTGAGGTCTAGCTTGCACACACCACACTCTCATACTCTTTTCAAATCTTAAAACCACTTTTACTCAATTTGACTCCCTGACTCATGTAGGTGACTCATATGGATGGACCTTGACCCCTAAGCCCCTGGCTAAGAGGGTTAGGAACAACATATTGAATGCCTAGAATGAGTCCTCTCATGGATCTTGTGAGCTTAATATGGCTTCATGGCTCAATCAAATGGTTTCATTTCACTCACACTTACTCAATCTTCATTTTTTCCAAAATTTCAAATTTTGACCCCCAGGACCCTAAACCCATCAAACCTACCAAATGCCCTTGAAATTGCCCAAAATTTGCAAAATTGCCTAAATTAACCAAAATTCCTAAAAATCAATCATAAACATTTCCCATCACTCAAATTGAACATTCATAGCCAAATACACCAAAATTTCCAAAAATACCCCCCAAAACCCTCAAAATACCCAAAATACCCTTTTAGCCAAAAAAATTAAAAATTCCAAAAATTCCCAGAAAATTCCAGAAAATCTCAAATATTCTCAATTCCATTTTGTTCAACTACACCATAGGCCAATTTTTTTAATTTAGCCCACGTTTACTAAAATTCCCAATTTGACCTTTTTTTAACCTAAAATGAACCCAATGTCAAACCAAATTAACCAAATTGATCCCAATTTTGATCCAATTCAGCTATAAACTTCAATTTAATATCCTAATATCAATTTTAACCAAATCCAAACCCCATTTTATCAGCTAATGAGTCCAATTTCAATTTGAAGCCTAAAAGCCCAATTTTGGCCCATGACCCAAACTTAGCCCTAACCAACCCAACTCAACTCCAATTAGCCCCAAATCTTTTCTAAAACCTTCATAACATCCCCACAAACAAAACACTAACTTAATTTTCCCTAAATTTGAACCTAAACTTCACCCAAGCCTAACTTTCCTAAATTAGCCTAAACCAATCATGAACCCAAATAGGCCCAAATCTCAAAATTAAGACCCAACCAAAATTGAAAAATATTTGTTACACTCCCATAAACCTTTTGCAACATTAATTTTACATCAAAACCAACATTAGCCTAAACTAAGCCCAAGTTAGCCCAATTTGACCCTATTATTAAAGAGGCCCAAATCAAATCCATTTCAACCCCAAATGACACCAAACCTTTTTAAAAGTCCTCATGACACATCCCTAAACTACACCCAACATTTATTTGGCATAGTCTTTCACAAAATTTTCATCCAAAAGTCCATTTTGAAACATAAATGCCCACATCCATGAAGCATTTAAATGCCCATTCCAAAATAATTTCAAGAGCCCAAAACCTATTTCAAAGCCCACATGACAAATCCTTCTCATCATCCATCTAATAAAATCATTCTCTAAGATTTATTTCCATCATTTAAATAGACTAAATATGGCCCCATGGAAATTTTCCATCAAAATGTCCAAAAATTCAAAACCTTCTTCCATGTAATTGACCAAGCTTTGCCCCAAGCCAGATGGAGCCATGAAGCCATGGACAAGCCATATGCAAGCCATGAAGAACCCTTTCCACCTCACCATGCCATTAGTGGCAAAAGCCCTTGGCCATGGTTATTTAAACAGCCATCTCCCACGGCCAAAAGGTTGGCTGAAATTAACTCTCACAGAACTCCACCAAATTCCGCACAGAGCTCCCCCTAGCCAAGAGAAGCTCATCCCTATTGTCCTCCTACCCTAATTCCCACTGATTGAGCTCAATTTTGGAGCTCAATTCTCAGGCCAGAACAGGACATCCACCAAAACTTCACAGAAGTCAAATTAACTCCTCTCACACCTTCACCAGAGGTAGAGAAAGAGTTCCCCAACAAAAGCCCTTCACCAGGCCAACCAATTGTTCCAGAGACCAAAGCTTGAAATCGGGTTTGGTGGAATTCGGTTCTAGAAATTTCACCAGGACCAGAGGCTTCATCCCTAGACTCCTCCTGCTCCAGCGAACGTGCCAAGCACATTCAGTCGAGGCTTCACCTCTTGAACCAAGGAATGTAAACTTCTCTTTAACCCGAGCTTCCAGTAATTCTCCATTTCGTTCGAGTCTATTTCATAGCATGTTAGTCGTATAGATATGTTCGTCTCGTCAAGACGATTTCATAGAGCCTAAGAATGTATAATTTGGTTAAGTATCAAGCGAGATATTAAACCTAGAAAGTGGACGGCTCTCGGGTTAGAACGCCTGGGGACGATGAATGGATGCCATCCATTCGCGCGTGTATCGAATGGACAGTCCAGATCGAGCTGGATGAGAGGATGGACCGAGACCGCAGGCCGTGTGGCATCCCAGTCAGATGGCGGTGTCAAATGGCAGAGCAAGGCGTGGCCTTTCGGAGCTGCCGAGGTTGAGTCAGCGCCGAGCTGGATAAGTAGATAAATA
This sequence comes from Papilionanthe hookeriana x Papilionanthe teres, assembly GCA_022702705.1. NCBI lineage: Eukaryota > Viridiplantae > Streptophyta > Magnoliopsida > Asparagales > Orchidaceae > Papilionanthe > Papilionanthe hookeriana x Papilionanthe teres. Next base: position 20,768,271 of record CM040433.1, read on the forward strand.
GGGTATTTTGGAATTAATTAAATACCAGAAACTTTAAAAATCCATATCTTTGTGTAGAAAAATCACAAAAATAAAAAAAATATCTACTTGCTCAGTAAACAGAGGAGAATAATGTGGAAAAAGAATTAAGTTGCTTTGTTAAGTATTTTATTTTTAATTAATTATTTATTGATTTCAGTATTTTAATTCTCCATGTATCTATACAATTCACCATGGCATGAGACCATAGGGCTTTTGTAGCCTCTATTCTTGGGAACATTCTCTGTATTTTTCAAGACCAGAGGCCACCTCTATGGTAAGTTATTGATTTTCCAAATTTATATGCCTGTTTTGACATTTTAATTCCAGTAATTAGCATGTTATTTAATAAATTCTAAGAAAATTAGGGGAGGTAGCTCAAGACCAGAAGACCCTAGGAAAATTACAATAAATAAAATATAATTAAAAAAAATCACCAAAATTGGTCCAAGTGGTCCTCTAGTCAATAGGGACATCCCATAATTTTCCCAAGGACAGAAACCTTACCTTGGTCGTGTTGTTGAATTTTCATTGAAACCCTCATTTTCTCACAAAAATAAATATATAAATTAAATTAAATTCAGAAAAACCACATTTTCTCCTCTAGTGTCTTAATTGACATATGAGTGAAGTGACATAAAAATTTTAAGTACATTTGAGCTTAATTTGATGAGTTATGAAATAAATAAGCCTAAAGGGGCATAAAGGTAATTAAATGATTTTAACCCTAATTAATATTTAGGTTTAATCAAAAGTGAAGGTAAAAATATTTGATCTTAATCTTCTCTTGGATTATTGAAACTTAGGGAATAAAGGGGTAAAAACCCATTAGTCACTTTGAAAATATCAAAATGGAACTTTAATTATTTAAATCATTTAAATTTCGGGAGAATAATTAAAATTTTGGATTATTAGGGATGTGACTTAAGAAGATACCAATTCTTTAATTTAAAATCCCTAAATGAATCACTTTAATAGTATTTAAATCTTAATTAAACTTAAGATGATAATTAAATAATCAAAAGAAAAATAACCCTTAATTAAATTAAAGCTTAAAACATTAGGTGATTTCATAATCAAATTAAATTAAATTGAGAACATTAAAATTAATTTGAAATCACTTAAGAACAAACTTAAAACCAATTTGAAACCTTAAGTAATTTTAAAACAATTCATAATAAAAATATAAAAATCAAACTAATTAAAATCAACCTAAAATATTATAATTAATCCAAATCAAGTCATCAAAATTCAATAAAAATAAATAATTTAAATACCTCTTTCAACCTAAGCAAATTTAAAACGTTAACATTAATCTGAAATATTAAGATCATTTAAAATATAAAGATTTAATTGAATTTAAACAACTTGAACACTATTCCAAACTTAAAATTTTATAACTAAACCAAATCACTTTAAATCATCAATTCCAATTTTAAATTAAGAGTTGTTAAAATCTTCAACAAATTAATTTGCCCCTAAAGGCTTTCATTATCATGACTCTTAAATGGAGCATCAAGTGACAAGTCACTTTATTCATCGGATAATCAAATGTCCAAGTTCACTGAACAAGAAGCAAAACTTAACTAAATTTTGGATGATTAATTCACAAGTACAATGAAATTCATTTGGGCTCGAAATATTCCCATAAATATTGAAAAGATGTTTAGGACTCGTCCTAAACACTTTCTCAATATGATGGGATGTTTTAGAAGAACGATTGAACTTAATTGTTCTTTGGTGAAGAAAATAATCCATAAAATACAAATACCTAGACGTCATAGAAATTGACTAGTGATAGGATTAGGATTTTGGTAGATAACCAAAACCTTCCCTTAGCTTTACCTAGGTGTTTATGTCAGATTTTTAGGTTGTGTGATATTTTAAAAAGGGGTCGCCTAACGTAGTTGTCGGCGAATTTTAAATTTAAATATAGATATAATTTAGAAAGTAATATTTGATTTTGAAAATAATTTTAAATTTGAAGATTTTAAGATATGAAATCAAACCGATCTCACATCCCAAATAGTTTATATAAACGAGCACCGCACCATGAACCGTGTATCTATCCCTAAGGATAGACACACCGCTCGACGGTGGGGCTCGATTAAATAAACTAGAAGATTTGTGACATCCGTTTGGTCTGCGAACCAATTTTATAAGTCGACAAATTCCCCTGCTTAATATGAAAACATTAAACAGGGTTTATATTACCTGGGTTCTTTAAAATTCCCTATAAGGGCAAGCCCCTATAGTTAATTACATCTTAAGTGACGGGAATCACCTAAGAAAACTCTCGATAATAATCAATAATTCCGCTCTCAAGAATTTCAAAGTTTAAGTTTTCAAAGGATTGAATTTTTGAAATTTCAAAAGGGATTAGCTCAAATTTGGAACATTTTATTATGGAAATTCAAAGGAAGAAAAGTAGGAGAAATTACGGATCCGAAGCGGACTTCGGTAATTTCCCGACTATCCTATTGTTTGGCTTGGATTTAGGAAAGTCCTAATGTTTATTTAATGTTTTAATCTTGCCGATTTTAATTAATTAAGGCTTATATTTATATGATAAAATCATACAAATAGCCTGGAAGATATGAGGGTTTATGTCGTATCGGAAGACTACCTGGAATCCTAAGACCGGTTAGGGCTTAATTTGCAATGCAAATGCCTAACGAAGAGTTGAGGATTTATGTTGCACTAGGCAAACTACCTCGAAGTCCTATGGCTTTGTTATTTAATTCTAGGAAAGTTTTGCTGAAGTAGATTCAAGTTTTGCTGACGACGATGGCCGTGCTGCCCACCATGCTCCGAGCTCCTTGTTGTTGCAGAGGTTTAGTTTTAGAAATCATAAATCAGGAGATGAGAAAAGTGTTTTGGTTTAGATAAGTCTTAATTTCCAAGTGTTTTTTGTGTTTTAATTAAAACAAATCTTAAAGTTGATTATAACGACACCGGTTAAGATCCCACGGTTCCATCCTTCCGGCATCATTATTTTTATCGGATTCACTTAGTCCAGATGAATTTGCTAAACTCAATCGAATGAGTTCCACACTTTCATTTAGACCGTGGGAAATCCCGTTAGCAACACGTAGGTTACATCATCCGAGGTATTCCCGATCATCCAACAAGACGTTTTAATTTAGTTGTAATTGTAGTTTTGTGTTACGTTTGTGATTAAATTTTGAGTTGTCTTATATTTTGAAATGTTGTGGAGGTGAATTTTATCTTGTAGTGTCTTTTAATTTAGTTATGGGTTTCAGTTTTGGTTTCTGTCCTAAAGGTGTAGGTTTTCATGCAACTGTCGTTTTATCATGCAAGAAAAATAAGTGCGATGCAATTAAATAAATTGCTGTAAAGTAAATCGCAATAAAATAAAAGCGTACCTGGAGGGTCTTCCCGTTATCCCAAGCTGCACTTAAAATACAATTTAAAGCATTTAAGCATTCATAGCAATTTCCTAAGTAAAGCTAAGGGAAGGGTTATGGTTTTCTACCAAGTTCCTAATCCTATAGCTAGTCATTTCCTATGACGTCTAGGTTCTCGTGTTTTTAGTTTGAAGACGATTTTCTTCATCAAACAACAACTAAGTTCAATTGTTCTTATAAATATCCTATCATATTGAGGAAGTGCTTAGGAAGGGTCCTAAACATCTTTTCAATATTTCTAGGATTGTTTTAAGTCCAAGAGAATTTAATTATGTAAATGAATCGATCGTCCGAGGTTTTCAAATTTTATTAACTTGCTCAGTGAACTAGGACATTTGAATATCCTATAAGTGAAGTAACATTTCATTTTATATTATGATTATGAGTTATGATAACTAAAGCTCTTGAGGGTAAATTGGTGTTCAAATGGTTTGTGATTCAAATTTAAGTTCGATTAATGATTTAAGTTTGGAATAGTGTTCAAGTTATTTTAGATTTATTTTTGAGTTCTTTATGTCTTAGGTGATGTTATTTAATTCAACTTAATTCAATTTAATTTAATTTAATTTAATTTAATTTAATTTAGTTTGATTTGATTTAATTTAATTCAATTTAGTTTGATTTGATTTAATTTTTAATTTAATTTAATTTAATTTAATTTAATTTAATTTAATTTAATTTAATTTAATTTAATTTAATTTAATTTAATTTATTTAATTTAATTTAATTTAATTTTGATTTAATTTATTTATTTATTTTTATTTAATTTAATTTAATTTTATTTATTTAATTTAATTTATTTAATTCATTTAATTTAATTTAATTCAACTTTTAATCTTAATTTAATTTAATTTAATTTTAATTTAATTTACTTAATTTAATTTAATTTTTAATTTAATTTAATTTAATTTTAATTGAAATTTTTGAAAGAGTTTAATGATTTAATTTTAGTTTAATGATTAAGTCTTTTAATATTTTAAATTTGAGTTATCATTTTAATTAAGAGTTGAATATTAATGAGATGATTAATTTAGGGATTTTTAAATTAAAGAATAAATCTCTTCCTAATAATATCCCTATTCTAATAATTCCAATTTTATTATTCTTCCAAATTTAATCAATTATTTAATTAAAGTTTAATCATTTTAAATTGCTTAATGGGTTTCTACCCTTCATTTATTAAATTTCAATCATCCAAATCAGGTTAGGATCAAATATTTTACTTGTTAATTTTTTATTAAACCTAAAGTTTTAATTAAGGGTTAAAATTTAATTACCATTTTACCCTTCAAGCCTAATAATTTCATAACTCACTAAATTGAACTCAAATGAACTTGAAATTTTTATGTGACTTCACTCATATGTCAATAAAGACATGAGAGGAGAAAATGTGATTTTTCTATATTTAATTTATTTATATAATTATTTTTAGTAGAAAATAGAGATTTTCAAGGAAAATTTGATAACATGACCAAGGGAAAGTTTCTGTCCTTAAGAAAATTAGGGGACATTCCTAATGACCAGAGGACCACTTGGACTAATTTTGGTGATTTTTTGAATTGTATTATTTTTATTATAATTATTTTAAGTTTTAGAGTGTTAATTAATTTAAAAATAAAATAAATGTTGAAAAATGAATTTTATAATTTTTAAAATTCTCTCTGATATCAAGAATTCCAGAGAACCAAATTTTACAATTTTCTAATTTTTCTTTGATTTATTATAATTATTTTGGTGAAAATGCTAGAAAATACATTTTTTAATTTTAAAATTACCCTAGAGCTTTAAAATTTAATATCTCACTAAATAGACCTAGGAAAAATATGGGATTTGTTCCCAAGTGATTAAAATTCAAAATGTGACACTTTGGTGAATTTTATTATTTTTGTGATTTTTATTATTTTTTAATTATTAAAAATATTAAAATAATATTAAAAATCAACTTTTTTAGAAAATTGAAATTTTAATTTTCTTAAACTCCCCTGATATCAGAGAGACTCCAAAACCAATTTGGTGAATTTTTGAAAGGTATTTTGAAAGTTATGAATTTTTAAAGTTTAAAATGACTAAATGGCTTAATCAACCCAATTAATAGGGCTAACCAAGTCCAATTGACTTCAAACTTTTATGGTGGATTCCTCTGATCCTAAAGGTTAGTGGAGAATTGATTTCAAGTCAATTTGATGTATGGTTAGCTCTAATTAATTAGAGACCTATTTTGGGTGTTTAAGCCAATTAGGGTTATTTTAAGTGAATTAACTCAAGTCCTATTTTTCCTAGGGTTCTCTGGTCATAAGGAACATTACAAAATTTTCCTAGAATTTATTACACAACATGCTATTTATTGGAATTAAAATACTCTAAACAGTGACATGAATTTGAAAAATCAATAACTCTTCATAGGGATGGCCTCTGACTTTGGAAAATTCAGGGAATGTTCCCAAATTCAGAGGCTTCAAAAGCACTATGGTCTCATGCCATGGTGAATTGTATACATGCATGGAGAATTAAATGTATGCAGAGAGTAAATAAATTATAAAAAATAAAATACTTGATGAAATTAAATGATTTCTTTTCCACATTATTCTCCTCTGTTCACTGAGCAAGAGGGTATTTTTATTTTATTTTTCTGATTTTTCTACACAAAGATATAGATTTTTGAAGTTCAGGGAATTAAATAAATAGAAAATACCCCTAATTTTCTACTTATCCACGCGGCGCCAGCGAAACATCGGCAGCTCCGAAGTACCGCGTGGCGCGCTGCGATTAGGCACCGCCATCTGAGTCAGCCATCCCGGGGCCCGCTGTATCGTTCCATCTCCTGATCCGATGCGATCCTGGCCGTCCGTCCGCGCGTGTATTAAATGGACGGCATCCGTTCATCGTCCCCAAGTGTCCTCACCCGAGAGCCGTCCACACTAAATCCTTAATATCTCACTCGATACTCAATGGATTTTCATGTTCTTATGCTCTATGGATTCGTCTTGAAGAGACGAACACATCTATACGGTTATCATGCATTGAAATTAAGGCATTTGAAATGGAGAATCTCCAGAAGCTCGGGATGAAGAATTAGTTCATACCTTTGCTCAGAGAAGTGTGGCTTCGATCTGAGAGTTGTTGCACCTTCGATTGGATCCCGACAAGCTCCAAATGAAGTCTCCTGGTCTGGTGAATTGTCTAGATGTGATTTCGACCAAGCCCGATCACAAAGCTTGGAGGCTGGAGCAACCTGGGTGGCCTGGAGATGGGGCTTTTGCTGGTGGACACCTTCCCTTGGTCCGGTGAAGGTGTAGATCCAATCAATTTGGGGATTGGCTCACCGTGGAGAAGTGTCCTGGTTTTGGGTGGAATTTCAACTCTGAAATTGAGCTCACAGAGAAGAAATGGCAGGGGGATCTCACTGGGGATCAAATGCTCTAAGTATGGAGAATGATCTGGGGCAATTTTGGCAGAGTTTCAGTAAGGTCTGGTTCAGCACCTCTTCATGGCCGAGAGGGTGAGGGGTTTAAATAGAAGAGGTTGGAGGGCCTCCCGGGGGAGTTGAGGGCCGGGATCGCCTGCTCTTGGCATGTGAAGAACGGCCATGGTGACCATTGGGCATGGGGCGGCTCGGCAGGGAGAATTCCAAAGTTTGGCTCCTCCCGAGGTCTCGGCCATGGTGTTTTCCGGCGACCCGGGCGGCCGGCCGGCAGGCATGGGTCACCCTCGGGTCCAGGTGGGTCAGGGTTAGAGGTTTGTGCAATCAATTGGCCATTGCCATGTGTAAAGTGGCTGAATTAAAATGGAATGGGGGAGGGGTCATTTTGGCTTCAATTTGGTCAACCCATTGGTTTGGGTTGGGTTCACCCTCCAAGGCCAATTTGGGCTGAAGGGAAAGTCACTTGGATCAGCTTGATTAGTGGGGTCAAGTCACAATCCAAGTACAATTAAGCTTAAGCAAGAGTTAGAGGAGACATGGGAGTGGTTAATCACTCTTAAGAGAATCATTAAAGGGTCCCCTCTTCTTGTCATTTTGGGCATGGTGACAAGTCAAACCCCCCCCATGGCTTCATGTGGCTTGTCTATGGCTTGCATGGCTTGCATTTGGCTTGAAAAAAGTTGACTTGTTTCATGAAAAAGGGTTTTAGAAATATTTGTCATTTAGGGGGTAATTTGGCATGAGGCTTAATTTGGAATTATTTGATGATGTGATTAGAACTTAGGGAATGGCTTTGATCAAATGGATGGCAAATGGAAATGTCATGTGGGCTTTAGGGCCAATTTTGGGCTTTTGTATTTGGTGGAAATGGGCTTTTAGGAAGGTTTAGGGAAGTGGGCTTTTAGGTTTGAAAATGAATTTATGGATAGAAATTTTGTAAAGAGGTTGGGCCAAATAATTGTTGAGTTTGGTTTAGGGATGTGTCATGAGTGGTTTGGGGTCAATTTGGTGTGATTTGGACTTGAATTGGTTTGAATTTGGGTTTAATTGGTAAGTGGGCCTATGTAGGTCAAATTGGGCTAACTTGGGCCAATGTTGGGCTAGAGTTGAAATTGATGTAAAATTAATGTTGGGAAATTTTTATGGGAGTGTTTCAAAGAGGTTTTGGCTTTGATGGGTTTTGATTTTGAGATTTGGGCTCATTTGGGCTAGGTTTGGGTTTAGGTCAAAAATGGGCCTTTTAATTTTGGGTTGAATTTGAGTGGAGTTTGGGTCTAAATTTTGGGCAAATCATGTTAGTGTTTTGTTTATGGGGATGTCAAGGAAGGTTTAGAAAAGATTTGGGGTTAATTGGAGTTGAATTGGGTGAGTTTGGGCTAAGTTTGGGTCATGGGTCCAAATTGGGCTTTAAGGCCAAAGGTGAAATTGGATCCAAATTTCAATCAAATTGGGCTTGGATTTGGTCTAGATTGGTGTTGGGGATGTTGAATTGAAGTTTAGAATTGAATTGGACCAGAATTTAGGTCAATTGGGTAGGTTAGGTTTGACATTGGGTTCACTTTGGGTTAAAATGGGTCAAATTGGGGGTTTTGACAAAAGTGGGGTCAATTGACAAAATTGGCCCATGGTGTAGTTGAACAAAATGAAATTGGGAATATTTGGGATTTTCTGGAATTTTCTGGGAATTTTCTGAATTTTTGGATTTTTTGGCTAAGAGGGGTATTTTGGGTATTTGGAGGGTATTGGGAGGTATTTTTGGAATTTTTGGTATTTTTGGTTATGGATGATCAGTTTGAGTGATGTGGAAATGTTTGGGAATGATTTTGGAGAATTTTGGGTAATTTGAAAGTTTTTGAGAAATTTGGGCTATTCAGGGCTTTGGGTTAGGTTAGCGGGTGTTGGGTCCCGGGGGTCAAAAATTAAAAATCTGGAAAATTGAAGATTGGGTGGATGTAAGTGGAAAGAAGTCATTTTGGTTGAGCCATGGAGCCATATCAAGCCCATATGAGCCATGAATGGACTCATTTGAGGCATTCACCATGTTGTTCCTAACCCTCTTAGCCAGGGCTTAGGGGTTAAGGACCATCCATGTGAATCACCTACATGAGTCAGGAGGTCAAGTCGGGTATGGGTGTGTTTTTAGGAGGTGTATGGAAGTGTAGTGTATGAGTGTAGTGTGTGTGTAAGTCAGCCCCTTCATCAGACCAGGCCACCCAGGGCAGTCCTAAGGCCAAAGAGTCCTATAGGAACTCATCCTTTAAACTTCCACATTTGATTTCAACCCTCTAGGTGATCAGGGGTCTACAGTCAAGTTTGTGGAGTTTGCAGGGAGTTTAGGAGTGGTTTGAATTTCTAAAAAGGTGGGTCCCAATTCTAATCCTCTAAGATAGTCAAAGGAAAAGCCTAAGGCTAGATCCTAAGTACTAAAGAGAAGAAGAGAAGACCTCATCAAAAATGAGGTCAACAGTTTGTTGCAAATATTTAAATACTCTGACATGTGTTTTAAGTGTAGGTGAAAGTAACAGGAACGTTTACCAGGTACGCTTTTATGTTTATTGCAATTTATTTACCTGCGTCGTATTTTCCTTCTTGCAAAACTTGCATGTTAAACAAGAATGTCACCCTGCATGAAAACTGAAACATTTAGGATAACCACAAAACTGAAACCCAAAACTAAACTAAAAGTCACAACAAGATAAAATTCACCGCCACAACATTCAAAAGATAAAGCAACTCAAAATTTAATCACAAACAGAACAACAAAACTACAACTACAACTAAATTAAAATGTCTCGTTGGATGATCGGGAATACCTCGGATTATGTAACCTACGTGTTGCTAACGGGATTTCCCACGGTCTAAATGAAAGTGTGGAACTCATTTAGTTGAGTTTAGCAAATTCATTTGGACTATGTGAATCCGATAAAAATAACTGTGCCGGAATGATGGAACCGTGGGATCTTAACCGGTGTTGTTATAATCAACTTTAAGATTTCCCTAATAAAACCCTAAGATATTTGAACCTTAAAACTCTTCTAAACTGAAACACTTCTCTCATCTCCTGATTTTCAATTTCTAAAACTAAACCTCTGCAACGACAAGGATCTTGGAGCATAGTGGGTAGCACGGCCATCGTCATCAGCAAAACTGGAATCTACATCAGCAAAACCTTTCTTAGCATTAAATAACAAAACCATAGGATTTCGATGTAGTTTGCCTAGTGCAACATAAATCCACAACTTTTCGTTAGGAATTTGCATAATCATGTTATGCAAATTAAGTCCTAACCGGTTTTAGTATTCTGAGGTAGTCGTTCAGTACGACATTAGCCCTCACATCTTCGAGGCTATTTATATGATCATATCATACAAGTATAAGTCCTAATTAATTAAAATTGGTAGTATTACAACATTAAATAAACTCTCAAATTGAATATAAACCATAGGATAGTGGGAAGTCACCGAAGTCCACTTCGGGTCCGTGACATCCCTTACTTCTCTTCCTTTAGATTCTTAAAATAAATTGTTCCAAATTTGAGCTATTCCCTATTGAAATTTCTAAACTTAAATTTTTTGAAAACCTTAAACTTTGAAATTCTTGAGAGCAAAACCACTTATCATTATTGAGATTTTTCTTAAGTGATTCCCGTCATTTAAGATGTAATTAACTATAGGGGCTTGCCCTTATATGAAACTTTAAGAACCCAGGTAATATAAACCCTGCTTAATTCCTCTATATTAAGCAGGGGAACTTGTCGGCTTATAAAATTGGTTCGCAAACCAAACGGATATCACAAATCTACTAGTTTATTTAATTGAGCCCCATCATCAAGCAGTGTGTCTATTCTTCGGGATAGATACACTGTTTGTGGGGTGGTGCTTGTTTATATAAACTATTTGGGATGTGAGATCAGTTGGATTTCATATCTTAAAATTTTCAAACTTAAAATTATTTTCAAAATCAAATGCTATCTTTTAAATTATATATATATTTAAATTAAAGTTAAAATTTAAAATTCACCGAAAATTTCTGTAGGCGACCCCTTTTTAAAACACACAAACCTAAAAAATGCCGACAACTTATGACGACTCTGCTGGGGACTAGTTCCTCTCTCCATTTTGATCAGATGATTTTGCTTTCATAAATCGGTAGCAAGTCTGTGTCCCTAGTGGACCAAGCTACCAGTCTTCCGTTGAAATACCACGTTCATTTCTATCTTGAACGGGTATAGTCAACTCTCTTGGATTTTGGAGCCACTGTTTAGACACCCCTAAACAGAGAGGTTCTGAAATCCTTCTACCACTTTGAGGTGGGTGGACCCCCAATAGGTGTTAGCTTAGGAGCGGTCCTTCGGGTTGAGAGTTCTTACGAGACTTTCTCATCCTTTCCAATTCTGAATCGGGTCATTTACCTTTTCTATACCTTTAATCGTTTTGTTCCTAACAAACAAATCCTCTAATAAACAACCTTCTAATAAACGAACTCTTTTAAAAATCACAAATACACCAAGATAAACGAAAATGTGTTTGGACTCTTTCTTTTTTCATCCTAAGTACTAGGACAAAAGGAAGTATAATTTGGGACTGACGTTCAGAATCTACCCTGTAGAAAATGTCTGCACCAAAGTTAATCTTCTCCTTTACCAACGGAATGGACTTCGCTGTTTATAAGGACGAGCTGTTGGACAATAGTGTCATCCGTTTTAGACAAGGATTCGACAACATATATATCAAATTCACTGACGTCGCCCTCTTCGTACTAATGGCCAAAGTGCCAGAAACTGAGAAACCCATGATTGAGTTCAACCTGAAGTCGACTCAAGAATTCCCTCCACTGCAAAGAGTTCCTGCTGAAAGAAATACCACTGTTCGTAGGAGGACTGTGATCTCTACCCCCACCGGTCTGGTCATCTCTACACCTGCCTCGGCTCCCGCCAAATGGAAGGGAAAGGGAGTCCAAATTTATGATGAGCCTGCTACCATGGAGGGTACAGATTTTGCTGTAATACCGTCTATTTTCGAAATCGGGTCCAGTTCAAAGTTTACTCGGACTCAGATAAGAAATAGGAGCAGAAAGATCGCCAGGATCAAGAAGACAAAGACTGCTGAAGTTGCTTTTCTGGAAGAGATTCCTGAACTGCCCGAGTATTCACCCCTGTTGGAAGGAAGTAGGTTTCACCCTCTCTCTGCTGCATCGGACGAAGAAGATGCCCGAAGGATCGTCGTTGCATTACCCCGACCTGCATACTATAGTGACTGCAAGAGGAAGAGGGCCAACACTACGCCGCTTACCCGACTACAAGCCGTAGTGGAGAAGCTAGCTAAGAAAGAAGGGTGCCCCGTGTTATAGATATTAAGAAGGATGGGACGAGTGCTAGTCAAATCCCGCCTCGGACCGCGAGTAGAGCCTGTCACTGCCGTAGAGAAACCAAGGAAGAAAGTGCGAGCTAGTAGAGAAGTTATCCTGTTGTCGTATCAGGTCACCATATTAGGGAGGACACCACCTACCAGCGTACATCCGACAAACCATCTGGTCCTAGGCCTTCTACTGCAAGAAGGATGGTGTGGCAACCTATTATTGCTAAACCGATACCGACACATTGTTCTGGGAAGAAGAGTCTTGTCAGAGAACCTGTATCTGAAGAAAGTGCCACTGCATTAAAAGAAACTCCTGAAAAAGAAGTTCAACAGTCATAACATGACAACCGCGGAACAGTTTGGAAGAGACCACTTGAGGAAGCTATAAGAAAACTAAGAAAAGACATCCGACGGTTGGCAAAAGAAAGAGGGGAAAAGTTAGAAACTGAAGTAGATTCATCAGAGTTCATTGATGAAGAATATGCTAAGATCAACATGGTCGATACCCGGGCATCGTCAGCTCTGCAGGGTGCTCCATCAGCTTCAGAAAGGGACAAACCAGAAGTAATGAGAGCACGTCTTTAGGAAAAAGATGATATGATTTCTCAGATGGCAAAGAGGATGGAAGAGATGGCTGCGGCCTTAGCCACTCTCCAGAGTCAGCTTCATCCTCAGAAAGAAACACCCCCAGAGATTATCCATATCACAGACGGAGGAAAGGAAATCACATCTGTCAACGGGGATGAAAAATAAAAGAAAGATTCTATGCAGAGCATGATTCCCGAAAAAGATAGTCAGAACATGGTAGAACAACAGGTACGATAAGCCTTAGCACAGTCTAAGAGTGGAACATCTATTCAGACGGGTAGACCTTACCACGAAGAGTTTGATGCAGTCCAATACCTGAAGGGCTTCGTACCACCTCTGTTCAAGACTTTCGACGGTACGGAAAACCCCTGACAACATGTCCACATTTTTGTGCTAGTTGTTGTAATGCCGGTGGGAGCGATGCTTTACTCTTTCTACAGTTCGTCAGCATCTTATCAGGGATTGCCTTCGACTGGTATGCAGAATTGCCAAATGGCTCAGTTAAGACCTTTTCAGAGTTAGAAAACCTTTTCGTTAAGCGGTTTTTCGGGGCTTAGCACCACATCACTATCGGTGATCTAGTGGTGGAGCAACAGAAATCAAACGAAACCTTGGTTGACTACATACTTCGATGGAGGAACCTAAGCATGAAGTGTGAGCCGCAGCTTCAGGAACAGCATGCAGTTGGTATCCTACTGAAGAGTATCCATGGCCCGATAGCACTTCTCCTCAAAGGATTCACAAATAAGACTTTTGAGAAGTTGCTTAGCAAGGCCGGGAGCTTGCAAGAGGAGGCAAAGCAGCTAAGTTTTGTGGACAAGACCGATAAACAGAAGCCTGTGAAAGCATTCAAAAAGAAATCCGGAATCGTCGCGGTAGTGGATAAAGGCAAGCAGCCAGTGCAGATACAGCCGGAACGACCACAGCCTAGCTATCAACAACCGCAATGGAGATACCAACAACCTCAACAGAACTACCAACAGCCTCGACTGAGCTATCAGTCGCCTCAGCATTATGAGCAACCACCTCATCCATCGCGTACCCTGAAAGAACTTCTAAATAGGGAATATCTATTCAAGACTGAAGCAGTAGCAAAGATGTTCCGCAGTTTAATGAAGACACCATATTTTCAGCTACCAGAGCCCAAGAGGCTAGAAGAAGTCAACAAGAAAGATCATCCGAACTACTGTCTCTACCATCGAATGCTCGGACACAAAATAGAAGATTGCATCACTTTCAAGAGTTGACTTGACGACAATCTCCGGAAAGGGAACATAACGATCCCGAAGGAATACTTGATCGAGCCCCAAAAAGGAGGTTTCGTCAATGTTATCTCAAAAGATTATATTGTTCTGATAGAACCGTACACGACTAACGATGGATGGAGTACCGTCTGGACAAAGTCTTCAAAGAAAATTTTGGATCACATCCAGACCGCTTCGGTGCGTGCTTCAACTCAAAGTTCGAAACCTGCCGAGTCGGCACTATCACTTGCGATTGAAGAACCGCCCCAGAAGGAGGAGAAGATCGTGGAAGAAAAGAAGACCGAGGCTCCGAAGGGTAGACTAAGGGCTGCTTATCCTAGGATGGTTATTTTCAATTCGGGGGAGAAATACCTCGAACCTCTGACTCTGTACCATTATTTGCTCGGCCCAGCGGGATCTTATAATGATAAGAGTTATGGCGTTGGCTACGTTTTGACTGTTTCTAACGATTACGTAACTAGCGACAACCGACTTAATCTGGATCTCGATTTCAATATAAATAAAAATTCTCAAATCATACTAAACCTCGATGACCACAACGAAGGAGAAGATGTTCACAAGGATGGCTATGAGAGCTCAACAAGCAACGAGTCCATTTGTGAATTCCGAGGAACTCCAATCACGATAGAATTGGAGTTATCAGATTCCGAAGCAACTCCAGAAAAGCCAGTTATTCCGATTCAAGAGGAGACACCGGCAGATTCAGCACCAGATGCAGAAGAAAAAACTGAAGTCAATCTAAGAAACGGAAAAGTTCTACCCCCGAGAATGGGTCCAAAGGATAAAGGAAAGTAGGTGGTTGCTCAGGAAGAGCCAACCCCAGCGGAAGAATTGCCCATTCATGAAGAGACTGAAGAGCCTGATAATAAAGTGGATTACAACGTGCTAGCCAATCTTAGAAAGCTACCAGCCAAACTGAGCATCTACGACGCTCTGATCCTGTCAAAGAAGATGAGAGAAACTTTGATCAAGGCCTTACTTGATCCAGAAATTTGTTTAGCTCAAATGGCCGGTAATTCCTCAGACGAGGTTTGCTCGTTAAAAGAACAGCGAGGTGTTACCTTCACGGACAATGATCTACTACTTGGAACAGCTGATCACAATCGACCGTTGTACATTTCAGTCACTATTGGAAAGTTTACACTCTCAAGAGTGTTGGTTGATCCAGGAGCATCAATCAACATAATGAATCTTCGGACGCTAGAATATTTGGAAATTGATGCTCGTGAACTCGAAGCAGACAAGTTGTTATTAAGAGGCTTCAACCAGAAAAAACAAAAAGCTCTGAGATCGATAACACTATTGATGAAGACCGGCAATTTAGCAAAGACAACCGTAAAATTCCATATAATTGATTCTGAGACATCATTCAACGCTTTACTGGGTCGGTCGTGGATCCATGAGAACCGAATGGTACCGCCGTCTCTGCACCAGTGCATAAAATATTATGAAGGAGGAGAACAGTGTATCAAAGATGACCTGCAACCGTTCTCCGTACACGAAATCAGAATTCACGAAGATGCAGCCTACTACGCGCCTCCAAAAAAGACAATCTTCTCCTGAAATACCACACCAAACGAAGTAAAAGAAGTTCGAGATGATGAAGAACCTGAAATTCTAGTTCAACAATTACTCACCACTCCCTTACTGCGAGATGGTGAAGGTTTCTCCAGAACTCGCACCCGAGGTCGAGGCCGGGGACGAGGTCGTGGAAGAAACGGTGGAACAGTTGGACAGAAGAAACTGTTCATCGATGTTGATTGGGAGAACAGTTCCGAAGAAGAAGAAGTCAAGAAAGAAGCAGCGACAATAAGTCAGAAGAAACCCCAAATCAAGATCTCTCTCGAAGAAGAAAAGAATGAAGAATACAAATCAATGTACGAGAAGATTAACCACTATGTGCATACTATGACCCTGACCTCGATCCATTCTAATAAGGCCGAGGGTATGGTGTTCAAGGAAGTGCATGGTGGTGGTAATAAGCCAATCAAATTCTATCGTGGTGTTTCTTCTTCCAAAACTAAAAATGATGTACAATTCAAAGATGTTACTTCATCTGAATTAATAGAATTGCCTTTTGAGTGGTACTCTCCATGTGTTCAGAATTTGATTCAACGTGGTGTCTTACCTAGACAATGGACAAAAGACCAATCACAGCGCTTTGAAAAATTATGGAATAATGCCAGCGATCGCCCAATTCAAAACACGGTCTCGGATTCGACACAGTAGGATCAGTTGATGATACGGGATTTTGCTTGGTTGTCACTTGCAAGCCTAATGAAGACTTCCTGGAAGCTTCAGATGATCTTGAAGATCTACCAATTGGAGATGCTCCACCAGAATTGGAAGAAGAAATTAAATCTACAATAGAAGAGTTAATTGAAGTTAACTTAGGTACTAGCGAAGAGCCTAGACCAACCTCTGTTAGATCCTTACTCCATAAAGAAGACTCTGAAAACATGATCAAGCTACTAATGGAATTTAAGGACTGTTTTGCTTGGAGTTATCATGAAATGCTAGGATTAGCTCAAGAAGTTGCAGTTCACAAACTAGGAGTGGATCACACTGTCGTTCTAGTCAGGCAAGCTCCCAAAAGAATGCGTCTAGAGATTGAACAACAAGTAATAGCTGAAGTTAAGAAGCTAATAGACACTAAATTTGTCCGTGAAGAACAATATCCGACTTGGTTAGCCAATGTGGTACCGGTCAGAAAGAAGAATGGACAGATCAGAATCTGTATGGATTTCAGAGATTTGAATAAAGCATGTCCAAAGGATGAATTCCCGGTACCAATTCCAGAACTGATGATCGACATTTCTTCGACACATGAAATCTTCTCTTTTATGGATGGATCATCAGGATACAATTAGATAAAGATGGCACCAGAAGATGAGAAGCTCACAACCTTCAGAATGCCAATCGGAGTGTACTGCTACACAGTGATGCCTTTTAGATTGAAGAACACAGGAGCAACCTACCAAAGAGCAATGACGAGGATTTTTTATGATCTCATTCACAACCAAGTCGCGTGCTACGTGGATGATGTGGTCATCAAGAGTAAATTGAAGGAGGGTCACTTGTATGATTTGAGAATTGTTTTCGAGCTATTAAGACAATTTAACCTTAAGATGAATCCCTTGAAATGCGTTTTCGGCGCCACCTCTGGGAAATTCTTAGGATTTGTTGTCCGACATCGCGAAATTGAAATCGATCTGGAGAAGATTAAAGCTATCTTAGAAATGCCGCCTCCCAAAATGTTGAAACAACTACGATCCTTTCAAGGGAAGTTGGCATATCTCCTACGCTTTATCTTGAATTTAATAGGTAGGTGTCAGCCCTTCTCGGCATTAATTAAAAAGGACGCAAAATTCATTTGGGAAGAAAAATACCAACGGGCCTTCAAGGACATTAAGCAGTATTTAATGACACCTCCTGTCTTAGCAGCCCCAGTCTCGGGTAGACCATTGATACTTTATACCGAGGCTTTAGACGACTCTCTCGGAGCCCTGCTAGCCCAGGTCAATGATGAGGGAAAATAAAATGCTCTTAACTACTTAAGTTGTCGTCTAATTCCAATGGAAGTAAAGTATCCTCCAATTGAGAAGCAATGTTTGGCCCTGATCTTTGCTGCTCAAAAGCTCAGGCATTACATGCTTTCTCACAAGAACAACCTTATTTCGAAGTTTAATCCATTGCAATATTTGATGACCCGACCGATGCTCTCTAGTAGACTTACCAGGTGGTCGATGATACTATTGCAATTCAACATAACTTTTGTTCCTCTTTGTGCCATAAAGGGACAAGTCCTAGCAGATTTCCTTGCAGCACACCCTTTACCGGCAGAATCGCCTCTCAACGACGACTTGCCTGACGAGCAGATAATGAGCCTAGAAGACCCCGATGATCAGGGTTGGGAACTATACTTTGCCGGAGCATCTTCAGCACAAAAAGATAAAGAATTGCAGAAGATGGTGCGCGGTAAAGCAGGAATCGAACTAATCTTTATAACACCGGAGCGGGGGATGTTAAGGTACTCCTACCACTTAACAGAACCGTACACAAACATTGAAGCAGAATACGAAGCCCTTATAACCGGACTGGAGTTAACCATTCAGATGGGTATAACAGACATCAACATCTATGGGGATTCTCAGTTGATCATTCAACAGGTCGCCGGACAGTACAGAATTCTGAAACCAAGACTCGAGCAGTACTTTCAATATGCCATAAAATTGTTGGAGCAGATTCCGAATGTAACGATCTACAAGATTTTCAGGATAGAAAATGCTCTTGCAGATGCATTAGCCAGCCTTGCAAAGGAATTTGCGTGCAAACAGGATGACTCAATTGAAATGATAGTTAAAGGACGACAGGTCCTCTCACAGCTCGACATGGATGTAATATACAAGTCAGAAAAAGAGGAAGAAACAGTTGCAGCAGTAACAGAAAATGCAGAAGATTGACGGCAGCCATTAATAGACTACCTGTAAATAGGAAACCTACCAGACGATAAGTCAGTAGCTCATCAGATTAAGAAAAGAACTCTGTCATACGCATTAATAAACAATACGTTATACAGAATGTCTTTCGACCAGATGTGGCTAAGGTGCCTGAGTGGGTCCGAGGCCCGTGAAATTGTTAAAGAAGTGCACTCATGACTTTGTGGCGCTCATCAATCGGGTCCGAAGATGAAAATGAAGATTAAAAGACTAGGGTACTACTGGCCCTCGATGATGACCGACTACATAAAATTTGCAAAGAGCTGTCACCAGTGCCAAGTGCATGGAGTGGTTCTACATCAACCTCCAAATGTACTGCATCCGAGAATCGCGTCATGGCCGTTTGAGTGTTGGGGCACAGATATCGTGGGACCGATAGAACCGCCTTCTTCAAGAGGACATCGCTTCATTCTTGCAGCGACAGATTACTTTTCCAAATGGGTAGAAGCTATAGTGCTAAGAGAAGTGAAAGCACATCACGTGCTATAGTTCTTCAAGAATCAAATCGTCTACCATTTCAGGTACTGCGTAAAGTTATCTCAGATAACGGGTCCGCATTCAGAAGCACGAAGATCAATAATTTTGTCAGAAGGCACGGGATTGATTGGTGCTATTCGACGATCTATTACCCAAGAGCGAACGGATTGGCCGAGGCTTTTAATAAAACTCTTGTCCAAATTCTAAAGAAAACTTTGGACGATAATAAGAGAAATTGGCACGAAAAGTTGTTAGAAGCCTTATGGGCCTACAGAACAACCTTTAGAACTCCTACTCAGTCTACACCTTACGCTTTAATGTACGGGTCTGAAGCCGTCTTACCCTTGGAGGTTCAGCTTCCGTCTCTCAGAATTGCAGTTGCAGAAAAGATTACTACAGAAGAAAAATGCCAAACTACAACTAGAAGAACTGGAAAGCTTGAAAGGGAAACGACTTTCGGCGCAGCAATATTTAGAACTGCATCAAGCCAAGATGATCCAGGCCCACGATAAACTGGTCCACCCAAGGACATTCAAAGTTGGAGACTTGGTTCTAGTTCTCAAGAGACCTATTCTCGCACACCGCAAGATAGGAGGTAAATTTGAACTAACTTGGGAAGGGTCGTTTGTGGTTGAGACAGTCTACTCAGGTGGTTCCTACCAGCTTGTAAATTGTCATGGAGAATGACCTATGTTTCCAATCAATGGACGATATTTGAAGAAGTATTACACAACCTGATGTTTCGAAGGATGAAATTAAAAAAAATGAAGTCTCATTCCTAGAAGCACGGGTGCAGTAATTACTTATAACTGTGTCTGAACCCAAAATATAAAAATGGATGATAAAAATCATTCACAAAAAAATGTGTTGAAAAGAAAATATGTAAAATCATAAAAATGAGATTTTGATCCCTCCTTTTAAATCATCTTACTCCTGATCATTCCCCATCTATTCGTACTCTTATTAAAATTTGAAAGAAACAGATAAAATTTTCCATTGATAAATGTTTTTTTCTTATTGTTCTTGTTCTTAGTACAGCCCCTGATCCTTTCCTTATTTTTTCGCAGGGAAATGTCAAACGGGCGGTTGGTTCTGAACTTTAAGAATGGTGTGAGTCTAGCACTCGATGAAAAGAGGATGAAGGATGGGGCCGTGATTGAGATTGATTCTGATTTCACACCGGCCGGGCTACAGTACGAAGAAACTGATTGGACCCCGATTGACCGGGAAGAGTACCATAGCCAGACAGTGATGAAAGTGAGTGGCCCAAGTCAACAGTCCACCAGCAAGAAAAGAAAAGCAAACGTCGCTCATGCAACAGGAGAAGACAAGAAAGTTAAGTCCGTGGTTGCTACAGCAGCGGGCAGGTTTGTCAGCGCCATGCCCACATTAATTCAAGAAATAAGGAGAGCTACTCTCACTCCTACTCAGCGAAGAAACAAGAATCGTCGCATTCGCAAGATGCTGACCAAGCTAGCAGCGGATCAACATGAAGAGACAGGTGTTACCGTCAGTGCAAATACTCCAAAGGAATTGGTTCGCCAGATGCCAAAAAAGAGGAAAGCAACTCCAAGAACAGCAGAAAGGATGAAAGAAATTCCAAGAATAGCAGAAATAGAATCGTTGCCACGACGCCAGACATATGCACCGGTTTTGAAAAGTCCTATTATGAAAGCAACCCCGGAGGATGTCCTGACAGAGACTATCCCCGAGGAGCCGAGACATGCAGGAGAGCGTGTTGGGGTTGAACCATACATCCCACAGTGCGTTACCAGACCTCGCCAGTTGCAAATAATTCCGGAATACGAGCTGGAAAGGATGCAAAATGTTGAAAAGAAGACTTTTAAATATTTTGAAAGAATTCAAGGCAAGAGGATCAACATCTTGGAGGGCCTCGAGCTGCATACAGATGTATTCTCAGACTACGAGCAACAACAAATTGTGGACTGCATCGTTGAACTTCAGAAAAGGGGTCGAGCCGATCGTTTAAGAGAGAAGACCTACTCGGAACCTCGAAAATGGATGAGAGGAAAAGGAAGAGTTACAATCCAGTGCGGGTGTTGCTACAACTTCGCTCAAGACAGAAAGGGAAATCCACCAGGGATACTCCGTCATAGTGAGGTGGATCCAATGCTAAGAATTATCAAGAGAATGGTAAAAAGGATGGTGGCATGGAGGGTATTGCCTGTAGACTGCATAACCAACAGCTGCATCATTAACATATACAGAGAGGGCGATTGAATACTGCCACACATAGAACATCATGACTTCATCAGGCCTTTCTGCACAGTGTCTTTTGTCAACTAGTGCAACATCATGTTCGGATCTGACCTCCGGATAGTAGGCCCCAGAGAATTTCGAGGGCCGGTGGAGATACCACTACCGGTAGGTTTCGTCCTGGTGTTAAAATGGAATGGAACCGACATAGCAAAACATTGCATTCCAGGAGTGCCTGTTGAGCGGATCTCCGTCACTTTTAGAAGGATGGACGACAGAAAAATGCCTTTCCACTTTCAGCCAGATCCAGAGTTAGAGAGCCTTCGGCCTTATGAGCTGTGAGCTACATGGAAAATAGCACACCTCCAATGCATATCCAAATGGCATTTCCTGCCAAGGATGATTTGGAAGGTGATGTTGTTATTCATTTGTCTCACTATTCCGACATGGATTTCGACAGAAGTTTTTAAAAGAAACTTGCAAGAATCTTGCACAATCCGTTTTGGATTAATATGGATTGTATGAGATACTGAATTCTCAAGAAAAATATCATCATGTTTTGGATCAAGATGTATAATGTATTTTCAACTAGATCGGAATGAAAATGACCATGTCATGTTTTGCCTTCACCTCTTTTTGTGCAAATTGACTAGAAAACGCCATTAAGTTAAATGAACTTCAAACAAAGAACGAAGAAAAAATAAAAATAAATGAGAACTCTCTTAAAAATCCGAATTTCAAAACGAATTCCAAATAAATGTGAACTCTAAATTGAAAATCAAGTTAAAATCAAATCATAAAAAATGACGAAAACAAATTCCCGAATCTGAAATTCCCAGCCTCAGGCTAGTCTCAAACCTTTTCGACTCTCCGCGATCTCTTTCCTCTTTTGAGAAGGTCGACTGAGTCTACTGACACAGAACCACGAAATTTTCAATTTTGTTATGATGGCTTGGATTCATATCCTTCGCCAAACAATCAAAATTTGATCAACTCTCCTGGGATGTGAAATACTTTCATGTCTCATTCCAATCTTCCACTAAACAAAAATTTCCACAAAATCTTCAAAACCAAATCAAATACAAGCTTTTGGGATCGGTACCTAAATTCCAATTCCCACTCTTCCGAGACTGATACCAAATTCCAGTTCTCTTCTTTTGAGGACGATACCAAATTCCGACTCTCTTTTCGAAATTAATACAAAATTTCAAATCTCTCTTTCGAGACTGGAATCAAATTCCAGTTCTCTCCTTTCGAGGTCGCTACCAAATTCTGACTCTCTTTCCGAGATTGATACCAAATTTCAATTCTCTCTTTCAAGACTGGTACCAAATTCCAGTTCTCTCTTTCCGAGGTCGGTACTAAATTCCGACTCTCTCTCCAAGATTTATACTAAATTTCAATTCTCTCTTTCGAGACTGGTACCAAATTCCAATTCTCTCCTTTTAAGGTCGGTACCAAATTCCGACTCTCTTTCCGAGATTGATACTAAATTTCAACTCTCTCTTTCGAGACTGGTACCAAATTCCAGTTCTCTCCTTTCGAGGTCGGTACCAAATTCCGACTCTCTTTCCGAGATTGATACTAAATTTCAATTCTCTCATTCGAGACTGGTACCAAATTCCAGTTCTCTCCTTTCAAGGTCGGTACCAAATTCCGACTCTCTTTCCGAGATTGATACTAAATTTCAATTCTCTCTTTCGAGACTCGTACTAAATTCCAGTTCTCTCCTTTCGAGATGTTGACCTCATTTTTGGTGAGGTCTTCTCTTCTTCTCTTAGTACTTAGGATCTAGCCTTAGGCTTTTCCTTTGACTATCCTAGAGGATTAGAATTGGGACCCACCACTTAGAAATTCAAACTACTTCTTAACTCCTGCAAACTCCACAAACTTGATTGTAGACCCCTAATCACCTAGAGGGTTGAAATCAAATGTGGAAGTTTATAGGATGAGTTCCCATAGGACTCTTTGGCCTTAGGACCGCCACAGGTGGCCTCAGTGCAGTGAAGGGCTGACTTACACACACACTATACCTATACACTACACTTTCACACACCTCTTAAAACCACACCCATACCCAATTTGACCTCCTGACTCATGCAGGTGGTTCACATGGATGGTCCCTAACCCCTAAGCCCTTGGCTAAGAGGGTTAGGAACAACATAGTGGATGCCTCAAATGAGTCCCTTCATGGCTCATGTGGGCTTGATGTGGCTTCATGGCTCAACCAAAATGATTTCATTCCACTTACATTCACCCAAGCTTCAATTTTCCAAATTTTCAATTTTCTAAATTTTCAATTTTTGACCCCCGGGACCCTACACCCGCCTATGGTGCTGAATGTTGGCCTTTAAAAGAGAAGCATAATGTTAAGTTAAGTGTTGCTGAGATGAGAATGATTAGATGGATGAGTGGCTTTACACTTAGAGACAAAATGCGAAATGAATATATCCGTAATAGGGTTGGAGTTGCACCAGTGTCGGATAAAATTAGAGAGAGTCGCCTTAGATGGTTTGGTCACATTAAACATCGACCACCCGATGATCCGATTAGGAGAGTAGATGTTTTAAATACAACTTATGTTAAGAAAGGCGAGAGGCGGACCTAGGAAAACTTGGGCTTATTGCATAAAAAATGATCTTAATCTATTAGAATTAAACGAAAATTTGACACTAAATAGGACGCAATGGAGAAAAAGGATTCATGTAGCCGACCCCACTTAGTGGGATTAAGGCTTTGTTGTTGTTGTTGTTGTTGTTGTTGGGACCCTACACCCGCCTAGCCTACCCAAAACCCTGGAAACCCCCCAAAATTTGCAAAATCACCTAAATTACCCAAAATTCTCCAAAATCAATCCTAAACATTGCCTCAACAATCAAATTGATCATCCATACCCAAAAATACCAAAAATTCCAAAAATACCTCCCAATACCCTCCAAATACCCAAAATACCCCTCTTAGCCAAAAAATCCAAAAATTCAGAAACTTCCCAGAAAATTCCAAAAAATCCCAAATATTCCCAATTTCATTTTATTCAACTACACCATGGGCCAATTTTGTCAATTTACCCCACTTTTATCAAAACCCCCAATTTGACCCATTTTAACCCAAAATGAACCCAATGTCAAACCAAACCTACCCAATTGACCTAAATTCTGGTCCAATTCAATTCTAAACTTCAATTCAACATCCCCAACACCAATCTAGACCAAATCCAAGTCCAATTTGATTGACATTTGGATCCAATTTCACTTTTGGCCTTAAAGCCCAATTTGGACCCATGACCCAAACTTAGCCCAAACTCATCCAATTCAACTCCAATTAACCCCAAATCTTTTCTAAACCTTCCTTAACATCCCCATAAACAAAACACTAACATGATTTGCCCAAATTTTAGACCCAAACCCCACTCAAATTAAACCCAAAGCTAAAAGGCCCAATTTTGACCTAAACCTAGACCTAGCCCAAATAGACCCAAACCTCAAAATCAAAACCCAACCAAAGCTAAAACCTCTTTGAAACACTCCCATAAACATTTCCCAACATTTATTTTACATCAATTTCAAGCCCAACATTGGCCCAAGCTAGCCCAATTTGACCAATATTGGCCCATTCACCAAAGAGGTCCAAATCCAACCCAAACCTAGCCCAAACACTTCAAATTTATTCCAAACCATTCATGGAACATCCCTAAACCAATTGTAACATTTGTTTGGCCCAATCCTTCACAAAATTCCCATCCATAAATTTTTTTTTTAAACCAAAAGCCCACCTTCTTAAACCTTCCTAAAAGCCCCAATTTCATGCTAAAGCCCATATGACAAATTCTTCTCATCACACCATTAATTAAAATCAATCCCTAAGTTTGAAAATTCATCATGAAGCCATTCCAAATTAAGCCCCATACAAATTCCCATCAAAATACCAAATTTTTTTCTTAAATCCACTTCCATGAAATTGACTTAACTTTTCCCAAGCCAAAGATGAGCCATGAAGCCATGCATGAGCCACATGGGAGCCATGAGAGCCATGGAATCTACTTTCCACCTCACCATACCCAAGATGGCAAGAGGAGGAGGCCCTTTCCATACTCTCTTAGGAGTGATTAACCACTTCCATGACTCCACTAAACCATGCTTAAACTTAATTGTACTTGGATTGTGACTTGACCCCACTAATCAAGCTGATCCAAATCACTTTCTCTTCAGCCTAAACCAAGCCTTGGGTGGTGCACCTAGCCCAAATGGATGGGTTGACCAATTTGAGCCAAAATGAGCCCTCTCCCATTCCATTCTAATCCAAGCCTTTTACACATGGCATTTGCCAATTGCCTACACTAAACCCCAGCCCTGACCCACCTGAACAAGATGGTGACCGGTGCCTGGCCGGCCGGCCACCGGGTCGCCGGAAAACACCATGGCCGAGACCTTGGGAGGAGCCAAACTTTGGAATTCCACCTTCGTTGAGCTGCCCCATGCCCAATGGCCACCATAGCTGTTCTTCCCATGCCCGGAGCAGGTCGATCCCAACCCTTGGCCATCCTCGTGAGGCTCTCCAGCCACCTCTATTTAAACCCGACCCCCTCACGGCCATGGAAGAGAGTGGCACAAACCTTGCCAAAACTCGCCAAAATTGTTCCAAACCCTACTCCATACTTAGAGCGAGTTGATCCCAGGTGTCAATTTGCCCCAATCCTCACCGACGGAATCCGATTTCTCGACTGAAATTTCACCCAAAACCAGGACACTTTGCCACGGTGAGCCAATCCTCAAATTGATCGGTCCTACACCTTCACTTGGACCAAGAGGAGAAGTTTCCCATCGAAAGCCCCATCTCCGAGGCCACCCGAGTTGCTCCAGCCTCCAAGCTTTGTGATCGGGCTTGGTCGAAATCATACCTAGGCAATTCACCAGACCAGGAGACTTCATCTTGAGCTTGCTGGGATCCAATCGAAGGTGACACAACCCTCAGATTGAAGCCACACTTCTCTGAGCAAATGTATGAGCTAACTCTTTATCCTGAGCTTCTGGAGATTCTCCATTTCAAATGCTTTAATTTCAATGCATGATCACCGTATAGATGTATTTGTCTCTTCAAGACGAATCAATAGAGCATAAGAACACGAAAATCCGTTGAGAAATGAGTGAGTTCTTAGGGTTTTAGTGTGGACGGTTCTCGGGCTAGGAGGCTTGGGGACGATGAACGGATGCCGTTCATTTAATACACGCGCGGACGGACGGCTCAGATGGCGTCGGACGAGGAGATGATACATGAACCGCGGGCCGCGTGGCGGCGAGGTCGGAAGGCGGCGCCGAATCGGGAGGCGACGCGTGTGCGTTCGGGGCCGCCTAGGATGAGTCGGCGCCGTCGTTTTAAATAGAAAATTAGGGATTTTTCTGATTTATTTAATTCCCTGAACTTTGAAAATTCATAACTTTGTGTAGAAAAATCCTAAAAATAAAATAAAAATACCCTCTTGCTCAGTGAACAGAGGAGAATAATGTGGAAAAGAAAACATTTAATTTCATCAAGTATTTTATTTTTAATAATTTATTTATTGTCTGCATTGTTTTAATTCTCCATGCATATAGGAAATTCACCATGGCATGAGACCATAGGGCTTTTGAAGCCTCTGAATTTGGGAACATTCCCTGAATTTTCCAAAGTCAGAGGCCATCCCTATGAGAAGTTATTGATTTTTCAGATTCATGTTACTATTTTGTTTATTTTAAATCCAATAATTAGCATGTTGTGAAATAAATTCTAGGAAAATTTGGTGATGTTTCTTATGACCAGAGGACCCTAGGAAAAATAGGTTTTGAATTAATTCACTTGGAATAACCCTAATTGGCTTAAACACCCTAAATAGGTTCTTAATTAATAAAAGCTAATCATACATCAAATTGACTTGAAATCAATTCTCCACTGACCTTTAGGATCAGAGGAATCCACCATAAAAGTTTGAAGTCAATTGGGTTTGGTTAGCCCTATCAAATGGGTTGATTAAGCCATTTAGCCAATTTAAACTTTGAAAATTCATAACTTTCAAAATACTTTTCAAAAATTTACCAAATTGGTTTTGGAGCCTCTCTGATATTAGGGGAATTTAAGAAAATTAAAATTTCAATTTTCTAAAAAAAGTTGATTTTTTGTATTATTTTAATATTTTAATAATTAAAAAATAATAAAAATCACAAAAATAATAAAATTCACCAAAATGTCACATTTTGAATTTTAGTCACTTAGGAACAAATCCCATATTTTTCCTAGGTCTCTATGGTGAGTTATTAAATTTTAAAGCCCTAGGGTAATTTTAAAATAAAAAAAAATGTATTTTCTAGCATTTCTATTAAAATAATTCTAATAAATCAAAGAAAAATCAGAAAATTATAAAAATTGATTCTCTGATTTCCTTGATATCAGAGAGATTTTTGAAAAATATAAAATTCATTTTTCAAACTTTATTTTATTTTTAAATTAATTAATACTCCAAAACTCAAAATAATTATAATAAAAATAATATAATTCAAAAAATCACCAAACTTGGTCCAAGTGGTCCTCTGGTCATTAGGAATGTCCCATAATTTTCTTAAGGACAGAAACTTTCCCTTGGTCATATTATTAAATTTTCCTTGGAAATCTCTATTTTCTACCAAAAATAATTACATAAATAAATTAAATACAGAAAAATCACATTTTCTCCTCTAATGTCTTTATTGACATATGAGTGAAGTCACATAAAAATTTCAAATTCATTTCAGCTCAATTTAGTGAGTTATGAAATTATTAAGCTTGAAGGGCAAAATGGTAATTAAAATTTTAACCCTTAATTAAAACTTTAGGCTTAATAAAATGAAAAGGTAAAATATTTGATCTTAATCTGATTTGGATGATTGAAATTTAAATAATTAAAGGGTAGAAACCTATTAAACAATTCAACAATAATTGAAATGAACTTTAATTAAAATAATTAATTAAATTTGGAAGAATAATAAAATTGGAATTATTAAAATATGGATGTTATTAGGAAGAAGTTTGCTCTTTAATTTAAGAATCCCTAAATTAATCATCCCAATAATATTTAATTCCTAATTAAAATGATAATCCAAGTTTAAGATTTGAAATGCTAAAAGACTTAATCATTAAATTAAGTTAAGGTTAAATTATTTAAAGCAAATCCCTTTAAAATAAAATATTAAATTAAATTAAATTAAATTAAATTAAATTAAAACAAATTAAATTAAATTAAATTAAATTAAATTAAATTAAATTAAAACACATTAAATTAAATCAAATTAAATTAAATTAAATTAAATTAAATTAAATTAAATTACATTAAATTAAGTTAAAATTAAATTAAATTAAAATTAAATTAAATTACATTAAATTAAATTAAATTAAATTAAATTAAATTAAATTAATTAAATTAAATTAAATTAAATTAAATTAAATTAAATTAAATTAAATTAATTAAATTAAATTAAATTAAATTAAATTAAATTAAACTAAAACTAAATCAAATTAAATTAAATCAAATTGAATTAAATTAAGCTAAAGCATATTATATTAAATTAACTTAAATTAAATTAAATTAAATTAAACCACATTAAATTAAATTAAATTAAGTTAAATTAAATTAAATTAAATTAAATATAACATCACCTAAGACATGAAGAATTCAAAATAAATCTAAAACAACTTGAACACTATTCCAAACTTAAATCCATTAACTAAAATTAAATCACAACTCACTTGAACATCCATTTGCCCTCGAAAGCTCGTGATGTCATAACTCTTAAAAAGGAGTGTTAAAAGAAGCGTTACTTCACTTATAGGATATTCGGATGTCCTAGTTCACCGAGCAAGACAATAAAACTTAAACTCTCGGACGATTAATTCATTTGTATAATTAAATTCATTTGGACTTAAAACAATCCTAGAAATATTGAAAAGATGTTTAAGATTCGTCTTAAGCACTTCCTCGATATGATAGGATCTTTATAAGAACAATTGAACTTAGTTGTTCTTTGATGAAGAAAATCGTCCTCAAACTAAAATACAAGAACCTAGACGTCATAGGAAATGACTAGCTATAGGATTAGGAACTTGGTAGAAAACCATAACCCTTCCCTTAGCTTTACCTAGGAACTTACTTTAAATGCTTAAATATTCTAAGCGTGTTTTAAGTGCGGCTTGGGATGACGGGAAGACCCTCCAGGTACGCTTTTATTTTATTGCAATTTATTTAATCGCATCGCACTTACTTTTCTTGCATGATAAACAACTGTTGCATGAAAACTTACACCTTTAGGATAGTCCCTAAAACTGAAACCAAAACTAAATTAAAAGTAATTACAAGATAAAATTCACCGCCACAACATTTCAAAATATAAGACAACTCAAAATTTAATCACAAACAGAACAACAAAACTACAACTACAACTAAATTAAAACGTCTGGTTGGATGATCGGGAATACCTCGGATGATGTAATATACGTGTTGCTAACGGGATTTCCCACGGTCTAAATGAAAGTGTGGAACTCATTCAGTTGAGTTTAGCAAATTCATCTGGACTAAGTGAATCCGATAAAAATAACGATGTCGGAAGGATGGAACCGTGGGATCTTAACCGGTGTTGTTATAATCAACTTTAAGATTTGTTTAATTAAAATATTAAAAAACACCTGGATTTTAAGATTTTTCTCTAAACCAAAACACTTCTCTCATCTCCTGATTTATGACTTCTAAAACTAAACCTCTGCAACAATAAGGAGCTCGGAGCATGGTGGGCAGCTCGGCCATCGTCATCAGCAAAACTCGGATCTACTTCAACAAAACTTCCTTAGAATTAAATAACCAAGCCATAGGACTTCGAGGCGGTTTGTCTAGTGCAACATAAATCCTCAACTCTTCGTTAGGTATTTACATGATCATGTCATGAAAATTAAGCCCTAACCGGTCTTAGGACTCCGAGGTAGTCGTTCGGTACGACATAAACCCTCACATTTTCAAGGCTATTTGTATGATTTTATCATACAAATATAAGTCCTAACTAATTAAAATTGGCAAGATCAAAATACTAAATAAACATTAGGACCTTCCTAAATTCAAGCCAAACAATAGGATAGTCGGGAAATTACCGAAGTTCGCTTCGAATCTGTGATTTCTCCTACCTTTCTTCATTTGAATTCCCAAAACAAAATGTTCCAAACTTGATCCATTCCCTATTGAAATTCTAAAATTCAATCCCTTGAAAACTTAAACCTTGAAATTCTTGAGAGCGAGAACTACGATTATTATCGAGAGTTTTCTTAGGTGATTCCCGTCACTTAAGATGTAATTAACTATAGGGGCTTGCCCTTATAGGGAATTTTAAGAACCCGAGTAATATAAACCTCGTTTAATGTTTTCATATTAAACGGGGAATTTGTCGGCTTATAAAATTGGTTCGCGGACCAAACGGATGTCACAAATCTTCTAGTTTATTTAATCGAGCCCCATCATCGAAGCAATGTGTCTATTCTTCGGGATAGATACGTGGTTTGTGATGCGGTGTTCGTTTATATAAACTATTCGGGATGTGAGGTCGGTTTGATTTCATATCTTAAAATTTTCAAATTTAAAATTATTTTCAAAATCAAATATTACTTTTCAAATTATTTATTTAAATTAAATTAAAATTCGCCGACAATTTCTGTAGGCGACCCCCTTTTCCAAATAAAACACCAAAACCTAAAAAATACGCCGACATATTTCTGGCGACTCCGCTGGGGACAATTCCTCTCTCCATTTTTAATCAAATAGTTCTGCTTTCAAAAATAGGTAGTGTATCCATGCCCCTAATGGATCAAACTACCCTTCTTTCCGTTGGAATACTATGTTCATTTCTACCTTGAATGAGTATAGCCAACATTCTCTCGGATCTAGGAGCCACTGTTTAGACACCCCTAAACAGAGAGGTTCCAAGATCCTTTTACCTCATTTACGAGGTGGGGTGGACCCCCAATAGGTGTTAGTTTAGGAGTGATCCTTCGAGTCGAGAAGTCTTGCATAAGACTTTCTTTTCCTTTCTAATTACGAATCAGATTCATTACCTTCTCTACACCTTTGAACATTCCGTTCTAAATAAACAAACCCTCTAATGAATGACTCTTTTAACAAATATACATGAACGAGAATGTGTTCGGACTCTTTTCGATTCCTTTCTTTTCGTCCTGACGAGAAGAAGCATAACTTGGGACTGACAATCAGAATCTACCTTGCGAAATGGAAGCCCCAAAGCTGATTTTCTCCTTTACCAATGGATTGGACTTCGCTGTTTACAAGGATGAGACTGCCCGACAATGAGATCATCCAGTTTGGACAAGGATTCGAAAACACAAATGTCAAGATCGCTGACGTTACCCTTTTCGCACTGATGGACAAAGTGCCAGAAACTGAGAAACCCATGATTGAGTTCAACCTTAAATCAACTCAAGAGTTTCCTCCTCTGCGAAGGGTTCCAGCTGAGAGGAGTACCGCTGTCCATAGAAGGACCGTTATCTCTACCCCCACCGGTCCAGTCGTCTCCGCACCTACCCCGGCTCCGCCAAGCCGAAGGGGAAGGAAGTTCGAATTTGCAACGAGTATGTTACCGTGGAGGGTACGGATTTCCGTGCAAGACCTTCGTTTTTGAAATTGGGTCCGGCTCGAGGGTTCCACCCCTAACACGGACTCGGAGGAGAAACGGAGGCGGGAAGATTGCCGGGAAGGCCGGAGGCTGCCGAAGTCGCTTTCTTAGAAGAAATCCACGAGTACACACCACTACTGAATACATACCATTGCTGAATATACACCCCTTTTGGAAGGAAGTAGATTCCATCCCCCTTCCGCCGCGGTGACGAGGAAAATGTCCGCAGGATTGCTTCTACATTACCTCGACCCGCATACTATAGCGACAACAAAAGGAAAAGGGCTAGGGTTACACCATTTGCCCGACTACAGACTGTGATTGAGAAGTTAGCGAAGAAAGAAAAATGCCCTGTATCGGAGATTTTAAGAAGGATAGGGCGGGTGCCGGCCAAATCCCGTCTTGGGCCGCGAGTAGAATCTCGTTATCGGCTGCAAAAGAGCCTAATAAGAAGATGAAGGCTAGTCCACTTGTTGTTGTTTCGGGTTTACGGATCGGGGAGGATACCACCTTCCGGCATTCGGTGACGGACCATCCGGTCCTAGGCCTTCTGCTTGCTAGAAGGATGGTATGGCGTCCCACTACTAGGCCAATTAAGACCGAAACAACGACCAGAAAAGGAAAGTCTCGTCAGGAGACTTGAGTCCGAGGAAAGTGCTACCGCAGTAAAGGGGACTCATGAGAAAGAAACCCGACAATTATCACATGACAACTGCAAGGATGTACAGAAAAGACCACTAGAAGATGCTATGGAAAAGCTAAGAGCCGATATTCGGCGACTAGCAAGGGAAAGAGAAGAGAAATTCGGAGATGAAGTTGACTCGTCGAGTTCATGGAAGATGAATATGCAAAAATTAACATGGTTGAAACACGAGCTTCGTCGGCTTCACAAGGTGCTCCTGCAGCGCGCGAAGAGAGGAGCGGAAGTAATGAGGAGGCGGCTTCAAGAGAAAGATGATACGATCGCCCGAATGGCGAAAAGGATGGAAGAGATGGTCGTAGCCCTAGCCACTCTCCGGAGTCGGGTTCAACCCCAAAGGAAACACCCGAGAAGTCATTCACATTGTAGACGGAGGAAAGGAGATTACATCCGTCAACGGGGATGATCGATTAAAGAATGATGCAACACAAAGTATGATTCCGGAAAAGGATATCAAGAGCTTGGTGGAACGGCGAGTGCGA
Organism: Papilionanthe hookeriana x Papilionanthe teres; assembly: GCA_022702705.1. NCBI lineage: Eukaryota > Viridiplantae > Streptophyta > Magnoliopsida > Asparagales > Orchidaceae > Papilionanthe > Papilionanthe hookeriana x Papilionanthe teres. Next base: position 20,801,393 of record CM040433.1, read on the forward strand.
GAAGCCTTGGCACAATCAAAGAGCGGGACATCCATTCGGACGGGTAGACCTTACCACTGAAGAATTCGACGGCGTCCGATATCCGAAAGGCTTTGTACCACCTCTGTTCAAGACCTTTGATGGAGCCAGAAACCCTCGGCGGCATGTTGCACATTTTCGTGCCGGTTGTTGCAATGCGGCGGAAGTGATGCTTTACTCTTCCGACAATTTGTCGACGACTTGTCGGGGATCGCCTTTGATTGGTATGCGGAATTACCAAACGGTTCGGTGAAGACATTTTCAGAATTAGAGAACCTCTTCATCAAGCGATTTGCCGGAGCTCAGCACCACATCACTATAGGTGATTTAGTGGTAGAGAAGCAGAAGCCGAACGAAACCTTGGTGGACTACATACTTCGATGGAGGAATCTAAGTATGAAGTGTGAACCACAGCTACAAGAACAGCACGCAGTCGGTATTTTACTTAAAAGCATTCATGGCCCGATAGCACTTCTCCTCAAGGGATTTACTATTAAGACTTTCGAGAAGTTGTTAAGCAAGGCCGGAAGCTTGCAATAGGAGGCGAAGCAATTAAGTTTCACCAATAAAACAGACAAACAGAAGCCCGTGAAAACTTTTGAAAAGAAGTCCGGGATCGTCGCGACAGTCGACAAAGGCAAGCAACCGATACAAATATCGTCAGAACGGCTACAGCAACCTCAACAGAATTACCAGCAACCCCGACACAGCTATCAGTCATCTCAACAGTATGAACAACCGCCTCGTCCACAACGGACGTTTAGGGAGTTCTCGAGCGAGGAGTATCCGTTCAAGAATGAGGCGGTCCGAAAATGTTCCGCGACTCGATGAAGACTCCGGATTTCCAGTCGCCGAGCCTAAAAGACCAGAAGAAGTCGACAAGAAAGGTGATCCCAACTTTTGCCCTTACCACCGGATGCTTGGGCACAAGATAGAAGATTGTATTACCTTCAAAAGTTGGCTCAACGACAATCTTTGGAAAGGGAATATAACGATCCCGAAAGAATACATGAAGGAACCCCAGAAAGGAGGTTCCGTCAATGTTATCTCGACGGATTTCATTGTTCCGATAGACCCCTATGCGACCGATGATGGATGGACTACCGCTTGGACAAAGTCTTCGAAGAAGGTTTTGGATCACATCCAAGCTCGCTCGGTGCAAGCCTCGATTCGGAGTTCGAAAGCGTCAAGTCGGCGCTATCACTTGCGATAGAAGAACCACCTCGACAAGAAACAATTGAAGAAAAGAAGAAAACTGACGAAGAAGAGAAGACCGAGGCACCTAAGGCTAGACTAGGGGCTGCTTATCCTAGGATAGTTGTTTCCGATTCGGGGGAGAAATCCCTCGAACCTCTGACTCTGTATGATTATCTGCCCACTCCGGTGGGATCTTATAATGATGAGGGTTATGGCGTTGGCTACGTTTTGACTGTTTCTAACGATTACGTAACTAGCGACAATCAACCTAATCCGGACATCGATTCCGATACAAATGACAATTCTCAAATCATACACAATCTCGACGATCACAATGATGAAGAAGACATCCACCAAGGAGGCTACGAGAGTTCAACAAGCAACGAATCTATTTGCGAGTTTCGAGGAGCTCCGATCACAATAGAGTTAGAGCCTTCGGACTCCGAAGCTAATCTGAAGAACATGTCGTTCCGATTCGGGAGGAGACACCAAGCAAACTCAATGCTAAACTTAGAAGAAATCACGAAGTCAACTTAAGAAGTGGAAGAGTTTTACCTCCGAGAATGGGTCCAAAGGACAAAGGAAAGCGGTGGTTGTTCGGGAAGAACCAACCCGGCGGAAGAAATACCCATTCGAAAAGAAAACGAGGTACATGAAAACAAAGTGGACTACAACGTGCTAGCCCATCTTAGGAAACTACCGACCAAGCCGAGCATCTACGACGCTCTCATCTTATCGAAAGGAGATGAGAGAAGCTCGATCGAGGCCTTACATGATCCGAAATTTTCTTAGCTCAAATGATCTGGAGATTCTTTAGATGAGGTTTGCTCGTTAAAGGAACGACGAGGTGTTACCTTCACGGACAATGACCTACTACTTGGGACGGCGGACCACAACCGACTCTTGTACATTTCAGTTACAATTGGGAAGTTTACACTCTCCAGAGTATTGGTGGATCCGGGAGCATCAATCAATATAATGAATCTTCGAACGCTAGCATACTTGGAAATTGATGCTCGCGAGCTCGAGGCGGACAAAATGTTATTAAGAGGATTCAACCAGAAAGGAGAAAGAGCCCTCGGATCAATAACACTGCTAATGAAGACCGGTGACTTAGCAAAGACAACCGCAAAATTTCACATAATTGATTCAGAAACGTCGTTCAACACTCTGCTGGGCCGACCATGGATACATGAAAACAGGATGGTACCATCATCTCTACATCAATGCATTAAATACTACGATGGAGGGGAACAGTGTATTAAAGGTGACTTACAACCGTTCTCCGTACATGAAATCGGAATCCATGAAGATGCGGCTTATTATGCACCTCCGAAGAAAACAATCTTCTCCGGAGATACCATAACAAATGAAGCAAAGGAAATTTGGGACGACGAAGAACACGAAATTCTAGTCCAACGAGTCACTCACCACTCCCTTACGGCGAGATGGTGAAGGTTTCTCCACAACTCGCATCCGAGGTCGAGGCCGGGGACGAGGTCGTGGCGAGACATTAGGACGGTTGGACGAGAGGAAACCGGCCATCAATGTTGATTGGGAAGATAGTTACGAAGAAGAAAAAGAAATCAAACAAGAAGCGACGACAATAAGTCGGAAGAAGCCGCAATTCGGGATCCCTCTCGAAGATGAAAGAAACGAAGAATATAAATCGATGTACGAGAAGATTAACCACTATGTACATACTATGACCACGACCCCGATCCATTCTAATAAGATCGAGGGTATGGTGGTCGAAAGAGGTACGTAGCGGCGGTGCAAAGCCCATCAAATTCTACCGTGGTGCTCCTTCCTCCAAAATTGAAAATAATGTACAATTTGAAGATGCTACTTCATCAGAATTAATGGAATTACCTTTTGAGTGGTACTCTCCCTGTGTTCAAAATTTAATTCAGTGTGGTTTCTTACCTCGACAATGGACAAAAGGTCGATCACAACATTTTGAAAAATTATGGAATAACTCCGGTCGTCCACCCAATTCAAAGCATGGTCTCGGATTCGGCACAGTAGGATCAGTTGACGATACTGAATTTTGCATGGTTGTCACTTGCGAGTCTAATGAAGACTGCATGGAAGCTACAGAAGAACTTGAAGATTTACAAATTGGAAACGCTCCACCAGAATTCGAAGAAGAGATCAAATCTACAATAGATGAGTTAACGGAAGTTAACTTGGGTACTAGCGAAGAACCTAGACCTACCTTTGTTAGCTCCTTACTCAATAAAGAAGACTCCGAAGAAATAATCAAGTTATTAATGGAATTTAAAGACTTGTTTTGCTTGGAGCTACGATGAGATGCCGGGTTTAGCTCCGGAGGTCGCGATCCATAAGCTAGGAGTGGATCTTACTTCGTTCCGGTCGGACAAGGTCCCGAGAAGAATGCGTCTAGAAATCGAACAACAAGTCATAGCTGAAGTTAAAAAGCTAATAGACGCCAAATTTGTCCGTGAAGAACAATACCCGACTTGGTTAGCCAATGTGGTACCAGTCAGGAAGACGAATGGTCAGATCAGAATTTGTGTGGATTTCAGAGATTTAAACAAGATGAATTTCCTCTACCGATCCCAGAATTAAAGATCGACATTGCTTCAACACATGAAATATTCTCATTCATGGATGGATCTTCAGGATACAACCAGATAAAAATGGCTCCAGAAGATGAAAAACTTACGACATTCGAACGCCGATCGGAGTATATTGCTACACGGTGATGCCATTCGGAGTCGAAGAACGCGGGAGCAACCTACCGAGAGAGCGATGACAAGAATTTTTGATGATCTCATCCACAATCAAGTCGAATGCTACGTGGACGATGTGGTCATCAAAAGCAAAGTAAAGGAAAACCACTCGTATGATTTGAGAATTGTTTTCGAGTGATTAAGGCAATTTAACCTTAAGATGAATCCCTTAAAATGCGCCTTCGGCGTCACCTCCAGGAAATTCTTAGGATTCGTTGTCCGACATCGTGGAATTGAAATCGACACGGAAAAGATTAAATCTATCTTAGAGATGCCACCTCCCAGAACCTTAAAACAACTACGATCTTTTTAAGGGAAGTCGGCATATCTTCGACGCTTTATCTCGAACTTGTCGGGTAGGTGTCGGCCTTTCTCGGCATTAGTTAAAAAGGACGCCAAATTTATTTAGGAAGAGAAATGCCGGAGGGCCTTTGAGGACATTAAACAATATTTCATGACACCTCCTGTCTTAGCGGCCCCGGTCTCGGGTAGACCGCTGATACTTTATACCGCGGCTTTAGACGACTCTCTCGGAGCCCTGTTAGCCCAGGTCAATGATAAGGGTAAAGAAAATGCTCTTTACTACCTAAGTCGTCGTTTACTTCCGACGGAAATAAGGTATCCCGCAATTGAAAAGCATTGTTTGGCCTTGATCTTCGCCGCTCAAAAGCTCAGGCACTACATGCTTTCTCATAAGGTCAACTCGATTTCGAAATTTAATCCATTGCAATACTTGATGACCCGTCCAACGCTTTCGGCGGACTTGCCGGATGGTCAATGATATTATTGCAATTCGATATAACTTTCGTGCCTCTTCGTCGCAGTAAAGGGACAAGTCTTAGCGAGACTTCCTCGCAGCACACCCTTTGCGGCATAATCTCCTCTCAATGACGACTTGCCGGATGAACAAATAATGAACCTAGAAGACCACGATGATCGACGTTGGGAATTATATTTCGACGGAGCATCTTCGGCACACAAAGATGAAGAATCGCAAGTGATAGTGCCGGTAAGGCGGGGATCGGACTAATCTTTATAACACGGAGCGGGGGATGTTAAGATACTCCTACCACTTGACGAGCCGTGTACAAATAACGAAGCGGAATATGAAGCCCTCATAACGGGACTGGAATTAACTATTCAAATGGGTATAACAGACATCAACATCTATAGGGATTCGCAATTAATCATTCAACGGATCGCCGGACGGTACATAATTTTAAAACCAAGACTCGAGCAATACTTCCGAGTATGCCATACGAGTTGTTGGAACAGATTCGAATGTGACAATCTACAAAATTCCCGAAAGAAAACGCTTTAGCGGATGCGTTAGCCCGTCTCGCAAAAGAATTTTCACTGTTTGCAAGATGAATCGGTGGAAGTGTCGGTTCACGGACGTCGAGTCCTATCACGGCTCGACATAGACACAATACACAAATCGAGAAAAGAGAAGAATCGGTTTCAACGGTGACGAGAAAACACGGAAGATTGGCGACAGCCATTAATAGATACACTGCGAGCGGGAAAACTACGGACGATAGGTCGTTAGCCCACCGGATCAAGAAAAGAACTGCGTCCTACGCATTAATAAACAATACATTATACGGAAGGTCTTTTGATCGAAATGTGGCTAAGGTGCCTAAGCGAGTCCGAGGCCCGTGAAATTGTTACGAGAGGTGCATTCGGGACTCTGTGGCGCTCACCGATCGGGTCCAAAGATGAAAATGAAAATTAAAAGACTAGGGTACTACGGCCCTCGATGATGACCGATCGCATGAAAATTGCTAAGAGCTGTCACCAATGCCAAGTGCACGGAGTGGTTCTACACCAACCTCCAAATGTGCTACATCCGACAATTGCTTCGTGGCCATTTGAATGTTGGGGCACGGATATAGTGGGTCCAATAGAACCACCATCTTCAAAAGGACATCGCTTCATTCTCGCGGCTACAGATTACTTTTCTAAATGGGCAGAGGCAGTTCCACTTAGAGAAGTGAAAGCACATCACGTGCTACAATTTTTCAAGAACCAAGTTGTCTACCATTTCGGAGTGCCGCGCAGGATCATCTCAGATAATGGGTCAGCATTCGAAGCACGCAAATCAACAATTTTGTCGGGAGACACGGAATCGGTCGGCGGTATTCAACAATTTACTACCCAAGAGCGAACGACTACGGTCGAGGCTTTTAATAAAACTCTCGTTCAAATTTTAAAGAAGACTTTAGATGACAATAAGAGAAATTGGCACGAGAAATTGTTAGAAGCCTTATGGGCCTACCGGACAACCTTCGAACTCCTACTCGAAGCTACACCTTACGCTGCGGTGTATGGGTCCGAGCGAGTGTTACCTTTAGAAGTCCGGCTTCCTTCACTTAGGATTGCGGTTGCAAACAAAATCACGACGAGAAGAGAATGCCAAATTACGATTAGAGGAATTGGAAGGCCTGGAAGGAAAAGACTTGCGGCGCGGCAAAATTTAGAACTATACCAAGCTAAGATGGTTCAAGCCCATGACGGATCGAGTCCGCCCAAGAACCTTCAAAGTTGGTGATTTAGTTCTCGTTCTCAAAAGACCTATTCTTGCACACCGCAAGATAGGAGGAAAATTTGAACCCACTTGGGAGGGACCGTTTATAGTTGAGGCAGTCTACTCGGGAGGCTCCTACCAGCTAGTGAATTGCCAAGGAGAACGACATATGCTTCCGATCAATGGATGATACTTGAAAAAGTATTACGCTACCTGATGTTTCGAAGGAATGAATTTTCCATCCCTAGAAGCACGGGTGAAGTAATTACTTATGACCGGGTCCGAACCCAAAATAATAAAAATGTGCTAAGATAAATAAAATCATGATAATAAAGTTTTCCTTGTTTTCTTTCCCAAATCAAAATCTCTTTCCCGATCTTTTCCCACTTCATTCTGTTGAATTTAAAAATATAAAAATAATAAAAAAAAGCTGTTTTTAATAAACATTTTCTTAATGTTCTTGTTCTTAGTACGGCCCCGATCCTTTTCCTTGTCTTTTTGCAGGGAAATGTCGAACGGGCGGTTGGTCCTGAACTTTAGAAATGGCGTAAGCCTTGCACTCGACGAAAAGAGGGTGAAAGATGGAGCGATAATAGAAATTGACTCAGACTTCGCACCAGCAGGCATGCAATACGAGGAAAGTGACTGGGTCCCGATTGACCGAGAGGAACTGCCTAGTCAGACAGTAATGAGAGTGGGTGGCCCAAGCCACCAATCTAGCGATAAGAAAAGAAAAACAAACACCGAAGAGGACAAGAGAATCAAGTACGTAGTCGCTACGGCGGAGGGCGGGCTTGTCGGCGCCGTGCCCGCGAAATTCGGGAAATACAAAGAGCTACTCTCACGACAACTCAATGAAGAAATAAAAATCGCCGTATCCGCAAGATGTTAACTAAATTAGCGGCGGACCGGCGCGACGAGACGATTGCTTGCGCCGGTGCATATACTTCGAGGATGCGGGTTCGCCGAGAACTCGAAGGAAGGAGGCCAGCTCCGAGGATAACAGAAGAAACCAGGGAAATCTCAAGAAGAACAAAAGAAAGAAGGCTACTACACCACCAGATAAAGTCACCAGTAATGCATGACCTTGTTGCAGAAGCAACCCCGGAGGATGTCCCGACGGACATCATCCCCGAGGAGCCGAGGTATGCGGGGAGAACGTGAAGGGATTGAGCCATATATCCCACGATACGTCACCGAGGCCTCGCCATTTGCAAATTATCCCAGAATACGAGCTAGAAAGAATACAGAATGTCCAGAAGAAAACTTTTGAATACTTCGAGAGAATCAGAGGCAGGAGGATCAATATACTAGAAGGCCTCGAGTTACATACAGACGTGTTCTCAGAATACGAACAACAACAAATCGTGGACTGCATCCGGGATTTGAAAAAGATGGGCCGAGCGAGGTCGCTTAAGAGAAAACACTTACTCGGAACCCCGGAGATGGATGCCGGGGAAGGGGAGAATTACAATACAATGTGGATGCTTGCTACAACTTCGCGAGAAGACGGGAAGGGAAACCCACCGGGGATACTCCGTCATGGCCGGGTGGATCCAATGCCATTAGTCATTAAAAGGATGGTAAAAAGAATGATAACATGGAGGGTACTGCCGGCAGTTGCATACCCAACGGTTGCATCATTAATATTTACAAGAAGGGTGATTGCATACCCCCGCACATAGATCACCACGACTTTGTCGGACCTTTACGCACGGTTTCTTTTCGAATGAGTGTAATATCATGTTCGGATCCGACCTCCGGATAGCGAGGCCCGGAGTGAGTTCCGAGGGCCGGTAAAGATACCATTACCGGTAGGTTCCGTCATGATGCCGAAGGGCAACGGAGCGGATGTCGCTAAACATTGCATACCCGGAGTACCGGTGAAGCGGATCTCGGTTACTTTCGGAAAGATGGACGACGGAAAGCACCTTACCACTTCCGAGCCGGACCGGAGCTGGAGAGCCTCCGGCCTTACGAGCTGTGAGTTACATGGAAAATATCACACCTCCAACGTACATCCATACGGCATCCTCACCAAGGATGGCTTGGAAGGTGATGTTATTGACCATGCACCTCACTATTCAGACATGGATTTTTGACAGATACCTTTTTGGATGGATCGACAAAGATCATACATAGTCCGTTTGAGTCTATATGGATTGTATGAGATGTATTCCGGATCGAGTTGTATGATGTATCTTCGGCATGATTGGAATGAAAGTGATGATGTCACATTTTTGGCCTTCACCTCTTTTGTGCAAATTGAGTAGGAAACGCCATTAAAGTTAAACGAACTTCGAACAAAGAACGAGAAAAGAAAAAAATAATAAAAAAATAATAATAAAAATAAAATAAAATAAAATAAAATATAATATAATATAAAAATATAAATAATAAATGAGAATTATTTTTCCTTAAAAATCCAAACATAAAAATAACTTCAAAATCCACGTGAACGCTAAATAAAATTCACATGAACATTAAATACACAGCTAAAAATTTTTTTGGAAATCTAAAGGACAAACAAAATGAAAATGAATCTCAAATCGGATCCCACTCTAAATTCATCTTTTCAAACATTTCAAATCAACTCCAAATCGAAATTTATCTCAAGAAGCTTTGAAATTCTCTGTCGGGACAACTCTTCCTCACAAGAGACCCACACTTCAATTTCAGAACCCTAAACCTTTTTTCGTCACATCGAAATCATTTCGACTTTGTGGCCTACCTTTCTTCCTTTATGGAAATCGACTAGGTCTATTGACACGGAGCCACGAGCTTTGTCTGATTTGGTTCTGATGGCATGAGACTGGGTCCCTCTTCTCACAAATGAACTTTCGAGATTGGAATCCATTTCCAATTCTCATTAAACTTTCGAGATTGGAATCCATTTCCAATTCTCAATAAACTTTCAAGATTGGAATCCATTTCCAATTCTCATTAAACTTTCGAGATTGGAATCCATTTCCAATTCTCAATAAACTTTCGAGATTGGAATCCATTTCCAATTCTCATTAAACTTCCGAGATTGGAATCCATTTCCAATTCTCATTAAACTTCCGAGATTGGAATCCATTTCCAATTCTCATTAAACTTTCGAGATTGGAATCCATTTCCAATTCTCATTAAACTTCCGAGATTGGAATCCATTTCCAATTCTCATTAAACCTTTGAGATTGGAACTAGTTTCCAATTCTCATTAAACCTTTGAGATTGGAACCAGTTTCCATTTCTCTTTAGACCTTCGAGATTGGAACCAGCTTCCATTTCTCTTTAGACCTTCGAGATTGGAACCAGTTTCCAATTCTCTTTAAACCTTTGAGATTGGAACCAGTTTCCATTTCTCTTTAAACCTTTGAGATTGGAACCAGTTTCCATTTCTCTTTAAACCTTTGAGATTGGAACCAGTTTCCAATTCTCTTTAAACCTTTGAGATTGGAACCGTTTCCATTTCTCTTTAAACCTTTGAGATCGGAACCGGTTTCCATTTCTCTTTAAACCTTTGAGATTGGAACCGGTTCCATTTCTCTTTAGACCATTGAGATTAGAACCGGTTTCCATTTCTCTTTAGACCTTTGAGATTAGAACCGGTTCCATTTCTCTTTAGACCTTTGAGATTGGAACCGGTTTCCATTTCTCTTTAGACCTTCGAGATTGGAACCGGCTTCCATTTCTCTTTAAACCTTCGAGGTCGGAACCGCATTCCGGTTCTCTTTAAACCTTCGAGACTAGAACCCGATTCCAGTTCTCTTTAAACTTTCGAGATCGGTACCTAAATTCGATTCTTATCCTCTTCAATCAACACTTAAACTTTGATTCTCATTCGCATGCTGGTACCCCGATTCCGAGTTTTCTCCACAATCCGGGATTGAAACCTCGTTTCGAATCCAAACTTCAGATCCAAATTTCCTCAAATTGATTTTAAACCAAACTTCAATCTAAATTGAAAATCAAAATCTAAACTTACACATCAAAACTTAAACTAAAACAAAACAAAAATCTAAATCGAAATTCCCCCAGATCATGTGATTTGGGACTCACCTCCTTTTCCTTTCCCCAGCGAGAGTTCAGGAATCTCCAGTCTCAGAGATATACTTGACACTCCCCAGCGGAAACTCTTCTACTTCATCCTAAGTTTGTCACTTGGACATCTGTGTTGGTTTTGTTGATCTTTTCGGTCAACGCCAATACGCGCGGTGTGCTTGGTTAGCACACCACACCTATTGGGGGTCCATTTGTTGACCTCATTTTTGGTGAGGTCTTCTCTTCTTCTTTTAGTACTTAGGATCTAGCCTTAGGCTTTTCCTTTGACTATCCTAGAGGATTAGAATTGGGACCCACCACTTAGAAATTCAAACTACTTCTTAACTCCCTGCAAACTCCACAAACTTGATTGTAGACCCCTAATCACCTAGAGGGTTGAAATCGAATGTGGAAGTTTATAGGATGAGTTCCCATAGGACTCTTTGGCCTTAGGACAGCCCTGGGTGGCCTGGTCTGGTGAAGGGACTGACTTACACACACACTATACCTATACACTACACTTTCACGCACCTCTTAAAACCACACCCATACCCAATTTGACCTCCTGACTCATGCAGGTGGTTCACATGGATGGTCCTTAACCCCTAAGCCCTTGGCTAAGAGGGTTAGGAACAACATAGTGGATGCCTCAAATGAGTCCCTTCATGGCTCATGTGGGCTTGATGTGGCTTCATGGCTCAACCAAAATGATTTCATTCCACTTACATTCACCCAAGCTTCAATTTTCCAAATTTTCAATTTTTGACCCAGGGACCCTACACACTTCAGCTCTACCCAAAACCCTTGAAACCCCCCAAAATTTGCAAAATCACCTAAATTACCCAAAATTCTCCAAAATCAATCCTAAACATTGTCTCACCAATCAAATTGATCATCCATACCCAAAAATACCAAAAATTCCAAAAAAACCTCCCAATACCCTACAAATACCCAAAATACCCCTCTTAGCCAAAAAATCCAAAAATTCAGAAAATTCCCAGAAAATTCCAGAAAATCCCAAATATTCCCAATTTCATTTTATTCAACTACACCATGGGCCAATTTTGTCAATTTACCCCACTTTTATCAAAACCCCCAATTTGACCCATTTTAACCCAAAATGAACCCAATGTCAAACCAAACCTACCCAATTGACCTAAATTCTGGTCCAATTCAATTCTAAACTTCAATTAAACATCCCCAACACCAATCTAGACCAAATCCAAGTCCAATTTGATTAACATTTGGATCCAATTTCACTTTTGGCCTTAAAGCCCAATTTGGACCCATGACCCAAACTTAGCCCAAACTCATCCAATTCAACTCCAATTAACCCCAAATCTTTTCTAAACCTTCCTTAACATCCCCATAAATAAAACACTAACATGATTTGCCCAAAGTTTAGACCCAAACCCCACTCAAATTCAACCCAAAGCTAAAAGGCCCAATTTTGACCTAAACCTAGACCTAGCCCAAATAGACCCAAACCTCAAAATCAAAACCCAACCAAAGCTAAAACCTCTTTGAAACACTCCCATAAACATTTCCCAACATTTATTTTACATCAATTTCAACCCTAGCCCAACATTGGCCCAAGTTAGTCCAATTTGACCAATATTGGCCCATTCACCAAAGAGGTCCAAATCCAACCCAAACCTAGCCCAAACACTTCAAATTTATTCCAAACCATTCATGGAACATCCCTAAACCAATTGTAACATTTGTTTGGCCCAATCCTTCACAAAATTACCATCCATAAATTTTTTTTTAAACCAAAAGCCCACCTTCTTAAACCTTCCTAAAAGCCCAAATTTCATGCTAAAGCCCATATGACAAATTCTTCTCATCATACCATTAATTAAAATCAATCCCTAAGTTTGAAAATTCATCATGAAGCCATTCCAAATTAAGCCCCATACAAATTCCCATCAAAATACCAAATTTTTTTCTTAAATCCACTTCCATGAAATTGACTTAACTTTTCCCAAGCCAAAGATGAGCCATGAAGCCATGCAAGAGCCACATGGGAGCCATGAGAGCCATGGAATCTACTTTCCACCTCACCATACCCAAGATGGCAAGAGGAGGAGGCCCTTTCCATACTCTCTTAAGAGTGATTAACCACTTCCATGACTCCACTAAACCATGCTTAAACTTAATTGTACTTGGATTGTGACTTGACCCCACTAATCAAGCTGATCCAAATCACTTTCTCTTCAGCCTAAACCAAGCCTTGGGTGGTGTACCTAGCCCAAATGGATGGGTTGACCAATTTGAGCCAAAATGAGCCCTCTCCCATTCCATTCTAATCCAAGCCTTTTACACATGGCATTTGCCAATTGCCTACACTAAACCCCAGCCACGACCCACTCGAACAAGATGGTGACCGAGTGCACGGCCGGCCGACCACCGGGTCGCCGGAAAACACCATGGCTGAGACCTTGGGAGGAGCCAAATTTTGGAATTCCACCTTGTTGAGCTGCCCCATGCCCAATGGCCACCATAGCTGTTCTTCCCATGCCCGAGAGCGGCTGATCCCAACCCTTGGCCATCCTCGCGAGGCTCTCCGGCCACCTCTATTTAAACCCGACCCCCTCACGGCCATGGAAGAGAGTGGCACAAACCTTGCCGAAACTCTGCCAAAATTGTTCCAAACCCTACTCCATACTTAGAGCAGTTGATCCCCAGTGTCAATTTGCAATAATCCTCACTGACAGAATCCAATTTCTCAACTGAAATTTCACCCAAAACCAGGACACTTTGCCACAGTGAGCCAATCCTCAAATTGACTGGTCCTATACCTTCACTGGACCAAGAGGAGGAGTTTCCCACTGAAAGCCCCATCTCCAAGCCACCCAGTTGCTCCAGCCTCCAAGCTTTGTGATCGGGCTTGGTCGAAATCATACCTAGGCAATTCACCAGACCAGGAGACTTCATCTGGAGCTTGCTTGGGATCCAATCGAAGGTGACACAACCCTCAGATTGAAGCCACACTTCTCTGAGCAAAGGTATGAGCTAACTCTTTATCCTGAGCTTCTGGAGATTCTCCATTTCAAATGCTTTAATTTCAATGCATGATCACCGTATAGATGTATTCGTCTCTTTAAGACGAATCCATAGAGCATAAGAACACGAAAATCCGTTGAGAAATGAGTGAGTTCTTAGGGTTTTAGTGTGGACGGTTCTCGGGCTAGGAGGCTTGGGGACGATGAACGGATGCCGTTCATTTAATACACGCGCGGACGGACGGCTCAGATGGCGTCGGACGAGGAGATGATACATGAACCGCGGGCCGCGTGGCGGCGGAGTCGGAAGGCGGCGCCGAATCGGGAGGCGACGCGTGTGCGTTCGGGGCTGCCTAGGATGAGTCGGCGCCGCCGTTTTAAATAGAAAATTAGGGATTTTTCGATTTATTTAATTCCACGAACTTTGAAAATTCATAACTTTGTGTAGAAAAATCCTAAAAATAAAATAAAAATACCCCTTGCTCAGTGAATAGAGGAGAATAATGTGGAAAAGAAATCATTTAATTTCATCAAGTATTTTATTTTTAATAATTTATTTATTGTCTGCATTGTTTTAATTCTCCATGCATATAGGAAATTCACCATGGCATGAGACCATAGGGCTTTTGAAGCCTCTGAATTTGGGAACATTCCCTGAATTTTCCAAAGTCAGAGGCCATCCTATGAGAAGTTATTGATTTTTCAGATTCATGTTACTGTTTTGAGTATTTTAAATCCAATAATTAGCATGTTGTGAAATAAATTCTAGGAAAATTTGGTGATGTTTCTTATGACCGGAGGACCCTAGGAAAAATAGGTTTTGAATTAATTCACTTGGAATAACCCTAATTGGCTTAAACACCCTAAATAGGTTCTTAATTAATAAAAGCTAATCATACATCAAATTGACTTGAAATCAATTCTCCACTGACCTTTAGGATCAGAGGAATCCACCATAAAAGTTTGAAGTCAATTGGGTTTGGTTAGCCCTATCAAATGGGTTGATTAAGCCATTTAGCCAATTTAAACTTTGAAAATTCATAACTTTCAAAATACTTTTCAAAAATTCACCAAATTGGTTTTGGAGCCTCTCTGATATTAGGGGAATTTAAGAAAATTAAAATTTCAATTTTCTAAAAAAAGTTGATTTTTTGTATTATTTTAATATTTTAATAATTAAAAAATAATAAAAATCACAAAAATAATAAAATTCACCAAAATGTCACATTTTGAATTTTAGTCACTTAGGAACAAATCCCATATTTTTCCTAGGTCTCTATGGTGAGTTATTAAATTTTAAAGCCCTAGGGTAATTTTAAAATAAAAAAAAATGTATTTTCTAGCATTCTATTAAAATAATTCTAATAAATCAAAGAAAAATTAGAAAATTATAAAAATTGATACTCTGATTTCCTTGATATTAGAGAGAGTTTTAAAAAATATAAAATTCATTTTTCAAACTTTATTTTATTTTTAAATTAATTAATACTTCAAAACTCAAAATAATTATAATAAAAATAATATAATTCAAAAAATCACCAAACTTGGTCCAAGTGGTCCTCTGGTCATTAGAAATGTCCCATAATTTTCTTAAGGATAGAAACTTTCCCTTGGTCATATTATTAAATTTTCCTTGGAAATCTCTATTTTCTACCAAAAATAATTACATAAATAAATTAAATACAGAAAAATCACATTTTCTCCTCAAATGTCTTTATTGACATATGAGTGAAGTCACATAAAAATTTCAAATTCATTTGAGCTCAATTTAGTGAGTTATGAAATTATTAAGCTTGAAGGGCAAAATGGTAATTAAAATTTTAACCCTTAATTAAAACTTTAGGCTTAATAAAATGAAAAGGTAAAATATTTGATCTTAATCTGATTTGGATGATTGAAATTTAAATAATTAAAGGGTAGAAACCTATTAAACAATTCAACAATAATTGAAATGAACTTTAATTAAAATAATTAATTAAATTTGGAAGAATAATAAAATTGGAATTATTAAAATAGGGATGTTATTAGGAAGAAGTTTGCTCTTTAATTTAAGAATCCCTAAATTAATCATCCCAATAATATTTAATTCCTAATTAAAATGATAATCCAAGTTTAAGATTTGAAATGCTAAAAGACCTTTAAAATAAAATATTAAATTAAATTAAATTAAATTAAATTAAATTAAATTAAATTAAATTAAATTAAAACAAATTAAATTAAATTAAAACACATTAAATTAAATCAAATTAAATTAAATTAAATTAAATTAAATTAAATTAAATTACATTAAATTAAATTAAAATTAAATTAAATTAAAATTAAATTAAATTACATTAAATTAAATTAAATTAAATTAAATTAAATTAAATTAAATTAAATTAAACTAAAACTAAATCAAATTAAATTAAATCAAATTGAATTAAATTAAGCTAAAGCATATTATATTAAATTAACTTAAATTAAATTAAATTAAATTAAACCACATTAAATTAAATTAAATTAAGTTAAATTAAATTAAATTAAATTAAATATAACATCACCTAAGACATGAAGAATTCAAAATAAATCTAAAACAACTTGAACACTATTCCAAACTTAAATCCATTAACTAAAATTAAATCACAACTCACTTGAACATCCATTTGCCCTCGAAAGCTCGTGATGTCATAACTCTTAAAAAGGAGTGTTAAAAGAAGCGTTACTTCACTTATAGGATATTCGGATGTCCTAGTTCACCGAGCAAGACAACAAAACTTAAACTCTCGGACGATTAATTCATTTGTATAATTAAATTCATTTGGACTTAAAACAATCCTAGAAATATTGAAAAGATGTTTAAGATTCGTCTTAAGCACTTCCTCGATATGATAGGATATTTATAAGAACAATTGAACTTAGTTGTTCTTTGATGAAGAAAATCGTCCTCAAACTAAAATACAAGAACCTAGACGTCATAGGAAATGACTAGCTATAGGATTAGGAACTTGGTAGAAAACCATAACCCTTCCCTTAGCTTTACCTAGGAACTTACTTTAAATGCTTAAATATTCTAACTGTGTTTTAAGTGCAGCTTGGGATGACGGGAAGACCCTCCAGGTACGCTTTTATTTTATTGCAATTTATTTAATCGCATCGCACTTACTTTTCTTGCATGATAAACAACTGTTGCATGAAAACCTACACCTTTAGGATAGTCCCTAAAACTGAAACCAAAACTAAATTAAAAGTCATTACAAGATAAAATTCACCGCCACAACATTTCAAAATATAAGACAACTCAAAATTTAATCACAAACGAGAACAACAAAACTACAACTACAACTAAATTAAAACGTACGGTTGGATGATCGGGAATACCTCGGATGATGTAACCTACGTGTTGCTAACGGGATTTTCCACGGTCTAAATGAAAGTGTGGAACTCATTCGGTTGAGTTTAGCAAATTCATCCGGACTAAGTGAATCCGATAAAAATAACGATGCAGGAAGGATGGAACCATGGGATCTTAACCGGTGTTGTTATAATCAACTTTAAGATTTGTTTAATTAAAATATTAAAAAACACCTGGATTTTAAGATTTTTCTTTGAACCAAAACACTTCTCTCATCTCCTGATTTATGACTTCTAAAACTAAACCTCTGCAACAACAAGGAGCTCGGAGCATGGTGGGCAGCTCGGCCATCGTCATCAGCAAAACTCGGATCTACTTCAACAAAACTTCCTTAGAATTAAATAACCAAGCCATAGGACTTCGAGGTGGTTTGCCTAGTGCAACATAAATCCTCAACTCTTCGTTAGGCATTTACATGATCATGTCATGAAAATTAAGCCCTAACCGGTCTTAGGACTCCGAGGTAGTCGTTCGGTACGACATAAACCCTCACATTTTCGAGGCTATTTGTATGATTTTATCATACAAATATAAGTCCTAACTAATTAAAATTGGCAAGATCAAAATACTAAATAAACATTAGGACCTTCCTAAATTCAAGCCAAACAATAGGATAGTCGGGAAATTACCGAAGTTCGCTTCGAATCTGTGATTTCTCCTACCTTTCTTCCTTTGAATTCCCAAAACAAAATGTTCCAAACTTGATCCATTCCCTATTGAAATTCTAAAATTCAATCCCTTGAAAACTTAAACCTTGAAATTCTTGAGAGCGAGAACTACGATTATTATCGAGAGTTTTCTTAGGTGATTCCCGTCACTTAAGATGTAATTAACTATAGGGGCTTGCCCTTATAGGGAATTTTAAGAACCCGGGTAATATAAACCCTGTTTAATGTTTTCATATTAAACGGGGAATTTGTCGGCTTATAAAATTGGTTCGCAGACCAAACGGATGTCATAAATCTTCTAGTTTATTTAATCGAGCCCCATCATCAAGCAATGTGTCTATTCTTCGGGATAGATACGTGGTTTGTGATGCGGTGTTCGTTTATATAAACTATTCGGGATGTGAGGTCAGTTTGATTTCATATCTTAAAATTTTCAAATTTAAAATTATTTTCAAAATCAAATATTACTTTTCAAATTATTTATTTAAATTAAATTAAAATTCGCCGACAATTTCTGTAGGCGACCCCCTTTTCCAAATAAAATACCAAAACCTAAAAAATACGCCGACACGAGATCAGTACCAAATTCCGACTCTCTTTCCGAGATTGATACTAAATTTCAATTCTCTCTTTCAAGACTGGTACCAAATTCCAGTTCTCTCCTTTCGAGGTCGGTACCAAATTCCGACTCTCTTTCCGAGATTGATACTAAATTTCAATTCTCTCTATCGGGACTGGTACCAAATTCCAGTTCTCTCCTTTTGAGGTCGGTACCAAATTCGACTCTCTTTTCGAGATCAGTACCTAAATTCTGATTCTCATCCTTTTCAATCAATACCTAAATTCTGATCTTCTCCTCGAGGCTGGTACCTAAATTCCAGTTCTCTTTGCAATCTCGAGGTTGGAACCTAGGTTCTAATTCTCATTTCAAATCTGAAATCTCTGCGAACTTCACCTTGAAATCTAAATCTCAGATTAAATTTAAGACAAAATTCTGATTAAGTCAAATTGCAACCGAGATTAAATATTGAATAAAAAATTCAAACTCAAAATTAAAACCTGAAATAAAAATGAAATGAATCTAAAATCCATTTTCTCTCCAAGTCTTGTGATTTGGAATTCACCTCCTTCCTCCCTAGCGAGAGTTCTGGAATCTTCAGTCTTGAAGATTTACCTGATACTCCCCAGCGGAAATTTTCTACGCTTTGTTCTGAGTTTCTCACTTAGACATCTGTGTTGGTTTTGTTGATCTCTTCGGTCAACTCCAATACACGCGGTGTGCATGGTTAACACACCACACCTATTGGGGGTCCATTTGTTGACCGCATTTTTGGTGAGGTCTGATCTCTCTCTTCTTAGTGCTTAGGATCTAGCCATAGGTTTTCCCTTTGACTATACTAGAGGACTAGAAATGGGACCCACCACTTAGAAATTCAAAACACTTCTTGACTCCCTTCAAACCCCACATGTTTGATTGTAAACCCCCAGTCCACTTGGAGGGTTAAGACCAATATGTGGAGGTTTAAAGGATGAGTTTCCTATAGGGCTCTTTGGCCTTAGGAGTACCCTAGATGGTCCGATCTGGTGAGGTCTATCTTGTACACACCACAATCTCATACTTTTTTCAAATCTTAAAACCACGTTTACTCAATTTGACTCACTGACTCATGTAGGTGACTCATATGGTTGGACCTTGACCTCTAAGCCCCTGGCTAAGAGGATTAGGAACAACCTATTGAATGCCTAGAATGAGTCCTCTCATGGATCTTGTGAGCTTAATATGGCTTCATGGCTCAATTAAATGGTTTCATTTCACTCACACTTACTCAATCTTCATTTTTTCCAAAATTTAAATTTTTGACCCCTAGGACCCTAAACCCATCAAACCTACCAAATGCCCTTGAAATTGCCCAAAATTTGCAAAATTGCCTAAATTACCCAAAATTCCTCAAAATCAATCATAAACATTTCCCACCACTCAAATTGAGCATCCATAGCCAAATACACCAAAATTTCCAAAAATACCCCCCAATACCCTCAAAATACCCAAAATACTCTTTTAGCCCAAAAATTCAAAAATTCCAAAAATTCCCAGAAAATTCAAAAAAATCCCAAATATTCCCATTTTTATTTTGTTCAACTACACCATAGGTCAATTTTGTCAATTTAGCCCACTTTTACTAAAATCCCCAATTTGACCTTTTTTTAACCTAAAATGAACCCAATGTCAAACCAAATAAACCCAATTGATCCCAATTTTGATCCAATTCAGTTCTAAACTTCAATTTAATATCCCCAATATCAATTTGAACCAAATCTAAACCCAATTTTATCAACATATGAGTCCAATTTTAATTTGAAGCCTAAAAGCCCAATTTTGGCCCATGACCTAAACTTAGCCCAAACCAACCCAACTCAACTCCAATTAGCCCCAAATCTTTTCTAAAACCTTCCTAACATCCCCACAAACAAAACACTAACTTAATTTGCCCTAAATTTGAACCTAAACTCCACCCAAGCCTAACCCGAACCAAAAATTCTTAAATTGGCCTAAACTAATCATGAACCCAAATAGGCCCAAATCTCAAAATTAAGACCAAACCAAAATTGAAAAATCTTTGTTACACTCCCATAAACCTTTTGCAACATTAATTTTACATCAAAACCAACATTAGCCCAACCTTAGCCCAAGTTAGCCCAATTTGACCCACTTTGACCCTATTATTAAAGAGGCCCAAATCAAATCCAATTCAACCCCAAATGACACCAAACCTTTTTAAAAGTCCTCATGACACATCCCTAAACTAAACCCAACATTTATTTGGCATAGTCTTTCACAAAATTTTCATCCAAAAGTCCATTTTGAAACATAAATGCCCACTTCCATGAAGCATTTAAAAGCCCATTCCAAAATAGTTTCACGAGCCCAAAACCTATTTCAAAGCCCACATGACAAATCCTTCTCCTCATCCATCTAATAAAATCATTCTCTAAGTTTTATTTCCATCATTTAAATAGACTAAATATGGCCCCATGGAAATTTTCCATCAAAATGTCCAAAAATTCAAAACCTTCTTCCATGTAATTGACCAACCTTTGCCCCAAGCCACACGGAGCCATGAAGCCATGGACAAGCCATATGCAAGCCATGAAGAACCCTTTCCACCTCACCATGTCATTAGTGGAAAAAGAGGGAGCCTCTTTCTTAACCCTTCACTAAATCCTTTTAACCCCATTTATGTTACACTCTAAACAAAGTTTAGCCACATCACCTTGGATGGGGACTTCACCACCCTTTCCTAGCTGACCCAAGTGACTTTCTCTTCAACCCAAACCAGCCTTGGGGAGGTGCACCTAGCCTAAACCATGACTTGATCAAATTGAGCCCAAAATGAACTCTTTCCCATTCCACTTGAATCCTCTCCTTTACACATGTCAAACCCCAATTGAATTCACAAACCCCAAGACCTGACCTCACTGACCATGAAAGTGACCCATGCCTGGCCGGCCAGCCACCACAGCCGCCAGAAAACACCATGTCCGAGAGGTCTAAATTGATTTAAAAAATTCAAACTCTTTTGTTGAGCTGTCCCATGGCTACTGGTCAGTGGAGCCGTTCTTCTCCTCACCAAGGCAGCTAATCCCAAGCCCTAACTCCCCCTGGGAAGCCCTTGGCCATGGCTATTTAAACAGCCATCTCCCACGGCCAAAAGGTTGGCTGAAATTAACTCTCACAGAACTCCACCAAATTCCCCACAGAGCTCCCCCTAGCAAAAGAAGCTAATCCCCACTGTCCTCCTGCCCTAATTCCCACTGATTGAGCTCAATTTAAAGCTCAATTCTCAGGCCAGAACAGGACATCCACCAAAACTTCACAGAAGTCAAATTAACTCTAACACCTTCACCAGAGGTAGAGAAAGAGTTCCCCAGCAAAAGCCCCCTCACCAGGCCATCCAATTGTTCCAGAGACCAAAGCTTGAAATCGGGTTTGGTGGAAATTGGGTTTAGACTTTTCACCAGGACCAAAGGCTTCATCCCTAGACTCCTCCAGCTCCAGCAAACGTGCCGAGCATATTCAGTCGAGGCTTCACCTCCTGAACCAAGGTATGTGAACTTCTCTTTAACCCGAGCTTCCAGCGATTCTCCATTTGGTTTGAGTCTATTTCATAGCATGTTAGCCGTGTAGATATGTTCGTCTCGTCAAGACGAGTTCATAGAGCCTAAGAAGGTATAATTTGGTTAAGTATCAAGCGAGATATTAAACCTAGAAGGTGGACGGCTCACGGGTTAGAACGCCTAGGGACGATGAACGGATGTCGTCCATTCGTGCGAGTATCGAATGGACGGTCCAGATTAAGCCGAATGAGAAGATGGAGCAAGATCGCGGGCCGCGTGGCATCCCAGTCAGATGGTAGCATCAAATGGCAGAGCGACGTGTGGCCTCTCGGAGCTGCCGAGGTTGAGTCAGCGCCGCGCTGGATAAGTAGATAAATAGGGTATTTTGGAATTAATTAAATACCAGAAACTTTAAACATCCATATCTTTATGTAGAAAAATCACAAAAATAAAATAAAAATATCTTCTTGCTCAGTGAACAGAGGAGAATAATGTGGAAAAAGAATTAAGTTTTTTTGTTAAGTATTTTATTTTTAATTAATTATTTACTTATTTCAGTATTTTAATTCTCCATATATGCATACAATTCACCATGGCATGAGACCATAGGGCTTTTGTAGCCTCTGCTCTTGAGAACATTCCCTGAATTTTTCAAGACCAGAGGCCATCTCTATAGCAAGTTATTGATTTTCCAAATTTATATGCCTGTTTTGACATTTTAATTCCAGTAATTAGCATGTTGCTTAATAAATTCTAAGAAAATTAGGGGAGGTAGCTTATGACCAGAAGACCCTAGGAAAATTATGGTTTGGTTTAATTCCTTAAAAATAACCATAATTAGTCCAAACACTCAAAATTGAATTTTAATTATTTAGAATTAACCGCACATCAAAATTTCTTGAAAACAATTCTCCACTATCACTTGGGATGTAGAGAACCTCAAATAAAAATTTGAAGTCAATTGGAAATGATTTAACCCACGAAATAGATTATTTAAGTTGCATGGTCAATTTTCAACTTTAAAATTTCATAAAACACAAAATACATTTCAAAAATACACCAAATTGATTTTGTGGGCTCTCTGATGTCAGAGGAGTCTAAGAAAAGTAAAATTGGAATTTTCCAAAAATTTTCATTTTTAATCATTTTTTCAATATTTTAATAATTAAAAAAATAATAAAAATCACAAAAATATTAAGAATCATAAAAATGTCATATTTTTCTTCCTAATCATTTAAGAATCAACCAAATATTTTTCCTAAGTCTCTAGGTTAAGATATTGAATGTTAAAGGCTTAAGACAATTTTTAATATTAAAAAATAGATTTTCCAACCTTTTTACCAAATTAAATCAAATAAATCAAAGAAAAATCAGAAAAATATAAAATTTATTTCTCTGGACTCCTTGAGGTCAGAGAGACTTAAGAAAAATATAAAATCCTTTTTTAAACTTTTATTTTATTTTATAACTAATTAATACCCTAAAACTTAAAATAATTACAATAAATAAAATATAATTCAAAAAAATCACCAAAATTGGTCCAAGTGGTCCTCTGGTCAATAGGGACATCTCATAATTTTCCCAAGGACAGAAATCTTAACTTGGTCATGTTGTTGAATTTTCATTGAAACCCTCATTTTCTCACAAAAATAATTATATAAATTAAATTAAATTCAGAAAAACCACATTTTCTCCTCTAGTGTCTTAATTGACATATGAGTGAAGTGAGATAAAACTTTTATGTACATTTGAGCTTAATTTGATGAGTTATGAATAAATAAGCCTAAAGGGGCATAAAGATAATTAAAGGATTTTAACCCTAATTAATATTTAGGTTTTATCAGAAGTGAAGGTAAAAATATTTGATCTTAATCTTCTCTTGGATGATTGAAACTTAGGAAATAAAAGAGTAGAAACCCTTTAGTCACTTTGAAAATATCAAAATGGAACTTTAATTAATTAAATCATTTAAGTATTATGAGAATAAGTAATGTTTTGGATTATTAGGGATGTGACTTAAGAAGATACCAATTCTTTAATTTAAAATCCTTAAATGAATCACTTTAATAATATTTAACTCTTAAGTAAACTTAAGATGATAATTAAATAATCAAAAGGAAAATAACCCTTAATTAAATTAAAGCTTAAAACATTAGGTGATTTGATAATCAAATTAAATTAAATTGAGAACATTAAAATTAGTTTGAAACCACTCAAGAACAAACTAAAAACAAATTTGAAACCTTAAGTAATTTTAAAACAATTCATAATAAAAATATAAAAATCAAACTAATTAAAATCAACCTAAAGTATTATAATTAATCCAAATCAAGTCATCAAAATTCAATAAAAATAAATAATTTAAACACCTCTTTCAACCTAAGCAAATTTAAAACATTAAAATTAATCCGAAATATTAAGATCACTTAAAATATAAAGATTTAATTAAATTAAAATAACTTGAACACTATTCCAAACTTAAAATTATTAATTAAAATTTTATAACTAAATCAAATCACTTTAAATCATTAATTCCAATTTTAAATTAAGAGTTGCTAAAATCTTCAACAAATTAATTTGCCCCTAAAGACTTTCATTATCATAACTCTTAAATGAAGCATCAAGTGACAAGTCACTTTATTTCTCTGATAATCAAATGTCCAAGTTCACTAAGCAAGAAGCAAAACTTAACTAAATTTTGGATGATTAATTCACATGTACAATGAAATTCATTTAGGCTCGAAATATTCCCAGAAATATTGAAAAGATGTTTAGGACTCGTCCTAAGCACTTTCTCAATACGATGAGATGTTTTAGAAGAATGATTGAACTTAATTGTTCTTTGGTGAAGAAAATCATCCATAAAATACAAAGACCTAGACGTCATAGGAATTGACTAGTGATAGGATTAGGATTTTGGTAGATAACCAAAACCTTCCCTTAGCTTTACCTAGGTGTTTGTTGCAAATATTTAAATACTCTGACATGTGTTTTATGTGTAGGTGAAAGTGACAGGAATGTTTACCAAGTACATTTTTATGTTTATTGCATTTTATTTACATGCGTCGTATTTTCCTTCTTGCAAAACTTGCATGTTAAACAAGAATGTCACCCTGCATGAAAACTGAAACCTTTAGGATAGCCACAAAACTAAAACCCAAAACTAAACTAAAAGTCACAACAAGATAAAATTCACCGCCACAACAATCAAATGATAAAGCAACTCAAAATTTAATCACGAACAGAACAATAAAACTACAACTACAACTAAATTAAAACGTCTTGTTGGATGATCGGGAATACCTCGAATGATGTAATCTACGTGTTGCTAACGGGATTTACCACGATCTAAATGAAAGTGTGGAACTCATTTAGTTGAGTTTAGCAAATTCATTTGGACTAAGTGAATCTGATAAAAATAACGGTGCCGGAATGATGGAACTGTGGGATCTTAACCGGTGTTGTTATAATCAACTTTAAGATTCCCCCAATAAAACACTAAGATATTTGAACCTTAAAACTCTTCTAAACAGAAACACATCTCTCATCTCCTGATTTTCACTTTCTAAAACTAAACCTCTGCAACGACAAGGAGCTTGGAGCATAGTGGGCAGCCTGGCTATCGTCATCAGTAAAACTGGAATCTACATCAGCAAAACCTTTCTTAGCATTAAATAACAAAACCATAGGATTTCGAGGTAGTTTGCCTAGTGCAACATAAATCTTCAACTTTTCGTTAGGCATTTTCATAATCATGTTATGCAAATTAAGTCCTAATTGGTTTTAGGATTCCGAGGTAGTCGTTCGGTACGACATAAGCCCTCACATCTTCGAGGCAATTTGTATGATCATATCATACAAGTATAAATCCTAATTAATTAAAATTGGCAGTATTAAAACATTAAATAAACTCTCAAATTGAAGCCAAACCATAGGATAGTTGGGAAGTCACCGAAGTCCGTGACATCCCCTACTTCTCTTCCTTTGAATTCATAAAATAAACTGTTCCAAATTTGAGCTATTCCCTATTGAAATTTCCAAAGTCCAATTGTTTGAAAACTTTAAACTTTGAAATTATTGAAAGCAAAACCACTGATCATTATCGAGAGTTTTCTTAAGTGATTCCCGTCATTTAAGATGTAATTAACTATAGGGGCTTGCCCATATAGGGAACTTTAAGAACCCGAGTAATATAAACCACCGCTAATTCCTCTATATTAAGCGGGGTAACTTGTCGGCTTATAAAATTGGTTCGCGAGAATAAACGGATGTCACAAATCTTTTAGTTTATTTAATCGAGCCCCATCATCAAGCAGTGTGTCTATTCTTCGGGATAGATACGCTGTTTGTGGTGTGGTGCTCGTTTATATAAAGTATTTGGGATGTGAGATTGGTTGGATTTCATATCTTAAAATTTTCAAACTTAAAATTATTTTCAAAATCAAATGCTATCTTTTAAATTATATATATATTTAAATTAAATTTAAAATTTAAAATTCACAGACAATTTCTGTAGGCGACCCCTTTTCAAAACACACAAACCTAAAAATATGGCGACAACTTCTAGCGACTCCGCTGGGGACTAGTTCCTCTCTCCATTTTGATCAGATGGTTTTGCTTTCATAAATTGTTAGCAAGTCTGTGTCCCTAGTGGACCAAGCTACCATTCTTCCGTTGAAATACCACGTTCATTTCTATCTTGAACGGGTATAGTCAACTCTCTTGGATATATGAGCCACTGTTTAGACACCCCTAAACAGAGATGTTCTGAAATCCTTCTATTTCTTTGAGGTGGGGTGGACCCCCAATAGGTGTTAGCTTAGGAGCGGTCCTTCGGGTTAAGAGGTCTTACGAGACTTCCTCTTCCTTTCCAATTTTGAATCGGGTCCTTTACCTTTTCTATACCTTTAATCGTTTTGTTCCTAACAAACAAATCCTCTAATAAACAACCTTTAATAAACGAACTCTTTTAAAAATCACAAATACACCAAGATAAACAAAAATGTGTTCGGACTCTTTCTTTTTTCATCCTAAGTATTGCGACAAAAGGAAGTATAATTCGAGACTGACGTTAGGAATCTACCCTGCAGAAAATGTCTGCACCAAAGTTAATCTTCTCCTTCACCAACGGAATGGACTTCGCTGTTTATAAGAACGAGCTGCCCAACAAAAGAGTCATCCATTTTGGACAATGATTCAACAACACAGATATCAAATTCGCTGACGTCACCCTCTTTGCACTAATGGACAAAGTGCCAGAAACTGAGAAACCCATGATTGAGTTCAACCTGAAGTCGACTCAAGAATTCACTCCGCTGGAAAGAGTTCCAGCTGAAAGAAGTACCACTGTTCGTAGGAGGACTGTGATCTCTACCCCCACCGGTCTGGTCATCTCTACACCTGCCTCGGCTCCCGCCAAATAGAAGGGAAAGGGAGTCCAAATTTATGACGAGCCTGCTACCGTGGAGGGTACAGATTTTGCAGCAATACCGTCTGTTTTTGAAATCGGGTCAAGTTCAAAGTTTACTCGGACTCAGAGAAGAAATAGGAGCAGAAAGATCTCCAGGATCAAGAAGACAAAGACTGCTGAAGTTGCTTTTCTGGAAGAGATTCCTGAACTGCCCGAGTATTCACCCCTGTTGGAAGGAAGTAGGTTTCACCCTCTCTCTGCTGCATCGGACGAAGAAGATGCCCGAAGGATCACCGCTGCATTACCCCGACCTGCATACTATAGTGACTGCAAGAGGAAGAGGGCCAACACTACGCAGCTTACCCGACTACAAGCCGTGGTGGAGAAGCTAGCTAAGAAAGAAGGGTGCCCCGTATCAGA
This sequence comes from Papilionanthe hookeriana x Papilionanthe teres, assembly GCA_022702705.1. Taxonomy (NCBI): domain Eukaryota; kingdom Viridiplantae; phylum Streptophyta; class Magnoliopsida; order Asparagales; family Orchidaceae; genus Papilionanthe; species Papilionanthe hookeriana x Papilionanthe teres. The sequence goes on from CM040433.1 coordinate 20,828,927, forward strand.
GATCTTAAGAAGGATGGGACGAGTGCCAGTCAAATCCCTCCTCGGACCACGAGTAGAGCCTGTCACTGCCGTAGAGAAACCAAGGAAGAAAGTGCAAGCTAGTGAGAGAAGTTCGCCTGTTGTCGTGTCAGGTCACCATATTAGGGAGGACACCACCTACCAGCGTACAGCCAACAAACCATCTGGTCCTAGGCCTTCTATTGCAAGAAGGATGGTGTGGCAACCTATTATTGCTGAACCGATACCGAGACAATGTTCTGGGAAGAAGAGTCTCGTCAGAAAACCTGAATCTGAAGAAAGCGCCACTGCATTAAAAGAAACTCTCGAAAAGAAGTTCAACGAGTCATCACATGACAACCGCAGAACCGTTTGGAAGAGACCACTTGAGGATGCTATAGGAAAACTAAGAACGGACATCCGATGGTTGGCAAAAGAAAGAGGGGAAAAGTTGGAAACTGAAGTAGATTCATCAGAGTTCATGGACGAAGAATATGCTGAGATCAACATGGTCGATACGCGAGCATCGTCAGCTCTGCAGGGTGCCCCATCAGCTTCAGAAAGGGATGAACCAGAAGTAATGAGAGCACGTCTTCAGGAAAAAGATGATACGATTTCTCAGATGGCAAAGAGGATGGAAGAGATGGTTCCCGCCTTAGCCACTCTCCAGAGTCAGGTTCAACCTCAGAAAGAAACACCCCCAGAGATTATCCATATCGCAGACAGAGGAAAGGAAATCACATATGTCAATGGGGATGAACAACCAAAGAAAGATTCTATGCAGAGCCTGATTCCTGAAAAAGATATTAAGAACATGGTAGAACAGTAGGTACGAGAAGCCTTAGCCCAGTCTAAGAGTCGAACATCTATTCAGACGGTAGACCTTACCCCGAAGAGTTTGATGCAGTCCAATACCCGAAGGGCTTCGTACCACCTCTGTTCAAGACTTTCGAAGGTACGGGAAACCCCCGGCAACATGTCCACATTTTCGTGCTAGTTGCTGCAATGCTGGTGGGAGAGATGCTTTACTCTTTCGACAGTTCGTTAGTAGCTTATCAGGGATTGCCTTCAACTGGTATGCAGAATTGTCAAATGGCTCAGATAAGACCTTTTCAGAGTTAGAAAACCTCTTCGTTAAGCGGTTTGTCGGGGCTCAACACCACATCACTATCGGTGATCTAGTGGTGGAGCAACAGAAACCAAACGAAACCTTGGTGGACTACATACTTCGATGGAGGAACTTAAGCATGAAGTGTGAGCCGCAGCTTCAGGAAAAACATGCAGTCGGTATCCTACTGAAGAGTATCCATGGCCCGATAGCACTTCTCCTCAAAGGATTCACAATTAAGACTTTTGAGAAGTTGCTTAGCAAGGCCAGGAGCTTGCAAGAGGAGGCAAAGCAGCTAAGTTATGTGAACAAGACCGATTAACAGAAGCCTGCGAAAGCATTCGAAAAGAAATCTGGAATCGTCGTGGCAGTGGATAAAGGCAAGCAGCCAGTGCAGATACAGTCGGAGCGACCACAGCCTAGCTATCAACCACCGCAACGGACATACCAACAACCTTAACAGAACTACCAACAGCCTCGACCGAGCTATATGTCGCCTCAGCATTATGAGCAACCACCTCGTCCATCGTGTACCCTGAAAGAACTTCTAAATAAGGAATATCCATTCAACACTGAAGCAGTAGCAAAGATGTTCCGCAGTTTAATGAGGACACCAGATTTTCAGCTACCAGAGCCCAAGAGGCCAGAAGAAGTCAACAAGAAAGATCATCCGAACTACTGTCCCTACCACCGGATGCTCGAACACAAAATAGAAGATTGCATCACTTTCAAGAGTTGGCTTGATGATAATCTCCGGAAAGGGAACATAATGATCCCGAAGGAATACTTGAAGGAGCCCCAAAAAGGAGGTTCCGTAAATGTTATCTCAACAGATCCTATTGTTCCGATAGACCCGTACACGACTAACGATGGATGGAGTACCGTCTGGACAAAGTCTTCGAAGAAAATTTTGGATCACATCCAGACCGCTTCGGTGGGAGCTTCAACTCAAAGTTCGAAACCTACTGAGTTGGCACTATCACTTGCGATTGAAGAACTGCCCCAGAAGGAGGAGAAGATCGTGGAAGAAAAGAAGACTGAGGCTTCGAATGGTAGACTAGGGGCTGCTTATCCTCGGATGGTTATTTCCGATTCGGGGGAGAAATCCCTTGGACCTCTGACTCTGTACGATTATTTGCTCGCCCCGGCATGATCTTATAATGATAAGAGTTATGGCGTTGGCTACGTTTTAACTATTTCTAACGATTACGTAACTAGCGACAACCGACTTAATCCGGATCTCAATTTCAATATAAATAACGATTCTCAAATCATACTAAACCTCGATAACCACAACGAAGGAGAAGACGTTCACAAGGATGGCTACGAGAGCTCAACAAGCAACGAGTGCATTTGTGAATTCCGAGGAACTCCAATCACGATAGAATTGGAGTAATCAAATTCCGAAGAAACTCCAGAAAAGCGAGTCGTTCCGATTTAAGAGGAGACACCGGATTCAGCACCAGATGCAGAAGAAATAATTGAAGTCAATCTAAGAAGCGGAAAAGTTCTACCCCCGAGAATGGGTTCAAAAGATAAAGGAAAGCAGGTGGTTGCTCTGGAATAGCCAACCCCAGCGGAAGAATTGCTCATTCGGGAAGAGACTGAAGATCCTGATAATAAAGTATATTACAACGTGCTAGCCCATCTTAGGAAGCTACCAGCCAAACTGAGCATCTACGACGCTCTGATCCTGTCAAAGAAGGTGAGAGAAACTCTGATCAAGGCCTTACTTGATCTAGAAATTTGTTTAGCTCATATGGCCGTAATTCCTCAGATGAGGTTTGCTCATTAAAAAAACAGCAAGGTGTTACCTTCACGGACAATGATCTACTACTTGGAACAGCTGATCACAATCAACCGTTTTACATTTCAGTCATTATTGGAAAGTTTACGCTTTCCAGAGTGTTGGTTGATCCGGGAGCATCAATCAACATAATGAATCTTCGGACGCTAGCATATTTGGAAATTGATGCTCGTGAACTCGAAGCAGACAAGATGTTATTAAGAGGCTTCAACCAGAAAGGAGAAAGAGCTCTGGGATCGATAACACTATTGATGAAGACCGGTGATTTAGCAAAGACAACCGCAAAATTCTATATAATTTATTCTGAGACATCATTCAACGCTTTACTGGGTCGGCCGTGAATCCATGAGAACCGGATGGTACCGTCATCCCTGCACCAGTGCATAAAATAATATGAAAGAGGAGAACAGTGTATCAAAGGTGACCTGCAACCGTTCTCCATACATGAAATCGAAATTCATGAAGATGCAGCCTACTACGCGCCTCCAAAAAAGACAATCTTCTCCAAAAATATCACACCAAACGAAGCAGAAGAAGTTCGAGATGATGAAGAACCTAAAATTCTAGTTCAACAGTTACTCACCACTCCCTTATGACGAGATGGTGAAGGTTTCTCCAGAACTTGCACCCGAGGTCGAGGCCGGGGATGAGGTCGTGGAAGAAACGGTGGAACAGTTGGACAGAAGAAACAGGTCATCGATGTTGATTGGGAGAACAGTTTCGAAGAAGATGAAGTTAAGAAAGAAGCAGCGATAATAAGTTAGAAGAAACCCCAATTCAAGATCTCTCTCAAAGAAGAAAAGAATGAAGAATACAAATCAATGTACGAGAAGATTAACCACTATGTGCATACTATGACCCTGACCCCGATCCATTCTAATAAGGCCGAGGGTATGGTGGTCAAGGAAGTGCATGGTAGCGGTAATAAGCCAATCAAATTCTACCGTGGTGCTTCTTCTTCTTCCAAAACTAAAAATGATGTACAATTCGAAGATGTTACTTCATCTGAATTAATGGAATTGCCTTTTGGGTGATACTCTCCCTGTGTTCAGAATTTAATTTAACGTGGTGTCTTACCTAGACAATGGATTAAAGGCCAATCACAGCGCTTTGAAAAATTATGGAATAATGCCAGTCGACCGCCCAATTCAAAACACGGTTTCGGATTCGACACAATAAGATCAATTGATGATACAGGATTTTGCTTTGTTGTCACTTGTAAGCCTAATGAAGATCGCTCGGAAGCTTCAGATTATCTTGAAGATCTACCAATTGGAGATGCTCCACCAGAATTGGAAGAAGAAATTAAATCTACAATAGATGAGTTAATGGAAGTTAACTTAGGTACTAGCGAAGAGCCTAGGCCAACCTTTATTAGCTCCTTACTCAATAAAGAAGACTCTGAAAACATGATCAAGCTACTAATGGAATTCAAGGACTGTTTTGCTTCGATTTATGATGAAATGCTAGGATTAGCTCCAGAAGTTGCAGTTAACAAACTAGGAGTGGATTACACTGCCGTTCCAGTCAGGCAAGCTCCCAGAAGAATGCGTTTAGAGATTGAACAACAAGTAATAGCTGAAGTTAAGAAGCTAATAGACGCTAAATTTTTTCGTGAAGAACAATATCCGACTTGGTTAGCCAATGTGGTACCAGTCAAAAAGAAGAATGGACAGATCAGAATCTGCGTGGATTTCAGAGATTTGAATAAAGCATGTCCAAAGGATGAATTCCCACTACCAATTCCAGAACTGATGATCAACATTGCTTCGACACATGAAATCTTCTCTTTTATGGATGGATCATCAGGATACAATCAGATAAAGATGGCACCAGAAGATGAGAAGCTCACAGCCTTCAGAACGCCAATCGGAGTGTACTACTACACAGTGATGCCTTTTAGATTGAAGAACGCAGGAGCAACCTACCAAAGAGCAATGACGAGGATTTTTGATGATCTCATTCACAACTAAGTCGAGTGCTACGTGGATGATGTGGTCATCAAGAGAAAATTGAAAGAGTATCACTTGTATAATTTGAGAATTGTTTTCGAGCGATTAATACAATTTAACCTTAAGATGAATCCCTTGAAATGCGCCTTCAGCATCACCTCTGGGAAATTCTTAGGATTTGTTGTCCGACATCGCGGAATTGAAATCGATCCGGGGAAGATTAAAGCTATCTTAGAAATGCCGCCTCACAAAACTTTGAAACAACTACGATCCTTTCAAGGTAAGTTGGCATATCTCCGATGCTTTATCTCGAATTTATCAGGTAGGTGTCAGCCCTTCTCGGCATTAATTAAAAAGGACGCCAAATTCGTTTGGGAAGAAAAATGCCAACGGGCCTTCATGGACATTAAGAAGTATTTAATGACACCTCCTATCTTAGCAGCCCCAGTCTCAGGTAGACCATTGATACTTTATACAGCAGTTTTAGACGACTCTCTCGGAGCCCTGCTAGCCCAGGTCAATGACGAGGGAAAAGAAAATGATCTTTACTACTTAAGTTGTCGTCTAATTCCAACGGAAGTAAAGTATCTTCCAATTGAGAAGCATTGTTTGGCCCTGATCTTTGCTGCTCAAAAGCTCAGGCATTACATGCTTTCTCACAAGGTCGACCTTATTTCGAAGTTTAATCCATTGCAATATTTGATGACCCGATCGATGCTCTCCGGCAGACTTGCCAGGTGGTCGATGACACTATTGCAATTCGACACAACTTTCGTTCCTCTTATTGCCGTAAAGGGACAAGTCCTAGCAGACGTCCTTGCAGCACACCCTTTACCGACAGAATCGCCTCTCAACGACGACTTGCCTGACGAGCAGATAATGAGCCTAGAAGACCCCGATGATCAGCGTTGGGAACTATACTTCGATGAAGCATCTTCAGCATATAAAGATAAAGAATTGCAGACGATAGTGCTCGGTAAAGTAGGAATCAGGCTAATCTTTATAACACCCGAGAGGGGGATGTTAAGGTACTCCTACCACTTAACAGAATCGTACACGAACAATGAAGCAGAATACGAAGACCTTATAACCGGACTGGAGTTAACCATTCAGATGGGTATAACAGACATCACCATCTACGGGGATTCTCAGTTGATCATTCAACAGGTCGTCGGACAGTACAGAATTCTGAAATCAAGACTAGAGCAGTACTTTCAATATGCCATGAAATTGTTGGAGCAGATTCCGAATGTAACGATCTACAAGATTCTCAAGAGAGAAAATGTTCTTACAGATGCGTTAGCTTGCCTTGCAAAGGAATTTGTCTGCTTACAGGATGAGTCAGTTGAAATTACAGTTAAAGGACGACAGGTCCTCTCACAGCTCGACATAGATGCAATATACAAGTCAGAAAAAGAGGAAGAAACAGTTGCAGCAGTAACGGAAAATGCAGAAGATTGGCGGCAACCATTAATAGACTACCTGCAAACAGAAAACCTACCAGACGATAAGTCAGTAGCCCATCAGATTAAGAAAAGAACTCTGTCATACGCATTAATAAACAATACGTTATACAGAAGGTCTTTCGACCAGATGTGGCTAAGGTGCCTGAGTGGGTCCGAGGCCCGTGAAATTATTAAAGAAGTGCACTCAGGACATTGTGGCGCTCATCAATCGGGTCCGAAGATGAAAATGAAGATTAAAAGACTAGGGTACTACTGGCCCTCGATGATGACTGACTGCATGAAAGTTGCAAAGAGCTGTCACCAATGCCAAATGCATGGAGTGGCTCTACATCAACCTCGAAATGTGCTGCATCCGACAATCGCGTCATGGCCGTTTGAGTGTTGAGGCAACAAAATCATGGGCCCGATAGAACCACCTTCTTCAAGAGGACATCGCTTCATTCTTGCAGCGACAGATTACTTTTCCAAATGGGCAGAAGCTATAGCGCTCAGAGAAGTAAAAGCACATCACGTGCTACAGTTCTTCAAGAATCAAATCGTCTACCGTTTCGGGGTACCGCGAAAAGTTATCTCAGATAACGGGTCCGCATTCAGAAGCACGAAGATCAATAATTTTGTTAGAAGGCACGGGATTGATTGGCGTTATTCGACGAACTATTACCCAAGAGCGAATGGCTTGGCCGAGGCTTTTAATAAAACTCTCGTCCAAATTCTAAAGAAAACTTTGGACGATAACAAAGAAATTGGCACGAAAAGTTGTTAGAAGCCTTATGGGCCTACAGAACGACCTTTAGAACTCCTACTCAGTCTACACCTTACGTTTTAGTGTATGGGTCTGAATCCGTCTTACCCTTGGAGGTTCAGCTTTCGTCTCTCAGAATTGCAGTTGCAGAAAAGATTACTACAGAAGAAAATGCCAAACTACGACTGGAAGAACTGGAAAGCTTGGAAGGGAAAAGACTTTCAGCGCAGCAAAATTTGGAGTTGTATCAAGCCAAGATGATCCAGGCCCACGATAAACTGGTCCGCCCAAGGACATTCAAAGTTGGTGACTTGGTTCTAGTTCTCAAGAGATCTATTCTCGCACACCGCAAGATAGGAGGTAAATTTAAACCAACTTGGGAAGGGTCGTTCGTGGTTGAGACAGTCTACTCAGGAGGTTCCTACCAGCTTGTAAATTGTCATGGAGAATGACCTATGCTTCCAATCAATGGACGATATTTGAAGAAGTATTACGCAACCTGATGTTTTGAAGGATGTACTTTAAAAAAAAATGAAGTCTCGTTCCTAGAAGCACGGGTGCAGTAATCACTTATAACTGGGTCCGAACCCAAAATATAAAAATGGATGATAAAAATCATTTACAAAAAAATGTGTTGAAAAGAAAATATGTGAAATCATAATAATGAAAATTTGATCCCTCCTTTTAAATTATCTTACTCCTGATCTTTCCCCATCTTTTCCTACTCTTATTAAAATTTGAAAGAAACAGATAAAATTTTCCATTGATAAATGTTTTTTTTCTTTTTGTTCTTGTTCATAGTACAGCCCCTGATTCTTTCGTTATTTTTTCGCAGGGAAATGTCGAACGGGCGGTTGGTTCTGAACTTTAAGAATGGCATGAGTCTAGCACTCGATGAAAAGAGGATGAAGGATGGGGCCGTGATTGAGATTGATTCTGATTTCACACCGACCGGGCTACAGTACGAAGAAACTGATTGGACCCCGATTGACCGGCAAGAGTACCATAGCCAGATAGTGATGAAAGTGAGTGGCCTGAGTTAACAGTCCACCAGCAAGAAAAGAAAAGCAAACGTCGCTCATGCAACAGGAAAAGTCAAGAAAGTTAAGTCCGTGGTTGCTACAGCAGAGGGCAGGCTTGTCAGCGCCATGCCCACAGAAATTCAAGAAGGAGAGCTACTCTCACTCCTACTCAGCGAAGAAACAAGAATCGCCGCATTCGCAAGTTGCTGACCAAGCTAGCAGTGGATCAACATGAAGAGACAGTTGCTACCGTCAGTGCAAATACTCCAAAGGAATTGGTTCTCCAGAAGTCAGAAAAGAGGAAAGAAACTCCAAGAACAGCAGAAAGGATGAAAGAAATTCCAAGAAGAGCAGAAACAGAATCGGTGCCACGATGCCAAACAGATGCACCAGTTTTGAAGAGTCTTGTTGCGAAAGCAACCCGGAGGATGTCCTGACAGAGACTATCCCCGAGGATCCAAGACATGCAGAAGAGCGGGCTGGGGTTGAACCATACATCCCACAGTACGTTACTAGACCTCGCCATTTGCAAATAATTCTGAAATACAAGCTGGAAAGGATGCAGAATGTTGAAAAGAAGACTTTTAAATATTTTGAAAGAATTCGAGGCAAGAGGATCAACATCTTAGAGGGCCTCGAGCTGCATACAGATGTATTCTCAGACTACGAGCAACAACAAATTCTGGACTGCCTCGTTGAACTTCAGAAAATGGGTCGAGCCGGTCGTTTAAGAGAGAAGACCTACTCGGAACCTCGAAAATGGATGAGAGAAAAAGGAAGAGTTATAATTCAGTGCGGGTGTTGCTACAACTTCGCTCAAGGCAGAAAGGGAAATCCACCAGGGATACTCTGTCGTAGTGAGGTGGATCCAATGCTAAGATTATCAAGAGAATGGTAAGAAGGATGGTGGCATGGAGGGTATTGCCTGCAGACTGCATACCCAACAGCTGCAACATTAACATATACTGAGAGGGCAATTGCATACTGCCACACATAGATCATCATGACTTCGTCAGGCCTTTCTGCACAGTGTCTTTCGTCAACCAGTGCAACATCATGTTCAGATCTGACCTCCGAATAGCAGGCCCTGGAGAATTCCGAGGGCCAGTGGAGATACCATGACCGGTAGGTTCCGTCCTGGTGTTAAAAGGGAATGGAGCCGACATAGCAAAATATTGCATTCCAGGAGTGCCTGTTGAGCGGATCTCCGTCACATTCAGAAGGATGCACGACAGAATAATGTCTTTCCACTTTCAGCCAGATCTAGAGTTAGAGAGCCTTCGGCCCTATGATCTGTGAGCTACATGGAAAATAGCACACCTCCAATGCACATCCAAACAGCATTTCCTGCCAAGGATGATTTGGAAGGTGATGTTGTTATCATGTGTCTCACTATTCAGACATGGATTTCGACAGAAGATTTTAAAAGAAACTTGCAAGAATCTTGCACAATCCGTTTTGGATTTATATAGATTATATGAGATACTGAATTCTTAAGGAAAATATCATCATGTTTTGGATCAAGATGTATGATGTATTTTCAACAAGATCGAAATGAAAATGACCATGTCATGTTTTGCCTTCACCTCTTTTTGTGCAAATTGACTGGAAAAATCCATTAAGTTAAATGAACTTCGAACAAAGAATGAAGGAAAAATAAAAATAAATGAGAACTCTCTTAAAAATCCGAATGTCAAAACGAATTCCAAATAAACGTGAACTCTAAATTGAAAATCAAGTTAAAATCAAATCACAACAAACGACGAAAACAAATTCCCGAATCTGAAATTCCCAGCCTCAGGCTATTCTCAAACCTTTTCGACTCTCCGTGATCTCTTTCCTCTTTTGAGAAGGTCGACTGAGTCTATTGACACAGAACCACGAAATTTTCAATTTGGTTCTCATGGCATGGATTCATATCCTTCTCCAAACAATCAAAATTTGATCAACTCTCCTGGGATGTGAAATACTTTCATGTCTCATTCCAATCTTCCACTAAACTAAAATTTCCACAAAATCTTCAAAACCAAATCAAATACAAGCTTTTGGGATCGGTACCTAAATTCCAATTCCCACTCTTTCGAGATTGGTACCAAATTCCAGTTCTCTCTTTTCAAGGTCGGTACCAAATTCCGTCTCACTTTTCGAGATTGATACCAAATTTCAATTCTCTCTTTCGAGACTAGTACCAAATTCCAGTTCTCTCCTTTCGAGGTCGATACCAAATTCCAACTCTCTTTCCGAGATTGATACCAAATTTCAATTCTCTCTTTCGAGACTAGTACCAAATTCCAGTTCTCTCTTTCCGAGGTCGGTACCAAATTCCGACTCTCTTTCCGAGATTGATACTAAATTTCAATTCTCTCTTTCGAGACTGATATCAAATTCCAGTTCTCTCCTTTCGAGGTCGGTACCAAATTCTGACTCTCTTTCCAAGATTGATACTAAAATTTAATTCTCTCTTTTGAGACTGGTACCAAATTCCAGTTCTCTCATTTCAAGGTTGGTACCAAATTCCGACTCTCTTTCCGAGATTGATACTAAATTTCAATTCTCTCTTTTGAGACTGGTACCAAATTTCAGTTCTCTCCTTTCGAGGTCGGTACCAAATTCTGACTCTCTTTCCAAGATTGATACTAAATTTCAATTCTCTCTTTCGAGACTGGTACCAAATTCCAGTTCTCTCCTTTCGAGATCGGTACCAAATTCCGACTCTCTTTCCGAGATTGATACTAAATTTCAATTCTCTTTTTCGAGACTGGTACCAAATTCCAGTTCTCTTCTTTCGAGGTCGGTACCAAATTCCGACTCTCTTTCCGAGATTGATACTAAATTTCAATTCTCTCTTTCGGGACTGGTACCAAATTCCAGTTCTCCTTTCGAGGTCAGTACCAAATTCTGACTCTCTTTTCGAGATCAGTACCTAAATTCTGATTCTCATCTTTTTCAATCAATACCTAAATTTTGATCTTCTCCTCGAGGCTGGTACCTAAATTCCAGTTCTCTTTGCAATCTTGAGGTTGGAACCTAGGTTCTGATTCTCATTTCAAATCCGAAATCTTTGTGAAATTTACCTTGAAATCTAAATCTCAAATTAAATTTAAGACAAAATTCTGATTAAGTCAAATTGCAACCGAGATTAAAACTTGAATCAAAATATCAAACTCAAAATTGAAACCTGAAATAAAAATGAAATGAATCTAAAATCTGTTTTCTCTCCAAGTCTTGTGATTTGGAATTCACCTCCTTCCTCCCCATCGATAGTTCTGGAATCTTCAGTCTTGGAGATTTACCTGATACTCCCCAGCGAAAATTTTCTACGCTTTGTTCTGAGTTTGTCACCTAGACATCTGTGTTGGTTTTGTTGATCTCTTCGGTCAACGCCAATACACGCGGTCTACTTGGTTAGCACACAACACCTATTGGGGGTCCATCTGTTGACCTCATTTTTTGTGACGTCTGATCTCTCTCTTCTTAGTGCTTAGAATCTAGCCATAGGTTTTCCCTTTGACTATCCTAGAGCATTAGAAATGGGACCCACCACTTAGAAATTCAAAACACTTCTTGACTCCCTTAAAACCCCACATGTTTGATTGTAAACCCCCAGGCCACTTGGAGGGTTAAGACCAATATGTGGAGGTTTAAAGGATGAGTTTCCTATAGGGCTCTTTGGCCTTAGGAGTACCCTAGATGGTCTGGTCTGGTGAGGTCTAGCTTGCACACACAACACTCCCATACTCTTTTCAAATCTTAAAACCCCTTTTACTCAATTTGACTCCCTGACTCATGTAGGTGACTCATATGGATGGACCTTGACCCCTAAGCCCCTGGCTAAGAGGGTTAGGAACAACATATTGAATGCCTAGAATGAGTCCTCTCATGGATCTTGTGATCTTAATATGGCTTCATGGCTCAATCAAATGGTTTCATTTCACTCACACTTACTCAATCTTCATTTTTTTCAAAATTTCAATTTTTGACCCCTAGGACCCTAAACCCATCAAACCTACCAAATGCCCTTGAAATTGCCCAAAATTTGCAAAATTGCCTAAATTACCCAAAATTACTTAAAATCAATCATAAACATTTCCCACCACTCAAATTGAGCATCCATAGCCAAATACACCAAAATTTCCAAAAACATACCTCCCAATACCCTTAAAATACCCAAAATACCCTTTTAGCCCAAAAATTAAAAAATTCCAAAAATTCCCAGAAAATTTCAGAAAATCTCAAATATTACCAATTTCATTTTGTTCAACTACATCATAGGCAAATTTCGTCAATTTAGCCCAATTTTACTAAAATCCACAATTTGACCTTTTTTTAACCTAAAATGAACCCAATGTCAAACTAAATCAACCCAATTGATCCCAATTGTGATCCAATTGAGTTCTAAACTTCAATTTAATATCCCCAGTATCAATTTGAACCAAATCCAAACTCAATTTTATCAACATATGAGTCCAATTTCAATTTGAAGCCTAAAAGCCCAATTTTGGCCCATGACCTAAACTTAGCCCAAATCAACCCAACTCAACTCCAATTAGCCCTAAATCTTTTCTAAAACATTCCTAACATCCCCACAAACAAAACACTAACTTAATTTGCCCTAAATTTGAACCTAAACTCCACCCAAGCCTAACCCAAACCAAAATTTCCTAAATTGGCCTAAACCAATCATGAACCCAAATAGGCCCAAATCTCAAAATTAAGACCCAACCAAAATTTAAAACTCTTAGTTACACTCCCATAAACCTTTTGCAACATTAATTTCAAAACCAACATTAGCCCAACCTTAGCCCAAGTTAGCCCAATTTGACCCACTTTGACCCTATTATTAAAGAGGCCCAAATCAAATCCAATTCAACCCTAAATGACACCAAACCTTTTTAAAAGTCCTCATGACACATCCCTAAATTAAACCCAACATTTATTTGGCATAGTCTTTCACAAAATTTTCATCCAAAAGTCCATTTTGAAACATAAATGCCCACTTCCATGAAGCATTTAAAAGCCCATTCCAAAATAATTTCAAGAGCCCAAAACCTATTTCAAAGCCCACATGACAAATCCTTCTCATCATCCATCTAATAAAATCATTCTCTAAGTTTTATTTCCATCATTTAAATAGACTAAATATGGCCCCATGGAAATTTTCCATCAAAATGTCCAAAAATTCAAAACCTTCTTCCATGTAATTGACCAAGCTTTGCTCCAAGCCACATGGAGCCATGAAGCCATGGACAAGCCATATGCAAGCCATGAAGAACCCTTTCCACCTCACCATGCCATTAGTGGCAAAAGAGGGAGCCTCTTTCTTAACCCTTCACTAAATATTTTTAACCCCATTTATGTTACACTCTAAACCAAGTTTAGCCACATCACCTTGGATGGGGACTTCACCACCCTTCCCTAGCTGACCCAAGTGACTTTCTCTTCAACCCAAACCCGCCTTGGGGAGGTGCACCTAGCCTAAACCATGACTTGATCAAATTGAGCCCAAAATGAACTCTTTCACATTCCACTTGAATCCACTCCTTTACAATGTCAAACCTCAATTGAATTCACAAACCTCAAGCCCTGACCTCACTGATCATGAAGGTGACCCATGCCTGGCCGGCTAGCCACCACAGCCACCGGAAAACACCATGTCTGAGAGGTCTAAATTGATTTAAAAAATTCAAACTCTTTTGCTGAGCTGTCCCATGGCTACTGGTTAGTGGAGCTATTCTTCTTCTCACCAAGGCAGCTAATCCCAAGCCCTAAATCTCCCTGGGAAGCCCCTGGCCATGGCTATTTAAACAGCCATCTCCCACGGCCAAAAGGTTGGTTGAAATTAACTCTCGCAGAACTCCACCAAATTCCCCACGAGCTCCCCTAGCCAGAGAAGCTCATCCCCACCGTCCTCCCGCCCTAATTCCAGCCGATTGAGCTCGATTTTGGAGCTCGATTCTCGAGCCGAACGGGACATCCACCAAAACTTCACATAAGTCAAATTAACTCCTCTCACACCTTCACCAGAGGTAGAGAAAGAGTTCCCCAGCAAAAGTCCCCTCACTAGGCCATCCAATTGTTCCAGAGACCAAAGTTTGAAATCGGGTTTTGTGGAAATCGGGTCTAGACATTTCACCAGGACCAGAGGCTTCATCGCTAGACTCCTCCAGCTCCAGCGAACGTGCCGAGCACATTCAGTCGAGGCTTCACCTCTTGAACCAAGGTATGTGAACTTCTCTTTAACCCGAGCTTCCAGCGATTCTCCATTTCATTTGAGTCTATGTCATAGCATGTTAGCCGTATAGATATGTTCGTCTCGTCAAGACGAGTTCATAGAGCCTAAGAAGGTATAATTTGGTTAAGTATCAAGCGAGATATTAAACCTAGAAGGTGGACGGCTCTCGGGTTATAACACCTGGGGACGATGAACGGATGTCGTCTATTCGCGCGTGTATCGAATGGATGGTCCAGATCGAGCCGGACGAGAAGATGGAGCGAGACCGCGGGTCGCGTGGCATCCCATTCAGATGGAGGCGTCAAATGGCGGAGCGACGCGTGGCTTTTCGGAGCTGCCGAGGTTGAGTCAGCGTTGCGCTGGATAAGTAGATAAATGGGGTATTTTAGAATTAATTAAATACCAGAAACTTTAAAAATCCATATCTTTGTGTATAAAAATCACAAAAATAAAATAAAAATATCATCTTGCTTAGTGAACAGAGGATAATAATGTGAAAAAAGAATTAAGTTGCTTTGTTAAGTATTTTATTTTTAATTAATTATTTACCTATTTCAGTATTTTAATTCTCCATGTATGCATACAATTCACCATGGCATGAGACCATAGGACTTTTGTAGCCTCTGTTCTAGGGAACATTCCCTGAATTTTTCAAGACCAGAGGCCATCTCTATGGTAAGTTATTGATTTTCTAAATTTATGTGCCTGTTGTGACACTTTAATTACAGTAATTAGCATGTTGCTTAATAAATTCTAACAAAATTAGGAGAGGTAGCTTATGACCACAAGACCCTAGGAAAATTATGGTTTGGTTTAATTCCTTAAAAATAAACCTAATTAGCTCAAACACTCAAGATTGAATTTTAATTAATTAGAATTAACCACACATCAAAATTACTTGAAAATAATTCTCCACTGTCACTTGGGATGTAGAGAACCTCACATAAAAATTTGAAGTCAATTGGAAATGATTTAACCCACTAAATGGATCATTTAAGTTGCATGGTCATTTTTAAACTTTAAAAATTCATAAAACACAAAATACACTTCAAAAATTCACCAAATTGGTTTTGTGGGCTCTCTAATGTCAGAGGAGTCTATGAAAATTAAAATTGGAATTTTCTAAAAATTTTCATTTTTAATCATATTTTTAATATTTTAATAATTAAAAAAATAATAAAAATCACAAAAATATTAAGAATCATAAAAATGTCATATTTTGCTTCCTAGTCATTTAGGAATCAACCAAATATTTTTTCTAAGTCTCTAGGTTAAGATATTGAATTTTAAAGGCTTAAGACAATTTTTAATATTAAAAAATGGATTTTCCAACCTTTTTACCAAATTAATTCTAATAAATCAAAGAAAAATCAGAAAAAATATAAAATTTGTTTCTCTGGACTCCTTGAGGTCAGAGAAACTTAAGAAAAATATAAAATCCATTATTAAGCTTTTATTTTATTTTATAACTAATTAATACCCTAAAACTTAAAATAATTACAATAAATAAAATATAATTCAAAAAATCACCAAAATTGGTCCAAGTGGTCCTACGAGTCAATAGGGACATCCCATAATTTTCCCAAGGACAGAAACCTTACCTTGGTCATGTTGTTGAATTTTCATTGAAACCCTCATTTTCTCACAAAAATAAATATATAAATTAAATTAAATTCAGAAAAACCACATTTTCTCCTCTAGTGTCTTAATTGACATATGAGTGACATAAAAATTTTAAGTACAATTGAGCTTAATTTGATGAGTTATAAAATAAATAAGCCTAAAGGGGCATAAAGGTAATTAAAGGATTTTAACCCTAATTAGTATTTAGGTTTAATCACAAGTGAAGGTAAAAATATTTGATCTTAATCTTCTCTTGGATGATTGAAACTTAAGGAATAAAGGGGTAGAAACCCATTAGTTACTTTGAAAATATCAAAATGAAACTTTAATTAATTAAATCATTTAAATTTTGGGAGAATAATTAAAATTTTGGATTGTTAAGGATGTAACTTAAGAAGATACCAATTCTTTAATTTAAAATCCCTAAATGAATCACTTTAACAATATTTAACTCTTAATTAAACTTAAGATGATAATTAAATAATCAAAAGGAAAATAACTCTTAATTAAATTAAAGCTTAAAACATTAGGTGATTTGATAATCAAATTAAATTAAATTGAGAACATTAAAATTAATTTGAAATCACTTAAGAACAAACTTAAAATCAATTTGAAACCTTAAGTAATTTTAAAACAATTCATAATCAAAATATAAAAATCAAACTAATTAAAATCAACCTAAAGTATTATAATTAATCCAAATCAAGTCATCAAAATTCAATAAAAATAAATAATTTAAACACCTCCTTCAACCTAAGCAAATTTAAAACGTTAAAATTAATCTGAAATATTAAGATCATTTAAAATATAAAGATTTAATTGAATTAAAACAACTTGAACAATGTTCCAAACTTAAAATTAATAATTAAAATTTTATAACTAAAACAAATCATTTTAAATCATCAATTCCATTTTTAAATTAAGAGTTGTTATAATCTTCAACAAATTAATTTACCTCTAAAGGCTTTCATTATTATAACTCTTAAATGGGGCATCAAGTGACAAGACACTTTATTCATCGGATAATCAAATGTCCAAGTTCACTGAGCAAGAAGCAAAACTTAACTAAATTTTGGATAATTAATTCACATGTATAATGAAATTCATTTGGGCTCGAAATATTCCCAAAAATATTGAAAAGATGTTTAGGACTCGTCCTAAGCACTTTCTCAATACGATGAGATGTTTTAGAAGAAAGATGGAACTTAATTGTTTTTCGGTGAAGAAAATCATCCATAAAATACAAATACCTAGATGTCATAGGAATTGACTAGTGATAGGATTAGGATATTGGTAGATAACCAAAACCTTCCCTTAGCTTTACCTAGGTGTTTGTTGCAAATATTTAAATACTTTGACAAGTGTTTTAAGTGCAGGTGAAAGTGACAGGAATGCTTACCAAGTACGCTTTTATGTTTATTGCAATTTATTTACCTACGTCGTATTTTCCTTCTTGCAAAACATGCATGTTAAACAAGAATGTCACCCTGCATGAAAACTGAAACCTTTAGGATAGCCACAAAACTGAAACTCAAAACTAAACTAAAAGTCACAACAAGATAAAATTCACCGCCACAACATTCAAAAGATAAAGCAACTCAAAATTTAATCACAAATAGAACAACAAAACTACAACTACAACTAAATTAAAACGTCTCATTGGATGATCGGGAATATCTCGGATGATGTAACCAACGTGTTGCTAACGAGATTCCACACGGTTTAAATGAAAGTGTGGAACTCATTCAGTTGAGTTTAGCAAATTCATTTGGACTAAGTGAATCCGATAAAAATAACGGTGCCGGAATGATAGAACCGTGGGATCTTAACCGGTGTTGTTATAATCAACTTTAAGATTCCCCTAATAAAAAACTAAGATAGTTGAACCTTAAAACTCTTCTAAACCGAAACACTTCTCTCATCTCCTGATTTTCACTTTCTAAAACTAAACCTCTGCAACGACAAAGAGCTTGGAGCATAGTGGGCAGCACGGCCATCGTCATCAGCAAAACTGGAATCTACATCAGCAAAACCTTTCTTAGCATTAAATAATAAAACCATAGGATTTCGAGGTAGTTTGCCTAGTGCAACATAAATCCTCAACTTTTCGTTAGGCATTTGCATAATTATGTTATGCAAATTAAGTCCTAACCGATTTTAGGATTCCGAGGTAGTCGTTCGGTACGACATAAACCCTCACATCTTCGAGGGTATTTGTATGATCATATCATACAAGTATAAGTTCTAATTAATTAAAATTGGCAGTATTACAACATTAAATAAACTCTAAATTGAAGCCAAATCATAGGATAGTTGGGAAGTCACCGAAGTCCACCTCGGGTCCGTGACATCCCCTATTTCTCTTCCTTTGGATTCTTAAAATAAACTGTTCCAAATTTGAGCTATTCCCCCATTGAAATTTCCAAAGTCCAATTGTTTGAAAACCATAAACTTTAAAATTCTTGAGAGAAAAACCACTAATCATTATCGAGAGTTTTCTTAAGTGATTCCCGTCATTTATGATGTAATTAACTATAGGGGTTTGTCCTTATAGGGAACTTTAAGAACCCGGGTAATATATACCCTACTTAATTCCTCTTTATTAAGCAGGGGAACTTGTCGGCTTATAAAATTGGTTCGCAGACCAAACGGATGTCACAAATCTTCTAGTTTATTTAATCGAGCCCCATCATCAAGCAGTATGTCTAATCTTCAGGATAGATACGTTGTTTTTGGTGTGGTGCTCGTTTATATAAAAACTATTTGGAATGTGAGATCGGTTGGATTTCATATGTTAAATTTTCAAACTTAAAATTATTTTCAAAATCAAATGCTATCTTTTAAATTATATATATATTTAAATTAAATTTAAAATTTAAAATTCGCCGACAACTTCTGTAGGCGACCCCTTTTCAAAACACACAAACTTAAAAATATGCCGACATGAGACACTAACAAATCTGAGTCTTTAAGGTTATCATTACTTTTTCCCACCACACTTACATATATGGCTTTGGTCCATTGCACATTTGTCTCCACCTCAATGGGATAAGCCATGAGTAGAGAAGGATTCACAGCTAATAGAACAACTCCAAGTGGCGCCACTCAATAGAACAGTAAAAAATCAAAAAACTGAGAAACCGGGAAGGAGTGAAGCTCCACAACAGTAGCTACCCAAGCCTCGAGACCAAAAGAACAGTGGCCAGATGACACCAACCAACGGGCAAGCCTCTTCTCCTCGCAACCACCAAGGCACTTGCAGTCAGCCATCCCGAAACCCTAGCAGAGCGCAGCTGCCAGCCACTATTGTTATATACATACATATATACATACATATATATATATATATATATATATATATATATATATATATATATATATATATATATGCTAGCAAATTTGTCATATATCTGTCATATCATATCTGCATTCCCATACTCACATCAATGCATCATTGACTAATATATGAATGATTAAACTCAATTCAGCTAAGAAACTTAAATTCTGTGAAGCAGAGCTAATCATAAATATTTATATACCAATATATGTTTCAATTATTTATACTAATATTTCATGAGAGCTCTCCCGAACATGCAATCGAATTCATAAAAGTTTATTGAAATTTAAATACTATGCACCTAAAGCTTACTGAAAAACATGGAGCCAATGTTCCCAGCCTTATACTTACTATAGAAAAATTTAAAGACTCACGAGAACTATAAATAACATAAAATCTTTCATTGAGACCAAACAAATTGCTGATTCATACATCAATAAAATGACCAGAGTTAACCCCAATACATCAATATCAAACATATTATGAGACAGCCACTTTTATTTCAAGCCATACATTTTTATTTCCATTCCGTATGAGATTTGACTACTCTCATGCACATCAAAAGCCTAACAACGGAGTCTCAGATATGGTCCTCTCTTAGACTTGCTACTCAACCCAATTCTTATATGTTTGCATATCTACATATATAAAACTTCAATTTTTAACAGTATATTAGCAAAACACTATTCCTAACTTTTTTAAAATTGAAACAAACTTTTTCATGTTGAAATTTATAACACCAAAATGCTATAAATATATGTATCAAACTTTAAGCTATAAACATGTAAATAATAAGAATTGTATGTCAAGTGTTAGAGATTTAAATGCCTAAGAATTGTGTGGTATGCATACCAATATATCAAAAACCAATTGATTACAATACATTTGGTTCAATATTGCAAAAACTCCAGTAGTGTTTATCATCATGCATATTTGTTTCATGTCTTCCATTTTCCCATATATCCTACAGTCTGAAGGTGTACATTTATATTTAAATCAAATTATATAATAATATCAATCTGCGACCTGAATTATAAATGTATGTAATAAATTTAAGTAACTCCTAAAGTACATATGAGAATTATAAATGTACAAAATAATAATAAAATAAAAAAGTAGATGAACAAAGGGAAAAGCAACAAGAAGAAAAATGAATGTACCGAAGCTAACATAAATCAATAAAAAATAAAAAGAAATTTTGTGCAGCAGCAGACAACAAAGATATGCAAAAAATAAAAGCAGGAAAAATATATAAACCAATAAAATTCCTAGCCAATCCTTAACACAGTACAATCTCATGCCACTTTGCTTTCCATGTCCATAATTATAAAAAGTTGGTATTGTTTTAGAACTAAACTATGAAACATGTTCTATATTTGTAATAGAATACAGAGATAAATTAATGGCATTCATGGCCAACAACTAACCAATATAGACAGGTGCTGATGCAGAAGAGAATGGACACTAGAGCTGCATGAGAGAATATGACGCAGGCCATGTGCGATGTGACAGTTTACAATGCTAATATAATCACATTAAGTAATGTTTATGAAGGGCAATCCTCCAAATAATTAAATCCGAATGAGTTGTCATCATATGGAGAAAAAAGACAAGAAAGACAGCCTGCCCAATACAACAGCATCATTCATCATAGATAAGGCATAAAATATTGCAGGAAAAAAAAAAAAAGATCATGTCTTCATGGGGAAACACAAAATGTGGAGGGTTTTAATGAGAATTTTACACTGCAAAACAAAACCGTTCATTCCTCTGATGACAAGGAATTAATGGCAAGATGCAGGATTAGCAGGCCAAAGCAGCTCATCCAACCATAAAAGAAGTTTTCTTCTTTTTATTATTTTTTTCGTAATTTTTTATGTTTTGGGTAGAAAAACAGGCCTTGAATATCGCAAAAATTTGTTATAAAGATATGATGGTCACCACGTATCTATTTTTAGCTTAAATCATAGTCATCATCATCAGCTCTATTCTAAGTATAGTCTAGTTGGTTCAACTCAAATTGGACTACCGAACGCACAACTCATAATCAAAAGTCAGATTTCTTTGGGTGCAAAAAACATTGGTCAATTGCTATAAATCCCATAACATCAAGACAACATGAAAACAACAACTACAATTAAAAGACTAAATTGAAACTAAAACAGTTCAGAAAAAGATGCAGTTTTAGTGAAGGATGATCAAGTAGCATATATATGATAGCTAAATGACCTTCCTATGACACATAAAGGCAAAAAAGGATTGCATTCCGAAGAAAAATCATCAGCATCTCCATGCTGAGACTACTGCAATCTCTTGTTGCTTCCATGACAGCATCAGCGCAGCCTGGCGTTTTTCAACCTCAAAACCCCTAACTTGAGCCTTCTTTAGGAGGCAATCAGCCTGTGTTTCAGCAAAGTTACTAAATTGCAGTGGTACAAATCCAGCAGAAGTAAAGAGTGTTCGCCATGGGAGCAACTTGTCTCCAGTTTTGAATCGTCCAAGCAGAGAGTTCTCAATCCTTGGTCGCAGCATGTACTTTTCGATCCTATCAATTATTTCAGGGGACACACCCGATGCTTCGATGGACTCAAGAAGAACAGTGGTTGACTGGAAGGAGTGGAGGACATGGTGGGAGAAGGAAATATCAGCCCTATCATAACCAAGATTGACTGAAATCAGTATCTTCGGAGAAAGCTGCTTGATTAGGAAGAGAAGGGCTTGAGTTGATAGGTGATGATGGCAAAAACCAAATGCAAAGTTCACAGCAATGGCCACATCGGAAGATGAGGAAGAGCAAATTATTGAAGCAGGGTTGAAGGATTCAAAAGGTAAGAAATTGAGCTCAAAGGGTACATTAAGGTCTGCAGCAAAATGATTAAGGTTTTCATGAATTAGATGAAGTTCAACCTGGTGATGTGATGCTACAGACACAAAAGCAGTGATCCGAAGCTGTAATGGCGCACCAGTGACAGCAGAACGCCTTCCTGACAACTCTTGAATAAGTGCAGGCCAATGACTACCAACTCCAACATCAAAATCAATAACATGAATTGCGTTCGCACCGGCAAGCTCCTCAAGAATAATCTGGGTGGATGTAAAACTTGTGAACTGAAGGACAGGGGAGATCTCAGCAAAGGCTTTGTAAGCACTGAGCTTCAGCAGGACCTCAAGTGGAGATACTAGAGGAAAGCTGCTTTCCTCGCTGCTTCCGTTTGATATGGCAAGGAGTGCTTCCTTGAAATAGAACGCAGTGCGGAGAAAAGGCTTCCCGGATGGGGAGGGAAGCTGATGATTGAGCCGCGCCAATATCCTATGGGCGCTGATCGTGTTTCCAGATTCCACAAGCTTGGCCGCCTTAAATAGCGGATCAATGACAGCTTGCTGCTGCCAAGCAGCCTCATTAGGCAGCTGAGTAGGTATGGCGCCCAGGTAGGTTTGAGGCATAAAGTTCTCATGAGGGTTCTGGTTGTTGATGAAAGTGGAGCTTGCAAAAGCCGGAGCTTTGAAGCTATTGTTAGTGAATCCAGTAAAAGAGGGAAAGTTAGATGGTGGAAGAGGAATCATGGGAATCAAGGAACCATCTCCTCCATTTCTTCCCATCTGTTGGAAATCAAATCCCGGATCGAAGATATCAAGCCCTATCCCACTGCCTTCGAGCTTTGCGCCTGCGTTGGGGTCCGCCATATACCAGCGTACGAAACTGTGCTCCGAGATGAGCTCCCCCGGCGGCGGTAGCGGTGGCTGTAAAATCATGGAGTCCCAACACTCCACACTTCCCATGACCGGGACGGGCTTCAACTCCGGCGCCCATTGGCCTTCCGCAGAAGCCAAAACAGGCTGACATTTAAGAGCAGGGTTAATGGAGATCGCCGCCACACCGGCTGTATCGGAGGAACACGGTGTTGATGTCGACGTCGGAGAGCTAGGGCTTCTGTGATTATCCAGAACTGACCTGGGCTCTCCTCCCTCTCTGAACGAGCTCTTCCTCGTCCTTTTCGAGAAAAAGCCCTCCTCCTCGTCCACTAGGCCATCAAAAATCATACCTTTAAGGCTCAGCAAGCAGAACCATCATCAAAACGATAAATTGATTGGAGAGATTTCATGATTCGAGAATGAAAAACACAAGGATCAGAGACAGAAGAGGACACGGACCTTTACACAAAAAGGAAGAAAAGATGTAAGATCGACTTGTTCGCAGCCTTCTGGTTTCCTCTTGTGTCTTCTTACTTTTTTAACTTTTCCTGACTGTTTTCTCTCAGTTCTCTCCTTCAACTTCCATCTTTTCTTTTCACAGTAGACCTCTTCGCCCCCCTTCCCCCATTCCCTTCTACGATCCTCTTTTCAGTTTGTTTTTTTCTTCTTTTTCACTCGCTTTCAACAATGGATGCATAGAGCTTAAAAAGTACTGTTGGTTTCTTTCCTCACTTAAAAATAAATAAATAAATTCAAAAGCTTGAACAATTTTAATAAATACAAGTTTCAAAATTATTGAGTTTATTTTAGTATCAATATAATAGATATATTATTAATATTTATTCATTCAAAAATAATTTTAAAATTTTAAAATCCATTCTAATGCTTTTTATTTAGGAAACCCTGACACAATTTTCTAAAATAATGCACATAATTTAATCTATTTATTAGGCATAAAATTCAAATTTTAAAATTTAATTGAATTTATTTTGACTCAGATATACTTAAGTTTATGAAGAATTTTTAGTTGCTCGTCTTGAGGTCTAATTGAGCCAATCTGAATTGTTAGTTGAATTGAGCTTAGCTTGATTAGTGGCTCATGAACTAAATTTGCACTAACAAACCAAGCTTAAGCCAAACCCTATTTGATTTTTTTGCTTGTGAGCTGGCTCTTTTAAAAAATAATTTATATAAAATATATCAAATATTTTAAAATTCAAGATTTATCATTAAATTATTTAAAATACTTTAAAAATAATATCTAGCATTTTATATCAAGTGATTTCTTATTCTCCATCACCTAATTATATGTTCATTTTGGTAATTTTATTATAGCATAACTTGAATTAAAATTATTTTTTTTTATAATAAACAAGATGATTCGTGAGCGTGAGCCAAGTAAAATTCACAGAATTAAAAGCTTGAGCTTTAATCGATTAATTAATTAAGCTCGAGCACAAAAAAAGGGTAGCTTGAGCTCAACTCGACTCGTTTACACACTTGAGCAAATTTTTTCACTTCTTCATTATGATTCGTAGGGAAATGAAGCAGTTTCAGATAAATTTTGGCGATGAAACGACAACCCTTATTATATCACCCAATTATTCTGTATTTACAATCTAACACATTTATACCACTAAAACACTTCATATTGCATGAAAAATACCACTATTTTAATTTTTAAAATGTGAAATACATTGCAATTATGTTTAGGTGTCAGGTATTTAAATACATTGCAATTGAGTGATATGTAAGTAAAAATGGTCATTTCCCAATTTTTTTCTCATGCATTATAAACAAAAGAATAAAATAAAATAATGTAAAATTAATAGAACATGTATTGATGGAGCAGTACAAGATATAAAATTTATTAATCTCATCAAATGAGAGCTTAGTTTGACGGCGTAGTTAATTCACAACTAATTACGCCATCGACACAGGTATGTTATCCACCAACACCTCCTTTAACCACGTCGCCACACTGCGTCATCTCTCTGCCTAGGATCTCCTCTTCCTCCTCGAAGTGCTTCCCTCTTCCACCAAACCTTTCCATCTCCCTAATCGCTGCCTCGACTTTGTGCTCCGCCAAGATTTTGCCAGAAAAGCAAGTGCAGTGTAAGGTGGAAGATTAACATTTTATGTTGGGAGGGCAGTTGCTCCCTTGGACCAAATGTGGGTCCGCTACTGCAAGTTCTCCTAAGGCATTGATTAGCCTACCCATAATCATTAAGGATGAGGCTTAATAAGTAACAATACCAACAATTTTTTGTTCATTACTTTCATATTACACTAGGCACTTTAGAATTTACTTGATAAAGCTATTTTTCTTGAAACTCAATTGCTCATTTAGGGTTCTTTTGTATCAAGTGAGTGTTCTTGTTAAAATAAGTAGGGTACTCATTCTCCTTTTGTAGCTACCCACAATTCTTGAGTAAAGAGCAACTAATACCTTAACTTATTAAAAAATATGAGCTTTATTGTGATGACATTGACCGTATAAGCACAATGTGCTAAATGACTTATTATTATTTATGACCAAATATTTATTATCAAGATTTTTTCACATCTTTTTACTCAAAATTTCTAATTTGATGCATTGTTTCTTTCTCCAAGTCGCAATCACAATCAATGTAATACACAATCATATAAAAAGAATCTTTATTTGCAATATCTTTTTGCTTCTACAAAGATTTCCTTAGACTCAAAACGGTTATATTAAAGTCTTGATGTGAGTTCATAGATAACGATGTATCTAAGAATTCTCGAAGGTATTATGAGTATGAATGCTACAAAGATTAGGAACTAAGACTCAATGGTCATGAAAAGAAATCCTTATGGAGTAACAACACTAAGATTTTTGTCGCTTTTAAGCAGCTCTAAAACATAAAAGATAGCATTTCAAATAACTTTTGCAATAAGCTTCTACTATAAATCTTTCTTGGAAGCATGGCTTCGTTCATTGACCTATTCATCACTATCAAACTTTTTCTCAAGATAATGTAGCGTCTCTCTCCTAGATTGGTTCATAAAATACTAACAATGTGTTAAATAAACTCCTCTTCCTCAATGACATTGCAAGCATCTTGTTTAACTAGCTACTAACTTCATACATAGGATTATTAAGACCCAATGTCTTGCTAGTTTTAATATCCTCATTTTACTCCAATAAGGTAAGTGTACCTAACATGCCATGTCCTTTTTGAGTCCACTTTTTCCTATATATAATTAAGGACGTGATGAAATATCACCTACTTTTTATCTTTTTTATGCAATCATCACAACAATGCTTTATGAATCACATCAATAGTATTATTTCTTTATAAAGTTCATGTGACTATTTATTTTTTTATTTCATTACCAATGAAAAAGACAAAAAAATTTTATAGGAGAAGAGCCTAGAAAGTTGTTTTATCAAACTATGACTATATTGACATACAAAATTATAGACAGCATAAAACATACAGTAGAAGCTTAATATTGCAAAAAGTAAGAAAGTTAAATTTATGACTTGAGAAAGACTAAATGTCCAACATAGCTCATGCGCATCATCGTCTCATTTAAATTTTTCCTTAGAAAAATTATTTAATATTAATCTAGGTCATAAATTATAGGGCGTTTACATACATACGATACCATTCTTATTCATTTATGTATCTAACACCAAAATATTAATATTTATATTCATAGCACTTAATCCTTAACATTACATCACAAATATCATTTTTATTAAATTTATTAAAGTGAATTGCACCTATTTAGGCATAGTTTTATAACATCTTGATGCTATAAATGTACATATCAAGCTTTAGGTGTTAGGTAAGTAAATCCATATGGATTGTGTAGTATAAACATGTAATTTTCTCAAAAGAAGTAATGTAGATTTCTGAATGACTACACACTCACTTTAAAAGTTAAAAATAATTTAAATTGAAGAAAGATAAATATGGGACATATAATAATTGTTTATAATGTATGATGTAATCCAACATATTAACTTATCTCATTGTGGTAAACTTGTTATATGTATCATATCATAAATGTTCATTGAACAACATGCTATAGTAGGTTCTACAATTAAACAATTGAGTGAGTTTAATATCATTTTATTTGATTAGATCCATATATAGATTGCAGATATGCTATATGTTTGGTAATAATATATGTGATTAATTCAAATTGAAAGTTTGCACAATAATTATGTAATATTTCATTCAATCAAGTTAATAATTAAAACGTATTATAATGTGTGCTTATGTATAATGATATTAGGGTTGAGGCTTTGATTCAAACTAATTAAACAATATAATCATGACTGTATATTACGAGTCACCTATAGTTTGAATTCAAAATTAATAAAGAATTATTCCTAATTAGAGTTTATTTTGGAGGGCTAATTAGTGTTTTGCAATGTGCTTGAACATTTCTACTAATACTATTTTTATTAATATCAATTGAGAAAACCTAAGAGAGCATCGAAGAGAGAATTTTAAAAGCGAGGATGAGAAGAAAGGAATAGCAGAAAACTTCTATTGAAAGCTTTATATCATCTTCCTACACAAATCATTTCTCCTCCTCCAACTTTGATCTTAATATAAAATTTTTGCTTTATGAATCTTTCTTCAATTTTTTCAAAGAAATCATGAAGTTTAAATCCAAATCAAAATCCCAAATTTTAATCCAAAATCCAAAATCTCCCAAATTGAATTTCAAATCCTCTCCAATTTCTACTCAATTGACTTACCAATGCTTCATGACAATATTCTAAATCAAATTAGCTAATCAATTAAGCCAAATCCAAACTCTAGCCAAGCCTTTAAACCCAAACCCTAAACCCACTTGGAGCCACTTGGTCTAGCCTAACTTGGGCCAACATAGCTGCCATTTGGACTCTAAAACCCAACCTAGATCCACCTAGTCCAGCCTAGGTGAGCCATGGACCAAGGGTCCCTTAATTTAGGGGATCACCTCCCATATTTGGCCAAATGACTTAATCTTTTCCATCAGCCATCAAACCTCCCAGCTAATCACATTTAAACCTTCCTCTAGCTCCCCTGACCCAGCTAGCCACCAGCCCTACCATGGCAGGCCGGCCTAGTCACCGGAAAACCCAAAACCGAGAGAGCCATCCCCATAACTCAAACCCAATTCCACCCATCCAAGCTGACTCAACTTGATTGGTCAATTGCGCCATTCAACCTTCCACCTAAGCAATCCTCTCCACCCTCTGGCTTGGCCAATTAAGTCTTAATTCCATGACTATTTAAACCGCACCCCCTCACGGCCAAATAGGGAGAGTACACAAAACCTTGGGGAAACTCTGCCAATTGTCTCCAAAGCTTCTCCAGGACTTCCTAAGCTCAAGCCCACCATGCTTCAGCAATCACCCCCACTGCATGAGGCCAATTTATTCACCCATAATTGGTTAGAAATAGGGTGCTCTCTGTCACTCTGCCAAACTCCATAAAACTTTCAAATGAACTGTCCCTGAGGTTCCCCAGACCAAATGAAGAATATCCCAACTGAAAGCCCCATCCCCCAAGCTCTTTGCACCTGACTTTAATCAAGGTCGCACCACCTGTTGGAGGAACTCTTACTCAGACCTATTCCCACAGCAAGGAGACACTTGGAGGAGGTTTAC
Source organism: Papilionanthe hookeriana x Papilionanthe teres (assembly GCA_022702705.1). NCBI lineage: Eukaryota > Viridiplantae > Streptophyta > Magnoliopsida > Asparagales > Orchidaceae > Papilionanthe > Papilionanthe hookeriana x Papilionanthe teres. The sequence goes on from CM040433.1 coordinate 20,857,544, forward strand.
CAAGTCTCAACAAAGCTTCTGCAAGTACCAATCGAGGCCTCACCTCTTGGGCTCAAGTATACTCCATTTTTCCCTAAACTAAGCTCGGTTTGGGCTTTTATGAAGAGAAACCCATGCCTGATTAGCCATATGGATGTGTTCATCTAGACTAGATGACGGTGTCGAAACAAACCCCATGTGATTTCATTGAGTGTAGAGCGAGATCATAGTGTTTTAGTGTGAATGGTTTATGGGTTAGGCCAGTTGTAGACGATGATGGAGAGTCGCCAAATCGCTCGTGTATTAGATGGACGTTCTAGATCCAGCTGGACGAGGGAATAAGACATAAAGTGCGGGCTGAGTCAGCGACTACGTGGATGACGACATTGAACCAGAGCGTGACACACATAGCTTCAGAGCCGTCGTAGGTTGAGTCAGTGTCGCGTGGATAAGTAGGAAAATATGGTATTTTTTATTTATTTAAATACTAAAACTTTAAAAATTTATAACTTGGTATAAAAAAATCATTAAAATAAAATAAAAAATCATGCTACTCAGTGTATAGAGGAAAAAAATATGAAACTAAAATAAAAAATATTTATCATATATTTTATTTTTAATTAATTAAGTACTCCAGACTATATTTTAATTATATTTAACTAAATATTAATCATCTTGGCTTGAAATTTGGAGGGCTTATTTTGTATATGGTTAGAGATGTTCTCTAATTTTATCACAGTTAGAGAACACATCTAACCTTAAAAGCCCTAATTTTCAAGTATAGTTGCCTATTTCTACTTAAAATAATTATATAAATTAAAATGAAAATTAGAAAAATATGGGATTTATCTTATGAGGTTTTCTGTGGTCAGAGAACTCTAGGAAAAATTTTAAATGAGTTTAAATATTTATGTACTTTACATTAGCTAATTAAGTCACTAAAATATATAAAAACTTAAATAAATATTACATAATCCAAAAATTGTAAAAATTTGTTCCACACTGTAAATAATAACCATTCAAACCCTCTGTAAAAATTTGGAGCTTATTTGAAATGTATTTTATAGTAAAGTCTATAGTTCAAATAAAATGAGATTTTTGCATTAAAATAATTATAATAAATAAAGTATAATTAGAAAAATTATGAAAAGTGATTTTAAGTTTTTCTTGTGATTAGAGAAACTTGAGAAACTTAAAACTGATATTAAAATAAATAGTTTATTTTCGAGCTAATTTTTAAATTAAAAATAATTAAAAATTACAAAAATATAAAAAATGTGTCAAAATGTTCCTAATGGTTCCCTGATCACTTGGAACCCTTTAGAATACTTTTCCTAATTTTCCTAATTTAGTTATGTATTTTTAAAAAGCTAAAAATTTATTTTTCTTATTTTTTCACTAAAAAATAATTATAATAAATGAAATAAAAATCATAAAAATGAAAATTTTGTTTATCTAAGTTCTCTAAACTTAAAGAGATTTATTAAAAATATAAAAAGTAGTTTTTGAAATTAATTTATATCTTATATTTAATTAATCACTAAAAAAATTAATAAATAATTATAATAATTAAAATGTAATTTTAAAAATCATGAAATTTGGTCCAAGCAGTCCTCTAACCTGTGCGAACCTCTTATAATTTTCTCATAAAAAAAACTTTACTTTGAGTAGTTAAATGAATTAATGTTGAAAATCTTTATTTTGAATAAAATAATTATTGAAAATTAAATAAAAATTAGAAAATCGTAATTTCTCCTTTGATATTTTAATTAGCCACGAGTAGTATGAAATTTTAAATTCATTTGAGTTGTATTTAATGAATTATGAAGTGGAGAGTCCTAGGAGCAAAATTTTATTTTTGGGATTTTAGTACGCTAATTAAATTTTAGGTTAAGCGAGAGGGTAAATGGGCAATTTTGATCATAATAAACTCCTTTAGATGTTTGAAACATAATGGGTTAAGAGGTAGAAATCAATTTGTCCTCCTTTTCACAATAAGGGTAAAAATGTAATTTTATTCATTATTGAGGTTTGGAAGTTAACTCAATTGGACGACATTAAGGTAGTGGGCTTAAGCTAGGAAGACAATAACTCACTTATTTGAAGCTCATAATTCATGATTAGATTGTAAGTGTGAGCCTTTAATGAGAATTGAATTTCATTCAACTTAATACTTGAATTATTGCAAATCTACTATGAAGATTGGATTTAAGGGCTTAGTAGTGAGTAAGCCTGATTTAAATTGTCTAATGAGGATTAGAAAAGAGAAACACGATCAATTAATGAATACCTTCAAACACTACAAGCCCAATTTTAAATCGTGGGTATAAAATATTTAATGACTTAAGCTTGCCCTTAAGGGGCATCCATCCACATAATTCTTAAAATAAGACATCAAGTGAATACATAGTTACCCAGCTTATGAGATAATCAAAACACCAAGGTTCATTAAGCACAGGTAGTTACAGTATTATCACTAAACTTTAACTGTGGATGAATGATTTATCAACATAGTAAGTTCAGAAGAACTCGAAATGATTCAAAAGATTTTAAAAGTTGTATAGGGCTTATTTTTCTCCGAGCACTTTTATGATCTTTTGGGTATTTTGGAGGATAATTGAACCTATTATGCTTTGATGAATAATATCATCCTTAAAATCTTTAGGGGCCCACCAAGTTAATTCCCTGGGACCCGTTAATTCACCTAAATCAATAAAAATACCCTAAACTACTTATCCTACATTTATAACCCAATGCTTAAGGACTTAGGTCTTCCCTAATGTATTTAAGTCCTTGTGAGCAACTGGTGACCTTTGTTTCTTTACCACATATCGATCATCAGACTAGTATAAGTCTGAAGTTTAGGTGGTTAGGGCAATGATGATAATGCTTATGTGTGCTAAAATGAGGGATACGAGAGATTCTTAGAATGATATCTCATTCCTCAAGGACCTTCAATAAGGGAGAGGAAATAACTGATGATACTATTCACCGACTTTTGGTGGGATTGTTGTTTCTGATGCTCTTAGGTTGTTAGTAGTCCTAACTTGATTAGAGTGACTAACCTCTGGACTACACTACTTTACAGAATTAAAATAAAAAATTTTTTTTCCCGTTAAAACAAATCCTGCATGAAAACAAATAAAAAAATTTTAAATTAAAGAATTTTGATGCAAATTTATGAAGGTTCATGAGTAGTCATTTGGATCAAGATTAGGACAACCTTCTGTAGATTGTTGGGTTGGTAACTCTTGCCCAGAGTCAGGAAGTACACAGTCCATCTCTGAACCACCACCTTTAGTGATATCATAAACCCAGTCTTGGTTTTTTATATGTGACTACTAGTTTTCTTTCTCGTGTTTCTTGCGACGTACTTTTCTACTTTACTCATGTTGGATTTTTCTTGCTCCGTAGACTTTCTTTTCCTGCAATTCACTTAAAATTCCTGCAAATTATATTATGTTTTATGGACTAACCATGCAGCGGTGGCAAAAGCTCAGGTACGCCTTTACAATTTATTGACAACATTTTACTTTATTGTACTTTACTTTCCAGTGCCATTTACTTTGTCTGCAATTTACTTTACTACGCGTGCCTGTAGGACAAAAAAATGGGAACAAATATGCATTTTCTAAAAATTAAAATTCACTTTTAAACATGGTGAACACCCTTACATCACTCTTTTTAGATTAAAGGGAACCCTTGGATGAGGTAACCTACGGTTGCTAATGAAATTTCCCTAGTTTAAATGAGTGTAAAAAATTGTTTAGACTAAGTCAACCAGAAAGAAAATAGTGGTGGCCGCATGAGGGAACTATGGGATCCTAACCCATATTACTTTAATCAAAATTTAAAATTTCCCAAATAAAAATAAAAACAAAACCAAAGCCATAACCACAACAACAACCAAAACCAAAATACTGAAATACACCTAGTAAAACTTTTTGAACCTTAATCTTTGTGACTGCTACTTTAGTAAGGAGCATGGAGCATGCACCATGGGTAGCACGACGAGGACGTACAAAAGAACACATTTGAGAGAACAAACTAATCTACAACAACAAATCTCTTTCCCTTAGCATAAACAACAAACCATAAGACTTCGAGGTTGTTTGCCTAGTGCGACATAAATCCTCAACTTATCTTTAGGCCTTTGTACAATCTTGTTGTGCAATATAAGCCCTAACACTTCTAGGGATTATGAGGTCATCGTTCAGTGCGACGTAAGTCCTCCTATCTTCCAAGCTATTTGTATGATCAGTATCATACAAATGTAATACCTACATAATAAAATATGAAAGATGAAAATTAAATAATTTCTCTTCAAAACTAAAGCCAAACCATAAGATATTTTGGGAAGTTACCGAGGTTCTCCTTAGGATCTGTGACATCTCATACCTTTATTTCCTTTGAATTCCATAATAATTGTTCCAAGATTGAGCCCTTCTCGTATGATCTTTCCTATGTCCGACCTTGAAAGCCCTAAACTTTGAAACTCATGAAGACATTGCCACTGATCTAAATCGAGAGTTTTCTTATGTGACTTCAGTTGCTTGAGGTGTATTAACTATAGGACTTGCCCATATAGGAAACTTTAAGAACGCAACTTAATATAAACCCTATCTAATCTTTGAAAAATCTCATGAACTTAAGATGGATGTATCTCATACAATTTTAAAGCCTACCTATTTTGGGAATTCATCTACACAACCAGTCTTTATATCTTCGAATTTAACTCAAACACAAGAAAAACCTGAATTGAATGATGAACAAGATAAAGTTATTAAACTAAGACTTGGAAGAGAATTTGAGAATATATTTCAAAAGTACTTTGAGTTCAGAAAAGAGGATAAGGATATTGAAAGACCAATGGAAGAAATTCCTATGGAGTTAGAAAAACCTATTTCCTCAACTAAAATAGATATAGAAAGACCACCTCCATCATTTACTCAGTACTAAGTGGAAGAATTGGAAGATAACTTGAAACAGAAGAGTAACATAAAAGATTTTGATCTAGAATCTGAATTATGTAGAGAGAATCCGATCTAAAATTTGGGAGATCTTGAAATAACTTATAGAGACTCATTTGTTATAAATTTTAATGATGATATTAATATGTAAATTCAGAAAAATAATAGAAAAATATTGGATCTATAAATAAATATGAGGAACAATGATATGAATCAATTTGAAAAGGAAGAACTGAATGAAAAATTAAAATTTAAGGATTTTGTAGGAATCTCTGGATCTGAAAAAGAATGGGCGATTGATCGAGGATTACTTAAATGGAATTTTGGTCCAAGAGGAATCATTTGGTGGACTGACGACGTTAAACCAAGCGCTTTATGGGAGGTAACCCATAATTATCAATGTGGTTTGATTTAGTATGCCTGAGAGTCATGCTTGTTAGTGTTGTATTGTGTTTGGTTTAGAGTGGATTGACTTGATCTTTATGTGTCATTATGAATTGATCAGTTTGATTGTTGATTGGTAGATGTTAGGATTGTCAGTGGTTTGATTTAATCTCTGTGTATCATGAGGGAGGTGATTCCTTAACTTCTTATTATGATTAGACTTGTATGTTCTCTTGTAGTAGTTGGATTAATGAGTCCACTATGAATTGGGTCTTAACTCGGGCTTGTTTTACAAGAGATATCATAAATTTGAACAGTGATAGATCCATCTCAATTTTATTACTTCCTTTCTCTGACCTTGCTTTCATTTGAAGGGATTCATGAACCTATTTTATGAATAACATGTGGATGATCTTACACTACGATTTATAACTCTTAGAGGCGCATACTTAGTGGGATAAGGTGATGCCTGAGGTTGGTGTTCGTGACCCAACTTATCAGGGATAATCTTTTCTATGGGATTATACTCTATAAAATCATTCTAATGTACCTAATTTATTAGTGTAATGATTATATTAGAAATTAGAGGTAAGTTAATGAGATGTGATGAGTTAATGGAAGAATTGATCACATTTATCATATGTGTTTGTTTGTGTGTTACAACTTTACATAAGATTTTTAGAACATTTTCATATTCCAATGCCGATACCTGTTATGCTAGTTAAACTTTTATTTAGTGAATTTCATTCTGACATGATTAGTTTAGATTTACTTTCTGTTGTATATTGTTCTGTCCTGATTAATAATTGTAGATGTCTCTAATAAGAATTTGTGGTAGATAAAATTTCTGAACTATTTTTCTTCCTACTTGAATTATCTGTACTAAATGCTATATATGTTAAAAATTAAGTTTGGGGGTGGGAAAAAAATAAAATTTTAAACTGAGTATACTTCCTTTTAGTTTAATATTATTGCAATCATGTTTTGGGCTAGATTTACTTTCTCCGCAGTCATTCTATTTTGATTATGCGTGTATATGAAATTTATATAATGTTGTAGTAGTTAGTAGATTCGACTTTTACTTTTTCTTCCTGCTACATTTTATGGAATTAATTGCAAAATATTTTAAAATTCAAGTTTGGGGGGAAGAAAAATTTTTAAAACTGAACTTTATTTGTTCTCAGTAGCTCGTATTTAATTTATTATCACTTTTAAAATGACTTGTGGTATGTGGTGTTATCTTTATATTACTATAATTTTGATTTTAGAAATGTTAGAAAAATAATTTAGTTGAAATCCTATGTGATGAAATTGTTCTAGAGTTAAGTTATTTTGTAGGAAACTTTAAGAAAATGATTTTGCTATTTATGGTATAAAGGAGTTGAATATTTGAAAAGCTAAGATTCTTATATTTATACTTATTGATAATTGAGCTTTTATTGAAACCTTTTTCGAACTAATACTTACACTTTTAAAAAGTAAAGGAAAATTTTGAGTTTTGGACTTTAGAAAGGGGATAGTGAAATTCTAAATTATTAAAGGCCTATCCAGATATAATAATCCTCAATTAAAAAAAGAGAAAAAAAGGGTTTGAAAATGATCCCAAAAGAAAAAAAAAGGAAAAAAAAAAGTGAAAAGAAAATACATGAGGAAAAGCTTGAGGAGAAGCTTAATCAAAAATTAGTTTCACTTGAACCTTTTTAAATGAAAAAACTTAAAAATAATCTTAAGCTTTTTCTTATTTCAAAAGGTATTGGTTAAATTGGTATAGATAAGGTGCTCAAATTCTATTTTTATACTTTCTTTGAATCTTTAGTTTGACAAGTTTTAATAACTTTTGAATTAAATAGAAAATCATGATTTTGAAGTTGAATATGAGATATTCTTACACTCTAGTCCTAGATTGATTTGCTAGAATTTCCTCTATGTTACACTATAATATTTCTGAGATAAAATTATAGGAAACTTTTTTGAAACCCATAACAATAAGTTAACATATTTTGTTTTTAAAGTTATAGTGTTACTTGAGGATAAGTAACAGTTAAGTTTGGGGGAGTTGACACGCCTAAAAAATACTTGATTTTACATATATATTTTATGCTTTATTATAACGATATTACACTTTAAAGGAAGGTATTTTGTATGTTTTTAATTTTAGGTACAATAAATGGACTCTTAGAGAAAAAGAATAAAAAACGGGGCAATTTGGAGAAAAGACGAGCAAGAAAGCAAATTCTGGCCTGACACATTTCAATAAGTCTTTATATCCTTAATATCTTTTACACTTCTTGCATATTTTTGAATGAGATTACACTTTAAAGAAATATTATTTTAATATTTATTTTGTAGGGCTATCTGTTAGTAACACAACGCAACTGAAACAGGGCAAAACGGAGTTAAAACGGAGCCAAACGGAGCAAAATGGTGGAGCTGCGCAGAACACTAGAAACCAGAGAGCGACAAAACTATGATGCCGAAAGCACCCAAAACGGCGTTTACGGTGCTAGGAGCGGTTATTGTCCATATACATTGAACCTGGACTCTTTTTGGAAGTTTTCTTGAAGCACCTATTGGGAAATTCGTCCCTACACTATTTTAAAGTGAATTTGAAGCCAAAAAAGATAGAAATGTTAGAAAAAACATGGAGAATGTTTAAAGATCTTAGAATAAGAGTATAAATGTAGATTTCAACCTTTTTGGAGAGATTGGAGAGGGGATTTTGAGAGAATTTGTATGGAATCTACTAGCAATACATGGATCGGCGGGAGACTTTATGGGAGAGATCTTCATCTTTCTTTCAAGGGGAAAAAACTAAGTATTGTATTCTTCATTATCTTATGATTTTGTAAACACTTATCTAGTGGATTTTCTTTGATGCAATGATGTTTTTTTTTGTTTTCTTCGTGCTTTGTGATGTGTTTCTCTTACTCTTTCTTCTTGTTTGGAAATAATAGCATAAGAAGAGTAGCATAAGAAGATCATGTCATTGTTTTCATTCTACTTTTCTTTTGCAATGAGTAGGATTCATGTTTAGGATATTGGGATGCATGTTAGAAGAAATTTTAATTATAAATGTGATATTTTTTACTTGCGCTTCATTTACATTACAAAAAGAGCTCGTTCTAGTATTAAAATTCATTGTTTTGCATTAAAACCTGAGAGGGCGGTGTAATTTTCAACAAAGTAGAACCACATTCAAATTCCATGGATGGTGAATTTCATGGGGTTGAGTGGAAATAAATAAGGAAATATATTTTGATGGGTGTAGAATTGGAGATTTTAGGGTGACAGACTAAAATCCCCAATTCGGTCCTAGTGTTTGGAAACTAAAGTATGAGTTAGCCTTCAGGCGAACGGAAGTGGGAGCTCTGAAGTGAGAGCCAGTATCCTCCCAGCCTAACCACAAATTTAGGGGCTAAACCTAGGATTAACTAATATTCTTTATGCACTCGAAAGAGGGTAAAAGATAGGATGGATCCTATTTGGCACATATAATATTTAATGCATCTCATTCCTTTACATTATTTAATTCACTACAAAAGAATAGTAGATTTTATTATCTTAAAATTCACCAAACTAATTCATCCAGAAAGTGTTATCTTTAGAATTAATATTTTCTTTTAGGATTATTTGTTAGTTAATTTAAAATTAAGACTTACCTTAAGGAGTATTTGTTAGAAAAACCACTTAAATAGAAATTCTTATCTAAAGTCTCATAATAGTATACTAGAATTTGACTAACCTCTTACCTCGCTTTCTTGTGGGATCGATAAACGGGACTCCACTAGAGCCCTGTATTACTTGAACGCGGAGTCACATCACTAAACTCTTAGGTTCAATCTAACTTGAACTTAAGTTAACATAAATCTTTAGTTTCAACCCAAATTGAACCTAATTCAATCTTTTTTAGGCTCATCTTAACTTGAACCTAAGTTAACCGAAACCCTTAGGTTCAATCCACATTGGACCTAACCCAAACCCTTAGGTTCAATCCATATTAGACCTAACTTAAACCTTAGGTTCAACTCAAATTGAACTTAAGTCATCTTAAGCCTTAGGTTCAACCCAAATTGGACCTAAATTACTTCAAATTTTAGGTTCAACCAAAATTTAACCTAATCCAACTCATAAACTCATTTTAGGTCCAAACCTAATCCCTAAGTCTAATGTACCTTAGACTTGACCAATCTTTCTTAAGTTCAAACAACACTAAACCCAAAACCTAAGTCTAAACTACCCTAGACTTAACTAATCCCTCTTAGGTTCAACCTACATTAAATTGAAACATTAGGTTTAACCTGCATTAGACTTGACTAACCTCTCTTAGGTTTAACCCAAATTAAACTCAAAGTTGAGGATTCAACTCACATCTAAGTTAGAAAAACAAACCAACTGATATAAAAAATTAAAGCCAACCAAACATAAAAATTCACTCTAAAACATTAACGACTTAAAATTCCCCTTAAAAGACATTAATACTTAAATTTGAACCTTAAAATGTAACTTGGTTTGAGAAGATATTTTGGAGGAGATAACTCATGATTGCTAACAAAATATCTTAAAATCACTCATTACTATTCAAACTACAATCTTAATGCCCTGGGATTACGGAACTACGAGATCTTGATCTGGTCATCTCAAACAAAATAAAAATAATAAGATGATAAAATAATCGGTTAATAAATCAAAAACAACCTAAATTTTTCAACCCCTAAAATTTGAAAAAGACACTAATACTTAAATGAAACTCTAATGAACAAAGATCACGAACGCAACTTGAACCCCATTGTTCAGATCTACGAAGATCTCTTGGACGACAATTTCTGGCTACTAACAATAATCTTCCAGTTCAGGTTTAACTACTTTTTAGACTATGTAAATTTCAATATCCTGATGACCCCGGGATGACGGAGCCATAGATATCTTAACCGGGTTGTCTTAAAATTAAAAATTCAACAATTAAATTAATAAGTCAAGACATAATTTAAAACTAACTTTGATTTGTAGAATTACAAAGACACAAGGCAAGTTGCACTTTAAATTTACTTTGCATGTTATTAAAATGGGGTAACTCATTTTTGCAGATATGACATTTTTGAGCTTAAACATTAAATCTCACAACAACTAAAGAAAACAACATCACAATAAAATGATAACAAAACAAAACAACAACAATAAAACAAATTGATGTAACAAATAAAAAAAATAAAACCAAACTTTAGGATAGTATCTGATTCTTAGAAATCTATTACTCTTAGCATTGAACATTGATGTTTCTTTCATTGATCTTGACACTTAAAACTTTTTGAGATTAAATGTTGACCTTAATCTGAAGTTTGCTTAGGCGGTCTTAACATTTAAGATATAATTAACTATAGGAGCTTGCTCTTATAGAGAATGAGAAACTCATAATAGGTATTATACTTAAATCTCTAATTATGGATGATTCATGTGAATTTCCTTGTACGAGTATCTCGGGAATCAAATACTCCAGAATTCTTTCTATAATGTTTATCACAATGAATTCTCTCTACATTGTTCTTTTCTCTGTTTTTCCATTCTCATTTGCCATTTTCCTTCCTCCTCAAAATTCCTAAAAATCTTGAGATCATTAGTATGATCTGAGAGAAGAAATTAATTGGAGACAAAGGCAGTGTAATGGATAAATAGAGTGGAAACTTCTTGACAACAACGATCATCGAAAAAATGACAGAGAATTGGCGGTGACGACAATGACAAGTCCAACAAAGACATATGATTGAGTGACAAGAAGGAAATAAAGAAGGAAAAAAAATTGTTCTTTACCTTCTAGAAAATAAACGAGTATTCTAGCCTTTCGATGGAAGAGATGAAGGGTATGACTAAGTATTATAATAAGCATGTTAGGGAAATACATCCACTACCGAGGTCCTTATGCTAAAGATAATTAACCCAGCAACACGGGAATAAGAGGCAAGAAAGTTCAATCAGATGTGGACCAGAACATTCATTATTAGCAAATTGGTCATTCTCTGTGCTTACAAGCTAATGACATATATGGGAAAGGAGGCATCTGTTTGTGGAGTGCAGGTGACCTAAAAAATATTTTATCCATAAGCTATATAAATGTAGTGATAAATGAATATTAGATTCCCAATTTTTCATATTTTTACTTGTCAAATTTGAATGATACATGTGAAATTTTTAAAAATACATGATCTTAAGCCCGAACGACACTCAAAGAACCCATTTATAGTTCTTGCAAGAAGCATTTGAATTGGATTGTAACTCGAAGAGCTTGGTCAATGTTCATGCAAAGGGTCATCAAGCCTAACTGGCACATAGGGAACATTAGTCAACCTACCAATAGTTTTTTCACATGAGTAGCTATATTTCAGAAAATGATGTTGTCCATTTGATCAAAAAACTATCTGACCATCAATGACCATGTGTTATAAAGTTTTCATGTCTCTTATGTCTGAAGCTTTGATGGTCAATCCTACACATTCTCGGCAAGACCTATAGTTGGCAGCGCATGAATTACCATAGTAGAAAGTTAATATGGTTACCCATATAAAGACTGGAAAAGATCCACAAATGTTCAAAGTACGATGTAACCAATCTAAGGAGATGACTTAACAGAGTGACCAAGACATGGGTGGTCTAAGACTTGAGCTGAGCGTTAGCATATCCAACAAGTTATGAAATCTTTGCAATCATATTCATCTATTCAAACTCTAGAATACTAATAATTGGATTTTTGGCCCCTCCAATTAGCTTGATTCTAGATTCAATTCAGTTAACTAATATTTCGGCCATCACATATTTTTGGATAGGGAACCTCTCATTGACACAATAACTGCTCAACTCAGGTATATAAATAAATAATAAAAAGGAAAGACTGTAACGCAAGACCGACCAACAAGTTTTATCATTTCTCATTCATAGAAAAAAAAGACTTATAAATATTATAACAATCTTTTTTACAAGTGCTTATACAAAAGACTAACTAAACAAATTACAAAAAGACCAGGACTAGCCTACCCATTGGATGACCCGCCATCATCCCAACCACTTATGTCCTCTTCTTTGGGCTATGAGTCAGCCACCAATGTGGAGAGCTTATGTAAATCAATCCATTCTAGGGAGACAAGCTTAGTGCTCATCATATGACCCATGCCACACAATATCCTTTCTCCAATCTCTCTTCCACCACTGTTAACTTCTACTCTAGTTCTATCCACTCACAATGTTTCTTATAATGAATAGCTGACTCTTACAATATCCTTATGGTAGCTCAACCACTCTTAGGTTGCTTTTCTCTCACATCCAGTTGGTGCACACCTCGAGAACCTTTAAGCAACATATAAATCTCATCTTTTCCAGGATCTATTAGTACATGGATAAAAAATTAGATAATACGAAATTATTCATAAATCACATCTAAAGAACATAGCATAAATGAGGGGAGAGAGAAAAAGGGAGGGAGAGTGAAAAGAATAGTACTCTTGCTTCATAAAATGTTTTCTTTATTTATAAATTAAGTAGTAAAATAGTGATATGACATTTTTTCTCTCATTTGGAGAGGTTCTATACTAGGTTATTACTGGTATTTTGTAGGCTTCGTCTATTAAGTTTAGTTAGTTGTGCTCAACTAGGCAGCTTGATCAACCGACCATAGTTCATGGGGTTTGGTCAGCTAATCCAGTATGGTTGACAATCTTCGATCCCTGCAGAAGAGTCTTTAGGTCTCCAATTGTTGGTTGGAGATACTTTGACGAGTTAGCTATTCCATCAAGTTGGCTCTACTGTGGGATATACTACTGCATCAAGTCGGTTTTTCTGTGGTGGATGACTATGATGCATTCTTATCTCGTTTTCGATTGAATAACTTATACTTGGATTGCTCGGTTGACATTTTTTTCACCTTTTAGCTTGGATGATTTTGGACTAGTTTACTTGCCTTGCATGGCTTGGTTCAATCGATTAGGTGAGCCTTATGATCTCTTTGGAGTGCATTTGCCTCTGTCGTGCTCTTCTGGAGTGTTAGATCTTTTAAAAAGATAAGTATAGACACCTTTTTGATGTACAACTATTAATATTAAAGACGGGATTGCTTTTCAAACTCAAGTATAAAACTTCTATGATTATTCAAACTTAAATAAAATGAATGACATTTTATATTCATTGATGCGTTAGCAAGAAATTTTTATTATCTCACATGAATCTCATGATAAAACAAATGTTTTAGATTCAAATTCAATATCATGTAAGGCCTCTACAATAGGTTTATAGTTAGACAGATTGTTTCGACAGATGAATTCGACGATAACAAATTAGTTTGATCTGAATCCAAGCAAGTTTAGATCAAACCTTTAAAGCAGTTTTGGGGGTTTTGGATCATTAATTTAATGGTTATATGAACTCAAACTTTGACGTTTTTATATTCAAAATCAAGTGTTTTGATGAGAGAAATCTAACAACCCTAAGCTTCTTTAATTGTGAGATCATTAAGGTCCTCCAATTATTAAATAAATCCCCCGTGATCAAGGGGGATAAATATAGTGTCTCTACTCGTTTGATCAGCTGGTTGGTGAGATTATTTGCCAAATGACCAAAAAGCCCCTACCCTATATGCTAAAAATAGATCATTTCTCTTCACTTTAGGAGGGAAGGGGAAGAGATGGAACAATAGAGCATGTTATGGATTGATGACTGGGCAAGAACTTTCAACCTCAGTAGCCATTACCCACTGTCGACCAAAACTCGTCGGTTGCCTTTGACCTTCGATGATTGCCACCCCGACTCTCCGCCGTCAGTGACCCCTGCTTGCTAACGATATCTCACAAATATGGATGTAACGTATAACAACGTATCAAAGTCAAGGCAATAACTTCTAGCCTCTGTAGCCACCAACCACAATCAACCTCCACCCTGCAACCATCATTGACCATCACCGGTAATTTCTGCTCGTCACCTTCGGCAATTTGCACTTTCTGGCATTGTATCTAAAATACACTTGTATAATATAATATTATATTGAAGATTCAACAAGAACTTTCGACGATCACTGCATATGATCACCAAATTTTGAGCACATCGGTTCTTTTCATACTCCTGAAATTTTCTATATATTATATACAGATAAGTATTGTATATGGTGTAACATTGTAACACTACTCTCCGAGTTGTGAGAAAGTGTGTATTGTTTGTACTTACTCACCTTTAATGGATTACTTCGATTGAGCTAGACATATGTAAAAAATCATGATGCATCCTCCTGCTATTTTTTTATTATGATGTTAATTAAACGCTCTGTCATCGTGAATTTTCCGGCAAGTAACAATTATCAATTATGAAAGTTTAATATCTTTTTCTATGTTATGTTTGTGCTGGATTCACTATTGATCGACTTGTGAATTTAATTCTCATAGGCAAATATTATTTAAATCCCTTGTTTTCAATTCTATATTTTTAAAGCTCTACTATATTTGAACAGTGAAAAGATAATACAAGAAATTAAAATGAATATGATAAGACGAATTATTTACAAGTCCTTTTTTTTTTTTTTTTACTTTAGGATACATTAGTGGTATATTTTGTATCCGGGGCTGTAAAAAAGTTCGTCGTTTGTGAACAATTTATGTTCAGCTCACAAAATAGTTTAAGGCTCCGTTTGGGGTAGTTTATAAGTGCGAGGGCATGTTTGAAAACGTCATTGTACTGTTTGGTTCATACTTGCGCGTTTCAACAGCTTATCTAAAATGTGATTGTGTTTTTACATTAAAAGCAGGCCGCAGGTCGAACCCTGCGGTCGACCTGCCGGCCGCGTTTCAGGATAAGCTGCATATTCTGAAACGCACAAGCTGCACGAAAGAGAGCCTTATTTGTAAATGAAATAATTACATGGTAATCAAATAATATGTACAATAAGTGTCTAATAAATTTATTATTTTTCTTACTGGTACAATTAAATAACTCATATTTTAATATATAAAAAAAAATAAATGAAATAATAGAGGAATTAGGTGAGAGTAGTTTTCAACCACTTGAGAATATTGTGAATTTTAAATATTATTTGGCTGACAGATATTCGAGGTTGTATTTCTTTGTACGAACTTATGATCATACAAAATCCGAGTGATAATACGTGACGATTTAACCATTTCTATATTTTCTAAATAAAATTAATTACAGATTATTTCCACTAATCTCATGTGCTTACAATAAAATTATGAAAAAAAAAAACAACACAAACTATTATAAGATACCAACCACTATAATCAAATTATGCATAATTAAAATTCTTATAATACATAATTAAACTATACTTTTACTCATTCAATGACACTATTTTCTTAGTATGGCATAAATTTTTTTTGTTAATTATACATAATTAAGCTCTTTATATTCTATTTTATGGAGTCTTAATTTTTGTTAGACTCCCGATCTCAATCTTGATGAGTCTTTTATTTTCTTTTTTTTTTATAACAAATGTGTTGTGTATGCTTAATTAGAGGTCAACTTCAAATAGCAATAAAACATTTTATTATTTACTTATAATTAGCAAAAAATTCATATTATTCTTTTTGTCTTCAATTTTTGTATGCTTCCATCTGGTCACTATCGATGGGATAACTTGAATGCACTTTTTCTCATTTTTAGGGAGCGATAAAGTAAAGTTGTGTTCGGTGCCTCAAAGTCCATTATTGGAACTCCGACGCCAAGGCGCCTTCACCATTTCACCAGCACACATTTGCACTGTTGGTTGACCCATGATAGACCAATCTTGCACTATAGTGCCCTTGTACAACTTAGCACTGCCCAAAAATTTTAATGAGCTATGGGGACCACAACTAAGTTTAAACTGGATGTTTCAGAGATAATTTATTCAATACTTAACCTAATGTCTCGATGCTAGAACCTAACTTCACAGTGCTCCATCAATCTCATTGATTAGCAGATGCATGATAAGAGTAAGAGACTAGGAAACTTTGAGCGAAGAGCATAATTGCCCAAAAAGCCCATCTCGGAGGCCATCATCCATGCCTTTTAGGGACTTATACAAATGGTCACAATGAAAGAGCCTCCTCCTCACCACTCTTACTCCACACTCCATTGGCTCTAGGACTTGGAAAAAGATGCTATTAAGATGGACCAAAAAATGGACAAATTTGGTCGCCACATAAGGCATGTAGCGCAGCAAAAGAGCCACCATTATGCACAAGTGGACAACATGTTCACATGCTAGTCCCAGGCTTTTCAGCACCATTTCAATGGCATTCTGCCTATCCCATCTAGCCATCACCCCTCCACCATATTTTTTGAGGCTGGGCTAAGTGGAATGTTGAGAGGCAACGATGATGATTCTTGTGATGATATGTAACTAGAGTTTTAGCTCTGTTATGTGATTATTTTTCTTTACTCTGATGTATACCTTTGTGGAAATGATGTAATCTTTATATGTCTCCTCTACTTATTAATACAAATAACCTATATTCTTTAATATTTATGTTCAAATTTCTAATGTAAGTAAAACTAAAAAAAAAAATATTGAAGTTTTACAATCTTGGCCTACTGTATCATCGCCCACAGCCTAGTGCGTAGGTGCCACTTCATCTTCTCTGAGAAGAATGCCTAGCCTAATGCTAAGGCTTTTAGTGTTGGCATCAATTTTTTTATGTAGAAAAAGCTAGATGTCGATTTGCATGATATGAGACTATATTTCATCCATATATAACTTTCCATAAAAACTCTTGTTGACCTCATTTTTGATGAGGTCTTTTCTCTTCTCTCTCCTTAGTACTTAGGATCTAGCCATAGGGCTTCTCCTTGACTATCTTAGAGGACTAGAAATGGGACCCATCACTTAGAAATTCAAACACTTCTTGGCTCCCTTCAAACCCCACAAGTTTGATTGTAAACCCCTAAGCCACTTGGAGGTTTAAAATCAAATGTTGAGGTTTAAAGGATGAGTTTCCTATAAGACTCTTTGGCCTTAGGATTACCCTGGGTGGCCTGGTCTGGTGAGGGTAAGCTTGCACACACCACACTCCCACACACACATTCCAAACCCTAAAACTAACTTTAACCAATTTGACTCTCTGACTCATGTAGGTAACTCATATGGATGGACCTTGACCCCTAGGCCCCTGGCTAAGAGGGTTAGGAACAACATATTGAGTGCCTAAAATGAGTCCCCTCATGGCATTTGTGAGCTTAATATGGCTTCATGGATCAACCAAAATGATTTCATTTCACTCACACTTGATCAATCTTCACTTTTCCAAAATTTCAATTTTTGACCCCGGGGGCCTTAAACCCACCAAGCCTACCAAATGCCCTTGAAATTGCCCAAAATTTGCAAAATTGCCTAAATTAATCAAAACTCCTCAAAATCAATCCTAAAAATTTCCCCCCACTCAAATTGATCATCCATGGCCAAATAAACCAAAATTTTCCAAAAATACCCCTCAATACCCTCCAAATACCCTTTTAACCCGAAAATTCCAAAAATTTTGAAAATTCCCAGAAAATTCCAGAAAATCCCAAATATTCCCAATTTCATTTTGTTCAACTATACCATAAGACAATTTTGTTCATTTGGCTCACTTTTACCAAAACCCCCAATTTGACCTATTTTTAACCTAAGTGAACCCAATGTCTCCAATTAACCCCAAATTTTTTCCTAAACCTTCCTAACATCTCCACAAACAAAACACTAACATGATTTGCCCCAAATTTGAACCCAAACTCCACCCAAACTTAACCCAAATCAAAAATCCCTAATTTGGCCTAAACCAATCATGAAACCAAATAGGCCCAAATCCCAAAATCAAAGCCCAACCAAAGTTGAAAACTCTTTGTCACACTCCCATAAACATTTTTCAACATTAATTTTGCATCAAACCCAACATTGGTGCAACCTTAACCCAAGTTAGCCCAATTTGATCCACTTTGGCCTCATTACCAAAAAACCTAAATTGAACCCAATTCAATTCAAAATTACCGTAAACTTGTTCCAAATTATTCATGGTACATTCCTAAACCAATCCCAACATTTATTTGACACAACCCCTCACCAATTCTCATCCATCAATTTATTTCAAAACCTAAAAGCCCACTTCCTTAAACCATTTTAAAAGCCCATCCAAAATGATTTCAAAAAGCCCAAGACTTATTCCAAAGCCCACATGAAGTTTCCTCTCATCATCCTTTTAATTGATATCATCACTAAAGTTCTAATTGATCATCAAATCATTCTAAATTAAGGCACATGACAATCTCCCAAAAATTCATCAAAAATGCCTAAAACCTTTTTTCATGAAATAAGCCAACCTTTTCCAAGCCAAATGTGAGTCAAATGTGAGCCTTTTACAAGCCATATGAAGCCATGAGAGTTTTGACACCTCACCTAGTCATTTATGGCAAGAAGAGGGGAGCCTTTCCTAAGCCTTCATTAAGCCTTTTTAACCTTATTTATGCTACACCCTAACCCAAAATTAGCTTAAACAATTTTGATGGAGACCTCACCACCTTCTCTTGGCTGACCCAAAGGACTCTTTTCAGCCTAAAACCAGGCCTTGGGTGGTGCACCAAGCCTAAAACTATGGGTTGACCAAATAGGACCCAAAATAAGCCTTTCTCCATTCCACTTCAATTCAGCCCCTTTACACATGGCATTGGACAATTGAGCTCACAAGTCTCAAGCACTGACCTCCCTGATCAGAACAGTGACTTGACCCTGGCCGGCCAGCCACCAGGCCACCGGAAAATGCCATGGTCGAGAGGTCTAAATGGATTCAAAATTCAAATTTCACCTACTGAGCTGCCCCATCCTAATTGGCCACCACAGCTCTTCCTCTACTCCTCTAAGCAGCAAATCCCAGCCCTTAATTGCCCCTGGGAAGCCCCTAACCATGTCTATTTAAACCAGACATTCCTCTCGGCCAAAAGGTTGGCTGAAATCAACCTTTACAGAACCTCAACAAACTCCTCACAGAGCTTCCCCTAACCTAGAGCAACTCATCCCATCTGTCTTCCTGCCCTAATTTCCACTGATTGAGCTCAATTTTGGAGCTCAATTCTCAGGCCAGAACAGGACATCCCTTGAAACTCCACCAAATCCAAATTAACTTCTCCCACACCTTCACCAGAGGTAAAGAAGAAGTTCCCCAACAAAAACCCCCTCACCAGGCCAGCCATTGCTTCCAGAGTTCAAGGTTTGAAATCGTCCTTGGTAATTTTTGTACCTAGGCAATTCCCCAGAGCCAGAGACTTCATCTGGAGCTTCCTTGGGTGCAATCAAAGGTGCCACAACTCTCTGATTGAAGCTTCACTTCTCAGAGCCAAGGTATGGATCACTTCTCCCTCCCGAGCTTCTGTGAATTCTCCATTTCATTTGAATCAATTTCATAGCATGTAAACCATATGGATGTGTTCGTCTCCTCAAGATGAATCCATAGAGCATAAGAACACAAAAATCCATTGAGAAATGAGAGAGATCTTAGGGTTTGAGCGTGGACGACTCTCGGGACACACCAGTCGGAGACGATGACCAGCCGCCGTTGGATCCAGAGCATATCGAATAGACGGTGCAGATCGCGTCAGATCAGAAGATGGAGCTGGACCGCGGGACGCGTGGCTGTTGACTCAGGTGGTGGCGTCGAATGGGAGCGTGACACGTAGGGCTTCAGAGCTGCCAAGGTTGACCCGGCGCCACGTGGATAAGTAGAAAAATCCCTATTTTTTGAATTAATTAAATACCCATAACTTAGAAAAATCCATAATTTTGTGTAGAAAAATCACAAAAATAAGATAAAAATACTCTCTTGCTCAGTGAATAGAGGAGAATAATGTGGAAAGAGAATTAAGTTATTTTGATGAGTATTTTATTTTTAATTAATTATTTACTGTTTTCAGTATTTTAATTCTCCATACATGTATATAATTCACCATGGCATGAGACCATAGGGCTTTTGTAGCCTCTATTTTTGGGACCATTCCTTGAATTATCCATGGTCAGGGGCCATCTCTATGGCAAGTTATGTAATTTTCAAGTTTATGTCTCTTTTTTGGAATTTTAATTCCCATAATTAGCATAATGTTCAATAAATTCTAGGAAAATTTGGGGAGGTATCTTAGAACTAGAGGATCCTAGGAAAAATGTATTTTAAGTTAATTCATTAAGAATAATCCTAATTGGCCTAAATACTCAAAACTGAATTTTAATTAATTTGGGTTAACCATACATCAAAATAACTTGAAAACAATTCTCCACTGGTCTTTAGGATCAGAGGGACCTCACATAAAAATTTGGGATAAATTGGAGGTGATTAGCCCCACTAAATGGACTAATTAAGTCACATGACCAAAATTAAACTTTAAAAATTTATAACTCCAAAAATACATTTTAAAAATTCACCAAATTAGTTTTGGGACTTCTCTGATATCAGAAGAGTCTAAGAAGATTAAAATTTAAATTTTTTAAAAATATTCATTTTTCACCGTATTTTTAATATTTTAATAATTAAAAAATAATAAAAATCATAAAAATTTCATATTTTGATTCCTAATCGCTTAGCAACAAACCAAATATTTTTCCTAAGTCTATAGGTTAAGATATTGAATTTTAAAGGCTTAAAATAATTTTTAATATTAAAAAATGAATTTCCTTACATTTTCACTAAATTAATTCTAATAAATCAAAGAAAAATAAAAAAAAATGTAAAATTTATTTCTCTGAACTCCTTGAGGTTAGAGAGATTTATGAAAAATATAAAATCCATTTTTAATTTTTAATTTCATTTTATAATTAATTAACACTCCAAAACCCAAAATAATCATAATAAATAAAATATAATTTGAAAAATCACTAAAATTGGTCCAAGTGGTGGGACATGTCATAATTTTCTTAAGGACAGAAACCTTGCCTTAGTCATGTTGTTTAATTTCCATTGAAAATCCCTATTTTTCATTAAAATAATTATATAAAGTAAATTAAAAATAGAAAAATCACATTTTCTCCTCTAATGTCTTAATTGACATGTGAGTGAAGTGACATAAAAATTTTAAGCTCATTTGAGCTCAATTTGATGAGTTATGAAATAATTAGGTTTAAAAGGGCATAATAGTAATTAAGAATTTTAACCACTAATTAAAACTTTAGGTTTAATCAAAATGGAGGGTAAAATATTTGATCTTAATTTTCTCTTAGATGATTGAAACTTTGGGAAATGAAAGGGTAGGAACCCATTAATCATTCCTAATAATCCAAAAAAATGAAACCTTAATTAATTAAATAATTTAAAATTTGGAAGGTTAATTGAAATTTAAATTATTAAAATGGGGATATAATTTAGGGAGACTATAATCACTTATGTTAAAATCCCTAAATGAATCACTTTAATAATATTTAGCTTTTAACTAAATTTAAAGTGATTATTGAAATTAATAAATTAAATAATTAAAAGAAAAAGAGTAACCCTTATTAAATTAAAAATTAAAACATTGAATAACTTGATAATCAAATTGAAATAAATTTAAAACATTAAAAATTAATCTCAGAGATCACTTGATAGCAAATCTAAAACAAACCTGAAACATCCAAAATCAACCTAAAAAATGATTCATAATTAAAAATCAAACCAATTAAAAATTAACCTAAAATATTTCAATTAAATTAAAATTAAATCATTAAAATCTAAATTGAATAATCTAAACACCTCTTTCAACCCAAATTAGTCTAATACATTGAGATCATTTAAAATGTAAAGATTTAATTAAATTAAAACAACTTGAACACTATTCCAAACTTAAAATTATTAAAATTTCATAACTAAATTAAACCACTTTAAATCATCAATTCCAATTTTAAATCATTAAAATCTTTAATAAACTAATTTGCCCTTAAAGGCTTTCGTTATCATAACTCTTAAATGGAGCATTAAGTAAAATGTCACTCCACTCATAGGGTAATCAAACATTCTAATTCACTGAGCAAGATGCAAAATTTAACTAAATTCTTGGATGATTAATTCACCAGTGCAATTGGACTCAAAATAATCTCAGAAGTATTGAAAAGATGTTTAGGACTCGTCCTAAGCACTTTCTCAATATGATGAGATGTTTTAGAAGAACAACTGAACTTAATTGTTCTTTGATGAAGAAAATCATCCTTAACAAAACACAAAAGAACCTAGACGCTAGCAATAGGATTAGGACTTTGGTAGACAATCAAAACGTTCCCTTAACTTTACCTAGAAGTTTTCTTGTTGCAAATATATAAATGCCTTAACATGTGTTTTAATTGCAGCTTGGAAATGACGAGAAGACCCTCCAGGTACGCTTTTATTTCATTGCAATTTATTTACTTACCTGCACTGCACTTTACTTTTCTTGCATGTTAAACAAGATTGACACCCTGCATGAAAACTGAAACCTTTAGGATAGCCACAAAACTGAAACCCAAAACTAAATTAAAAGTCACAATAAGATAAAATTCACCTCCACAACATCTCAAAATATAAAACAACTCAAAATTTAATCACAAACAGAACACAAAACTACAGCTATAACTAAATTAAAACGTCTTGTTGGATGATCGGGAATACCTCGGATGATGTAACCTACGTGTTGCTAACGGGATTTCCCACGATCTAAATGAAAGTGTGGAACTCATTCATTTGAGTTTAGCAAATTCATCTGGACTAAGTGAATCCGATAAAAATAACGATGCTGGAATGATGGAACCGTGGGATCTTAACCGGTGTTGTTATAATCAACTTTAAGATTCCCCTAATAAAACATTAAAGACATTTGGACTTTAAGACTTTTCTAAACCAAAACACTTCTCTCATCTCCTGATTTTCACTTTCTAAAACTAAACCTCTGCAACGACAAGGAGCTTGGAGCATAGTGGGCAGCACGACCATCATCGTCAGCAAAACTGGAATCTACATCAACAAAACCTTTCCTAGTTTTAAATAACCAAGCCATAGGATTTCGAGGTAGTTTGCCTAGTGCAACATAAATCCTCAACTTTTTGTTAGGCATTTGCATAATCATGTTATGCAAATTAAGCCCTAATCGGTCTTAGGACTTCGAGGTAGTCGTTCGATACGACACAAACCCTCACATCTTCCAGGCTATTCGTATGATCATATTATACGAATATAAGTCCTAATTAATTAAAACTAGCAGGATTATAACATTAAACAAACTCCCAAATTGAAGTCAAACAATAGGATGGTTTGGAAAGTTGCCAAGATTCTTCTTGGATCCTCAGCTTCTCCTACTTCTCTTCCTTTGGACTCCTAAAATTAATTGTTCCAAATTTGAGCTAATCCCTTTTGAAATTTCCAAAATCCAATCCTTTGAAAACATTAAACTTTGAAATTCTTAAGAGCAAAATCACTGATCATTATCGAGAGTTTTCTTAAATGATTCCCGTTATTTAAGATGTAATTAACTATAGGGGCTTGCCCTTATAAGGAACTTTAAGAACTCATGTAATATAAACCCTGCTTAATTTCTTTATATTAAGCGAGGGAACTCTGTCGGCTTATAAAATTGGTTCACAGACCAAACGGATGTCACAAATCTTCTAGTTTATTTAATCGAGCCCCATCATCAAGCAGTGTGTCTATTCTTCGGAATAGATACACGATTTATGGTGCGGTGCTCGTTTATATAAACTATTTGGGATGTGAGATCGATTTGATTTCATATCTTAAAATTTTCAAACCTAAAGTTATTTTCAAAATCAAATTCTACTTTCTAAATTATATATATATTTAAATTAAATTTAAAATCTAAAATTCGCCGACAATTTCTGTAGGCGACCCCTTTTTTAAATACGACACACAAACCTAAAAATATGTCGACAATTCTCTGACACACTTTATTTATTAATATAAAATTAGGATTTAAACTGGTGCACCCGCGCCAGGATTGACACATCCATGAGCATTTATTCTTGATGTTCACTTGCATGATATCCATTTAAAAGTTATGCAACCAAATTCCACTCATATATAGCTTTCCATTGTCCAAGGGATTGATAAAAACCCTTTCAAAACTTTTTTTTCCATGAAACTAGGGATTACACTGGTATTGCCATGCCCAAAATTGGTGTGATGATGCCATCCCTAGGCACAATGGACTTGAAAATGCCCGGAACTAACATAACTATGCCACCAGAAAGAGCAACCAGTGAAAGTATGCTATTTCTAACATGTTTATGCTATACTATTTTGGTTTTGGCCATTTTTTTTTTACTTGTTCCACCAAATGAAGCCACATAAGACCAAAACAGGGAGGATGGTACAATAAAAGCTCCATAGCCTCTCACATAAAAAAAGGCCAACCACATGCATGTTTTGTAGTAAAACCCATTTCAATATGACCACTTGGAGGAATGTCATGATTAAAAGAGGTTGAATATGGGGAAGTATTTTCGCATTAGCTTGAGAGATAAAAAGAGTCCCATTATTGGAAGAGTGTGGAGAGAAATCCTAGAGATCTTTTGGAGGGAAAAAGATAGAATAAAACCTTTCTTCCTCGCCTTCTTCTTCTTATTACCCATCTTATTCTTCTTCTTCCCCATCTTCCTCATTTTGTTCCTCATTATATTCTTATTCATACACTTCATATTTCTTGAGGTGAGATTAAGGGCATCTTAGAGTTTTCTTGGAGGAACATCTACATAATTGCATGTGGAGGAGCTTAGAGAAGCAAAGAGCGCACTACAAAAGACATTATAATTGTGAGATTTTCTTCTCCTTTTATATTTCTTTTTCTTAGAAGATACTCCTCTTAAAAAATTTAATGTTAAAGTTTATGATGATGTTAGAGAGATCCATAAAATAGGAAGCTTTTCTCTTGTTCTTCCCAAGATGCATGGGAGATTTTCCGAAAGCCCTTTCCCTTGATTTATTTTATTCAAGATTACAGTAATCATGCATTTGTTGCGATGGATACATCACTTTGATGGTGATGGAGCCTTTGAACCTAAGAAATAAAAAGATCTATTTTATTTTCCATTCTCTAGGTTATGAAAATTTTTGTCATGAAAAATTTTCATACTTAAGTCATACAAATGGAGATGGGTATATTATTAGCTTGCATAATAATTTGTTGGTACAACCTAGAATCATTAAAATCATAAA
This sequence comes from Papilionanthe hookeriana x Papilionanthe teres, assembly GCA_022702705.1. NCBI lineage: Eukaryota > Viridiplantae > Streptophyta > Magnoliopsida > Asparagales > Orchidaceae > Papilionanthe > Papilionanthe hookeriana x Papilionanthe teres. Next base: position 20,883,024 of record CM040433.1, read on the forward strand.
TCCATGAGAGGTTCCTTAGGTATGATGATTTGCAATCAAGTAGATCTTGGGTTGCATATTAAATTAAACATATGCATATCCCAGGGTGTCTACTCATCAAACCAAAAACTGATCTTACCCTCCCCTAATTCCCAACATTTGTCTTTGTATGCCTCCTCCTTGTAGTTCAACATCTACTTCTAAACAAAAGAATCAATCAATTACAATTTATAAGTATAAGAACTAGAAAAATTGTAGTAGTTCTTTCACATAAGGTCATCCGAAAGGAAAAGTTTAGCTCTGAACCTTATCCATGTCTTAATAGAGTTGATCTTCATGAAATCATTGATGGACCTGAACCCCATCCCTACTTGAGATTCCTTCCTGTACATTCTGGACTATTCCATCTAGTGGATATGAGAGGAAAATCCACTCTAGAGGATTTTGTTAAGAAACTTTTCAATCATACATATGATAAACTTAGGCATATGGAATATCTGCAGTTATTAAGGAGGAATGGAAGAATGGGCACTCCTAATAAGATTAACCCTGGCCCCATAAGACAAATAGCTAAACTGACAAGAAGATAGCTTGTTATGTAAACTGCTAAGAATACCTTCAAAAAGATGGCACTATTTATGCCTTTTTTTATCATCACTACTACAAGGTATGACATAGGCAATGACCCCAGATGGACACCAGTATAATCAGCAATCCAACTCCTTTTAGAGGTAGAAACACCCTTACCAACAATGAAAGAACATTTGTCTTTTTGAATTTCATCCCTGAAAGCTGCTCAAAGTGCTTAATAAAAATACACAATTTCCTTACTAACATATAAAATCTCTGTTGAATATAATTAAATGATCAACATAACAAAGATTAGAAATAAAAGGCCTCCATCTACTGCTATAAACCATATACATATATATATGTATGTGATCCAAATCAAGAAGCACCTATTGTTCCTGTTTGGGTTAGATTACCCAATTTGAAACTTCATTTCTTTAATCATCAAGTGATTTATGCAATTGGGACTGCTATTGGAAGGCCCTTGAAGCTTGATATGTCTACCTTTAATTTGTCTAGACCTTCCTTGGCCGAATTCGGTTGAGAGAGAAATTACACTCCCTGATATTGAGGAAATATGGCTTGGGTCCCCTCATAATGGTTATTGGCAGCATATTATTATGGAGCAAAAGCCTAAGTATTGTTACCACTGCAAGATGTTTGGTCATTCCAAGGAGAATTGTTATAGACTCCAACCAAACTTAAAGACTTTCAAAGCTACTGGAAGTAATGATAAGGTTAATGCTGCTGTTATCAACATGGCTGCAGTAAATCCAGAGATGTTTAATGTTCATAAATTATCTTCTGCAGTAATTAATATAACAAATGATGAGGTGTTACCTGCTGCTGAAATTCCTTTTCCTGAAAGGAATATTTCTGAGGTTTTTCACTCTATTGCTGAGACTGAAGCGGTTCAGAAGGATTTATCTAATGTAGTTAATAATGTTGCTGAGGTGTCCCTTCCTATCATTCAGCATTCAGTGGAGGGTATTAGAACTGATGTAGATCAGAATTTATTAATCAATCTTTCTTCTTCATCTAAAGAGATTAATGATATGGATTCTCAAATTGATAATATAGGAGTGAATCCACCTCAAGACTGTAGTATTGTGCCAGCTAATAGGCTTGAGGAGGCTGACATTACACATGATAAAGCCCATCCTAAAAAAACAAACTATCCTATTTTCTAGTGTAATGTACAGGAGGGTGATGCAGTTTTTACAAATACAGCTAATGTGGCAAACGATCTGAACAATGATTGGGTAGTTCAGAAGAGGAAAAAGAAATCTTTGGAGCTGAGGAATCTATCTGAATCAAATATTATTCCTTCAATTGCATCTTCTTCTCTCGGCTTACAAGAGGAGGAAGATCTTTTGCCAATGATTAAATTTCTGTGTTGGAATATTAGGGGGGTGTCAAATCCTGGCTCCCTTAATAGACTTTTAAATCTTAACAGGATTCATAAGTTTTGGGTAATTGTTCTTCTTGAACCATTGGTGAAGTCAAATTTTGATAGATTCTATAAAAGATTTCAGGGATATAAGTTTTTCTTTAACTCTTCTAACAAGATTTGGCTAATCTGTAGGAAAGAGTTGAAAATTGATATCATTCAAGATCATTGTCAATTTCTGCATTTCCATTTTGAGATTGAACGAGTCGGTGGCTTTGCTACATTTGTATATGCTTCTTCTTTCATAACTGAGAAAAAGGAATTATGGGATCAGTTACATTCTATTAGTCTGGATATTAAAAAAGGTTGGATTGTTGGGGGAGATTTTAACTCAATTGCTCACCCTAGTGAGAAAAAAGGAGGCAGAAATCCTAGAGTCAGGATTTACTTAATTTTTTAAATAATATTAAGGATGCTTCTCTCTTTGATATTGGGTTTGAGGGGTCTCCTTTTACATGGAAAAGAGGTTTGATATATGAAAGAATTGATAGAATTCTAGTTAATAAAGAATGGATGGAGATTTTTCCCATATCAAAAGTGAAGCACCTAGTTAGACTGGGGTCTGATCATGCCCCTTTGTTAACTATTTTCTCTAATATTTCTGAAGTCAAGAAGAAAGCTTTTAGATATCTGAATGTCTGGCATTCTCATCCTACTTATCAAAAAATAATTGAAGATAATTGGGCTTGCCCGAGAAGTTTTATTGATGCTAATCCTATGATTCAACTATGGCAGTGTCAGAAATTGCTAGCTAAATCTTTAAATGCTTGGAACTGGAAGGAGTTTGGTAACCTGAAAGAAAATATTCTTAAGGCTGAGAAGCAGGTGGAGATACTAGAAAAGGAGGTGGAGGAGGGAAGGTGTACAGAGAATCAGCTTCTTGATGCCAATGATAAATTAAATACTGCTATTCTGAATGAGGAATTGTATCTGATGCAAAAGGCTTCGGCTAACCATTTTACGTATGGTGACGGGAATTCCAAATACTTCCATGCTCGTCATTAAATATAAAAGAACTCGAATAACATTTGTAGAATTAAATCCGATCTTAAAGGCTGGATTTATGATTACAAAGATATTGCTGAAGATGCCATTTTATATTTTCAAAAGCTGTTCTCTTTTCGACCTACAAATATGAATTTGTTCACTTGCTTCCTTGATGGAGGATGGTTTATTCAAAGGTGACATAGGCAAGTTGATTCAAGCACCAATTGAGGAGGAAATTTTTAACTCTATTAATGCAATGGAGGGTAATAAAACAGCTGGTCCAGATGGTTTTACATCTGATTTCTACAAGAAAAATTGGAATATAGTCAAAATAAAGGTGATTTTGGCTGTGCAAGCTTTTTTTGAAAATGTAGATTTGCCTAAATACTTTGCTTCATCTACAATTATACTTATTCCTAAAGATAAGTGTAAGAATGGATGGAATGATTTCAGACCAATTTGTATTACTTCTATATTTTCTAAAATTATCAGTAAGGTAATTGTGAATAGACTTCAACCTTACCTAGATGATCTGATTTTTGATAATCAAACTACTTATATTAAAGGAAGAGGCATAACTGATAATATTCTTCTTGCACAAGAATTACTAATGGATATTGATAAATCCTGTAGAGGATCCAATTTAATGCTCAAATTAGATCTTTCCAAAGCCTTTGATTCTATCAGTTGGTCTTTTGTCTTGGAGGTCTTGACTGCTAGAGGCTTTAGAACCGAATTTTGCAATCTAATTTCTAGATGGATGCGGAATAACTACTACAAGCATATTGATTAATGGTTGTAGTCAAGGTTTTTTCAAGCTGAGAGGGGAATTAAGCAAGGAGACCCCTTGTCTCCTTATATCTTCATTTTGGTATTTGATTACCTGTCTAGAATGTTAAACAAGTTCCAGCTCAACCATCCTCATGTCCAATATTAGCATAGATCTAAATTATTGGTTAGTCATCTTGCTTATGCAGATGATGTTATTGTTTTCTGTAATGGCAGTAAGAACTCTATTAAGGGAATAATGAAAACTTTGGCTTCCTTTGAAGAAGTTTCTGGTATGGTATTCAATAAATCCAAATGTTCTTTTCTGCCTAGTTCTCTAATGAAGATACATCATAGAAGATGGATTTCTGATTAAATTGGATTTAAAGAAGCAGGTTATCCTCTAAAATATCTTGGCTTTCCTCTGATTAAGGGAAGAAGGAAGCTTTCTCATTTTGATGAAGTGGTGTCTAAAGTCTCTTCACAAATTAATTGTTGGTCTTCTTCTTTTCTATCCAATGGCGGTAGAATTACTTTACTGAGAAGTATCTTAACTACCTTCCCACTCTATATTCTCCAAATAGTAAGAATGAAGAAAAGCACTCAGAAGTTACTCTCCATTATGTTTAATAAGTTCTTATGGGAAGGTTAACATAAGAATATGCATTGGGCTTCTTGGGAAAAACTATGTAAACCATTGTCTAGTGGAGGTTTGGGTTTTAAAAGCTTTTCTCATTTAAGCTTTGCTTCTATTGTAAACAATGGGTGAATTTTAGAGCTAATAAGTCTTTATGGGCTAGATTTATGCATGGAAAGTATTGCTTTGATACTCATCCCACTCCGATTAATGGTAAATTAGGTGATTCTATAACCTGGAAGGAAATGCTGAAGGTCAAAGAGTTTGCAGAAAAGCTGTTTGTTTGGGATGTTGGAGAAGGTCGAATTGAATTCTGGAGGGATACATGGCTATACAATGAACCCCTTTTAGATCAATGCACTCATTCTACTACTATACAGAAGGTATCAGATAGCTGGATGAATGATGCTTGGAATGCTCACTTATTACATAAGGAGGTTAATAAAGAGACTTTGAACAAAATTTTATCTCTACCTATTCGAAGCTACAAAGAAGGATAGAGTAGTCACTAAAAATGCTTCTCACCAAAGCCTTGCTAAGTTTATTTATTTGTCTAGTAGCTCATGGAGTGATACTAAGCGGGGGACGATCATATGGAATAAATTTCTATCACCATCTATGTCCTTCTTCTGTTGGAGGCTATTCAGAAAATTTTTGCCTACTGATGATATTTTAAAACTCAAAGGCTTAAGGGGACCTTCTAGATGCTTGTTCTGCCATTCTAATGAAGAAACCATTCATCATCTTTTTCTGAATTGTTCAGAAAGTCAACTGATTTGGAATTCTGTGCTGGAAAACTGTCACACTAAGGTCAAGTTCTTTTTGTGGAATTCTATTGAAACTTGTAGGCTGGATTGGAAAGGTGATGGAAATTATTATATACCTCTTGTTATCTTTTGGTTCATCTGGTATTCCATAAATGAGATTTTATTTAAAAATATGAAGTTCTCTTCTCAGCTGATCATTAATAATTGTTTGGCTTATCTTTCTAAGATAAGGAGCAGTTCAATTTTGAGAGAACTCAGGTGGTATCTAGAACATTGTTGGTTCATTGGAATTCTCCTCCTGTTCCATGGACAAAGATTAATGTGGATGGAAGTTTTAAAGAAGATAGAGCAGGTATGGGTATGCTGGGAAGAGATCACAAAGGTAAATGTTTATGGATCTTGGCAGCTCCAATTATTGCAAAGAATGCACTGGAAGCTGAAGCAATTGCCTTCTATTGGGGATTAAAAGCCGCAATATTGAATAAGCATCAATATATTCATATTGAAACAGATTCTGCCTTCCTAATTAACATTTTAATGAATAAAGCTGCTGCCCCCTGGTACATTTCACAAAATTCTGCAACTTGCTTCATCTCAAACCATTAGGTGGAGTCATATATACAGAGAAGGCAACCAACCTGCTAACTGGCTTGCTGTTAGTGCTTCATCCTCAGAGTTGACTTTGTGTTGTCCTTATGTTCTCTCCAAAACAAAAAAAATCATTTTTCTATGCTTTTAATCTTCTACTTTATGGGGATCTTCTCTTTATTCCTCATTTAAGATGTAATAAGCTTTCTTAGTATTAATAAGACAGACCTTTTTATATATATAAAAAAAATATATGTATGTATATGTATATGTGTATATGTATCTATAAAGATGTAAATGTATATGTGTATATGTATATATATATGTGTATATGCATCTATGTACATGCATATCAATTTGTGTATATGTATATTTTATGTGTATATGTATATTCATATCTATATATGTATGTGTATACATCATTATATTTGTGTGTGTTTGTCTATATATATATAAGCTACTCAAAATGAAAATGAAATATATGAGTACAAAATAGTCAAATGCAAAACTGTAAAGTGCAATCTAAAGACAGAAAAAAAATTGTGTGCGGAACACGTACGCAGAGCTGCGTACGTAAATGAGGTGTAAATGGGGTACATGGATGTTACAAGGAGGTTATATCCACGTTATAACCTCCTGTAACCTATTTATAACCCTCTTGTAACCCCTGTAACCGCGCTTGTATTTTCATATATTGGTAGTTTACAGGCGGGTTACAAGGGGGTTATAAGTAGGTTACAGGGGGTTATAACGCGGATATAACCCCATTGTAACCCCCTTATACTGGTTTACGTACGCAGCTCTGCGTACGTCTTCCACACGCAATTTTTTTCCATCTAAAGACTTAGGTAACTGAAGTTTTAAATATTTAAAGTAAGATACCCAACTTACTCAACATTGTTTTGAGGAGTGACTAAAGGATGTAGTCAGAATTTATTCTTTAGTCGCATCTTAAGAGTCGTATTCATCGCCGAGATTAATTTCTTTATTATCGCCACTAGCATCCTCTAGATAGAGCTCTTCATGGAAAGGATCAACTGGAAAACATTAATCTGATATTTTAGTTTCTTGATGAGCGGATTCAATATTGTTCTAAATATCAATGGTAGTTCTAGGTTTACTCAATATGAAAACCGCCCAGTTAACCTGATCTCTTGCTCCATAAGAATATCAAAGATAACAAATCTGACTCGTCCATCGTTCTAGAATGAAAAGATCAAATTTAGCATACACTCTGTTCACTTTCACTTCTATAATATTATCTAGTTGGTTTACTCTTGTTCCTCTATAATTTGCACTCTAATAATCCATTTTATGGGGACCAAAATACTCTTCCTCCACTTATTAGCCATCTTTTATAGTTTTTACAATAATATTACAGAGTTTAGTAAGCTAGGAACTCCCAAATCTTCTTATATTTCTACACTTTAATTGACATATCATCAGATCCTACAGACTTTCCAACCTTGGTTTTCTTTAAAACCTCCTTAACCTTTTTTTACTAATGCAACAGTAAAAATAAAATATTTTATTATTATTAAAGATATTAAGATCACTAGGTTGATTGTATTGTCATAAACTTCATCAAAAAGTTTATCAAAATAACTCACTCATCTATGTTAAATATTTCTTTCTAAGAAAAAAACTTCTTGATTTTCACCTTTAGTACACTTTACTTGAGTTAAATCTTTAATTTTCTTTTCTCTTAATTTGACAGGTTTACACATATATTTTTCACTTTATTTAGTATCTAATCTATTAAAAAGATCACTAAAAGTTAAATTTTTAGCATTATAGATTGTTCTCTTAGACTCCCTACAGGCCATTTTATATTTTTCTCAGATCTCTAAACTTTTATATTTAATCTAATTTTCATAACATAACTTCTTATATTTTAACTTTCCTTGCACATTATTATTTTACCTCCATCTGCTTTTATTTATAGAAGCTTTCTCTTTTGATTTTCTAAGTACATCTTTTGCCATTTTTTTAATAGTGTTTGTTACTTTATCCCACATAAAATTTGCTTCTTCATGAACATTTCAAATCATAAAATTTTGAAGTTTACTCAAAAAAATAATTTTATTTGTGTATTTTAAGTGCCCCATCTAATTCTATAACAATGATTCCTAGTATTATTTGATTTAAATCTCTTCATCTTAAAATCAAAAATTAATAATCGATGTTGAGTACTTAATAACTCGCTTAGATTGACATTAAACTTTTTACATTCTCAACGAGCTCTTCTTCTCATAAAAAAATAATTAATTTATGTTTCATTAAATCCATTCTTATAAGCAAAAATATGCTCATCTCTTTTCTTGAAGAAAGAATTAATAGTAACAAAATCATATGCTAAAATAAAATCTAATATGACTCTACCTTCTTCATTAATCACTTCAAAAATATAGTCACCATAAATATCTCTAAAATCTCCTACCACTATACCAACATATCCATTTAAATTTCCTCTAATAAAAATTCTTGCTTTAAGAGGTATCATTTGTATTAAGTCTTCTAGGTCATTCCATAATTTTTTTTAGAATCTATATCTAAACCGACTTGAGAAGCATAAGCATTTATAATATTAAAAATCTTAGTATCAACAATAATCTTAAGGGCTATAATTCAATCACAAGTTCTATTAATTTTTACAACACTATCTTTTAAACTCTTATCAATAATTACATCTACACCGTTTCTAATGAAACTTCAATATGAATACTGATACACCAAAAATATATACTATTTTTGCTATATAATTTTACCCATTTTTGGTGATATTGCACTTTAAAGAAACGTATTTTCCATGATTTGTGGCAGGTATGATGATTTTAGGTGATTTGAGAGAAAAGAAGCAAAAAGGAACGAATTCGGAGCAAAAAGGAGCAAAAAGGAGGAAAACAGCTTCTGGTGCTGACGACGCCATTTTCTAGATAGCTCGGTAATATTTGGATGATACAGCACCGCCAGCGCCCTATCAAGCGCCGCCGGTGCCCAATGTCTGTGGACTTCAAATTTGAAGAGTTTTGGTGACTTTTTGAAGAGATGTCTATGGAAACTCTCGGGATTTCATTTCTAACTTATAAGTAACTATTTTTGGACGAAAAGAGTGTGTGTGTTATGGAGTTCTAGTGTGCTTTTGGTGTGTGTCTTGTGTGTGTTAGAGAGTCTAGTATATTTTGAGTGTTAGGGCTTAGGAGAGAAGAGTGTAGAAGTTAGAATTTGAGAGGAATTCTTCTATAAGGAGTGAAGGAGAAGAAGTAAAGTGAGAGATTGCTTCTTTCTTTCCATTCTAAAGAGGGAATTAAGTGTTGCAAAGAAGAGAGAAAATGATTCAAAGGAACTTCATGGGAATTGCATTGGGGAAGAGAAAGAGATAAGTTGTATTTTCTTTTGTAGTTTGTATGACTTTTCTTTTATATATAAAATCTATGTTTTAATGTATCTTCTTCATGAATTTTGAGTAGTCTCCTTTGTCTTTCTTCTTGCATAGAGATGTGATGATGTGTTGATGTGGATTTGAAGTGCCTTTAATATATTGAAGAAATTGTGATGGTTTTTCATTTCGAACTTAATTTACTTTTCGATCTGGCCAATTCAATTGTTAAAATGTGTTGTTGAACACTAACTCTGAAAGGATTTAGTATCCTACAACAATAATGAAGAATCCATTTAATTTCCATGGATGAATTGTGTAGTTCATGGGAATTGAGTGCAAATAAATAGGGAAATGTGTTTTGATGGACTTCAAATTGGAGATTTCAGAGTGATAGGCTGAGATCCCCAATTTGGTCCTAAGATTAGTAACTAAACTTGAAGGTTAGCCTTCAGGTGAAGGGTGAGTGGGAGCCGGTATCCTCCCAGCCTAGCCTTAGATTTAGTGACTAAACTTAGGACATGTCAATGTTCTTTTCATGCTTGGAAGAGGGGGAACTCTTTTAAGGGTAAAGAAACAATTATGCTTCTATTTAGCACAATACCATAGATAATCATTCCATATCATCCATACATCATATTCTCGTTGCAAGAGGAAAGATACTTTTCTTATATATCAAAAAACCTTTCAAATATATGGTTTAGTGTGTGTCTGTTAGTTAATTATGTTTTAAAAGATATTAGAAGTAATTGTAGTTTGTTTAATTGTTACTATTTTCTGCATATTGGTAGTAGAAGTAAGCATTAAACTTTAATTACAATTTAAGTATCGGAATTCAGTGCTACATTACCTACTGTGAAACACTTTCTTTTACTTCGTCACTTCCCTGTGGGATCGATAACCAGGACTCCCTGTATTACTTGATACGATACGTATACTTGCGTTGAATGCTTGGACTTTACAAAATCATTATAAATATATATATAAATTTGAGTTCATAAATTCCTGCAATATAAAAGTCCAAATCTGCATCAAGTTTTTGGCGCCGTTGCCGAGGAAAGTAACGAAATAACTAAGTAACTAAGTAACTAAGTAACTAAGTACGGAAGGAAGTATAGACAGTATTTTTTGATAATATAGTAACTGAAAACCTTTACTTTGTAGTGTGTAATTATGTGATTTGTTTACTTTTTAAAGTATTTGTGTGATTGTATTTGCGTCGTAGTGGATCTATAGGTTTAGTTCCTTACGATTCAGAGTTAGAGCGTACTGTTAGAAAAATTAGAAAACAACAAAAATAAATTGAAAATTCTCGTGAGATGGCGAATAATCAAGATAATCAAGGAAATGATATTGGAAATTTTACAAGACCTTTAAGAGATTATGCTAACCCAACAGCAAATGAAATTCACATAACTAATCAAAATTCTGATGTTGCTGCTAATTCATTTGAACTTAAACCTGTTATTATCCAAATGGTACAAAATAATAAATTTAGAGGAACACCTAATGAGGATCCAAATTTACATCTCGCTAGTTTTCTAGAACTATGTGCTACTTTTAAATATGACGGAGTGTCAAGTGATGCTGTCAGACTTAGACTTTTTCCTTTTCATTAAGGGATAAAGTTAATGCGTGGTTAAATTCATTAGCACCTGGATTGATTAGAACTTGAGGAGAATTATCTCAAAAGTTTCTATCAAAATATTTCCCTCCATCAAAGATTGCTAAGTTAAGAAATGATATTACATCTTTTGGTCAGTTTGAAGGAGAATCAATATAAGAAGCTTGGAGAGATTTAAATATCTTCATAAGAAGTGCCCACATCATGCTTTACCAGAATGGTTAATAATTCAAACAATTTATAATGGATTGGTGAGATCATTGAGATCAATTATAGATGATGCTGCTGGTGGATCGTTAATGTCAAAATCTTTTGATGAAGCATACACATTAATTGAAGAAATGACTACTAATAATTTTCAATGGCCCTCTGAATGGGTAAATCCTAAGAGAGTAGCTAGTGTTCATGATTCAGATATGATGACTATGATAGTTTCTCAAATTGCATCCCTTTCTAAGAAAATAGATCAAAATGGAATGAATTATTCTCAACCACCTCAAGTGTTAGAGGAAAATTCATTTGGACAGATAAAAGAATCTCAAACACCTTATGAGACTTTGAATGCTATTAGTAGACCTAACAATCCTTATTCAAATTATTATAATTCTGGTTGGAAGAAACACCCAAATTTCAATTGGAATAATAACAATGCCAATGTTAACCCACAATGGGGGAATAGTTCTATAAATCCAATTGGAAATTCAAAAAATCAAGGAAATACTAATTTTAGACCATCTTATCATCTTGGAATCAATAGTAACCCGCAATTCAAGGATAAGAAGTTGTCTACTGAAGAAATGATTCTGAATATGGGAAATCAATTCCAAGCTCAAGGTGTTGCTATGAAAAATATTGAAAATCAATTGGGGCATATTTTGACTGCACTTAATAATAGACCTTCTGGAACGCTTCCAAGTAATGTTGAGATCAATCCAAAAGATCAAAACAAGGAACAACTTAAGGTTATTCAATTAAGGAGTGGAAAAGAATTGGAAACAAGAGTGCAAAAAGAAGTTGAAATAGAAAAGGAGAAGGTGGAAATCGAAAAAGATTCAAACAAGATTTATCCATACTTGGATTATCCTCTTAAGCCAATGAAGATAACTGTTGAAAAAACCACCGCCTCTATTTCCTCAAAGATTGAAGAAACAAAACAAGGATAACAGATTTGGAAAATTTTTGGAGATCCTTAAGAAATTAACGATAAATATTTCTTTTGTTGAAGCATTAGAACAAATGTCTGACTATGCCAAGTTTATGAAGGATGTTCTGAAAAAGAAAAGAAAGTTTACAGATCATGAAACTGTTACACTTAGCAGAGAGTGTAATGTAAATTATTCAGAAGAAGTTTCCAGAAAAACTTAAAGATCCTAGTAGTTTCACTATTCCGTGTGCTATAGGTGAAAAATTTTTCGGAAGAGCCTTATGTGATATGGGCCTTTATCAACTTTCAAAAGGTTAGGAATAGGAGAAATTTCTCCTACATCTGTGACTCTTCAGTTGGCTGATCGTTCTATTACTTACCCTAAAGGAGTGGTGGAAGATGTGTTAGTGAAAGTGGATAAATTTATCTTTCATGTTGATTTTATTGTACTTGATATGGAGGAAGATAAAGAAATTCTAATCATTTTGGGAAGACCATTTCTTGCTACTGGCAGAGCAGTGATTGATGTTCAAAAAGGAGAATTAACTATGAGAGTTAATAATCAAGAGGTGACCTTTAATATTTTGAAATCTATGAAGTATCCCTCAATCGAAAAAGATAATGAATGATTTAGGATAGAGGTCTGTGAATATTTGAGAAACGATGATTTTGAAAATACATTTAAAAAAGAAGTAGAGTATGAAAATATGTTTGAAGAAGAAATGGAAAATGAAGAAAATTCAGATAGTAAGAAGAATGAAGATTTGGATTATGTTCAAGAGAGATTCGAAGTATTTGACACTATCGAAGGTGGAATTAAATGCTTAATTCATCTAGAATAAAACCTCCTAAACTTAAGATGAAAATTCTCTCTAATAATTTGAAGTATATGTTTTTAGGAGAATCATCTACTTTGCCAATTATTGTATCTTCAGAGTTAAATGATTATCAATAACATAAGTTGAAGGAAATTTTAAAAAGATACAAGAAAGCTTTTAGATGGACTTTAGCAGATATTAAAGGAATCAGTCCTTCGATTTGTATGCACATAATTTCGTTAGATGAAGAACATAAAGAGAGAGTTGATCCTCAAAGGAGATTGAATCCAATAATGAAAGAAGTAGTTAAGAAGGAGATTTTAAAATGGCTGTATGCTGGAATTATTTATCCTATTTCGGATATTGCTTGGGTGAGTTCAATACACTGTGTACCGAAAAAGGGAGGAGTGACTGTTGAAGTGAATGAATGTAATGAAATTATACCCACAAGTCAAATTAATGGATGGTGAATTTGTATTGACTATAAGAAATTAAATGCCGCCACCCTAAAAGATCACTTTCCTCTTCCTTTTCTCGATCAAATGCTGGATAGACTTGCTGGACACAAGTACTACTGCTTTCTGGATGGATATACTGGTTACCCCTATTGTTCTTGAGGATCAAGAAAAGATAACATTTACTAGCCTTTATGGAACCTTTGCTTTTTGAAGAATGCCTTTTGGACTGTGTAATGCACCTACAACATTTCAGAGATGTATGATGTCAATCTTCAGTAGTATGATAGATAATGGAATAGAAGTTTTCATGGATGATTTCTCTGCATCTGGGACTTCATTTGAAATTTGCCTGGAAAACTTAGCAAAAGTTTTGGAGCTTTGCGAGAAAAAAAATTTAGTTCTGAATTGGGAGAAATGAAAATTTATGTTTGCAGGGGGAATTGTGCTTGGGCATAAAATTTCTGAATATGGTATGAAAGTCGATCCTGTTAAAATTAGAATGATTGAGAGATTGCTACCACCCACTACCGTGAGAGAGGTGAGGAGTTTCTTAGGACACGTTGAATTTTATAAGCGATATATTAAAGATTTATCTAAAATTACTAAACCTTTGTGCCGACTTCTATAAAATGATAGAAAGTTTGATTTTAATGATTAATATTTGAGTGCTTTCGAATTATTGAAAAAGAAATTAATCAATGTACCTATAATTGTTTCACCAAATTGGAAGAAACCATTTGAACTCATATTTGATGCTAGTGATTATACGATTGGAGTAGCATTGGGGGGCAAAGGCATGACAAAGTTTTTAAAGTCATTTACTATGCTAGTAAAACTCTTAATGAGGCTCAAATTAATTATACAACTACTAAAAGAAAGTTATTAGTTATAGTATTTACTTTTGAAAAGATTAGACCTTATTTAATTGGAGCTAAAAGTATTGTGCGTACAGACCATTTAGCTATCAAATATTTAACACAAAAGAAGGATATGAAACCTAGACCGATTAGATGGATACTTCTTCTGCAAGAATTTGATTTTATGATAGTTGATAGGAAGTGAGCTGATAACCAAATAGCTGATCATTTGTCGAGATTAGAGTATGATAAATTATCTGAATTTGAGAAGGAAGTTACAGAAACTTTTCTCGATGAACAACTTTATACTATTATGGGAAGAAATTTGCCTTGGTATGCTGATATTGTGAATTATATTTTGAGTGATATTGTACCATCTGATCTAACAAGGCAGCAACAAAAGAAGTTTAAATATGATGCAAGATTTTATTTTTGGGATGAGCCCTATCTATATAAACGATGTAAGGATCTGATTATTAGGAGATGTGTGCCACGAGAAGAAATGAATTTGATTATTCAACGATGTCATGATTCTGAATTTGGAGGTCATATTAGTGTTGATAAAACTACTTTTAAGATTTTACAATATGAATTTTATTGGACTACTCTTTTTAAAGATGTTTATAAATATATTAAATCATGTGATCGATGTCAGAGAGTAGGTAGTATCTCTAGAACAAATGAAATGCCTCTAAATTATAATTTGGAAGTTGAAATTTTTTATGTATGGGGATTAGATTTTATGGGACCATTTACTCCTTCATTTTAGAATTTATATATACTGGTTGCAGTTGATTATGTCTCGAAATGGATTGAAGCTATTGCTTTACCAAGATGTGATGCTCGGAGTGTTTCAAAATTTTAAAGGAAAAAATATATTTACAAGATATGGAATGCCGAGAGTGATTATAACTGATGGTGGAACCCATTTCAGGAATAATCAAATTAAGAGATTGATTGAGAAATATAACATTATTCATAGAATCTCTACTCCTTATCATCCCCAGACTAGTGGTTTAGCAGAAGTGTCTAATCATGAAATTAAAATAATTTTGGAGAAAAATGTGGATAATCATAAATTAGATTGGTCTGCTCAATTAGATACCACTTTATGGGCTTATAGGACTGCTTTTAAAACCCCTATTGGAATGTCTCCTTATAGACTAGTGTTTGGTAAAACTTATCATTTACCGGTTGAATTGGAGCATAAAGCATATTGGGCGATAAAAGAGTTGAATTTTAATTTGAAAAATGCTGGAGAAAAGAGATTTATGCAATTAAATGAATTGGAAGAGATTATAAATGCATCTTATCACAATGACAGGATCTATAAAGAGAGAATGAAAAAAAAAATTGAATATGAACAAAAAGTTTTATTATACAACACAAGATTGAAGTTATTTCCTGGAAAGCTCAAGTCTAGATGGTTAGGACCTTTTACAGTTGTAAAAGTTCATTCTTTTAAAGCTGTTGACATTAAAGATCCGGATACCAGAAAGATTTTCAAAGTTAATTGGCATCGATTAAAGCCTTACTTTGACGGGTTTCAAGCTGACTTCAAAGAGGTCTTAATGCTGAGTAATCTCGATTAACTGAATGGTTTGTCTGGCTGATGACGTTAAACCAAACGCTTTATGGGAGGCAACCCATATGTATCTTTGTGGTGTGTTTTCTTGTTTGTTGTAATTGTGCTTTTTAGATAGCTATTTTTGAAACCTAATCGCTCCTAAATACTTTTAAAATTGATAAATATTGGATCGAATTGAGATATTGAAATATTTTGGGCCAAACGAAGTTCGGTGAGAATTTCTTACTACTGGCGCCGCCGGCGCCCAATTACAGAGAAGTTTGCTGAACTTACAGGTTTGAGTGCCGCCGGAGCCCAAAACCTGTTGACGGTTTTTGGAGTTTCAAAATGTAAGTTTTGACAGTTTTGAGCGGGATCTTCGTCCTTATAACTCCCTAAACTCCAATTTAGACTTCCAAACTCCAGAAAAATGAAAACTACCATTCCCAATTTACATCCCATGGATTCCTAGTCTATAGCAATCCCTCATCTCGCATTTTTAACTGAAGAAAGTTTATAAGTTTCAAGGCGCATCGATTGTTCAACAAAATAATGAAGAAGAGGAGGATTATCAAGGAAAGAGGCTTCATAAATCGAGGTGTGGATAATCCTACTACTAGAATTAAAGAGATAATTAAGGAGAGACGTTGGGAAGTGCTTTGTTACACTACCGCTGCCGTAATTTTTCCGGTCATGAAAGAATTCTATGCAAATCTCCATGGGATCAACCAAGGATTCGTCTTTATGCGAGGTAGGTTTGTGCAATTCACTCCTGCAAGAATTAATGATCTCTTTATGATTGAGAATGTACCTAATTGTCATTATTCTAATTTCAATGCCACAAGTGATAATATGAATAATGTGTATCGTTATTTAATAAATGAGAATGAGGATTGGGAAGTTAGAGAAAATGGATATATTAGTTTCCCTTCTGCATCATTAAATCTAGTGTCAAAGCAGTGGTATTACTTTGTTTCGGTAAAGTTATTTCCAACGTTGAAAATTAGCAAGGTAACAAAGGAAAGTGCCATTTTGAATTTCTGTATTCAAACTGGGAGGCCGATTGACATTGGTAATATAATTGTGAAATCAATTTTGGGATTAATTGTTTATGGATCTAAATATGAGCTTGGACACTCTTCCACCATATTTCTGTTATGTAGTTAATCACAAGTTCAATATGAGAGTTGGGAAAAGGTTCTTCTTCCATGGAGGCCTATTGATCCAACTAATCTTTATGATTACCAAACAGTGGGAGACGAAGATGATATGAATTTGCTTGCTGATCAACCAACACAGACTTCACAACCGATTCAGCCTATTTTCCTGAGAGTTCCAGAATGATACTGAAGAGGATCAAACAGTTGGAGAAAGAGGTACAAAACGTTATGAATGCAATCAATAATATTTCTGATTTATTCGATCATATAGATTGGAGAATGAAGGAACAATTTGATCGCACTGATCGAATTGAGATGGGCCTGATTAATCTGATGAAGAAGAACGCGGTGATTGCTGAGAATTTGTCTGATGAATTCCCATTTCGTCCATTCTACAATTTATTTGTGCATCAACAATCTATTGGAGATATCAGATGAGAAGATAGTTCTGAAACTGATATGGAGTGATTACTGGATTCTACTTATGTTTGATGTAAGTTTAGTTTACTTTGCTTAATTCTATTTGGTGTGTTTAGTTTTTACTTTGCTTTTCTTTGCAATTTGAATTTGGATTTGATATGCTTACTTTCATTGTGTGCTTAGATTTTAGTGTTTTCTTATCGTAGCGTACTTGAAACACTAAACATCTAAGAGTTGTTGGTTTAGTTTGAATGAACATATTTGATGTTTATAATGTAACGTGGATTTTATATATATACGTATGTTGTGTATTGTTTGTGTAAAGAATTGTGTTAGTTATTGCTTGTGAGATAAAGTAGATGCTTAATGAAGTGTTAAATATCATTGTGGAGGTTGAAATGATCGAAATTATGAAAAAATTTTCTGACCCAGAAAAAAATTTTGGACTGGCGTCGCCGGCACCCAAATCTAGAGAGTTTTGGCATTTTTAATAAATAGAGCGTCGTCGGCGCCTAAGTACAGAAAAACGCTAAAGCCTTTTATTTCAATTTTTTGACCCTGGGACCCGCGGTTTTTTCCATTTCTTTCGCCTTCCTCCTCCATTTTCGTGATTTTGAAGACCAAGGGCTTGCTAGATCTCGGATTTAAAGTGATTTCAAAGCTTTTCGAGATTGGATCTACACTTCTCTTGGTAAGAGCATCACTTTAAGTTAAAAATTTTTAATTTTCACCATGGAAATCTCTCACATTGCTTAGGTTGGAATTTTTGGATTTTTAAAGAAATTTTGAGATTTCCTATGATGAAATTTGCTCTTATTTGTTTAGAATAGTATTTGGAGTTTGTTACATTGTAAATTTGAAATTTATTGGAATTTTCCTGCAAATTTTAGAAATTCACATGGCTCCAAGGATGAGTAAATGTAAGTGAAAATTGGATTTTGATGAAGAAAAATTTGCTAATGTTAAAGGGCAATTTCGCTTTAACTCTTACCTTTACAATAAGAAGTGTATCCAGGATCGAGCTTTTGATAATCCTGGTGGATCTATAGAATAGTTAATTGCAGAGCAGAACTAGGAACAATTTTGTTATTTTACTGCGAATGTTGTTATGGGTGTTGTTAGAGAATTCTATTCAAATGTACCCTGGACTGAGACTGAGTATGTGTTAGTTAGAGGAAAAATGGTTGAGATTACTCCTCAGCATATTAATGCATTCTATCAGACTTAGGAACCATTTCTTTGTGAATATGAAAACTTTGATACTCGAGAGGCAAATATGAGAGAAGTGATTGCTTTTCTGACGGATGGACGAGGGGAATGAAAAGTAAGTCAAAAATAGATGATTAATTTCCTCGCTTCCAAGTTAAATGTTGCATCAAAAGTTTGGCACTATTTCATCTCTGCAAGACTATTACCTTCTTATCACCATAGTGAAGTTACAAGGGATAGAGCAATTCTGAACTATTGTATTCAAAAGATGAAAAAGATTGATATTGGGGCTATTATCTTCAAGAACATTCAGACTATTGCTAGAGCCGAGACCACTGGTGGATTAGGACATCCTGCCATAGTCCATGCTCTGTGTGTTCAGTCTGGAGTGGAGTTCAGCAGTTCTGAAGAAGTAACTATACCGCTGAGACCGATTACAAAGACTATTATCCGTACTTATGAGTCTCATGTGGGAGCTCGAGAAGAGAGTAGGAGTACTGATATTCCTACTATAAGTTATGACGTTCCATCTACATCTGAGCCCCCTACATTATCTGATGTTATGGAGCAGCTGAGATTACAGAGTGCTAGTGTTGATAGACTCTATGGTAGGATGGATGTGTTTGAGGCCAAAAGTGATGTGAATGAAGATTATTTGAACAGGAGAGTTGAGTTCGATATTGTCTATTATGATGCTCAGGTCAGATTCATGAGGGGGGAGACTGATGTGATATTTCCTACTTGCCCCAGCTATACACCGTATATACCTGACCCTGCTGACCCTACTGATGACCTTAGTGATAAAGATTGGTAGGTTGTTTGTTTATATTTTTGTTTTTCTTGTTGTGTTGTATTGTATTGTTATGATGTAGTAGTTATTTGCTTTTCATGTGATGTGTAACCCTGTTGGTGTACTGTTATGTTGTATTTAAAATTAAAAAAATTGAAATTGTTAAATGAACTGTGTAGTGATGTGATAGTTTGTTTAGTATTGTGATGTTTTGTTCGATGTTTAGATGTTTAAAGTTAATTTCTCTTCAGCTTGTAAAAGTTTAAAATATTTATATATCACTGTTACTAATTATTTCTTGCCTGCTAGTTGTAAATTTTGACTAATACCAGATAGCTGTTGAAGATTTCAAGATCCTAGCACAAAAATATTAGTTTTCTTTTACTCTCTACTGTTTCAAATTTATTGAAAAATTCAAGTTTGGGGGAGGGCAGAAAAATATTAACTCTTATTTGTTCACAATTATTATATTTTCATAAATTATTAGCATAACTTTTGGCAATTGAACCTTACTGTAGGTAACTAAAACTTTTTATTTCAGTTGAATATTATGGAAGGATTGGATGAAAGTTTTTAATAATAAAGGTTAATTTTATAGAAATAAGATATTTGGTATGAAAGGATTTGATTATAGTTAACTATTTAAAGTGAAGAAAACTATATTTTTGAAATGTTAAGAGACTTAAAGTATTGTGTGTTAAGAAGAGATTGTGACTTTATGATGAATAATAAAGCTTATAGCTAATTATAAAGTAAGGAGGTATCTCAAGTTTGAACTTTAGAAAGAGGAGAGTGAAGTTCAAAATCATTAAAGGCTATCCAGATATAGTAATCCTCATTTAAAAAAAAAGGAAAGAAAAGAAATGAATGAATGAAAAACAATCCTAAAAAGAAAAAGAAAAAGAAAAAGAAAAAAAAAATAAGTATGAGGAGAAACTTGAGGAGATGCCTAATCAAAAATTGGCTTCACTTGAGTCACCCTAAAGGGAGAACTTGATTTCATTTCTGAATTTATATTTAAAGTATTGGCCTACATTCTGATAAAGTTTGCATGAACTCCTTTTTCACATAATCTTTCATGGCACTCTTAATGTGACAAATTATGGTTTATCTTGAAATAAATAGAAGACTAGAACTCTTAGACTTGATTGCTGAATATTCTTATACCTATAGTATTGACCTGAGTTACTAAATTTCTTTCTAAAGATCTAACCAATATATTCTTTTGAATTAAAAATTTTAGTATCTTACAGGTGAAAAGTGCATTGCCTAGAGTTATATTTTTATGTAGTAAAAGGATTACTTGAGGACAAGTAATAGTTAAGTTTGGGGGATTTTGATGCACCAAAAATAAATACTGTTTTTGCTATATAATTTTACTCATTTTTAGTGATATTGCACTAAAGAAAGGTATTTTTCATAATTTGTTGCAGGTATGATGATTTTAGGTGATTGGAGCGAAAAGAAGCGAAAAGGAACGAATTCAGAGCAAAAAGAAGCAAAAAGGAGGAAAATAGATTCTGGCCCCGTCGGCGCCATTTTCCAGAGAGCTCGGCAATATTTGGACGATAGAGCACCTTCGGTGAACTTCAAATTTGAAGAGTTTTGGCGCCTTTTTGAAGGGATGCCTATGAAAACTCTTGGGATTTCATTTCTAACTTATAAGTAACTGTTTTTGGACGAAAAGTGTGTGTGTTTTTGGAGTTCTAGTGTGGTTTTGGTGTGTGTCTTGTGTGTGTTAGAGAGTCTAGTGTATTTTGAGTATTAGGGCTTAGGAGAGAAGAGTGTAGAAGTTAGAATTTGAGAGGAATTCTTCTCTAAGGAGTGAAGGAGAAGAAGTAAAGTGAGAGATTGCTTCTGTCTTTCCATTCTAAAGAGGGAATTAAGTGTTGCAAAGAAGAGAGAAAATGTTTCAAAGGAACTTCAAGGGAATTGCATTGGGGAAGAGAAAGAGATAAATTGTATTTTCTTTTGTGGTTTGTATGACTTTTCTTTTATGAATAAAATCCATGTTTTATTGTATCTTCTTCATGAATTCTGAGTAGTCTCTTTTGTCTTTATTCTTGCATAGAGATGTGATGATGTGTTGATGTGAATTTGAAGTACCTTTAATGTATTGAAGAAATTGTGATGGTTTTTCATTTAAAACTTAATTTGCTTTTCGATTTGGCCAATTGAATTGTTAAAATGTGTTGTTGAACATTAACTCTGAAAGGATTTAGTGTCCTACAGCAATAATGAAGAATCCATTCAATTTCCATGGATGAATTGCGTAGTTCATGGGAATTGAGTGCAAATAATTAGGGAAATGTGTTTTGATGGACTTCAAATTGGAGGTTTCAGGGTGACAGGATGAGATCCTCAATTTGCTTTTAAGATTAGTAACTATACTAGAAGGTTAGCCTTCAGGTGAAGGGTGAGTGGGAGCTCCGTAGTGAGAGCCGGTATCCTCCCACCCTAGTTTTAGTTGTAGTGACTAAACTTAGGATATGTCAATGTTCATTTCATTCTTGGAAGAGGGGGGTACTCTTTTAAGGGTAAAGAAACAATTATGCTCCTATTTGGCACAATACCATATATAATCATTCCATATCATCCGCACATCATATTATTGTTGGAAGAGGAAAGATACTTCTCTTATATATCAAAATCTTTCAAATATATAGCTTAGTGTGTGTCTGTTAGTTAATTTTGTTTTAAAAGATATTAGAAGTTATTGTAGTTTGTTTAATTGTTACTGTTTTCTACATATTGGTAGTAGAAGTAAACATTAAAATTTAATTGCAATTTGAGTATCGAAATTCAGTGCTACATTACCTGCTGTGAAACACTTTCTTTTACTTCGTCACTTCCCTGTGGGATCGATAACCAGGACTCCATTAGAGCCCTGTATTACTTGATATGATATGTATACTTGCGTTGAATGCTTGGACTTTACAAAATCATTATAAATAAATAAATAAATATATATATATATATATATATATATATATATATATATATATATATATATATATATATGAGTTCAAAAATTCTTGCAATATAAAAGTCTGAATCCGCATCAAATACCTTAGTTTAAAACCTAAGTTATCAATCTTCTTATGGTTTTTTCCAACCCATTTATTTTCTTGAAAACATAATATATTTATCTTTCTATGAATTATAATATTAACTAGTTCCATTAATTTACCTATGACGGTACTTATATTCCAAGATCTCATTCTAATATTAGTTTCATTGATGAACTTCTTTACCCGCATCTGTTAGTAATGTAAGAACTCTTGCTTATTTGGCATTATATTCGGGCGTCGGTGCAGCCGCTCATATATATGGATTATTCAAATGATGCGAGGTGTTTGTTAGGTTCCAACTGCCTTTATACGGCTCTAATACTGCCATCTTGAACTACTCCAGATGTTCAACTCCAGAGCCTTATAGGGAGAAGGTGTTTTCGAGCCGCCTTTGTACCTCGGTCCGGATTGGTTTGTTTCTCTCTTCCACGGGGGCGGGTCTGGCACTGTCTTAGTATAGACTGTCGTCGAGCTTTTCCTGCAGGTGGATGACCCTCCTTTCACTGTTGGCTGGTGGTTCCCCTTAAGATTGGTTGAGTGTTTCTTTTCATGTTGACTCTTTTCTTAGAACAGGGCCGCTGATAGGGCAGCAACCACCCTATTTACTTCCGCGAACTGTCTTGACATTTGGTTGGTGGTCTGAGTTCTCAAATCTTGCAGATCGTGTTGAACAAATCTTCCCTAAACTCTCGGGTGCATGCTAATTCTCCTATGTTCCTCTGACTAGACTCTCCCTATTGTAGTTTATGGGCTCATCTTCTTGATGACATGTTTCCACGCTCACCACACCTTAAAGGATGTTGAATCCAAAAGTGTTCAGGAAACATACCCAAGGAATAGAACATTCTACTAAGATGTGATGAGAGAGAGAAAGTGAGAGTGTGAGAGAGAGCACAGTAGTGGACAGTAAATGTGAGTGTTTATTCATGACATGAACTCCTATTTATAGACATAGGTCCCAACATTACAAAAGTACATATTAGCCCCCTCATTAACTTTTCAGGGAGTCTTCCTAGTAATTACAGAGTTATTCACACATAATAAGACTGAGGACTGATCAAATCGATGAGAATTATCAATCGTCTGGTATGCCTTGACTCGATGGATATCTAATCAGAAAGAGAGCCGCATGCTGATAGTCTTGAGGATAGATCCCCGCTCTGCGAAACATCCATGGCATGTTCCACCGATCGTTTGGACAAGACGAATCCCTGACCAACATCCAGTTCAAGATGGTCGTCAACAGCTATGTCTAATCGTCAATGCCATCGTCCTGAGCCATTTATCTGTCTTTAGATTCGTGCTAGCATATTTTCATATACACACACACACACACACATACATGCACACACATACATACATATAAATGTCACATAAGACTTGACATAGTACATTCTACGAGGAAGATAACAAAATGCAAGAATGCATTGAATCAAATCTAGTTTAAAATTGAACTTAGCGACTTCATTTAATAAAGAATTTAAGTTGCACTTCATCTTTCTTTTTCACCTTTTTTTTTTTTTTTTTTTTTGTTTTTTTAACTAACTTGAGGAATTCATTTGATTTAATGCCAATAAAACTTGATATTTGAATGCCAGCTGATAGTGAAGCTCATTATTTTCACAATTAACAAATATAAAAGAAGCCTAAATAATTAGCACTAAGGAAAGATGAATTATAACTTCAATTTAATGGAAATGACGGGGAGGCTTGATGAAACTGTTTCACCGACAAAGGGTGGTGGTGGTCCATTCTGAAGGCTTGCCAGCGGCAACTGGGAACGATGTTAGTTAGTGACGAAGCGTAGCGGATGACATGAGGTGTTTCCAACTGGGGAAGAAGCGATATGTTTGTGGTGGTAGGTGGGGACTTCTGAAAGACACTCGACGGGGCACTGAGCAATGTTGACAATCGAGATCAAGCGAAATCTTTCAGGGCGTGACCTGGCGAGGAGCTATCCTGACAAACAGGGGCGATTCGTGAGAGGAGAAAAAATTACATCAGGATTATGCATGTAGAGTTACGTGCGGAGTCCAATTACTGGGAGCCACGTAAAATTCCGACCCCACTAAGAAAAAGAAGAAAAATTACACACGCGAATCCTGCCCGACTGAAATCCGACCAATATTCTCGTTCGCGCATAACATCTGACGCGGAATAACCCCTGAATAACCCAGAATAACACGAGGATAACGCGGAATAACACCTGAATAATCCGGAATAACACGAGGATAATGCATAATAACACGGGGGAATATTCCCGGTGTTACTGGAATATTTCCCGTGGTGTTAGAGAATATTCCCCCGTAGGTGTTAGGGAATATTTTCCTGTGTTATTCTATGGTGTTACGGAAATATTCTCTCGTATTATTCTGCATTATTAATGTGTTATTGTGGTGGTATTGATGTGTTATTGTGTTATTATAACACTAGGAATATTCCCCCATGTTATTCCGCATTATTCAAGTGTTATTGTGGTAGTATTAATGTGTTATTGTGCGTTATTCAAGTGTTATTCCGCGGTGTTACGGAAATATTCATGTGCTATGCGCGACCAGAAATATTGGTCAGGTTTCGATCGGGCCGGGTTCGGGTATATAATTTTCCGTTTTTTTCTTAGTGGGATTGGGATTCCATGTGGCTCTCAATGATTGGACACTGCACGTAACTCTACGTGCGTAGTCCTGATGTAATATTTTCTCCCGCGAGAGAGGCAATCAGGGGAGAGCGAAGAGCAAATTTAGGAAAATTGTTATATATATGGAGTACACATGAGTTTTGTGTGTGTAATAATTCCTCAATAATCTCTATGATTCTGTATTTCAGGGTTAGTAGAGGATTATTAGTAGGTTATTGAGGTATTAATTTCAATAACCTCCAAAAAAACCCTCCAATAACCTCCGTGGTTCTATTTTTAATATTTTTTGTTATTATTTGGGGTTCTGTGAGATTATTGGGTATTAACTCCAATAATGCCGAAAACCCCCAGTAACCTTCACAGTTCCATTTCAATATTATTCATAAGTTAGTATCAGAAAATTTTTAAGGAGCAGGCACGGGGAGCTGCTAAATATAATAATTTGTCGCAATTTTGAGCCAGACCGGATGGGGCAAAAATATGGCCGCGAGGGAGATGAAAAATATTACATCTGATTAACACGAGAGAATGACAGTTATAAACGGTTTTTCTGCAATGTTGCCGCAACGATTTTAAAACCGAACCGCCACATAATTCTGTTTCCTTAATACATATTTTGCAATTTTTTAGGATGAAACATTACTTTTTATAAGCAGATTTAACGAATATATAATAATTTTAAGAATATTATTACTAATCTTTCATAAAAAATAATTATATTTCCTTTAATATTCTATTAGTTAATTATTTTTATAAAAACTACAAGTACTTCAGAACGAATCTTTCCCAACCGTAAGCATGATATTACTAACTAGGGTTGTCAAAGAAGCTCGTTGTTCGCGAACAGTTCATGTTCGGCTTGTCAAGGAGTTCGTGTTTGATTTCTTCGATAAGTAAACAAGATGAACACAAGCAATTTTTATTTCGTTCGGTAATTTAAACAAACCAAACACGAATAGTGATATATTTGTTCATGTTCGAATCGTTATTGTTCGAAATATAAATTAATTTAAAATAATTATATATAAAATATTTATGATGTTTTTTAAAAAATTAAATTTTATAAATTATAATACATAATAATTAATAATAATCATATATTAATATACTATATTAGTAATATACTAATATAGATATTATATATTTATGTAATATAAGTTATCTAATTAATACAATATATTATTTATATATATTAATATTAGGGCTATCAAACTGGCTCGTCGTTCCCGAACAAGTCGTGATCGGCTCGTATTAGACTCGTTCGTTAAGTAACAAACACGAACAATTTTGAACACGAGCTTATTTCAAGCAAATTAAATTTCAAATGAACCAAATACAAATACAAGCTCTATTCATTTGTGTTCAGTTCGTTTACGCCCCTATTACTAACAGTGTTATACTACTATTTCCCATCATTTCAAAAATTCTTAAAGAAGTACAGGGTGGAAAAATACGAAAACAAACAAATAGTGAATACGATGATAATTGTGCAATGGCCGCAGTAAATTAATATAATATCACTTTTCTATCCTATGGAAATATAGATACATATACATGCCATCCAATAATTATATATTTATATATCTCGCACTTCAAATTTTACTTTTTTCCATTTATACCACAAAAATATTTCATACCCTCAAGTATCATTATTTTATCATTTTTAAAACAAAATGCATACTTTCGTGTTAAAACAAAATGACTGAAAAGTGAAAAAAAAAAAAAAAGAATTGACCAATATGTACGGTAATTCTTCTTTCTACTGATAGCGATGAGTCTCCTGGCCTTATTGCTTTACTTCTATTTTTTATATTTCTTAATGTGATATTGTTGGGAATGATGTTGTTCTTTGTGTGCAAGATTTTTTGATAAGAAGGGATCTTCCTAAGTATTTTAAATCCTCTAATATTGTGCTTATTCCTAAAATGTTGAATGCTAACAGTTGGAATGTTTTTAGACCTATTAGTCTTAATAATGTGATTTCTAAAATCATTTCTAAGATTGTGGTTAATAGACTGCAAACTCATCTTAATATTTTGATTTATTTGCATCAGTCAGCATTTATTAAAGGTAGATCTATTATTGAAAATACTTTGATTGTGCAGGAAATTGTTTTAGAACTTGAGAAGGATTGTAGAAATGATAACATTATTTTTAAAAAGGATATTAAGAAGGCTTTTGATACTATTCTATTCGTTGTGATTTTATATTAAAAATTTTCAAGGTTAGAGGTTTTAATAATCATTTCTATTCTATTATTCAAAGAATTCTTCAAAATAATTTTTATTCTGTTCTGATTAATGTTAACAAATGTGGTTTTTTTTTTCTCTTCTACTCGTGGGATTAAGAAAGGAGACCCTTTGTCTCCTATTATTTTTATCATAGCCTTTGATTTTTTGTTTAGATATCTTAAAATTTTATTTAATAATTTTCCTACGATGTATTATTCTATTAAAGGAAATTTATAAATCTCTCGTCTCGCTTTTGCTAATGATTTGGTTATTTTTACCAATGTTAATAAGAAGTCTATTCAGAGGCTTTGGGATGCCCTCGATATTTTCAAAGCATTTCAGGTATGATTTTCAATATGAATAAATGTTATTTCTATTGTTCCAAGAGAATTTATAGTATCAAGAAAAATTAGATCCAGGACTTTACCAAGTGCAACAAAGGGAATTTGCCTTTTACTTGTCTAGGCTTTAATCTAGATAAAGGAAAAAAGAAAAGTTCATCTTTTTGTAATCTTATTGAAAATATCAATAAGAGAATCATGTCCTGAAATAACCTTCTTCTATCTTTTTGTGGTAAGATTACTTTTCTTAATAGTATTCTTACTTCTTTATATTTATATACATTACTTTTCATGAAAATTTCTAATTGTCTGATTAAGAAAATTGAGGGCAGTTTCAATAATATTCTTTGGGCCGAGAAAGATTATAAACTTCATTGGATGAGTTGGAAGAACATGTGCAAGCCAATTCATAATAGAGGTTTGAGATTTAGAAGCATTACAATTTCTATGAACATCAGTTACATGAAGCTTTGGTTTCATTTTCGTAAAGGTAATTCTATTTGGTCCAATTTATTGAGAACTAAATACTATGGTAATTCTCATCCCCTTTTTTTTACTTCTAATTCTACTGATTCTTTTATTTGGAAAGAAATGTTTAAAATTGCTCGTATTAGTAAAGATTTCATTTGTTAGGATGCCGGTAAGGGTAATTTTAGTTTTTGGTATGATTGGTGGATAGGAGATGATCCTTTGGCTAATTTGAATTTGGGTCATTTCGACATTAATTTTTCAATTAATAACTGTTAGAATAATGGTCATTAGGACTTTCATGAACTTTGTAGTTTAGTTAGGAATGATCAATCAATTCTTATTGAAAATATTCCTAATACAAATGATATTAACAATATCAAAATTAAAAGTAATTATGAAGTTTCTATTTCTAAAACCTTTGCTAGATCATTACCTTATTCTAATGGTTTTGATTTATCTAGGGCCTGAAATTTTTTTATTAAGCCTTCTTAGGTTTTTTTTCATTTGGAGGTTTTTTCATCATGTCTTACCCACTGATGATATTCTTAAATTAAAATATTTACATCTTCCTTCTCGATATTTTCTTTGTAAACATGAGGAAGATAATTTGGAGCATATTTTTATTTATTGTACCTATACTAATGAAGTTTGGAATAATGTTTTCACTTTTTGTGATATGTCGATGAATGATGTTTTTAATTTTTCCATCAATGGTTTCATTAACTTTTGGAGAAATGTTGGTGAAAATATTTTTTCTACCTCTATTCCTATTATTGTTTGTTGGTACCTTTGGTTTGCTAGAAATAAAGCTAAACGTATTGATTGTTACTCATTCATGCTTTATCTTCATTACTAATTTTTTATATTATATACTTCATCTTGGTAATTTTAATTAATCTTTGAGTTTGAGATTAAGAAACATCTTTGTTAAATGTAATATAAATATTCTTTCTTATTGTAAGTCTGTTACTAATTTAATCCGTTGGAAAAAAACCTTTGCGCGACTTTTATTGATGGGAGTTGGAATAAATTTTTTGTTGGAATTGGTGAAGTGTGTCAAAATTTTGAAGGAAAATGTATTTTCTGGTTTTCTGTTTCTGCTATAGTTATGTCTCATATTTGTACTAAAGCTAAAGCCATTATAGTTGCATTAACTTTAGCTGCTTTTTGGGGTTGACATTTGATTGATATTGAGATAAACTCTTTGGAACTTTGGAACTATTGTACTAAGAAAAAAACATATCCTTGGAGTCTTATTATTCAAATGAAAAAAATATTTGCTCTCTTAAGACAATGCATATCAATTGCCTATTTATCTATCGAGAAGGAAACAAATTCGCAAATTGGACTGCTAAGCATGAGTTGGAGAAACAAGACTTCATATTTTCGGTTCGAATACCTCACGAGCTTTCTATTCTTATTCATGGTGATTGTTTAGTAACTCTTTATATTCGATGTGATAGCATTTTTAGACTATATATATATATATATATATATATATATATATACATACATACATACATACATACACACACGCACGCACGCACGCACGCACGCACGCACACTGAGAGAGAGATTATATATATAATATGAAATAAATAAATTTTTATAGTAAAGATTATTTTGTTCATATATTAGTTTAATAAATTTTATTTAGAAAATAGATAACAAATGAAAAATTAATTTGTAGGAACCGAGAATTAATGATTGATTTTTGGTTGTGGCTCAAGTGAATCTGGGTTCAAATATCTACAAGCAGAATACAATTCTTGCTGGATAAAATAGACATCACGTCCCTTCACTTACAGAACCACGTCATAAGCGCAATAAAAAACATTAAAAATTATAATTGAATCACATCACTAAGGCCCGTTTGGAACCCGCTTTTTGGTTTGCGGCGCGGCACCGCGCCACAATTTAACGCGACGCGGCATGATGTTGCCTGAGATTCGCGGTGCGTCACCGCGAATCCGATCGAAAGCCGGCCGCGGGATAAACCCCGTGGCCCCGAATTATAACCCGCTTTTTCCTATCGTTGCCCTCGCTCGCCCGTGCTCCCGTGACCGAGCCCCCGATCTCCTTTACCCTAGATCTTCTCGCGAGAACCGCAGTCGTTCTCCAAAGGGATTCAAATCGAAGGTCGCATACCTCCGATCTAACCGGTATCCTTCTCTTTCGAGGCTCCGTCCCCTCTCCCTCCCCCTTGCTCGTTCCTTCCTAGAACATATTTCGTTATTTTTATGGTAGCTGGTCCCTTTGCACTATTTTTACGGTAGCTGGTCCCTTTCGCACTATTTTTATGGTAGCTTTCTCTATTCTATGGTATGGGGCTCGGTTTTAAGTTTTTTGGTCCCGCAATAGCTTCATTGCACTATTTTTTTTATTGGTTTTCGTTTTTCCGTGGAACTGTGAAGTGCTGTGCATTGCATTCTGTGGAACTGTGAAGTGCTTGTGCATTGCATTCTGTGGAATTGTGAAGTGCAGTGCATTTTGTGGAACTGTGAAGTGGTGTGCATTGTGTCGAATCGTGAAGTGTAGTGCATTGTGTAGTGAAGTGCAATGCGATTATAGATGAAAAAAATGGGATTGTGTGTGTTGAATTGTGCAGTGCAGTGTGTTAAATTGTGTGTGCGTGTGTTGGAATTGTGCAGTGCAGTGCATTGTGTGTGTGTTGAAATTGTGAAGTGAAGTGCAGTGCAGTGTGTTAAATGTAGTACACTGTGTGTGATGAATTGTGTGTGTGTGTTGGAATTGTGCGGTGCAGTGCATTGTGTGTGTGGAATTGTGATTTGCAGTGCATTGTGTGTGTTTAATTGTGAAGTGTAGTTAAGTGCAGTGCATTGTGTGTGTGGCATTGTGTTGAATTGTGAAGTGTAGTGCATTGTGTAGTGAAGTGCGAGTAGGCTTACAGTGAAAAAAATGGGAATTGTGAAGTGAAGTGTTGTGCATTGTGTGTGCGGAATCGTGTGTGTTGAATCGGGTGTGTGTGTTGGAATTGTGTGTTTAATCGGGCGTGTGTGTTGGAATTGTGTGGTGCGAATGCATTGAAGTGTAGTGAAGTCCGAGTGCATTGTGTGAACTCGTGAAGTGCGAGTGTATTGTGTAGTGAAGTGCGGTGCGGCTTGTAGTGCGGTGCGATTTGTAGTGTAGTGCGTGCGCTTGTAGTGCGGTGCGGTTTGCAGGTGTGCGGCTTGTAGTGTAGTGCGGTGCAGTTTGCAGTGTGTGAACTGTGAAGTGTAGTGTATTGTGTGGGCTGCTTTGAAAGCGGTACGGTGTGTGCTTGAAGTGCGAGTGCGGTGTCAGTGTGTGTTTGAAGTTGGTGTTTAGTGCAGTGCGGTGTGTGCTTGAAGTGCAAGTGCGAGTGTTGTGTGTGTTCGAAGTTGGTGTTTGTGCGAGTGCAATGTGTGTGTGAAGTGCGAGTGCATTCATTTGAAGTGTCAGTGCGATGGGGTGCTTGTGGCAAGGCAATAAGTGTGTGAAGTGCAAGAATGAAGTTGTGCAAGGTGTGTGTGTGTTTGCAGTGGGGTGTTTGTGCAAGGTGCGGTGAGTGTGAAGTGCAGTGCAGTGCTGTGCTGTGTTTCCAGTGGGCTATTTGTGCAGTGCAGTGTGTGTTTGAAGTGCTGTGCAGTGGGGAAAGTTGGGAAAGAAGGTGTCATCACAATTTACGTAAGTTACTTGTGAAGGCTTACCCGATTTATACCTTTAAGATCGCTAATATATATGCTTCTCGAAATTTAGTTTCAAGGCTACGTTTGATTCATTGATAATTGTAAATTCAACACACTGCACTGCACTTCCACAATTTGGTTACATAATTTGGCGAGGCTTTTAAGCCAGCATGAACTTCCATATACACAAGTTGAACCATCGAGAACTTGATGTAGCTAAAAGTGATGGGTTTACTCGTATATAAATGGCTCGGTTTTATGTTTTTTAATGCTCGTAACTTTGGCTTTGTGCATTGCATTCCAAAGTGTGTGTTTAGTGCAATGAAGTGTCGTGTTTTGGGTGCAGTGTAGTGCTGTGTGTTTGTGTGGAAGTGCGAGTGTAGTGCATTGCATTGATGTGTGTTTAGTGCAATGTAGTGCATTGCAGTGTGTGTGTTTTTGCAGTCGGGGTGTTTGTGCAGTGCAGTGTGTGTGAAGTGTAGTGCAGTGCAATGTGTGTGCAGTGCAGTGCTGTGTAGTGCAGTTGTGCAGTTGTGTAATGCAATGTGTAGTGTTGTGTGTGTTTTGGGGTAATGCAATGTGTAGTGCTGTGTGGAAGCAGAAAATAAATTGTATAGTGATGTGAACCTGTGTAGCTGAGCAGAAAATTGTCATGGAGCTTGGCTGGGTGCTTGAGGGTGGCTCGGGTTTGCCCTTGTAATGGAGCTGCTATAGAAATGAATGGAAAATTGTGTAGTTCAGTGTAGTGCAGTGTTGTGTAGTGCAGTGTAGTGCAGTCCAGTGTACTGCAGTGTTGTGTAGTGTAGTGTAGTGCAGTCCAGTGTAGTGCAGTGCAAGTGTACAAGCTATGTAAATGTTCAAAAGTTTCATTAATGAAAATAAAATACTCCTTTCCCGTGGACGTAGGTCAATTTGACCGAACCACGTAAATTTCTGTGTTCTTTTACCTTAGTAGCTTTTTAAATTTATTATTTCGCAATTAAAAGCACATTAGACAAGACTTTCATATGTATGTCGATTTATTTCATATTTGAAGATATTGTCGACTTGTCTCCTATTATTAGTATGGCAAATAAGAATAAAGAAGTTGCCACTCCTGCACTTTGGGAGAAGGACATAAAATTAATATTCTGCGATGTTTGCATAGCGGAAATCGAAAGAGGCAATAGACCAAACTCTTTTTTCAGCAAGGAAGGCTGGCAAAATATAGTAACAAATTTTAGGGAGCTGGCAGGCAGGGATTACGACAGGCTGCAGCTTAAAAATAAATGGGACCAACTAAAGAAAGAATTGAAACTTTGGAAGGACCTAAAACAAGGATCGACTGGCTTGGGCTGGGATCCGTCGAAGCGAACTATTGCTGCTACAGAAGAATGGTGGGCTGAAAGGCTAGCGGTAAGACATTATTGAATTAGTTTTGCTTATGTTTGCACCACTTCTAATAAAAATTATTTATTCTTACAGATTTATCCTGCGGCGAGGAAGTTCAAAACAGCTGGGATAGAACCAGAATTCGAGGAGAAACTCGATCGAATGTTTGCTGGGACAATAGCCACAGGGAAATACGCAGTTGCACCTAGCCAAACAATGGTTGATACAACCCCTGAGGAGGTCGCTGTAGAACTTTCAAACGATTCAACGAACCGCGCATATACAATCAAACTCGAAATGCAATCTACAAACCGAACAAAGCGGCCCCGGATCGATAAGAAGAGGAAAAGTACTCGTTGGAAGTATGAAAGAGCGAGCTATCATTACTTGTGGAATCGGCAGATGATGCTCCACATAGAGTTCAAAAAAAGTCAGTCCAGAGGTTGTTAGGCTTCTAAAGGAAGACCCGGAGATTATAGGGAATCGTGATCTTTTCTTCTTTGCTATCGACCTCCTCCTGGACTCTCTCCACCGAGACTTTTTCATTGCAGTTGATAGAGAGCTACGCTTAGACTACATTCTCTATTATTTTGACCGACGTACCTTATGATATGATATGGAAGTGTTGCTTTAATTTCATCTTTCGTTATTGTTGTTAGCGATGTTGTCAGGACAATTTCTATTTGAATGTTTGAATGTTTGAGTTATTTCCTTTCTTAATGTAGTTCATTCATTTGCTTTGCTTAGGTACTACTTCGATTTCTATAGAGAGTAACATTTTTCTTTGAAAGGTGCATTTTATACCGTTATGAATCCAGAGGAGGTCCGACGCCGTAAGAGAAACGCAGCCGATAAATATAATGCCGCAATACTATAATACATACGTCGATCGTGAACCTTGTTACACTTCGACTCAGGTTGGAGAAAATTGGATGGGTGAAATGATTTCGTGACACCCAACGAGATTTCGTAATATCTTCCGAATGTCACATGAGGTTTTCGGAGATCTTCTAGTTGACCTAAGAACATCTCATGGACTTCATGGGTCTTACAGGACAACAGACCGTGAAGTACTTGGCATCACACTATTCATACTGTCACAAAACGAGTCAATGAGGGGAGCCATGGAACGCTTCCAGCATTTGTCGGAAAAAATTAGCCGATATTTCTCAGTTGGTTTGGCTTCTCTTGTCAGTTTAGCGAATAATATGCTAAAACCAACTGATCTAACTTTTGCAAGGACCCCGACAGAGATTCTTAATGATGAACGATACATGTCATATTTCAAGGTACGAATGTTAACTACAACAATTTTTTAATAGAATGGATTGCATGTTGATATGATTACTTTTTTCTTAAGGATTGCATCGACGCAATAGATGGAACGCACGTTCATGCGGTAGTGCTTGGATAACGAGAAAGTAGCTTTTATCGGTCATTCGGTAGAACAACTCAGAATATTATGGCCGTTTGTGATTTCAACATGTGCTTTACATTTGTATTGGTCGGATGGGAGGGCGGCGCACATGACGATAGGACTCTTTAAAGTTGCTACAAGAAAGCCGTAGTACAATTTCCCTCACCCACCACCCAGTAAGGTCATTTATAATATTAAAAGTTGATGTTTTTGGTCATATACCTAACTATACTTTCTATCATTACGAGGAAGTATTATTTGGTAGATGCCGGCTACCCCATGCGAGGGGGTATCTTAAACCCTATCCTGATACAAGATATCACATTCCAGATTTTGAAAGAGCTAGTAATCGCACAAGGACTAGAAATGAGTTGTTTAATAAGAGACATTCGTCCTTGAGAGGCGTTATTGAGAGAACATTCGGAGTTTGGAAGAAGAAGTGGGCCATTCTTCGGGATATGCCTCCTTATCCGTTCCCCAAACAGGTGCAGATAGTGTTGGCAACTACGGCCCTGCATAACTATATCAGGCGGCATCCAACTCGGGCTGATGTTAATTTTGATGAGGTTGCTACAGTCGACGGTTTACGGGACCGCATTGAACCGTCTCAACCACGGGAGGATGACAATAGTGCACCAATCCGTACAAAAGAAGGGAGGGTGCAAATGAAATGGCAGACACTTCGAGCAAACATTACTCGATTGTTAGTTGGAGAGTGAGTGTTTTTTTTGCAGAGGCAATGTCGATCTTTTACATTCTTTCGAGCACTTTACTTCACATTATTTACAATTCTACACACTAGATTGATTCTTTTCATT
Organism: Papilionanthe hookeriana x Papilionanthe teres; assembly: GCA_022702705.1. Taxonomy (NCBI): domain Eukaryota; kingdom Viridiplantae; phylum Streptophyta; class Magnoliopsida; order Asparagales; family Orchidaceae; genus Papilionanthe; species Papilionanthe hookeriana x Papilionanthe teres. The sequence continues at coordinate 20,918,222 of CM040433.1, forward strand.
TTGTTTGACCATTTGACACTCAAACTAATTAAGTCTGCATATGTGCTTGCATTTCGGGTAAAAATGAGCTCCAACACGTCGGCTACCTCTCGCCGATTGCTATGTCGTCGTGGGTTGCGGGCATCTCTTTCGACATCACGTCGACCGCATAGCTTTCGACGAAAGTTTTATGCCCGTCCTCGAGACATTCCGGATCGTTGTCGTTTCTTTCGATGGGCGGATAGTTTACGCATTTTCACGAGTCCGACGCTGGGAGTGTACGACCACAACGGAAGACGCAAGTGAAACGGGAGTTGCTGCATTCCGAAAACTAAAGTGAACATCATTATATTGTTGGTTGTTGTTGGAATAGTTCTTCGGCTTTTTTTCACTCTACTCGTCGTCGCTACGTGTTTCGAGAAGAGTATATGTTTCATTGTAGAACTCTATGACTATTTTGAGATTTGCAATCGCTCTATTGCTGTGTTATTAAATTTTTAATATAATTTGAACAATCTATTTAAAATATTTTATAAAGCTCGTAAATGTTTTATTAATACGAACAACCTTTTTAAATTATAAAATTTTTAATATATATATATATATAATTTATTAAATTTAAAAGATAACCAAGTTCGTTAATATTTTATTTTTAAATTAAATTAAGATATACCGATGCTCGTAAATATTTTGTTAATATACTTTAGCAATTTAATTTATATAGTGAATTATTGAATTTAATCAATAATTCACTATATATAGAAAATATATATTAAAAATATAAAAATAAAAAATTCTAATTTAAATTTATTAACTTGTATATTTAAATATAAAATTTTTCAAAAAAAATTTATTTCACTTTCAAATAATTGATCCTACATAAATATATTGAAATATTAAAACAGCTTCTAATAAACAGGGGCAGTCTGATCATTTTTCGCCTCGCAATTGCTTTTCCTACAATGCAGACTAAACAGACAAGAATTTTCCAGCAGTGCTTCCCGCATATGCTTCCTGAAGCGACGTAGCTGCAAGTTACAGTGTCGAGCAACGATAACTGCTTCAAACGAGCCCTAAGGCTATACTTGGCGGGGTTTTTTCATCGCGTTGCGGCATTAGGCCACAATTTTTTTTTTTCGTTTAAGAGGACGAGGGCGGGGCAGTGTTGAGAAAGTTGGCCGAAAGCAGGGCTGCGGGTTATACCTCACGACCCGTGGTGTGCAATAATATTATTGCCTTTCGTTCCCCTATACCCCTCTTGACTCTCGACCGAATTTCTCTCCAGTTGATGTGTCTTCTACCCTAGTGCACGACAAATCTTGTGACGATGAGCTCCGATGCCCTACTGCACCCGCGATTTTGCGAAAATCTTCCTCGTCGCTCTCGCCTTCGTGGTTGTTCGTCCGCTTCTCCTAGTTAAATGCTTCTCTGTTAGGGTTATTGAGCAATTCCTATTCGAAATGATGGCTCCCGTTAGCCATAGCATCATGGTTGTTCGCCGGCTTCCCCTAGGCAAATATTTCTCTGTTAGGTTTTTTGAGCACTTCCTATTCAAAATGCCTGCTCTCTTGAGCCATAACTTCGTGGTTGTTCGACGCCTTCCCCTTGAAAGTGAAATGCGCCTTTTGAAGTATATTTTTGGCGACATATAAGTAAAATCTGAAGTTTGTGTTAGATGTATTACATGGATCGATGGTTTGTTGAAAGCCAAAAACAGGCATCCAATTTCTAGTCATATCGTACTGTGATTATAGGGATCCGATTTGATCTTTAATGTTTCATGGAAATTAGAAGGTGTTATTTTTATCTTCGAAAGGAAAAAAAATATCATGAAAATATTTTGGAGTTTGGCGAGTATTTTGGTGAGATTGATAAAGTATATTTGTTAGTTTGCATGAATGGAAGATCACTTTACATGAATGGGGCTCACTATTGATGTGAATAATGCACTTGAACATCTTCTTTGATATACAAAAACAAATATAACATTTCAAAATAAATATGAAAGTTTAGATTTTGAAGTGATATTTTTCTTTGTTGCATTTCATATGATGTGTAGTTAAGCAAGTTTAACTTCATTTGAGCACCATCATTATTAACTAGAAATGAAAACTTGGTTTTGAGCTTTTGTTGAAATCAAGATTATTATTTCTGTACAACCATTGAAATTTGAGATTTGCTGAAATGGAATTATAGTTTGCAGCCAATAAAGATATATTCTTATTTGATTTCCGTTTCATGCACTTTATGAACTTATCACAAACTGTTTCTGATATTATTTGATTTATATTACGCTATATCCAATTTTCTAAATTGTGTTACTGTTCCCTCTCATTGTTTTATCGTAGCAATAAAATGACTAATAAGTCTAAGTACTCTGGCGTTGTGCGATAAAGAAACAAAATTAATATTTTGTGACATTTGCCTTAAGAAAATTAAATTGAGCAATAGACCGATCATCTTTTTCAGTAATAAGGGTGGCAAAATATTACGAAGAAATTCAAGAAATATACGGGCAAAGAGTACGATAGGCTGTAACTGAAAAATAAATGGGATAAACTGAAGAAAGATTGCAAAATTTGGAATGATTTGAAAAGAGGATCAACGGGTTTGGGTTGGGACCCAGTTAAGCGTACCATTGATGCACCAGAAGCATGGTGGACTGAAAGACTTTCGGTAAGGAATTTTTTTAATCGATTTAATTTCTTTCATATCACTTTTTCATATTTATTGAAGGGACCGATGGTTTTTTTTTCCACAGGTGGTGCTAGTAGCGAAGAAGTTCAAGTTATGTGGACTTGAACCCGAGTTCGACGAGAAATTAGACCGGATGTTCTGGGTGTTGTCACAATAGGCAAATATGCGCTCCAAGCACGACAGGTTTTGGTGGTACACAGGAAAATGTGGTTGTTAGCCTATCAGCTGATTCAGCAAAATTCCACAGCCAAGAACTCTGCAAAATCCAGTCAACTAACTGGTCTAAGTGCTTGTTGACCTCATTTTTTATGAGGTCTTCCCTTTTCTTTTTAGTATTTAGGATCTAGCCTTAAACTTTTCCTTTGACTATCCTAGAGGACTAGAATTGGGACCAATCCTTTAGAAATTCAAGCTACTTCTTAACTCCCTGCAAACCCTATATGCTTGATTGTAAACCCCCAAGTCACTGCCCCTAAGTCACTTGGAGGGTTGAGATCAAATGTGGAGGTTTAAAGGATGAGTTCCCTATAGGACTCTTTGGCCTTAGGATTACCCTGGGTGGCCTGGTCTGGTGAGGGCTGACTTACACATATACTGCACTCTCACACACACATTCCAAATCCTAAAACTATTCATGCCTAGCTTGACCTCCTGACTCATGTGGATAATTCATATGGATGGTCCTTAACCCCTAAGCCCCTAGCTAAGAGGGTTAGGAACAACATAGTGAATGCCTAAAATGAGTCCCCTCATGGTTCCTATGGGCTTAATATGGCTTCATGGCTCAACCAAAGTGATTCCACTTTACTCAAATTTGATCAATCTCCATTTTGCCAAAATTTCAATTTTTGACCCCCGGGACCCCGGACCCGCCTAACCTACTAAAAGCCCTTGAAACTATCCAAATTCTTCAAAATTTCCAAATCACCCAAAATTTTCTAAAATTAATCTCAAACATTTCCCCCACTACTCAAATTGACCATCTCTAGCCAAAAATACCAAAATTTCCAAAAACACCCCCAATACCCTCCAAATTACCAAAATGCCCCTCTTGACCCAAAAAATCCAAATATTCAGAAAATTCCCAAAAAATTCCAGAAAATCTCAAATATTCCCAATTTCATTTTGTCCAACTACACCATGGGCCAATTTTGTCAATTTACCCCACTTTTACGAAAACCCCCAATTTGACCCATTCCAAACCCAAATGAACCCAATGTCAAACCAAACCTTTCTGATTGACCCCAACTTTGGTCCAATTCAATTCTAAACTTCAATTTAATATCCCCAATATCAATCTAAACCAAATCCAAGCCCAATTTGATTGGCATTTGAATTCAATTTCATTTTTAAGCTTAAAGCCCAATTTTGATTCATGACCCAAACCTAGCCCAAACCAACCCAATTCAATCCCAATTTGACCCAAATCTTTTCTAAAACCTTACTAGCATCCCCAAAAACAAAACACTAACATGCTTTGCCCAAAATTTGGACCCAAACCTTACTCAAATTCAACCCAAACCCAAAATTCCCTAAATGGGCCTACACCCAAACCTAACCCAAATAGGCCCAAATCCCAAAATCAAAGCCCAAAAAAAGTTGAGAACTCTTTGTCACACTCCCATAAATATTTCTCAACATTAATTTTACATTAATTTCAACACTAGCCCAACTTTAGCCCAAGGTAGCTCATTTTGACCCATTTGGACTCTATTACCAAAGAGACCCAAATTAGACCTAATTCAATTCCAAATCACCTCAAACTTGCTTCAAATCACTCATGACACATCCCTAAACCAAACCCAACATTTATTTGGCATGGACCTTTACAAACTTTTCATCTAAAAGCCCATTTTGAAACATGAAGGCCCACTCCCTTAAACCATTCTAAAAGCCCACCTTTACCAAATTTTAAAAGCCCAAACCCATCCTAAAGTCCATATGACACTCTCCCTCATCTTACATTCAATTTAAAATCATTTCTAAAGTCCTAATTTATCATCAAACCATTCCAATTCTAGCCACATGACAATCTCCTTAAAATTTACCAAAAAATCCTTAAAAGCCACTTTCATGAAACCAAGCCAAGCCATCCTAAGCCATAGGCAAGCCATGAAGCCATGCACAAGCCACATGGGAGCCATGAAAGCCACTTTACACTTCACCATCCCATTAATGGTAAAAGGAGGGCATCCTTTCTTAAACCTCCATTATCCTTTTTAACCTCATCCATGATACACACTAAACCAAGATTAGCCACATCACCTTGGATGGGGACTTCACCACCCTTTCCTAGCTGACCCAAGTGATTCTCCCTCAGCCCAAGCAGGCCATGGGGAGGTGAACCTTGCCCAAAACCAAGGTTTGACCCAAACCAAGCCAAAATCACTCCTTTCCCATTCCATTTCAATTCACCACCTTTACACATGTCAAGAGCCAATTGACTTCACCATTGCCAAGCCCTGACTTCCCTGGTCAAGATGGTGACCCATGCCTGGCCGGCCAGCCACTCCAGCCGCCGGAAAACACCATGGCCGAGACCTTGGAAGGAGCCAAACATTAAAATTCCATCTTGCTGAGCTGCCCCATGCCCAATGGCTGCCATGGCTATTCTTCCCTTGACTTAAGCAGCTGATCCAAACCATCAAACCCCCCTGGGAGGCCCTCTAGCCACTTCTATTTAAACATCACCTCCTCTCGGCCAAGGGGGGAACTGAAACAAACCATACAGAAACTCTGCCAAAATCATTCCAGACTCTCCCCCACACCTGGAGAACTTGATCCCCGCTGAAGTCCCCCTGCCATTTCCTCTCTGCGAGCTCAATTTCAGAGTTGAAATTTAAGCCCAAAATAAGGACACTTCACCACAGTGAGTCAATCCTCAAATTGATTGACTCTACACCTTCGCCAGACCAAGAGGAGAAGTTTCCCAGCAAAAGCCCCCTCACTGTGCCAGCCATTGCTTCCAGACTCTCCAAGCTTTGTGATCGACTCGTGGTCACTTTTGTACTCAGGCAATTCACTGTGCCAAGGGACTTCATCTAGATCTTGCTTGGACCCAATCGAACGTGACACAACTCTCAGATCGAAGCTTCACTTCTCTGAGCAAATGTATGAACTCTCTCTTCCTCCCGAGCTCCTGGAGATTCTCCATTTGATATGAATCGATTTCAATGCATGTTTACCATATGGATGTGTTTGTCTCTTCAAGACGAATCCATAGAGCATAAGAACACAAAAATCCGTTGAGAATCGAGTGAGTTCTTAGGGTTTTAGTGTGGACGGTCACGGGTGCACACCAGTCGTAGACGATGACCAGGAGCCGTCGGATCGAGCGTGTATCGAGCGGACGATCGAGATCGAGCCGGACATCGCAATGGTACATGAACCGCGGGCCCCTGGAGCGCTGAGTCGGATGGCGGCGTTGAATAGAAATGCGCCGCGTGGGCGTTTGGAGCTGCCGAGGATTGCGTGGCGCCGCGTGGATAAGTAGATAAATAGGGATTTTTCTTATTTATCGAATACCCGTAACTTCAAAAATGCATAACTTTGTGTAGAAAAATCCTAAAAATAAAATAAAAATGCCCTCTCGCTCAGAATGAACAGAGGAGAATAATGTGGAAAAGAAATCAAGTAATTTCATTGAGTATTTTATTTTTAATGATTCATTTACTCTCTGCATTGTTTTAATTCTCCTTTTGCATAGGCAATTCACCATAGCATGAGACCATAGGGCTTTTGAAACCTCTGACCTAGGGAACATTCCTTGAATTTTCCAAGCTCAGAGGCCATCTCTATGAGAAGTTATTGATTTTTCAAGTTCATGTTACTGTTTTGAGTATTTTAATTCCAATAATTAGCATATTGAGAAATAAATTCTAGGAAAATTTAGTGATATTTCTTATGACCAGAGGAACCTAGGAAAAATAAGTTTTGAGTTAATTCACTTGGAATAACCCTAATTGGTCTAAATACCCAAAATTGATCTTTAATTAATTAAGGTTACCCACACATTAAATTGACTTGAAAACAATTCTCCACTAATCTTTGGGATTAGAGGAACATCACATAAAAATTTGAAATCAATTGGAAATGTTTAACCCCACTAAATGGATTAATTAAGTCACATGATCAAAGTTAAACTTTAAAAATTCATAACTCACAAAATACTTTTCAAAAATCCACAAAAATGGTTTTGGAGCTTCTATGATATCAGAGGAACTTAGGAAAATTAAAATTGTAATTTTCTAAAAAAAGTTGATTTTTATCATTATTTTAATATTTTTAATAATTAAAAAATAATAAAAATCATAAAAATATTAAAAATCACCAAAATGTCACATTTTGAATTCTAATCATTTAGGAACCAACCAAATATTTTTCTTAAGTCTATAGGGAAAGATATCGAATTTTAAAGGCTTAATGTAATTTTTAATAATAAAAAAATGTATTTTCCAACCTTTTCACTAAAATAATTCTAATAAATCAAAGAAAAATTAAAAAAATATAAAATTTATTTCTCTAGACTCCCTGAGGTCAAAGAAATTTAATAAAAATATAAAATCCATTTTTCAACTTGAATTTTATTTTAAAATTAATTAAAACTCCTAAACTCAAAATAATTCTACTAAATAAAATATATTTCAAAAAATCACCAAAATTGGTCGAAATGGTCCTCTGGTCATTAGGAACATCTCATAATTTTCTTATGGACAGAAACATTTCCTTGTTCATATTATTGAATTTTCCTTGAAAACCCCTATTTTCCATTAAAAATAACTACATAAATAAATTAAATACAGAAAAATCACATTTTCTCCTCTAATGTCTTAATTGACATGTGAGTGAGGTTACATAAAAATTTCAAGTCCATTTGTGCTTAATTTAGTGAGTTATAGAATTATTAAGCTTGAAGGGCAAAAGAGTAATAAAAAATTTCAACCTTTAATTAAAATTTTAGGATTAATCAAAAGGGGAAGGGTAAAATATTTGACTTTAAACTGATTTTGGATGATTGAAACTTAAATGATTGATGGTAGAAACCTACTAATCATTTCAAATATAATTAAAGTAAAACTTTAGTTAACTAATTAATTGAAATTTTGGAAGAATAATACAAATTGGAATTATTAAAGTAGATATATTATTAAGAGGATATTTATTCTTTAATTTAAAAATACCAAAATAAATCACTTCAATAATACTTAATTCTTAATTAAAAAAATCAAATGAATAATCTCAATTAATAATTAAAATTAAAATTAAATTAAATTAAAATTAAAATTAAAATAAATTAAATTAAGATTAATATTAAATTTAAATTAAATTAAATTAAATTTAAATTTAAATTAAATTAAATTAAATTAAATTAAATTAAATTAAATAAATTAAAATTAAATTAGAATTAAATTAAATTAAATTAAATTAAAATCAAATCAAATTAAATTAAAATTAAATTAAATTGAATTAAATTAAATTAAAATCATTTAACAATAAACATAAATGAAATCATTAAGAATTAAATCTAAAATAACTTGAACACTATTCCAAACTTAAACTAATTTTTTATAATTAAGTCAAAATTAAAATTAAATCATTAAGTTTAAATCATTAAAATACTTAATAAGTTGATTTTCCCTTTAAAAGCTCTTATTATTATAACTCTTAAATGAGGTATCAAGTGAAGTGTTACTTCACTCATAGGATATTCAAATGTCCTAGTTCACTGAGCAAGAGAAAAAAACTTAAACTCCTGGATGATTAATTCACTTGTATAATTAAATTCTCTTGGACTTAAAACAATCCTAGAGGTATTGAAAAGGTGTTTAAGACTCGTCTTAAGCACTTCCTCAATATGATGGGATGTTTATAAGAACAATTGAACTTAATTGTTCTTTGGTGAAGAAAATCATCCTTAAACCAAAACACAAGAACCTAGACGTCATAGGAGATGACTAGCTATAGGATTAGGACTTTGGTAGACAACCAAAACCTTTCCCTTAGCTTTACCTAGGTACTTGTTGAAACATTTAAATGTCTTAACATGTGTTTTAAGTGCAGCTTGGGATGACGGGAAGACCCTCCAGGTACGCTTTTATTTTATTGCAATTTACTTTATTGCAATGTACTTTACTTTTCTTGCATGTTAAATAAAACTGTTGCATGAAAACCAAAACCTTTAGGATAGTCCCTGAACTAAAACCAAAACTAAATTAAAAGTCATTGCAAGATAAAATTCACCGCCACAACATTCAAAATATAAAACAACTCAAATTTTAATCACAAACAGAACAACAAAACTAAAATTACAACTAAGTTAAAACGTCTCGTTGAATGATCAGGAATACCTCGGATGATGTAACCCACGTGTTGCTAACGGGATTTCCCAAGGTCTAAATGAAAGTGTGGAACTCATTCATTTGAGTTTAGCAAATTCATCTGGACTAAGTGAATTCGATGAAAATAACGGTGTTGGGATGACGGAACCGTGGGATCTTAATCGGTTCTGTTTAACCAACTTTAAGATTTGTTTAATTAAAATATTTAAAAACAATTAGATTTTAAGATTTCTAAACCAAAACACTTTTCTCATCTCTTAATTTTCACCTTCTAAAACTAAACCTCTGCAACAACAAGGAGCTTGGAGCACGGTGGGCAGCGCGGCCATCGTCATCAGCAAAACTCGGATCTACTTCAGTAAAACTTTCCTTAGAATTAAATAACCAAGCCATAGGATTTCAAGGTAGTTTGCTTAGTGCAACATAAATCCTCAACCCTTTCGTTAGGCATTTGCATAATCATATTATGTAAATTAAGCCCTAACCGGTCTTAAGATTCCGAGGTAGTTGTTTGGTACGACATAAACCCTCACATCTTCGAGGCTGTTTGTATGATCATGTCATACGAATATAAGTCCTAAATAGTTAAAATTGACAGGATCGAAATACTAAATAATTCTTCCTAAATTGAAGCCAAACAATAGGATAGTCGGGAAGTTGCCAAGATTCCTCTTGGATCCTCAACTTCTCCTACTTCTCTTCCTTTGGATTCCAAAACAAACAGTTCCAAATTTGATCCATTCCCAATTGAAAATTCCAAAATCCGATCCTTTGAAAACCTTAAACTTTGAAATTCTTGAGAGCAAAACCACTGATCATTATCAAGAGTTTTCTTAAGTGATTCTCGTCACTTAGGATGTAATTAATTATAGGGGCTTGCCCTTATAGGGAACTTTAAGAACCTAGGTAATATAAACCCTGCTTAATTTCTTTCTAAGACCGAACGGATGTCACAAATCTTTTAGTTTATTTAATCTAGCCCCACCATCAAGCAGTGTGTCTATCCTTAGGGATAGATACACGGTTTGTGGTGCGGTGCTCGTTTATATAAAATATTTGGGATGTGAGATCAGTTTGATTTCATATCTTAAAATTTTCAAACTTAAATTTACTTTCAAAAATCAAATACCACTTTTCAAATTATTTAAATTAAATTAAAATATTCGCCGATAACTTCTGTAGGCGACCCCCCTTTTCAAAATACACAACCTAAAAATATGCCGACAGTGCTCTCGTGTGGAGAGTAAGAAAAAGGGTGGAGCTAACTCTATCAAAAATCAGATATCATACCTGATGGATTCTTCCAAATACACCCCTCATAAAGTTCAAAGAGCCTCAATTATCGAGGTGGTTCAAATTCTAGAAGAAAATCAAGAAATTCCTGAGGACTTTGATCTATACTTTTTTGTTGTGGAGCTGCTTCAAGATTCGGTCCACAGAAATTTTTTTAGAGCGATTTCGATAGATTGACGGGTGGCATATCTGCGCCATTTCTATGCTCACAGGAACAAATGAGGGATTATTACTTTTATTTATAAGTTTGTTGAGAGACTAACTTATTTCAATATTATTTCTTTGGAACAATAAACATTATTATTGTATTTTTCTCATTTCATGCATGTCTTTCATTCGAAGCCCTTTATATTATCTAATTCTTATGCTTGAAACATTATTCTTGTTTAATTTAATAAGTTCCGTTTCTTTAACGTAACACTAACAAAATGTTCAACAGCATGGACTGGGAACAAGAAAGACAGAGAAGGAGAAATGCAGCAATCCAATTGATCGCCGAGCATTACAATAGTTACATTGACCACTGTCCATGCTGCACATTATCTTATGTCAGAGACAAATGGGTTGGAGAAATGCTAAATGATCATCCAATCAGATTTAGAAACATGTTCCGTATGATGCAGGAGGTGTTCAACGATCTACTAACAGAACTGACTCGATTTCATGGTCTCCATGGGTCATCTAGGACCATTGAATGTCAGGTCTTAGCTATTACTATGTACATATTGTCACAAAACGAGTCAGTACGCGGTGCCATGGAAAGATTCCAACACTCATCAAAGACGATAAGCAGATATTTCACCGTGGGTTTGAGTCCTCTTGTTAGCCTCTCGATACAAGTCATAAAACTATTAGATCCACTTTCGCACGAACTCCTACGGAGATTCAACGCGATACACATTACATGTCATTCTTTAAGGTAGGGATAACAATTTCAAACCATGAAATTTATATATGAGCACAAGAGATAGCCTAACTGGACGGTTCTGTTCAGGATTGCATCGGTGCAAGAGATGGAAGACATGTTGATGCCAGAATTACAAACGATGAGAAAGTTGCATTTATCGACCATTGTGGTGCCCCCACCCAAAATTTCATGGCAGTTTGGATTTCAACATGTGTTTCACTTTTCTCAATGCTGGCTAGGAGGGTAGTGCACATGACAGCAGAATTTTCAAGAGTGCTACGCGGAATCATTATTACAACATTCCCCACCCTCCACAAGGTACATTACTTCCCAAAATACATTAATTATTTTCTTTACATGTGTAACTAAAGAAGCAATACATACCAGGAAAGTATTATTTGGTCGACGCCTGTTATCCATTACAACGAGGTTATCTGAGACCCTATCCTGACACCAGATATCATCTACCTGTTTTTGAATGAGCTATCAATGTTACGTGAAAGGAAGTGTTTGACAACAGGCATTCCTCCTTGCGAGGTTTCATTGAGAGGACTTTTGGCGTTTAGAAGAAGAAATAGGTGATACTACGTGATATGCCACCTTACCTATTTCTAAAATCGGTACATATTGTGATATTGACGATGGCGCTACACAATTATATTAGGCGGCATTCGTCTCGAACAGATGTACACTTCCACAGTGCCGAAGAAAATCAACAAGAGGTGCCTGCAGAAGCATTCGAATACCATCTTCGTCATTCTCTGCCACGAGATGACAATGATCTTTCCACTATTTGTACGGAGGAAGAGGAAGGTGCAAATGAAATGGCGACCCTTCGAGAACATATCACTAATGTCTTAGTTGGAGGGTGATTTTCTATGTAATAAGTTCCTTTCTTTGTATTGATAAAAAGTGGGAGGTTAGCACATGGATGCAATTCGAGAACAAAGATTTTTTGTATTGCTAATGATCTTTGTTGGACTGCTTGAGTTTTACGTTGTATAACTGCATTATTTTTTTTTTGTTCTTCACATTTATAGATGTTCTTCACATATAATTGGATTTCTTTCCATTTTTTTTTTTTTGAAAATAGATGACCCATTGCTTTATTGTTAAATTGGATTTCTTATTTGCCTTAGACATATGTTTAGTACACTCAATATAGTTGCTGCCCTTTGCAATGTGCTTAGCAGAGTAGTGGTTCAATATATTTGCTGCCCTTTGCAATGTACTCAATATATTGCTGCCCTTTGCAAAGGCATTCCTCCTATTTCTTTCCTTTACTGAAACCACACAATATTTATATTCTTTGGTTAAATTCTAAAGTCCAGGCAAACCTTGTCTTTTTGGAAGCTCTCATTTACGAGATGCTCTCATTTTTTGAGCTTTTGAGTCATGAATAATTTCAAGAGCTGAACGGGTTCACTGTATAGAATTGGGGAGTTGGAACATATGAACAAGTAGTACAAATTAAAATTACATTTTTGAAAAATGTGCAACATGCTAGAGAGGCTTTGTCTTGTGATGTAAAAATATTAAAGTAAATGCAACCGTTGTCTTGTGGAAGAGCTATTGTGATGTATTTTTTAACCATTTGATGTTTTATTCACCCTTGTCTTCTGAAAGCAGCTTGTTAATGCCATGGGAATGACAAGGTTTATGTGTTTCTGTCATTAGAGGTGTTAAATATTAAAGTAAGATTATCTTCTTTTTGCTAGAGCACATATCTAGTGAGGTACTTTAGGTTGGCTTAAATTTTTAAGCAACCATTGATTCCATTACCAAGGAAATATGCTCTCTTCAAATGCAATGAATATAGAAAGATTTCAAATTGGGGTGCCCAGGAAATTTCTTAGATAGAAACATTAACTGGCATCACTTTGATAGTTTTTTTTTTCTCTCTTCTCCCTACATCACTTTTGCTATAATATTCCCCATAAAGCAAATGTAACTTGAATTGTGGGCTACAATGGGAGGCAACAGTTTTTTTGGCCAGGAAGATATTATCCTTGAATATGTTATTGAACTAGACCTTTGCATGTATGCTCTACACCTGTATGGTAGAAAATGGTGGTTGGTTTTGTTTGCAAATTGAACATAGATGCATCAGCTTCCATTTCTCATTTTATTTCTTATGTGATTTTTGGCTTTGAAATTTTCTGATTTTGTGGCGGGTCATCACTACATTCTAAGCTTTGTCTAGTTCAAGATTTTATGACAGCTATCTAATGTTATGATTTCATATGGTTGGCACTATAATGAGTAATGAAATCTTATATAGTTTAAGTGATATGATTTCACATTAGATGCACATTGCCCAAGAAGGTACCTAATAGCAGCTTCTGTGATGATTTGTTTTCACCTCTTTATATTTGAGAAGATTTGGGTGTTCTGAATGTATAGCAATCCTATGCAACCTCTATTTGAGAAACTGTTTAATAATTTGTTATTTCTTGTACATGGAGAATTAATTGTGTTATTGTTGTATATGTAGCACATTAAGGATTGGGATGGAAATATGGTAAGATTATATTATTGCTAGAGCATATATATGAAAATAATGCTGCACTACTTTAGTATGGTAGATCTCTTTGCTTCATTAGTACATCAATTTTATTGTATGAGCAAGTGCAGTTCTCCTCCACCTATTGCAATTATTTCAGTAGACACTGGTAATGCTCTTGGCACTATAGGATGGCTTATATTTTTAAGCAACCATTGTTGCCAACAGCAAGGAAATCCTCTCTCTTCACATGCAATGGCTATACAAGGCATACAGTATGGTAAGCAAATGAGGTTAATGTCTGCTTTTATTTTTTTATTGCCCCAACATTTTGTAATTTAATGCTTTGCTGGGAGTTGTTGATAAAACTAAATGACACTGGAATTTAATGCTTTGCTGGGTGTTGCTTTTCTCTACACAATGGAAGTACAATGCATATTTGATCTCAAATCTGCAGTGTATCAGACTGAACTAGTGCTTATAGTGGGAAACTTGTGCACCTTTTGAACAGCTTCCCCAATTCAACTCGCTGTGTCTTTTTAACATGCCAAACTCATAATGGCTTCATTTTATATTCCATTGGGAAAGATAAAGTTTATGTGTTTTAATCGTTGGATGTGCTAAATTATAAGGTAGTACTAGTATTAGAGGATTGATTTGAAAGGTGCATGGTGCGACAGATATGAGTGTGCTTCAATATCTTAAACCAAACAAAAATCTAAAGAGTTTCTCCATACTTTCCATGCAAATTTTATCTCCATTTTGCAATACATCAGTCTGAACAGGAGCTCGAAGTTGAAAACTCATCCACCTTTTGGGCAGCTAACATGTAATTGTCAAGGTTTATGTGTTTCTATCGTTAGAGGTCATACATTTTAAGGTAGTACAGGTACTGGAGGATTGGTTTAATGGAGCAGGTGCAGGAGCATATGATTGTTTCTTTCCTTACTTAATTGAACTCATCCTCGATTCCCCTTGAAACATATAGCAGATGACCCATTGACGTTTGGGAGGTATGGTATTTTATTTTTTTTTGTTTTGTTTGGTGAACTTAAATTGTTCGAGATTTGAGTTGGTGGAATGGTGATTGTTCTTGACATTTTTAACAGATGTTCTAATGTATTTTTTCTTACTTTGATCATCCTTTACTCTTAGGCATCCAAAATTTTGGGGCAGTTATATACATAGTGGACCAAACTATCATTCTTTCTGTTGGCATACCACGTTCATTTCTATCTTGAACGGGTACAGCCAACTCTTCTTGGATTTTGGAACTACTGTTTAGACACCCCTAAACAGAGAGGTTCCGAAATCCTCCTTTTGTTACCTCTACAAAGAGGTGGGGTGGACCCTCAATAGGTGTTAGCTTAGGAGCGCTCCTTCGGGTTGAGAAATCATACGAGATTTTCTCTTCTTTTTCAAGTCTTGGATCGGGTCCTTTACTCTTTCTAATCTCCTTCCATTCCTAATGAATAAACCAACCTCTTAACAAACAAACTTGTTTTAAATCACAAATACATGAATAAAACAGATAAAACGAAAAGATAAATAAGAATGTGTTCGGACTCTTTTCGATTCCTTTCTTTTCGTCCCGATGAGAGGAAGCATAATTTGGGACTGACAATCAGAATCTACCTTGCAGAAAATGTCTGCCCCAAAGCTGATTTTCTCCTTCACCAACGGACTGGACCTAGCTGTCTACAAGGAGGAGCTGCCTGACAATGGGATCATCCGTTTTGGACAAGGATTCGAAAATACAAATGTCAAGATCACTGACGTCACTCTCTTCGCACTTACGGACAAAGTGCCTCAAACTGAGAAACCTCTGATTGAATTCAACTTAAATTCAACTCAGGAGTTCCCTCCCCTGCAAAGGGTCCCGACTGAAAGAAACACTGTCATTCACAGGAAGTTAGCTGTTGTCCCCAGAACTGTTGTCTCTACCCCCACCGGTCTGGTCATTACTGCACCTACCCTTGTTCACTCCAAACTAAAGGGAAAGGAAATCCAAGTTGGTTATGAGCCTATCACCGTGGAGGGTTCGGACTTTGCCGCAATACCGTCTGTTTTCGAGATAAGGTTCGGTTCGAGGTATAGACCCTTAACCCGGACACGGAGAAGGAATAAGAATAGGAAGATTGCTAAGATCGGGAAAGTCAAAGAAGTCGAAGCCACCTTTCTTGAAGGAATCCCCGAAGAAAAGAAGAAGAACTCGCCGAATACCCGCCGTTGTTGCCGAATACTCGCCGCCGTTAGAAGGAAGTAGATTCCACTGCTCTCGCCGCATCTAATGAGGAAGATGCCGTAAGGATTCGTCGTCGCGTTACCTCGCCCCGCATATTACAATGATAGCAAGAAGAAGAAGAGCAAGGCTACTCCGCTTACCCGATTGCGAGCGTTAGTCGAGAAATCGCCGAGAAGGAAGGATGTCCCGTGTCGGAGATTCCGAGAAGGATGGGACGAGTGCCAATTAAATCCTCGCCTCGGACCACGAGTGGAGCCTCGCCACTGCCATAGAAAGACCGAAGAAGAAAGTCCGAGCTAGTTTAAGAGGCTCACCTGTTATCGTATCAGGGCTGCAAATTAGGGAGGATACCACCTTCCAGCACATAGCCGACAGACCATCCAGTCCTAGGCTTCCGGCTGGAAGAAGCATGGTATGGCGACCTACTACAGGTGAGCTGAGGCCAAAACAATGTCCTGAGAAGAAAAGTCTCGTCAGGATGCTCGAGTCAGAAGAAAGTGCTACTGCAATGAAGGAGACTCCCGAAAAGGAAATTCAACAACCGTCACAAGGCAACTGCGGGGCCGTGCGAAAAGGGCCACTGGAGGATGCCATGGATAAATTAAGGACTGACATCCGGCGGTTAGCAAAAGAAAGAGAAGAAGAGCTAGGAGTTGAAGTTGACTCCTCGGAGTTCATGGATGAGGAGTATGTTGAGATCAACATGGTCGAGACACGGGCATCGTCAGCGTCGCAAGGTGCCCCATCAACTGCGGAAAGAGATGAACCAGAGGTGTTAAGAGCACAGATTCGGGAAAGAGATGACACAATTTCCCAAATGGCAAAGAGGATGGAAGAGATGGCTGCTGCCTTAGCCACTCTCCGCAGTCGAGCCCAAGCATCAGAAAGAGACACCCCCAGAGATCATCCATATTGCGGATGGAGGAAAAGA
Organism: Papilionanthe hookeriana x Papilionanthe teres; assembly: GCA_022702705.1. NCBI lineage: Eukaryota > Viridiplantae > Streptophyta > Magnoliopsida > Asparagales > Orchidaceae > Papilionanthe > Papilionanthe hookeriana x Papilionanthe teres. Next base: position 20,935,115 of record CM040433.1, read on the forward strand.
GATCAGATCCATCAATGGGGACGAGCAACCAAAGAAGGATTCTACACAAAACATGATTCCAGAAAAGGATATTAAAAATATGGTAGAACAAGCAGAGCGAGAGGCCCTAGCACAATCTAAGAATGGAGCATCTATTCAAACGGGTAGACTTTACCCCGAAGAGTTTGATGCGGTCCAATACCCAAAAGGCTTCGTACCACCTCTGTTTAAGACTTTTGAGGGAACAGGAAACCCCCAGCAACATGTTGCACATTTTCGTGCTAGTTGCTGCAATGCCGGTGGGAGCGACGCTTTACTCTTCTGACAGTTCGTCAGCATCTTATCAGGGATTGCCTTCGACTGGTACGCAGAATTGCCGAACGCCTCGGTGAAGATTTTTTCAAAACTGGAGAATCTCTTCGTTAAACGATTTGCTGGAGCTCAACACCACATCACTATTGGTGATCTAGTGGTGGAGCAGCAAAAGCTGAACGAGACTTTAGTGGATTACATACTTCGATGGAGAAACATAAGCATGAAGTGTGAACCACAGCTTCAAGAACAACACGCAGTCGGCATCCTGCTTAAGAGTATCCATGGCCCGATGCACTTCTCCTTAAAGGATTTACAATCAAGACTTTTGAGAAGTTGCTTAGCAAGGCCGGAAGCTTGCAAGAGGAGGCAAAACAGATTAAATTTCGCGGACAAGAACGATAAGCGTAAGCTTCCGTGAAAACATTTGAAAAGAAATTCGGAATTGTCGCTAGCAGTAGATAAAGGCAAGCAACTGGCTCGGATACGATCCGAGAGTCCACAGCCTAGTTATCAACCACCACAACAGACTTATCAGCAACCTCAGCAAGGCTATCAGCAACCTCGTCCGAGCTATCAGTCGTCTCAGCATTATGAACAACCGCCTCGTTCGTCGCGTACCTTAAGAGAACTTCTAAATAAAGAATGTCCATTCAAAACGGAAGCAGTAGCGAAGATGTTTCGCAGCTTAATGAAGACACCGGATTTTCAGCTGCCAGAGCCCAAGAAGCCGGAAGAAGTCAATAAGAAAGATCATCCGTAAATAGCAACAACCGACCTAATCCGGATCTCGATTCGAATACAAATAACGATTCTCAAATCATACATAACCTCGATGACCACGACGAAGAAGATGTTCACAAAGGAGGCTACGAAAGCTCGACAAGCAACGAGTCCATTTGTGAATTCCAAGGGGCTCCGATCACTATAGAATTAGAACCATCAGATACCGAAAACAATTCAGAGAAGCCAGTTGTTTCAATTCAAGAGGATGCACCGGTAGATTCAACACCAAATTCAGAAGAAATAACTGAAGTAAATTTATGAAGTGGATAAGTTCTGCCCCCGAGAATGGGTCCGAAGGATAAAGGTAAGCAGGTGGTTGCTCAGGAAGAGCCAACCCCAGCAGAGAAATTGTCAATTCGGGAAGAACCCTAGGAACATGGTAATAAAGTGGACTATAATGTGCTAGCCCATATTAGGAAGCTACTAGCCAAACTAAGCATATACGACGCTTTGATCCTGTCAAAGGAGATGAGGGAGGCTCTGATCAAGGCTTTACTTGATCCAGAGATCTGTTTAGCTCAATTGGCCGGTAATTCCTTTGACGAGGTTTGCTCGTTAAAAGAACAGCGAGGTGTTACCTTCACGGACAATGATCTATTACTGGGAACAGCAGATCACAACCGACCGTTGTACATTTCAGTCACAATTGGAAAGTTTACGCTCTCCAGAGTGTTGGTTGATCAAGGAGCATCAATCAACATAATGAACCTTCGGACGCTAACATATTTGGAAATTGATGCTCGCGAACTTGAAGCAGACAAGATGCTATTAAGAGGCTTCAATCAAAAAGGAGAAAGAGCTCTTGGATCGATAACACTACTAATGAAGACCGGTGATTTAGCAAAGACAACGGCAAAATTCCACATAATTGATTCTGAGACATCGTTCAACGCTCTACTGGGTCGACCGTGGATTCATGAAAACCGGATGGTGCCGTCGTCTCTGCACCAATGCATAAAGTATTACGAAGGAGGGGAACAGTGCATCAAAGGTGACTTGCAACCATTCTTCGTACACGAGATTGGAATTCATGAAGAAGCGGCCTACTACGCGCCTCCGAAGAAAACAATCTTTTCCAGAAATACCATACCAAATGAAGCAAAAGAAATCTGAGACGATGAAGAACCTGAAGTTCTAGTTCAACAGTTACTCACCACTCCCTTACGGCGAGATGGTGAAGATTTCTCCGTAACTCGCACCCGAGGTCGAGGCCGGGGACGAGGACGTGGAAGAAATGTTAGAACAAGTTGGACGTAAAAACCGGTCATCGATGTTGATCGGGAGAACACTTCCGAGGAAGGAGAAGAAATCAAGAAAGAAGCATCGATAATAAGTCAAAAGAAACCCTGGCTCCGCATCTCTCTCGAAGATGAAAAGAATGAAGAATACAAATCAATGTACGAGAAGATTAACCATCATGTACATACTATGACCCTGACCCCGATCCATTCTAGTAAGATCGAGGTTATGGTGGTCAAAGAAGTGCATGGTGGTGGTACTAAGCCAATCAAGTTTTACCGTGGTGCTTCTTCTTCCAATAATGAAAAAGATGTACAATTTGAAGATGTCACTTCTTCCGAATTAATGGAATTACCTTTTGAGTGGTACTCTCCCCGTGTTCAAAATTTAATTCAACGTGGTGTCTTACCTCGACAATGGACAAAGGGTCAATCACAACATTTTGAAAGATTATGGAATAATGTCTGGTCGGCCTCCCAATTCAAAACATGGTCTCGGATTCGGCACGATAGGTTCGGTTCGACGATACGGAATTTTGCTTGGTTGTCACTTGCGAACCTAATAAAGACTCGCTTAGAAGCTTCGGGAGACCTCGAAGATCTACCAATCGGAGATGCTCCACCAGAATTCAAAGAAGAAATCAAATCTACAATAGACGAGTTAATGGAAGTTAACTTAGGTACTAGCGAAGAGCCTAGGCCAACCTTTGTTAGCTCCTTACTCAATAAAGAAGATTCCAAGGAAATAATCAAGCTACTAATGGAATTCAAGGATTGTTTTGGTTAGAGTTACGACGAAATGCCAGGATTAGCTCCAGAAGTCACAGTTCACAAGTTAGGAGTAGATCCTACTCGTTCCGATCGACAAGCTCCCGTAAGAATGCGTCTAGAAATCGAGCAACAAGTAATAGCCGAAGTTAAGAAGCTAATCGACGCTAAATTTGTCCGTGAAGAACAATACCCTACTTGGTTAGCCAATGTGGTACCAGTCAGAAAGAAGAACGGTCAGATCAGAATCTGCGTAGACTTCAGAGATTTGAATAAAGCATGTCCGAAGGACAAATTTCCGCTACCAATCCCAGAACTAATGATTGATATTGTTTCAACAAATGAAATATTTTCATTCATGGATGGATAATCAGGATACAACCAAATAAAGATGGCACCAGAAGATGAAAAGCTCACGTCATTCAGAACGCCGATCGGAGTGAATTGCTACACAGTAACGCCGTTCGGACTAAACAACGCAGGAGAAACATATCAAAGAGCAATGACAAAGATTTTTGATGATCTCATTCACAACCAAGTCGAGTGCTACGTGGATGATGTGGTCATTAAAAGCAAACTGAAGAAAGATCACCTGTATGATTTGAGAATTGTTTTCGAGCGACTAAGGCACTACAACCTTAAGATGAATCCCTTAAAATGCACCTTCGGCGTCACCTCCGGGAAATTCTTAGGATTTGTTGTCCGACATCGCGGAATTGAAATTGATCCGGAAAAGATTAAAGCTATCTTAGAAATGCCACCTCCTAAAACCTTGAAACAACTACGATCCTTTCAAGGAAAGTTGGCATATCTTCAACGCTTTATATTGAATTTGTCAGGAAGGTGTCAGCCTTTTTCTGCTTTGGTTAAGAAGGATGCCAAGTTTACTTGGGACTCCAAATGTCAACATGCCTTCGATGAAATCAAACAATACTTAATGACACCTCCTGTCTTAGCGACTCTCGGCCTCGGGTAGACCGTTGATACTTTATACCGCGGCTTTAGACGACTCCCTTGGAGCCCTGCTAGCCCAGGTCAATGATGAGGGAAAAGAAAATTCTCTCTACTACTTAAGCCGTCGTCTAATCCCGGCGGAAGTAAAGTATCCTCCAATTGAGAAGCATTGTTTGGCCCTGATCTTCGTCGCACAGAAGCTCAGGCATTATATGCATTCTCATAAGGTCAACCTTATTTCGAGAGTTAATCCGTTGCAATACTTGATGACCCGACCGACGCTTTCTGGCAGACTTGCCGTGTGGTCGATGATACTATCGCAATTCGACATAACTTTCGTTCATCTTCGTGCCGTAAAGGGACAAGTTCTAGCTGACTTCCTTGCAGCACACCCTTTACCGGCAGATTTGGCTCTCGACGACGATTTGCCTGGTGAGCAGATAATGAACCTAGAAGACCCCTATGATCAGCGTTGGGAACTGTACTTTGATGGAGCATCTTCAGCACATAAAGACAAAGAATTGCAAACAATAGTGCCCGGTAAGGCAGGAATCGGACTAATCTTTATAACACCTGAACGGGGGATGTTAAGATACTCCTACCACTTAACAGAACCATGTACAAACAACGAGGCGTAATACGAAGCCCTTATAACCGGATTGGAATTAACCATTCGGATGGGAATAACGAGACATCAACATCTACGGAGACTCTCGCTTGGTTATTCAACGAGTCGTCGGACAATACGTAATTTTAAAACCAAGACTCAAGCGCACTTTCAGCATGCCATGAAACCGTTGGAACAAATCCCAAATGTAACGATCTACAAGATCCCCGTAAAAGAAAATGCTCTTGCGGATGCGCTAGCTCGCCTTGCAAAAGAATTTGCCCGCTTACAAGATGAGTCGGCTGAAGTGTCGGCTCGGTGGACGACGAGTCCTATCACGACTTGACATGGATATGATACGAAATCGAAAAAGCGAGAGGAATCAGCTGCAAGCAATAACGAAAAACACGGAAGATCAGGCGTCAACCGCTAATAGACTACCTGCAAACAGGGAAATTACCAGACGATAAATCATTAGCCCATCAAATCAAGAAAAGAACTCTGTCTTACGCATTAATAAAAAATACATTATACAGAAGGTCTTTTGATCAGATGTGGTTTAGATGCCTGAGCGGGTCTGAGGCTCGTGAAATTATCAAAGAGGTACACTCAGGATTCTGTGGCGCTCATCAGTCGGGTCCGAAAATGAAAATGAAGATTAAAAGACTAGGATACTACTGGCCCTCAATGATGACCGATTAGATGAAGATCGCCAAGAGAGGTCACCAATGCCAAGTGCACGGAGTGGTTCTACACCAACCTCCAAATGTGCTACATCCGATAATTGCGTCGTGGCCATTTGAGTGTTGGGGCACAGATATAGTGGGTCTGATAGAACCACCTTCTTCAAGAGGACATCGCTTCATCCTTGAAGCTACAGACTACTTTTCTAAATGGGCGTAGCGGCTCCACTCGGAAAAGTAAAGGCACATCACGTGCTACGCTTTTTCAAAAATCAAGTTGTCTACCGTTTTGGGGTACCGCGCAGAATCATTTCAGATAATGGGTCAGAATTCAAAAGTACAAAGGTCAACAATTTTGTCAGAAGACACGGGATATTGGCGATACTCAATGATCTATTACCCAAGAGCAAACGGCTTGGCCGAGGCTTTTAAAAAAACTCTCGTTCAAATCCTGAAGAAAACTTTAGACGACAACAAGAGAAATTGACACGAGAAGTTGTTAGAAGCCTTATGGGCCTACAAGACGACTTTTAGGACTCCTACTCAGTCTACGCCTTACGCTTTAGTGTACGGGTCCGAGGCCGTCTTGCCCCTGGAAGTTCAGCTTCCGTCACTCCGAACTGCAGTTGTAGAAAAGATCACTACAGAAGAAAATGCCAGATTACAACAGGAAGAACTGGAAAGCCTGGAAGGGAAAAGACTTGCAGCACAGCAAAATTTGGAACTGTACCAAGCTAAGATGATCCAGGCCCATGATAAACTGGTCCGCCCAAGAACTTTCAAAGTTGGTGACTTAGTTCTTATCCTCAAGAGACCTATTCTTGCACACCGCAAGATAGGAGGTAAATTTGAACCGACATGGGAAGGGTCGTTTGTGGTCGAGACAGTCTACTCAGGAGGCTCCTACAACCTTGCGAACTGTCAAGGAGAACGACAAATGCTTCCAATCAATGGACGATATTTGAAGAAGTATTACGCAACCTGATGTTTCAAAAGAATGAATTCTCATCCCTAGAAACACGGGTGAAGTAACCACTTGTGACTGGGTCCGAACCCAAAAACATAAGAAAATGAATGACAAAAAAAAATCATTAACAAAAAATATGTACTAAAAATAAAATATGTGAAATCATAATAACGAAGTTTTACCCTTCCGTTCAAATCAAATCTTGTTCCTGATCTTTCTTCATCTTTTCCTACTTTCCTTAAAAATTAAAATTAAAACAAGAGAATAAGAATCTTCAGTGATAAATATTTTCTTAATGTTCTTGTTCTTAGTACAGCCCCTGATCCTTTCCTTTTCTTTTCGCATGGAAATGTCGAACGGGCGGTTGGTCCTAAACTTTAAAAATGGCGTGAGTCTCGCACTCGATGAAAAGAGGGTGAAGGATGGAGCAGTGATAGAAATTGATTCTGACTTCACACCAGCCAGCCTAGAGTACGAAGAAAATGATACCGGTTCATCAGGAACCTGAAAAGAGGGAACAAGCTCCGAGAACAACAGAAAAGATAAGGGGAACTCTAAGAAGATCAGAGGCAGAGAGATTACCACGACGCCAGACAGAACCACCAATGGTAAGAAACCTTGTTGCGAAAGCAACCCCGGAGGATGTCCCGATAGAGACAATCCCCGAGGAGCCAAGGTATGCAGGAGAACGTGACAGGATTGAGCCATACATCCCGCAATACGTTACTAGGCCTCGTCACTTGCAGATCATCCCAGAATATGAACTAGAAAGAATGCAAAATGTTGAGAAGAAGACTTTCGAATACTTTGAAAGGATTAGAGGCAAGAGAATCAACATTTTGGAAGGCCTCGAGTTACACATAGGTGTATTCTCAGAGTACGAGCAACAGCAGATAGTGGATTGCATCTTAGAACTTCAGAAGATGGGTCGAGCAGGCCGTCTGAGAGAAAAGACTTATTCGGAACCCCGGAGATAGATGCCAGGGAAAGGAAGAGTCACAATACAATGCGGATGTTGCTATAACTTCGCAGATGACAGAAAAGGAAATCCACCAGGGATACTCCGTCACAGTGAGGTGGATCTAATGCTGAGGATAATTAAAAGAATGGTGAAAAGAATGATAATGTGGAGGGTACTGCCAGCAGACTGCATACCCAACAGTTGCATCATCAACATTTATCAGAAGGGCGACTACATACCTCCACACGTAGACCACCATGACTTTGTCAGACCTTTCTGCACAGTTTCGTTCGTCAACCAATGCAATATCATGTTCCGATCTGACCTCCGGATAGCAGGCCCGGGTAAGTTCCGAGGGCAGGTGGAGATACCACTTCCGGTAGGTTCCGTCATGATGTTACAAGGAAATGGAGCAGACATCGTAAAACATTGTATACCGGGAGTACTAGTGGAGCGGATCTCCGTCAATTTTAGAAGGATGGACGACAGAAAGGCGCCTTACCACTTCCAGCCAGATCCAGAATTGGAGAGTCTCCGGCCCTACGAGCTGTGAGTTACACGGGAAATAGCACACCTCTAATGCAAATCCATGCGGCATTCCTGCCAAGGGTGACTTGGAAGGTGATGTTTTTACCCATGTTTCTTACTATTCATGCATGGATTTTTGACAGACGCTTTTGGATACATCAACGAGAAGTTCACACAGTCCGTTTTGGATTTACATGAATTGTACAAGACATGAAATTTCTGAGGAAAATGTCATCATGACTAGATCAAGTTGTATGATGTACTTTCAGCAAGTAGAAATGAAAATGACTACGTCATATTTTATCTTCACCTCTTTTTGTGCAAATTGACTGGGAAACGTCATTAGAGTTAAATGAACTTTGAACGAAGAACATAAGAGAAAAAAAATAATAAATGAGAACTTTTCCTAAAAATCTAAAGAGTAAAATGAACTTCAAATTTACATGAACACTAAATAAACAACAAATAATAATAAAAAAAATCAAAAAAAAAAATCTGATCGTTAAAGGACAAACAAAACAAATCTAAATCTCAAATTGAATTCCAGTTTAAATCTATCTTTTCAAATCCTCCAATGCTTCTTCAAATCAAGATCAACTTCAGACCTCCTTTGAAACCTTCTCTCGGGATGATTTCAGAACTACGAAGAATTTTTAATTTGACTCGGATGGCATGGATTCGTACCCTTCGCCAAATAATAAAACTTTGATTGATTCTCATGGGATATGGAACACTTTCATATCTCATTTCAATCTCCCGCTAAATCCAAATCTCCACAGTACATTTCAATTCAAAATTTCCGAGACTGGTACCTACATTCCAGTTCTCATTTCGAGATCGATACCAACATTTCGATTCTCATTCGAATTGATACCTACATTTCAATTCAAAATTTCTGAGACTGGTACCTACATTCCAATTCTCATTTCGAGATCGATACCTACAATTCGATTCTCATTCGAATTGATACCTACATTTCAATTCAAATTTCCGAGACTGGTACCTACATTCCAGTTCTCATTTCGAGATCGATACCTACATTTCGATTCTCATTCGAATTGATACCTACATTTCAATTCAAATTTTCTGAGACTAGTACCTACATTTCAGTTCTCATTTCGAGATCGATACCTACATTTCGATTCTCATTCGAATTGATACCTACATTTCAATTCAAAATTTCGAGATCGGTACCTACATTTCGGCTCTCATTTCGAGATCGATACCTACATTTCGATTCTCATTCGAATTGATACCTACATTTCAATTCAAAATTTCTGAGACTGGTACCTACATTCCAGTTCTCATTTCGAGATCGATACCTACATTTCGATTCTCATTGGAATTGATACCTACATTTCAATTCAAAATTTCCGAGACTGGTACCTACATTCTAGTTCTCATTTCGAGATCGATACCTACATTTTGATTCTCATTCGAATTGATACCTACATTTCAATTCAAAATTTCCGAGACTGGTACCTACATTCCAGTTCTCATTTCAAGATCGATACCTACATTTCGATTCTCATTCGAATTGATACCTACATTTCAATTCAAAATATCCGAGATCGGTACCTACATTCCAGGTTCTCATTTCGAGATCGATACCTACATTTCGATTCTCATTCGAATTGATACCTACATTTCAATTCAAAATTTCCGAGACTGGTACCTACATTCCAGTTCTCATTTCGTGATCGATACCTACATTTTGATTCTCATTCGAATTGATACCTACATTTCAATTCAAAATTTCTGAGACTGGTACATACATTCCAGTTCTCATTTCGAGATCGATACCTAAATTTCAATTCTATCTCGAATTGATACCTAAATTTCAATTCTAAACTTCCAAGATCGGTACCAAAATTCCAGCTTCCGATTTCGAGACTAGTACCTAAATTCTAGCTTCTCACTCCGAGATCGACACCTAAATTCGATTCTCATCCATTTCGAGGTCGATACCTAAATTTTGACTCATTCGAGATTGATACCTAAATTTCAATTCTCATTTCCGAGATCAGTACCTAAATTCTGATTCTCATCCTTTCCGAGGCCGATACCTAAATTTGGACTCTCTTTCGAGATTGATACTTAAATTTTAATTCTCATCCCTTTCGAGATCAGTACCTAAATTCTTATTCTCATCCTGTTCAATCGACACTTAAACTCTGATTCTCACTCCGAGGCTGGTACCTAAATTCCAATTTTCCTTGCAATCCCGAGGTTGGAACCTAGGTTTCAATTCTCATTTCAAATCCAAAAATTGATTTTAAATCAAACTTCAATCCAAATTAAAACTCAAAATCTAAACTTACACATCAAAACTTGAACATAAAATGAAACAGAATCTAAACCGATGTTCTCCAAATCTTGTGATTTGGAATTCACCTCCTTTTCCTTTCCCCAGCGAGAGTTCAAGAACCTCCAGTTTTGGAAACATATTTGATACTCCCCAACGGAAACTTTTCTACTCTGTCCTAAGTTTGTCACTTGGACATCCGTGTTGGTTTTGTTGATCTCTTCGGTCAACGCCAATACGAGCGGTGTGCTTGGTTAGCACACCACACCTATTGGGGGTCCATTTGTTGACCTCATTTTTGATGAGGTCATCCCTTTTCTCTTTAGTGCTTAGGATCTAGCCTTAGGCTTTTCCTTTGACTATCCTAGAGGACTAGAATTGTGACAAATCCTTTAGAAATTCAAGCCACTTCTTAACTCCCCGCAAACCCTATAGAGCTTGATTGTAAACCCCCAAGTCACCGCCCCGAGTCACTTGGAGGGTTGAGATCAAATGTGGAGGTTTAAAGGACGAGTTCTCCATGTAACTTTTCGGCCTTAGGATTACCCCAGGCGGCCCGGTCCGGTGAGGGCTGACTTACACATATACTGCACTCTCACACACACATTCCAAATCCTAAAACTATTCATGCCTAGCTTGACCTCCTGACTCATGTGGATAATTCATATGGATGGTCCTTAACCCCTAAGCCTCTGGCTAAGAGGGTTAGGAATAACATAGTGAATGCCTCAAATGAGTACCCTCATGGCTCCTATGGGCTTAATATGGCTTCATGGCTCAACCAAAGTGATTCCAGTTGACTCAAATTTGATCAATCTCCATTTTGCCAAAATTTCAATTTTTGACCCCCGGGACTCCGGACCCGCCTAACCTACTAAAAGCCCTTGAAACTACCCAAATTCTTCAAAATTTCAAAATCACTCAAAATTTCCTAAAATCAATCTCAAACATTTCCCCCACTACTCAAATTGACCATCTCCAGCCAAAAATACCAAAATTTCCAAAAACACCCCCAATATCCTCCAAATTACCAAAATGCCCCTCTTGACCAAAAAAATCCAAAAAGTCAGAAAATTCCCAAAAAAATTCCAGAAAATCCCAAATATTATCAATTTCATTTTGTCCAACTACAGCATGGGCCAATTTTATCAATTTACCCCACGTTTACAAAAACCCCCAATTTGACCCATTCCAAACCCAAATGAACCCAATGTCAAACCAAACCTTTCTGATTGACCCCAACTTTGGTCCAATTCAATTCTAAACTTCAATTCAATATCTCAAATATCAATCTAGACCAAATCCAAGCCCAATTTGATTGGCATTTGAATCCAATTTCATTTTTAAGCTTAAAGCCCAATTTTGACCCATGACCCAAACCTAGCCCAAACCAACCCAATTCAATCCCAATTTGACCCAAATCTTTTCTAAAACCTTCCTAGCATCCCCAAAAACAAAACACTAACATGATTTTACAAAAATTTGGACCCAAACGTTACTCAAATTCAACCCAAACCAAAAATTTCCTAAATGGGCCTACACCCAAACCTAACCCAAATAGGCCCAAATCCCAAATCAAAGCCCAACCAAAGTTGAGAACTCTTTTTCACACTCCCATAAACATTTCTCAACATTAATTTTACATCAATTTCAACATTAGCCCAACTTTAGCCAAGGTAGCTCATTTTGACCCATTTGGACTCTATTACCAAAGTGACCCAAATTAAACCCAATTCAATTCCAAATCACCTCAAACTTGCTTCAAATCACTCATGACACATCCATAAACCAAACCCAACATTTATTTGGCATGGCCCTTTACAAACTTTTCATCTAAAAGCCCATTTTGAAACATAAAGGCCCTCTCCCTTAAACCATTCTAAAAGCCCACCTTTACCAAATTTTAAAAGCCCAAACCCATCCTAAAGTCCATATGAGACTCTCCCTCATCTTACATTCAATTTAAAATCATTTCTAAAGTCCTAATTTATCATCAAACCATTCCAATTCTAGCCACATGACAATCTCCTTAAAATTTACCAAAAATCCTTAAAAGCCACTTTCATGAAACCAAGCCAAGCCATCCTAAGCCATAGGCAAGCCATGAAGCCATGCACAAGCCACATGGGAGCCATGAAAGCCACTTTACACCTCACCATCCCATTAATGGTAAAAGGAGGTCATCCTTTCTTAAACCTCCATTAAGCTTTTTAACCTCATCCATGATACACACTAAACCAAGATTAGCCACATCACCTTGGATGGGGACATCACCACCCTTTCCTAGCTGACCCAAGTGATTCTCCCTCAGCCCAAGCAGGCCATGGGGAGGTGAACCTAGCCCAAAACCAAGGGTTGACCCAAAACAAGCCAAAATCACTCCTTTCCCATTCCATTTCAATTCACCGCCTTTACTCATGTCAAGAGCCAATTGACTTCACCATTGCCAAGCCCTGACTTCCCTGGTCATGATGGTGACCCATGCCTGGCCGGCCAGCCACCCCAGCCGCCGGAAAAAGCCATGGCCGAGACCTTGGAAGGAGCCAAACATTGAAATTCCATCTTGCTCGAGTCGCCCCCATGCCCAATGGCTGCCATGGCTGTTCTTCCCTTGACCTAAGCAGCTGATCCAAACCATCAAACCCCCCTGGGAGGCCCTCCAGCCACTCCTATTTAAACACCACCTCCTCTCGGCCAAGGGGGGCACTGAAACAAACCATACAGAAACTCTGCCAAAATCATTCCAGACTCTCCCCCACACCTGGAGAACTTGATCCCCACTGAAATTCCCCTGCCATTTCCTCTTTGTGAGCTCAATTTCCGAGTTGAAATTTAAGCCCAAAACCAGGACACTTTACCACAGTGAGTCAATCCTCAAATTGATTGACTCTACACCTTCACCAGACCAAGAAGAGAAGTTTCCCAACAAAAGCCCCCTCACTAGGCCAGCCATTGCTTCCAGCCTCCAAGCTTTGTGATCGGCTGTGGTCACTTTTGTACCTAGGCAATTCACCAGGCCAAGGGACTTCAACTGGAGCTTGCTTGGACCTAATCGAATGGGACACAAATCTCAGATCGAAGCTTCACTTCTCTGAGCAAAGGTATGAACTCTCTCTTCCTCCCGAGCTCCTGGAGATTCTCCATTTGATATGAATCTATTTCAATGCATGTTTACCGTATGGATGTGTTCGTCTCTTCAAGACGAATCCATAGAGCATAAGAACACAAAAATCCATTGAGAATCGAGTGAGTTCTTAGGGTTTCAGTGTGGACGGTCACGGGTGCACACCAGTCGTAGACGATGACCAGGAGCCGTCGGATCGAGCGGACGGTCGAGATCGAGCCGGACAGCGCAATGGTACATGAACCGCGGGCCCCTGGAGCGCTTAGTCGGATGGCGGAGACGAATAGGAATGCGTCGCATGGGCGTTCGGAGCTGCCGAGGATTGCGTGGCACCGCGTGGATAAGTAGATAAATAGGGAATTTTCTTATTTATTAAATACCCAGAACTTCAAAAATGCATAACTTTGTGTAGAAAAATCCTAAAAATAAAATAAAAATACCCTCTTGCTCAGTGAACAAAGGAGAATAATGTGAAAAAGAAATCAAGTAATTTCATTAAGTATTTTATTTTTAATGATTTATTTACTCTCTGGATTGTTTTAATTCTCCATTTACATAGACAATTCACCATCTCATGAGACTATAGGGCTTTTGAAGCCTATGACCTAAGGAACATTCCTTGAATTTTCCAAGGTCAGAGGCCATCTCTATGAGAAGTTATTGATTTTCAAGTTCATGTTACTGTTTTGAGTATTTTAATTCCAATAATTAGTATTTTGAGAAATAAATTCTAGGAAAATTTGGTGATATTTCTTATGACTAGAGGAACCTAGGAAAAATAAGTTTTGAGTTAATTCAATTGGAATAACCCTAATTCGTCTAAATACCCAAAATTGAACTTTAATTAATTAAGGTTACCCACACATTAAATTAACTTGAAAACAATTCTTCACTAATCTTTGAGATTATAGGAACATCAAATAAAAATTTGAAATCAATTGTAAATGTTTAACCCTACTAAATGGATTAATTAAGTCACATGATCAAAGTTAAACTTTAAAAATTCATAACTCACAAAATACTTTTCAAAAATCTACAAAAATGGTTTTGGAGCTTCTCAGATATCAGAGGAACTTAGGAAAATTAAAATTGTAATTTTCTAAAAAAGTTGATTTTTATCATTATTTTAATATTTTTAATAATTAAAAATAATAAAAATCATAAAAATATTAAAAATCACCAAAATGTCACATTTTGAATTCTAATCATCTAGGAACAAACCAAATATTTTTCTTAAGTCTCTAGGGTAAGATATCGAATTTTAAAGGCTTAATGTAATTTTTAATATTAAAAAAATGTATTTTCCAACCTTTTCACTAAAATAATTCTAATAAATCAAAGAAAAATCAAAAAAATATACAATTTATTTCTCTGGACTCCTTGAGGTTAGAGAGATTTAAGAAAATTATAAAATCCATTTTTCAACTTGAATTTTATTTTAAAATTAATTAATACTCCAAAAATCAAAATAATTCTAGTAAATAAAATATAATTCAAAAAATCACCAAAAATGGTCCAAATGGTCCTCTAGTTATTACAAACATTCCATAATTTTCTTAAAAATAGAAAAATTTCCTTGTTCATGTTATTGAATTTTCCTTGTAAACCCCTATTTTCCATTAAAAATAAATACATAAATAAATTAAATACAGAAAAATCACATTTTCTCCTCTAATGTCTTAATTGACATGTGAGTGAGGTTACATAAAAATTTCAAGTCCATTTGAGCTTAATTTAGTGAGTTATAGAATTATTAAGCTTGAAGGGCAAAAGGGTAATTAAAAATTTCAACCTTTAATTAAAATTTTAGGATTAATCAAAAGGGGAATGGTAAAATATTTGACATTAAACAGATTTTGGATGATTGAAACTTAAATGATTGATGGTAGAAACCTACTAATCATTTCAAATATAATTAAAGTAAAACTTTAGTTAACTAATTAATTGAAATTTTGGAAGAATAATAGAAATTTGAATTATTAAAGTAGGGATATTATTAAGACGATATTTATTCTTTAACTTAAAAATCCCTGAATAAATCACTTCAATAATGCTTAATTCTTAATTAAAAAAAAAATCAAAAGAATAATCTCAATTAATAATTAAAATTAAAATTAAATTAAATTAAAATTAAAATTAAATTAATTTAAATTAAGATTAAAATTAAAATTAAATTAAATTAAATTAAAATTTAAAATTAAATTAAATTAAATTAAATTAAATTAAATTAAATTAAAATTAAATTAAATTGAATCAAATTAAATTAAATTAAATTAAATTAAAATCAAATCAAATTAAATTAAAATTAAATTAAATTGAATTAAAATTAAATTGAATTAAATTAAATTAAAATCATTTAACAATAAACCTAAATGAAATCATTAAGAATTAAATCTAAAATAACTTGAACACTATTCCAAACTTAAACTAATTTTTTATAATTAAGTCAAAATTAAAATTAAATCATTAAGTTTAAATCATTAAAATACTTAATAAGTTGATTTGCCCTTTTAAAGCTCTTATTATTATAACTCTTAAATGAGGTATCAAGTGAAGTGTTACTTCACTCATAGGATATTCAAATGTCCTAGTTCACTGAGCAAGAGAACAAAACTTAAACTCCCTGGATGATTAATTAACTTGTATAATTAAATTCTCTTGGACTTAAAACAATCCTAGAGGTATTAAAAGATGTTTAAGACTCGCCTTAAGCACTTCCTCAATATGATGGGATGTTTATAAGAACAATTGAACTTAATTGTTCTTTGGTGAAGAAAATCATCCTTAAACCAAAAAACAAGAACCTAGACGTCATAGGAGATGACTAGCTATAGGATTAGGACTTTGGTAGACAACCAAAACCTTTCCCTTAGCTTTACCTAGGTACTTGTTGAAACATTTAAATGTATTAACATGTGTTTTAAGTGCAGCTTGGGATGACGGGAAGACCCTCCAGGTACGCTTTTATTTTATTGCAATTTACTTTATTGCAATGTACTTTACTTTTCTTGCATGTTAAATAAAACTGTTGCATGAAAACCAAAACCTTTAGGATAGTCCCTGAACTGAAACCAAAACTAAATTAAAAGTCATTGCAAGATAAAATTCATCGCCACAACATTCAAAATATAAAACAACTCAAAATTTAATCACAAACAGAACAACAAAACTAAAATTGCAACTAAGTTAAAACGTCTCGTTGAATGATCGGGAATACCTCGGATGATGTAACCCACGTGTTGCTAACGGGATTTCCCAAGGTCTAAATGAAAGTGTGGAACTCATTCATTTGAGTTTAGCAAATTCATCTGGACTAAGTGAATTCGATGAAAATAACGATGCCGGGATGACGGAACCGTGGGATCTTAATCGGTTCTGTTTAACCAACTTTAAGATTTGTTTAATTAAAATATTAAAAAAACACTTGGATTTTAAGATTTCTAAACCAAAAAACTTTTCTCATCTCTTGATTTTCACCTTCTAAAACTAAACCTCTGCAACAACAAGGAGCTTGGAGCATGGTGGGTAGCTCGGCCATCATCATCAGCAAAACTCAGATCTACTTCAGTAAAACTTTCCTTTGAATTAAATAACCAAGCCATAGGATTTCGAGGTAGTTTGCTTAGTGCAACATAAATCCTCAACCCTTTCGTTAGGCATTTGCATAATCATATTATGTAAATTAAGCCCTAACCGGTCTTAGGATTCCGAGGTAGTTGTTTGGTACGCCATAAACCCTCACATCTTCGAGGCTGTTTGTATGATCATGTCATACGAATATAAGTCCTAAATAGTTAAAATTGTCAGGATTGAAATACTAAATAATTCTTCCTAAATTGAAGCCAAACAATAGGATAGTCGGGATGTTGCCAAGATTCCTCTTGGATCCTCAACTTCTCCTACTTCTCTTCCTTTGGATTCCAAAACAAACGGTTCCAAATTTGATCCATTCCCAATTGAAAATTCCAAAATCCGATCCTTTCAAAACCTTAAACTTTGAAATTCTTGAGAGCAAAACCACTGATCATTATCGAGAGTTTTCTTAAGTGATTCTCGTCACTTAGGATGTAATTAACTATAGGGGCTTGCACTTATAGGGAACTTTAAGAACCCAGGTAATATAAACCCTGCTTAATTTCTTTATATTAAGCAGGGGAACTTGTCGGCTTATAAAATTGGTTCGCATACCGAACGGATGTCACAAATCTTTTAGTTTATTTAATCGAGCCCCACCATCAAGCAGTGTGTCTATCCTTAGGGATAGATACACGGTTTGTGGTGCGGTGCTCGTTTATATAAACTATTTGGGATGTGAGATCAGCTTGATTTCATATCTTAAAATTTTCAAACTTAAAATTATTTTCAAAAATCAAATACTACTTTTCAAATTATTTAAATTAAATTTAAAAATTCGCCGACAACTTCTGTAGGCGACCCCCCTTTTCAAAATACACAACCTAAAAATATGCCGACAGTGCTCTCGTGTGGAGAGTAAGAAAAAGGGTGGAGCTAACTCTATCAAAAATCAGATATCATACCTGATGGATTCTTCCAAATACACCCCTCTTAAATTTCAATGAGCCTCAATTATCAAGGTGGTTCAAATTCTAGAAGAAAATCAAGAAATTCCTGAGGACTTTGATCTATACTTTTTTGTTGTGGAGCTGCTTCAAGATTCGGTCCACAGAAATTTTTTTAGAGCGATTTCGATAGATTGAAGGGTGGCGTATCTGCGCCATTTCTATGCTCACAGGAACAAATGAGGGATTATTACTTTTATTTATTAGTTTGTTGAGAGACTAACTTATTTCAATACTATTTCTTTGGAACAATGAACATTATTAGTGTATTTTTCTCATTTCATGCATGTCTTTCATTCGAAGCCCATTATATTATCTAATTCTTATGCTTGAAACATTATTCTTGTTTAATTTAATAAGTTCCGTTTCTTTAACGTCACACTAACAAAATGTTCAACAGCATGGACTGGGAACAAGAAAGACAGAGAAGGAGAAATGCAACAATCCAATTGATCGCCGAGCATTACAATAGTTACATTGACCACTGTCCATGTTGCACATTATCTTATGTCAGAGACAAATGGATTGGAGAAATGCTAAATGATCATCCAATCAGATTTAGAAACATGTTCCGCATGACGCAGGAGGTGTTCAACGATCTACTAACAGAACTGAATCGATTTCATGGTCTTCATGGGTCATCTAGGACCATTGAACGTCAGGTCTTAGCTATTACTATGTACATATTGTCACAAAACGAGTCAGTACGCGGTGCCATGGAAAGATTCCAACACTCATCAAAGACGATAAGCAGATATTTCACCGTGGGTTTGAGTCCTCTTGTTAGCCTCTCGATACAAGTCATAAAACCATTAGATCCACTTTCGCACGAACTCCTACAGAGATTCAACGCGATACACGTTACATGTCATTCTTTAAGGTAGGGATAACAATTTCAAACCTTGAAATTTATATATGAGCACAAGAGATAGCCTAACTGGACGGTTCTGTTCAGGATTGCATCGGTGCAAGAGATGGAACACATGTTGATGCCAGAATTACAAACGATGAGAAAGTTGCATTTATCGACCGTTGTGGAGCCCCCACCCAAAATTTCATGGCAGTTTGGATTTCAACATGTGTTTCACTTTTCTCAATGCTGGCTGGGAGGGTAGTGCGCATGACAGCAGAAGTTTCAAGAGTGCTACGCGAAATCATTATTACAACATTCCCCACCCTCCACAAGGTACATTACTTCCCAAAATACATTAATTATTTTCTTTACATGTGGAACTAAAGAAGCAATACATACTAGGAAAGTATTATTTGGTCGATGCCTGTTATCCATTACAACGAGGTTATCTGAGACCCTATCCTGACACCAGATATCATCTACCTGTTTTTGAATGAGCTAGCAATGTTACGTGAAAGGAAGTGTTTGACAACAGGCATTCCTCCTTGCGAGGTGTCATTGAGAGGACGTTTAGCATTTAGAAGAAGAAATAGGTGATACTACGTGATATGCCACCTTACCTATTTTTAAAATCGGTACATATTGTGATAGTGACGATGGCGCTACACAATTATATTAGGCGGCATCCGTCTCGAACTGATGTACACTTCCACAGTGCCGAAGAAAATCAACAAGAGGTGCCTGCAGAAGCATTCGAATACCATCTTCGTCATTCTCTACCATGAGATGACAATGATCTTTCCACTATTTGTACGAAGGAAGAGGAAGGTGCAAATGAAATGGCGACCCTTCGAGAACATATCACTAATGTCTTAGTTGGAGGGTGATTTTCTATGTAATAAGTTCCTTTCTTTGTATTGATAAAAAGTGGGAGGTTAGCACATGGATGCCATTCGAGAACAAAGATTTTTTGTATTGCTAATGATCTTTGTTGGACTGCTTGAGTTTTACGTTGTATAACTACATTATTTTTTTTGTTCTTCACATTTATAGTTGTTCTTCACATATAATTGGATTTCTTCCCAGTTTTTTTTTTTTTGAAAATAGATGACCCATTGCTATATTGTTAAATTGGATTTCTTATTTGCCTTAGACATATGTTTGGTACACTCAATATATTTGCTGCCCTTTGCAATGTGCTTAGTAGAGTAGTGGTTCAATATATTTGCTGCCCTTTGCAATGTACTCAATATATTGCTGACCTTTGCAAAGGCATTCCTCCTATTTCTTTCCTTTACTGAAACCACACAATATTTATATGCTTTGGTTAAATGCTAAAGTCCAGGCAAACCTTGTCTTTTTGGAAGCTCTCATTTACGAGATGCTCTCATTTTTTGAGCTTTTGAGTCATGAATAATTTCAAGAGCTGAACGAGTTCATTGTATAGAATTGGGGAGTTGGAACACATGAACAAGCAATACAAATTAAAATTACATTTTTGAAAAATGTGCAACATGCTAGAGAGGCTTTGTCGTGTGATGTAAAAATATTAAAGTAAATGCAACCGTTGTCTTGTGGAAGAGCTATTGTGATGTATTTTTTAACCATTTGATGTTTTATTCACCCTTGTCTTCTGAAAGCAGCTTGTTAATGCCATGGGAATGACAAGGTTTATGTGTTTCGTCATTAGAGGTGTTAAATATTAAAGTAAGATTATCTTCTTTTTGCTAGAGCACATATCTAGTGAGGTACTTTAGGTTGGCTTAAATTTTTAAGCAACCATTGATTCCATTACCAAGGACATATGCTCTCTTCAAATGCAATGAATATAGAAAGATTTCAAATTGGGGTGCCTAGGAAATTTCTTAGATAGAAACATTAACTGGCATCACTTTGATAGTTTTTTTTTCTCTCTTCTCCCTACATCACTTTTGGTATAATATTCCCCATAAAGCAAATGTAACTTGAATGGTGGGCTACAATGGGAGGCAACAGTTTTTTTGACCGGGAAGATATTATCCTTAAATGAGTTATTTAACTAGACCTTTGCATGTATGCTCTACACCTGTATGGTAGAAAATGGTAGTTGGTTTTGTTTGCAAATTGAACATAGCTGCATCAGCTTCCATTTCTCATTTTATTTCTTATGTGATTTTTGGTTTTGAAATTTTCTGATTTTGTGGCGGGTCATCACTACATTCTAAGCTTTGTCTAGTTCAAGATTTTATGACAGCTCTCTAATGTTATGATTTCATATGGTTGGCATTATAATGAGTAATGAAATCTTATATAGTTTAAGTGATATGATTTCACATTAGATGCACATTGCCCAAGAAGGTACCTAATAGCAGCTTCTGTGATGATTTGTTTTCACCTCTTTATATTTGAGAAGATTTGGGTGTTCGAATGTATAAGCAATGCTATGCACCTCTATTCGAGAAACTGTTTAATAATTTGTTATTTCTTGTACATGGAGAATTAATTGTGTTATTGTTGTATATGTAGCACATTAAGGATTGGGATGGAAATATGGTAAGATTATATTATTGCTAGAGCATATATATGAAAATAATGCTGCACTACTTTAGTATGGTAGATCTCTTTGCTTCATTAGTACATCAATTTTATTGTATGAGCAAGTGCAGTTCTCCTCCACCTATTGCAATTATTTCAGTAGACACTGGTAATGCTCTTGGCACTATAGGATGGCTTATATTTTTAAGCAACCATTGTTGCCAACAGCAAGGAAATCCTCTCTCTTCACATGCAATGGCTATACAAGGCATACAGTATGGTAAGCAAATGAGGTTAATGTCTGCTTTTATTTTTTTATTGCCCCAACGTTTTGTAATTTAATGCTTTGCTGGGAGTTGTTGATAAAACGAAATGACACTGGAATTTAATGCTTTGCTGGGTGTTGCTTTTCTCTACACAATGGAAGTACAATGCATATTTGATCTCAAATCTGCAGTGTATCAGACTGAACTAGTGCTTATAGTGGGAAACTCGTGCACCTTTTGAACAGCTTCCCCAATTCAATTCGTTGTGTCTTTTTAACATGCCAAACTCATAAGGGCTTCATTGTATATTCCATTGGGAATGATAAAGTTTATGTGTTTTAATCGTTGGATGTGCTAAATTATAAGGTAGTACTAGTATTAGAGGATTGATTTGAAAGGTGCATGGTGCAGCAGCATATGAGTGTGCTTCAATATCTTAAACCAAACAAAAATCTAAAGAGTTTCTCCATACTTTCCATGCAAATTTTATCTCCATTTTGCAATACATCAGTCTGAACAGGAGCTCGAAGTGGGAAACTCATCCACCTTCTGGGCAGCTAACATGTAATTGTCAAGGTTTATGTGTTTCTATCATTAGAGGTCATACATTTTAAGGTAGTACGAGTGCTCGGAGGATTGGTTTAATGGAGCAGTGCGAGGAGCATATGATTGTTTCTTTCCTTGCTTAATTGAACTCATCCTCGATTCCCCTTGAAACATATAGCAGATGACCCATTGACGTTTGGGAGGTATGGTATTTTATTTTTTTGTTTTGTTTTGGTGAACTTAAATTGTTCGAGATTTGAGTTGGTGGAATGGTGATTGTTCTTGACATTTTTAACAGATGGTCTAATGTATTTTTTTTTTACTTTGATCATCCTTTACTCTTAGGCATCCAAAATTTTGGGGCAGTTATATACATAGCACTTGAAATATTACTATTTTCAATTTGAGCACCCAACATCCATTTTGGGGCAGCTATTTATATACATAGAACTTGAAAATGTTCATTATCTTCAACTGTGCTTGACTAATAGTTGGTGGGATGTGAATTTTGATCTTTTCGACATGTGTTCTTTTGTGGTAAACTTGTTATTGCTTTTATTCGTGGTGGAGTTGAAATATTCTCCGGTGCACATGTCAATCAACTGGATAGTTACACGCCAATGTTTGTTTAGCTATTGCTACACCTACCTTCTCATCTAACAGCTGCTGGTTGGCTTCAGTTTGTCATGATGCAAAAAAAAGATCGCACAACTTGTAAGATATTTTTCAGATGTTTTTCAGCTTAAAATAATTGACTAATGGATTGTATTTCGGTTCTTTTAGAACAGATAAGCTCCAGGAACTCATGGACATCCTGTAGAATGCTATACTAATGCAGACTAGAGACTTCCTTTTTGAGGTCATGGCAGAGCCACAGTTACGATTGATGCTTTTACAGATGCCTCTGGAGATTCGCAGAACAGTGTGACTTCTTTCGTTGGGCTGACGGTCAGGTGGATTCCACTGCTAGAAGTGATCGTGAATTGATAGCATTTTTTGGAGGACAGCTTAGGAGGAGAGATCCATCGCCTTCATGTTAAAGGAAATATCATCATAAGTATACTTGTAATTTAGTTGTTGTTTCTTTTTCATAGCACTTTTGATACTCATTGCTAAGTGAGTGGTGTATTTGTATTCTTGTTAAGTTTTGAAATGAAACATAAATTATCTATTGGAAAGATAATTTACAAAATTTTGGCTATGGAGTTTATGAATTATGGTTATTTCCTGATTTGTCATGAAAGAGGGAGTATGTGGCTGGTTTACGGGGCATTTTTAAGAAACTGTTCATGGATTGACCTCACAATTGTGTTACAAATGATAACAAAGTTTATGATGTTTTACCTTCAATGATCAATGAAACTTCTCAAATATAAAAATGTGCTCACATATTTTGAATTAATGTTTGATTTACTTATGTTATTTGGCCTTGAGTTGAAGGAAATATCATGAACAAAAATATGTAATTATTCAAAAATCATTCATTGGAAAGATAATTTACGAAATTTTGGCTATGGATTTCATGAATTGTGGTTGTTTTACTTTTCCATTATCACTTTTAGTACTCACTATTAAGTTAGTTGGACATTTGAATTTTTGAATTGTTTCGAAGTGAAATTTTGCTTCAGACGTATCTAAATATTGTTCTCACGGTTCTGTTTTAAACAATTTTACAAAACATGGCATGATGATCGTTTTTTCAGAAACAACTTCTCCACGGCTGTTTTCAGGAACTAGCACCAAACTGAAACCAACTTCTCCATAGTATCTTTCTAAGAAGAAAGTTGCAATTGAAAAGATAAGAACTCGAATCGTGCAAAATAGAGCCTAAATGAACAAAACAAATCACTACCCAATAAAAACAAAATTGTCAGCACACTTCTTATTTATATAAAATCGTCAGCACACTTCTTAAATATTTACATATCTAACATTTAAATTATAGATTTTATACTCAAATTTTTAACGTCAAATCAAATATATGATTAATATTCACCTAAAATTCACATACAACTTTACTTGCATAATTGACATATTATAAATATAAATTTAAACTTTAGGTATTATGTTATAATTTTAAGAGTCTACGTCAACAATTTGTTTATTTCTTCGCTTTTTAGTTTATCGTCACACTTGCACTAAAGGGTTTCTTTCTACTATTTTTAAAAAATATTTTATGATAAAGTGTTACTTTTTATGATTAGATTTATAGAATATATGAGAATTAGTGAAGACGATGAGAACAAAGCAACCATTAAATTAATATAATATCACTATTCCACTCGAAAGAAAAATTCTGTATTCACTGATTATTATAAAACAAACACTCTAGTAGAACAGGTTGATATAATAACAAATGAGACTTATATATAATGGTCTCAATTCTTCATAGGTAATAATGAATCTAATAATATAACTTTTTGGAATTGCTCGTCGTAGATTTTCATAATCGTTCTATGGATTGATTTTTTTATTTTTATTTTTATGAGAGTATTTCTTAAAGATGCCCTGACAATGATTTTTTAAGGACAGTTCAACATTTGTAGGGGCTACTGATGTGGATTGTGTAACTTTATATGTCTGACTAATTTACTGAATATGATGATTTTTTTCGTTGATATTAAGTCTGGTCCACCCACTGGAGCAAGATTTGCCTTTGAAGATATAGATGGTTAGATGTATCTTTGACTAGAGTTATAGTCTAGCCCAAACCCAATGAATCTCACAATTATCTACTCTTTCAAAGCTTCAGGAAGAATGTCAAAAATTACACCATCATCATCGTAAGAACCAAGCTGACATTTTTTTTTATCAAAAACTTCTTTAGTGATGGTGATATATCTTCCTGCAACTTTATGTTGTAGATTTGTTATTAAATAAATTAGTCTTTCTTGGGATGAATTTAATCTCCAATCCATTTGATGAATAATTTTCTATACAATACATTTGCTTTATAGAACTATATCAATTGCGTCGTCTTTGGTATGTTTCAAGCTAACACATTGAGCTAGATTAAAATTTTATCCTAAGTTTCTCTTGTGAAAGAACTCTCATGAGTGAACAGGTTGTGACCCAAATATCTTTCATATAAAACCTTTGGATAATTTATTTTAAAATCTTCATGATTAATATCAATGGTATTTTGTTTAATCTAATTTGTAACATAAATAGGTTTGGCTACTATGACTTTTTAAGGGAATTTGTTACTTTAGTAATAGATGATTCTCCTTTCTTTTTATTAGAAATAAGAGCTTTCCAAATATAAAGACTCTGTGACATAACTTCCTCTCCCATTGCAAAAAGAAGTTTCGCCTCCATTATTAGGATTAGAGGAAGACATTCTATATTGATGGGTGGTGATTCACTATTGAGGATCCCTAAAAGAATTCACATATTACAGAATTTGGCTAAGAGTTAGAACTTCTATATATATATATATATATATATATATATATATATATATATATATATATATATATATATATTTAAGATCAATATCAAAAATTAATAATTGGGTTAGCCAAATGGTAAAAATTCACTTTGAACTAAATTATTAACATCCTTATGTAAAATAAATTTAACAAAAGTGCAACCTATTGGAAGTGAGCATTTTGTATTCAAAAGGTCAACATGAAATTTTAAAATATGTTTGAATAAGTATAACATTTCTTTCTTAATGGTGGAATACTTCTCTTGCATAGGATTCAACTTTCCATAAATAAAACAAATTAATTCTTTATTTTGAGAAGAATCAACTTCCTATATGATGCCACCACATCTAAAATTAGAGGCATTATTTTTTACTATTTAAAAAAATCAGGCCTAGAAAGGGTTAAATAAATTAAAATTTTAACCCTTTGCTTAATTTTTGTACTACCATGTTATGGGTATCCATCCATAGAGGTGGTCTTTTCTTTAGTCATTTATATAATGGAGCAGCATCAAGTGCTATATTTATATACAAATTTGCTACATAGTTAAAGACCCCAAGGAACCTTTGTAACCAATTCTTATCAATCATTTCACCCGATATTTTAACTAAAAATTTGATACTTCTATTAATAGAAATAACTGATACATTAGATGTATTGTACCTAAAAAACTTTATTTAGTCTGAAATAACTTAATTTTTTTATGCTGAAATAACTTATTGAGCTTGCTAAATTTTCTAATTAAATATTTTTAAACGATTAAAGTGATCTTTACTACTTTTTTAGAATACGAGAATAATATCAATAAAAAGGATGACTGATCCCGCTTTCTTATATATACTTCAATATAAGTGTGGTAAGATTCTAAATTCTCTTTATTTATATTTCTTTCTTTACAATGGTGCCAAATACTTGACTTCGAGGCAAATAAAAGTGCAACTGTTATATTTAAATATTGGGATACTACGGAAGTATGTGTATCGTTATCAAGTAATATAATACTTTTTTATTAAGCTTCGAAAAATCGAACCCACAGGGAGAACTAAAAACTCTTAAGAAGAAATTAGATAACAAACTCTACTTTGAAAAATAGTCTTACTCAAACTATAGATACTATTTTAGGAATGAATGTTTGATTCTTTTTGGTTATTTTGATAATTGAAAATAAAGTAAACAACTAACTAAATTCAACTATATTTTTGTAAGATCAAAGCAATACAAATAAAATATCTTTTTCCTTATCATGAATCAATAACAAGTATAGGAATTCTGTTGTGAAAGTATTTTAATTATGTTGTGCCAAAGAGAAATAATATTATTCTTTATCCTTACTAGAGATGCTATGAAGAACATTGGCTAATCTAAAGTTTGAAAACTCCTGAAGACGGGCTAGGTAGGGAAGATACTAGCTCTCACTCTAGAGTTCCCTCATCTCCCTCTATCTGGGGGCTAACATCTCGTATCAAGACCTAAAATAATAAACCGAATTGAGGCTTTAGTCTGTCATTCTAAAATCCTCTAACTCTACACCCTTCAAAATTTATTTATCTATTTATTTGCACTAAATCATATGAATTTCTCATCCATACAATTTCATGTGATTCTACCATTAGCTGACTAAGATAATACCATCACGAATCTTACCTGTTCTCACAACAAATATTAACATTATAATTGACCAAATCAAGAAGTAAATGAAGTACAAGGATAAAATCATCACAACTTATTCCAAAATTGTAGATTAATACTTCACACAACTTCCATCCAACACTTAATTACTTATCATTTTAAGGAAAAGATACAGAAAACTACTCATACTATCGAGAAAACACAACAACAATTAACTTTAAAAGTAGAAATCATGTAAAAACACAAGAAGTCTAAATTAAAACCAAATGTAGTCATAAAAATAAAAACTTATCTCAAATTCCTCTCCACTAAACTCTTGAAATTCCTTTGAATCTCTTCCTTTATCTTACAATCCTCCTTAGGTCTTTTCGCTCAACCCTAGGGGGTTAAAATCTCCCTATCCCACTAACAAACTGCACTAGATTCTTACTTAGAACTATCTAATCACTTTCTCCTTCACTATGAATGAGAAAAGTGAGAAGAAGCCCTAAATAAAACTCTTACAACTCCTTATTTTCTTCTCTCTCTCCTCACCAAACTCTCCCTTTTTTATCCTTCTTCTTCTCTATTTTTTATAGTTTTCCAAAAGGTGCTTTAGCGTCTCTTCAAAATGTGTCAACATTCAATGAATCTTCCAAGAGTTACCTTTTTTTAAGAGCCTTTTCAATGTATTTTCGTGCCCAATAACTATAAACCACGTTTTCACCAAGAGTTGCTTCAAACACCCCTTTGCAATTTGTCCAAAATTCCTTGAATTTTAATCATAAACTACCTGGCGCGTAAGCGCAAGGTCTTCGGCGTCTGTCTCCTGGCGCTTAAGCGTCAGTCATGGGCGCTTAGGCGTCATAATTCATTTTCACACCTTCTTCATTTTTGCTCCAAATTTGATCATTTTTCACTCCTTTAGCCATATTTCATCCATTTAATTGTACCTAAAATAAAAACACACAAATAACTTCTATTAAAGTGTAATATCCTCAAAAATAGGTATAAAAATATATACATAAATGCTATGTAATTTAGGTGTATCAATGAAGTATTCGAAATGTTCTTTAAATATGTTGTTCATAAAATGTTGAAATTCAGAAGGAGCATTGTCAACCCAAAAGGCATGGCGTTCTATTCAAAATGCACAGAGAGAACTACAAATATTGTTTTGTATTTGTCTTCTTTTTTTATTTAGATATCCCAATTGCTAGTTTTTAAATTAAATTTAGAGAAGACATGATTTTATTAAATCATTTAAGTAAATCGTTTATTGATAAAATATCAAATACATTTAAGGACCTTATTAAGCGGCTTATAATTTATTACAAGCCTGAAGTTTCTTCTTCCATTCTTTGCTACATTAATAACATAAAATACAATATAGGACAAGGTTGAATAAGATTTTCTTTTAACCCTTAAGTTAATAAGTCAGAGATGTTTGCCCGGCATAGTGCAAGATAGAATCATTTGTTTGACAAGGACTTGCTTTTGTTTGTATATATGTTTCATTCAACCCTTAATAAAAGTTAGGGCAACACTATGGATTTTATTATTAATAAAATCAATGGGATTTTTTTCACATAAATTTTTTGTGGAAATCTTCTCATAACTTAGAGATTTTTCACAGAATATTCGGAGAATTGAATTTAGTTTTGAGAGTTTTCTTAAAAAAAAAACTTCTTTTAAATAAGTTATATGAATGGATTCATTTTTAATGTGATTCATTTCATTAATAATCATGTCTTGAGGATCAATAATGTGATGAACTGAAATGTAATAGTTTTATCAAAAATTGTTCAACTAATGCTTGTATGATCAATTCTTTGTCTTAGGATTATTTGTCAAAGATATGGAGTACCCAATACGATATGTTGGGATAAATTTTGATAATTAAAAATAAAGTAAGAATACTCATATTTGCTTTGAAAATAGCTACATTTAATAGCTTATATTTAATCTACATTCTGTCACCACTAACATAGGTAAAGCTTTGAGCATTTTTTTAAAATATTTAGAAGAAATCAACCTTTCTTGAATACAATTCATATTAACATCACACTCAATGAGAATTGTCAAATTTGGTAAAATATAATCTCTATTAATAATAAATTTAAAAGATAAATACTACTTTTGCATATTAGCTTTTTTAATAGATTGAGGAAATTATTCTGAAGAAACAATTTCTTCATTCATTTGATCGTGTTGGTAATATTCTTGAATGCGAATAGCCATCACATTACTCCTGGAGCTTAATTTATTAAAAACTATAGCACATCTCAAAGGGTGTAGGAGTAGGAGAATACTTTTCTCGCACAGGATAATTTTTTTTAATCATTCATCTAACGAAATTTTGTTAGTGTCTTTCCATAGTGTGATGATGTGGTATCAGATTTTTTCAGATGGAATCATTATCAATCTTTTTGGATTAAATCAAACATCAACATTTTCATCAGATGTTTGGATTATTTTATTGATATTTTGGTTTATAATTGGTTATGGAGTCATTGCTAACTAAATAGTCCATGACACAGGGTAGGTTTCCTCATTCTATTTAATAGTTTTATTAGTGGTAACATGCGAAGCAAAAATGCTGGTATCAATCAAGGAGGTTCATTCCACTAGCTAAATCACCTTTCTATAATTAGAGTATAGAGTATTTAGAACACTAAAGTGAGTTCTAAATATCAAAGCTGTGGTTTTTTATACTGGGAGAAAATTATAAACATGGAACTGTAAGTGAAGTTTGATGGCTTCAAAGTGGTTGATATCCGTCAAAGATAAACTAAAAGAGTGAACAATGTTGAAATAGTCTGGTTTGTGGCACAATCTAGTTTTAATAACACCGATGAGAGACTCAACTCAATTGAGGCATCTGTCATCTCTCAAACAAATAAGTAGTGAGGCATTCAAACCATTTTCAGGTGAGAGGCTTAAATACACTCGGAACTAGACCTATATTGATATATTTAAAATCAAAAATGTATTTATATAGGTCTTCTTACGTTAATAAATAAATTATTTTATTTACCTGATCTATTATGATTGAATGTTCCACTGTCTCAATAGAGGTCTTTCCTTTGAAATAAAAAGTTTCTATTCTGTAGATAATGAATTTATCTACTTTAGAAAAGGATGATCTATTTAAGTTTTCCTTATTAAGAGGGTATTCTACAATTTATTCATACTTAAATAATTATTTGTACTTCAGGGAGGATGTCCTAGTAAGAAAAATTAAAGAATTTATAATATAATTCAAAGATGAATACATGAAGAAGTAATGAGCAGGCTTTAATGGATGATTTATGATGATTTTATTATATAACACAAAAAAGTAATATTCTTATATTCAAATGATTCAAACAATTCTATATCAATTAGTACTTATCATTATTATACCAGTGAAGTGAGACTTCTTTCTTCTCTCTTTGTACTAGTAGCTCGGCTTCTTGGGGTTTCAGAACATATAGCACAATAATAGAAAAATTATTCAAATGGGTCTTATCCCAAAGATGGATGAGTTTAGTCAACATGCTATAAGATTTACTGCCGCTCACATAAATGGGCAATACACCTAAATGTGACCAAAAACTCAAGAATTCATGAATAGGAGAAACATGTTCATACAAAATAACATGATTATCAGAAGTTATCTTTCATAATAATAGAACTAAAGATTTGAAATCATCACTATATCGTTGTTTTGAGAGATGATAGATTCCTCAATTGGACTCAATCTCTCAAAAGTATAATTGAAACTACTTTGTGCCATGGGCAATTCTATTTCAAAACCTTTCATAATTTGAGATAATTGACAGATTTCAACCTTATTGAAGTTGTCAAACTTCAATTATAGTTACATTGTTATGATTTTATCCCATGATGAGAAACTATAGCTTTGGTATATGGAACTCACTTTAGAGTTTTAATTTCTCTGAACCCTAGAGTTAAAGAGGAGGTTCAGCTAATTAAAGAAACCACCTTGATTGAGATTAACCATTTTGGCTTCCCATGTTCCCACTAATAGAGCTACTAGATGTAATTTGATAGCTTCTCTAAGTCTTGGGCTATTCAAAATGCCCTGATTCTAAAGCTATTTATCAACTGAAACATCAATCAGATAATCTAAACATTTGATGGAGAGGTTGAAGGTCAATTTAATACCAATATATTATTTTTTATTCTAAGATTATCAATCTCATCTAAAAAATTTTATTGGTTCCCGTTCACTACATGAAGAGATGCTAGTAGAAGCTCTTCAGATGAATAAAACTAAAAAATTTCATCCAATGAGAGAAAAGTCATTCTCTCACTCTTACTCATTTTGAGATGAATTTTAATTTTTAGTTAATTACACTCTAGGAAGAAATGTGAGTTTTATTCTCGTTTGATAATATCATCAACCTCTGCACGGGAATTTTAGGTAGCGGTATAGAAAAAAACACCATTGAAAAACTTCATCTTAAAATATGTGAGATATATTTCAATGACAAGCTTGGAAGAAATAAGCAAGGGAATTGTAACATTACATTTAATCCTTGGTTCACTCATATTTATCTAATCTATCTCAAATCTCCATGAATAGTGAAAAAAGGCAAAATGAGCTGAAGGGATAATTAAGTCAACATATCCTTGTTGACCTTACTTTTGATGAGGTCTAATCTTCTTTTAGAAGAGCCTAGGATCTACTTATTGGAATTTCCTGGTGACCGTTTTAGAAGACTACTGATGGAACCCTTACCACATAGAAATACAAAACACTTCCTTTCTTCACTTGGAGTTTCAAATGCTTAAAGTCTAACCTTTAAGTACTTAGGAGGATGAGACAAAGCATAAGGAAGCTCAAGAGGAGTTCCCTACAGGAAGGTCAAGCCTTAGGACTCACCTTAGGTAGTCTGGTCTGGGTTAGACACACACACACACATACCTAAACTCAACACTTACACTCACTACCCCAACCCTAAGCCAAACATGCCTATACTTAATCCTCTACTCCTTTGGAAACTCATGTGGGTGGTTCCCCAAACTCCTGACCCTAGGTTAGGGTTTAGCTAGAACCAACAAATGGAGGATCCAAGGTGGAATTTCTCTTGGTCTATGGTTCAAGGAGGTTGAAATTCTTAATTGGCACCCAATTTTACCAAAAATTCCAACCTTTGCCCCTTTTACCTCTAAACTCCTCCAAATTACCAAATTGCCCCTACAACTCTAATTTTGAGAAAAAATCCCAAAATTTTCCAAATTACCCAAATTTATCCAAAGATCATCCCAAAATTTTCTCCACCATCAAATGCCCAAAACACTCCAAATTTCTCAAATTTCCCAAAATACCCCCAAATTAGTCAAAATTACCAAATTGCCCCTTAAGAACCCAAATGCCTAACTCACCTCCAATGTCCACCCAATTTATCCCAATCTCCCCCAATTTCAATTCTAAACTCAGATTCATCATCCCTACTCCCGATTGAAACCAAATCCAAGCCCAATTTAAGCTAATTTCAAACTCAATTTCAACCTAAACCAAAATGCCCCAATTTTGACCATGTGCCCAAAATCCCCCAAATTGAACACCTTAGCCAAGTCAATTTCCTCAAATTTGAATTCTTAAGTCTTCCTAACAGTCCCTCGAACCAAATTAAGCCACAAATTGACTCTAATTTGAACCCAAACTTCACCCAAATCCAATCCAAGTCAAAATTCCCAAATTTGCCCCAATGTCACCAAATTGAATGCCCTACCCCAAAATTTCCACCAAATTTCTATCCAAAACCCTTCATGACATTTCCCTAAATGAATTTGAACCATCAATTGGACCCAACCCAACCTAGCCTAACCTGAACCCAAATGACCCAAATTGAACAAAAACCCTAATGTCACCTAAACCTAGCCAAATTGACCAAGCCAAGTCCACCACAACCAGCATTTGGACCCTACGAGCCACCCAAGATCCACTTAGCCCAACCTGCATGGGTCATGGACCAAAAGTCCCCCAAATTAAGGGATTTTCTTTTTTAAATGATTAAACCAAAAAAGTTTTCTTAACCAAAAGCCACCACCACTCAAGCTAATCACCTTAATGGCCTGCCCACTGGCTCACTTGACCACTTGATCCCTTCCCTAGCCTTGCTGGCTGGCCTAGTCGCTGGAGGAGCCAAAAATGAGAGCCACCTCGCATGGAAAAACACCAATTGCACTCTCCTGAGCTATCCAATCCTGATCGGTCAATTGCTCCTTGTTGCCCTCCACCTAAGCACTTGAGCACACCCAGATCCAAGCCATGGCAGCCACTCCAAGCACCTCTATTTAAACCCCACCTCTTCACAGCCAAGTAAGGAGAACACACTGAACCTAGGGGAAGTTTTGTCCAATTGCTCCCAATGCTTTCCATACACCTCTTGAGCTCACTCCCCCTGCTCTTAGCCACCTACAACCACCACCTGAGGCCAATTTCTATGTTGAACTTTGCCCTAAAACTAGGAAACTTTCTATCACAGCCCACAGTGCACCAAACCTCCAATTGATTTCCCCACACCATCACAAGGTCAAACAAATAAGATCCCCCACAGAAGCCCCATCATAGAGCCTCCCCAACCCAGACTTAACACAGACGCGAAATAACCTTCTGATTGAGTTCTGGTGCAGACCCAAGGAGAGCTCAAACTAGTGCCTGCAGGAGCTGTACAAGGTCACAACGAACGTGTTGAACCATTCTGATTGAGGCCTCCCCTTTCAGACTAAGGTGAAGAACTCTTCCTTTAACCCGAGCCTATATTTGTTATCCGTGCATATATATTGCATTTAATACCGTATAAATGATGTATATAGGTTCATCTAGGTTATATGAGTCTATAGGATCAAATCTGAGTCGATTTGGTTGAGTCTAGCTCGAGTTCTTAAGCATGGAAGGTGGAAAGCTCTCGGGATGAACCAGTTATGGATGATGAACGAGTTTCGTCGGATCACACGTGTATTCAACGGATGGCTCTGATTGCGCTGGGTGGGAGTTCGATACATAAAGCACGTGCTGAGTCAGCACCCACGTGGATGGCGGTGTTGAATGGGAGCACACCACATAAGAGTTTGAAGCTGCCTAGGATTGTGTGGCGCTGCATGGTTTGAATAGAAAAATAGGGTATTTATGATTTATTTAAATTAAAAAAACTTAAAAAATCCATAACTTGGTGTAGACGCATTACAAAAATAAAATAAAAATACACTGATGCTCAGTGAACAGGGGAGAACAATGTGGAAATAAGTTTGAGGTTATTCGACTTACATTTTTTTTTAATTAATTAAATATAGTAAATAATACATAAGCCATAATTTGCCCCATAAAAATTTGAAGTTAATTGAAGTTAATTTACCTACTAAAATAAATTTTCTAGT
This sequence comes from Papilionanthe hookeriana x Papilionanthe teres, assembly GCA_022702705.1. NCBI lineage: Eukaryota > Viridiplantae > Streptophyta > Magnoliopsida > Asparagales > Orchidaceae > Papilionanthe > Papilionanthe hookeriana x Papilionanthe teres. Next base: position 20,969,517 of record CM040433.1, read on the forward strand.
TAAATGGTATTTTGGAATTAAAAATAATTATAATAATTAAAATATAAGTAAAAAAATAATAAAATTGAACTTGGGAGCTCAAAGTAACTAGAGAAACTTAAGAAAAATAAAATGGGAATTAAAACAAATATTTTATTTTAAAACTATATTTTAATGATTAAATAATTAAAAATAAATAAATATAATAAAAATCACAAAATATAAAAATACACTAAAATATCACATTTGGTCTCTTAACTAATCGGGAACCATTAAAATAGTTTTTCTAATTTTATAAGTAAAGATATTAATTTTTAAAGTCTTAAAATAAATTTTAAAGGCTTAAAATGGATTTTCCTTAATATTTCATTAAAATAATTACAATAATTAAAGTATAAATCACATAAATATGAAACCTACTCCTCTGGGTTCTTTTGACTCAAAGAGATTTAAGAAAAATATAAGACTTAATTTCCAACTTAATTAATATTTTATTTTTAATTAATAGTAAAAAAAATAATTCTAATATCTAAAATAAAACTCAAAAAATCATGAAAATTGGTTCAAGTGGTCCTCTGACCTAGGTAAACCTCCAATTATTTTCTTATGGATAGATAATTTGTTTTGATTCAATTATTGAATTAATATTGAAATTCCCTATTTTTGCATTTAAATAATTATAAATATTAAATTAAAATCAGAAAAATCACATTTTCTCCTTTGATATTTAATTATCCTATAAGTAGGGTAACATAAAAATTTCTAAGTTATTTGAGTTGAATTTAATAAATTATGAAGTGATAAGGCCTTTAGGCCAAAATTGTAATTTTGAAATTTAAGCCTTAATCAAGTATTTAGGCCTAACCAAAGGGAAACGGGAGATGAATGATCATAATTGACATATTTATATGGTTCAAATATAAGGGATATAATGGTAGAAACCAATCTCACATTTTCCACATTAAGAATAAAATTGTAATTTTCTTAATTATTATAGTTAGAAAATAATTAAAATTAAATGAATTGACTTTGAAAGGTAATAATACACTAATTTAGAACCCCTAACTAATGGTCTCATGACAATTCAAAATATTGAGAAGGATTAAATACATCACAAACTAATATTTCTTAAATTTGGAAATTTACTCAATATGTCTTAAGGGCTTATTAGTGAGCTAGGCTTAATCTAGTTTGACTTAATAAGGTTCAGAAAAATAAAATATAATCAACATTAAACATTTTAAAACACTACAAGCCCAAATCTAAAATTAAATTAGCTAAATTCTTAATAAATTAATTTGCCCCTAAGGGGCATTGCCCACATAATTTATAAATAGAAAATCAAGTGATGGTTGCCCCACTCATTGGGATAATTAAAACATCAATGATTCTTGAACATAAGGGTATATTTTAGATAAGTCATTTAGAAAATATAATAAATTTAGATGAACTCAAGACAATTCAAATAGGTTGTGAAATATTTAGGGTGTTCCTTGGAACTTTTCACAAGTCTTTTTGGATATCTTTGAGAGCAATCGAACCTATTATACTTTGCTAGAGAAAGACATCCTCATAAATGAACAAAAAAGAACTCACCAAGTTATGCCATAGGATTTGGTAATTATGTTAAAAAAAATTTTCCCATTTTCTGTCATGCAATTTTTAATTTCCTGCAAAATTATATATGCAATGCAAAAGGCTAAACTTTCAGCTGGAGCGTGAAAAGAGGACCGATACGCTTTTACAGTTTACAACACATTCTTTTCTTACATTTACTTTACTACGTTTTCCTACTTATAAAACTCACATGTTAAAACTGACACCTTCAGGATAGCCAGAAAACCAAAACAAAATAAAAATCAAATTCACTGCCACAACAAAGCAAAATATAAGATAACTCAAAAATTAATCAGAAATAAAATAAAATCACAATTTCAACTAAATTAAAACATCTTTATAGGATGATCGGGAATCCCTCGAAGGAGGCAACCTACGGCTGCTAACGAGATTTGCCACACTCTGAATGAAAGTACTGAATTAATTTAGTTGAATTTGATAAATTCATATGAACTAAGTAAATCTGAAGAAAATAGTGGTTTCTGAACGAGGGAATTATGAGATCCTAACCGATGCCACAATAACTAACATAAATATTCGCCTAATAAGACATTAAGACAAATCAATTTAAACATCTATAAAACACTTCTCTCATCTCTTCAATTTGACACTTCTAAAATTAATCCTGCTACAGCAAGGAGCTTGGAGCGTACACAGTGGGCAGCACGTCCATCTTCAACAGCAAATTTACTTCCTTAGAAATAAACAAACAAGCTATAGAACTTCGAGGTATTTTGCCTATTTCAACATAAATCTTCACTTTATCCCTTTAGGCCTTTGCACCTCGTGCAATACAAGCCCTAAACCCGTCTTAGGATTCCGTCGTTGTCATCGGATGTGACATAAATCTTCCTGTCTTCTAGGCTATTCACACGATCGTATCAAGTGGATGTGAGCCCTAAATAATAAAACTGATAGGATGAAACTTCAAATAATTATCTCAAATTGAAGCCAAACAATTGATGGTTTAGGAAATCACCAAGATTTTTCTTGGAGCTATGTTTTCCCTAGCTTTCTCCCCCCTTTGAATTCATATAATAACTTTTCCAAACCTAAGCCACTCACCTATTGGATTTCCTATTATCACATTATCTTGAAGATCCTACCTTTCGAAAGTCATGAAAATAATATTTCCTGATCTAAATCAAGAGTTTTCTTAGGTGACTTTAGTTATCTAAGATGTAATTAACTATAGGGGCTTGCCCTTATGGAAAACTTAAAGACCACAGATTAATACAAACCCTATCTAGTTGTTTCATATTAGATAGGGGAATTTGTCGGTCAACATAAATAGATTGAATATTAAATTGGTTGTCATAAATTCTTTAGTTTATTTGATCAAGACACACCACCAAACAATTTATCCATTCTTCGGGATAGATACATGGCTTGTGGTGCAATGCTTGATTATTTAAACTATTGCATGTATCAAATCAGTTTGATTTTATATTTTTAAAATTGAAAAATATTATTTTCCAAATTATATATATATATATATATATATATATATATATATATATATATATATATATATATATATATAAATTAAATTAAATTAAAACCCTGTAATTCGGCAATTGAAAATTCTCCCATAAAAGCTAGCATTAGAAATGATAAATCCTAATGCCTTACGCTTACCGCCTTTGAATCAACACTTAAGCTCCAACAGTGAAAGAAATTATTACTGTAGTTGTATATTTAAATTTTAAAAAAAGTACTCTACAAATAATTGTTGAATATTATTTCAAATAAAACATAAATTGGATCAGCTCTTAAAAAAATCTGTGGATCTTAAAAAGCAAGTTCCTGAAAAAGGAATCACCTTATAAACTATAAAAACTACTCTCCTCTAATTATTAGGAATCCTACAGTTCCACCTCCCATTCACTTTATCTTAATATAGGACCATGTTTTAAATATTTAGTGGACTTCCTTTCCAAATCGAAAGAATGATCCTTAACACTAGGAGGAAAAATCTGAAAATCAACTGCTGAAAAATGAACGCTCTCATGATCAGGTTGATGAAATAGTTGTTGTTTCTTAAAATCTTCAGACTAATGATCTCTTATAACTTAATAAAATTAATTATCCAAAAAATTCTCTCAAAAAGCACTGTTTTACTCATCCTCCTCTTATAGATGTCAAATTTGGTTAAATTCTCAATGGACATCAGAGAAAGTATGATGGTAATAGTCTATGAAATAAGAGCATGGATAGATATAGTGATCATCAAATTTGTGAAGAAATTCTTTAAATGATGGACTATGATATCATGGCAAAAGCCACATGATATTCCTCTCCCATGATAACAAGACTGATTTTTAGTGGATTTACTAAAACGCTTTAAAGTTGGCAAAAAAATTTCTATTAATATTCAAAACATAAGATATTTTAAGTGAAAAAAAAACTTGAAGATACATTGAAATCTAGTGAAGAAATAGTTGATAGCCAAAAACCTACCGTGAAGTAAGTCGTTCAATCACGCAATCATACGTGTCAAGTAATATGTGGTCTAAGAGTTCACGTATCAATTCCATGAGGAAAGGCTAATAATTATTATTAGCTGAAAATCTCCAATTTACTAAATTTGTGAGCCTAGCCTGGTGTGATCTCAACTGGGGTTGAAATACTAAAAACGATAACAGAAAACAAAAAACCAAAAAGTGGTCGTAGAAAGTAAAAAATAGAATACAGAGAAAGTCTTCATGATCAAGAAGAGTGATGAGGCTCGTGCCTCTGTGATTCGGGCAGAAGGTTTTATGGTTGTTTTTATTGTTTTTTTATGTGATATTTGTCAATTGGAAATACGTTTCTTCTTATGTATATATCTACATCTAAAGAGGAAATAAACCATGAAGTTATGTTTTGCTTAATTCCACAGCATTTTCAAGGATTCCTCTAATCTCCAATCAAGGTTGCAGAATCCTACTGAGATATATCTACCATCTAAAAATTCTTAGTTAACCTATTCGTTACACTATGCAAGGGCCAGATGTCATAAAACATGAAAGATTTTAATATCCTAATTAGCTAGAATATGACTAAATGAAATTCAGAAGATTAACCAACAACATAGAGCCATTAAAGCACAAAATATGCTACATGAAAAACTACTCAAAAAACCACTATAAATCCACTAACCCTAGAAATAAAGGAAACCATAATCATAAAAGCCATACATATCATCATTGCAAGAAACAAGAGTTGTACACTTACAATCAAGAATTGTTCTCTATACTAAGGTAGAAGATCCTTGTCTCATACAAAACTCTCAAAGAAAGCACAAGAACAAAGGAGAAGAGAATATGTCAAAATTGCCCCTAAAGATTTCAATCCAAAGAGAGGGAGAAACCTTCCCTTCTCATAGCCTCCAACCACCCATGATACCCTAGATTCAACTTTATTAGCATATATATAGGAAAATCTCGACAAAGGTAAAAAAGTTTTTTTCTAAATTTGTTCAGTAAGTCTGGCGTAGGTGTACCATGATGAAGACGCAGAGTGCTAATGTTGAGCATGGGGGCGCTGCAAGGCAGGCATGGTGCATTAGATGTGAGAAGAAAGAGTGTGGCCATGTTTTGAAGTTGGGCACGATGCTTTAAGGCCATGTGGGTGTGCTACATTCTGGGCACTAGTGCATTAGTATGGTGCAAGCTCGTTGTAAAGGCAGTGCAAGTGGGATTGGAAAAATGTTTCCTTTCATTGCAGAAATTCATCTTCTTTCGCTCTGAAATCATATCCTAACTATCACCTACAAAAATAAGGTAAAATATCTTTCTTAAGCATGTTATCATGATAAATGAGAGAATTAAAATACTACTTAATGCAGTAAATCACATAAATTGATCTTGTAACAATTCCTCCAAACTTTCTCAATATTTGCCCTCAAATAATCTTATATCTCAAAAAAGATTAACAATATATTTAGAGTTCTCATGTGGCTTCTTGATTCCTTAACTCAATTTTCTAAATGCTTTAAAGAATGTGCAAATTTAATTTCATGTAGGATTTGCATTAATTTTCATTTCAAGGTAGGATTTGAATTAATTTCTAATAACTTTTTCCTTCCTTTAATCTTATTCTTCCTAAACCTAAGAAAATATTAAAATGTTTAAACTAGTGTAATTGAAATTTTTTCATTTCCCAAAAGCAATTTTATATAAATTAAGATCCAACAAAACAACCTAACATCCCTTATCTCTTTTCTGAATATTTTATCTTAAGAGTTTCATCATGATGTTTCTAAGACTCATTACTTAGGAGGAAACCAAGGCACCAATTTTTTATTTTTATGCTCACCTCAAGCTTCTTCTCGGGGCGGTGGACTACTTGTTTTAACTTTTCTTATAAATCCAGCCTTTCATCATTCTTGACTTTTTTTTTTATTCATCCCACTAAGAACTACTATATTTTGTGAGGCACATTTCTTTTATGAACTTTGAATGTCTAATTACCCCAAAATGATAATTTTCAATTCTTCTTAATATGAAATCTGAAATAGTATAATTCGTTCAAAAAGTCAGGACTCAATTAGCTTGGTTGAATTGAAAATTAAAAAACTTAAAATATCTCTAGTTGACTACTAATATTTTATTTATTCTGAGACAAATTACGATTCAGGTGAAATTTGTAAAGTGTAAGACTTAGTTCTCAGATCATTAATTTCAATCCCTCCCTTTAATGAGTATTCACATTTCAATTGAGGCAATCATATGCTCTTAATAAATATTCTGGATTCCTTTTATGAGTCCCCACTTTAAAGTGTATCCATCAACTCAATTATGAGATAATTTAAGAAAACCAACTCAATTATGGATACTTTAACGTGTATCCATCTACCCAATTATAAGTTTATGGATACTTTAAGTTGATAGGCAAATAATATTTTTTATCCTAGTCATGCCATTAGAAAAATTTCAAGGAAGGACAAGAGGTTAGCATATAATAACAAAAATTGATACTAAACAATTCACCATGATAAGACATCACAACATGTAGATCAATTCATGCAAACAAATCATTCAGATGAGAATTCATGAACTTCATATGATCTTGTAGAAGTAACACAATCAAGAATACTCAAAATAAACCCAAATGAAATTTCAAAGTAAAGTTCAAAGAAAATTTTAAAATAAACTTCAAAATAAATGTAAAAAATTAAAACCATGCTCAACATATCAAATAACACTAAGGCTACTTAACAAGATAGCGCTTGATTTAACATCCTCTAACTAACAAAAAAAAATTTCTCTAGGATCAAAATTCTAATATAGTAATCCTCAATAAATCGCCAAATATTTTGTTGGCCCTAAAGTTTTATTAAGATCTCATTTTTTTCAATTTTTATTGCAACCTTTTCCTCTTAATTTGATATCAATATTCTAGATGATCTGTGGAGAGTATATTCATATTATCATTCTTAAGAGTATTTTATATATCCAAAATTCTCTCAGTTAATTTACCTACTTAAAAATCAAATTTTTCCCAATTATTTACAATAAATGAATCCCTTGAAGTTAAATCAGGGTTTCCTAAATTTTGGGTTTGGTCCTTCTTAGTTTCTTAAGGTTCAGTATCGAACTCTAATGGGTTACACTTTTATATAGTTTTTCTTATGGGGCACTCCTATGGGTGTTTCTATAGATTTAGCTATCTTCCATACAATGCCAGGAGGTGCGCTGAGGAAAAGAGAACATTCTTCCTCAGTTGTTGTCTAACCAAAATCATCCAACCCAGACTACACTTCAAAGACTAACTCTTCAGACTCAAAGTTATGGCTATCCACTACGCCTAACATCCTTTTGGTTTCTAGGCTAACTAATAGCTTCGTTTGATTTTCTGAGTTTCTTAATGATGTAGCATGGCTTTGTAATTGAATCAGCAGATTTATTTCCAATTCATTCAAATTCTCATTTTCTATAAGGTAGTAAATGTCCTAGTTATTCTAATATTGTACAAGAAAGCTTAGAAAATTAACTATTGGTTTTCTACACTTGGATCATTACTAATCCAGTTGATGTTTTGGTAAGTTGACCAATTAGGGATGTAGGTGCTGGAATATGGGTCATCAAATCTAGTTCTTATGATAGGTTATTCAAAACACATATGATTGTTAGTCTTCAATGGGTTGGCATACTCTTGGAAATAGTATAAATTGGCTTTCTTGATAGTTTGCCACTGGCTGTTCAAAATCATGTGAAAGCTAGCCATCGATGGGTTGGCATACCTTGAAAAGGTATAAATTGGTTTTCTTGAGTGTTTGTCGTTCTAAAGTGCAGAAAAATTTTTATTCAAAAAATAAATAATTCAATAACAAAATAAAGATAAAATTAACAAAAAATTTTCAAAACTTAGACTCTATGTGCAAAACAATAACAAATGAAAATAAAACACGAAAACATAAAGTGTCAAACATAGATTCTAAGTTTATCAACTAAAGTTCTCCTAAAATTAGAATGATTAATAACACATTTCTTGGTAATGAAGGCAAAAATGTGATAGCTAAAAAATTACTACGAAGTGAGTTGGTCAATAATGCAAGCATGCGTGTTAAGTAATATGCAGTCTAAGAGTCTGTGTATTGATCACAATAGGAAAAGGCTAACAATTATTCTTAACTTTGTGATCCTAGCTTGATTTGATTTTAACAAGGTTTTAAATTCTCAAAATCATAAAAGAAAATAAAAAAACCAAAAATGGATCGTTCAAAGTAGAAAAAAAAAGTAAAGAAAGTCTTGGTGTTCTTCAAGAGTGATGAGGCTAGTACCTCGGTGATTCAGGTACCATGGAGGTTTCATGGTTATTTTTAATGCTATTTAATGTGATAGTTATCAACCGGAGATAAATTTCTTCTTATACCTCTGTTTAAGTCAAAAAAAAAAAATTAGAAGCCCATGAAATTAAGTTTTGCTTCACCCCATGACATTTCCCAGGATTAATCAAGGTTGTGTATTTTTAATGACATATGTATACACTCTTGAGATTTTGTGGTTTGCATATTAATTCCACTACACAACAGGTAAATGTCATAATCATTAAAGATTTTAAGATCTTAATTGGCCAAACTAAGAGTAAGCAAACCAACAAAATAAAGCCATGAAAGCACAAAAAAAATGCTAGATGGAAAAGAATTTTAAAAATTACAATAAATCTACTAACTCTACATCATGGAGACATGAAAGAGAATTTAGCCACACATAATAGATGAAATCATAGACATAAAAGCCATGCAATTATCATTACAAGAAACAAAGAATTATAAAACTTACAATTATGACTTATTCTCTCCACTAAGGTAGATGATCTCTCTCTTATAAAAAACTCTCAAAGAAAGCACAAGAATAAAGGGGAAGGTAATATGAAAAATGAATCTTATAGGTTTCAATCCAACTAGAGGAAGAAAACTCTATGGGAGAACTCTTTCTCACCAAAAACCTTCTTTTCTTACAGCCTCCAACCGCCCAAGATGCCCTAGATTCGTCTCCATAAGCATTTTTATAGGAAAAGATCAACAAAAGCATGAAAAGTCTTCCTAAACTAAGTTCTCTGAATCTAACATGGATCTGATGTGCTGCGATAAGGTTGTGGTTGAGCATAAGATAGGCGCGAAGGATCCACGATGCAGGCACGGGTGTGTCAGATTGGGAAAAAGGAGCTCAAGTGCACTTTGAAATTGTGCGCGGGCACTTTATGGCCACGTGAGTGTGCCCAATTTTGGGCATGGGTGCACTGGTCTGACATGGGCGCGTTGTAAAGGCAGTGGGGGTGGCTAGGTCAAATGTTGCCTTTAATTGCTGAAATTTATTCATTTTAACTTCAAAACTGCGTCCAACCTATCACTTGCACAAATAAGACAAAAATATCTTCCTCAAGCATATTAACATGATAATAAAGAGTATTAACATGGTATTTAATGCAGTAAAATTACGTAAATCTTCCTTGTATCAGTAATATTCAATTTGACAACTGTAATTCTTGAACATTTGATCGAAAATATCTTAAACAAAAGAGAAAGAACTCAGTTTCCTCTCTTGAATTTAAGATGTCTGTTACTAACTTACTTTACATGGTACAAAGATACGTTCTTAGCTATAGTACTAATTCTATTCAATGTTTTCTCAATACATTACAAATAAAAATTTATTGAAGGATTATCCAATCTATTTGTAGGAAAGGTAAAGAGAAGCCTTCAAGACATCCAAACAGGTGATATTCTTTATGAAATCCTTACATAAAAGATCTTATATACACCTATGTCAAGAATTTAGCTTTATATTGATATTAAACTGAATAGTCTAGTCAAAAAAGAAGGGCTCACTGAGAGAAAATAATCTGGAGAATTTGGTGAACAATTTATTTGCAACATTCCCTCTCAGAAGAAAAAGAGTACAATTTCTAAGAAATAAAACGAGAAGAAGAAGAAGAAGTCATATAAAGCTATAGCTCTTTTTAATCTAAGCCTCAAAAGAAGAAGAATGAAACTTCGCGTTTTAAGTGTGGATGCTTAGCTTACTGTTCTAATCATTGAACTACTGAGAAGAAACTTAATGAGCTTAAACCCAATGAATACCTTTGCCAAACCCTTATCAAGCTCTTGTTAACTGACTCAGAGTCAACTTCATTTAAGGAAGCAAATTATGAGTCTTCATCTTCTTTATCATAACATAAAAATCCAAATTCTTCTAATTATTTCTAAGGTTACAATAATTTCAATTATTATAAAAATATTGTTGAAATTTCAGGGTTATTTACATTAAAGATTAACAGAAGAGATGAAATTATGAATATTCTTCCACATATTGATGATATCACTACTAGAAATAAAGTCCTTACACTTTTCAGAAAAGGGCAAAGATAGTGAAGATATAAGCAACCACTTTACGATATACTTTTTAAGAGAAGTATACAAGAAACCTACTGCAAAGCAAAATGAAGTCACTGTTAATGATCTTAAAGATAAAATTAATCATTAAAAATAAAATTAAAATCATGAAGAATTTCTAAGGAAACAATTAATGAATGAAAAATTATTATTGAAACAAGACAATATCAACAAGATAATATGAGAAAGAAAATGTTCCTTCAAAATAATTTCTTTAATCTATTGAGAAAGCTATTATGCATAAGTGATATATCTTCATTAATTTAATTATTAATGTTTTATCAATTTTGATATCGCTCATTGATAGTTGTGTTGATATGAATTGTATTTCAGAAGCATTTAGTTCTTCTAAATATTTTGGAAAAATTACTCAAACGTTAACCAAATAAAATTAAATATAAGTTTTTGAATGCATATATTTGTAAAGAATGTGTGTGTGTGTGTGTGTGTTCTTACTCCATTTTGTACTTATTAAAAATTTAACAGAAGATATCATATTGGATACTTCATTTCTACTACAACTAATGACCATACAAAAAATTGATCAAACAGACATAAGTTACATTATTTTTGATAAAAATATTATATTTCAATTCATTATTGATACTCGTAAAGTGATTATTAATGAATGAATTGTATTTAAAATAAATCTTTACATATTAATTATTTAAAAGAATAAGTTTTTGAAAAAACTCTCAACACTCAACTTTATTTTTCAAATATTTAGTTAAAATTTACAAGTTACTTTTTGGAATAGAAATATTCGTTGTGTGGCCCTAACTTATATTGAAGGGTTTAATGAAATGTATATACCAGTAAAAGCAAGACCTTTAATTCCTATATTACGCTATACAATGCAGAAATCTTTAACTTGTTATCTAAAGGATTAATAAGAAACTCTTATTTACCTTGGCCTTGTACATCCTTTTATGTTATTAACGTAAGAGAAAGAAAAAGAAAAAGTTACACTTCTAATAAATTATAATCTGCACAATGAAGACTTTAAATGGCTTTGATATCCTATCCTTAATAAATAAAATTTACTTAATAAGCTTAATAAAGCCCATATCTTCTCTAAATTTAATTTGAAATTTGGTTACTGCAAATCCAAATGAAAGAAGAAGATAGATACAAAAAAACATTTACATTTCCCTTTAGCCATTTTGAATATAATGTCATAACCTTTTGGTTGAAAAGTACACCCTCTAAATCTCAACAAATAATGAATGACATTCAAATATCACTTTGAACACGTCATCATTTATATTGATAATGTTCTTGTATTCTCCCAAACTATTAAAGAACTCTTTAAACATTTAAAAATATTTAAAGGATAATTTAGCAAGCTGAATTAGTTATTTCAACATTAAAATTTTAAAAAAATTTAGCACATCCATTAAAATTTAAAAAATATTTAAAATAGGATTTTTGGGATACAATATATTTAGTACATCCATTGCTCCTATTGATAGAAGTACTTAGTTTACCAATAAATTTTCTGATTAGATATTTTATAAAAACAAGCTAGAAAGGTTCCTTATGGCCCTTATTTATGTAGAAAATTATTATAAAAATTTAGCATTTGATGTTTCTCCATTAGTTAAACAATTAAAGAAAAATCTACCTCCATAAAAGTATGTCCATACCATGGATTTAAGCAAAAAGTTAAAGAATCTCCCTTGTTTAATTCTTAATAATCTCAATTTCTTTAAAATACTAGAAACTCATATCTCTTACATAAGATATGGTGGCATCCTAAAATAAGTTATTTCTTCTAAAAATAAAGGATTAACTCTTTTTACATTAGTAAAATGGAATCCTACACAAGAGAACTATTCCATTATTAAAAAGAAAATGTTATTAGTAGTCAAATGTATTTTAAAATTTTGAGATGAAATTTTGAATACAAAATTCTTACTTTAAATAGATTGCTCTTCTATTAAATTTATCTTGAAAAAAGAATGTTAAAAATTTAGTTTCAAAGCAATTTTTTGCTAATTGGCAAGCCCAATTATCAAATTTTGACTTTTTTTAAAACATATTAAAAGAACTTCTAACTCTCTCTTAGATTATATGAAATATATTTGGTTAATAGCCCTTTTCCTGATGATGGTTCATTCACAAAATATACCTATGAGAAAATTTTAATCCAGCTTAAATATTTTCCATTTGAACATATTAAAGACAACATAACTCATACAATTTTGTATACTAAATATATAATACAAGAAATTATTCATCATAAGGACTGGAGATTAAATCCATTTACAGAAGGACTAATTTATTAGCATAAAGTTACAATTAATTACTGGATTTATATCTGAGCTATGATAAAAGTATTAATTTTTATAAATCATTTACAAAAGCACTCATGAGTTATCATTATTACTAAAAGATACGTTGATAAAGAACTGTCAGCTTAGTTCTATTTGGACATTCTACATGAAGCTTTTAAAGTATACTGTACATAATGGATTAAGATTTCTCCCAAAATACTCTTGATCCAAAAAAATATTTCAATGATAAAATTCAATTTATTTTTTTCACTATTTGGCAGTTGTCTTGGGTTTAAGCCTGCACTATAACCCTAGGCAAAGATATACCTTACCAATGTTGCCAACAAAGACAATTCCTACTCTTGTGGCGGACCATACTTTATATCAATGAAAAATTTTATCAAATTAAGTCAATAATTCAGATATATAAAGCTTGACAATCCACTTCAATAGCATCTACAATTGATGAACTGTCAACAATAAAACTTTTTTAGGGCATTCATAAAAGATACCCTCATAGAAATATTAAAAAATAGATCTAGAGAAGGATTATGAAAAGTTACCGTGAGCAATTTCAAAAAATTTTGAAGGTTCTAATATAATTCTCTTAAAAATGATGATGAAGAGATGTCACCTGACGAAGAATCAGTAGCAAACGATAAAGATCAAGACACTAGAAATGGACAGACAAGCTAAATAACTGAGTTAACAACAGTAATTAAGCTTTATAAAAATTATTCCCATATTTAGATTATTCTTTAGCCATAGAGAAATCAAACTTCATTACATTATTAGATTCTTTCTTTCCCAAGAAGAAATCTCATTTATAGAATTCTATTTTGGAGACCACTGTCTAAGTCTTCCTCCATATGTAAGGCTCATTTGTTCTTCTATTATCATGTTCAATCGAAGTGCTTAAGTGTGTGAGTACCACGCTTCTCTATACAACGTCTATATAAAAGCTTTCACCGTGTACACGTTCTTAAGTTTAATAAAATTCTAATTTCATTATTTTACTTTATTTCCACGGGTTAGTTGACATATAACTGAAAAATAAAATTTAGATACTAGATATGTTAAAATATTATATATATATATATATATATATATATATATATATATATATATATATCGAGAAATTTAGGGCAAAGAAACGCAAAAATAGACACAAATCCAGAAGAACACAAAGATTTAACGAGGTTCGGCAAAGATGCCTACGACCTCGGGAGCAGAGTTGTGATTTTCCTTTCAATTTCAGAAAAGAGTACAAGTTACAAAATATATTCTAGGGTTACAATTAGACATATACATAACCCTGGAGTACAATATATAATTACAAATAATAAAACTCCACTGATTTGGTTGCTCCGCTCCAACATCTATTCCTTATTTAGTATATATGTCATACCTAACAAATCTTCACCTTAGTGAATATCCAGCCCCTTAGGTGAAAAGATACCTGGGAGTTACACATGCAGCAATGTGGGTTGGGCCACCATGCTTTCTAGCAACTACAAACATTCAACAAGTTCAAGCAATGCAAGAACATGTTAATAGTAACTGGCTTGGTCAACATATCGATTGCATTCTCATTAGTATAAACCTTCTGCAACAATATCTCACAAGAAGTAATCAATTCTCGGTTCATGTATGGTACACCTAGTTCTTAGCCAAATAAATAGCAATTTGACTATCACAATGTAACTGAACTCCACCTTGCTCAACACCCAGTCCCTTCACTAGCCAGTAAGCCAAAAGGCTTCTTTAGCAGCTTCAGCTACTGTCATGTACTCAGCTTCTGTAGTAGATAATGTCACAATAGACTGAACTATTGATTTCCAACATATAGGCTCTCAACCAAGATTAAACACATACCCAGTTATAGACCTTCTGCCATCCAAATCACCTGCATAATCAGAATCAACATACCCCACAACTGAAGTATCATTCTACTGACTGCCAAAGATAATTCTATGTCCTACAGCACCCTTCAGATACCTGAAAATCCACTTGATTGCTTCTCAATGTCTCCTTCCTGGTTTAGACATGTATTTACAGACATGACTAACAGCATGAGCCAAATCAGGATGAGTACATACCATTGCATACATCAAGTAGCCAACAACACTGGCATATGGAATCTTTGTCATGTCTTCGATTTCCTTATCTATCATCGGACACTGTTCTGAAGAAAGCTTGAAATGATTTGTCAATGGAGTGCTCACAGGCTTTGCTTTACTCATCTCAAACCTATCTAGCACTTTCTCAACATAGCCTCGTTGAGATAAACACAGTTGTCTTGAGCCTCTATCCCGTTGAATATCCATTCCGAGAATCTTCTTTGTAGGACTCAAGTCTTTCATGTCAAATTGCTGACTCAATAAAGCTTTCAAACCAAGGACATCATGTATATTCTTTGCAATAATCAGTATATCGTCAACATACAGTAGCAGGAAAATAAAAGAACCATCATCAAGGCTCTTAATTTAGACACAACAATCATACTCACATCGCTTGTAGCCAATCTGAATCATGTAGGAGTCGAACTGCTTGTACCATTGCCTTGGAGACTGTTTTAACCCGTACAACGATTTCTTTAACCTACAAACTAGACGCTCCTGTCAGGTTGAGTGAACCCTTCTGGCTGCTCCATGTAAATCTGCTCCTCTAGATCACCATGTAAAAATGCAATTTTAGTATACATCTGCTCTAGATGAAAATCCCAAATAGCTACTAATGCAAGAACTACCCTGATTGAAGTATGCCTGACCACATAAGAAAAGATTTCACCATAATCTATCCCCTTCTGCTGTGAAAATCCCTTTGCTACCAGTCGAGCATTAAACTTTTTCCCTTCTTTTTTTGATATTGCTGCTTTTCTTTTGTAGACCCATTTGCACCCAATAGCTTTCTTTCCCTCAGAAAGCTGAACTAGCTCCCATGTGTGATTTTTCTACAAAGACTCCATCTCCTCAACCATTGCACCCATCCACTTCTCTTTCTCCTGGTTGGTGATAGCTCCTTGAAAGTAGATGGATCATCACTGCTGATGAGAAGTGCACAAGAGACCAAGTCTTCATAACCCAATCTACTAGGAGACTTTATATTGGTGTGTCTCTATCTATCTCTGGCTAGATTGTAATTCTGCAAGTCATCTGTACTGGAATCACCAGGTGTTGGATCTGAACATTCACCTCTCTTAGTTGCTACTGGATGTTGTTCTAGATTCATCTGCACTGAATATGAACTGGAACTGTTCCCTGACAACTTGTCTTGATTCTGCTGCAACATGGACTACTCATCAAAGACTACATCTCTACTGATCACCGCCTTCTTTGCAATCAGATCCCAAAACTTGAATCCATTCACACCTTTCTTATAGCCTGGAAAGATGCACTTCTTGGATTTTGGATCAAGTTTTGATCTTTCATCTCCAGGTACATGCACATAAGCAGAACAACCAAAAATTCATAAGTGATCAAAACTATCTGGATTACTTGTCCATACCTCTTTTGCAACCTTGCTACCTAATGATGCCCAAGGTGATCTATTGATGAGATAGCATGCCATATTGACAACCTCTGCCCAGAAGCTTTTAGGAAGCCCTGCATTCAGACTCAATCATCTTGCCCTTTCAGCTAAGGATCTGTTCATCCATTCAGCAACATCATTCTGTTGTGGTGTCTTTCGCTAAAAAAATGCCTCTGAATCCCGTGTTCCTTACAGAACTTCTGAAACTGTGAATTTGTGTACTATGTGCCATTATTAGATCTCAAATACTTGATCTTTCTGCCAATTTGGTTTTCCACCTCAACTTTCCACGGATTGAATTTAGAGAAAACATCAGATCTCTGTTTCAAGAAATACACCCAAACTTTCTTGGCGAAATCATCAATAAATGTAACGTAATACTACGATCCTCCCACTGACGATTCTCTGGTAGGGCCCCACACATCAGAATGCATATAATCAAGAATCTCTTCATTTTTATGCTTTCCAGTCATAAAACCGACTCTAGTTTGTATTCCAAGAACACAGAACTTAAAAAGTCAAGCTTTCAGCTTTTAACTCAATTCAACATATTTCTTTTACGCAATTCAGCCATCCCACGTTCAATAAGATGACCCAGACACATATGTCATAGCTTTATACTATCATCATCTGAAGTAATAAAATGAACTCCACATACAACTGTACTCCTCAACTGTTTGTAGATATTAACTATAGTTAACTTTCCTTTCATCACAGTCAATGCACCTTTAACAATTCTAATGGTTCCCCTATCCTTATCTGCCTTAGGAATAAAACCATTTATAAGTAGAGTGCCCAAAGAAATCAAATTCTTCTTCAAATCTGGAATGTGCCTAACATCACATAATGTTCTAACAGTATCATCATACATCTTAATTCTGACTTCTCCAATACCAATAATATTGCAGCATCTATCATCACCTAGATAAACTGAGCTAGAATTAGTTGACCTATATGAAGTAAATCACTTCATATTAGTTGTTATGTGATAAGAGCATCTAAAATTAAGAATCCATGCATCCATGAACTGAGTTGATGAAACTGAAAGCATATCACAATCACTTTCATCTGAATTGTCACTCTACACCACATTTACAGACCTGGATGATGCATCATGTTTCTCCTTAGTCTGCTTCTTCAGGTTTGGACAATCTCTCATCATATGGCTCGGCTCCTTTGTAGCAATGAATTGTCTTTTTGCCTTTAGACTTGGATATGGAATTTTGCCTTCCATAACCCTTCTTCTCTTTCTTCCTTCCACAATCCTGATTACCCTTAACATATAAACTTTCGCCATGAGAGTTTTCCCCTGCATTCTGCTTTCGCTGATTGTGAACCAACAATGCTGCAGTAATTTCATCAACTTTGTTAGTTTATTTCCCATATGTCATAGTAGTCGCTAGTTGTTTATAGGAGGAAAGCAATGAACAGAATAAAATTATTACTCAATCTTCATTCTCAATACTCACATCAAGCCGCGATAAATCTATGATTATTTGATTGAAGCTGTTAACGTGCTGCACCAGATAAGAACATTTTTGCATCTTCAGCCCATACAGCTTTTGCTTCAGATACAATTTATTCGTCAGAGATTTTGACATAAATTGAGTTGTCAATTTCTTCCATACATCTCTTGGAGATTTCATATTCATTATGTGATACATAACCTTGTATGCTAGGCATAAACGTATGGTTGTCGATGCTCGTTGTTCCAATTCTTCCCAATCTTCTTCCTCCATGGCATATGGTTTTATTGCCCGTAAACCCTTCAAGATTTCCTATTGTGCCAACAAATCTTTCACCCTTGTTTGTCACAATTCAAAGTTTTTGATTCCATCAAACTTCGCCACCTCAAATATTGCACCATAAATTGTCATTTAAATTAATCCTGCAATAAACTTTTCTGCAAATTTTTCTGCTAGGTTGTCAAAATTGTTGAAGCCGGAAATTACTATTGCCCCTAATCGGATCTAATTTCATATTTAGAAGGATTTAGAAGGAATATTCCTACTAGCGGGAATCAAAGATTCCTCGCCGCCTCCAGCAGCTTGTGAACCCGGCTGCCTCTCTTGCGCACGCGAACTGCGAATAGCCTGCGGAGAAGCCCCACCTCCTGTCGCGCCAACTTCTATTGCGCCTCTGTCGCATGCGAAGGAGCCTGGTCGCAGAGGGAATCTGTCTTCTCGCCTGGTCGCAGGCCTTGCCGAGCGCTTGATTTTCCCTGCCCAAACAAATCCTCCGTCGAGGTCGCGATTCCAAACCGAAGCCCGCAAAAGCTCTAAACTTCGTATGTTCGCAGAATTCGCTGAAGCAGCCTGGTCGTCTGAAGCCCTTCTGCGAACTGTTATTTTTATTTGGCCGATTACTTTTATGAATAAATTTATACAAAAATTTGATAAAATTTTTCGCACATTATAGAATAAATAAATTTATGTGTAGAGAGCGTTTTGATCGAATATTATTTTAAATTTTTTTTTATTTAATAAATAGATAACAATTGAAAAATAACAATGTAGAAAACGAGAATTAATGGTTTTTTTTGGGCAATTTTTTATGTGTGTGGTTTCAAATATGTCCAAGTACGATACTTTTCTTGATAGAACAAAAATATAGATCACTTCTTCACTGTCAGAACCACGTCAGTAAGAGCATTATAGCAATTTAAAAATTGTAATTGAATCATTAAAAGAACAAAACAAATCACTACCCAGCAAAGATAAAATCGTCAGCACCTTCTATACATGTCACATAATTCTCATATATTTACATATCTAACAATTAAACTATAGTTTTCATGTTTATTATATTCAGATTTTTTAATGTCAAATCAAATATATCATTAATATTGACCTTTAAAAATTTAAATATAACTTTTCTTACAAAATAAATTATTATAAATATAAATATAAACTTTAGGTGTTATATATATATGTATAGTATTAAGAGCCAGCCCACTTCAACAATTTATTTATTTATTTTGAATTTTTAGCTTATTATCAGTGGCTGCTTTTTAGTAGTTTTTTAAATATTTTAATTATAAAGTATTAGTTTTTATAATCAGATTAATCGAATATAAGATTTAGGGTCCGTTTAGGGCAGCTTATTTGGTGTGGTAGCGTTTTGAAAACGCACCTGGACTGTTTCGGTAAACTGTGTTGTGGCAGCTTATGAGTTTTCAAAACGCTGAAAATAGCGTTTTCACACCGCACCTACCTGTGCGCAATGAGAGCTTTCGATCGCAATTTACTTTACAAAAAGATAAAAATTTGTAATAGCCACCGCACCTAACTTATCAGCAGATTATTTTTAATCAGCTTATCATCAGATTATTCAATAAGCTGCAGCTGCCCGTGAAAATGATGACAACTGTTCAAAGACATGGTGGTCAAAACTTTGACAAAGCACTAAATTAATATAATAAGGATATCACTGTTGTTATAAAACAATTACCATAAGAGAAATAATAATAAAAAAATATACAAGCGAACAAGATTTCCCTATAAATTGGAATGGTGACATTATATATTCCTCATATATAATGTCAAAAATATTATTCATCAAATCAAGATATTGTATACAATCAGAAGAATATTTGGTTGGAAGCTTGTATGGAGTCATTTGCGGGTAGAGTTGAGAATGTGTGGAGCATTTTATTCTTCGCTGAGACTTGCAGTGCTAGAACAAAAATGATTTATTACAGTTAGCAACTTTCAGCTTTTCATTTTGTAGTGCGGTGTCGTATCACAACTGCAAGCCGACTGCCGCCCAAACGGATACTGACCAGTAAAGTCGAAAATGAGCGGAGCATTTTATTTTCCGCCCAAACGGAACACGACTCGTTAATTACAGTCAGCAATTTTCTGCTTTCCATTGTACGGCATGTAAAACAGATAAAACAGCGGTGTCGTACCGTACTAGAGTCGAAAATGAGTGCAGGATTTCATTTTCCACCGAGACTTGCAGTGCTGGAGCTTGAATCATTAATATATATATATATATATATATATATATATATATATATATATATATATATATATATATATATATATATATATATTCATTTTTGTTTTATGATCATTTCAGCATATTTTTAGAGCTATGTGTTTTATTTTGAAAAGGTGGTCGCTACGTAAATTGTTGGCTGAATTTTTTATATTTAAATTTAATTTAAATATATAGTTTAAAAGATAACATTTGATTTTGAAAGTAATTTTAAGTTAAAAAGTTTTAAGATATGAAATCAAACCGATCTCACATCCCAAATAGTTTATATAAACGAGCACCGCACCACAAACCGTGTATCTATCTTGAAGAATAGTACACACCGCTCGATGATGGGGCTCGATTAAATAAACTAGGAGATTTATGACATCCGTTTGGTCTGCGAACCAATTTTATAAGCTCGACAAGTTCCCTCGCTTAATATAAATGAATTAAACAGGGTTTATATTACTCGGGTTCTTAAAATTCTCTATAAAGGCAAGCCCCATAGTTAATTACATCTTAAGTGACGGTGAATCATCTAAGAAAACTCTCGATAATAATCAGTAGTTCTGCTCTCGAGAATTTCAAAGTTTAAGTTTTCGAGGATTGAATTTTGGAATTTCAATAAGGAATGGATCGAGTTTGGAACATTTTGTCTTGGGAATTCAAAGGAAGAAAGGTAGGAGAAATTACAGATTCGAAACGAACTTCGGTAATTTCCCGACTATCCTATTGTTTGGCTTGAATTTAGGAAAATCCTAATGTTTATTTAATGTTTTGATCTTGCTAATTTTAATTAATTAGGACTCATATTCGTATGACACAATCATACAAACAGCCTCGAAGATGTGAGGGTTTATGTCGTGTAGAACGACTACCTCGGAGTCCTAAGACCGGTTAGGGCTTAATTTACATGACATAATCATGCAAATGCCTAACGAAGAGTTGAGGATTTATGTTGCACTAGGCAAACTACCTCGAAGTCCTACGGCTTGGTTATTTAATTCTAGGAATGTTTAGCTGATGTTGAGTTGTTTTGCTGACGAAGATGGCCGTGCTGCCCACCACGCTCCGAGCTCTTTTTTGTTGCAGAGGTTTAGTTTTAGAAGATTGTAATCAAAAGAGAAGAGAAGAATTTGGTTTTAGAAATCTTAAAGTCCAAGTGTTTTTTATGTTTTAATTAAAATAAATCTTAAAGTTAATTATAACAACACCGGTTAAGATCCCACGGTTCCATCCTTCCGGCATAGTTATTTTTATCGGATTCACTTAGTCCAGATGAATTTGCTAAACTCAACTAAATGAGTTCCACACTTTCATTTAGACCATGGGAAATCTCGTTAGCAACACGTAGGTTACATCATCCGAGGTATTCCCGATCATCCAACAAGACGTTTTAATTTAGTTGTAATTGTAGTTTTGTTGTTTTGTTTGTGATTAAATTTTGAGTTGTTTTATATTTTGAAATGTTGTGGCGGTGAATTTTATCTTGCAATGACTTTTAATTTAGTTTGGTTTTGGTTTTGAGGCTATCCTAAAGGTGTGGGTTTTCATGCAATGATTGTTTATCATGCGAGAAAAGTAAAGTGCATTTGCAATAAAGTAAAGTGCGAAGGTAAATTGCAAATAAAATAAAAGCGTACCTGGAGGGTCTTCCCGTCATCCCAAGCTACACTTAAACACAATTTAGAATATTTTAATCATTTAAAGCAAGCTCTAGTAAAGCTAGGGAAGGGTTATGGTTTTCTTCGAAGGTCCTACTCCTATAGCTAGTTATCTCCTATGACGTCTAGGTTCTCTGTGTTTTGGTTTGAGGACGATTTTCTTCATCAAAGAACAATTAAGTTCAATTGTTCTTATAAACATCCTATCATATCGAGGAAGTGCTTAAGACGAATCTTAAACATCTTTTCAATACCTCTTAGGATTGTTTTAAGTTCGAGAGAATTTAATTATACGAAATGAATTAATCATCCAGGAGTTCAAGTTTTGTTATCTTGCTCAGTGAACTAGGACATTTGAATATCCTATGAGTGAAGTAATACTTCACTTAACACTCCATTTAGGAGTTATGACAACATGAGCTTTTGAGGGCAAATCGATGCTCAAGTGATTTGTGATTTAATTTAATTTCAATTAATGGGTTTAAGTTTGGAATAGTGTTCAAGTTGTTTTAGATTTATTTTGAATTCTTTATGTCTTTGGTGATGTTATATTTAATTCAATTTAATTTAATTTTAGTTTAATTTAATTTGGTTTAGTTTTACTTTCAATTTAATTTTATTTAATTTAATTTAGTTTAATACATTTTAATTTAATTTAATTTAATTTAATATGTTTTAATTTAATTTAATTTTATTTAATTTAATATGTTTTAATTTAATTTAAATTTTTAATTTAAATTTAATATTTTATATCTCTTTTTTTTATATATTTTAAAGATGGTTTAATTTAATTATTAAAGTATTAATTTAATTGAAATTTTGGAAGGATTTGCTTTAAATGTTTTAATCTTTAATTTAATGATTAAGTCTTTTAATATTTTAAATCTTGAATTTGGATTATCATTTTAATTAGGAATTAAATGTTATTGAGGTGATTAATTTAGGGATTTTTTAGATTAAAGAATAAATCTCTTCCTAATAATATCCCTATTTTAATAATTCCAATTTTTTATTATTCTTCCAAGTTTAATTAATCATTTAATTAAGGTTTATTTTAATTATTTTTATTATAATTATTTTAAGTTTTGGAGTGTTAATTAATTTAAAAATAAAATAAATGTTGAAAAATGAATTTTATATTTTCAAAAATCTCTAATATCAAGGAAATCGAGAAGTAAATTTTGCAATTTTCTGATTTTTCTATGATTTATTATAATTATTTTAGTGAAAATGCTAGAAAATACATTTTTTAATTTTAAAATTACCTTAAAGCTTTAAAATTTAATATCTCACTAAATAGACCTAAGAAAAATGCGAGGGTTTGTTCCTAAGTGATTAAAATTCAAAATGTGACATTTTGGTGAATTTTATTATTTTTGTGATTTTTTATTATTTTTTAATTATTAAAAATATTAAAATATTATTAAAAATCAACTTTTTAGAAAATTGAAATTTTAATTTTCTTAGGTTCCCCCTGATATCATAGAGGCTCCAAAACCAATTTGGTGAATTTTGAAAGGTATTTTAAAAGTTATGAATTTTTCAAAGTTTAAAATGACTAAGTGGCTTAATCGACCGATTGAGTGGGGCTAACCAAATCACAGTGTCCTCAAGCTTTTATGGTGGATTCCTCTGATCCTAAAGGTAAGTGGAGAATTGATTTCAAGTCAATTTGATGCATGGTTAACTCTAATTAATTAGAGACTTATTTTGGGTGTTTAAGCGATTAGGGTTGTTTTTAAATGATAGCTTTCAAAACTGTTTTTCATAGGGTCCTCTTGTCATAAGAAACATCACCAAATTTTCCTAGAATTTATTTCACAACATGCTATTTATTGGAATTAAAATACTCGAAACAGCAACATGAATTTGAAAAATCGATAACTTTTTATAGGGATGGCCTCGACTTTAGAAAATTCGGGAAATGTTCCCGAATTCGAGAGGCTTCAAAGCCACTATGGTCTCATGCCATGTGTGAATTGTATACATGCATGGAGAATTAAAAGTATGCGAGAGAGTAAATAAATTATAAAAAATAAAATACTTGATGAAATTAAATGATTTCTTTTCCACATTATTCTCCTACATTCAGCTGACGAGAGGGTATTTTTATTTTATTTTTACGATTTTTCTACACGGAGTTATGAATTTTTGAAGTTTAGGGAATTAAATAAATAAGAAAATACCTAATTTTCTATTTATCCACGCGGCGCCAACTCATCTTCGGCATCTCCGAAGCGCCGCGTGTCGCGCTCCCGTTCGACGGCTGCCATCGACTCGGCGCTCCGGGCCCCGCGGTTCTCGTACGCGTCTCCGGTCGACGCCGTCGCGAGTCGTCGCCGCGCGTGTATTGAATGGACGGCATCGGTTCATCGTCCCGAGCGTCCTCGCCGAGGCCGTCCACGCTAAATCCCAAGATCTCACTCGATACTCAATGGATTTTTGTGTTCTTATGCTCTATGGATTCGTCTTGAAGAGACGAACACATCTATACGGTTATCATGCATTGAAATTAAGGCATTTGAAATGGAGAATCTCCAGAAGCTCGGGATGAAGAATCGGCTCATACCTTTGCTCAGAGAAGTGTGGCTTCGATGCGAGAGTTGTTGCACCTTCGATTGGATCTAGCAAGCTCCGGATGAAGTCTCTTGGTACAGTGAATTGTCCAGATGTGATTTCGACCAAGCCGATCCTGAAAGCTTGGAGAAGTTGGAGCAAGCCCAGGTGGCCTGGAGATGGGGCTTTCTTTGGTGGACACCTTCCCTTGGTGCAGTGAAGGTGTGAGAGCCAATCGATTTGGGAATTGGCTCGTTGTGGAGAAGTGTCTGGTTTTGGGTGGAATTTCGGTTGGGAAATTGGATTTTATCGGTGGGGATTAGGGCGAATTGACACTTTGGGGCTCAGCTTACTTCTAAGGGTGGAGAAGGGTTTGGAACAATTTTGGCGAGTTTCGGCAAGGTTTGTGCGACTCTCCTTCATGGCCGTGAGGGTGAGGGGTTTAAATAGGAGAGGTGGAGAGCCTTCCGGGGGAGTTGAGGCATGGGATCGAGTTGCTGCGGTGAGGAGAAGAACGACCGTAGTGACCATTTGGCATGGGGCGGCTCGGCGAGTGGGAATTCCGAGCTTTGGCTCCTCCCGAGGTCTCGACCATGGTGTTTTCGGCGATCCGGGCGGTGGCCGTGAGCATGGGTCACCCTCGAGTCCGGGTGGGTCGGAGTGGAGGTTTTTGCAATCGATTGGCAATTGCCGTGTGTAAAGGCTTTGAATTAAAATGGAATGGGGAGGGGTCATTTTGGCCTTAATTTGGTCGACCCATTGGTTTGGGTTGGGTGCACCTCCCATGGCACTGATTTTGGGCTGAGAGGATCGAGTTAGGTCGACCGAGGGAGAGTGGTGTGGTCTCTATCCATGATGAGGTGGCTAAACATGGTTTAGTGTGTGACTTGCTTAAGGTAAAAAATGCTTAATGAAAGATTAGGAAAGGGGCCCCTCCTTTTACCATTAATGGCATGGTCACATGTCAAGCCTTCCATGGCTTCATGTGGCATGTCCATGGCATGCATGGCTTGTCTTTGGCTTGGGGAAAGTTGAGTCAATTTCATGGAAATGGGTTTTAAGAATTTTGGATATTTTGGTGAAAATTTGCATGAAGCTTGATTTGGAATGGTTTAATTGATGATTTTGAAACTTAGGGGAGATTTTGATTAAATGGATGATGAGGGGAAGTGCCATGTGGGCTTTGGATGGATTTGGGCTTTTGAATGTGGTGAAGTGGGCTTTTAGGAAAGTTTAAGGGGAATGGGCTTTTTGATTTTAGGATGGGCATTTGGGTAAAGATTTTGTGAAGAACTTTGTCAAATAAATGTCATAATTGGTTTAGGGATGTTCTATGAAGGGCTTGGAGTCAATTTGGTGTGATTTGGAGTTGAATTGGTTTGAATTTGGGTTTATTTGGTAAGTGGGCACTATGTAGGTCAAGTGGGCCAAGTTGGGCTAATGTTGGGCTAGGGTTGAAATTGATGTAAAATCAATGTTGAGAAATGTTTATGGGAGTGTTTCAAAGAGGTTTTGACTTTGGTTGGGCTTTGATTTTGGGGTTTGGGCTCATTTGGGTTAGGTTTGGGTTTAGGTCGAAATAGGGCCTTTTAGCTTTGGGTTGAGTTTGAGTGGGGTTTGGGTCTAAATTTTGGGCAAATCATGTTAGTGTTTTGTTTGTGGGAATGTTAAGGAAGATTTAGAAAAGATTTGGGGTTAATTGGAATTGAATTGGGTGAGTTTGGGTTAGGTTTGGGTCATGGGTCCAAATTGGGCTTTAAGGCGAAAAGTGAGATTGGATCCAAAT
This sequence comes from Papilionanthe hookeriana x Papilionanthe teres, assembly GCA_022702705.1. NCBI lineage: Eukaryota > Viridiplantae > Streptophyta > Magnoliopsida > Asparagales > Orchidaceae > Papilionanthe > Papilionanthe hookeriana x Papilionanthe teres. The sequence continues at coordinate 20,995,791 of CM040433.1, forward strand.
GTCAATCAAATTGGACTTGGATTTGGTCTAGATTGGTATTGGAGATATTGAATTGAAGTTTAGAATTGAATTGGACCAAAATTGGGGTCAATTGGGTAGGTTTGGTTTGACATTGGGTTCACTTTGGGTTAAAATGGGTCGAGGTGGGGGTTTTGACAAAAGTAGGATAAATTGACAAAATTGGCCCATGGTGTAGTTGGACAAAATGAAATTGGGAATATTTGGGATTTTCTGGAATTTTTTGGGAATTTTCTGAATTTTTTGGATTTTTGGGTCAAGAGGGGTATTTTGGGTATTTGGAGGGTATTGGGAGGTTTTCTTGGAATTTTTGGTATTTTTGGGTATGGATGATCAATTTAAGTGATGTGGAAATGTTTGGGAATGATTTTGGAGAATTTTGGGTAATTTGGAAATTTTTGAGAATTTGGGTAATTTCGGGGGTTTTGGGTAGGCTAAGCGGGTGTAGGGTCCCCGGGGTCAAAAATTGAAAATTTGGGAAATTGAAGATTGGGTGGATGTAAGTGGAAAGAAGTCATTTTGGTTGAGCCATGAAGCCATGTCAAGCCCATATGAGTCATGAAGGGACTCATTTGAGGCATTCACTATGTTGTTCTTAGCACTGCTTGCGAGGGCTTAGGGGTTAAGGACCATCCATGTGAATCACCCGCATGAGTCGGGAGGTCGAGTTAGGTATGGGTGTGTGAAAGTGTAGTGTATAGGTGTAGTGTATAAATGTAGTGTGTGTGTAAGTTAGCCCCTTCACCGAGACCAGGGCCGCACGGGGAAGTCTAAGGCGAAGGTCATATAGGAACTCATCCTTTAAACTTCCGCATTTGATTTCGACCCTACTAGGTGATTAGGGGTCTACGGTCGAGTTTGTAGAGTTTGCGGGGAGTTAAGAAGTGGTTTGAATTTCTAAAAGGTGGGTCCCGATTCTAGTCTCTAAGACGGTCGAAGGAAAAGCCTGAGGCTAAATCTGAAAATCTTAAAGAGAAGAAGAGAAGACCTCATCGAAAATGAGGTCGACAAATGGACCCCGATAGGTGTGGTGAGTTGACGGAGCACATCGCGCGTATTGGTGTTGGCCGAAGCGATCGACAAAACCGACACGGATGTCAGTGACGAACTTGGGACGAAGTAGAAGAGTTCCGTGGGGAGTAGCAAGTATATCTGCGAAACAGAAGATTCATGAACTCTCGGCGGGAAAGGAAAAGGAGGTAAATTCGAAATCACATGATGCGGGAATTTCGATTTAGATTTTATTTTGTTTCAATTTAAGTTTTGATGTGTGAGTTTAGATTTTAGTTTGGAGTTTCGATTTAGATTGAAGTTTTTTTTGTCAAAATTAATTTGAGGGATTTGATTTGAAATGAAAATTGGAATTCTTAGGTTTTAGATGTAACATCTTCAACCTCGAAAGAAAATTGAATTGATTAGATTGAATCATTGCAATGAGAAGAGATCTCGGAGCAATGCGGTATTGAATGTAAAATCCTTAACCTCGAGAGTTTGATTTTGATGTATTTCATCGCAATAGGGAAAAAATACTAAAGCGATGCAGTCTCGGATGTAAAATCCTCAACCCAAAGGTTTGAATTTGATGTATTTCAGTGCAATAGGGAAGAATCCTAAAGCAGTGCAGTCTTGAATGTAAAATCCTCGACCCAAAATTTTGATTTTGATGTATTTCAGTGCCGTAGGAAAGAATCCTAAAGCAGTATAGTCTTGGATATAAAATCCTCGACCCAAAAGGTTGAATTTGATGTATTTCAGTGCCGTAGGAAAAAATCCTAAAGCGATGCGGTCTTGGATGTAAAATCCTCGACCCAAAAATTTGAATTTGATGTATTTCGGTGCGATAGGAAAAGAATCCTAAAGAAGTGCAGTCTTGGATGTAAAATCCTCGACCCAAAAGTTTGAATTTGATGTATTTCAGTGCAATAGGAAAAGAATCCTAAAGCAGTGCAGTCTTGGATGTAAAAAAAAATCCTCGACCCAAAAGTTTGAATTTGATGTATTTCAGTGCAATAGGAAAAGAATCCTAAAGCAGTGCAGTCTTGGATGTAAAATCCTCGACCCAAAAGGTTGAATTTGATGTATTTCGGTGCGATAGGAAAGAATCCTAAAGCGAGTGCGATCTTGGATGTAAAATCCTCGACCCCAAAAGTTTGAATTTGATGTATTTCGGTGCGATAGGAAAAGAATCCTAAAGCGGTGCGGTCTTGGACGTAAAATCCTCGACCCGAAAGGTTGAATTTGATGTATTTCGGTGCGATAGGAAAAGAATCCTAAAGCGGTGCGGTCTTGGATGTAAAATCCTCGACCCAAAAGTTTAAATTTGATGTATTTCGGTGCGATAGGAAAAGAATCCTAAAGCGGTGCGGTCTTGGATGTAAAATCCTCGACCCAAAGTTTGAATTTGATGTATTTCGGTGCAATAGGAAAAGAATCCTAAAGCAGTGAAGTCTTGGATGTAAAATCCTCGACCCAAAAGTTTGAATTTGATGTATTTCAGTGCAATAGGAAAAGAATCCTAAAGCAGTGCAGTCTTGGATGTAAAATCCTTGACCCAAAAGTTTAAATTTGATGTGATTGATATTTGATTTGAGATCTGGAAGAAATTGAATTTGAATTTGATTGAGACTTGAAATCTGGAAAGATTGAATTTGAGATTTGGAAGGATGAGTTTGAACTCGATTGAAATTTGATTTAAGATTTGATTTGAAATTTGGAAGATCAAATTTGAAATTTGATCGAGATTGGATTTGAAATCTGGAAAGATTGAATTTGAGATTTGGAAGGATGAGTTTGAACTCGATTGAAATTTGATTTAAGATTTGATTTGAAATTTGGAAGATCAAATTTGAAATTTGGAAGATCAAATTTGAAATTTGATCGAGATTGGATTTGAAATCTGGAAAGATTGAATTTGAGATTTGGAAGGATGAGTTTGAACTCGATTGAAATTTGATTTAAGATTTGATTTGAAATTTGGAAGATCAAATTTGAAACTTGATCGGGAGTGGATTTGGAATTTGATTGAGAATTTGATTTGTGATTTGATTTAACATTCATGTTGATTTCGTTTATCTTTTAATGATTCAAATTTTATTTTATCGTTTATTTAATGTTCATGTGAATTTGGTGTTCGTCATTTTTTAGATTTTCTTTAGAAAGTTTTCTTTTATTCTTTTTTTTTATTTCTTTTCTGTTCTTTGTTCGAAGTTCATTTAACTTTAATGGCGTTTCCCGATCAATTTGCCGAAAAGAGTTGAAGGCGAAAATGTGACATGGTCACTTTCATTTCGATCATGTTGAAGATACATCATACGACTTCGATACTGGAATATATTTCATACGATCATGTAGACTCGAAACGGATTGTGTATGATCTTTGTCGATCCATCAAAAGAAGCATTTGTCAAAAATCCATGTACGAATAGTGGGGTACATGGTTAATAACATCACCTTCCAAGCCATCCTTGGCGAGGATCTGCAGTTGGATGTACGTTGGAGGTGTGATATCTCCCATGTAACTCACGGCTCGTAAGGCGGAGGTTCTCTAGCTCACAGGTGCGGGTTGAAATGGTAAGGTGTCTTCTTGTCGTCCATTCTCACGAAAGTAAGCGAGATCGCGCTTCTATGGCACTCTGGTATACGATGCTTAGCGATATACCGCTCCGTTGCCCTTCGATATCATGACGGAACCTACTGGTAAAGGTATCTTTGCTTGGCCCTCGGAACTCACCGGGCCTGTTATCCGGAGGTCGGATACGAACATGATGTCACACTCGTTCAAGAAAGAGGCGTGCGGGAAGGGCATGACAAAGTCGTGGTGATGCATATGTGGGGGTATGCGGTCACCTTGTTTGTAGATGTTGATAATGCGGTATTGGGTATGCGATTCTGCGCGGTACCCTCCATGTTATCGATCTTTTACCATTCTCTTGATGGCTAATGGCATCGGATCTACTTGCCCATGACGGAGTATTCCGGTGGGTTTCCCTTCTGTCTTGACAAAGTTGTAGCGACATCCATGATGTATTGTGATTCTTCCCTTCCACTGGCATCCATCTTCGGGGTTCGAGTATGTGTTCTCCCTTAGGCGGCTTTGCTCGGCCCATTCTTTTCAAATCCGGATACAATCCACGATTTCTTTGTTGTTCATATTACGAGAATACGTCGGTATGTAGCTCGAGGCCCTCTAGTATGTTGATTCTTCTTCCTTTAATTCTCTCGAAGTATTCGAATGTTTTCTTTTCGACATTTTGCATTCTCTCGAGCTCGTATTCCGGAATGATACTGCGAGATGGCGAGGCCTTGTGACATATTGTGGGATATATGGTTCGATCCCTTCACGTTCTCCTGCATACCTCGGCTCCTTAGGGATGATGCACATCGGGACATCCCCGGGGTTGCTTCTGCTGACAAGGTCGTGCATTATTGGTGGTTCTATCCGGTGGCGTGGTAGCCTTCTTTCTTCGATCTTCGAAGATTTCCACAGTTCTTTTCGTTATCCTAGGAGTGGCCTCCTTTCTTCGAGTTCTGGTGAGCCGGTGTCCTCGAAGTGTATGTGCGGCATTAGCAGCTTGTCTCGTCGCGGCGGTCGCGGCTAGTTTTGTTAACATCTTACGGATACGGCGATTCTTATTTCTTTGTTGCGTGGGCGTGAGAGTAGCCCTTCGAACTTCATGAATCTCTGTGGGCGCGGCGGCGGCAAGCACTGCCCTCTGGCTGCTAGCGACTTCTGATTTCATTTTCTTGTCTTCTTCGGTATTTGCCTTTCTTTTCTTGTTGTTGGATTGGTGGCTTGGGCCACCCACTTTCATCACTTGTACGCAGGGCGGTTCTTCTCGGTCAGCGGGACCCGGTCACTTTCCTCGTACGCGTAGAGCCTGGCGGTGCGAAATCCGAGTCGATCTCGATTATCGCTCCATCTTTCACCCTCTTTTCATCGAGTGCGAGGCTTACGCCATTCTTAAAGTTCGGGACCAGCCGCCGTTCGACATTTCCTATGAAAAGACAAGGAAAAGGATCGGAAGTCTGTACTAAGAACAAGAACATTAAGAAAATGTTTATTAAAGGCAGATTTTTTTATTACTTCTTGTATTTTAGAATTTAACAGGAATGAAGCGGGATAAGATCAGGAAAGAGATTTTGATTTGGAAAAGAAAACAAGGAAAACTTTATTATCACGATCTTATTTATTTTAACACATTTTATTATTTTTGGGTTCGGACCCGATCATAAGTAATTACTTCGCCGTGTTTCTTAGGGGTGAAGAATTCATTTCTTCGAAACATCGGGTAGCGTAATACTTTTTCAAGTATCGTCAGTTGATAGGAAGCATATGTCGTTCTCACTGGCGATTCACTAGGCTGGTAGGAACCTCCCAAGTATCTTGCTTGACCACGAAACGGTCCTTCCCGAGTGGGTTCGAATTTTCCTCCTATCTTGCGGTGTGCGAGAATAGGTCTCTTGAGAACGAGAACTAAGTCACCAACTTTGAAGGTTCTTGGGCGGACCGGTTGTCATGGGCTTGAACCATCTTAGCTTGGTATAGTTCTAAGTTCTGACTGCTGTTGCAAGTCTTTTCCCTTCCGAGCTTTCTAATTCTTCGAGTCGTAATTTGGTGTTCTCTTCTGTCGTGATCGTGTTTGCAGCTGCAATTCGAGTGAAGGAAGGCTGAACCTCTAAAGGTAACTCTTGCCTCGGACCCATACACCGGAGCGTAAGGTGTAGCTTGAGTAGGAGTTCGAAGGTTGTCGGTGAGGCCCATAAGGCTTCTAACAACTTCTCGTGCCAATTTCTCTTATTATCGTCCAAAGTTTTCTTTAAGATTTGAACGAGAGTTTTATTAAAAGCCTCGGCGAGGCCGTTCGCTCTTGGGTAGTAAATTGTTGAATATCGCCGGTCGATTCGGTGTCTCACGACAAAGCTGTTGATTTGTGTGCTTCGAATGCGACCCATTATACGAGATGATCTGCGCGGCACTCAGAAACGGTAGACAACTTGGTTTTTGAAAAGCGTAGCACGTGGTGTGCTTTCACTTCTCTAAAGTGGGCTGCCTCTGCCACTTGGAAAAGTAATCTGTAGCGCAAGAATGAAGCGATGTCCTTTTGAAGATGGTGGTTCATCGGACCCACTATATACGTGCCCGACATTCGAATGGCCGCGACGCGATTGTCGGATGTAGCACATTTGGAGGTTGGTGTAGAACCACTCCGTGCACTTGGCATTGATGACAGCTCTTGGCGATTTTCATGCAGTCGGTCATCATCGAGGGCCAGTAGTATCCTAATCTTTTAATTTTCATTTTCATCTTCGGACCCTACTGGTGAGCGCCACATAGTCCTGAATGCACCTCCTTAACAATTTCACGGGCCTCGGACCCGCTTAGGCACCTTAGCCACATTTGGTCAAAAGACCTTCTGTACAATGTGTTGTTTATTAATGCGTAGGACGAGTTCTTTTCTTGATACGATGGGTTAGCGACCTATCGTCACGGTAGCTTTCTTGTTTGCGGGTAGTCATCGATGGTATGTCCTGATCTTCGTGTTTTTACATCCTTTCTTCTAGTTGATTCTTTTTCTTTTTCGGTTGTGTATTGTGTTTATGTCGAGCTGTGATAGGACTGACGTCAGTGAGCGACACTTCTGCTTGATTCATCTTGCAAACGAGGCAAATTCTTTTGCAAGACGGGCTAAAAGCATCTCTGTTAAAGCATTTTCTTTCTGCAGGAATTTTGTAGATCGTTACATTTGGAATCATTCAACAATTTGTATGGCATCTTTGGAAGTATTGTTCGAGTCTTGGCTTTAAAATTTTGTCTTGTCCGTGATCGTTGAATGATTAGCTGCGAATCCCGTAGATGTTGATGTACTGTTATCCCAGTTTGAATAGTTAATTCCGGTCCGTTATGAGGGCTTTGTGATTACCTTCGTTGTTTGTACACGGTTACGTCGAGTGGTAGGAGTATCTTAACATCCCCAGCTCAGGTGTTATAAAGATTAGCCCGATTCTGCCTTACAGGACACTATCACTTGCGATTCTTCGTCTTTGTGTCTTGAAGATGCTCTGTCGAAATATAATTCCCAACGTCGATCATCGAGGTCTTCTAGGTTCATTATTTGTTCATGCGGCAAATCGTCGTTGAGAGGAGATTCTGCCGTGAAAGGGTGTCTTGCAGGAAGTCTGCTAAGACTTGTCCCTTTACGGCACGCGAGAGGCACGAAAGTTATATCGAATTGCTGATAATATCATTGACCATACAGCAAGTCTGCAGGAAAGTGTTGGACGAGTCATCGAGTATTGCGATGGATTAAACTTCGAGATCGGAGTTGACCTTATGAGAAAGCATGTAGTGCACGAGCTTTTGAGCGGCGAAGATCGGGGCCAAACAATGCTTTTCGATTGCGGGATACCTTACTTCAGTCGGAAGTAAACGACGGCTTAAGTAGTAAAGAGCATTTTCTTTACCCTCATCATTGACTACAGAGTTAACGAGGCTCAGAGAGAGTCGTCTAGAGCCGCGGTGTAAAGTATCGGCAGTCTACACTGAGACTAGAGTTTGCTAAGATAGGAGGTGTCATTAAATATTGTTTAATGTTCTCGAAGGCCTTCGGCATTTCTCTTCCCAAATAAATTTGGCGTCCTTTTTAACTAGTGCGAGAAGAGTGACACCTACGACGGGTTTGAGATAAAGCGTCGAAGATATGCCGGCTTCCCTTGAAAAGATCGTAGTTGTTTTAAGGTTTTGGGAGGCGGCATTTCTAAGATAGCTTTAATCTTCTCCGGGTCGATTTCGATTCCACGATGTCGGACGACGAATCTAAGAATTTCCGGAGGTGACGCGAAGGCGCATTTAAGGGATTCATCTTAAGGTTAAATTGTCTTAATCGTTCGAAAACAATTCTCGAATCATACGAGGTGGTTTTCCTTTACTTTGCTTTTGATGACCACATCGTCCACGTAGCATTCGACTTGATTGTGGATGAGATCATCAAAAATTCTTGTCATTGCTCTTTGGTAGGTTGCTCCTGCGTTCTTCGATCCGAATGGCATTCTTGTGTAGCAAAATACTCCGATCGGCGTTACGAATGCTGTAAGCTTTTCATCTTACGGAGCCATTTTTATACGGTTGTATCACGAAGATCCATCCATGAATGAGAATATTTCATGTGTTGAAGCGATGTCGATCATTAGTTGCAGGATCGGTAGAGGGAATTCATCCTTTGGACATGCCTTGTTTAAATCTGCGAAATCCGCACGGATTCGATCGACCATTCTTCTTTCGGTGGCACCACATTGGCTAACCAAGTCGGGTATTGTTCTTCGCGGACAAATTTAGCGTCTATTAGCTTTTTAACTTCGGTTATGACATGTTGTTCGATTTCTAGACGCATTCTTCGGGACCTTGTACGTTGGAGCGAAGTAGGATCCACTCCTAGCTTATGAGCTGCGACCTCTGGAGCTAATCCTGGTATCTCATCGTAGTTCCAAGCAAAACAGTCTTTAAATTCCATTAATAAATTGATTATTTCTTCGGAGTCTTCTTTGTTGAGTAAGGAGCTAACAAAGGTAGGTCTAGGCTCTTCGCTAGTACCTAAGTTAACTTCCGTTAACTCATCTATTGTGGATTTAATTTCTTCTTCGAATTACGGTGGAGCATCTCCGATTTGTAAATCTTCGAGTTCGTCTGTAGTTTCCATGCGGTTTTCATTGGATTCGCAGTGACAACCAAGCAAAATTCGGTATCGTCGGCGATCCTCTTGTGTCGAGATCCGAGTCCATAGTTTGAATTGGGTGGACGACCGGAGTTATTCCATAACTTTTCAAAATGTTGTGATTGGCCTTTTGTCCATTGTCGAGGTAAGAAACCACGTTGAATTAAATTTTGAACTTAGGGAGAGTACCACTCAAAAGGTAATTCCATTAATTCTGATGAAGTGACATCTTCGAATTGTACATGATTTTCAGTTTTGGAGGAAGAAGCACCACGGTAGAGATTGATTGGCTTTGCACCGTCGTTACGTACCTCTTTGACCACCATACCCTCGATCTTATTAGAATGGATCGGGGTCGGGGTCAT